>OZ022332.1:11192986-13692986 GCA_963989225.1 Dromius quadrimaculatus | reverse complement strand
AATCTAGTGCTGTGGGTATATGGATCTAATGATATATACTAACACTGAGGAAACTGTCAGTAAACTGTGACTCTTGTTTCTCTAAAGTTGATTAGAAACTGAATCATGTGACGTGTTCCAAGGACGATTTGTAGCTAGGGACCCAACATGTTCTTCATCCTCTCTACTTGGTCTCCTCGAAATATATCTATTTTCTAATGCAAGAAAAAGGATAGCAAGAAGAAGATTGCACTCAAAAGAGGCTATGACGAACCCTGTTTTCACTTACTTGTACAAAGTAACAAGTATTGTTAAACCGACAAAATTCATCTATCAAGATTTTGATGGAAATATCCGTTTTGAGCATCTCTGAATCCATTTTGACTTTTTTTTTTTAACGTATAATGTTGAAACTTTGTATTTAAGACTGGTATAGGGTCTAGTTGTGCACCATTGCGATCGGCTAAACCAGAAGTGCACGTTAATTAAGACTTTTTCTTAGTTTTCCGCATAAATCCAGAATAATCAGCCGTAGGATACTGGAATTTAGCATTTGAAATTGCTGTAGCATCTTAATGGTCATCTTCCATTTTTGTAACAATCGGCTGAGCCGGAAGTGCACTTTATATGGCAGACTTTTCGAATTTTCCGCATAAATTCCAAGCAATCAGTTGTAGAATATTTCAATATTGTATTAGGTACTTTTATAATATCTAGTTGTACACCTTACATTATGATTGCTGTCGACTAAACCGAAAGAGCACTTTATTCGAAACATTTTTTGAATTTTCCATATAAATCTAAAACGATTAAACATAGATTGTCAGAATTCAGTATTTTGGACGATTATACCGTCTAGATGCTCATATCCTATTTTTATTGAGATCCATCGAGCCGAAAGTGCACTTTACTTGACAGTCTTTGGGAATTTTTTGCATAAATTCGAAACGATCAGGTGTAGAATATTGAAATTTGTTATTTAAGTCTACTATAGCATCTGAATGATTGCCTTCTATTCTCATAACAATAAACTGAACCGGAAGTGCCCTTCAGTGAGAATTCATTTTTTGATTTTGAGCATAAATTCAGATTTGTTGGTAGTCGTAGAATTTTGGAAATCAGTATTAAGGAATATTGTAGTATAAGAATGAAGGCCTACTGTTTCCATAGCAACCGACTTGGCTGAAAACGCATTTTACTTGACAGATTCTTTGAATCTCTTGGATAAATCCAAGACGATTGACTGTGGAACGATGAGATTTTGTGTTTGATTAGATATATCCAATGATCACGTGATGTTCACGTCAGATTTTTATTAGTTCATCATCTTGATTTTCAGTCACAAATTACATAAAGATAAGATGCTCTCTCACTGAGTAATTTAATCTTGAAGCCAAAATGATTTATAATCTCGAAAATTGTCAAAGTACATTAGGAGGAAATTGATTTAGATTATGCACTCATCACGGCTGTAAGAATTTGATCGTACACACAATAGTAATAGTACGCGAGACAGGGCATAAATTTTTTATTGTTTACCGCTCACTCGAAACTTTGTAAGTGGCTTCATTGTGATGAATCCGACAACTTCTTCATGCCTTTCAGGCAAAATTCAAGATTTGGAGGCGTTTTTCAGCGAGGGCTAGTTAATTGAAAGAATATTACCGTTATATTGATCTTTACTAACATACTTACCATAAGTACCAACATACTTATGACAAATGCGACTGGTCGGACTCACCGCTAGCCCTAATATTCATGTCGGACAATATTTTTTTTTCATTTTATAAACAAAATTTTTTTTGTAACACGTACACCGAAAATATCCTATTACTGAGCTGACTTCTGCTTCGAAAGTTCTCAATTCCAAAAATGAAATTGTAGGTCATGGATCATGAATGCGTTGGATTTTTTCATTTCATTGATATATGTCAAATTGATATTTGAAAGAAATTTATATTATAGAATGTGTTCGTTATAGTATGTGCATTTATTGAGAAAGGGATAGCACAGAAAATGTGAAAAATATTAATCAATGAAATAAATCATGTAAATTATATTTCATTGTAGTAGTTTACTGTAATGTGATTATATTTGCAAAAATCTGTTTGTCAAATCGATAAGATAGTTTCAATACATCCAAATTTATTTTAAGAATTTAGTAATGGGCGTACTTCGGTGCACTTGTTACAAAAAGTATCGTATGCAACACGGACACTGAACGACTGTCATTATAGTCGCGGATAAATTTGGCTGCACGGAGCTACGCCTTGGGCTTTGCCCTCGTCTTCGCCTCGTGCTTCGCCCTCGCCTTCGCCTCGTACTTCACTCTCGCCTCTGCCTCGGGCTTTGCCCTCGTCTTCACCGAATGCTGCCAAATTTATCCTGGACAAAAATGACAGTCGTTCAGTCCTTGTAGCATAATATACTATTTCGATTAGTGTGAAGATCAATATGACAGAAAAAATTTTTCAATTAAGTATAGCCCTTGCTGAAAAACGCCCCCAAATCTAAAATTTTGCCAAATGAAAAAGTTGTCGGACTCATCTCAATAAAGCCACTCACAAAGTTTCAAGTAAGCGGTAATCAACAAGAAATGTATGCCCTGTCTCACGGTCTATAAGAGCTAGCATAAAAAAATTATTTCGAATAGTTAATTTTTCTTCATCTAGAGCTCACTGCCGGATGCTATTATTTTCATTATGTCATTTTTAATTTTGCAGACATCAAAATTTGGCACTTTACATCTTCAATCTACTGTTAAAGACGTCAATTTGATTCAATATATATGCTGAGGGATTTTTTTAAGCCAGAGCTATGTCTATTCAGGGCAACGTTCAAATGCACCTTACATTAATTGTATCTTGGCATTAATTAGCGCAAATTTATATGTGACATTAATATTCTATCGCCAACTGTCGAAAAAACATGATATTTTTGTATTGTTATGGATACACAAAGTTCGTGATTTTTTCACTAGTAAAAAAATTAAACATATTTTTTCACTAGTGAAAAAATGAACATATTTTTTCACTAGTGGAAAAACGAGTTCTATTTTTGCACACCTAATCTAATATAATTCAGTTTAATGATGCCACAAGGATAGAAACAAACAGGTATTTAACAAAAAAGAAATATGAATTTGTACACAAAACTACTTATTTTTAGATATAAAATTTATTTGTTGACAGCTCTTTATTTATCAATCAACAATTGCGCATACTTCTGGTTACAATACCCAGGTGACTGCAAATTAATTATAGTTTGTACTTTTTTCCTACAACTTACTAAATAAAACAATTATTATTGTTGATCTATTATTTTTTGACATTTGGCGAAAAAATATTGTTTGTATTTCGTGTGCGAAGTGATTGTATTATGTTGCGCTTCCGAATGAATTTATTACCTAGACATTACGGTCTCGGTTAAAATTGACATTCTCACGCACAACAAAAAAAAAACAATTACTTCGCACACTTAATACAAAAATGACTATTTTCTTATTCCATGTGCAATTTTTTTTCCTCTTGAGTAATTTGCTCTAAGTATCCGAAGAATCAACGTTTTTCTATGAAAATCAACATTTTCATCACCCTATATAATTCGTTGGGTATTTAGACAAAGATAGTGTAATAGGAGATTTCTTGGGGTAGAAGTCAATGATGTACTCGTTCTAATATTTTTTATTCTTTTCTCGAAGCCACATGAATTGGGATACTACTTGATCATAACGAAAAAGCACACTATTTTTCTTTAATATTTTATATTTGATTCATTTTGGATCAAACTATTCAAAATTAGTTATTTCTTCCTCATTTAACCCTGCGAGTAGGGAGGGCTCACTCTCACAATAGCTTTTTATCTCTTTACTTATAATTATTTCATTGTTTTCATTCAAACAAATAGCAAACTTCATGTCTTTAGTTATTTCAAATAACATCTTCAATCCAATTCTACAGATCAAATACTGATAGAATAAAATTCTCAATTTAGTACTAATAAAAAAAGACTCACTAAAATTTGCTCCATTTTTCCAATTTTCCGCCCCTCAGGTCACGCTTCACGTGCGCCAGTGATGTTTTTCTGGCGTGATTGCAGAGATAACACCAACAGACACGCTATGTTGAAATATGTTCGATCCAAAGCCGACTGTGAAAGCAATGTTGTGAACGGTTCGGGTGGAATCATTCTGATTCAAATAGTAACGTGGTTAGGGAAATCGACGTTGCATTGTTTCAATAGTAGTGAATATCAAGATATAAGGAAGAAATGTAAACAACAAGTGATGCGATAAGCAAAATAACAAGGGAAGCAGTGATTGTATGGAAGAATTCTTGGAATATATTGGAGAATAAGCATTGGATTGAATCACGGATTCCTGAAGCGAATTCCATATAATCAGATCAACTAGAGCTAAAATATTTGGGAAATAGTGGATTATACGAACTCAGGTTGAACTTGAATTTATGTATGTAATTTTTGCACAACGGTATACCACATTTCAGGACATAAACAGATTTACTTAATGATATTCATTTCTTGAAATAGGAACGATTTTTGCTGTCTCCTTTTCACAATATATTGCATTTTCCCTGAAACGACTGTATCACTACATACTGTGAAAATAATGCAGTTTATTATTAAATATTGACTTGCTGCTCCTTTGTTTCCAACGCTTGTTAACGACAATACAAAATGAAATTAAATTTTTCCACAATACAAAAATAGAACAAAAATCTACATTTTCCTTTATGTACGTTCCTGTTGATGAATTCATGAAAATAACAATGAATACGAATGAATAGTTCTACAATGTTTGTATTCACTTTCATGAGTTAAAAAACTTCAGAGTCTCTGCTACAATCCCGAGACACTTAACTGATTAACAAAGGTAGCCCTGAAATAGGTAATAGAGAATGAGAAAAATTTGACCGGGATATCACGTGATCTACTTGTACATCATTGGCTATATTTCTACAATAATCAAACACAAAATTGCATCGTTACACGGCCAATCATTTTGAATTTATCCAAAAAATTCTAAAAATATCAAGTATAGTGCGCTTTCGGCCCAGTCGGTTGCTATGATAGCAGTAGGACATTGATTATATTGCAAAATTTTGGAAAGTACTTCTTGAATCAGTGTATCGTGATCAAAAGAACACATACTTCCATACAAAAACTAGCTGGAAGCATAAAAAAACTAAGTGAAGAAAAACCAAGAAGAACCTAAAGGTTGTTAATTAAATGGGCATATTAGCAGTTTGAATTGACAGTGTCATTCTTATAATTGTTAGCATCTATTTTGTTGTTGCGAATAATGTTCAGAAATAATCTCTTCTCTAGTTGTTCTCATGATTCAAAATGTATAACGAACAAGATGTCCTGTATTATGGACACTAATAGCTAGGGCGCATTGATTCTTCAACCCGTAACTGGTATGACGAGGTCTATCAGACCCCATCGCTTTCATTTCCCTTGATAGTTCAGATAAATCCTGATCGATATACTATCCGTCCGTGTACCTCTCGGTTAATTTATCTTGAGTAGTACAGTGTGGTGTTTCTGTCCATTTTCATCATTTATTAGTAGTTTACTGACACTGTTTACTTGCTTGGGGTATATGAGATCCCACTTTACCAATTAAATTATTTTTTTGTACTCAAAGTTATCTTGTTCTGAACGTTGTAATGACCAGTTCATCACATGAGCAAATGCGAATGAATGATCCGCGGTTTGAAGATAAAGTCACTGGCAAGACAGTTTATCGTGTTCCATATTTATTTATTTATTTATTTATCAACCACTCAACAGGATACGGGAGTATCCCAATTACAGAGGGCTGGAAAGAATACAATAATAAATGACAATGACATCAACAATTGAGAATGAATAGATTACATTGGAAGAAAAAAAAAAAATAATCAAATCTAAGGAAAAACCTTGTACAGTGCACGCTTATATACCAACAAAGAATCGTAGTATAAGTCTATATCTGATGTGTTGGACACAAACGTATTGAAGATATGACATATCCGCCTGGTTGGAGCATTCAGTTCATAGTTTGATTTAGATATTGGAATTCTGAATGTATACAATTGAGCAACTGTTCTACTTAAATTACGTGGCACCACGAAGTTAAGGTTTCCCAGAATTGAAGAGCTGTCAATGCGATTGTGGACCAGTTTATACAAAAAAATACAAGAAATAATGTTCCGTCTTTTTTGAAGCGCAGTAATATGAAATAGTTCAAGATGATATGTATAGCTGTAAGTAAGACAATTGAAAGAAACACAAAATTTTCTAGCACAAAATCTAACAAATTTTCTCTGAATTCTCTCAATCTCCTCGCTGTATTTAATATACATCGGATTCCAAACCACGACACAGTACTCAAGCCTGGAACGCACAAAAGAAAAATATAGAGATTTGAGTGTTGTCACTCTTGTGAAATAACTTGAATTTCTAATAATAAATCCTAATATTTTATACGGATAATTTGCAATATATTCTACATGATTTTGAAAAGTTAGTTTAGGATCAAATATGACACCCAAATCTCTACATTGCGTAACTCTATTAAGTGCTAAACTACTCATTTTGTACACATTCAGAACTACATTTTTCTATATTAAAAAATAAATTTGATTGAATAGACCATTTATGGAGATTTTCTATATCAGTCTGTAGAAGATCGCTATCATTCTGTTAGTTTATTACTTTAAAAATTTTCAAATCATCAGCATATAATAATACTTCAGAGTTCTTAATGCAATTAGTTATATCATTTATAAAAAGGATGAATAATAAAGGTCCTAAGTTTGATCCCTGAGGAATCCCAGAGGAAGGCATGAAATATTTAGATTTGGTATTATTATAACACACGAAGTTTTCACGATTCCTAATATAAGAGTCAAAAAACATGATTAAATCAGGTGAGAAGCCAAACTGATGTTTTAATTTAAATAGCATGATTTTATGATTGATCTTATCGAAAGCTTTAGTGAAGTCTGTATAGATTACATCTATTTGTTTATTTTTATTCAATGAAGTTGACATAAAATCTGTGAATTCTACTAAATTTGTAGTTGTGGATCTTCCGCTAATAAAGCCATGCTGATTGTTACTGATATGTATTTATACAAAATTTTCTCAAAACACTTTGCAATGTTGGATAAAATACTGATAGGTCTATAATTTTCAATATCATGAGAACTGCCAGATTTAAATATAGGACACACATGGGCTCTCTTGAAGGAATTTGGAAATGTATTAGTAGAAAGAGATAGATTAAAGATAATTAGCAGCGGTGTAGTTAATAAGTCACGACAACCCTTAAGTATAAAAGCTGGAATGTTATCTGGACCGGGAGACTTGGAGATTTTCAGACTATTTATAGCTTGTATAATATCATCCTCGGTTATTTTTTGAATATTTAGTTGATGCATAGTAACTGATTCTGTTGAAAAGTCATCAAAGTCGACGCACAGATCCTCAGTTGAATAAACACTGTTGAAATGATCCGCAAACCCTTGTACAATTTCCGTCGTAGATTTGAGTTCATTGTTTTTCAGAAACATGTTATATATGAATAGAACAATTCAGAATAAACATCTTCCAAGGATTCTAAATAAAGCAGAACATTGCTTCCATTTTGAAAAACGATGCTGCTGAAGCACAAGGGAGAAGCAAGCCAGATGTGCTAAATATCTTGAATAAGACCAGGAAATCAAGGTAGCATTTGTGCTGCTTGCTATCTTCTAGTATGTGCTCAAAATAACTCCTGTAGTCTCTCACTTTACATTGTCATTATACTCAATTTTATGTTTAAATTTGGGTGTATACTTATGTTAAAAATATTCAGAAACGTGTAATGTTTATATTGTTATTATTATCTGAACTCAATGAATGTTAAGCCCTTCAGCTCTTTCTGTTTCGGTTTATGTATGTTTTGAATGAAATCCTTCCTTATGAGAAAATATGTTTCATTCAAAATACACCATACGTTCAACTCTACCAGAATATCAATACAGTATCTATGAGAAATCTATGAGTTATTGTGACATACATTTTAAAGCTTCAATTCTGGGAGCTGACTGACCTCACCTTACCAACGTCGTTCCAGTAATTGTACCATACCAGCTGAGGGTTAAGTTTTTGTTTCCTTCCACTTTAGGGTTGTGATAACATTTTATTCCCTGATAAAATTTTGAGTAGCCTAGATAAAATTTTCAGCAGGCACCATACGAAATTTTATGAATATCATCTGATTGGTGCAACTCAGGACACTTGTCTTCCAGACTGCTGAAGAGCAGTTTATGAGTTTTCGAATTTCTTCAAGCAAACACCAAGTTGTGTTCGTCATTTTTCAGTAAGATGATCCAAAATCATGTGAATGTGTTCAATACGAGGGGTCCATTTCCATTTATGGACTTCCAAAAAAAAAATTATTTATTCAACAATATGTTTTTACAGAACCTTGGTAACTGGATTCTACCTATGTATTTACCACAAATTTTATTTTGTTCAACACAGTATTAAAACCGTTGAGGATAGTACTTAGATATATTTTTACAATTTTAAGCTGAAGATGGGAACGGTAGGATCCCGAAACGTTCTAAATTAAAAAGATCATTCAAATACAAATATAAATAAAATTGAATCTCTTAAGGCCTTTTCCTATTCCAAGTATCTATGAAATAGTCAACTTGAAACTGGTACTAAATGAAAGCTGCTATTCCGTAGGTTTGTCTAAGCTGCTTGATTTCAAGCTCAGTGATTGTGGAAGACGATAATAATTTGCGAAATCTCTGAAGCAACAAGCATTCATGAGCTGTCAAAAATGCGCTTTCATCATCAAGATGATTCTTCAATTTTTTTCTGCTATAATGGAGCAGTATGTGTTGTGGTATCGTATACAAGTCAGCGAGTAAGTGATTTTGGATCTGAATTCTGGATTAGAATGATCTCCAACTTTTTTATCAATGTTAGTCTTAGAGTAGAGTGAAAGAGATATGTAGTTTCGTTTGTTCGATTTATTCATTCAACTTATTTTCAGAAAGCATGTTTTAAATTTTGCATCGATTGTGAGTGATTTGTGTTCACATGAAATGTGATCAAGAGGCTCAGATTGTGATCTCACAATAGACGAAGAGCTGGCTTTATAAAAAACCTTGTTATCGCTACATGCCTAATTCCTTTCGTGAAAGGATCTTTTTGTGTAATCAAGTTCGAATCGTCCTGTCTGCCTGCGCGAGATCGTGGCTTCTGAACATTCTGAACATGATATTTTAATTCAAATTGCAAAGAAATCTATCAATTTTGACGAGAACAATGCTATTCACAATATCGTTTCCTCAATTACCAACTACGACAGCCATGAAACTGAAATTTACAAAAGAAAAATTTCACATATATGAGATAGCACGTCAAACTTATCAAACGTCACTTCTGCATATCATATTTATTTGGCGGACATTGAAAGAATGAAATCATTCGAAAAAAAATATTCTGTGTTTGGGTGTAAACGCTCTAGCACAAGCGCACTTGCAATATCTATCTGCCGTGGTTTTAGCCATGATTTTTTCATCTGTCATTTTGTATATGGCTATTCTGATATATAAATATAACATTCAAACAATCGACATGCATGTATGTGGTAACTTTTTCATCTGAAATTTTACTCTAGCCACAAGCAAACTATCAACAAATTCACATTGTTTCTCAAGAATAAATAGAAGCTATTTTTATAATTATAATACATGTATGTTATAAAAAATTAATTTAAAAGACGATTTAAACTTGCCCACACAAAAGGATTTTTCCATAGTAGGAGTCAGCCATGTATTGATGACAAGCTTTTTCATGTAGCCAGCTCTTAGATTACGTGCACATGAGCATTGGAGAATTTCTACACGTGTTCTATTTCCGATTGTCCCAACTTTCGTGAAATATAGTGACTTTTCCAAGATTTTTTTTTTTGTGAATGAACGGCAGTAGTAGTTGGTAACTAAGAAAACGATATTGTGGATGACATTATTCTCGTTAAAATTGACAGTGAATTTCTTGACAATTTGAATTGAAATATGCGCTAGCAGATACGACGATTAGAGCTTGGCTACACAAAAATATCCTCTCACAAAAGAAATTAGCCAAGTTTTTTATGTATCCAGCTCTTAGACTATAAGAGCTTTTGAACCGTTCTCAACTAGAATTAAGTGAATGAATTAGAGAGTTTTGTATCTCCATAACTAGTACAAGAAATAAAATCTGTTCAGAGATCATTACGAAGGCTTTCTATGGCTGATACCAGAAAACACACATAAAGCATTAATATATGATTGGATTCCCAGCTATTGAAATAATCATACAGACTTTTGCATTAAAAAGAGCTGATTTGTAATAATAATAATAATAATTCATTTAGATAGCTTGAAGCTAAAAACAATACAGAAAATAATATATGAAAATATCTCCAGAAAAATTTTACAGAATATTGTACATTAGAAAATTGTAACAGAAAAAACGTATAATATAAAATAATAGTCAAGTACTTTACTATAATAATGCATCGAAAGAGCCTATTCCAATAATAACTGCTTTCTAAGCTTTTTCTTAAATACCTTAATATCAGTAATATCTTCAAGAGTTCTATCTAAGTTATTATATAAATGAAAACCTTCTACAAAAATAAGACCTTGGGTATTTACATTCTTATAACTATCGATGTGCAAGTTATCTTTCTTTCTAGTATTATAATCATGAATTTCATTGTTAAAAGTTAGCATCTCAGACAAATATTCGGGTACTTTGTTATGTACCATTTTATAAACAAATATGGTAGGATTATATTGAACAAATTTAGTTATGTCCAACCACTGAAGAACAGAAAGCATGTCTCTAATTTTAGTGTATCTATTGCACTTCAAAATACACCTCATGCATTTGTTTTGTAAAAGTTGAAGCTGGGCGAATTGGGACTTGTTACACCGAAGGAGAATTGATCCACAGTATGTTAAATGAGGAAGCACTATAGTGTTATAAATAATCAATTAATCACTTTACTCCATTTGGATAGGGATTTTCCTAATCAACACAAAAAATTTACTTTCTTAGCAAGTTTCTTGATAATATTTTCAATGTGTTCAGTAAACTTCAATTTATTGTCAATAGTCACTGCTAAATATTTTATAGTAGCCACAAACTCTATTTCACTGTTATTTATAATAACTTTTTTATTGGTACTACCAGTCTCTTGATGATGTTTCCTAGTATTCAAAAGCATACACTTTGTTTCACTTGTGTTTAGTTTTAGTTTATTTATAGTTAACCAATTGTTCACAGCCTTCAGATCCTGATTTAATGTATCTGAAAGTATGTCTTGATTGTCGCTGTCTAAGAATATTAGAGTATCATCTGCAAAGAGATGAATTTTACACTCGTGTAGAACATCCGGTAAATCAATAATATAAAGAATAAATAGTAAAGGCCCTAAGACACTGCCTTGTGGAACACCATTATCGCACAATTTCTTATCGGAGATCTTATCTCCGTACTTAGTTTTGTGCTTTATCAGCTCCATGATTTTCGTTCATGGAGCATTTAATCATTTGACTAGCAGCAAACTTCAAATATTCTTGAAATTGTGACAGGTGGCGAATCTTAGATACTCTTTTCAACGTACGTATACAAAAGGAGAGACGTGTGTAGATTCATTAAGATGATAAACACCTGAGATTATCTAGGGGCAGTGAGCCATGAAAAATTATTGCCTGCAGTAGCCTCATCTTTGGTACATGCGATTGAGCTTGATGGACAAGTGAAAGTTTATAATAGATTATAAACAGAGAAATATTTACCTCAAGTGCTAAGCAAAATTCTAGAGGTAAGAATTATGCTATATATTAAAGCAGCGTCTTTGCAAAGGCTGTTGCAGCACTTCAGTTTTGCTGAAAAAAAATTGAAAATAGAATACCTACTACAATCAGTTCATGCGGTACTATAAAACTTATGATTGGTTTTTGGGTTCGAATAAATCAACCGGGTGGAAAGTTCCAATTTGAATATAAGATTGATGGATGTGATACATCATATTCTGGAAGTATTTCAAAAAATGAGTTGCTGGATGGTTTTGAAAGAAAGTAGAAGAGAATCGTCAAGAGATTCATTGTTCAGGAATAATTCTGATATATCTGAAATATGAACCATGTTTCTCACTCTAATAGCAGCGTTACCCTCATATATGATAGAAAGTTATCACAACTATATCTCACAATCAAAGTTTGTAAAATGGACAAAACAGATATTGCCCGAGTAAATCTCAACAAAATGAAAACATCCTCAATCACGATCTACTCAACTTTTCTTAGAAACAAGTTGTGCTTTAACGTATCGTTGATGTGCTATCATAAGCTGCCGGGCAAGCAAGGCATGCAGGCACATTGCAACACAATTTTAGGCTCTGTTTGACTCTGGATATCGGAGCTTTGAGCGTGAGAATATTTGCTTACGATGAAAAATGATCAATCAAAACTCATTATTACATATATGTTTCAATTGGAGTATATGATCACAATTTTTTTATATAGTTGTATTCGCAAGCCTGCGGAGTGACCAAGCTGATTTTCACGCAAATTTTGACAAGAGTTGGATTATTAAGTTATGAAGATTAAACTGCTCATGTATAACTATGCAATAATCTCAATTTATTATCTTAAATCTCCGAATCCATTGAATAAGAATCCATTCTAAAAGTGAACCAGGAGAATGTGTTGGAAAATATCAAGACGTTGTATGTTCTCATATGGATTCTTGTGTATGTCTTTATGCGTCAGAATGTAGTGATTTCCTTTGCCTGGAGCCAATCCGTTACGTTTACTGCTAATACGTCAGTTGCAGGAATCATGGCACCCCTTGATGTTTGTCTGATAATGTGCGGGAGACGTACATGCTATTCTAACTGACAAATATAAGAAGATATATCGAAGAAGCTTTCCAACAGAATACTACCTTATAGATAGATGAACAAATAGAGAGAAATTGGCTCAAAGTTTATACTGAAATTTAAATTCACTAAATATATTCTTGATAATGAAATTGTTTCTATCCGGAAAACTTCCAAATTTTACATCAAATTCAAATTGCATAATTTACGCATTTTTCACGCTGTGAATGTAAGAGACAAATCTACGCGTAAATACCCATCTCAGGTCAAGTTCTAAGATACATCTCCGCCTTCGGTGATAATTCTGTATCTACTAGTTATATATCCGGCAAAGTTCAAATCGTCTCTCAAAGAGTCAGTAAATTCGAAATAGAAACTGTATGTAGGAAAGTCACAATGCAGAGTTTCTTAAATTTCATTCTTTGCGGTTGTAACGAGATGTAGTACTGCTGCGTCTGGAACAAAGAGTATCAGATTCTTGATCAAAAGATCTAAATCCAATTCCGTTTGTAGTAATGTAATATTTTCCATCCTTTCGCCTAGAGCTGATTCTGTCATGTAATATGACTCTAGCGATTCTACCAACTTCAACCTTATGAAAGTAGATATGTCGGGTACATCAATAAATTTTGTGACGCCAGTAGAAAAGATTGAAAACTGTTCTTGTGGAGAAAATTGACGGATTTCAATTTGTTTTCAGGACTCCTATGATACGTGAAGAAATCTATGATAATTTGAAATTGTGAACACAAGGATGGATATTTTAACAATTACTGTCAATCACAATCTCGATTGCCATTTAGGTATGTGTATGTTATGTTTGTCCACGTTACTGTAATCATTCTCAATAACTAACAGTTCCGTCCGAGGACATTTTAGTAGCATTTTTACTTACTTGCACTGAGTACAAGAAAGTATTGTGAAACCGACAAAACTCACCTGTCGAGATTTTGATGGAAATATCCGTTTTGAGCATCCCTGAATCCATTTTGACTATTTTTTGCTTGATGTCGGTACGTTCGTGCGTTCGTGCGTGCGTTCGTTCGTAACTCGCAAATCTCAAAACTGGTTGAACGTATAAATTTGAAATTCTGTATTCAAGATTGGTATAGGGTCTTATTGTGCACTCCGCATTATGGTTTCAATCGTCTGTACCGGAAGTGCACTTTACTTGAAACTTTTTTCGAATTTTTCCAATAAATCTACAATGATCAACCGTAGGATGTTGAAATTCAGTATTTGAACTTGATGTTGTTCTGGAATGGTTATCTGCTATTTTTGTATGAATCGGTCAAGCCGGAAGTGCACTTTACTTGAAACTATTTTTGAATTATTAGCATAACTCTAGAATGATCAGCCATAGCATATTGAAATTCAGTGTTTGAACTTGTTGCAGCATCAAAATAGTTATCTACTATTTTTGTATCAATCGGCCAAGCCGCAAGTGCAGTTCATGAGTATTACAGACATCCAGAATTTGCCGTATATAACAATCAGTTTGATTGAAATGATAAGGTAGGCAATGATAATCTGTTGTCAATTCTTCAATTTTGTTCGATATTTTACATGTCAAAATATTTTTTTCGCCAGCTGTCAAAAAAACATGATATTTTTGTATTGTTATGGATACGCAAAGTTCATGATTTTTTCACTAGTGAAAAAATGAAACATATTTTTTCACTAGTGAAAGAATGAAACATATTTTTTCACTAGTGAAAGAATGAAACATATTTTTTCACTAGTGAAAAAATAAATTCTTTTTTTGCATACCTAATCCAATATAATTCAGTTTAATAATGCTACAAGGATAGGAACAATCATGTATTCAACAAAAATAAATATGAAATTATACATAATACTAGTTATTTTTAGATATAGAAATTAATTGTGCAATTGGAGCAATTATTTCCAACGTTAATACCAGAAGATTGTTGGCTTTTAAAAGTCATCTCGCATGCTTCTTCTGTAATACTGTCAGAAGGGCAGGGCTGATTGTTTAATTTTTCGGAGTCATTGATCTCTTTAGAAGTTGATGGATGGCAGTTTAAAATTTTATTTGAGATTTCAATTTTATTATTCAAACTATCTTGAATATAACCCTCTGCTACTGTGGTTGATTTCCATCCACCATGACGTTTAATAGCAGTCATATTACCTCCTGCATTAGCCAAAAGAGTGACAGAGCTTCTTCTAAAACAGTGGCCTGTGTACCTTTCAAACATTTCCTTCCCAAGCCACTTTGCTATTAAGCTGGGAATTTCTCCTATTTTATTGATCCCTACATGTTGATTGTAACACTTGCCCTTATTATATTTTATAAATAATTGACGACATGAAACGTGAGTCGGTCGTAGAGCACGGTACTTGCGGTATATCTCAATATATTCTTTTTTTGAAACAGTGAAAGTTCGTTCAGTATGTGTTTTGGAATCTGGTATTTTTACAATCATTATGGTACCCACATCTTCAATATCATCAACTGTCATATTAACAAGTTCTTCACGACGACAGGCGCCACTTATGCCCAAAATTAATAAACTCTGTAATAAAATATTTTGAGATAGCTAGGTACATAGATATAGATAAAGTTAAATGTCAATACCTTCATCAATAAATATGTTTCATCATCTGCCTCTTCAATAAATTTAGTAATATCTTCTCTTGTGAAGATTTCTGATTTCTTCCCTCTATATCCAACTGCTTTGTTTTTGAGATAAGGAACCAATTTTGGAAATTTTCGAAGATCAATGTTTTCCTTTACATTCAAAGTTGCTTTGAGCATAGAAAATAAAGTCCATAGAGTTGGTGGTTTCAATTTGGTCGATTTTTCTTCTAGATACGCTAGAACTACATTCTCTGTGATTTTTACCACTTTTTTAGTGGCGCACCATTCACGAAATTCAGCGTAGGCATTCTCATACTGCCGTTTTGACTTGACAGGTAATAAATTTGAAATTGCAGCGTTTGCAGTATTCGTTACCTCAAGGGGAGTATCACTATCGCTGGTATCGTTATTCATTGTTATTGTTTCTTAATTATTCACAAGGAAAATAATTATTACTGGGAGAGATAATAAATTTCTTCACAGTTATTTATTTATCAAATAAAAATTGCGCATTCTTTTGGTTACAATACCCAGGTGACTGCAAATTAATTTTATTTTGTACTTTTTTCCTACATTTTACTGAATAAAACAATAATTATTGTTGATCTATTCTTTTTTGACATTTGGCGAAAAAATATTGTTTGTATTACGTGTGCGAAGGGATTGTATTTTGTTGCGCTTTCGAATAAATTTGTTACCTCGACCTTACGGTCTCGGTTAAAATTGACATTCTCACGCGCAACAAAGAAAACAATCACTTCGCTCACTTAATACAAAAATAACTATTTCCCAAATTTCATTTCGTAAGCATGACAAAAATTACAAAATTGGATCAGAAAATGCTTTTTCCTACATATTTAAAATCAATTTTCATTATGCTGGTCACATGGTCCAGCTTTAATTTCAGCATTATTGAACTCCAAATCAAAACTTTTGAAGGCATGAAAAACAAAATAAGGCACTGAAATCTACGACTATCTGACGGTCTGAAAGTACATAGGAATATTGTGGAACCGACCAAATTCACATATCGAGATTTTGATGGATATATCTGTTTTGGGCATCCCTGAATCCATTTTGAATATTTTTGGCTATGTCGGTACGTATGTACGTATGTATATGTGTATGTGCGTAACTCGTGAATCTCAGAATTCGTCAAACGTATAATGCTGAAATTCTGTATAGAAGACTGGTATAGGATCTATGATCTTGATGTATACTCCTCGCATTATGGTTGCAATCATCTGTACTGGAAGTGCACTTTACCTGATACTTTTTTTGAATTTTCCGCATAAATCTAAAATGATTAGCCTCAGGATACTGGAATTCAGTATTCAAAATTGCTGTAGCATCCAAATGATCATCTCCTATTCTCATCCCAATCGCCTAAGCCGGAAGTGCACTTCATATTACAGACTTTTCGAATTTCTCTCATAAATTTAAAATAATCAGTCACAGAACATTGAGATTTCGTATTAAGCATTTTTATAGCATCTAGTTGTACACCTTGCATTATGATTGTGATCGGCCAAGCCGAAAGTGCAGTTTACTCGAAACATTTTTAAATTTTCCGTATAAATCCAAAATGATTGAACGTAGAATATTAGAATACAGTATTTAAGATGATAGTACTGTCTAGATGCTCACATCCCATTTTCATTAAGATCGACTGAGTTGGAAGTGCACTATACTTGACGATCTTGGAATTTTGCGCATGAATTCAGAACTCTTAGCCATAGAATCCTGAAAATCCGTATTTAGGAATGTTGTAGCATAAAAATGATAACCTACTGTTTCCATAGCAACCGACTAGCCGTGGAATGATGAGATGTTGTGTTTGATTATATATATCCAATGATGTTCAAGTAAGTCACATGATGTCCACGTCAGATTTTTACATAGAAAAATCTGTTGAAGAACAAATTGATAGCTGCATAAATGATGTATTGTAATATTGAGAGAGTGAATCATGAAGTAGATGCAACAAAAGAATTTCTAAATCTACTTCAAAAAATGATTTATACATAGGAATACTGTAGAATAACTGAAAGGTATTCCACCTTAAACTTAATTAATAACAAATCAATGTGTTTTGATGAATTACCCCAACTTCATACACTGCTCTACATAATGCATCTACAATATATAGTTCGAGTGCTGTCGCCCGGATCATGCACCCGGAACAAAGCTCCGGAACACTGAACGCGAGTAGAATCAATTTACCAATGCAACATTATTCACAATGATGTTTCTGTTTGATGTACTTCAAATTGACACTGTGATATTATTGACTATTGCTACAAAGTAACTGTTTGAATTTTAGCATTTGTGGAATGAAGAAGCATATAATGCATTCCAATGCAAAATTTTGCAGGGATGAATATATTACCATTCAAAAATATTCACCGTATCACACTGGGAACTTTTGGTTCTCTATTTCTAGCTATAGAATGATTCGCACTAATACAAAGGTATGTTATTCGAATGAAAAAAGTTGCCTGGTTTCATGGAAGCATATTGGATTTCACCAACAAATTGAAAACATAATTTATTTCGGTAAGTATTACTCTTCTAATAGAAGTACATTGATAAACAGATAATTGAAATTTGATACAATTTCTGATTTTTTTTGCCGCAAAACAATAGTTACGCTTCCAATTTGGAAAGAATAAGTGATATTTTGATGAAATTCTTGTATCACTGTATGTAATTGATTTCATACTTGCTCTCCCATTCCAAATGAACTTCTAAACACATATGGTTGGTCTATATTAGATAAATATTAGTACCCAAACATTACCTATTTGCACATTGAGCACTGGAACCTCAAGTACAGATTTCAAGTGCCTCCTCTTGAAATATTCCTCTCCACGCTGCTGCCTTTCCACTGAAGAACAATCCACAATCGTACAATCCTCAATTGTACAATCATAATTCGATGCACTCATCGTAGATGGTGTTTGCGACGACAGAAGTGAAGCGTCTTGGCTGCTTTGCATTTCTGAACAACTGAACGTCGAGGAACATCTTCATGCCGTTTGTCAATTGTTTGTGTATGACGTCATTGTTATTGCTATGACACAAGAGACTGAATACTGTAAGGATGTATTATATTTGATGATGAATTCCATGGATGATATTTTGTGACAGGTAGAGAGAAGATGTATATTTCATACAATTAAACCAGGTAAACATCAACAAAGATAGTTAGATATGAAAATACATTGAAAATTAAGTAACAGTCACCGTCTCAGCCTTGGCGAATAATTCATTATTTGAATACAGAAACACTATAAGTAATTGTTCTGTATTGCTTTTAAAAGCACCGGAACATGTCAGTGAAGGTAATTGTCCTTATGATTTGAAAGACAGCATTATCGTTTTGTAGTAGGCCATGTCCATTAGTTTTATCGAAACATCATCGCGCCGGTGACGCCCGGAAGAGTGCCGTGTTGTCCGGAGGTGCTCGGAGCAATCCCGGAACACTTCGTAGCACTTTCTGATCGCCGCTTTACGACCGAACAGTAACATAAAAACCAATACGAGTCGAGTTCAGTCAATAATTGACTTCATAGACTGGGAATGTTTCGTTAGATAAACTGCAGAGGACATTTTTATCTCTTCACTGTTATTGGACTGCAGAGACTCTCATTGATTTCTGATGATAATTTGAAGGGTATGGACATAACATCTATGAACAGTTACTAATGCAATTTGAAAGTATAAACAGTTATTTGCTCCACCAACAATGATTCATTCTTCAGATTTCAGAATTTTTATAATAACAAGATGGATATAAGATAGTGAGTTCGAACTGCTTTTATTTGTATTCTGTCAAATTTCAATTATCATACGAGACTCTAAAGTTATGATACTATTAATTTCTTTCAAACACCGAACGAATCAGCTTGGATGGTTTTTCGGTAAGGTCGGAGACTGCTTTTCTTTCGACAATATTACTTGGCGCCTGCCGTTCAATGTTTAATTATTCTTCGTGATTATGAATTCATATGTCAATCATGATTATCAATTCTATCATTGATCTGTCTTACTTTAAGAATTTCATCAGAGATGTGGGTAAGATCTCATAGACTTGGAAATTTGAGGTGAATTTGAATATTTTGTTCTTAGTGTATGTTCTAGTTTTTAGTTAATAACCCTATAGCTGAATGAGTGTTAAATTTATGTTCAACATTTGGAACGCGAACGGCATTTCTTATGGAGCAGTATGTTACATGTTACATCAATCCTCAAACTTGAAATGATATATCGTCATATCTATAGATCAATTTTTAGAAGCATACTGCTTTTCAATAGTCTGATTCAACGCGGAGGACATATAAACTGAAAACAATTGGCTTGAAGGAGTTTTCAAAATTATTCAAGTATATATCAATGATTCGAGGATATCCGGCAGAAAAAAAATCATTGTCTGGTTCAACATAATGAAATATTCTCAGTTATGTACTGGATTATAGACAAATGATGCAATTCCAATTGGATATAAATGACATTCGATATTTTGGTTGCTTAGCAAATGGAAACAGGTCCTGAGTAGGGTTGCAGTTAACTTCTAATTTGATGCATCAATTTCGCACACGTAACCACAAATTGACGTATCTTGTTGGATTCTGGATAAATTCGAGAATTCCAAGGGCAATGCCAGAACTGCATTATTCGCCATAAAACTACCTACATCAAGATTATATATTTGTTGATCATTTCATTGTAGTACTGTACTAGGGTGAAGGTTAATGATCATGAATATTCCGATGTATATTTTATCTACTATACAGGTGTGACAGAACTGAGTACATCACTTTTAACCAGTAATAGAATGAGTCAAGTAATACAATTTCTTCCAATAACTTTTTATTGTGATCCTTCTGGATATCCAGTTGAAATTCATCAAAAATTTGTCATATATGATTCGATATTGATGTAGACATTTGTGAAATGAATGTCGATTAGAATGGGTACTTTGTGACTTTGAACTATCGTAGTCATGTGACTTATTTATTTAAAACTGAAACATTCGTATTATGGCAATAAGTTGGAATTTCTGCTTACTTCTGTAATATTTTTGCCTGATTTGAAAGACAGGTTAAACTTGCCGAATAACGTTTCTGGAATTAACTATTCGATTTATTAGTCATAACTATATCTCACTGACAGATAAACTGATGTCTATTAAGGAGATATCACATATTTTCTTGGATAGTTAGTATTTTTCTCACAGATTAAAATGGCTGTGATTTCATTGCACTTCACTATAACAGCTTATACGACAGTCGAAACATGTGTTGCCATCTGTATGCATTGCGTTGAATACACTCTATATTATTCTATTAGATTGAGAGAAAATCTTTCAACGATTTATTCAGAGAAAACTGTGAAATATATAATGGAATATAATCCTTAAATAATGAATGTAGTGAATTGAATCGAAAGTTTTGCTATAATTCTGAAAGCTTCTATTCTTATACATAGGAAACACTCAATCTACAAATGTAATCAAACTATAATAAACAGATGTTTTCTAGAACATTAAATGCAATATTACGTGCGTTTTATTTGTTAGGCAGATCAATTCACGAGGCATACATTATTGAAACGACCCGAAAGTGAATTTGTGATAAATATGAGAAAAAAACGTACCTGACTTATGAATTAATTCATTTCATCCATCTCATTTGCTGTACCACGTATATAATCAACAATGAGTTCTAAATACCTCATAGTATTCTCATTATTATGAGTAGATGATATTTTGTCATGAAATACGCTAACACAATCACAATTTTATTTTCAGTGAAAAATGATAGTTCGGAAAGCGTTCATAATGAATGCATTGAGCTGATTCTAAACAACCTGCGAAATCGCTATGAGTAAAGATAGATATTTTCTAAAGTTTAAACTTTTGTGATAATTATCAATGGATTTTTTTCCAGAACTTGTTCGCTGGAGTTAGCAACTCACATATATCAAAATCGATTGCTCCATTATTACTGCTATTGGGTCCAATGATTATAAAAGCATCTGAACGACTCGTTGAATTATTGGAGGGTGAAAATGCTAGAAAATAAGAATTCGAAAAAAGTCATTATGAAAAATTGTTGCCCTCGACTAGCATTACTACTGGCTGAAATGAATGTACTTATTTCTGTCACAACCTGTATATACCGTGGAGCTCAAGATGTGATCAGTACGATGAATATATTTTAATAACTCGTAGGGGAGACCTAGGAGAGTTCTGACAGAAGAGAGTTTTGGCATAGTCGATTTCCCGGAAACGATGCACATTAAGCGGTTGTGATTGTACGACATCTGCATATAAAAAATTGAAAAAAGTAGGTTTCCCACAAAAATTTTGATTGCTTATATATCTTTACGTATTATGTCTACATTGTTATTATTATTTTTTTTGAATACTTCAGTTTTTCAAGTCTCATAGCGTGATCTTCGTTTCAAAATGCCAAATGAATATGAACAAAAGACTTATAGGCGCATGGCTAGTGTCAAAAGCTATGAACTGGCCTTTAAAAAAGTCATTATTTTATGCCTAGTCAAGTCACTGACCGTATTTTGTCCAGTCTAGAAATTGAGGCAAACCTAGAAGAAAGAATCCTCACTCTAAATTCAATTATTGGTATTGTTGGAAACGATAACATTTCTGTCAAAGAATTTAATATAGAAGCCAAAAACTCCACTTCAAATATGTCTACAGGTCAGAACATGACATCCTCCTGCAGCTCATCTACTTTGAGCTATAACGCCAAAAAGCCTGTTGCCCCTACGTCTACAGCCCATAGTCCTCTTGCTACTACTTCTAATGTGATCTCGCCAGAATCACTTGTAACTTAATCTCAGGGAGATTGTAGGTGACGTGAGGCGTCGCAAAGTTAGGCTCCGGGCATACCCGGAGCGCCACGATGTTGTCTTTTCGTCCGCAGGGTACACAACAACGAAAGTACTTGCAATAAAGGGGTGTTTGGACAGACGAAGGAGTTACAGGAATGGGTGACCGCGTAATGGCCTTCAGCATCCACCAGAGGATCGACTTAAGCGACTCTGTACTCGCCACAAGCCACACTCTCAAATGGAGATTGTGGCAGCTAAACTGTCTGATAGAAATCCCGCTATGCGGCTTTGATCACTTTCAAAGTTAGAAAAGAAATCGTTGCCTCAAGAAAACTTTTCATGCGACCGTCACGTTTTTAGACTATCACTCGAATCCCTTACTTAAGTCAGTTTCCGAATAATTAGCTCAAAAAAAAAACCGTTTCAATTACTTTCACGTTATTTCATAGGTTTTAGCTAAATACAATGAGAGTAGAGAGGAGAGACTGGCGGGAAAAGATTATTAGGGTTAAGGAATTTTATTGTGAGTGTTATGTTATTTTACTGTGTTTATGTTTTGTGATGTGTTATATCAAATGTGATTTCAAGTTTTGAATAAAATGTTTTTTTTTATTCTGAAAGAGCACCTTGTCAACTTCTGACATCTTGGAGCAACTACGTGAATTAAAAATACGAAACCAAAATATGACATTAATTAGCAAAGTGTCAAATATTAACAACAAGTGTGAGGTGAGTTAAATGTTTCATTTATCTGAAATAATAGTGTTAATAAGTTTGAATTGTAGCAAAAGGGAATGAAAAAAAGTCTGAAATATGGAAAATGGTAAAATAGGAACAAGGTGCGAAATTGGAACGTAGCACGTTGCCAAAATCTCTGCTAAGAAAAAAAAAACAACCGAACAGACAAAAGATCAAATCTGCTGTGCTTACTGACATACCTACCAAGGATAAAATTACTGCTATAGAAGCCAGTAGATAGATAAAGAATGTGAATAAGTGTGTTTCAAGTGAGAAGAAGAAGAAGACTGAAAAAATGAAGGAGAAGACTGATGAGAGAAATAAAGTTGACGATGAAGAGGATGAAGACGAAAAAAGAATTATTATTTTTGCTTGTGTTGCCTTGAGCCCTTTGCCAATAGCAAATTGAAAGTTAAGTGGATTCAGTGCCTTAAATACCAACGTAATAGTATTTTTTATTCACCAAATAGTCTAAATACGTAGGTGTCACAGCTTTCTTTGGTATCTGTCGTAAATTACCTCGGTATTAGAAGATTTGTGACACGGGGAGTAATTTCTGTTTTCTCAGACACCTAATTTTGATGGTTGTTTTTCAAACAGTATGGATTGAGCTAAATTGATTCATAACTGAGATATGTTGGTTGAAGTGAAAATTGTTACAACTCTCCTTGATCTCCCGTCTAATTGTCATTGAAGAACGGAGCCTCATTTCAGTATATCTATTTATATCTTGTTAGATTTCATTTTTTATTTTGCTATTTCATATTACACGCATGCCACTAGCGAGATTCGAGCTCATAGCAGTAGTGGACAGCGGAGAAAATCACTTAAGCATTGATTGACTAGTGCCAAATATTTGCATAATATAGCAAAGGATCTCAATTAATGAGAAAATACCTCAAGAACACGATATAAATTGCATGCGATATTTTGAAGTTTTTTGGAAACGATATTCTTGTTCTAAATCCACTACTGAATCTCCCTTCCACAATATCTATTTGAATATTGATGATATCAATCTCATTTACAGTGTGGATAGTAATCAAATAATCTGTCTCATCAAAATTCAGTTTACCGTACACAAAAACAACTCAAAAGTATGATGAATTGTTTGGTATTGATTGATTGTTTTGCATAATTGAATTTTGGTCGCATATTTTGGAAGCATTCCCATTGTTTGACAATGTTAATTATTATCAATCATCATATTATGAAATATAGTCGTAGTCGGAACACTCTCTTTTTGAGCCGAATACAATATTATTCCTATTAATTTGAATCTATCTATAAAATATTTGACTAACTGTGTATGAAAATCTGTTGTATCTATTATGGAGAAGATATAGCATCTCTACACAAAACACTTTCCTCTCACTTCATGTACATTCAAATTTCTGTTCATACAAGCTTAATTTACCTATTTGAGTATGATGAATTGTTTGGTATTGATTGATTGTTTTGCATAATTGAATTTTGGTCGCATATTTTGGAAGCATTCCCATTGTTTGACAATGTTAATTATTATCAATCATCATATTATGAAATATAGTCGTAGTCGGAACACTCTGTTTTTGAGCCGAATACAATATTATTCCTATTAATTTGAATCTATCTATAAAATATTTGACTAACTGTGTATGAAAATCTGTTGTATCTATTATGGAGAAGATATAGCATCTCTACACAGAACACTTTCCTCTCACTTCATGTACATTCAAATTTCTGTTCATACAAGCTTAATTTACCTATTTGATTATGGAAAATCGACGGTCATTTTCATGCACTTATACAGGCAACCAAATAATCATTCTCTCCAACTCCTCTTACTATACAAGGTCTAAGCAATTATTTGTTGTATCATCGTTATCTCAAAAGCTACAAGAGATACAAGGTCGATAATATCAAATGATAATTGCTCAATACAAGGACTATCTCACTGTCAATTAAAACTAAGAAATCTGACGTGAACATCACGTCACGTGATGACTTACTTGTACATCATCAGATATATATATCTACATAATACGATGCGATTTTGTATTTGAATATCATTGGATATATATATATATATATATATATATATATATATATATATATATATATATATATATATATATATATATATATATATATATATATATATATATATATATATATATATATATATATATATATATATATATATATATATATATATATATATATACATATAATCAAACATAAAATCTCATCGTTTCACAGTTAATCGTTTTGGATTTGAACAAGAGATTCTTGAAATCTGTCAAGTAAAATGCGCTTTCAGCCAAGTCGGTTGCTATGGAAACAGTAGGCCATTATTCTAATACTACAACATTCCTAAATACTGATTTCCAAAATACTACATATCTGAATTTATGCGCAAAATTTAAAAATTAATTCCTACGCACTTCCGGTTCAGACTATTGTTATGAGAATAGTAGGCAATCATTCAGATGCTACAGCAGACTGAAATACCAAATATAAATATTCTACACCAGATTGTTTCGAATTTATGCGAAAAATTCCAAAAGACTGTCAAGTAAAGTGCACTTCTGGCTCAGTGGACCTCAATAAAAATAGGATATGAGCATCTAGACGGTATAATCGTCCTAAATACTGAATTCTAACAATCTACGTTTAATCGTTGTGGATTTATGCGGAAAATTCAAAAAATGTTTCGAATAAAGTGCTCTTCCGGCTTAGTCGATAGCAATCATAATGCAAGGTGTACAACTAGATATTATGAAAGTGCCTAATACAAAATTTGAGTATTCTATGACTGACTGCTTAGAATTTATGCGGAAAATTCAAAGTCTGTCATATAAAGTGCACTTCCGGACTAGCTGATTGCTACAAAAATAGAAAATGGCCATTCAGATGCTGAAACAATTCAAAATGCTAAGTTCCAGTATTCTATGGCTGTTCATTCTGAATTTATGCGGAAAATTAAAAAAAAAGTTTCATGTAAAGTGCATTTCCGGCTTAGCCGACTGCAATCATAATGCAAGATGTACAATAAGATGTTATAGAAGTTCTTCATACGAAATTTCAATATGCTATGGCGGATCATTTTTATATTTATGCAAAAAATTTGAAAAAAGTAAAGTGCATTTCTGGTCTAGCCGATTCTTACAAAAATAGCAGATAACTCTTCTGATACAACATCAAGTTCAAATACTGAATTTCAACATCCTATGATTGGATATTCTGGATTCATTGAAAAATTCGAAAAAAGTTTCAAGTAAGTGCACTTCCGGTACAGACGATTGGAATCATAATGCGGGGTACACAACTAGGTCCTATACTAGTCTTGAATACAAAATTTCAATATTATACGTTCAATCAGTTTTGAGATTCGCGAGTTACGCACGCACGCACGAACATACGTACCGACATCAAGTCAAAAATAGTCAAAATGGATTCAGGGATGCTCAAAACGGATATTTCCATCAAAATCTCGATAGGTGAACTCTGTCGGTTTCACAATACTCACTTGTTACTTTGTACAAGTAAGTAAAAATAATCATTCTGAAAAGGGTCTTATGTAGGAGTTGATGACAGGTGATGTTTATTTATATTAGACTTGTCTGTTAATATCGATTTTTCTATTCAAGATTACGAACATTCTTTCTTATGGTCATTGGATGGAATATGTCGTACAGACAAAAATTTCTGTCGCATATTACTATATCACTAACAAAAAATCACAAAAATATAATGAGCCCCGTTTATTCCAGCCTTGCAAATGTTTCGAGAGTTATTGATAGTCATTTTTTGCTGGTTTATCAAAAAAGCCAATAATTATCAATCATATAAATGTTACTTATTTATTCTTCCAGATTATTTAGTAGATTCAGATCTTCATGATATCACACATCTCCTTCACATTAGCATCCCGCACAAACATTACCTAGAACCTAGAGCCTTAAATTACTATCTAAGATATATCTCATAGTGTTAAAAAAGCTGCATCGTAATTACAAGAGTTTCAAGTCCCTTCATGGTAAAGCATCTTTTGAAAAAATGATATCTGTCCAACATCACAACAAAATCTCTACGTTTTAATCTATTGTTTCTCGCATTGTGAAAATTACGAATTGCTCCCAAAGGGAAGGACATTACGAAGTAAAAGGAATAGCACTGGTCTGCTGTATCTAATTGGAAATATCTCGGTTGAAATAAATGAAATACGACCGAGCCCAGAGTGGTATTAAAATTCTTCGGTGGTTTGTCATTGGTTTGTCTGATGATAAATAAAAAAAGTTTGATTCAATCTTCTCTAATTAGTTGGAATTGGAGATATTGAAACTTTGAATATGTATCAGTTTGTGCGAATGAAATAGGTCGAATATAAAGAGTATTTTGATAAGAAAAGTATTCAATTTCATGCATTAGCTGATTTAGAACGAATGCTCACAATCTTTCATTATGGATAAGTGAAAAATGTTGTGTGAGCGAAATATTAAAATTGCAATCATATTATTGAGTATTGCCAAAAACGAAAAATTATGATATATCAAGATAAAACGAATTGAGGACTATGTAAGTCTGAACATTTATCGGATGGTTGATTCTAACGACGAGAATATCTGCTGTAACTATTATTAACATAATTTTCCAATTAGACGAATGATAGACCGGACGTTCATGGTTTTATGCGTATTTAGGAATAAATAAAATGATCATCAACAATAAATAGCTTTTGTGAATAACTTTTTCCAATCTGTCGTTTATTCGAAAGTAATTTTCATACACAAAATCGATTCAAAGATCTTTGACAGACGTTCTACATGAGTTTAGGTGAAGCATATTCAAGTGAACTCCTGAATTCATTACATGGGAGAAAGATAGCACCACTTGCGTATAACAAGTCAAGATTAGGGAAGTGGCATATTTTGGAAGCTATATTTCTATGAGTCCGGTATTAATTTGAATTGAAGATAAAATATGAGAAAATATTTTGTCTACAGGTCCCCAGAAGTCGATTCGGCACTGTAGCCGAAAAGTGAAAACACAATTACACGCCTGAAAACAAGCAGCATTGCAAGCATTGGCTTATCAGCAATGAATCTTCAGCAAAGAAGACGAATATTCTTATTTCAGTCAGATATGCTGTGACTAATATAGTTTGAGATTCGCAAAGAGGTCTTCCTATCAACAATATGAGAAACGGTAGAATTATTCAAGGACCATTTATCATTGCTTTACAGCGCTTCAGGAGAAACATTCAAGATTGATTCCAAGAAGAGTTTCAAAGGACTACAGTCCCCAGCTTATTCTTCTAAAACAGGAACCATGAAATCAATGCGATGGAGATTTCAACTAAATCCACATCTTCTTATCCATCAGAAATGATTCCGTCGAATTAAAATTTGTATCTTATAATGAAGAAATTGATGACTGGATGCAAATTACGCATCCATGAAACAGATATAATTTCATTTGCAATAGGCTACGTGCATGAAGTCTACTAGCGCCTCTAGCGGGCAATGGAGAACGATTGAACTCCATTTTATCATTGTTTCATACCTATAATTTTTTAAATGTACTAATATTATTCAATTCAGCTGTATGCGTATAATATAACTTGCATATCATAAAACGTACGTTGAAATTATTTATTTTGAGTATTTTTTTCTTCAATGATAACGTACCTATTATAAAGAAAACGTCTTAATTCGTCCAAATTGACAGGATAACCTCAAATTATGACGCTGATGATCTTGCTGATCGGGTTTGTATTTATCAAACACTGTATCCCTTTTACCGAGGAAGCATTGAAGAGAAGCGTGAAACTAGTTTTGCCATATTAAACATGTAGAAAAATATGTTGCTGACAATATTAACAACAAAATTATTGCGAAGTGCATCTGACAAACTTCTATCACTGAAACATCTTACAAATTAGAGAAAGAGATAAATTCATGAATCCCAAATCGATGATGAATATTTCTAATTTCACAATTGAATTACTAACATATTTGTTATATAGATTAATAATGAAAGACAGACAATACTCTATTAACTGCTTTGTTTCACTTCACTCGTTTTTTTTTTATGTCATAACTGGGTACTTGAAATCTATGAAAATATATTTCACTTGAATCATCCTCAATACAACAGCCTGAAACAAAACAAACGTTTTCGCATGTTTTATATGCAATTATTTTCACTTTTAAACTACAATGCTCAATGGCAGCTAATTAACGTATTCTTAGAAATGGAGTTCAATGGTTACAATGGTGCTCACAATGAGCGCTCGCATCGATATTTGTTCAAACTCCACCCCCTTGCACATAGCCTATAGCTGCGATTAAAATTTTAAGATAACTTTCGAAATCAACGTCAGTACATCAAATATAAGCCATGTCCCGTTTGGATACTCCATATGTCCTTCATAGAGCGCAAAAGCTTTCCAAACAATTATCTGGAAGTTTTTTCACTGCTTCAAATAAATCAAAAATGCTCATCCATCAGAATAATTCAAATATCAAAATACAGACGTATTAATTACAACATTCAGCTAAATTTTTGAACGTTGTGGGAGGGAGAAAAAAAGATATATTCACATACCATGTTTTTGTTGAAAAATATAAAATAATAAAACTGTCCAGTTTTACCAACGTTTCATATCCAATTCGCGAACGCAATATCTGCCATTCACGCACGAATTGACAGCACGACATTAAAGTGAGATGAGGATATGTATTATATCCTCAACCATATGATTTTATAGATTGAATTAGGGGATAACTGGGACTGGGACGCCAACATGGAAGTATAGATCCTCTGAAAAATTGATGTTTCATGAGAAGAATTGACCTGTAACTCTGATAGTTATCTTCTATTAACGTTAATGCTTACTGAAACACTTTGTTGTCAATATAAAATAGATTATATCAATATAATTGACGCAGGCAACTAATGTAACAATTGATATCAGATTTGACATAACAGACCTATCAAATCAAAATTTGATATCAAGTATGAAAAATGCATACTAATTGTATTTGGAATAACATAACTCTTTATAAGAATACATTAATACAAACTGATCCAGAGATTGTATTTTCATTGTTCAATCAGCTCAGTGAGGCGTCGTAATCCTTTTTTTTTTAATATTTGTGATTTGTCATCAGGTTTTCAGAATATGCAATGACAGGTTCATCATCCCTACTACGAGTATGACAGGTTTTGAACTTTATAGGTTTTCTCTTCCGGGATCTTGAATGGTTCGCTGAATTTGAACATCAAACAATTCCTCTTCCTGTTTCATGAATCTTGAATTAACTGTTTCTCATTATTTGCATCCTTCGTTATCTCATTCATCTTACATAATTCACAATACAAAGACTTGAATGCGAATAATAGTAATGACAAGAGTTAGAATTCAATCCGAAAATGTTAGCAATCCATCAGTCGATATGTTTACCCAAATGCCAACATAATCAAATAGCCAAAACGTGTTGAAATTAATATAAACCCATAAATATTGTGTTTAAACTGACCGAAATGCAGGCTTAGCAATTCTTACCTATAACATGTCGTTTAGACTCTATAGCAGGCTTTGCAGCCAAGAAATTGAAGGCTAGGGGCTTCGAAATCTAAATCTCGAGTCAAGTAGAGTTTAGAGATACCGAAAGTTCAAAATAAGAGTTTTTGCGGATAGTGGACTTTTTATCAGGAACACTCAAATATAGACATTATTATTCAATTGATTTTGTCTGATTTTTCTACAGCAAAATAGTATTCTAAGACGAATGAAGTTGAAATATGAATCAAAGGAGAATATTGCAGTCTGCCGGATCAGCGCTGAACATTCAGCGTGCATTTGTGCATCAGTCTCAACACTCCTTATACTTCACAGAAACTCAACTTGTTTGTGGATTGATTACTTTGTTTACTCAGGACTACCATAATGTAGGTAACTGAAATATCCACTGATAGTCACTTCTACTAATAATCGATACTAAACCGTACACTTTCACGAAACTTATTGATTATTCATACAATAACACTTTCTGCTATTTATTTTAGCTACTTCTTATCTATCTAGACTAGTTCGCTTATTCATTTTCAATCTGACTTGCTCCATATCTGAGCTACAAAAATATTTTGGCTTGACCAATTCTAAATTCTGAAATCTTTGCCTAGAATTTCCAAAACCTCTAGAAAGGAACTCAACGAGGCATCACTACGTCCTCAACACATATGATTCAGTTGCGTTTGCCACCTATTTATCCGGCCTGAAAACACAGGGAATAATTTGAAAATTGATTGTTAGAAGCAATAGTAGTAGTAGTCCACTCTAATAATCAGAAAATGATCGCAGTTATTTGGAGGAGAGGATTTGTCTGAAGCCCCAAACTGGGGATTAGCTGAAAAAAAGCATAAGAAGATAAATCAGGATGTTGCAGCGTCATCATGCCTAGCTGGCTACCAATACGTTGCTAACGCTTCTTCCTCAGTACTTATCCTGACTTGGACTCACTTACAATGACGTGACACTATCAAGGCCAGTGCCAAAGCTGATTTGTCACGCGGTTCACCTACAGAGATAAACTAGCACCTCTTAGCAGCTTTTGCCTATTGGAAACACTACCATTAAAAGTCTAACTCTACTCGAGGGGGCCACTTCTGAAGGTGAAGACTGCGCTTCTCTCAGTACTTGTGTCACCGTCTTAGAAATCAAAAGCAAGCAGTACACGCCTTGTGATACTCTTCCACCCGTTACCCTCAGGTGAGATGTTGAGTAGCAACATCTACAATTTTAGGAGTCTTTGGCGTCTACCCACGTTTGAGATATGGGCTTATCACAGCTTCTTTCTCCTCGTGTCACTGTTTGACAAGTCGCTGGCGAGAAGTACACATTAGTTGCTGTGGCCTTACTTCTGTTACTTTTAGGTGAGGAAGTGGGTAGCAAAATCCATATCTTTAGGAGTGATGGCATATTGTCTGCAATATATCCACAGACTTGACGAGTAGCAAACGAATATTCTACAAAACTCTACTACACCCCTCATGCTATTGGTTTGCGTCTGTTATCCTCGGCTAAGGGATTGTGTGACAAAGTCCAGAGCTTTAAAGGTCTATGACGTGTAGTTTGCAACAATACCAGTCTCGGATATTGAGCAGAGCCGGCGCCTCTAACGACTATCTGACCATCTATCCACAGTTTAGATATGGGCTAAGACTTATCTCTATTCCTATCTCCTCGTGTGAGCGGTTGATAAGTTTTTGGCAAGTATTACAAATGATACTGTATCACACATCCGGTGCTGCCTTTTGTGCCCGTTGCCTTTAAAAAGAGGCATTGAGTGGTGAGGGCCGCAGCGTCAACGTGTGAGCATCGTGTAGTCTGCCATATGACATTCTTTTGGAGCACGCGGTAGTTCTAATTCCACGAGCAGCTGTCCTGTAAGCTCACATTACTCAATAAGCACCTATTAAAGAAAACTTGCTCTGTCTTCCAGCACTACAGGCGACATCTGTATATGAACAGGGACTGGACTAGCCAATCAACTTCGCCACAGAGAGCAAGCTGCCCAACTGCCTACCAGTACGTTGCTGCGCGCTTCATCTTCAGGATGCAAGCCTGATTCGTACCCTACTATGCTATGCAAGCCAGTGCACGAGCTGCGAATTACGCAGCTCATCCGCTGGAGTGTTGTAGCACCTCTAGGCAGTATTTACCTGTTGAAATTATTATAATTTGCCTTTGTGTACCTCTTGCAGAACGGCGCACTTGTCGTAATGACCGACCAAAGAAGAGCCCTCTTCCAGGTCTGGTCGGTCTCCACGGAGCAACAGGAAGAAAACTATCTGGTGAGAGTATCGCAACAGAAAGTTGCTTCTCAATTGGGGTCGTGCTACCCGGGCGTAAGTGACGCCAGCTTCTGACAAGGGCACCACGATCTAGCTCCAACTAAGGAGGTTTTTCGGAGAGTATGGAACTAATCATCTTGTACCTCCTTGATAACCACCTCTCGACCTAGTAGGAGAACAGGTACTCACTACAGCAGCCTGATGACGTCCTACGTCCCTATTTCACACATCTTCATCACATAACTAATATCGTCGCTTATACAAACAATTAGCCCAATTTAATCAATTCACCGCACATTTATCATTCAATCACTTTTTCTCCTTGATGATAGTCTTTGTACGACTTTGCCCTTCCTGGTGCCTGGCACACCTACATCACCCTATTCGCCTACGTCCGACGACTTCGTGCGCGAATTCCTCCGCTCTTCCGTACGACTCCGCGCATCCTAGTAATCCGTCCAGCACATACTCGCCATTTATCACTGTCACATTCATGCAATTCAGATCCCTTATATCCTGATTCAGCCCACATTTCCACAGAGCGTGCAACTGAGTCTCAACTTTCTCTTTAGATAAACACATACCATCCCCTACTAAGCCCTTGCTACAAAGAAACGCATTCAAACCACTATAAGCTGTCTACAGACAGTTTAATCATAGACTGAGATTAAACCACTGAGCGTTTTTGGCAAATGAGTAGGTCACTTTATCCTTCTCCGAACCATCTGTCCTGTGAAACTGCGGCAGCCCGGCACCCCAACAACACCTTGGCCCTCCTAAGGGAGAGTTCTCAATGGGCAGTCTCAAGTACCTGAGGCTGAGTAACTGATGCCTGTATATTCGAACAATTGTCAATAGAATAAATTGAGTCTTGGTAAAATTTTCGCTGAATGAATTTGTCTGTTGGAATTGTATGTTCTACTTCATATCATTCCACAAAGCTAAGCTACTGCGGATGTATTAGATACCTCAGAATCAAACTCAACAAGGCATAACTTCTGATCGAATGCAGATATTTTCGCAGTTCTTCCATGTATCTATTTGCGACAACAACCGCTTCTCATGATGAATATTTCATAGACAAAAATAATGAATAGTTACTGACACAGGAATCGAAGAATGAATTTTTGTACAAATTTTCAGTGTCGAAGAGCCGCTATTTCAGTCCGCAGTTTATCTCAAGCTAAGCTCAAACACTCTAGTAAAAATTGTTCTAATAATCATTGCTTTGGCTATTTAGGGCTGCGTTGAAGGTTAACCAAGGACTGGAATCACATATCTCCGAGTTGCATATTTGTACTCGTTATCTTGTGACTTACATCTAATGCCTTATGTTTTTGCGTGGCCCGTAGTCAGGACGTGGTTTTAGACCCGGTTCTAAGTCTGACTTATGCATAACCATGACAACATGTCAATATGAGTGTTATTACTAATCGATTTCTAAACGTCGTCATGGTTAAATATAAGATAGATTCAGACCTGGGTTTAAAGCCGCATTTTGACCACGAGCCAATGAGATCAGAGTCCTCAAAATCTATTGCCGCGTTTAAATATCACGTCACTCAAAATTGTAATTAAATGAGTGCTAGTGAAAGTTCTGTACATCATAAAACCAAATTCATCATTATGGCGTTCATTCAAGACCATTGGTGGTGTAATAATATTAGAAGATTGGATATAGCGACAATTGGTAGTCAGAAATCAAGTTCTACTTCTAATTTCTAAGTTAGCCATGTACTATCAATTCTGCCTTGTAGAATATTCCTGAAATCAATCTTAAATGCTATTATTTGTATCCCAGTGAATGGTGTCCTCAAAAAATGGTTGCTTCGAGTTATTTGAAAAGGAGTAGTCCTCAATGAATCTATGATATATGGTTGAGGATGTTATGCAATATATCTAGATTTAATGAGTAAATGTGCGAGTGAGATAGCTCAAAATGAAACTCGACTACCCATCATTAACACACATCGGTTTCAGTCGGGTGTGCTCGGCCAGATTCGAGGATGAACAAGGGATGAAAAAGGGATGAAATCAGTGCAGCTTGCAGAGTGAAAATGACGTCACCACACGTGACAGCACGCATGTCCTGCTGTTGTTCTGCCGCGTTTGTTGTGCTATGCTGGACAGCAGGAATGCACTAGGAATTTCACGAGAGATATATACATCAAAAAAGATAGAGCGGAAAAATTGGATCGTAAAATTTTACTGTTTGGATTTTCTTGGGAAGGGATGGACCACACCAGATTCTATCTTATAGAGTAAAATGAATTCGACCTTTACTCAGTCAGGTTTAAACACATAAAGAAAATATTTCTTCAAGCAACAGATAACAACCTTCGTGCCACAAATATTTCTTACTATGTATGGTGAATATACTACGCGTTAAGCAGGAAAACTTCACCAATTAAATAGATCATATAACAATTATTCTTGAGCAAAGTGGTATAGGAGGAAGTCATTCAGATCGAGTGATTGATAATAACTGAAATACAAGTTAAATCAGGATGATTTCGTGATTTGATATTTCATGCATGTTATTCGAGAGGTTCTTGAATCAATACTGATATTATAGATTTTATTGTTTATGGTATACTTCACATTACTCAAGTCTAATACAAAAATGTAGTTTCTGGAGAATCAGTTAGTGTATTTTGACACAAGAGAATATTTTTCAACGAGTGAAGCAAAGTGCATGAGCATGGGAATATAGATCGAAAATGATGTGCCATAAATACTATTCCAATCCAATTTCACGATCATTCAACTAGGAGGCTCATGATTTTTTGAAATAAATTTTGTCGAAATCAGAACTTTCGTATTGATACATTGAATACAAGTGTTGAGATCCGAATTTTCTGATTAAGTTTTCATTCAAATTTGTAGATAGATGGTTTTTATGGTCGAAATTTTTGATAACCAAGTGGATTGAAAACGATCAGTCATTCAGTCAGAGCCAAGATTGCAGTCTCACCAACAATTGACGAGTGATACACCTTGATGGTAGGTCATTGGAATCAGATATCATTTTTTTGCTTTATCATTCAAGTGTCCAAATTACAGTCAAGGAGACGTCTGGTCAGCCAACAATTAAATCGACTAGAAGCGATATTTGGTCCAAGAATTAACACTATTTTTGATCTTCTGATTGAGTCTGACTGATTAGAATCAGACATCCCGGTCTATGGTTGAAATCGATCTTAAGATATAAACAAGTCATCGTTTCAAATTGTTGAGTAACATTTCCTTGGAATTCTTGACAACATTTCTTCCACTTGCTCAGATGGTTCGATGTTTTTCAAAGATTAACTGCTTTTACTCACTTGTGCAAAGAAAAAGTAAGTATTGCGCAACCGGCAAAACTCACATTCCAAGATTTTGATGAAAAAATCTGTTTTGAGTATTCCCTGAATCCATTTTGATCATTTTTGGCTTGATGTTGACACGTATGTATGTATGTATGTATGTATATATGTGCATTCGTAACTTGCAATCTCAAAACCCGTCGAAAGTATAATGTTGAAATTTTGAAGAAGGAAAAAACTTTTCAGAACTCATTTTCTAAATAAATATGTTTTATTGGGATATAAGCTCTGTACATTAACTGAAAACACAACGTTTCGACAGCAAAGTACTGCCTTTTTCAAGTGTAAAGAAATATAAATATAATTAACAAAATTGTCAAGACAACAAAAATAAGAGTACAAATAGTAACTAGATAAGTTTAAAATATATTAACTCCTAGGATCGTAGAGCTCTGCCTGTGATTGATGATTCAGAGCTACGATCCTAGGAGTTAATATATTTTAAACTTATCTAGTTACTATTTGTACTCTTATTTTTGTTGTCTTGACAATTTTGTTTATTATATTTATATTTCTTTACACTTGAAGAAGACAGCACTTTGCTGTCGAAACGTTGTGTTTCTAATTAATGTACAGAACTTATATCCCAATAAAACATATTTATTTTGAAATTTCAAATTAAAGACTAGACTAGGATTTAATTATGCACCTCGCATTATGGCTGTAACCATTTAGATATTCTAGAAAATGATTCTTCAATTGCTGATTCATATGCTTGAAGTTGAAAAACAGAGGAAACTGAATTTTTTTGTAGAGATGATTTTGTATATAGAACACTTAAACGTCAATACATTAAAAACTTGTCTACAACTGCAAGCTTCCTCCTTATATAGAGAATGGTTCTGAAATCCCAGAGCTTGATGTTTAAGAAAGCATAAGAAGTACTTTAATAAATTTGGTACCAGGAAAATTTAATGGAAAATATGAAATATACAAAATAAATATTAAATTCTCTGACTAATGGCCGATTTCATGATCTCGAATCAAATTGATCCGGTTTAAATGACTCATTTCCTTGATAACAATATTATCAATTTTTTTTATCATCACCGGCCAATCATATTAATCGAATAGATCGGATCCCGTTACCCAGGTTAATTTAATTTCTGGTCATGAAATCGGGCATAAATTGATCAAATTGATAAGTTTATTACGTCAGTGGCGTACATGAATGGATTCATTTAAAATTGATTATACTTACTTCACTTGTTAATGACGTGAAGATTTTGCGCGACTTGTGGTAGGACAGATGTGTATTTTTTCCGAATTTCAATGCACTGTCTTTTTTTTAATCCGTATCAACGCTACTTTTATTTGTGCCAATTTATGTCTACGTGATGCTTTAACAAGAGATGAGAATATGGGCATAAATTTTCTCGTAATTTTTTTAGAGATTAACTAATACTGCTTGAGTATCGATCAGTTTTGCTTGTGTTGCTCGTTTTTCTTCCAAACAAATAATATCCAGATTTATCATTGGGTCCATGAGTTGGAGCTTATAATAAAGATAAAATTTTCAGTTTTCATATCTTATAAAGGGAATTGTAACAAAACATACTACTCTGTTCCGTACTGCAATTAAAATTCTTTTGAATAAGCAATATTTTGACCTGAAGTTCAAAATTAAGACCAATAATTATATTGAAACCTAAGTAAAAACGCAATAATTGCAAAATGTATGGAAAATAGGGATAATGATTCAGAAAAATGTGAGAGTTCCAACGGGAGTTTGTCCTCCATTATCCTCCAAGGAAGAACATACACAATTTAACAGTTGCCTGTCTTATGAGAAAATACAGAACCAGCAAACTCTATGACTTCATATTTCACCTACTTTGTAGAATTTACTCCTATATATTTTGTAAATTATGTTTTCACTACTTAGTTGAGAAATATTTTCTAATGTAGACTCTTATAACGTTGACATATGTTACATATGCTTAGGTCATTTTTCATGATAATTATTTAATTATGCAGAGAACGATTTGAACGCATCAAGGATTAAGATCATCGTTAAATGTGTTCTAAATCCTAGGCTGAAAATATATTGGCGTTGATTCCAGGTCCACCAGACGTTACTTATTGTCTGTGAAACAAAATGTGTAGGATAGAGTAGTGTTAGTACGTACTTTGATCATATGCATACTTGCTAGCTCAGGCCGACGGCCAATTCACAGATACCAGGTGCTAGAAGTACGTCAAGAGATTACTTATTTTTTTTAAAGTCTGAGTGCTGATTTTTGTGTATGTTCCAGAATATATAATTGGAAATCAATAATCAGCACTGTCAGACATTTCTCATCGGGGGTAATTCCTGCTTGATGCTTTTCAGCTTGCAAAAAACTACTCAATCATATTTATATTCTGAGTTCCAATTTCTATATATGATACTCAGGGAATAATTTAAATACTTTTTGTAAACAGCCAGACCAATCGTAGAAGTTGAACATTCTCCAGACAAAATGAAAATGTCGCTCTGAGTAAGAGCACATATAGTCAACATTTGTACATTTAATAGTAAGCGAAATATCTATAGCATTTCATTTTTGTCTGGAGGATGTTTGGCCCCTACTAAGATTACGTTATTGTTTACGACTTTTGAAGCTTCTAGCAGGAATTACCGCGGATAGGAAGTGTCTGGCAAAATCGATTTTTGATTTTCAATTATATTTTCCGAAACATATGTACATAAAAATCAACACTCAGACATGAGGATAATTGAGTAATGTTTCAACCTGCCTCTAGCACCTGATATCTGTAAATTACTATTACCCGTCGGCCCACGCTAGCAAGTATGCATATGATCAAAGTACATATTAGTGGTGAGAACCGGGTACCTGATTGTTTTAATATGCAACTAACTGGTTCTCGGGTTTCGATTTCGATTCCAGAATAGATTTTTGGTTCCGATTCCAGAATCGGTTTTCGATTCTGATTCCGATTCCAAGTTCACTTCGACTTGACTCCAGAACCAAATATATACATAATGTGCTTATTTACTATCCATAAAATACATTTCATAATCGATGATAGAGTGTAGTGAAAATTTAGAGATATTATTACAATAATAATTGAGTGTATCGACAAAATCAGGTAGTTTAGTATCAAAGACTACCCATGATGCCGCTCGCTATTTGTAGTTTTGGGTGGGATTAATTTTATGGCCGAATCAAGAGTACATTGGCGCAGATGGCATACTATCATTTTCAGCCTCTTTCAATTCATTTGATTGTCATTGTTTTGTTCAATAAACTAGAAGAAAGATAGAACCTCTTGAAAAATAGGAATATTTGAGATTCGGGACAATTTGTAATCCTCTTTGATGTTCAGAGTTTTACATCCATTCATATTTCAAAGTCTGCAGTGTCACCAATAAAATAAAAGTAAAAATAAGTAAACGTAGTAATGTGTGGCAACTCTAATGTACAAAATATAATTAAGAAAAATTCTAAATGCTTTGTTTGTTCTGGAACCAGCTACCATTATAAAATAAAACGGCCAACTAAAAGCCCAGAAGGTATTTGTAACTTAAGCGTAGTGGAGAAATGATAGCTGGCAATAGAGGTTTTCGGTATTAAGATTCGAAATGGAGTCGAGATTCGGATTCAAATCGAGATTCAAATCGAAATTGAGACTCGGACCTAAATCGAGATTCGAATCGGAATCTAATTTGGACTCGATAACCGGATACTCGGATATTCGGTTGGTTTACATATCAACACATTTTGTTCCTCAGCCTGGGCTCTTGAACTATAAGAATGGCAAAGAACACGAATCTGTGAAATGCATTAATGATTTATATGCCTTTTTTCCGTTAAGAATAGTCTTAGGCTTTCATTGAATCACGATTTAAGCTTTCTGATTGACTAAAATAGAAATCAAAGTAATATGAGCACAGTAATTTTACTTTTACACTCACTACAAGAAAATTTGAAGCATGTTAGTCATCCACCAACATCGTTATTTTAATAGAATAAAATTTCAATTTCTAGATTCCAATACTGAACTGTACAACGGTTCTGATATAGCAGGAAATTTTGATTCATAGATGTCCGATATAAAAAGAACAGCATAATCATAATATTTCTCTATATACGTTTCCATTCTGGCTTTTACAAAAGAATTGGTACTATCTTCTGAGTTCTAGAATCTATTCCTCCATCTGGAACCAAGTAATAGTTCTTATTCTTGATACATCCAGACACTCACAGAGTTATCCGTTTGATGTTCTTTGGAAATATATGCTTCTCCCAACTAATTTGAACAGCTATTGTTAAGAAATATGGATTGTTACGTTTTCATAGAATCAGTATCTTTTCAATTAGAAAAATAAGATCTGTCATTTTCATATATAATACCACAAGAGCTTCGAAATTATCGGATATTTCTCGATAGGTTCGTTGCAAACAAATGAACGTGTCAAGTTTTCCAGGTTAAAAAATCACGAGCGCGTAGTGCGAGTGATTTTTCTGGAAAACTTGACAAATTGATTTGTTTGCAGGGAACCTTGAGAGAAATATCAGATTAATTTCAGAGTTCGAGTGGTATTCGGAAGATTATTTTTTCCATCCAAATTCATCAATAGTTTCCAGAGACTCGACTCCGAATCTGCTCATTTTTACATTCAATCTGTTAGTTTGACAGATGCTGAATCAACGCAGCTGAATGTTCTTTGTTTTGTATATATAACCAACAGACAAAATTTTCTAAAAATTTCCACTTGAAAATCGTATAGATTGTACCACGTGACGTCGAATGGTGCAATTCTATTGGTCGAAATTTAGATGGTAAAAATAATCATCTATGATCGTATATCGGCTCACATGTGCCAGAGTTATTGACCTCCCATCGGATAACAATCTCTATCAAATAATTCAATTAGTGACATCATTCCTTTCCGTTATAAATACAGAGCTAGATAAACGTAAATCAAAAAGTACTTACAATATACTTCTCACTGACAGAAACAACAGAAGATAGATGTATACTCACCTGTAACAAGAAAAATATTCAATTAAAACAAAAGCATGTAGCAGATATCCCTGTAAAGCAAACAAAAGCCGTCTACGTCTAAAGAGAAAAGAAAACAGACACGGAAAATAATCGCAAATCCCTCGATAAGTCGGAAATTTCATAAGAAAATCCAATATTTGTGATGTGCGAGACATGCGTTCAGACGGTGCGCATTTATCAAACGGAAGATCGAAGATACCGCACTCCGATAATATTACAAACATTTAGAGACAAATGAAAAATACTCGACATGGATGGAGAAATAACATATTCTATTGATACGGAAATCAGATTTATATAGAGGTGTTTTATTTTGTTTGGTTTTGGTATTGTTTATTCACAAATTTATCCCTGGAATAACTTATTAATCTTTTGAATAGAAGTATATATTGAAGAATCACAGTTGACTTAAATCAGAAAAGAAATGATTACAACATTTTTTGAATTTGAATAGAAACCTCTGAGCGTTTTCATAAATTAATTGATAAAACACTTAAGTATCCAAAATATGAACTTCTGCAGGCAATTTCGATCATAAATATTGATTGTGGATTATTATGAAAAACATGGGAGTAAACAAAAATATGAAACTCCCACGTTAAAAACAAATGTTAAAATTAAAAACAGTTTCCATCAGATGCTTTCAAAATGAATGGAAGTTTGAATAGCTTTTGATTCAACCTTTATTTGTATCGGAAATTTCACAGAGTAATTAGTCACAGTTCATTTTTATCAGATTGTTTGACTGTCAAGTACCTCAATTTTAATACTGCTGAAAATGAAGTTATTAGGCTCCAAACAAACATTCAAAATGTGAAGAGCAAGAGTTATGAATTGTCGATCATCTCCCTCGTTTATCTGTTGTTTGGAAAGTTCTCTTGAATTTCAATGGAAGAATTCTCTTTGAATATATGAGCCTCATAAATCTTTATTACTGATGACGTGAAAACTGGCTTTAAAATCTGAATTTGAATTCAGATGCTTTGAATTAATCACGGACTCATTGAGGTAATCCTGCTGTACATTTTATCCCTGCATGCAATTCATCGACACAATGAGACAGTAACTCTGTCCCATAAGTCCGATTATTATCTAAGGCTTGGACTGCACTGAAGAGTCTCAGTAAAGACCAAATTATCCCCCAGGAGGCATCCAATATTTGACACTTTATTACTCTATCAGCCAATGAATTATATTTTCCTGATTCCAATTGCTTTGTCTTTGTGATATTAAAAAATCCGAATTATCATCAAATTCATCACGAAGAATCTATTCTCAGAAGAATAAATTTTCTATTTATTATTTTTCTCATTCGTTTTCAGATTTATTTTTCTTATTCGATTATTCTTCTCTCCTCAATGACAAAGCCCTGTACGATTTCTCATCAAATAATAAAATTAGATACGATGATCGGTCGTGAAGAAAAATCCTATTAGATGTCCTCATTCCTTTGCGTTTTGCCCCGAGAGGAAATTGCTCACCGTATCCGCTACAGGCGTATCCGAGTCCGTGACGTAACTTCCTCACCCCGACCTAGAGAAGGGGAAACGGATATATCAATTTTCAATTATAATTAAATTGGAGTTTTAACAGTAGTTTATCATGGATTTTTTCAAGTGCGAGAAATTAACAATTGCGATGAAAGGATATAAGGACAATATTTAGTGCCGATAGTAGTTCGTTGAACTGCTAGAATTAGAAGAAAGATAGTAATAGAAGCGATACTTTTTCCGCCGTAGAACAGTCAATTAAAAATTGTATCAAGTACAAGAATAGGTGCTCGTGACAGAAAAAAAAAACCGTTTTCCACAGGCTACCAATTTAATGTAAGCTTGAGATATTTGAATGAAGGAAAAAATTGTTCAAAACTCATTTTTTGTTGTGTTTCTAATCATTTTGATGTGAGACATCTATAGGCTCACTTGTAAACCGAATTGTTGGCGTGGCGACGCTTGCCGTGGCGACGGGTCGCCACGCTATACTAAGGTATACATATATATATATATATATATATATATATATATATATATATATATATATATATATATATATATATATATATATATATATATATATATATATATATATATATATATATATATATATATATATATATATATATATATATATATATTTTATGTGTAGTAGAGTGTACGTTTAGTGTCAGTATCAACTTCAGAAGCATCCGGAAATATAAAATTACTTACCCATAAGCATACTTTCACGTGCTACAAAAAAATAAGATCTACTTCAGTGCGAAAGTGCCGATTAGAAGCACCATTCATGCCTTGTAAATCCACAATGATTTTAATACCGATAGAAAGAACTGATCCACTTTACAAAAAACATTTGATAAGATATAATGAAATAAGAATTAACTTAGAAAGTAATGATTATGACAGTATTGATTATTATTATGAAAGTAATAATATCAGATCAGACGAAGAATACACAGATATTCTAAGATCTGGTATTAGTAGGCCAAAAATATTCTTTAAACGACATCCATCCGAAAAATGGCACAATACTTTCAATCCGTTTGTTTTTTATGTGTTAAAATCTAATATGGATTTCCAAATAATTACTGAAGAATATTCTTGTGCGGCAAACGTGGTTGAATATGTAAATAAGACCAACAGAGGTATTAGTAATTTGCAACGTAAGATAATAGAAGTCATGAATGAGAATCCCGAATTTGATATTGTTGAAATAACTCGTAAAATGAGTGTTGACATGCTAAATACCATTGAGATGAGTAGTCAAGAAGCTGCTTGGTATCTTCTACGCCAAATTCGTAATACTCCATTTTTTCATTAGGCTATATTTAATTCCTGTAATAATATTATCTTTTATGCATATTACTTGTACACACACGATGTTTCACATCTGCCAGGCGTCCCATGACGGCTCACATTTTTTTTGAATTTCTCACATAAATCCAGAATGATTAGCCGTAAGATACTGGAATTCAGTATTCAAAATTTTTGTAGCATCCAAATGATCATCTTTCATTTTCGTAACAATCGGCTGAGCCGGAATTGCACTTTATAAAGCAGACTCTTCGAATTCTCCTCATAAATTCAAAACAATCAGTCGTATAATATTGAAATTATGTAATAAGCACTCCTATAAAATCTAATTATACACCTTGCATTATGATTGGGATCAACTGAACTAGAAGAACAGTTTCCTCGCAACATGTTTGGATTTTCCGCATAAATCCAAAACGATTAACCGTAGAATATTGGAGTTCAGTATTCAAGACGATAGTCCCGTTTAGATGCTCATATTCAATTCCCATCGAGATTGAATGAGCCGGAAGTGCACTATACTTGACAGTCTTTTGAAATTTTTTGCATTCGAAATGATCGGCTGTAGAGTATTGAAATTTTGTATCAGTCTGCTGTAGCATTTGAATGATCACTTACTATTTTCATAACAATAGATTGAAGTGGAAGTTCACTTCGGTTGGAATTTATTCTCTAATTCTGTGCATAAATCTAGAACTGTCAGCCGTAGAATCTTGAAAATTAATATCTAGGAATGTTGTAGCATAAGAATGATGACTTTTTTTTTTCATAGCAACCGACTAGGCTGAAAGCGCATATTACTTGACAGATTTTAAGAGTCTTTTGGATGAATCAAAAATGATTAGCCGTAGAATGATGACATTTTGTGTTTGACTATATATATCCAATTATGTACCAGTAAGTCAAGTGATGTCCACATCAAATTTTTCTTATTATTATAAAAAGATTACCTTATTTTAGTCCGTTTATATCGGATATAGGAAAGGATGGGAGAAAAATTGTGTTCACTCTTTCCCAAATCTTCCTATCACCGTGAATTATTTAGATCTTTTGATCAGCACATACTAGTGAAAAATCCTTGGACAGTAGCCTTCATAAATATAAGTTGCTGCGATAGACCAAAGAAACTATTTAGTTTTTTGATGGAATGATTCATTTTTCTATGAATATTATCAAAATTTTTATTCACAAATTCCTTCAACTACTTATGATGTCTGAGACAACTACAAGAAGAAAGTGAAAGAACCGATACAGAGAACTAAAAGACAAGAATGGAATAAATCTAGTGAGTAGTTGGAAAAGAACTATGAAAAAAAAATGGAAGAATCATCTAGATGATGAAAGCGCATTTTTGACAGCTCATGAATGCTTGTTACTTCAGAGATTTCGCAAATTACCATCTCTTACAATTACTGAGCTTGAAATCAAGCAGTTTGGGCAAACTTACGAAACAGCAGCTTTCATTTAGTACTAGTTTCAAGTTGACTATTTAATAGGTACATAATTTATACATGTACAAACTCAAAAATACCTTTTAATCTTCATTGTTTAGTTATTGATTGACAGGAGGTCAAGTGCTGTAGCTTAAAATGATAATTTGATCTTCATCAAAGCTTTATAAAAAAAAATACACCAAAAGTGAACAAATTTTCATCCAATAATAATAATTCATTCTAATAAGCTTCAAATTCGCGTCAAACAAGTCATTGAATGAATCCCGGACAGATTTGACAACTGTACATAATAATAGTGACACCCGCGGCGAAAGTTGTAACTAAATTTTTATCTACTTTAATAAATTTTAGTTGCCATATCCCTAATGTCATAGATATCTATGGACATTGCTTCACTTGAAACAAGTAATTGAATAATTCAATTTTCCACAATCACTGAGCTTGAATTAAAGCAATTTGTGCAAGCCTACGAAACAGCAGCTTTTATTTAGTACCAGTTTCAAGTCTGTAAATAGTATAGTTGCTGAGATCTCAGCGTCACGCCAGCCAGCCAGCCAGCCAGCCAGCCAGCCAAAGTGAATATAATAGCGCTTTTTTCGGAAGAATGCGCTAAAAACAAGAAATTACTGTACAAAACCGCAAAAAATCTAAGAAGAGCGAAAAAATCTCTCTAAAACAAATAGAAGACCGGAATGGTAACATAATCAGGAATGGTATCAATATAATGGGAAGATTGAAAGAAAACTTCAAAGAACTATCAGAAGCACAAATAACTTATGAAGAAATTACAACATACACAAATGGATACCTGATTTAAGACCTATAAGAAATAATAATAGACAAGGTTGCAGATGTAATAAATAGAACAGAGACTGTGGAAGCATCAGGCTATGATGAAACTAAAATTCAACAATTAAAATACAGTGAGGAACAATGCACTGACATGCTCCACGTACTATTCAACAAAATTTGGAATAAGAGGAGTATACAATCAGACTTGGAGAAAACAATAATAATGCCAACATTAAAAAAATGAGACAGCAGTATTTGCTAGAACAATAGAGAAATACTCGTACTGTCAGTAGGGGTAAGAATATACGAAGCAATTCTAACAACTAAGCTCAAAGCAAAAGTAGAAAATAGACTAGAAGAACCACTAAGCGGCTTCAGACAGAGATACTGTGCACAAGATCGAGTATTTATTATAAGACAACTAACAGAAAGAGCACTAGCACAAGTTGATAGAAATGTACTGTGGAAGATATCAGATGAGTAGATAAATTGATTAGATCAATACGAAATACGTGCAAAAACACCAAAATCCTCATAAGAACAGAAAATAATATCTCAGAAAAATTTACGATAAACCATGGTCCAAGAAAGGGAGAAAATCTGAGACCACTTCTTTTTATAATATACATAAATTAAATATTGAAGAGAACAACAGAGGAAGCTAGAAAGACAATGATAGGCTATCTCAATCTTAATAGAATAACATAATCCGATTTTATTTTCGCAGATGATATGGTTATAATTTGAGCCACCGGAGGAGACTTACAAAAGAATGTCACAATATGGGAAGAAGGACCATCCAAAGTTGATATAAGAATGGATATATATTCAAAACCAAGACAATGATGATAGGATAAGAACATAAAAGGATAAATATACTCATAAACTCAAGGAAGATCGGTCAGGTAGAGAGCTTCAGATGTCTGGGAAGAATCATACCATCAAATTGAAACAACTTTCCCAAAGAATAGCACCATGTCCACAAAATCATAACTAATAATATACAAGACCATACTATTACCGATTTTTATATATGGTAGCGAACCTGAATGGAAAATCAATGCAAGCCAGTGAATAACAGGCCATGGGAATGAGATCAGGAGTATCTGAGCTAGACTGTATTAGAAATGAACTTGAAGTAAAACCCGTTAAACAATTAATAGGAGGAAAACAATTATAATTGTTTTGGCACCTAATTATACTACCACAAGGAAGGAAAGTCAAATCCGGATGGAAATCAAGATCCACAAGAAAGAAGAGCACAGGAAGATCACAAAAAAAATGGAAGGACATAATAGAAGAAATTTCACAAAAGAAAGGGATATCAGTGATAAATACAGTAGTCTTCATAATTATCAGTTGTTGTGAGAGACGAAAAAAACTGTTCCGTTTTCTAATTGAACGATTCACTTCTCCACTGAGACAAATGTTGTTAGAATTTTAATTACAAATCCCTTCGACTCCTGATGATGTCCAAGGTGTGGCTCGAACTGTCAAAGTAGGAAAAAAATAAAGAAGAGCTATTTTCTCACCAGAAGCTATCAAATAGCATACCATACTTGGCACAGAAGTCAAGTTCTTCTAGCAAGTCCAATAAGAAAGAAACAAGTATTCAGGTTGGCCGCTTGATCCAAGATGATGGTGTGCAAAATAACTCTTTGATCTGAATTAGTATAGAACATTTAGAATTTTTTAACTGATGCTATCAAAAACACATGAAAAAAATTAAACTTCATATTCGATTAGTTCTATAACCGAGTACTGGGATAACCAATAGTAGGGTTATACAATTTGTCAGGTTCCGAATCTCTATTTCGAATGATGAAATTGGTAATCAGTTCTTCATATAGATCCTAGTTGATGGATTTAATGATCAGTACTAGATCGATACCGTATGATAAAATCGATACTCAGTTGCGAATGGCAGAACCGGTATGCTATCCAAATTCAAAATAGAAGAATAGCTGGTTACACACACGACGGATTTTTATCGCGCTGGAAATTTACCATCGCTGCTCACAGAAATCTTGAACTTACACACAGGGCGGTTTCATTCCGCGCGGAAACATTTCCGTCGCTACGCTACGCACACGGCGGTGAAACACTATGCTATTCAAATTGTTCAGTATAATTTGCAATGAACGAAGAGCAGCTTGTAGGATAATTGTTGTTCCGCCGTCTAATGGTAAAAAAAGCGAAAATCGACTGATTTGGGTTATTCAATTAATCAAAAAAGAGATGAGAATAGAGTTTTTCATTTTAAAATGTCGTCAATGACTTCCTATTTGACAAACTGCATGGACGGTTGAAAGATAACATTCAGCGCAAAAATAGCAAAATGAGGATTTTCACTTTCTTTCTTCCAACTGATGGATGTCGCTTTGCAGTCCAGGACAAACTTATTAATAAAATAAGAATCTCAGAATCAATGTCACTCTTCATAGTTATTGTTCCAGAGCTCTCTAGGTATCAAAGTTCAAACTACACTAAGCAAAGCGGTGGAAAAACCGCTATGTATGTAAGCCTGCGTTTATCCCATGGGCCACAACTTAAATGTTGCGGAAAGAGTTCCGTCAGCGCCAGTGGCTCTCGACGTTTTTCTTTTGCCTAATGTGTAAGCTCTAATATACTTCAGTGGACTATTGTCACAAGGCGGAAATGGATCAGCCCCGGGGAATTAATCTGAACAGTTGAATAGCTATCAGTGAGGTAGTGTCTGGTTCTTTTCAATTGACTTTGTGTGGGTATTTTCCAGGTTTTTATTCAAATGAAGATACACGGAAATTATAGAAAACATAGAAGGCCACAAAAACATAGATATATGTGGGCCGAATTTGATCTTTTGGATTGATTAAACAGCAGTAAAGGCATTCAACCACACTTGCAAAATGAAACTGGACCAATATAATCTACTTGATTGAATTAACAGCAGTAATTGGGCTAACGGGAGCTGGATCGGATCAATGTGCGGATTGAACTAACATCGCCGAATGGGCTTTAGCCAAACGGACCAACGGAAAATGGACGGCGTGCAATTTATTGGACTGAACTATCAGAGACAAACGGATTGCAGGCAAACGGTCTAATAGAGACTAGAACGGGCTCAATCTCTTCGATTAGGCTATTAGCGGCAGATAAGTTTTAGCTGGACGAACTAACTCAAAATGGATGGAATTGATCCCCGCGGACCGATTCCTTTGTCACACAAAACACTGATCAAGTCAATGGAATAAATTGAATTTGATAACTTATCTTTACAAATATTGTTCAACACGCGAAATAAAGCTACTCTTCCATTACTCCCCAACCAAAAAACTCACTTTACCATCAGTTAACAGTAAAATGCTATGTTCCTCTGTCCTGACATTATCCTAATGCAGCTTTAGAACAGAAATTACTATACATATGGTGATTCTTATCATGACACAAAAATAGCATACCAATGTATGAAACATTGATATCACAACACAATATAATAATAAAATATATTTTTATTATCTTCAAACACGAATAGAACAAGCTAAAATCATTTGGAAGCATAAAAGTCTGTTTATCCATATTACACGGTTCTAATAATGAATAAAATATATGACAAGATACAGGACTGATGCATGCAATTTCTGTTTTTGAATAATTAATGCGACGCTATGCATTAAAAACTTCATTTTAAATATTCCGAAAACTATGCTCTAGTGGCCAATAATACCACGAACACAATATTGTTTTTGATATTCTCATTACACTAAAATGCAATTTAAAATATTCGTACGGATAAAAAGTTCTGTGCTTGCCCATAATATTATTTTTAAACATCACCTATTACTAAATAGTTGTCATGACGAATACCTAACAAAAACTGGACGATCAATCTTGAGTTGAGATGAACAGATGGGGCTTGTGTAAGCTGATAGGAATTAAGAACTACAACTTGAATCGTTATATACGTGCCTACTTTTGAATGGCACCACACTTCTACAAACATTCCACTCTCTTTAGGATCTTTACACATTCATGAGGACATTCGTTTACCATTGTATATGTAAGTTCTATTGGTACCTATTCTGGGGGATTCAAAAGTTGAAATGATTCTCTTTTTAGATGTAGAAATTTCAACTCCAGTTATTACAAGATAAGCATCCGAAATGTGTATCATACTGACATCATGCAACATATGTTTGCTTACTTTGGGCACTTTGAGCGAAAGTATTGCTATAGTTTCTCTGACAATATTCTATGTTATATCATTTGTAGCTATCATTTTAGAGTTGTGAACTTGAATATGATAGAACACATCACTCAAAGTGACTTCCCTATATCCCTAGTATCATAATGAATCTATTGTGAGCACAAGATAGAAAAAAGCTGTTATTACTTCAAAGCTTCAACCATTCACACTTAACTAAACTTTTAAAGTAGTTGTAGGTGGTGCTGTACAACGACCTCTTTCGTTTTTTTAATCCAGCGCTTTACGCGGCCAACTTTTCTTGTTTTGTGTTTTATTTATATGTATTATTACAGACACGCAAGTTGAATCAAAGTGAGCAATGCTTTTTGTTACGCTTTAAACAGACATGGAGATAGACTAGACAAAGAGGGATTAAGCATCGGGATGTAAAAGTTTAATGAGCGAAACGTTGTCACTTTTAATTGAAAAAGAAAATCCACAGAGAGAACTATCGAGGAATATCAGTGAAATGGAGGAGTAGAAATATTCATTTACAGATGGTTAATTTTATACATATTTTCCGAAGATTAGTTTGAATATAAGCACAAGATTTAGAAGATATTGACATAACTTTTGAGGTTATTCAGAGATGTGATTGGAACCTGGAAATTTGGTTATATCTACAATAGAAGTTTGAAATAGTTATTTCAATTTTGAAAAGCGATAATTTAATTCGATTCTATGGGGATTCTATGATGTGTGAGATGCTGAGTTCCTCATTGCGCGTTTTCGTAGGAGACGTGCATCAAAGTTTGTTTCTTGATAAATATCAATTTTGTATTGATAAATGATTGCGTAAGAAACAAATTTTTCTGTCACAAATCTACTTTTCGTTGTGAACACACGTATAGCTGTAAATTTGTTTATATTATTTATTGCACAAATTGTTCTTTGACCTTATTTATTGATTTTGGAATAATTTACTCCAATACAAATATTGAGATGGTCCTCAATATAGACGAGCAACAAATTTGTAATCCATGCCAAAGACAAAAGATTTTGGAATATGAGATTCCAAACATGTTGTAGACTATACTTTCTCTAACAAGATTTTCAGAATTCAATAAGATAAAACTTTGAAATTTCAAACGTGAAGCCAGAAATTGATATCCAAACAAACAGCTTCTGTTTCGTTGAAGATGATGAAGAAATTCATCCAAAAAGCATACGGAATTATTCCAAACAATTGTGTATCAGTGTTTGGGAAGAATCAATTCATAGCTGAATATCGGTGTATAGACCTTCCTCAAACAGTCTATCTGATATTCAGTCAGACTTAAGGAGAGTACAACTATTCATTTGACGAGGGAATGATATTATGTTGCAAATTCATTATTAAGCTGATTGCTTGATTGAGAAGTGGAAAGTGAATTAGTTTTCATTTTAAATTCAGTTTTGCCGTTTTTCCCAGATATTCTGTCTTATTGTTATAAGGTTCAAATCCGCATCAAACAAGTCATTCAATATACCTCGGGCAGAATGTACAACAACAGTACAGTTTGTGGTAACATGTGAGGCTGAAATTATAACTATTCATTTTTCTCCACTTAAATAAGCCTAAATTGCCATGACTCTAATGTCATTTTTATCGAGGAGTAAGGTTCAAATACGCATGAAGCAAATCATTGAATTCACCTTGCAAATTATTCTCTTCCAGAATCACTTAGCTTGAAATCAAGCGTAAACCAACGAAACAGCAATTTTATTTAGTACCAGTTTAAAATTTTTAAGTGCTGTAGCCGCTGGAAACTTAGCGTCATGCCACTCAGACCAGCCAGCCAGCCAGCCAGCCAGCCAAACTGAAGATATAGCATATTTCTTTTGATATGATCAACCGATCCTCTTGGACTTCAGAATAAAAAAGCACGACACGACGATTACCCAAGGCAATCAACGATGTTCACGGAATCGTAAGGCGATTTTTCAAATGGTGGATTAACTTCAAAAATTGTTCTATGCTTGTGGAACCAAAGTGATTGGCAAGCAGTGACTCCATTTTACAGTCCCAACGCTATGAAGACACCAATGACCTCTCCAGCGGTGATTCTACGTTAAATTTGTCCAACGCTGCGAGCCCAGCAATGACCTCTTTAGAGGTGATTCTACGTTGTAATTGTCTAATGCTGTATAGTCAACAATGACCTCTCCAGCGGTGATTCTACGTTAGATCAATCTAAGTTGCGAAATCAACAACGACTCTTCCAGCGATGACTGATTATAAGTTAAATTCGTCTAATGTTGTGAAGCCAGCAATGGCCTCTTTGGAGGTGATTTTACGTTAAAATTGTCTAACACTGTAGAGCCAACAATGACTTCTTCAGCGGTGATTCTATGTTAAATCAATCTAACGCTGCGAAATCAACAAGAATTTTTCAAGCGATGACTCTACGTTAAAGTGAACTTGTTTAATGCTATAAAGCCAACAATGATCTCTTCAGCGGTGAATCTAAGTCGAATCAATCTAACGCTGCGAAATCAATTAGGACTTCGTCAGCGATGACGCTACATTAAATTGATCCAGCGGAGCGGACTTAGCCCCCGGCCGGCAAAATATGACTTCAAGTCTAAATTTGCGGGAAAGATTTCAAGTTCAAAAACAGCAAAATGTGAAATATAGCAAAACAAAGCCATAAAAAAACTGAGCTCCTTATACGGACTCACAAAAAAAAATCGGACCAACAACTTGTCTCAGACATTCGCACTAAACGGGCTTAGCACAAAACTTCGAACGGACGTCGAACAGAAAACACACAGGAGAACTAACTTAGTCGGCTCCAAAGTCTTATTTATATTCAAAATTCAATGAAACCCTGCTTGACTTTTGTCCTTCAAACTTATTTAGATTTAGCGCTGTGAAAATAATGTGAAGAGGAGACACTTCACAAAAAAAGATATCGTTCCAGAAAAACTCACTCCTTCACAATAAAATTGCAGCTGTGATAAGTATTTGCAACGGTTACATTTCATTTTAAACATTTTGATAATATGACAACAAAATTATTTGTTCATATTTTTAGTTCAGTACATAGTCGGTAGAGTAGCGATTATCAAAATGTCGAACGTCAATTATTCATTTATTGAGTCAAAGTGCACGGTATGCAAATGTAGTAGACAAAATATATGATAGTTATTTACATAATCAGTAATGTTAATTTAGTAATATTTGCCAAAACGAGCGTAGTCTCGAAACAAAATACGGCAGCTGGAGGCTCCATGATCTTCAACTGCGCACGAAGCGTTGATAAAAAAAATACAAGGGTTCGTCACAACAGGTTTCGATGATTATTGTCGTACTCTCTTAGTTATTGTCATCAGACTCATACTAAATAATATCACATTATTATCTACTTATTATCACAAGGAGCATGGCTCTAGCTCAATTTTTAGTTACCATACATTTATTGATTAATTCCTATTGCCCTCAATATTACGCTCGAATTTTTAAATTCATACAGCTCACCAGAGTCAATTCCTACACAATAAATTCATAACAATTGTACGAACTATTCAATAAAACTGCCAGAAAATCAACTTGCGTCAAAAGCCGTCTCTCTGTTCTCATTCTTGAGCTATTTCCTTTTTCTATTCATCTGTTTTCTCTTACAAGTTGCATCGTTTTGGAAACATTGTGTCTGAGTGGAAATACCGGTTAGGGACATTTTTATTTGTGGTAGTCCTGCTTTCAACCTCAAGCATCCAGGTGCAATGCTGCCAACCGATGCATTTAGAAATACTCGACAAATGCATTTTTGCACAATGCTCGAGACGGAAGCTATTGGCATGAGGAAAATCACTCTCCGGTGAAGTGCAGAAGATCTTTGACTATTCACAATAGACATCGCTGATGCAGGTATTTTGAAGTCGATATTACCTAATACGATGGTTTAATAATGTTTCAGTGTATGCAAAATGTTATGCAAGAGTTGCAGAGGAGTTTTATTAAAATCCTCCTTGACCTCATTTTATTTTCTAGAGCTCGAGCAACTAGCTCTCTTAGCGATGGCACACAACTAATTTGACATTGATTCTAAACTATTTGTTATAGGATTGAAGTTGGTTTGCTCTCATTTCCAAGTGAGTTACAATTCAAATATTAATTTTTAACTTAGTATATTCACAACAATTATAGAATCATTTCTTTCTGGACGAAACAAGATAAATACAGGCCTGTACTTCCAACGATTATGTGCGATTATATCATAGATAAAAGGGAATGTATGGATGAATAGTCTTGATAATTAATTTAACATATGTTCAATTCTTCCACTGGATTCACCAAATCATCCTCCGGCCTTTCATGTTCTCTTAGACTGAACTGGAAGAAGGATCTTTTTCTTCGTTTAACACGATCACGTGTATAATGGATTTCTATTTTGTGTCTGCTTTTGCCGTGTGTAAGAAAATTGTTGTTCGTCTGTCTGTTAACCACTTCTTCCTGTTCTGTAGCTCTGAAGGGCGCAGGAGAGTGGAGGGGGTAGATGTGCCAAGTCTAATGGAAAAAAAGAAAACTGATAACATTTATAAATGGGATACACGTTCTGCGTTTCGTTGCAAGACGTATACACTTATACACGAGGTATTCCTTTACGTTATTCTGTTTGAAATCGAATAGTGTACAGCATACACTATGCTATTCATTCCTAAGCACTTGTTATTGTACTTTTCCAGGATGTGTAATGTATTGTTCCTGATGACAAGAGAAATGCTATTTTTGTTCTTGATCCTAAGAAGAAGACAGTGTGCTCTATGTAAACTACACAGAGAAAAATGGATTGCACCACTTAAGCGGTTGAATTTATAAGTGGTAAACTTGAGTGGTGGAAATCGAGGCTGTGAATCGATCGCAATCAATTTTGAAATTGAAAGTAGATCTTATGTACACGAAAGTTATTCAGTCCTTGTATAGACTATCAGTTTAAAACCCTCTTTCCGTATTCAAATTTTGATCAGATGAATATAGTTCGATAATAATGAAAATGAGTTTCCCAGCCTCATAAGTTTAACGTTTGACGTCTTATTTGTTTTGCGACTACAAGTGTTACCGGTTACTACTTCAGTGGTTGGATTCTATCATTTGAGTTGCAGAACTTCACCAGTTATCAACACATCGACCTAGCCATTCCAAGTTTGCAAGGATACCATTAGAATTACTTCCAGTACCAATTAGAGTGCTACCCTTATCACTTAGTTTTCTCTTTGTACTAAGAGATCGTCCATATATTACGTCACATTTATTTGATGATTTTTAGACTCCTCCTTGTCTTCTTGTCACACTATGTCACATCTTAGACGTCAATTGACATACACACGTGAAGCAATTATTATATAGCATACGATCTGCAACAAAATCCTCAACATTCAATTATATCTCACAGAGTGCTATGACAGTTCAAATCTTGACCTCCATGCCTCATTGGATGCTTCATGTTTGACATACATTTGAATTTCTGATGGCTTACAATTCATTCTATTCGTATATTCTGGATCTATATTCACATTCACATCTTCAATATATAATGGCAATACATCAAGTGAACTGTCTTTTCAAGGGCTGGTATTCATAGACGTCCGCTAGCAAAACGTCGGTAAGCGAAGTATTTGTTTCTATGAATAACATATCTCTGTCAAATCATTATTCAGTGCCCATAGTCTATTATATTCTTAAGAAATAGGATTCTGAATATCGATCCAATGAACATGTCAAGATTATAGAGTTATCAGATTTAAGGGGTAATCAATCTAACTTAATTTGTTTGCAGACAAATTGAATCCCAAATATTTGCTTTTCATTATCAATGTAAATCCATACAAAGTCAATTCACTGGATAGTTAGGTACTATAGCAATCAAACGTTTAATTATCAGTCTGATCGAATCTATATTATGTATGAGGATATCATGTATGATTACAGCAGTAAATAGATGTATCTTCGTGTCTTATTGATTTCACATATCATCTAATGTCCTTTACTTTATTCATAAGCTCACTTTTATTCTTTAGGAAATGGTCATATTGCAAGGATTTGCACTGAGATTGCTTGGCTGAAGGCTGACGATGACGATGCGGCGACTGTCCAAGACAATCAACATTCGCAGAGTCGCGAAGCTACTTCCCGAACGGTGGATCAACTTTACAGCTTGTTCTATGCTGGTGGAACCAAATTTGATCCCCAGCAGCGATTCTACATTAAGTTGTTTCAATACTATGGAGTCACCAAGTGACCTCTCCAGCAGTGATGCTACGTTGAATATTCCAAACACTGTAAAGTCAGCAATGACTCCTCCAGCGGCGACTCTACATTAGACTATTCAAGCACTGCGAAATCAACAAGGACTTTGCCAGCGGTGCTCCTACGTTAAATTTTTCAAACACTGTGAAGTCGACAAAGTCTTCGCCAGCGGTGATTCTACGTTAAATTATTCAAACACTGCGAAGTCAACAAAGATTTCGACAGCGGCGATGCTACGTAAATTGACCCAACGTTTGCGGAGCGGACGGCGGAAGTTAAACAAAATGACTCTCAGTTGTACTCTGCAGAAAATATTCAAAATTTAAAAATGGCAAGAATATTCCAAGTGCAAAAACAGCAAAACAATTGCAAAATGGGAAGAACAAAAGAAAACATCAAACTTACAATTTGCCTTGACAATCGTTCTAACGGATTTAGCACAAAACTTCGAACGGACGTCGAACGGTAAACACAGTATGAACTCTGGAAGATGGCTCAGGGAACTTACTTTCAAAAGAAGTGACTTAAATCGGACACAAGGCCTTATTTATACCTAAATTTAAATGAATCCTTACTTAGCCTGTCTTATGATCGATTTCTTATTAGTGCGGTCAGCAATGTAAAGAGGAGATACAGATAAAAAGAAGAAATAATTCTACAAATACAAATTTCTTTACAATAACAAATTTCATATTTTTTCCCTACTGAATACATCCTTATGAACATTTTCTTGAAATTCAAATTGTCTGTCGATAAAGTAGTTACGATTTAGTCCTCTGTCGGTCAACTGTCAAATGTCAAATATTTATTTGTATATAGTCAATGGTTACGAAGAATATCAAACAAAATATACAATATACAACATATTTACAGAACAACGGTTGATTACATTCAGTACGTATGCATCTACGTAATTCGCCAATCTCAAAACCTGTCAAACGTTTAAATTCTGTATTTAAGACTGATCCAAAATCTAATTGTGCATCTCGCATTATGATTGCAATCGTCTGTATGGAAACCGCACTTTAATTGGAACATTTATCGAATATTCAGCATAAATCCAAAATGGCTAGCCGTAGGATGTTGAAATTCAATATTTGAGATTGCTGTAGCATTTTGATGATTATCTTTCTGCGTAAATTTAATATAATCAGCCGTAAAGTATCAAAATTTTGAAGGGAGCATGTACATCTCACATTAGAATTACGATCGGCTCAACAGGTAGTGCAGTTTACAAGACAGTTTTTAGAGTTTTTCGCGTAAATCCATAACAATCAGCTGTAGAATCATAAAAACTAGTATTTAAAGCAATCAAAATAACAACTTTATATCTTTTTAGCATACCATTCCACCCCAGTGACGGAAAAGAATGCTTGATTGCGCATCGGTGTACGTTGTACGCGCGGTATCTCATTTAAGGTCATAGCTACGCGAATAAGTCATACGATTTTTTATGTAGAGAAATATGTATATTTTATTCTTTATCCTGCGACCATTTGAAAGTGAAATATTCGCAAAAAATTGGGCTTTTGATCTTTGGACTGCGATATCTCCTGAAGCACCATGATTTGATAATATGATATTCGCTCACTCATTGTACATGCTGAAACGAAAATATTCTTGCAATAAAAAAACCATTACAAATTATTTGGTAGATAGAACTTGAATCAAGTGGACTAATCTTGAATGTAAGTAGTGAACCTGATTCAATACAAGTGACTGATCATAGTTTGCTGCGTCGAATTTTTTTTTCTTGTGATTTGCTGTGTTTGTTGATGATATGGATATTTCTTCTAGGAATTGAATAACAATGATTTAATTGCAGGTAATGATGTAGGCATAACATGCATATCGGTAATCTTATTCAATATTCTTTCTTGCAGTCTCGTTCACAGACTGTCTCGTTTTATCGTTCAAAGTGAATAGTTGTGTTTTATTGCAGTGCTTGTGCCAAAAATTGTAGTGATATTTACGATAAGTTATCCATGATTGACTATTACAAATATTATATCAGTTGAGTATTGCTAATGTTGGAATATGATGTTGAGTGTTGAGCGATTGAGTTAATGTGTTGTCTCCCTCTTATTCTTCGATATGAAGCGCTCATAGAACTTTCTACGGTCAGAGAACTATCAGCTAAGCTGCTCCCAGCGAAGCTCCGGTCACCAACCTGAGGCCAGCGTACCCTTCTGACATTTTTAGTGTTTTATCAGAAGGTGCTCAGTGATGGAGCGTTTCTAGGACTCACTACGGTGAGAGAACGATCGGTTAAGTTGCTCCCATCGAAGCACCGGTCACCAGTTCAGGGCCAGCGGTGCCCTCCTGCCATCTTCAGAATTATACGAGGAGATGCCCAGCGTTTTGTTTGCATATCTTCGAGTGAGCAGGCGAAGACTGAGTTTCAACTTGGCTTCAACTCCTTCTCTCACTCAAAGGAAGATCCTCTGGATGTGGAGCGAGGTTGCTCCACAGATTCACGCTGAGCGTGGAGCGGAACTCACAGTTTCACGCAGATGTCTGAATCCATTTTGACTATTTTCAACTTGATGTCGGTACGTATGTTCGTGCGTGCGTAACTCGCAAATCCCAAAACTGGCTGAACGTATAATGTTGAAATTTTGTATTTGAGACTGGTATAGAGTTTAATTGTGCGTTTCGCATCATGGTTTCAATCGTCTGTACCGGAAGTGCACTTTACTTGAATTTTTTTTCGAATTTCTCTAATAAATCCAGAATGATCAACCATAGGATGCTGAAATTCAGGATTTGAGCTTGATGTTGTATCAAATTGGTTATCTACTATTTTTGTAAGAATTGGCCAGGCCAGAAGTGCACTTTACTTCAAACTTTTTTCGAATTTTTTGCATAAATATAGAATGATCCGCCATAACATATTGAAATTTCGTATAAAGAACTTCTATTCGCTATGTGCAACATCAAAGTGGTGACAACTAGCGGCATTGATTAGCGAACCCGCTGCCGCTTTTATATGTTCTGTCAAATGTGACAACTAGTAAAAAGTGAATTAAAATCAAAATAAATCATAAACGTAATAAGTATGGATCTTATATTAAGAACGGGTTTTGAAAAAATAAGTCATACTATCAGCCTTCAATCTCAAACTGTGCCAAAGGGTGAAGCTCACAAGTATTAAAACCTTTTTCAATAATTGCTATCACAAAACAGTATTTTTTCAACACTATCACAATAAGCAAGAATATCAGCTTGGCATTCTACATCACTTGTGCTTTTGGTTCTTAAATCAACTATCATTAAATTGTCATGTGCTCTGTCACAGTCATTTTCATATATTGAACTTATATTATTTATTGAACTTATATCCATTGAGACTTCTGTATTGGCAGCCCTTTTTGAATTAAAACTTCAGTTTTAAATAATTTTTTGAACTTGAAGCCATTAATGAAGTATTCTGTAGCCTACGCTTAATGAAACATTGGTGTCTTGTCAAAACTGTCCCGTCATTTAATTTTGGCTTCCAATGAAGAGAAGAAAATTGACTAGGTACGAAATTAGGACTCAGCTTTTCTTCTCCCTTGTTATTCTTGATGAAATGTGCACTGCAAATCAGATATCTTGATGTAGGATTTCAACTGTATGTATATTCACTTGAAAATAAAAAAATAGGTCTTATTTTATCAATTTAATAACAAATTTCGAGTTGTTATACCATAAAAATTATTGAATTTCATTATTCTCATATTTACTATATACTAAAATTATATTTATATATTGCGTTCGCACTAATTTTCTGAAACATTATAAATGTACAATTGAGGTTGTGATACTTACTTTTACTTTCTTACGACGGAAATCCACTTTTCTCTTTGAATAAACTCATGCTTATATATATTTTGATAAACGAAAAAAGCTAGCATTACTATTTTTCGATGTACTATTACAAATGATAATGTAGCATTCGCGAATTTTCATTTTTGACTTTTGATTTTATATCAGTACATGCGCACTAAAAATGCCATCTTTCGCCACTAAGCGCGCACGGTCGTTTAGTGTATCTCTTCCAAGCAGCTGCACATAGCGAATAACATCTTATTGTTCATCTTGCATCATGATTGCGATCGGTTGAACCGGAAGTGCACTTTAATTGAAACTTTTTCTAAATTTTCCTCATAAATTCAGGATGATCAGCCATAGGATACTGGAATTTAGCATTTAAAATTGCTGTAGCATCTGAATGGTCATCTTCTATTTTTGTAACAATCGGCTGAGCTGGAAATGCAATTTATATGACTAACTTTTTGAATCTTTCGCATCAATTTTAAACAATCATTCGTTGAATATCTCAATTTTGTATTAAGCACTTTTATAATATCTAGTTGTACACCTTGCATTATGATTGCTATCGACTAAGCCGGAAGAGTACTTTATTCGAAACATTTTTCGAATTTTCCGCATAAATCCAAAACGATTGAACGTAGATTGTTAGAATCCAATATTCAGGACAATCATACCGTCTAGATGCTCATATCCTATTTTTATTGAGATCCACTGAGCCGGAAGTGCACTATACTTGACAGTCTTTTGGAATTTTTCAGATAAATTCGAAACGATCAGGTGTAGAATATTGAAATTTGGTATTTTAATCTGCTGTAGCATCCGAATGATTGCCTACTATTTTAATAACAATAGACTGAACCGGAAGTGCACTTCAGTAGGAATCTATTTTTTAATTTTGCGCATAAATTTAGATCTGTTGGTAGTCGTAGAATTTTGGAAATCAGTATTTAGGAATGTTGTAGTATAAGAATGATGGTCTACTGTTTCCATAGCAACCGACTTGGCTGAAAGCGCATTTCACTTGACAGATTCTTGGAGTCCCTTGGGTAAATCCAAAACGATTAACTGTGGAACGATGAGATTTTGTGTTTGATTATATATATCCAATGATATATATGATCAAACATCAAATCACATCGTTTTATATATATATATATATATATATATATATATATATATATATATATATATATATATATATATATATATATATATATATATATATATATATATATATATATATATATATATATATATATATATATATATATATATATATATCCAATGATGTGCAAGTAAGTAACGTGATGTTCACGTCAGATTTTTTCCTGAAGAAAAATCCTTCAATGTATCATTCCAAAACAGAAATCTGTTGGAAAATGTTCACATTGTAGCGTTTATTTATTTGGTGAAATGAGAAAAGTTAGAAGACACGAATAATGATGGAAATTAGTAACACTATGTCTCTCATAACTGAAATTAGATTAAAACTTGTTATGCCGGATATAAAACTATCGCACCACACTATAACTCACATCCATTTATTTACACGTCAATATTTACTTATTTGCATATTTTATTTTTACATGTCAACTCTACGAGTGTTCAAGTAAGACTGCCGCCGTGACTTTCGGGCTGCATATTTATATTTTGTGGACTTTTTGCAATTTTGCTAAATCCTTTCCAGGAGTACAAATATTGGTGTATAATAACATGATGTTACAAGAATGTATAGAACGAGGAATATTGCTTCTTGTATCTGGAAATCTTGTTTTTGCGCTTACTGTTCTTGTCTCGCCTTACCTCTTGTAATCAAGGCAATAACAAGAAGTTTCTGAAGCAGTACATGTTATAAATATTAACTTCCTACTTCAGTATATCAGCCTAAAGCAATCATGAAAAATCAGGCTTCCTGATGTAAAAGCGGCGTAGATATCAGACAAGTGCTGGTAATATTTCTCTCTTCAGTACTAAGTTGTTTCGCAGTTGACTAATAACATAGTGAGAACAATCTGTGGTTGTACTATTTTTCCTCTTTCCATCTCTTAATACTGATAAACAAAACACCAGCGGATTTACTTTAGCTATGTTTGAATTGGAAGTTTGTTTTGTAGGAGATTTATGCTTTATAATCTTGTCATAAATCTTCCAAGCGCGTCATAGCCTCTGGTGGTGACGTCGTCTCTATCCAACAAACGAAGAGGGTGTGCTGTTATCTCTTTCTCACCCATACACGTTGTTGCAATAATACCAGCAGGATGCGATAAGAACTGTGACGTGATGCCATCGTTGTGAAATAAGTTATTTGTGAATTAACCACACGAGGATTTACTACAAACTAATTGTGAATTGCGACTCCACCAAATTGGTTTGCCTGTTTTTATTTCAAACTTTCGGTGTGATTACAGAGCAAATGCTATGACAGTTACTTTTGCAACATGGAGAATGTTCTTGGGACTCATTTTCAATTGTTATGAGGTAAACTTTGAGTTCTCAATAGGAAATGATGATAATGAGCTATTATTATCTCTAGACATAAACTGAGTACTCTGAGTGTGCGCATTTTCGAGATAACAGAAATATGTAAATTTTAAAATACTTACCGCACTGTAACCACATAAGATATATGTATTATAAATTTACAATTGAATATCTGATAGTTCCTCCTTCCTATCAATATATGGAGCAATGAAATGTGATGCATGGGAGGCAGGAGAGGTGTTCTGAGAATTGACACTGCATTGTATCAGTATGGCTTAAGATATAGTACCAAGTAGTTTTTTGTAGCCCTAAAATATCCTCATTAAAGAACGGTATAATTTTTCATATATTAGTTGAGGCACAAGAGTTACAGGACCAAGTTATTCTGAACAAAATCCTCAGAAAAATAATACGTACATATAAGGGCTCTATGTGAAATGAACTCTAAAGATAATATAGTTGAGATATATTAATAATACAGGAAAATGTGAAGCAACGCATAATAGTCACTTGTCGAAGGGTTTCCGTCGATAAATGCAACTTATCTGAGTCAAATTCGCAACCAAACAGTTAATCCTGCAGAAATGTATTAATCTAGCAATTGATATACATGAAGCATTTCCTCAATGTGAATACATAGTATCAGTATATCTGTAGCTGTGTGTATGCTGTGGTGTTGGCATCTCATTTATGATACACGAGACTTTAATGGGCGCTCAAGCGGATGCAAAGATGGATTAGTTGGTCCGATACAGATAATTGTGTTGCCTTGCAAAGTTGCCACACTTTGGCAACAACCGCACATATTATATATTATGAATGTATATAGTAGGTGAGGGCCTTTTCAGAATACTGATATCTTTCAGCTTTAAGTCAGATACAGAGCAAACTTCAACCTTTGTGCTAATGCAGGCACAAGTATATGTAAGACATGTTTTCCATCAAAAAAACCCTACGTTTGTTGAACTGACATGAAAATATTATTTATTAAGCGACACGTCCCAACTTATAGAGTCTCTATATTCGGAATGACTCACTTACAATGAATAATAACTAAGAATGAAGAAAACTGCATAAACGTGTCAATTGATAAGTCTCAGCAGAAATTGAGTGGAATACATGCATTCATCTACAAACCACCAGCTAACTGCATCACACTCACAGCAACCATATTCTTACAGAATTAAATTTAACTTCTAAATTATGCCACTTACTAAAACTGAGAATTCCGATTTCAGCAAATCAAATATGCTCCAGCTCTGTCTAAATTATACCTATAATAGAGGGTGAGTAGATAAACAATTAGCCTAAACCGCATTCAATTAACAAGAACGAATGCGGTTGTTATAGATAGTTCAACATTTAGATTCGCAAATTCACCTACTTTCTCATTTACTGACAGAGTGTTAGTGGTAAAATTTCTAGTCAATATCGATCAACCACTAGTTTATCACTAAAACATGTGTCACAAGAATTATTTGTATATGTGATCGAAGTAGCTTTCATGACAATAATTCACATATGATCACAATAGAATTTCAATTCTGATTCCCAAAAGATATTGTTCGTGAAATTCATCTATCATTCTGAAGATTTGTACATGGTAAACAAGCTAGTATCATTTTTTAATTTTGATCTAATTTGGAGATTAAAATTGATCCTATCACGGAAAAGATCAGGTTCGACTCTTGCTGAAGAAGTCAACAAAAATTCTTACTGCATCTTTATGATTCCTCTCCAAGGCATGGGCATTCAGGAGTAACTGCCCAGGGTGGCAAATTTTGGAGAAAAGATTTGAACTTTCTCGGGAACTCAAAATTTTGTTGCAAATATATCATATTAATTGCCTCAAATAAAGCTTCTGACAATTTAAATTTAGGCAATAAGTGCACACCACACATTTATAACCATTGGGCGCCAGAGTTTGGGGGCGCCAAATTTTGGAGAATTACTAAAAATTATAATTCATATGGCAAAATATAAACTGGACCTATTTCAATTTAACACAAATTAGAAGAAGCTCATAAAAATCATGTTCAAATAGTGTTGAAGGGTATTCAACACTATCTGAACATGATTTATTTTGACTTTGATCCAAATTCTAAGGAGAAATATTCCTGTAGTAAGTAATTGCTACCCATCTCAGAATTCCATTATCACTTCCAAGAACCTAACAGTTGGTTTATCTAAAGGAGCTCTTCGGTTAGGAACAGGTAGATTAGAATGAGCCCAGGAGTTCCATCAGTGAACTGAAAAAGTCTTTCTTGTTAAATACAATCGTCTTGTTGTGTAATTTTCTTCAGAACAGTTTTAGAATGAACTATAATCGAAAAAGCGGCGCCGCATATAAGAAACGAGCGGCCAAAAAATCACAAAAAGAATAGGAAGTGCTAAATAAAATTCACAAACTTGACTCTCTTTAAAAAAAAAAAGAAATTGATCATGAATGCGCTGCTGACACCAATGAGAATAATTCTGAAGAATAAGGTAGATACCTAAGCTTTAGTCTAATGTTTTGTGTGTGTAAAATTGCAGGATCAAATAAATGTATCTTTGATTAGTTGGGTATTATTTTCACAATCTAGAAATGAGGTTCATATCATTCAGAATACATACAGAGACTGGGCACAATTATATTTTATATTTTTCTGACGATTATCTGTTTAATTAGAAGTAGATATTATATTAATTGGTATTCTAAATTTTGTGATACTGCTTTCAATTTGTCTTCTTAACGGTAAGAAGAAGCACGGAATAATTTATAATATATTATTTAATAATATGAACAGAACAAGTTCTCAAGAGGAATCGTCATTGAGTCGCTGGTTAGCCTACTCCACTCTTTGACGACGATGGGCACGAGTTTTTAAAATCGATCCTAGTGATCGCTATGAAGTCAAACCAGCCTCTCACAATCGATTTCACACCGTTTTATCACTCATGGAGATCTTGCTGCTGTCTTCCTGTTTTATTACAAATTAGTGTTCTATTAACCTGCGGGTATGAAGACAAGTCGATCACGTTGTTGATGCATTTGTAAAGCCAAATCAGCACACTGTTTCGGAAGATGATTCCTCCGCATTTCTTAATTCAATAAAAATGGTACAGTTTTTGACTGAACGATCGCAAGTATTCTTGAAGACTTGAAAAATGATAGTTTGTTATAATGAGAGACCTTCTTTCTGAAATCCCTGTTCAATTTCAGATACTTGAGAGAGGAACATCAACATAACTGTGCTAAAAAATCCGCTAACTTTGATTTGACTTTTTAAAGTATAACTTAACTACAAAATCTATGCTGTTTACACAATGAGTATTCTAGTCTAGTTGCATCTAACATTTGATAATCAAGAGTTTATTGTGTTATTTCTGTGTTTTTGCTCAAAGAATCGACTAATATATTGTATGAGAACAATAAAGTATTTTTTTTCAGGTAGAACTGTTCCTGAAAGTGTTTTATGGTAGCACGCTAAATTTATTGAAGGAATAATGTTTTCCAATTCTACCAAAAACAAATGTTAAAATTTCTTATACTGAGTTTCTTTCATATAAATACATTGGTCCGAACAACGAGCTTTGTTTTCGAAAGTTCTAAGACCGTATTTCGAGAAGTATTTTGAAGCAATTGGAATGCTTCAAATCGCTTTGAAGAGTTGGTAGTATCACCTACAGGTTTTAATTATATCACTGTTGATTTAATTTGAATAAAGGACAATCAACTGTCAACATTTATCCATACAATCATAACCATAGTCATTGATCTCTAGTAAAATACGAGAGAAGCTTCAAAACTCGTGTTTACCTCATCAGTCAACTCTATAATTTATAATTTCATGCCAGTCTGCTGTTAATTCATCGCGCTGATTTCCACTTTTTAGATATATGCGTTTCTTCTCATAGTTTCATGCACTTACATTCTCCATTTTTGTTGCTACTGCATCGATTGATTCATCTCAATTTTTGTTCTAGTAGCTTTCGAATCTGTAACTTGAGCCTTGCTATATATTCGCACATATTTTTTCACATGTTCGTATCCACATGATCAGCTGTAAATACTATTGTTTCAAATTTGTTTGTATCCACAGAATCACTCTCTTTTAATTATCTCTCGCATAGATAACCACTCTAGTTCCAAATAAGTTTAAAGCCTCTGTATAGGGCCTGAGGGTTTCACAGAGGGAAGCGTAAATGGTAAATCTAACTACACATCTGTCGAGGATCAATTAAAGTTTGATTAATCGACATTGTAGTGAAGGGTGCGCGCGGATGAAGCGAGCGCACCTGCGGCTGTAAGTGGATTGTCGTGTCTAGTAATGAACCCTGATGGACATGGGTGAGTTTGTATCGCCTTCCGGCTGCCCTCTATCCTATGACAAGCCGGTACCGCAACACAATCGAGCTGCTTTACTTGTAACATGATCAAGATTTTTATTGGAAAACAACAATTGAGGTGTTATAATCAATTAGAGTTCCGTATGACCTCTTAGGAATTTGTTCCACAAAGCAGGAAACTATTTCATGTATGATAAATAAACTAATCTAGGAATTGAATCAAATCAGTAGATTTGATTTATGGCTATCTTTCTATTATTTCCTCTGTTCTTTTGAAATCTGCGAATAAAAATTTCCCTGCTGAAGTTAAAGGTATAGAATGCAAAATCTCACTTCAAGAGTGAACTCACAGAACATTATAACTTTTTCCGCAAAGTCCGTCAAAGTTAAGAAAAAATAAACAATTGAGTTTGTCGAAGTACAAGAAAACATAAAGTCAAACTTAAAGATCAGGACAGAATCAACCAGTCAAGTTAAAGTAATAAAACTTGTGAGAATGCATTGGAAAATATTTGTGACGTCATTCAAACAAACAAGTGAACGTCGTGAATTTCCTTATGCATTCCGCACTAACACATTTTCAACACTGATCTAGTTAGAGATTATATTTGTATGTGCAAGTGTGGGTGTATTCTTATTCAAACACTTGGTGATACTTTGGAAGTAGCAGAAATAAAATAAAAGTTGCATGCATTGAGCTGATCTCCGTGCTCTTAACTTCCAAAATATTCAAGTTTTGTCACAACAAGTTACTTAAAACTTAGAAAAGATACCGAAGAGAAGTTATAAATTCAATAAGTCCAACTGGGAGTGAAAATATGCTGATACTAGGAGCAAAAGAACAACCACTATTGATTACCAGTACCGTTGATATGACATGCATTAGAATATTTTCCCCAAGATGTGGTTTTTATATGACTTTGCTTAAGCTCCGAGTTCTAGTGTTGTGAAACATATACATGTCAAATTTCGAGAATATTGGATAATATATTTAGAGGTTGCACACATTGATCACTTTTATCCTAAACTAGTGAGATTTCTAATACTGTAGTGCTTTGTACTGTACGTATTTTTTTAATCTTTTGCAGATAATTGAACTTTAGAATGAGATCCAGAAGAGCAATTTTGTTGCTAGGAAATATGCCTAGCGGTGATTTTGAGGAGCTCAACTTCCTTCAAAGGAACAAGTACTTTTGGTTCTCATTCACCACTACAAGGATCTAAAAGAAGTACTTTTGGGCGCTGCTCAATCTACTTCTACTAAACTACTAGGAAAAAATAACCGTGCTGGCATACAGAAACTGTACAAGGAATATCAAAATATGGGTAAAAAGAAATCGAGAAACTCGGATAAAGTAAATGTGGAACGATAGGTTTGGGATGGTTCATCGAGCTTGGATCATCAAAAGAGATGAAATGGGAAAATAAATAGAGTCACTCTTTGAAAGTCCTTCTTATTTGGTTTTGCATTAGGATAGTAATCTGTTGCCCTCACTTGCCCATGAAAATGTCAAAGCTCAAAAAAATAGAGTTGCAGTTCTAGTTACCGGCAAAGATTTTAAGCGATTGCTTGACATATCTGTTGCCCTGAAAAGCACTGGTGAGCAAATGGCTGCAGTAACTATTCAGGAAATAGGGCGATTTGGGCTACGTAAAAGATCATCAGTATGTCTTTTGATACTACAGCATCTAATACAAGAATGATTTAAGGGACATGTACCAGAATCGAGAAGAAACTCAGACGAACTTTGCTGTGGTTGGTTTGCCGTCATCACACTCATAAGCTAGCATTGAAAGCAGTGATTCAGGAATATTGTAATTTACTATAATGGCCCTGACATCCAGAATTTCCGAAATTTCCATAGTCTGTGGGCTTCAATTGGTAAGAAATCATGTAGGACAATGCTGGGGAGGAAATTCCCGTCCAAGAATTTCCAGAAGATCACCTAGTGAAAATAGTTCACTTTATCTGGAATGTCCTAAAAGACAGATGCGATCCAGGAGAAGACTACAACGAGTTATTGCAATTATCTCTCCTGTACCTAGAGGGCTGGTCTCAAAATGACTTTATTTTTGAGATTCCAGGGGATATGCATCAAGCAAGGTGGATGGCAAAGGCAATATATAGAATTTATTGCCTTCTTTACGAAACACTTTTTTTTTAACATATTTTGAGGATTGAAGTGTTTCGATACCTATGGCCATTAACACCTGGTACATTGTTAAATTACATATTGTGATTTAGTAAGTAGGTATTACAAGGTATTTGTGTAAACATTTGTATTTTGTTTATATCTATTTTTATATGTCTATATAGCGTAGATGCATTCTATTGTCTTCTGTACTGTTTCTAGATTGTATTTACTGCACTCGATTATCATGTGCTCAACTGATAGTTGCGTATTGCATATGTTACATAATGGTGGAATTTCTTTGTCAAGTATGTATTTGTGTGTGATTAGTTCATGACCTATTCCCAGCCTTGAGATGATCACTTGGTTTCTTCTTCCTTCTGATGTGACCCAGGGTGCGGTTTGTTGTTAGTAGTGATTTCTCATTTCTTTTCCTACTGTGTTTTTGTTGCCATTTTGATTCGTGCATGGAAGTCTTCTTCTGTAATGTTCCTACTATTGATTTTTTCTTCTTCTTGATTCAGCTTGTTGGTCTGCTTTTTCGTTTTCCTCCATTCCTATGTATGCTGGTATCAACATTATCACTATTTTATTGCCTTTTTCTTCCATACTTTTGTGTATGGCTTCTCAAATCATTATTATTGTTAGTTTTTTGCTATATAGTTTGATAACCTCTTGTACTGTACTTAGTGTTTATATTTGTGAGCATTACCGCTTGTAAAAGACTATAGCTTTCTGCGTAGTAGTTGCTGCACAAGTTTAGTAGGTGATATTTCCTTTCTTCGTCCTCTGTTATTATTGCTGCACTCGTTTTTTCATCTATTCTCGATCTGTCACTAAAGATAAAATGGTGGTCGTCGTATCTGTGTTTTTGTTTTTTATACATTTTTCGACAGAGTTCAGGGTAAGTTGACGATTTTTGGAATTCTGATAGCTTAGTGTTGACTTCAGGTTGATTTCGGGTCTAGAGTAGGATTTTGGGTAAGCTTTGGATTTCTATAGGCGAGATTTTTATGTCTGCGATATTTTATAGTTAATTTATAATTTTTTGTAGGGTAGTTTGATTTTGAATGTGTGATGTGCTGTTATGGCTAAAGAACATGTTTTTGTAGAGTAGATTTTCTGCTGAGGTAGTAATGTATTTGGGAATGGTTTGGTTGTGTGTGAGAGTAAGGATAATTTCGTTTGCTTCACAAATGATGCTTGTTATGAAAGCACCTAGGACTATTCTAAGTTCTGTGCTCTGGACTGTATTAAGTATTTTGAACGTGTTTTGCTAGCTGTTAGATATCCGATCTTGGGTAGTATTGTTGCTTTGTTAAGTAAGGAGTTCTTGTGGTCTTCCGATTTTTTGGTTCCCACTATTTTCAAGATATTGAGACGTTAGATGCTTTCTCTTTTATTATAGCTATGTGATCTTTTCATGCTAGCTTCTTATCTAGCGAAACTTCCAGAGACTGAATATTGTTGACATTTTGAATACTTGTATTGTTAATTCTTAGTTTTGTTTCTGTTATATGTCCTCATTTGACCAGAGTGTACTGTTTTTGTTTTTGTTGGTGGTAAGGTGAACCTTGTTCTTTGCAACCAGTTTTCAAGATTATTCATTGCTTTCTGCAGCTTTGAGCACTAAGCTGTGAGGTTTGAGCTTCTTTGAAAGACTACAATGTCATCTGCGAAAGTTGCTACTCTGACTGTCCCTGGAATGAATTTTTTAATTCCGTTCATTGATATTAGGAATAGTGAGACACTTAGTATTTCGCCTTGAGGGACGCCGTTTTCTTGTGTCTTTTGTTCTGATATGCAGTTGTTTGTTTTTACTCTAAATGAACGATTGGAAAAAAAAATTATTATGTAATGAATCTTGTTGCCATTTATTTTGTGTTCGACTAGTGCATCTATAATATATCGTTTCCATACTGTATCATATTGAATATTCCTTAGCAAGAATTAAGAGGAATGAAACAGGTTACACATATTGTCAGCCTCATATATGTTCGCTTTTGGAACGAGACAATTGTAAATCTATGAGCTCCAAAAAAAAATTGATGTGCTACATTCTTTAAGCACCTATCCAGATGCAGACGTGATCTTACAGCTGCTACGAAACACTTTTGATATCTGTCAGAAATAAACGTAGGATTGAATTTTTTAGATAACCGTACCACTGAGATTTATAATGGAAAATTCAAAAACCAAACCTGCAAAGAAAAAGGAATTGAAACGGTTGAAGGGGGTACACCTAGTTTTAGGAGGTAAAGACTTAATCCATCTCGTTACTTATTAAACAAAGGCGTTTTTTGATTTGATTGGGACTCACGACATGACAAAATATTGCAGTGATTCTCTAAGGACCATGTAAGCGCTTTTAAAGTGGTCAATGACACTGCAGAAAGAGAAGTTGCTCTGATAAAAAACTTCAACGATTCGGACAGGGACGAACAACAAAAACAATTATTGTTAAGGTTAGTCGAGCATCACAGAAACATCGTCATCAAGCAAACAAAAGAAGAGATTGCATCACTCAAAGTTAATTAATATAATACAAGTTTCCCCTTCATACTACCTACCGTAAACCGGGGCTACTTTGTGACTGGATTTGATACAATACCATCAACCAAACCTAGTTTTTGGAAGTTACTACTTCTAGAAGAGTCTTTGGTGCAATCTATAAAGAGGATGCGGCATCTACATACGATTACAAATGGATGTGTGATTGCGGTTCTTCTTGCTGAGAAAAACAGCTGTTTGAAGTATGTCTGTATACTTTCTAGTATAAGACTATAATCAATTGGGTATCAAAAAATCAAGTTGGTACAATTTGTTTCACATCTATTACAGATCATTTTGTACCATAGAGTTCAGTTTTGCTATCATTAGTTTTGATGTCGTTATCAATTAAATGAAAAATCAAAGTTTTGAGGGGCTACTTTGTGACACAAAAATCAAATCTTAAAACGTTTGGAAACTCGTTTTATCAAGCATTCAAGTGAAATACGGAGTGAATCATCGTGAAATAAGCAAATAAAAGAGAGTTTTGTAATGTCTCAGATTTTTTTTGGATAATTTCATCTAGCTTACCAATATAGTTCCAAAATTTTTTTAGTGTTTGTTGTATCTGAAAGGCATGTTGATTTACCATTTCTATTTTGTAATACATATTTGCAGAAAATACATTTTCTATTATCAACTAGGTACCAGTTTTTATTTGCTTCATATTCATTACACGTGATTCGAATAATTTTACTCATACATATATTTTCTTCTATTGACGTTATTAGGAGGTTACTTTGTGTCAGCAGTCTACTAAGAGGTATTTTCATAGTAAAACATTCCCGTCGCAAAGTAACCCCACACTGCGGGGTGGCTTTGTGATAATTTATTTAATCAATATCTCTTATTGTATATATAATATTGCAATGCGTCACCAGACAATTGAAAGAGGAAGGTTCAAACTTTATATTCATATGAAATTGAAAGTAATTAGTATCATGACAAATTCAATTTGAGCGAAAAATATGGATAATTGTCACAAAATAGCCCCGGTTTACGGTATTAATGTTAGTATCTAGTTTGAATATTGTTTCAAGTTTATGACTTCAAGTTACTTCAATGAAAGTGATTACCATTGAAAATTCGTATTTTCTGCCTACTTTTTCAAAGCTTATCAAATACTATCCAATCTTCTTGAAATTTGGCATATAGATTCGAATTCGAGACCGTTTGCTCTTCAAGCATGTGTGAGAACCACTTTACTACACTAAAACATCAAGTAAGTCTACAAGCACTGTATAAGAATCCTAGTAGTTGTCAAATTTGCTGTTCACTCTAAAAACGACACAAGTTTGTATCTTCGAAAATAAAGAACAGTGGCTGACGTGCGAAGCTCTCAATTGAGAGATTAGAATGAAAATTTGAGTTGATCCGTATCGTGCCGAATGATGGATGTATCAAAGTAAATAAATGCGTACCTATGTAAACATAAAGTTGAAGATCACCAAGACAAAACCATTTCAAGAGGTCTTTTCAAAGCTAAGAGTTTCTAATTCACATCTCAAATAATCGAATAATTGGAAATTTGATCAAGATTCCTCCAATTTCCTTGAGTGGAAATTACAAATATCAATATATATTCAAATCTAACTCACTATATTGCTACACCGATCATTCTCTATCTTTAATGATATATACATACTTTCAGAATTATATCATAATAAATAGACTTTTTTGGTTTTAATTCTGTATATTTGATTTTATTTTTGACGTTTCGATTCTCCAACCGAAATTCTTCATCAGAAAAAATGATGAAGACTTTCGGTTAGAGTCGGAACGTCAAAAATAAAATTAAATATACAGAATTAAAACCAAAAAAGTCTATTTATTCTCTATCTTACTATTGTTCCAGAATCATTTACACATTATTTACACATCATAAGTACTTAATTGGAATATATGTGAATATAGCATTACAACACAGTCCAAAACATATGCTTTTCCAATTCGCTAATTTCGAGTCCTGCAGTTATACATTCGGATTAAATAAACAACTGCTGGTCAACAACTAACGACAAACATGAAAATTATCGTTTAATAATATCGTGCACTGATAAATTAATTGAAAATTCGTCCAAAACATATTCCAGCATTTGATTATGCAAATCCTAATTCTATTCCACATGGATTTCGATCACGCTCAGATAATCACCACCCCATTTATATTTTAATGAAATCGTTTACTAACCAATCATTCCAATGGTGCTGGTGCTGCCATCGCACTAAGCTCAATTGTTTCAAACAGACAATATACACTCATCAACTAACATATTCCCAGGATAGAATAATTAGAATGATAAAACAATGCACAGAAAATATTTGTGCTCCGAAAATTGAGTCGCTTGATGAATTTGTATGTCCGAATGGTAATTTTATGAAGTGTTGCTGAAGTAAACAAATATGTGTAGTCTAGAACATGAACAATATTTATCTATTGAAACAAAATCAAACAAGAAAATTGTCCTGACCAGTTGAAATTTTTCAAATGGAGACGAAAATATTACATAGGAGAAAATCAATACTGGAAGAAAAAGAAAAAAAATTTATACTCATAATTATTCTATCAATGAGCAGTTTGAATATTGGAAGGGTATTGATCTCATCTGAATCACAGAAGACTTCAAACTCTTCATGTAGTCATTATCATAACTTATAGTTGAAATACTAGCTCAATCTTCTTTTAGTGTTAAATAATTTGTTCCCCTAGAACATTTTATGTATCCAGAGCAATTTAAGTTTAAAATAGAATTACCTGATTACAATTCCAGACAGGAGCTGCTTTTAATATGCAGGGATATAGAGATAGCATCAGCCAATATCCTATTTATACATCTACTAGAACGAGATAGCTGAAAAACAAATACTCTGTCTGTCTCGAATTTAATCAAAAACATATTACTCTGTAATTTAGATAATGGAATTGATGAAATATATGGAAATTTCGAAGCAGTTGGAATGCTACATTCATAGATGAATAATATATTGGCTAGTTGTTTAATACAAGTTCAACTAGAGTTCGGTTGAACTGCGTTTATTTACTACGGTAACAATTATTTCAGCAATTGTAGCTAAAGTGAAGTACCCCTGTTGGATGAACTGTAGATGAATTGGGAATGGACAACCAGCCATAGAATAAATAAACTTACAGAGGATATTACTCACATATCAAACGTTTGAGCAAAGCAAAATAGATACGTATATACAATTGAATATGGAATTGAAAACAAAAACTCTCAAGGACACACAAAACTTGCAGTTAATTAAAAAATATATGCAAATTAACATCAACCTTATCAATATGTGCATCTGCAGTTCCCTTCACAAGATATAAATAAAAACAGGGAATATACGATTTCAATGGTCATTTATTACTGAATCATTGAGAGCAAACAAGATTTTTTTCTTCTGTGACACGACAGCCCTAGAAGGGCCAAGGCTTCAACTACTCGCGTACTGTTTTCATTACCGAATCATCCTGAAAAATTCGAAATCTCAATCTCAAATCACCAACGATTGAGCGACATCAGGGAGATTTCTGATATAAACAGATTTACTTTAAGACATACAGGTGACAAGTTGATATTGTCCGTATATGCTTTAAGTGCTTGACTTTGTAGCAATCTCTCGGTAAATCATATATACCGGTCGGGAATCGAACCAGAAACCCCGGATTCATGCAGTAAACAGTGCACTATTGCACTTAGCCTCTTCGTTTTTTTTTGTTGTACATAAAAACCCGGTTTTTCTGACTAGCGAGCTTATGTAAATACCATCAGTCATTCCTTCAACAGATTATAATAAAGATTCTGAACAAATTTCAGAGAACTATCTTCATATTCTATTATTTATCTTTGCACATATATACCCTAAAGAACATGAGAAGAAAATTTAAATAAATGTTATTTGAAACCTTATCTCCATACATTTTTGAAACTCATTCATTATTTCATATGATGGTGCTAGGGTTTCCAACTTAGACCAGAAATATTATAGACTAATAACAGTATATACTGCTATACACATTGTTTTGACCGAAACATAGTTGAGTGAGAAGACAAAGGATAGAGATAGTTTTGGTCACGTGTAACTCCCGAAATGTCATTTCAAGCAACATCTGTTTTCATGTTGACCAATGACGGCGTTTTCAACTTCCCATCGGAAGTAACACGTGACCCTAAACAATCTCTATCCTTTGTCTTTTCTCTCTACAGTCTTTGAACACAACAAACACGCCCCATTAGGAGTCTAAAGTATTTCTAGTCTAAGGTTTCCAACGCATACGAAGATAAATATAGAAAATATACTTTAATTCTGCAGTGCATCAGACAGATTGTTCAATCAGTAGCTTATTATATCGAAAAAATGTATAAAATTTGTCCAATGATTACTACAATAGTTTCAAATATCAGTCGAAGTGGTGGAACACGTATCTAGTAGAAGATGAAATATCTCAAAAGAATATTATTGGAAATAAGTTTAGTCTGTAAATTTATATATTTTATATTACTTTATTATACAACCGGTCCAATGAACAGGTAACTGCGTTTACCTCTGTTGGATTTACTTCTCATATAAATTTCAACTGGTTCATTAAATGAATAAAATTGAATAAATTCAAAAGTTTATACAAACACATATCCAGGAATGCATTGTTCCAGAGTTATAGCAGTTTTAATACTTTATTTCTGTTCTAATTACGGAATTCTTTCTTTTTGCATCACAATAAAATCATAGTGGGCGTTTACAATGGAAAACGATTAATTATAAATCATAAAAAATGCTCAAAATGTTCACTTTGAACTTCAATATAACATTCTGATCTTCGTCTCATGGACTAATGAATATATTCGAAATATCCGACTTCATTACGAATTGTATTATGATTCTCTGATGTGAGTCATCGATGTTATTGCTTGTTGGTAAATAAACTAGATTCTTCAGATGATCCCAAGAATGAAATCCAGAGGATCTCAATCAAGTAACCTTGGAGGCCACCGTATTAGCAGTTCCTCTACCAATCCACCGAGCATCATGAAAACTATTCAAAAATTGCCTCACATTCCGAGTGAAAATCATGGTACATTTTCTTTAAATTCCTGCAACACATTTCATCCAACCTTGCTGACAAGAAATGAGGCCCAATGATTTCATCACCAATAATGCCTGCCCATTTATTCAGACTGAAATGATTTTTATTTCTTCTTCCAAAAGACCCTCAAGGATTTTCCTTCGATCAGAGATGTGCCATGAAAATTTCTATTGAACCTAGCCTCGTCAGTGAGTAGCACCAATGATATAAAATAAAGGGTAATTCCACAATATTGTGCAAACTAATCACAGTATCCTACTCGAAGTTGTAAATCATTCTGTTATATGAACACGTAATGGGTTATGCAAAAGCAATTTTTTCTGCATTTGTGAAGAAGAGATAAGAGAGTAGAAAGATACAGAGAAAAAGAGAAAACTCATTCCATAGGAGAAAAGGCTCAAGCAAGAGCAAGAAACAACATAAGATGAGATATAAAAAGCACTGAAGAAAACCGAAGTAGGTAAAGCCCCAAGACATGATAAGATTACAGCAGAAATGCTTGACACAGTAAAAGATACAGCGCTAGAAAGGTTGCAGAAGATATACAATAAAGTAGTAATCAATGGAAAAAAGGTATAATATGTCCCATATATGAACAGAGAGGTGACATAGAGAATTGCCAAGATTACCGTGGAATAATACTCCCAAGTACAGCAACCAATGTGTTTGCAAGAGTTTTAGAGAAAAAACTAGGGATTTAAGTAGGAAAATCGCCAGATAATAACCAATATGGCTTCAGACCTAACGGATTCAACGATGCAATAAATATAATGAGACAAGTGAGCGAGAAAACGATAAAACAAAGAAACAAGGTACACCTGTGCTTCATAGACCTAGAAAAGGCCTTCGACAGAATACATAGGAAAGATATATGGAAGATGATAGGAGAAAGAGAAGTAGATACTTGCATAATAAGAAGTATACAAAGAATTAAATATCAGACATGCTCGAAACTACAAGAGGCGTAAGGCAAGGCTACATATTAACCCCGTTACTCTTTACACTACTGAACGACAAAGCAATAAAAGTTGCAGAAAAGAAAGCGAAAGAGTATGTAATAGGAAAGTGGAGAATGGAAAACATAAAAGTAACTGAGATATCTCATGCAGACGACTTGATATTAATAGGTAGAGACGAAGACACACCAAACAAGAATGTAGAAGTATTTAGAGCGTACCCAGAAAAAATAAACATGAAGCTAAACAGTAATAGAACCAAGTTGATGTTCATAAGTAGAAACGAGGAAAATCACACAATCAAGATAGAAGGAGAAGCCCTAAAACAAGTCAAAAAGTTCAAGTATCTAGAAACAATACTGACCCATAACGGAAAACTAGATGAAGAAATAGGGGAAAAAACAGGGGCCACAGGTATACCTTTCACCGTGTTGAGGAGCACTGTACTAACAAATAAAGAAATACTAGAGAAAATCAAAACACAAGTTTACAAAAAATTAGCTGTGCATATCCTAACATACGGATTAGAAACCTGGACAACAACAGAAAGACAGAGCAGTAAATTGAACAGCACGTAAATGAGATTCATGAAAAAAAAAGAAGGGAAAACAGTCTTGGACCAAGTAAGTAACAAGAAATATAGAAAGAGACACTGAATGTAAAACCGATAGAAAAACATAAAAGTGGGGGGATCATTAAAATGGTGGAGACATATACATAAAATGGAGGAAGAAGGAACAAGAAAAGTTTACGATGCAAAAACAGCAAAAGCAAAGCAGAGAGTGAGACCCAGGAAAATATGGAAAGGAGAAGTGAAGAAAGCACTGGAAAAAAGGGGATTTGAATGGAGAAAGCAGGCTACTTAAGCAAAATGAAAGAAGAATTAGAGGAGATATGGAAGCGGATATCAAAAGAAGAAGAAACAGAATAAACAAGAAAAATAGCAACCACCTGCCTTATACCTTGAAAGGCAGATAGGCTTTGGAATGAAGTAAGTTAAAAGGATCCAAGTATACGCTTTTTATTCTTCAAGGCGGCGATCAATTGAAAGAAAGAATCTCCCATTTTAAAGGTCTCCAGACTATGGCCTTTAGGTTAACTCCAGTCCGCAAACGCTTTCGTGTTAGACATACCTGGTATTAGGACTGCCTCAAATCTGTGACAAATATTTTTCAACATCCTGTATGGATATGCTTATTATAATACGTGAAAAGTACTCAACGCTGATTATTGACGGCGCCACCACAAATCACATTTTCCATGATGCATTTAGAGGATTGAAATATCTTGTTCCATACCAACAAAAAGAAAATCCTTCCTAATCTCTTATATTTATCATTTTTATGCCTATTTTCATGAAAAGCAGATTGATCTTCTTCCAGAGTAGATGAAATTCACTATATTCAATGACAGTTGATTATTTGACAACAATAATTATATTGTCATAAAGAAGCTCAAATTGATTGGAATTTTTCGAACTAATTTTTACTCTGAAAATAAATTCACTCGGTCTTCCATGAAATCGATCATTACAAATACGAGACCTATCATTAGTTCACAGGTGATGATATATCCTGTAATGTGTCTAATTATGTATGTATATATTATTCAGCTCTTTGTCAACCACAAGTTCAACGTAGTAACAATTTAATATTCACATTTCCATCAGCCTAGCGTTGGTGAGGTAGAATACCTTCAAATTGTTCGAGAGTAACGATTAAGTGAATGAAATCAACATTTACTCATTCCATTATTATTCAATGAAGGGTCTCTTGTCAAGAATTCCTATATTGCGAACTTTTGGTCTATAGTACCTTGTGTATTTATTCCTCTAATAGATGTCCTGCCTATTGGATTGAACCCAAAATTCCTCCTTTAACCTTCGCAAAGTATCAGGATGTAGTTTTTTTAATTCAAGGAAACTACGTCGATAAGCTGTAATTGATTCTAATTCAATAGGCGGTGAATCTGCTTCTACTTTAACTAGACGATCAGCTACCTGATTTTTCTCTATTTCTCCAGTTTAGCCACAACAACGTTGAACTTGTACGCAGGTGAATTATCATGGTGAAATAGCACCTTTCTTTTCGCCAGATGAGAACGTTCAACTTTGATCACATCATTCAATTTGACTAATAATAAAGAGTAATAGGTCACACTGATAGTTTTTATTTTTCTAAATAGTCTATGAGCAATACACAATAAGGATCCCAGGAAACCGTTGTCATGAATTTCCCAGCATCAGAGTGAACTGTCTTGGATCTTTTAGGCGCACTTTCTTCTGCTTTAGTCCATTATCTGGGCTGCTGCTCTTTTTCTGGCATGTAGTGATGAAACGTCGAAGAAACACAGCGAGATTGCGCATGATTAAGACAAGACACTCTTAAGGAAACACACGAAACAATGTATATTCAATTGACTGCTGAAGACGCAACACCCAGTGTACAGCAAGTAAAATTTGGTGAACGCAGTCTATCGAGATGTTCACAGCCTCAGCAGTTTCTCGAACCTTCAGTCAAAAATCATCTAGAATAGAACTGTGGATTTTTGCGACAATTTTGTTAGTCATGACGCCAACGATTCTTAATTAACGTACGGCCACATTGAAATTGAAACGACCACTTTGATGAAGGAGCAGATTTTTCAATTGTAGAATCTATCTCATGTCATATTTCTGTTGATCTTAAGCCATCCAAAACAAAGTACTTGATCCCAGCACGAACTTCAATTTTATCCATTCCATAAGTCAGACAGAAGTTACATATCGTCACTGTTACAGCAAATTTACTAATAATACAAGTCTAAAACTTTGCTTAACGCCATCTGAATGTTTTTACTGAATCAATATAATAGCATGATGATCATACTAGCAATATTCATGCTTCCAGCCGAAAGCTGTAATAATTATAACTTGAAATAACATTTCGTTGTTGTTTGAAGCATTACGATCTGAAATAAGAGAATGCCATACGACGTCGCTAAAAATTTAATTGCTTCTAAGATCAAATACTTTACCTCTTAATTCACAATTTGGTGTTAGACCCATATCTTTATATCACGCAATGTTCTCTGACGTACAATTTTAATTAGAAAGCCAAGTTTACACAGCGTGAATATTAACTTTTCAACTATAAATCTTGTTCAAATAAGGAATGAAATTAAGCCGTTTTACGACCTAAGAGTCAAGGGAACACACGTTGGCAAGTAAAACGTATCTCATACCATACATTATAAGTAACTATACATAGAATGGATGGAGAAATAGCACAGAGAATATTGTTCAAATACATAGTTAACAAGTTAGAAATATCTCTCATTCAAGCAGGTGAAATAACAGACAATGGTAATAGTGAGTACATTGCCACCAAATGTGTTGTACAATGAGATATCCAAACCGAAACGATTCATTGTATTAAGTTCCTAGGTGAAAATTATTAGTGGCATTTATAACACAATTACGAAGAAATATGGATAGATTTCTAACATAATGTTGAACTTGATCTACTTCAAACTCTTTATAAGTAGTTCAGTTTCAAATTAATTATTTGATCTGGTCTATGAACTCTTATTACCTCATTTTTTTGAAGTCTACTTTTTCGTAGCAATTCTCTCCTTATGTGGCAATAATTGGTTTTTTCACAATCCCAAACTCCAACAGTGAACACAGTCTTATTTGACACTCAATTCTTCAATTGAATGCTTTGTAACTCAACCTAAACTACAGAATTTTCTATCCTTCCTAATTTTCATGTATAAAAAGCTAAGGATCCGTGTGTAGAATTGAATCTATTTGCATTGGCTGCAGGATCCAGTGATTAATAAATAGAGGTACTGCGTACTTTGCAGATTTGTTATTTATCAGTGGACCTTTCGATGAAATTTACCTGGCACCATCTTCAGCGACTAATTATGAGTCATTGACATTAAAATAATGATAAGTACAACAACATTTTGTCATAAATATTGTATACAACACTATAATTGGATATTTTCTCTAGATATCATAGTCTGTGATAATATGTTCACGTGGTAGTGCCAAACCTTGTCGAAACAAGAATTAAAATTTTTACTAGAACTACACACGTGTATACGATTGCCCCCCCTGCCCAAAATGATGTTTTTGAGAACCGATTCTTGGATTTCAATTCTTGAGGGACACAAGTCTCTTAAATCTCAATTTTTAATAAATATACAAATCACGCAGTACCTTCATCAATTACTGGATCCTAAAGCCAAAACATCAAATCTCCCCCTGATTCTCTCAGATTATTTCTCTGTAAAAGTAAATTTGATATCTACTTACGTAATTTTAGTCATGACTTCCAGCAATTTGGTTTGATATTTAACAACTCAATTTTTGCTATTCTTATATCTTTATCTAGACCTGCACCTGATGCATATCAAATTCGAGAAGATCTCTGTTCAATATTATTTGAAATTATTATACGTCATAATAAGTTCCTATTGTTTAAAACTGTGCTTCAAGGAATACAGAAGGGGATATTTGTCTTTTTTTTTCCTTGATTTTTCTTTGGAATAATCATTATTTCCTTGTGTCATTTCACTTAAATAGTATATCTCATTTCTGAGATCATCCTCCTTCTTATCAGTTGTTTTGAAGCTCCGTGACTTTGGTTTCTTGATGGTTACTGAGTGCTTCCACACTCTGGTTTATTATTCAAGTTCAGGCTTAGATCGCGGTATCACTTTTTCTTCATTCTTTTTAAGAGTCATCGTTCACTTTGATTTTTGGTCTCCATCAGAAAGCCTTCACTTTCTTTTTGAATGAATGTGTGAATTACTGAAGTGAATGTTGATTTATTGAATTTTTGCTACCCTTATCTAGTTTAGGGGCTCATGTACTAGTGATTCCCTAGACTTGTTTAGACAAATTTGATTTTCTAGTTGTTTTTGAAGGTATGATCTGTTTTTGATCCAGCTTTTCAACCTTGATCTTCCAGAGATGGAAACTGATAATTGGCTCTTCTTTAGAATTCTAATTTGTTTTGTTCTCCTGTTTATTTCTACTATCTTCTCTATTGATATGCTTCTTATTACTCCTGACTTGGCGTGAGTTTAGTTGAATATACTATTTTCCTATTTTTTTTCTCTCTGTTTATTCTTTAGCTTCGTTTTGGGTAGGACCAAATTTGTATTCAAGTTAAATCAATTTTTTGTACAGCACTATTTATTTAATTCGGTTTTTAGCTGGGCCAACGTCATTTTTAAAATTTTTGCTCTCTACACTTGAGCTTGTTTCTGGCTTTACCTCCTTAGTAGTTTTCCCAATTATCCTCCAAGTTATTCACGCAAAGGCTAAGGCTCAACTGGAACAGAGCTTTGATCACATATCTTCACAATAAGACAGGAATTGATAGCAGCATTCAGTAAGCAAGCGCGAAGACCATCTGATTTACTTACAAACCCAATATTCACAAGTTTCAGATTGGACTAATTTATGTCAAACTCTTTATGTGATTGTTGGTGCCATTTCTGCCTAGTTTTAGAGGAAAAAATCTCTGCATGAGTATTTTTTGAGTAAAAACTCAGGAAACGAAAAATTCTCACATCTCGTTTATTGAGGAGCTTAAATAAGTGTGATATTATAACTCTCATTTCGACTATTAATTACATGTTACAGGATATTCCTACATTGTTCAGTTACCTTTGTAAAATTCGTTATATATCTACAAAACTTAAACACTGTTACCGATCGTTTCTTTTAGTGTCTTGGCTCCCAATTTCTTATAGATTCTCAAAGAGCGAAATTTATGTCTTTTTGAATAGCTTCTGGCTTAGAAATATATAATAGGTCAATGGTGCTAAATGGAAGCGATATAAGGGATGATCATTCTGCTGAAAGCCTTGTTCGTAAATTTCTTGCAGATCTATCAACAACTTATCAACAAACGCATTGTTTTGCAAATAAAGCATATTCTCAGGAGTTTTTCTGGACTTTCTTCTAGGATATAAACGCAAAAAATATTTAAGAATGGAGAATAAGAATATCAACTTCTGTTGTAGGCAACCTATGAGATGTACTTCATGTTTGTCTAGAAAAGTAGAAGCTACTGCTGATTTTTGTGCGTAAAACTTCATGGACAGAGTTGAGCTAGCATGTTCTATTGTTTCTGGATTTGGATTTAATTCAGAAATTGGAGTGACCACCATCAACTTGGATATTGTAACTACCAGTCAATTTCATTTTGCCTTCAGACATTAAGAGATCCGTTCAGCTTTTTTCAAAATTATTTCATGTACAGTATCAACATTTTACAGCACTGTGTCCATCACTTTTGTCGGTTAATTCTCTCTTACTACCCAAAACCCAAATTTTCACAGTGATATAGCAGAACTCTACTCCTGCAATGTGTCAAAGATACCTCAAATCGAAAAAAATTGGATGAATTGAGCTGATGAGGTATAATAATTATCAGCATGGAATATATGGGTCAGGAATTTCATTCTACTTTATTGCCAGCGTTTCTCCATCTTGTACAAATTGTTTTGATAGGATGATAGAAGATCTATTATAAACCATGATTCCATCCCATATCTGTTGTGAAATAGGCAGATAGAATGACTATTACTAGATTTATTTGTCCAATTGCCTTAATGCCTAAGTCGCGATTTGAAATGAGTGAACTGGTGCATCATCTGGAAGTAGACAGAAAAATGTCTCTGATAAGCTTCTTGTGCCATTTTTGAGATGAGCATCGACCATTTTCAAAGTGTTTTTTTTTTTGTTTCTGCACCTCAATTATTTCGCGGTGCTTCCATTTCTTGTCCACTGTTTCTAATAATTTCCGATCAGGTGGTAGAATAAGGGTCAATCAATATTTAAAGTCTTCTCTCTTCTCTGGTACGATACAAGTATATCTAGTGTTAGAAATGCTAAATCTGATAATGGACCTACATAATGTTACTGTATCTATCATCGTTATTCAGGCTGTGCTGAAATATGTGCGTTAGACCATTTAGCATGAATAATATGATTTGATTCATTGACCAAACATACATTGAATAATTGACGCTTCAAAAATAGTCCACAATACCTCATTTATTTACATTTGTTCAGCCAGTAGACACTTTTTTCCTATTGATTTCCACCTTCCGTTTCTCATCAAGTGACAAAGATTAATGAGAAAAAAATGTATTCAATACTTGTCATTTAGCCTGAAGGTGATAGAATTAATTCCCTGCTTATTTTTTTCACACATGCTTCTTGCTCGTATTATTAAAGATATCTAGTATTTTTTCCTGCAGTGAATATTATCGGCTCAACATCATATCATCTTCCGTATTGTTCGTCTTTTTTGTTATTTGTCCTCAAAGGTAACTTTGTGTAGGTACTCAAAATGCTGAAATCATATATTCAACATGTTCGAGACCAGATCATTTTTTTCAATATAAAATTAGTTGTAACTTTTTTTATAATAAAATGGTTTGTTTATTTTGAAAGTATGACGTGCCAATCTTTTAGATACAGCATTCATTGTATCGGATATGTACTAAACATGGCCACATTCAACAAAAGACTTGGCAGCACTAAATATCGTCACTTCTGCCGATGACCAGCCCAACGTTATTATGATATTTAGCAACTGTCATTTATTCGTTTGTACAGACATTTATTTCTATTCGTGTCTCAGTATATCTTAATTCAATCCAGCTCCCAGCCACGAGAATATATAAAATAAATAAATATTAATCATGTCTCATACCCGATACGAGTGTGTCAGAGACTGTTAGTGCACTTATTAGATTGATTGATATTTCCTCAGTCGTCAAATTATGGGTACTCTTAGTTTTTGTGGGGAGTACTTCACAAAAGATCGCATATTTATACTGAATAGTCCCCATGTCTTATTGATTAATTCAAAAGATACTTGTTTATCTCATTGAATCTGAAAGATTCACGCGTGTCTTGTATCTGAAATATCAATCAATGGAAGCATTTATACCAACCTCAATTTTCAGTACATAAATAATTAGTCTTGATTGCTAGGATATAACATCGACACGACTTTGAATATTGAAGCTAAGGATGATATTTATTGTACTGTGATAAGAATTGATTGATAATAATGAAAACCACTGGAACTCGATCGTCGGGTATTATCCTATTTCTAGGAATTCTATGATGATTATGTTTGAACTCTCGAAGCACAGTGTCTGAATGGTGATTCGGAAAATTCAAAATTTCACAAGAAATAATAGTTAGTCAGCCAGCTACGCATCTCCTATTTGAGGTCCCCCACTTTGTACCATAATAGAATTGCTTACAGATTTAGCCAGAACTCAATATGCTCAATATGCTACAAATATGAGGACGACGACCTTAATCATTTCCTGATTAGCTGCCCAGTTTACACGGCACCAAGAAAAGAATTTGTTGGAAGTACATCCATAACTTGCCAACCGAATCAGTGAACAGAGCCCTCCTTGGAGATCCCGCCCCTAAACAAATATATGATATTTATAATTTTGTAGACACTTCACTGAAAATAAGAGCATTTGCACTCAACATGTAATCTTTCACGCTATATAATTACTGTAATACAATTATTTAGTCTTACCTATTTCAAAATATACTATCAATCATTTGTATGAGAAACCTCAGGCAAATAAACGATTATTATTATTATTATTATTATATGATGTCCAATGCAGATACAGATAATCTAATAGAAATTCTTACAAATACAACATTCAATCACAATTCTTTTTCATGAAGCCAAGGATATCTTATATTACTGCTTTATAGACCGTCAGATAATCGTAGATTTGAGTGCCCCATTTTGTTCTCTCTGCCTTCAAGAGTTTTGATAAGTATGTATATTTGGAGTAAAATGATGCCAAAATTGAAGCTGGACCGTGAGGCCAAAATATTAAAAATTAATTTTGAATTTTTATGAAAAAACATGTTCTGATCCAATTTTCTCGCTTTTGCCATGCTTACGAAATGATATTTAGGGAAAAATGTGTCAGCGGAAAACGATAGGCAGAAGTGATCCACTTGGCCGAGGGTTTGGAATGAGGGTTCGATTGTGCAAAAGAGTTATATCAATTGTTCACGTTCTTCTCGTTTCTGCCGTTTGGCCATATGAAAGTTGATATCATGAGTATTTCGTAGAATCAAATGGCATAAGTTTTTCGAATGACCAAGTCAAGATATGCACAAAAACATTCAAATATTCGCAAGATGTATTCGTACATATCTTGACTTGGCCATTCGAAAAACTTAAGCAATTCGTTTCTACTAGATGCTCATGATATCAACTTTCATATGGCCAAACGGCAGAAACGAGAAGAACGTGAACAATTGGTATTATTTTTTTGGACAATCGAGCCCTCATTCCCAACCCTTGGCCAAGTGGATCACTTATGCCTATCGTTTTCCGCCGACTCGTTTTTCCCTAAATTTAATTTCGTGAGCATGGCAGAAGCGAGAAAATTGGATCAGAACATGGTTTTTCATAAAAATTCAAAATTAATTTTTAATATGTTGGCCACACGGTCCAGCTTTAATTTTGGCATCATTTTACTCCAAATATACATACTTATCAAAACTCTTGAAAGCAGAGAAAACAGAATGGGGCACCCAAATCTACGACTATCTGACGGTCTATTATATGTCTCAATGTTCTATTCAATCATTTGATGCCAATACTTCCTAAATAAGAATTTTAAAATTAATAATATACATAAAAAACTTATAATACAGCTGATCCGTTTTATTTGCACTCGCAAAGATAAAAATGCAACAGAGACTGTGATTTGAGTAAGTGAGTATACATATGAACGTTGAGATTTCAAAATGTGGTGATCTGCGAAATGCTTGTAGAATTCATTCTGAAGATCAAGATACAACAGCCCTTTACCCAACTTAAGCTCCATTTCAGAACCAGCTTTTATGAAATAAGTTGACATCCTCCGTGTCAAGACCAGTGCATTCACCAATCCGTTACTTCGTCGATAATTCTTGACTGTTACATTGTAAACTGTCCTTAAAGAATGATTGATCTGCAGGGTGAAGTTCTCTACCCTCACTATTGACACAAATGGTGCTAGGTGACACTCATAAGAGTGTATATAGAACAGGAAGTGTACATGTATAGACGGTAAGGCAAAATAAATATTGTCGGAAATCAGAGCATTGTGCGAAAGCATACAATAATATTAGAAATCCTATTACCTCATTCGTAATATCTGTTTTGTTCAAAATATCTGTCCATCAATCTAACCGTAGCCTGATTCTCGATACCAAATTAAAATAATATGTATCATCCCCGGAGAAGATAAAAATCATAAGGATATTTATGTGGTATTAAAAATCTGACGTGAACTTCACGTGACTTGTACATCATTTGATATATACTCAAATTTATTCAAGGAAGTTTTCTGTCACTTCAGATTATAATTAATATATTTTGACATGTACAGTGTCAACCAAAATAAAAAAATTGACAACAGATTATCATTGCCTACCTTATCATCTCAATTGAACTGATTGTTTTTATACGGCGAGTTCTGAATGTCTGTTATACATATAAACTGAATTTCCGACTCAGCCGATTTATACAGAAATAGTAGATAACTATTTTGATGCTACAACAAGTTCAAACATTGAATTTCAATATGCTATGGCTGATCATTCTAGATTCATGCAAAAATTTTAAAAAAAGTTTCAAGTAAAGTGCATTTCTGGCTTGGCCGATTCATAGAAAAATAGCAGGTGACCATTCTGATACAACATCAAGTTCAAATACTGAATTTCAACATCCTATGGTTGATCATTCTAAATTTATTAGAAAAATTCTAAAAAAGTTTCAAGTGAAGTGCACTTCCGATACAAACGATTGAAACCATAATGCGAGGTGCACAACTAGACCCTATATCAGTCTCAAATGCAAAATTTCAACATTATACGTTCAACCAGTTTTGAGATTTGCAAGTTACGAACGCACGCATGAACGAACATACGTACCGACATCAAACCGAAAATAGTCAAAATTGATTCAGGGATGCTCAAAACAGATATTCCCATCAAAATCTCGATAGGTGAGTTTTGTCGGTTTCCCAATACTTTCTTGTACTTAGTACATGTGAGCAAAAAGATGTGGCAAAGCAGATATCTGACAAGAAACATAGGAAATTGATGAAAAATTCCCATTGAATTAAGTATTTTAATTGCAAAAACTGATGGTTGATCGACCCTCAAAATATCAGCTGAGAAACCAGCTCATTTTACACAAGTGTAATATCCTAAAATCACTTTTTATCCAATATTTCTCTTGAAACGACTCGAATCGTTCATTTTCTGACACTGACAAGATATTCGACTGCTATTGGTACCACATAGAAATTACGAGGTACCCATTACGAGTTTGTTATGGTACTTTGCTTGTGATTTCGTTTTTCACTCTACACATACCTATATAATAGGGAATAGTATATTGTGCAACAAGTGAGATAAGTTGTCGATTGCCTACGAGAGCCAAGTGCTGGGCTTATTCGCTCAAGTGGGCAATTGACAACATCGCAAGAGTTGCAGATACTATTTATAGATGGTTTGTGTGATTGCGTGCGACAAGTTGCCACTTTGACAATGACAGCTATCACTTAAACATTGACAGCTGTTACTTTGAAATATACAATTAATTGATGCGACACTCCAAATTTCTGGAACAGCGATGAAACTGGCCAGGAAATTTATGGTCGAGAAAATACTGTGTGGCCAGAGCAGATTTTTTTCCACTCTGAAACTGATGCTGTGTGTATTCATTCCAAAGGACTCATTCTTTAATAGTTTTTCCGTGATTTTTGGCACAGATATTTCGAAAGCAAGTCTTAAGTGTGAGTTTGAGTTTCCTTGGAGCTGCAGCTATTTATTTTATATTTTTCCAGTGATTCCAGGAAGTACAACTATATGCGGGCACAGCCGTGATTCACAGCTAGTATATAATGGAATATTTCATCTCTTATATTCTATTTCACATTCATAGACAGAAAGTCATTATATATTCCAGTTAATTGTGATTTATAATAATGAATTTGAGCATATATGTTTATACAAATTAATTTAAAGCCAATATTAGTGTTGATACTCTGAAAGCAATATTATTGTTTTATATGATGAGCTTGACGTTCTCAAAAATGTTTTGCAGGCGCAGATATTATTCACATTGCTTTAAAGAAACTTGAGACAAATCCTGCATACAGAAGTTGAAAAATAAGAATGACTAGAAGCTCTTATTTTCATTCATATCCAAATATATCACACATTCCAGCCAACTATGATAAATAACAGACTTGAGCACTCATGTTTATATGAATATAAATTAATAAGAAGTTTATAATAGTGGTCAAATTCCTGGAGCAATATCATGAACAGCTAGATCAGTCAACATTTCTTAATTTGAAGTCTTAAAGAATGTTCCCTTTTCTAATTTTTAGGCTGCAGCATCATTCTTCTTTCATCACTTTTAAGGACACCGAAACCACGGCAAGTGACCATTGTTTTTGCATCTTAATTATGTAGGAGCGAGGGCGTGGGAAAATTGTAAATTATTCACGTGATCTGTATTAACTTGGCAATGCAGCGAATAGCCACGTGCTCGTCACCTTGCTATAGCAGTACAACGTTGCCGTATCAATTCATTGCGAATAAAAATTTGAGTTTCATATCAATTTTTCTTTTCAGGATGAACAGATACATACCGTTTTTAAAATATTGACGTGACACTGCAATATCCATCTTTCTCATGCTGAGCTTTTTTTATTCTACGCAAACTTGATCATACTGATGTTTATTCATTTATGAGCTCAATCACCTATTTCTTCATAAGAGCAATGTATTTTGTGTGAATTTTCAACAATTTATCACTTCATAATATGAACAGTAACCTACGCTGAAATTTTAACAGTAAGTTCTTTGGATAGAAAACTAATAATAAATAAATTCTAAGCCATGAAATCAAAAATTGTTGTCATGCTCATACATCCTTAATGTTCTGTGCATGCTTCTTTTGAATATAGTAATTGTTTTCTGAGTTTTTGTGATAGATTTCTAGTCTATTCACTCATGAAAATCTGATGTAGACACCATATGACCTACTTGTTCACCTTATGATAATCGAAAATTTACATTAACCTGAGGCAAAATCAATTGCAATCAAAATTCAAGGTGATCATCTAGAACTCTGGATGTTAAAATTCATCCAAACGTTGTAGCAGTCTCAGATACCAAATTTTATCATTCTACTGCTAATAGTTTCAAATTTATGCAAAAAATCAGAAAAGATTTACGGATAAAGTTTACTTCCGGTTCAGTAGATTCACTCTGGATTTATGCGAAAAATTTGAAAAAAGTTACAAGTAAAGTGCACTTCCGGTACAGGGATTGCAACCATAATGCAAGGTGCACAGCATTCTACTCTAGATGGGCTTTAAGAATTTGCGAGCTACGTACATACATACATAGTCCAGTCGGCATATCGAAAAATAGGGGCAAATTGAGAAAAAATGCGAACTTGATGAAACTTTGGTAGATTATTTTTGATCACCTAATAGTGTTATATGTATACTTTCCAGCCAAAATTTCGCGGAGCAATTTCCAGGGGGAGGAAAAAACCACGAAATTTTGGCACTTTTTTCAGTTTTCGTCCTGTAACTTTTTCCCCTTCATTCCTACGCCTTGGCTCATCAAGTTCAATTTCGTGGGGCATTAAATTTTCGATAAGTTTGATTCAAAAAATTTGTTTGTAGACTAACTAAGTTCCAAGATACAGCACTTCAAAAAAGTGGAAAATTTCTTAAAATCTAAAAAAACATTAAAAGGGGGGGGGTTTTCGCTGGATATCTTTTATTTTTCAAATTTTTTCATGGTACCTAGTTTCATTCTGACGCAAAAAACAATCAACAACCCAGCCCTCAGCCTGCCTATCTATGCTACTATATCTGGAGGCACGGTAGTGCCCCCACCAAGACCATTCAAATAAAGCGCAAGAGCACTACATACCTTTCTCGAAGAGCTTCGTCGTTTTTTTGAACCCTCATAACTTGGATTTGGATTATACCTACCAGATGAACAAATTTATCGGAGTATAATGTCAATAGTGTACTTATTAAACATATAAAGTTCTAATTGCATAGTTCTTATACATTAAATTTTATTGACATCTGGAAAAACCCCGATTTCGTCACTGACTCGCTCACTGATGATTATCAAAATTCTTGGGTTACTTCTCAAAGTCCTAGAATGCTGAAATTTGGTATGTAAGCTAGTATTAGTACACAAATAACAACAAGATTCTAAAACTTGAAACTTCTACTTCCAACCACTTAAATTAGAGGATGGAAATTTGTATGAGACCTCCACAAATTTTGATGCTAGAGGTCTGAATATTGATATAGAGACTCCTTGTTATGAATCATATTAAAATAAAAACTTACTAAAAGAAGTGGAATCCCATCAAAAACATTTCCATAAAATGTTGCCAAGGCGAAGCCATATGGTTCACACTGTCAAAGAGTTATTAGATCCCATGTAGAGCCAAGCTTCTAACTCTACACGGTCTAGTTCTACAAGCCATAACTTCACAATTCTACACCTCAGTCAAAATATGCGACTTGGCCATTTCGATACATTCACATGGGCATAAAGTGAGAAATTTATTCACGATTCATTAGTTTTCTGTTATACAATAGTCCTGATAGTTCCCTTCTAAATGAGTGGTGGCTAGACAGGTAGATGGACAAGAAGGCTTGTAGAATTAGAGCGTGTAGGATTAAAGAGAGATATTTCTGGTGGGGATCCACTTCTTTTAGTAAGTTTTTATTTTACTATTATTTATAACAAGTAGTCCCTATATCAATTTTCAGAGCTCTTGCATCAAAATTTGCGGAAGTCTCGTACAAATTTCCTTCCCATAGTTTAAGGGATTGGGGGGTGAAAGTTCCAATTTTCAGAATTTCTTTGTTGTTTGTGTACCAATACTAGCTTACATACAAAATTTCAGCATTCTAGGACTTCAGGAAGTAACCCAAGAATTCTGATGATCACCAGTGAGCGAGTCAGTGACGAAATCGGGGTTTTTTAGATATCAATAAAATTTAAAGTAAAAGAAGTATGCAATTGAAACTTTATGGCTGGTACCACGAGCTCTATTCTTGGCGATACTAGGAGCATTGTGTCAAGATGTGTTTTGACGCAATTAAAATTTTCCTAAATACTTTGAAAAATAATCTTCAGATACAAATTACGGAAAACACATATTTCTACAAAATTTATTTGAATATACATAGCTAGTATAGCCTAAAACAGAGTAAAATAAAAAATTCTGAAACGTTCATTATTTGTCCACAAAATTTCAAACCTAAGAATCGGTTTTGACACCATCATCTTAGATCGGGGAGCAACTGTATACACGTGTCACTTTTTTACTTTTGCCGACCAACTATTTTTATGAGTTTAAAGACTTTGGGATCCAAGCCCTGACTATCTTGGGTTCTTGGCTATACTGTACTGACGAGTCCTAATAAGGACGAAACACGTGTATACAGTTGCTCCCCGATCTAAGATGATGGTGTCAAAACCGATTCTTAGATTTGAAATTTTGTGGACAAATAATGAACGTTTCAGAATTTTTTATTTTATTCTAATTGTTCCACAGCATAAACTTTGTTACAAATAATTTGTGACATCTACTTTATTTACATGCCGTAACTGGCTTAATGCTCGATAGATGGCGCTGCATATAGTTTTTACTTTTGCCGACCAACTATTTTTATGAGTTTAAAGACTTTGGGATCCAAGCCCTGACTATCTTGGGTTCTTGGCTATACTGTACTGACGAGTCCTAATAAGGACGAAACACACGTGTTTACAGTTGCTCCCCGATCTAAGATGATGGTGTCAAAACCGATTCTTAGATTTGAAATTTTGTGGACAAATAATGAACGTTTCAGAATTTTTTATTTTATTCTAATTGTTCCACAGCATGAACTTTGTTACAAATAATTTGTGACATCTACTTTATTTACATGCCGTAACTGGCTTAATGCTCGATAGATGGCGCTGCATATAGTTTTTATTTTTGCCGACCAACTATTTTTATGAGTTTAAAGACTTTGGGATCCAAGCCCTGACTATCTTGGGTTCTTGGCTATACTGTACTGACGAGTCCTAATAAGGACGAAACACGTGTATACAGTTGCTCCCCGATCTAAGATGATGGTGTCAAAACCGATTCTTAGATTTGAAATTTTGTGGACAAATAATGAACGTTTCAGAATTTTTTATTTTATTCTAATTGTTCCACAGCATGAACTTTGTTACAAATAATTTGTGACATCTACTTTACCTAAAGCAGAGCTTGTGGTACCAGCCAACTATGCAATTGAAACTTTATATGTTTAATAAGTCCACTATTGACATCATATCCCCAGAATTTTGTTTGTCTGGTATAATCCAAATCCAAGTTATGAGGGTTCAAAAAAACGACGAAGCTCTTCGAGAAAGGTAGGTAGTGCTGTTGCGCTTTGTTTGGCTTGTCTTGGCGAGGGCACTACCTTGCCTCCAGATATGGTGGCATGGATAGGCAGGGTAAGGAGCGGGTTGTTGACTGATTTCTACGTCAGAATGAAACTAGGTACCATAATACCATAAATAATGTTGAAAAATCGAAGATATTAGCGGAAACCGCCATTTTTCATGTTTTTTTAGATTCTCAGGAATTTTTCACTTTTTTGAAGTGCTGTATCTTGGAACCTAATGGGTCTACAAACAAGTTTCACGTATAAAATTTATCGGAAATTTGATGCTCTACAAAGTTGAACTTGATGATCTAAGGCGTAGGAATGGAGGGGAAAAAGTTTCAGGGCAAAGACTGAAAAAAGTGACAAAATTTCGTGGTTTTTCCCTTCCCCTGAAAATTGCTCCGCGAAATTTTGGTCGGAAAACATGGAAATAACACTATTGGGTAATCAAAAACAACATACCAAAGTTTCATTAAGTTCGCATTTTTTCCGTCGCACACGTACCGATCTGAAGCCGAAAATAATCAAAATGTATCTAGGGATGCTTAAAACGGATATTTCCATAAAAATCTTGAAATGTGAATTTTGTCGGTCTCACAATACTTGTATTATGTACAAGTAAATGAAAAACACCTGTGATATATGCGCGTCATACATCGGTCTGGAACGGCAGTATGATAATTACAAATAGAATCACTTGGCAAATTAATCTACCAAATTACCGATGGAAAAGAGATATTTACTGTTGAATGAATTATGGGAGCCAGGTATACCTACGAAATTTCAGACTACAGAATGAGTCAATTATCACCTCAAAATTAATAAATATACAGAAAAATTTTGTAGGCTTCACTTATATTTACTTCTATATATCCTTTTTCATAGTATTCCTTTTGGGGTTCTGAGCGAATTTTTCACTGTCGTTCCAGTTTTTCTCAAGAATATTATCAATCCAGGATGAATGCGCTCAATTCGTCTTCTTATCCTGGTCTTGTTATTTATGACAACTGTTGGTTCAGGAAATTGTTTTCCTTTCTTTTATCGCTTGTCCCTACAACTTCCATGTAACTGGAGAAACTATGTAATGTCGGAAATAAATGCCTCGAAGACATGAGAAATATAGAACAACTTTTTTAGAAATATGAGTTTTGTTTAATTGAATTCTTCTTGCTAGGACAAAAAAAAAGTGAAGGAATCATGTGAATAAATGAATCAATATTTGATTTTATAGTGTAAGCTATACCTATTCGAGAAAAAAATTCACTGTAAACAATTTTTGTTGAAAAAATATTTCAAGGTGTCATTTTATCATATATTCATGTAGAATTATTGACATTTTGCTCTAAGATGCTCGTTAAAATTACGAGGTCTTGAATGGAGGCATCCCATCAGGTGTATTGGCCTCTTATTTATTTCCATCGTTTTCACTGTCAGTCATGTCAATACATAACCAAAGATTCAATTCCCCTAGTTTTATATTGGTTCCCCGTTCACATGCTCTTTCAGTAACTAACATAAATGTTGATTGAAATTTATTCAATTTTTATTGATTATTTTTACCATCCAAATTTCGACCAATAGAATTGCACCATTCGACGTCACGTGGTACAACCTACACGGTTTTCAAGTGGAAATTTTTTGGAAATTTTGTCTGTTGGTTATATATACAAAACAAAGAATATTCAGCCGCGTTGATTCAGCTTCTGTCAAATTGAAAGACAGATTGAATGTGAAAATGAGCAGATTCAGAGTCGAGTCTCTGGAATATATTGATGAATTTGGATGGGAAAAAATAATCTTCCGAATACCATTCGTGATTAAATTCAACGTGGCAAAATTTTTAGATTGTTACGAGAGCTTGCTACCAATTTATTTCGTGATATTGATCAAAAATCACTCAATAAATTGCTAAGCAACAAGCTCTTGTAACAATCTAAAAATTTTTCCGGTAAAATTTAACCACTTATGATATCATATATGAAAATTTATCTCAGTTCACTGAAATCAAATTACCATCTAACTTGAGTAGAATAATATTTTTTTTTTTGCATGGCAATTATGTGAGCCCACGCAATGTGCGTTTAAAACAAACACAAAGCCCAGAAAACAAATAAACAGGCATCAACTGCACGCTCTACCCTTTCGGTATCCCAGCAGGAGTAATCCAATACATTGCTACCAACTTACAAGTTGCAAACGTGCAATATTTTCCTTCTCTTCTACAATTCCGCAGTGGCTACAATCGAAACGCTGCGGCCAAGCGGAAGTAATCAAGAAACCAGAGATTTATATCCGGGTTAAATTTGAATTTGTGGCCGCCGGGAATTGATCCCCGAACCGTGGTGAAAAACCAACTCGCCAACTAATCACAAACATATTCACCTACATCTGACCCTGAAGTTAATGCAAACTTCTATTTGACTTCACCATGTGTGAAATTGACTTTCTGAGCCTGCTATTTGATGCATTTTCAACAAGTTTTAAATAAAATTTCACCAAAATCAATCACACTTTCTAACCGAAATTGGAATTGGAATTAATTAAGCTAACAGTGTTAGGTGGAAGAGATCTCCCAAAAGTTCTGCAATATTTGGGATCTTCTCAAATGTAAAATAGAAGTGACATTTGAACGATTCTATTCAGAAAAGCTCCATTGATCAAATCTCTCTCATCTTCAGGTTAGTTTTGGATCGAAAATTTGACATAAAAAAAGATTGAAACTATATTAGTGCAAGAAATGCTCAGAAGACGTTTTTAAACTAGAGTCTCGAGGACAGAAAAATGAAGCTAATAATACAAACTACAGTAATGAATCTGCAAGTTTTCTGTCTAATCAAACAAATAAGTGAAGGATTAAACAAAGATCTATTATCAGTATCATCAAAATAAAATTACCTATTAACTTCCAGAATAAATTCTACAGTAAACATCATCATCCTGTATATTCAAATTACGATTAAAAAAACCACAGTTTAGTTTATTTTTAGTCACGCCACAAACTTTTAATTTACCAATACAACGACTGTGATTCCAGGAAAAATACTTTCGTTTTACACGCCACAAATAAATTTCATCTTTTTCAGCCTTTAATAGCAAACGCTCACCTTGAAAGATATAAATTTTGGGGAATTATTTTGTCGTAATTTATAAACGAAAAGAACCGCTTTTTATGTGTTTCTTGGAAGCTCAGAAAGTTAATTGCTGGTATGTTAAGATAGGTACATAAAACAGTATTAATAATGGACAATGATAAAAGGGAGGTCTACTACAATCAAAATATGGAAAACTTAATGGAAATAAGAAAGTATATGATAAATGGAAAGTGTGTACAATACAACTAATCCTCAGTAACATTGATTGAGAAGAGAATTCATTATTAGCATGACGTCAATATATCTCTCAAATTGGAATGATTGCTAGTTCATACAATCAAATATTAACACTTTGTCAATTGATGTTTTCACGAATTGGAGAAGCTGTTGAAAATGTGACTATTATATTCTTGTTTGACAGCTACATAGATTGAGAATTTTTACTAGGAAATCATTATTTATGCGCTACTAATGAATTTCATGCTTCCTCGATTTTTGGTAATGTTGAGTGATCAAGAAGATATTTTTTCAAATCAACGAACATAACATTGACTCAAATTTTTCACATGTTGCTCTTGATTCATATCTGCATGAATGAATAAATGACATATGAAAATACTTTCTTCATGAATTGAATCTGAATTCACCCTTAAATTGTTAAAGAATAGGAAAAAAACTGAAGGTATTCGGATGGAGTCACTATTATTGTAAATTTCAAGAAGTCGATGCTCTATCAGACTAAGAGCCAGACTTACGTTAAAATATCTGGAGAATATTTAAACATGTATACTCTTTCATTGTCAAATTCAAATCGCATTGACAAATTCACCCCATTACGTTTCCCAAGAGAGCAAATTATATATAACATTTGTTGATCTGCGAAGCGCATTCGACAGAGTACTACGAAAGTATATATGGGAAATATTAAGAGAAAGACTAGATAGCGAAAAACTAATAGAAGCAATAGAAAGTGTGTACAGTAAGACATCAAATTACATAAGAACCGGCAATTAAACATCAGAAAATCTTCCACAACGCGAGGACTAAGGCAAGAAGGTGCATCAAGCTCGTTGCTATTCATAATATTCCTGGATAAGGGATGTAACAAGAAAAGTGAATATTGGTTACCATCGGTTGACAATAACAACAATAGGTGAATGTGATTCCGCAGATGATCTAGCAATTATATTTAAGAACGAAAAAGAAATGCAACACAATAAATATATGGCACGATGAGCTAAAGAAGCATAATATGATCATAAATGTGGACAAAGCAAGAACAATGGTGATAGCAAAAAAAGATACGATAACTAACATGAAAATAATCGGAAAGGGAATAGAACAAGTAGATACATTCACATATCTGGGGATAACAATTAACAACAAAGGAAGCATAGTTCAAGAAATCAACAGAACGATATGAGCAGCCAATAGAAACTTACATGCAATAAACAAAACAATATTAAATAACAAACAAGTGCCGAAAAATACAAAAATGACAGTCTATGAAACAATAGAGCTTCGTCAATATATGGAAGTGAGACGAGGACAATAGATCAAAGAAATAAAAGTGAAATCCAAGCAGCGGAAATAAGATACTCAAGATGAGTAGAAGGAGTGACAAGGATGGATAGAATAAGAAATGGTCAAATAAGAAAAAATTGGAAATAGAAAGCATACATAACACTGTAGACAAAAAGCAAGTGGCATGATACGACCACTCAATAAGAATGCCAGAAAAGCGACAAACAAAACAAGAATGGAACACAAAGATCACAGAGAATAAAAATAGAGAAAGAACTAGAAAGACATGGGAGGAAAATGTAGAAGAGATTTTAGGGAGAAACAATATCAGCAGTCAAGATGCAAAAAGAAAACGGAAAACAGAACAGAATGAAGAGAACTGATGAAAAATCTAGACTAAAATTAATTTAATCGCGATGCGACGTCCGCAAGGGTATAAAGCAGATTTAAAAGAAATAATAATATATACGTTTGCAGAGTGGACACCCTAGGATACAGCACTATTTATTAGTGCTACAGTCGGTTCTATGGGTCAATACCTTGAAATTTTTTTGTGTAAAAGTGAGCGAACATTCTTAACCTGCTCAACTATATTGCCAAAATCAGCTTGAAAAAAATACTGTATCAACTATCACACGCTTATTTATTATTCATCAGCTCCTTTTTTATTGTTCCGTTTCTACAAACTCCATTTTGCTCGTACGTTCACATACGATTTTATCATGTTAATCTTTAGATGATCTTGTACCTTTTCCTATTTCCAAGGTGGCAGTAGGAAATTAAAAAAGGTAATGTTACTTCACTATTTGGTGGCAAAAACTTAATGTACTGCTGATTGACACTAAATTTAAGTAATGGAATATCCTACCTTGAAAGTGAAGACCCAGGCTAGCTATTAACAAGGGCACCAGAAATATTTTACCTGAAAAATAGGAAATGGGCGCCACTCCCAGGAAATGATCAAAGGAGAAAAAGGTACTATTCTGGGAGACAATAGCGACAGCAAAAAAGAAATAAAGCATAGACGTCGAAATCAATTATAAATAAAATTATTATTAATTTCAAGCAAAGAATTCCAAAAGTTATAATTCAAAAAAATTTGTAACTCATGAAAATGATTGAAGCTATTATACAAAAAAAATCTCACTGCAACAGCCAAAAGGGAACTGGAGAGCACGTCACAGACGTTCAAAATTACGTTACAAAAACTAGCTAAATGTCCTCTTCAGGCGGAACTCAAGACTAGTATCGGCAGAGAAGATAGATGTCGAATTGATAGCCACAAAAACAACGTCAGACAAGAACGTTCCCTGAATTAAGTAAAGTTGATCTTGCGTCTTATAGGGCTTTGATAAATACCCAACGGTCCTTGAAGGTGTTAAGGTTGGCCGTGCGCTTGGTCGTCAACTTCGGGAGATATTAATGTTCTTCTTAAATTCGTAGACGTGTTGATGTTTTTCTTAATTTGAAGTTGGTCAAAAACTAGTCTCAAGTGGCCACTGGTCCCTAAGATTCCTAACAGTTTACACTGAAAACAAACAACCCAACCAGTATCCAATTCAACTGAAACAGGAGGTTCCTATAAAAAAAAAATCGAGAGCTCTCTTCAAACGTGAAGCGTTAAACTTGAATGAATAAATTTAGATTCAATTAAAAAAAAAACTAATAAACTGTAAATTTAGTAAAAGTTAAATAAAAGCTATTTATTTGTCTGATTTGAAATAGTGCACTAAAAATTTGCAAAGTAAAAAAACTACGCTGAGCATTAAAGTGAAGAAAAAACACAGAAAATACAAAGTCTAGGAGGACAAGAAAAAGGATTTATTAGCGACGAGTCGATAAATTTACGAACGTGGTTCGTTACTAAAAAAATTGGATCAATCTTCACAAACTCGTAGGATTTTCCAGCTTAAAAACGGGAACTAAAGCCCACAACAAAATATTTCAAGCTTTGGAAACAAAAAAACTACAAAAACAACATAAGAAACTGAACTGCGAGTTGTTGAATGACAAATCCGCAACGCGTTGGATCCAAAATATAGTTAAATTATGTATTATCAACCACTTTCACTAATCATTCATACAGCACACATACTTAGGTGAGGAAAGGTAAAGGGAGGAACGAAGATAGCCACAAATCTCGTAGGTTTTATTACTTCGAGTGTATAAGTATATAAAAAAATAAATTTAGAACAAAAATATCAATTTGGTAGAAAAAATTCAAGATAGTAAAAAGGTTTTGAGCACAAAAAAACTAACAAATAATTAAGGATGAAAGAAATAAATTTGGAAAACAAAAGGTTAACCACGCGGGTCGCCTCAAACGAAATCACTAGAAAAATAATACTAAATTTGGAATAACGTGAATAAAAATAATAAACGAAATACTTACAAAATCATAACACTGATTTTAATTAAATAAAATAATCACCAAATTTAGAACAACAAGAAAAATCACGAGACTACTCAAAAACAACCGTCTGCAACAATAGCTCCGACGCAAGAGAGCGAGGAAGAACCAGACGCGCCGACTCCCCAAGTTAGCGCTTCAATCAGGTGTCATACGAACGTACTATTTTACAAAATTAGTGCGAATCTGCTACATAGATGGCGACATGTGTATGCAATGGGAAAACAATTGTACAAAAAAAAGACGTCCGACGAAATTTTTGTAACAATCTTCTTCTACACAATCACTCATCTCATTATCCTCACTATTCTACACAAAAATTCAAAGTTATTACAGCAGTCTTCATTTGAATTTATCTTCTTAGGGTAATTGATGAATTTCATCTAATTCAGCAAGTTTTACAATCAACAAAAAAATAGTATAACTTGAAGCAAGGCAAAATATCCTTTTTATGACTTAATTCATAGATTTTTTCCAAATTTGTCATGGTTTTGTCGTTCTGAGGAGTATTCATTTTTTGGTCATACAACCAACTCATCAATCAGATAATATTAAACAAAACACCAGACAGTTGAAAATAGATGAGTTATCTCATCCCTCGGTTAATTTGAACTTGAATTAATTAGCAATTAACTAAGCATCACATATTTTAGCTCTTTCACCATATGAACACATGGCAAGTTTTGCAACATAACAATGAATTTATTTTGGTACTCACCCATCCGTTAGGTTATTTGTGAAAACAAAAATCTTGTATGCAACAAGTATGTTAACAAGAATTATAACTTTTCAATAACAGTTTTTTCGACAAGCTTCGTCTCGGAATACTTTCTCATGACACAATTCTCCGCTACTTCTTAATATAGGCAGATTAAGTTTCAATAGTACCCTTCGTTTGATTTCCATCAAATTATTGTTCATGTTTGAACCCTGAATAAAAAGGAACCCTTCTAATTTTTCTCTTAAAAAAATTCTCATCTCTTTCTATCATTAAGAAACTTACTAATTCATTCCGAAGCTGTATTGTATCAAAGGAACATAATAACTTATTATCATAATTGCTAATTATAAGTTTCAAAGAGCAACATAACCATGACAACAAAACAGTATCTCATTTACAAACTGTAGACGAATGAATTTTCACATATAGTTGAACTTGTAATTAATTTTGTCATCTTTACAAAGTTTGGAAACATTTCTGTCCTTATCCGTCCACAGCTTCTTCATACATTTCACATGCAAAAGTATATTGGAGATTTTTTGATTATGGTTATATTATATCTTTCAACATAATCCTTTGAAATAGCAATTATTTTATCCCAACTCTTTGATTGTCACCCGGAAGTAACTATCATTGATAAAAATAGCTGACCACAGACTTGGATACTCAATTTTCCGACCCAAAACACTAATGAATTATCAATACTTCAAGTTTAGGAGATGGAGATAATATCGACAGTTTTATATTAGGCAAAAAGCAACAGTAAATGAGAAATATACGATTCAAATTTTTAGAATTATTGCTATGACTTGTTTGAGCCTCCCTAAATGTTTTTATATCATCAAACTTCCAAAAGTAGTCAGTAATAGTTTCATCCCCTCCTAGATGACATAGCAGAAGAATATTCGTCCAACGATATTCCAATTTTCCGATGCCTTACGATAAGTAGGATTGGTCCAGAGTCGTGAAATATGCATTTTTTTCAAAGGGTAACAAATAATAGTCCATTGGGATAAAATTTTGGAAGCAATGAAGTGTGGAACGATTTGCAGCCCATATTTCATAAATTTTGCGACCACAATTACATAGCTGGTGGATTGTAATGATGAAAAGACTTTTTTGAGACCAATCGTTGACTTTCTTGCCCCTTCAAGCGGTCCAACAACTATATGACATCCACTTGTAATAGTCAAAAAATATTGTTCCTTGCAAGTCTCAAAAGAGAGTCGTCACAACTTTTCCGACCGGGAAAACAGTCTTGACCTTTTTTGATGCGAACTATCCACTGACCACACATTGTTCGAACTGTTCTCGATCGTCTACTGGTATATCGATGTTCTATTCACATCCACTAAGCCTAAGGTACTGTGAATTTCGTTGAAAAAACTATAGAGCATCCTTTGAGCACCTCACAAAATTTTGTTTCTCAACTTCTTTTAGCAGCCTCATATCTCATCTTACAGACAGCTTTCTAATGTCAAATATTGGTCGAAAATATTGCACCTTCACCATTTTTTGCAACTCATCACCAGATCAAAGATTTTATCAATAGCTTTCGGAGTAGTTGCTTCATTAGTGCCCGGTTTTATAAACGATAGATAAGTAAATTACTAGCGAAGTAAAATTTATTCTTGAAGTAAACTAGTCTATTCTAGTGTAATCTGTTTTATAAAACAAGAATAAAATTACTAGGCAAGTAAACCTACAAGATAAACTACTCGCTTGATTTTCGAGAGACAAAATTTTTATTCTGTAGAATAATTTTGACATCATATCTACGTACTGTCAAACTAATAATATTTTGAAGTTGGTACACGCTGAATATATCTTTCAAGCCTTCGAGAGTAAGTTTTTGGGAATTTGCAAGTATTTTCAACTTTTTTACAAATATTTATGTACTTCAGAAATACAAGAAAATGTTAATTTCTTCTGCCAGCTGTGTATCAGTTGGAACAATATCATCAGGTAGTTTATCATCTGAAAATGAGGAAATAGAAGACAATTCTTTTAGAAGACCCAGTATATTCAGGGAAAAAATAATCCTTTCGATATTTTTGATGAAAAAGATTTTGAAGATCGATTTCATCTGTCGAAAGATTCGGTTTTGTACGTTTTTAATATCATAAAAGATAACATACCACAACACACACAATGAAATATGCCTATATCGCCCATGAACCAACTATTAATAACCCTTTGGTTTTATGCTTGTGGTTCATTTCAATTAAATGTTGGAGATCCTTTTCATGTCTCTAAGCCGACAGTATGCATAATTACACGAAGAATAACTATCCTTCTGGCATCATTGAGAGAACAATTTGTCAAAATGCCAAATACAGTCAAATGTAGGAACCAAACATGTGCGAATTTTTTTAAAATAAGCGGATTCCCCAATTTTTATGAAGCAATAGACTGTACACATATCCGTGTACAGTCTCCAGGAGGACAAAATGCAGAAATTTATAGGAACAGAAAAGGATATTCTTCTTTGAATTACCAGATGATTTGTGACGCCAATCTAAAAATGATGGATGTAGTCGCTAGATGGTCTGGTTCCGCTCATGATAGCAACATATTTGATAACTCTTCAATACGAGCTACGCTGGAGAACAATGAGTTTTGTAATTGTTATCTTTTAGGGGATAGTGGGTATCCCTGTAAAAGATACTTACTGGTACCACTACAGAATCTAGTTACTATAGGTCAACAAAGATATAACAAGGCACAAATTCGAACTCGAAATACAATTGAAAGAGTATTTGGCCTATCGAAAAGACGGTTTTCATGCGTTTATCTCTAGGACTAAGAATTAAAGTAGAAAGATCTCTAGCAATAATTGGGGCAACGTGTGACTTGCATAATATTACTATTGACCAGAAAGATAGAAAGATAGTTTTGGAAGTAATGAGGATATAGAACTAGGAAATAATACAATCGATGTAAACTTTGCGAATAATGGAGATGGAGTTAACTTTGCGGTACGAAATGCCGTTATAAATGAAATATTCTCGAGATAAATTGTCATCAAAATAAATAATATCATAAGAGTATACAAATAGTGCTGATGTTCAAAGTGATATCGTTATTTATACTATAATTTTTTGAATACCATATGTCAGATACTATTGATGTATCGTGATTGAAAATAAACAACTTATCCTCATGTAATAAAATGTATGATTCTTCACAATATTTTTTTTCAAATATGCATTTAAATAATAAATTTCACAAATTAATACCATCAAAATGGCAGAAAAGACGCAAAATTAACAAATCTTGAGATGATGTATTATCAACGGTAATATACCGATAGAGAGGTGTATTATCGATATACCGAAGAATTTCACGAATATACTTTTTGTCTTTTGGGGAATTTTTTACGAGACTAATTTGGGGATTCATAATCTGATAATATCCGAGAGCTTTAGCTCGAGGGATATTATCGTTGATTATAAATCTCCAAATTTGCCGAGTAAAAAATTACCCAAGACAAAAAGTATTTGGGTTAAATTCAAGGTATATGCGATAATATACCGAATCTTGAGGTGTATTTGCAAGGATTATTTCACAAACCATAAAATTTATCAATTGTTATATTTTTTATTATTTTTTAAAAAGCTACTGTGGTATATCGAGTTACGACAAAGTATTATCGCGATATACCACGTTACCATGCAAAATCGTTTGATTTCATTGGTTGTTGCTAAGGTGTGTGATATAATCAATGAAACAGCTTATAAAATAACAAAATCGAACTGAAGAAAATGGAGCATATAATTTGGACACGATATATAAATTCTAAATTATTAGGATTAAAATTCTTCAAAGGGATATCTTTGTTTTAATTCCAACTCTTTTCCACGTTTCTGTAGTATCAAAATGTCTCTTTCCATCTCTTCTTTTTCCCGCTTTATTTTCAAAATATCTAGCTTCACTTTTCCATTTCCTAGTTTGCTCTCTTGTCAGATTTATGAAAATTGGGAGAATTTGGCTTCATGATACTTTTTTTCTTTTCCGTCAGGATTGCTGGAAGAATTTCGTTTGCTATTATGCTGGACTGGGCATTTTCTTCAATATTGAGCGGAACGCTATCAATAATTACGTAATCTATGTCGTTGCTCGATGAATTTTCGTGCCCCTTATCAACAATCTTATCTGCAATTCCATTTTATAATGAAAATATAAAAAGCAAATTGAAAATAATACCAAGTACACTTGTGCTATCAAATGGATTTATTGATTCTATTTTTGTAATATTACTAATGATCTCCTGAAATTTGTCACCGATGGGATCTATTTTTGATTTAAACTCCGAACCTCCACCAGTTTTATATAATTGCATCTATAAGAAAAGTTCATATCTCATGTCTTTCACTAGCTTCGTATTTATAAATTATTTACTTTTTCTTCAGCCCGTTCTTTTTTCACTTTTTTCATAATTGTATCATATAATTACTTCATTTGAATACCGTTTCGGGGCTCTGTTTAAGAGACAGCATTATATTCAACAGCAATTGCATCCCATGCATTATTTTTTGCTTTGACATTTGATGTATCTGTCTCTTTATTTTCAATAATAGAGATATATTTTTTAACTATCTCTAACATATTGGATTTGTCGGTTTCGGTACAATTATCTCGTTCCCTTTTTTTGTCCATTTCAATTAATACTTATAGGCTATGTGCAAGGGAGCGGAGTTTGAACAAATATCGATGCGAGCGCTCATGATGAGCACCATTGTAACTATTGAACTCCATTTCTCAGAATACGTCAATGAGCTGTCATTGAGCATTGTAGTATAAAAGTGAGAATAATTGCATATAAAACGTGAGAAAACGTTTGTTCTGTTTCAAGCTGTTGTGCTAAGGATGATTCAAGTGAAATATAGTTTCATAGATTTCATGTACGCAGTTATAACATAAAAAAAGAGTGAAGTGAATCAAAGCGGTAAATAGAGTATTGTCAGTAACAAATATGTTTGTAATTCAATTGTGAAATTAGAAATATTCATCATTGATTTGGAATTCATGAATTTACCTCTATCTCTAATTTGTAAGATGTTTCAGTGATAGAAGTTTGTCAGGTGCACATCGCAATAATTTTGTTGTTAATATTGTCAGCAACATATTCTTCAACATGTTTAATATGGCAAAACTAATTTCACGCTTTTCTTCAATGCTTCCTCGGTAGAAGTGATACAGTGTTTGATAGATACAAACCCGATCTGCAAGATCATCGACGTCATAATTTGAGGTTATCCTGTCAATTTGGACGAATTGAGACGTTTTCTCTATAATAGGTACGTTATAATTGAAGAAAAAAATACTCAAAATAAATAATTTCAACGTACCTTTTATGCTATGCAAGTTATATTGTACGCACACAGTTGAATCAAATAATATTAGTACATTCAGAAAATTATAGGTATGAAACAATGATAAAATGGAGTTCAATCGTTCTCCATTGCCCGCTAGTAGATTTCATGCACGTAGCCTATTGAAGCTCTCAATTTTTAAATTTGACGTTTTGCAGCACCTACTGGTTGGATAATAAACTATGATTCTGTCGGTAAATCAATGGAATAAAACAGTAACTCTGCTAGTTGCTATTTATCTCTGTAACTTGCTTTATAAAACAGAAGTTTTCATTTACTCACTGATTAAATTTATTTTGAAAGTAATAACTTGACATTTTATCTGCTGTTTATAAAACCGGGCATGAGGTGTCTAGAATAGCAAGCGTCATTTATGCTATTCCGGAAATTGTGTAATCACTTATAACTGACTTAATGGCAGATTCACCATAATATTTATCGAGGCTCTCTTTAGTCCTGTGAGCTGAATTGTCTCTCATGAAGTAATGTCTTATTGAGAAACAAAGTTCTGTTTTGTATATTCTTTAAGAATCACTCGAAAGATTAACTAATCCGGCTAGAATTTGGTGCACCATAGAATATCTCTCTTCTTCTACCTCCAATGTTTGATGTTATATCCTGCAGTTGCAAAGATTGAAAAACTAATTTGAAATTTAATCTATTTGTGGATGTTCGCGGTTAAAATTGATGAGAGATCATTCATGATTTAAATTAGCGGTATGCCTATGCATTTCATTCGCTTATTGATATATGTATATAATTAATATTTTAATTTGCAAGATAATATTCCAAACAGTATCCATTCCAAGTTAATTAAATAATAATCAGAATAGTCCAGGCTCTGTTTTGTACATAGGACATACTTCATTATAGGTTTTGTCAGAATTTCAATTAATTTTTTCATGGATGCTCAACTAAATTCAAATACGCAGTGTGATTGGGAAGTTTGAAGATATGGATCGTCATTGCTCGATACGAGAAGATGTGCATGTAAAAAAATGACTGAATCAATCAAATATTTCCAATTGATTCAATAAATATTAGAGTTGTCGCGAATCTATCAATGATGATTCCTCAGTCCGGTAAGCGTTCGATTTCAATAACAAAATAATCTAAAAATCGTTATCTAGTGTGATCTGATAGTCGACTCACAATTGAGGAAATAGCTGAATTTGAGTTCTCATGCGATTCAGTTAATTTCAATTGAAGATTTGTACATGCGTCGAGTGTTTGAGAGATTTTTTCCAAAAGAAAGAAAGAGCACATCAAAATTGATCTACAATGAACATTACACCAGAATACGTATATCTAAGCGGGCTATAAGAGATTGATCATCAACAATGATAAACTTGGGAATGCAAGTCATCCCATACTGTTGAACAAGTAATATTCAGATATGGATCACGATTCTCAGGATATTCACAGATTGAAGTTTTTTGAGTCTGGAATTATTCATTAATTGGGATAACTGTCTCACAGATGAAAAAAATCAAATGATATGAGAGGTACAGATGGGATAAAACACTTGCAAATCATAAATATAGTATTATATCATACTACGTGGACTGAACGACTGTCATTATTGTCCAGGATGAAGGTGACTACATTCGATGAAGACCAAGGCAGAGCCCAGAAGTAATTTCATGCAACCAATCCCATGATGACGGTCGTTAAGTGTCAGAGATGCATATGGTACTTTTTATAATACATGCACCTGAGCTCCTCATCATTGAACTTTTTGGTGTATTTGGATATGCTAAAACTATCTTTATCGATTTTACAAACAATTTTCATTTCCTCGATCTATATATAATAGGTATTGAAATCGTGATTTTTTGACAGTTAGAGATTTTCTCTATTCTGGTAAAAGTGTCAAAGAAGATATTCAAGCGATTGTAAATTGTTTCTCTTACAAATTATTCAGATGATATCTAGTTTGGTATCAATTTTAAGCTTTCGGGAAGATAAACTTAATAGATATCAGAAATAAATAATCAGCGGAATCCACGTGATCATCTTTAAATCATAGTTTCAGCGATCTAATGCCGAAGCTGTGCCAATGAATTAAAAGCCCCAAAAATCTAAAAAAAAAACACTGAATTTTGAAAAATAAATTTTTATGTGAAGACTAAAATATACCCTACAGCTGTTACTCTGAAATAATAATAATAAAAATAATTTATTTATTGTAGAATGCATAGCCTATACAACAGAGTGGGTAGAATTGCGATGATATCAGTAAGGGTCTATCTGCATATAATAGTATTGATTTAGAGTAAGAGAACAAGTTGACATCTAGATATTTATTGAGAAAGCTCTGAGTTGTAGCGCATACAGTGAAAAATTATATATGTCATACATTTTGGTTTTGGTCATGGGTTTTAGTAGCTGGTGAAGAGAGTCGTTTTCGCTCGGGTTTTGTAGGTATTTGCTTAGGAATTCAGGCGGAGTGGTTTGTATAATGGACATCTGATGTAAAAGTGGAAAATGTTGTCAGCTTCTAAACAGTTACAATTAGTACAACTATTATTTAAATATAAATTTATAGGTAGCTTCCTTGATGTATAATTTTGTTGTGTCCCCGGTAGAAGCTATCCGCAATTGACTGATAATTCGCATGACGATTATGTTTACTTCGATTTCTACGTAGTGTAAGTCTTCATCAGTATTTATGTCTTCAAATATTGTGCTGTAGTTTGAATTATTGATTCTTGTTTTGTCTTTGTCTAGTAATAATTGAGCAAATTTTTCTTTTAATGATTCTGTAGAGTTCTCCAGTGCAGTAAACGATTGTTGATTCGGAATGTTCCCGCTGTCTATTCTTTCTAATAATTCTTTAACTTGCGTTGCCCAGTTGAATTTTAGGATATTTCGTTTGTTTTTTATCAAGTTGAATGAGCTTATTGAGACAAATTTTAGGATATTTGCTGTCATTCATCAGGATGAGTTTACTGCTGTAGTTCAATAACAAACCCTCAAGTTTTATTTGTTTTGTCTCAGTTCATACCATGTAGTTGGGTGTACCTTTTTTGCCATGTGAACAATTGCTGGAAAAAGGTCACTTGAACTGTTTCTATGTCGTTAATATAGTACTTCTGCTCCATATCATAAAGTAGGAAGAACTACAGTTTGGTAAAGATGTATTCTTGATTCCCATGCTTTTGTTTTTGTTGTAGCCAGTAAGTTTTTGGTATTGCTAGCAGCGCATCTTGCTTCAATTATCATGGCGTCTTTGACTCGTTCAGAGAGTCCGGAACTTGTAAGAAAAATTCCAAGGTCATTTCTATATTGGTATTCTGGAAAGTGAATTTCGTGTTTATTGGGCGGGGTCTACCTCTAAAGAATTGCATTATTTTCGTTTCCTCATTGTTTATAGTAAGCTCGTTGTTGTTACAGTAGTTTTCCAGACATTTTAGTTTCCTGTGAATGTCAGGAATGGGGTCACATGGTATGATCAGGTCATCAGCATAGATTTATTCATGTATAATCCTTCCAGTCCATGGTCTCTGGAAAAGTTCTCTATATCCGCTATGAATTAGGACAGCTGTTACTCTAAAATATGCAATTAATAGATGCGATCGTCTATATTTCTGAGGCAGCGATGGAATTGGCCATTAAAATGGTCGAGGTAGTACTGTATGGCCACAGTAGATTTTTTGCAATTGCAATCACATTAACAGTAAAATAATACTACGAAACATTGCTTACATGAATTAATTTATTGATTGATATTATGTATATCATGTACATTTTCTATCGGTACTATCTATCAAGCTCACAGCAAATGCAAACACTATAATGAACACATTCAAGAATACCATTTTCTTCCAGATTTCAATTTGACATATAACAGTGTAATGAGAAAATACCAATCGAATCCATGAACCAAAATCATCTTTTTCTTCCTCTCAGCAGAGAATTTATAATCATTAATTACCTATCAAAACGAAATTAATGATAATTGTTGGCTTGGTTTGAAATTGAGCATTTTCGAAGCAGAATTTAGTCCAGCAACAGAATACTTTCAGTGCACATGCTACAAAAAAATTGTACTATAAAACCTCTATATAACAGCCTCTATTTAACGGACATCGGATGGAACAGACAAAAAATCCGGTCCTAATGATGATAATATTTATTGTCTAACGAAGTTCAATTATATTAAACGCATTTTCGTGATTGATTATGAAAAAACAGCAGACTTCAAAAGTGTGAATAAAACTTGATTCTTTTTTCAAAGCAGGATTACCAAAGACAAGCGTGTCGATATCAAACAGCCACGTCACTTCACGACGAGTACATGCAGACGATTAGATCGAATTTTGTTCCGAAACAAAGCTTTCTGATTTATTTTAAACCTATTCTCATACAACGAATTTTCGGTTCCAACGGTCACTCTTGCTTCACAATTAGTCCAATATATCGAGGTTTTACTGAGCTACGGAAGCATTATCTACATTCTGGATATCGACAGTACTTGCATTAGTGTTGTTTAAGAAACAAAAACAATAAATTGAGGATTAGATAGTTATATTATCATGGTGAATAGAAAGATGGAATGATGAGTCAGTCTTGAGTTATTTGATATAATCAATTGTTTTATGAATTAGTTTATTTGAAAAACTAGCACAATTTTCCTCGGTGGTTAGATAGTTTGTTGAAAGCAGAGTATTTTATATGATAGGAGCCCAAAACATTGAAAATTTTTGTACTTGAGAGATTTTCTCTGAACAGACTGGATAAAATTATTTTGATTTGCGTGAATTGGATTCTAGATGAAAGCGCAATATTCGAGCTTTAACCGAATGAATATTTGAGAAATCAAAAGTATTTGCTCGACAATCCTAGAAGGAAAAAATTGAGGAAGTGCATGTAAGTTGCGGGTCAAACATACCTCTTAAATCAACAGTCTTAGAACATCATTGGGTAGGGGACTCATAAATAATTGGCTGAAGGCTCCTAAAGGTTTCATTTGCTTTCTTTTCGAGGACTCTGACCTCTTTTTCAGAAGGTCTGGAGTTGTCCAGAAAGAGATTTTTGAATTAGAGATTCCAACAATTCCTGGACATAATTATATATCTAGAGTGCAGATCGAACGTTTACATAGAAAATTCAATGAAATTAAAATTATTTCAAAAATATTCTGTGAGTTCATGTTGGGAAACTATAGATTCTTCAATCCACTCGAATGTGCGAGTTCCAACAATAATAACATACATGTGATATGTAACACAAATGCCAAGTTTACCAATTTATTCAGTGTAATCGATTCCATTGCATATTAAAAGGCACTTGTGCCGAGTGGAGTGCAACGAGGCGACAAATTTTGAATCAATGAGCACTTGAGCGAAAGAAGGCGCGCCGAACCGACAAAAATATATTTTCAGTAGAAAACCGTGACAATCATCGAAATTTTGTGCGAATGTGTAAGTAGATATACAGTTTGGACAAAGAGATTATCACGTTCCGTATGTGCGCAGAAGAAGAAAGTCAGGTGAAAAAACTGACGAACGTTAACTGCAGTTTTATCCGATCTTTACGAAGAGCAAAAAGTTAGTGTCAATTGTCACCAATATGTCCAGAATAGTTTATGGAACTTCTTGAAACTTTGCTCTGATTCAAATAGATTCACCTCGTTAGAAAATCACGCACTTTTAACAAGCGAAGCCTGGCGGAGAGTAAAATATTATTTCAAAAAATCATACAGGATCGCCGCTCTTCTTTGCAATCGGCTTTTCCAGAGTACACGTACGCGTGATCCCATTGAATAGAAATTATTGTAATAATCCAGAATTTTATTCAATAAAAACGACTTTTGATTTTAAATTCTGTATATCTATTGGACACTTTGACGTTTCGATCTTTTGACCAAGGATCTTCTTCAGAAAACAATTATGCAAAATAAAACCAGGCAAACAATTGGATACTAAAAATATACAAAAACCTAGATGTGATAACGTGGATATCACACCTAAACAAAAAGAATGACATTCACCCAAGGCTTGAGGAAAACCACATGAAAACCCCAAACAGAGGAATATGTCCTACTTGGCACAGCTCTGCACACATCCCAAATCACAAAAAACACGACATTTCAACAAGACAGCGTAGCGCTACTCTTTGCTATTGGTTTGGCTCACAACTGAAGTGTCAAATAGTCTCCAGTGTACTTTATAATCCAAAATATACACAGAACTACACCAACCAAAACATAGTCATTATATATGTGTGTTATTGATTACAGAGAGCCAAACATTTGATAATTCAAAACCATCAGTATGGTTAAAGTTATTTGGATGTTTAGGTATCTCAATTGTTTCTCTGACCAATCCACTATGAATCGATGAGCATCTTGCGACTATTCTTGTTTCTTCAAACTTGATGTCATGCAAAAACTCGATGGCATGATCAGCTACAGAAGATTTATTTGGACGGTTTGATCTTATGCATCTTCTATGTTCAGCAATGCGAGTGTTCACAGTTCGGCCCGTCTGTCCAACGTAGACTTTCCCACAGGTGAAAGGGATCTTATAAATGCCCGAAGATTGTAGGGGAACATAGAAGATGCATAAGATTGAACCATCCAAGTAAATCTTCTGTAGCTGATCATGCCATCGAGTTTTTGCATGACATTAAGTTTGAAGAAACAAGAATAGTCGCAAAATGCTCATCGATTCATAGTAGATTGGTCAGAGAAGCAATTGAGATACTTAATCATCCAATAACTTCAATCATACTGATGAATTATCAAATGTTTGGCTTTCTGTAATCAATAGCACACATGTATAATGACTATGTTTTGGTTGGTGTAGTTCTGACACTACAGTTGTGAGCCAAACCAATAGCAAAGAGTAGCGCTACGCTGTCTTGTTGAAATGTCGTGTATTTTGTGATTTGGGATGTGTGCGGAGCTGTACCAAGTTGGACATATTCCTCTGTTTGGAGTTTTCAAGTGGTTTTCCTCAAGCCTTAGGTGAATGTCAGAGGATTTTATTCTTTTTTTTCCAGGTGTGATATCTACGTCATCACATCTAGTATTCTGTATATTTTTAGTATCTAGTTACTTGCCTTGTTTCATTTTGTATCATTGTTTTCTGAAGAAGATCCTTGGTCAAAGGATTGAAACGCCAAAGTTTCCAATAAATATACAGAATTTAAAATCAAAAGATGTTTTGATCAGAAATTATTTTTTCCTGTCCTTCTTTAAGTGTGCAATAGCTTCAAAAATTCCAAAGCTCAATAAATCTGTGTGTAACGCAGTAGAATGTGATTTTTGTATTTTTCTCAAATTCTGTGCATGAATCGTGAACTGATTGGAAATAATCTGTCATTACTTCACAATCTGAGTATTTAAATGATCATAGCCGGTAAAAATAATATGTTCAAAAGTTCAGCAGATGATGAATAAGAAGTGAAATGACTAATGAGCTTTTTTATTTGTCCAATTCAGATTGTTTCGCTTTTATAATAACTTTTAAGTGCGTGTACGATAGAATAAAAGAAAAATCTCAACAATCCATTGGAAACTCAATTACTATTATTAATATTATAATTTTCTATTTGAATCTCTGTTTCCCTTTCGGTTGTCGAGATTGTTAGTTCTCTAATTTAATTTTTGAATTATTTCTTTCCATTGCTTCCTGTTCAAAGCCTTTTTCTTTGTTTTGTTATTACTGATGCTATTTCTTTTCAATATTTCTTGTACCGAACTTTCCCAATTCTTTCTTGTTCTGCCTCTTACTTTCTTCTTTGGGTATCTTGCATTCCACACTTGTTCAACTTGTCTGTTTTCTGGCATTCTTATTATGTGGGGATACCATGCTAGCTGTCTTTTATCTATTGTATTTTGTATACTTTCGGTCGGTAGATTCCGTCTTATTTCTTCGTTTCTTATTTTGTCAATTCTTCAAATCTCCTCTATCCTTCTCAAAAACCTCATCTCAGTCGCTTGTATTTTACTTTGACCTATTTGATCAAGGACCCAAGTTTCACTTCCGTAAATTAGTGTTGGTCGGTATATTGTTTCACATACAGCCATTCTTGTGATTTTTGAAATATGCTTGTTATTTAGAATTGCTTTGTTCATAGCATAGTAATTCTTATTCGTCGCCTGGATTCTCTTATTAATTTCGGGCTTCATACTTCCCTTACTCATTGCAGCTCCTAGATATATGAACGTTTCAACTTGTTCAATCGTCTTTCCATTAAGTAATATACTAGTTGCTATATTTTCTTTGGCTATCACCATGATCTTTGTTTTTTCTATATTGAACTTCATGTCATGTTCATGCAGTTCTTCATCCCACACATTCAAGTTATGCTGCAAAGCTTCTTCACTTTTAGCGAAAATTGCCAGATCATCTGCGAATGAACATTCTGTCAAAGTAATTCTTTCAAGTTTGTAATGTCCTATTTCAATTGCCTTTGTTTTGTTATTTGTTCTCTTCATGATATTGTCTAGATGAATGTTAAATAACATCGGACTCAGGGCTCTCCCTTGTCTTAGTCCTTGGGTGGTGGTGAATTATTCTGATACTTCGTTTCCTGTTCGTATGTAATTTGTTGTTCTTCTGTAAATGCTTTCAATTGCTTGTAATAGTTGTTTATCTATTTTCCTCTCTTCTAAGAATCTCCACATCTTCTCCCTCTGTATTCTGTCAAAAACTTTCTCAATATCTATGAATGTTACATATACTTTGCTATCCTGCCTCATCGTTATTTCTGTCATTTTTCTGATCGTAAATATATGGTCTTGCACTGAGTGCCCGCTCCTAAAACCGCTCTGTGTTCTCTCAAGTATTGCTTCTGTCAATTTTCTTAATTTATTGTGTAGTATGGCTTCATATACCTTCGCCGTTGTACATAGTAATGATATATCCCTATAGTTGTTGCAGTTGCTACTGTCCCCTTTTCTGACTATAGGAAATATTACTGGTTTTTCCCAGTCGTTGAGTATTCTAGCAGCTTTATATATATTGTTGAGTATGAACAGTAATATTTATTCTCCCTCTTCACCCATATATTTTATCTGTTCGGCTTTTATCATATCATGTCCTGGAGCTCTTCCATTTTTCAATTTATGTAGCGCTAATTTCAGTTCCTCCATTGTTATGTTTTCTTTTGTTCTTTCTAATGTCTCGATTTCTGCATATTCTTTTTCTTCTTCGATCAATTCCTCATTTCTCCTCATTTTTTTATCCTCTAATAGTTCCTGGAAATGTTCTCTCCACCTGTTCATTATTTCGCTTTTTTCCCTTGTTTATCTTTCATTTGTTTAAGTTGTACTTGATTTTTCTTTTTGGCATTTTTTAGTACCTTGTAATATAACTTTTTATTTGCCTTGAAGCTCTCTTCTATCGATCCGCCAAATTCTTCCCAGCTTTTCATCTTGGCTTTTTTGATTACCTCTTTCACTTTTTTTACTTTGCTGATTATAATGTTCGTGATCTACTGATTTCTTGGTGCTTAAGAATTATTTTCCACTCTTGTTTTTTCGTTTTTACTTCTGCTCTTACCTCCTTATTTTACCAGTGTGTTTGCTTCCTATGATTTCTAGTTCTTGTCTTTGCACATGCTTTTTCTGTTGCTTCCATTATTATGTGTTTAAATTTCTTCCACATTATTACATTTTGGCTTAGGCGTAACTCTAATCATTCCCTTTATGCTCTCCTGATACTTTTCTCTTATTTTTGTGTCTTCCAATTGATCTATTCTATATTTTACTATTTCGGTGTCACTTTTGGTCTTTTTCATCATTTCTTGTCTTCTATTTTCCGTTATTTTTAGTGTTGCTATCGTAAGGAAGTGGTCACTCCCTATTTAGAATCCTCTTTTGACTCTTACATCATTCACTTTTCTCATTACTAACATCACACAAATAAATAAAATTTGAATGTCTGTCTGTGATTGCCCAGTGAATTTTATACAGTTTTTCTGCAGAATATCAAAACTTTGGCACGCGTTTATTGATCTTTGCCTGTCTTCCTGTTTATTGGTTTGTTTGTTCATGTTAATCTCCGAAACGGTTGAGTCGATTGAGCTCAAATTTTCTACAATTGTTGCTGTTACGTCAAGATTTCTAATAGTACTATCAATGTACAATTGATAACACACGAGTTGTAGTCGTATTAATCTGTCCGCGCATCATCCATCTAATTGAGTCGAAACATATAACAGATGATGCTGGCACTAGCGTGAAGATTTCTGATGGTATTATCAACGTATAATTTGTCGTATTTATTCGTTAAGATACAATAAATGGTGCGTGAGTCGTACCAGTTATCTGTTTGTTCGCGCATCGTTCATTCGATCGAGTTGAATCTTCGAATAGCTGTTGATAACACTTGCGTGAAAATTTCTGACAAAGTGTTATCAATGTATGAATTGCGTTGTAGTATGAATATTTCTCTTAGTTATCATATATAAATAAATGAAATTAGAGTGCCTGTTAATGATTTCATATGACTAGTTGCAGGATACCAAAACCTTAACATCTGTTTTCAAATGTTCGTCTGCTTGTTTGCTCGAGCTAATCTCCAGAACGGCTCAATCGATTTTTACGGGACTATCATTGCCAAGTAAAGGACTTCCAGAGTATAAACTTAGCTACTTTCTATCGGAAATACTCATCTTTCTTGCGGAGAATCTCAATATATGTATACTAAGCGGAGTAACATTCGAACTGAAATAATACAGAAATGATTGAGAGCTACGTCAAAATTCAATAACAATGAGCACTAAATGGATCAAAAATTGAATAACTTCAGAGATAATGTGGTGTAAACAGAATTTTGGACAGTTTTTTGAGAATAATAATCTTTAGGCCAAAGTGAAGAATTTACTGAATATGATCGGCGGAAAAGCAGCTACCAAGGAATCACTTGTTGACTTCCTTTGAAAAAAAGTGCAACTGAGTCCAAGTGAGTGGGGATGAAATTCGGATGTTGACCTGCTAAAATCTCATCTTCAAGAATATTCATTCCTTGGCTCTAGGAAGTTAGTTATTGAGAATAAATTGAATCTCCAGTCATATTATTCAATGATTAATTGTCGGTAAGAACAAATTTTTATAGATAATCCTTTTTCTGCGAGCTATAGAAAAATTCTCATAAGAATTTTGACTGATCCACAATTTTGATTCTGATGGCTATTTTTATCTAGTTTTCCAAATCAGACCTTGAAATTATTCATAGAAATGAATTACTACCTTGATTTACATTTCACTTCGTTCCAATATCACTGTGATCTGAATAAATTTATCAATGCCCTCTTTATAATTGATAAAAATATTGGTATATCTGCAGAAGATTCAAGAAACATTAAGATATCTCTTTGAAATATGAGTTCACCCTAATATGAACTTCTGAAATCTAACAGTGATTTTTACTTTTCAAATTACAAAACGTGTCGGACATTTATCCTGCGGTTTGAGACAAGGAGAACGACTTCCTTGGATGCTGAACGTTTGAGAGAGACAGCAAAGTATAAGTTGAGGGCAGAATAATGAGACAGCAGATCCTGCTGAAGATATAACTTTCTTATACAAGGGCTCGAAACTTCTACACAAATTTTTAAAATAAATGGAACGTAGAGGAAGAACAATAACAAGAGTAGATTACTTGCTGGGAAAAAGCCGCGTTATCTTGAAATCCTCTTTCTGGGAAGAAAAATAGTTGTATATTATTAAAATTGTTGCTTTCACAACTTAATTTCGAGGGAAGTCAAAAGATCAAAAGTATTTGAGTATTTTCAAAAAATGTTGAGCATAGGAACGTTTATATCAGACAGTTAACAAGTCGACGACGTTTGAAAAATTTGTGCAATCAAAGGAAAGATACCATTCATATATAAAAAAAAGTCAATATCAGTTATTCAGATCTCCAGAAGAGAGCTGAACGAAGTTCTGGCTATATAAGTTGATTATATATATTAGAATAGTGTAAGTAAAGTGATGAAGATTACCACAACAGCCTGTTACATTTATGTATATAAGAAAAAAAATTAAATCTTTCTCAAAAAAAATGAAATAGTAATTATTTTCTTGCATAAGTCTTCAGCTCTTCAGAATAATTAAAACTCATTTTTCGTTCGTTAGGATTTGTATGAAGCAGAATTAAAAATAAATTGTCGAGCGCACTAATAGTAATCAACAAATTTTTGTTCAATGCTGAATTGTTTCATTACCGAGCGGTGCTCTTGTATTGTTGAGATTTAAAATAACAACCATGCTGTTCTTCTTATGCTGGATAAAAAAAGTAATTCTCCAAATGTATTTTTCAAATTACGTTTTGCCTTAATTCTGCGCATAACGAGACCAAACGAATAGAAGGAAAGTTCTGAGATATACACTACGGGAGAGTATATGACACAGTGTATTATTGTTGAGCCCTTGGTTCGATTCAAAATGAATTTATTAAATAAGAATTTTGTTATTTTGCACCAGAGGAGCGCAACGATATGGAGCTTTGTTATGCTTTACATATTTATATCGAATTTTCGGAGAATATCAAGCCAAAGGTCTTCCGATATTGTTGACTCTGGTTGGAATGTTTGTTTTGAATCTAAAACGATTCCTTCGTATCAATTTTTGACCTGTTTACATATTATGTCACTTATGAATAAGGAAAATATACTACATAAAATCAGAATTTCTTCACCCGGCATAAATTAGATTTCCTGGAATATCCCCAATAAGATTTTATTGTGATAACCCACAGCTATAAGTTCATTAAGAGTTGATCTCACAGTTCTCGGTTCAAATTCGTATGACTATTATGGTGAGCTTTGTTTGAATAATCGTTATTCCGGATGAACCTTGGATATATAAGTAGAAATTATTAGTATTTTCTAGTGTATTGATACTAATAATATAATTGTAACCATAGAAAATAAACTTAGTATGAGACAACCGCAGATAAACTTAGATTGTCTTTGGTCTAGTATCCTGCTTCTATATACATACATTTCTCCAACACTGTTTTGGAATTTGCATATTCCATAACCAAAAATTATGTTGGAACGGATGAAACTCCAATAAATCGCTTAGAATGATTCCGTATGCCGTTTAGAATAATTTTGACAAATCGGAGGCTGTTAGTTTGGTTACTACCATGGTTACTACCTAACAATTCAAATATTCCTATCTGGTTTTAGGTTTAACATTTAATCATTTTTTCAATTTGTGAGATATTGGTGATTTTTCCGAACTTTGTTGGAGAAAGTATAGTTTACAACATGTTTGGAATGGCGTATTCCACACTCGCGAACCGTAATCCTCGCCTTTGGCTCGGCTTACAAACTTTTCGCTCGTTCAGAATATAGGCCATTCCAATACTTATTGTAGAATATACTATTCCGTCATGAATGGTACCTCAAATGAATTGTTTTTCTACGTATTATCTCTTTTAACTTGTGTCTGATGGATCTAGAAAATTTTCGCTATACTCTATATTTTATACATGAAAGAACAGCGTTTTGAGTTTTCAAAATACTATAGACTTAGTAACTAGGTAACTAATAATTAAGGCTTGCAGGTAGCTGTGTCAAGTTACTCCTGGTTTAATGGTCAAAAGTTCACTCGTAAATTTTTCAACAATTTTATGTCTTAGTAGAATTCAATATTATCAAAAATTTGTAGAGATCTACTAATTCATTCACGCATCATGATGCAACATTTATCCAACAAAATCGTGCGACTCTACTAAACTACTTGAACTAGACTTCAACTAATTCTTTCACTACTGCATTGACGTTAATTTATTTAGCTATCATTTGATGTCCCAGAACATCCAACTAACAACAACGTCAACAGATGAGAAGTGGACCAATCAGATACACTTTGCCTTTACTACACAGTAATTACATTTTGCGACTTAACTACATAATAAAATAAGGAAAGAAGACTTTTAGAAAAACTTAAGAATTATATCATGGAGCACTGATTCCATAGCAAATAAAATTGATGAATTCGAGGAATTCATCTCTAGAACTCGCGCTGATGTAGCTCTTATTCGCAAGATTTTTCTGAGCAGCCCAAAGCCTACTCCCAAATTCAGGAACTACATCATGCACAGAAAAGACTGCGATGGCAGAGGACGTGGGAGAGATCACGTCTTAATCGATCCTTCTTACCTGCTCTGTGAGTCTTTAGGTTTAAGAATTAGAGCTTATACGGCTAATCGCTGAATACAACCCACCTAAAAAAAATCTTTTTGCCTCAGACCTCTTGGTTGTGGTAAACCAGGACAAAAATCCACTTATCATAGCTGGCGATTCAAACGTTAAGCGCGCTACCTGGAATAGAAGAGTTGCCAACAAATATAGTAGAACTTTGTACAACTTTGCAGTTGAACAGCAGCTACAGGTTGTAAAGCCAGACGAACCAACTCAATACAGAAGTTTTGAGAATGATGCTTCTGATGTCCTCTATATAACTATAACTGGTATAACAATACAAGCAACAAATGAATTATAATCAGATCATAACACGATTGTTCCAAACGTTATGTCAGTCGACGATAAACCACAACACTCTAAGAGAGAAAGTACTGACTGGCAGTGCTTCTCAGAGCTCTTAGAGCAAAATTTTGGTGATGACAACTATGGTTATACTGCGCTACCTCCAGAGATTCTTAAATTACAGACAGACAGACGATCAGCACGGCGTACTTGGCACAGAGCTGCCGATCGTGAGGACAAACGCAAGTGCAATAGGCTCATAACCAAAGTACGTGATGTCATCCGTACAAGCAAAAATGATAAGTGAAAGTCTGCTCTGCAAGCTGCAGAGGATGATGGTACAAAGCTGTGGAGAATCTCGAAAGGCTTGCACACAAAACGAGCATCATGTAAAGCTATTCATGGCCTATGTAGACTAGCTCACTCTTCGGCAGACAAAGCTTAGGTGACTGCAGACAGCGTTGAGGGGCAATGCGATCCAAACTAAAATTCATTGAAAGCATGCATCGAAGAGTTGATAACGAGCTTATCAAATTTACCACTCCTCACGAAATAGGTGCAACTTTTGGGAAACCAAAAATCAGAAAAGCTTCAGGTCCAGATGACATTCCAGATGCTGCCCTACGCGAATTGTCAGAAAATGCATTGAAACCACTTTCCGGCAGCTTGGGAAGTAGCAATAGTCATAGCACTGCCTGAACCTGAGTAAAAATCTAACTTTTCCACAGAACTTTAGGCCAATAAGTCTGATCAACATACTGGCTGAAGTTGCCAAGAAATTTCTAGCTAAACAATTAGAAGAGCTTAGAGAAACTTTGGAAGTGCTACCAAAGAAGCAATTAGGCTTCCGCTTCAAGTACTCGACTGTGCATCAACTTGCTCGCGTTATAGACTTTGCTGCTAAAAGCATGGAGACAAAACTTGCAACCGGTGCAGTGTTTCTTGATGAAGTTAAGACTTTCGATAGATTGTGGCATCAAGGCCTGCCAAGTATACTCATTGACCTGAGCTTCCCATTAAAACTGATCAAGATAATTGCCCTGTTCTTAAATGATAGAAAAATTTAGGTGCACTATCAAGGTGCATTATCGCAAGGGAAGGGAATCGCGGCAGGAGTAGCACAGGGCTCACTACTACCACCTCTACGTTTTAACGTTTTTGTCAGTGATATGTCGTAGCCAGAAGGCCAGATTGAACTGGCACAATATGCAGACGATACGGCAGTGTTATATCGTCATCGTAATAAATAAATAATAACCAAAAGGCTCCTGATCGCCGTGGATAACATCGAGGAATGGTGCATCAAGTGGCGTGTGCAGGCAAATCCTGACAAAAGCTTGGCGATGCTCATTACTCGAAAACAGTTGCAGCCACATATTCGGTCGGCCAGTTCCATGGCGCGACAGAACAGTCTATCTTGACGCAACGATTGACAGCAGATTGAATCTTCAAGAACATGTCAAACAAGCACTCAACAAAGGGAAGGCTTCTTTCAGTATGCTACCACTTCTGAGCCTAAGCAACAAAATAAGAATCTACAAAGCTATCATCAGACCACAAATGCTTAACGCCTCTGCTGCTTGGTGCAGTATCAGTGCAATCCAATTGAAAAAGCTGTAAATAATGCAGGACAAAATTCTACGCTTCATGCTATGTTGTGAACGATACCATACATAAGAACTCAAAAACTCCGACCAGTAGAAAATTCATGCGCAACAAGATTCTTTGCGAAAGCTGAGAGTCATGCCAATCCAGCCATCTAGTCAATAGCTGATTCTGTTGAGCAGGAGGTGATAGAATATCGCAGACCAAAACATGATATTAGCGATATATAGTGTAATAATGGATAATATACAACGCTGACACCAGAGAGTGCTAGCAGCACAAAAATAAATGAATGAATGAAATAGATCGGATTGATGAAATCGGAATAAGAGAGCCAAAGGCTCAAGCTCCATTGAAATGACACAAATGCTTGGAGGCCCTTAGAGATTCAGATTTCACAATCATATATAATGCATGGACGTTCTGAGATGCCAAACAGATCTCAAATTGAATTGTCTACAAATTATCAAATCCCAACTACTTCACAGTTTCAATGATACATGACTTCAGGCATTTGTCAAAGTTAGAGGATTACATAGACAATAATGACTCACCGTAATGGCTTCAATTTCAACTTGGAGAAGATTAAAGCCTAATTATAAAATATTGGTCTAAAAATCATGATCTTCATTGATAGAATGGTTTAAGAATCTACGACAAATATTTTGTAAGAATATAAACATTGGGAGTCAAATTTCATTTCAAGAACTACACTCCAATCTAATATAATAAGCCATTGAAGAAAGCCGGAGGATATGTTGTGATCACAATATGTTTTTCATGTATAATGAAACATTAATGTTTTCAAATCATCTTCAAATATAAATTATTGAAGTTTCTCTTCAAAATATTCCACGAATTGCTAAAACCGCTGTATTTTACATGCTAAAGGAGGCTAATCTAAAAATACTGCGCCTTCTTACATCTTTTGGTTGTCCAAGAAAGTATTAGAGCAAATTTCTCTCTGATATATTCAGATTTACTTCGTGTAAGTATCGCTTGGAATGAACGTCACATAACGTTTACGTAACGTAGACTTACTCCCGAAATCCACTTTGTATGTTACAATCTTTCCCACTCCACTTAGTATAACAAAGACGAGACCAACACATTTTCAGTGTATCTGACAGAGATGGATAGTACTGCTCATCCGGAACTTTTGCGTATTTTATCGATTTGAATATGCATAAAGAAAGTTCTAAACATAGTCTGTTCCACGAAGATAAGAACGAATAATCACTTGAAAAATTTATGCTAAGTGCACATCGCTTCAAAATGTGAATGATCGGAGAATAGATCCTGTTGCGCAGGCAGGTATTATTTACACCTAAAAGCGTCATCTACATATGGGTAAGAATATTCTCATATTTTCATATCCTGCACATGAAAGAAATAGTATTGTATTCTCTATCATATTGCTTTGAATAAAAGCAGTATGACAGTGCAAACAAAACTTGTGCATACCTGAGTAAGTATTTCGTGAATGAAGTATTTTATTACAATTGTATTTATACGATATTTGATATATATTGCTTATTTTAAAATTGAAAATTGCTCACAATGAGAAATATCAAGAATTCAGATAGCCGGTAAATAAGACCAAGGGGTGAGAGTATCTCCACAATTTCTGACTTCTGGAAACTGTACATTGTGTTCTCTGCAAATTTTCAGTAGCTCAAACTCCTGGAAATACATGAAATCAACTAAGTACTCGAATATCCGATAACCGGGCAGTTGAACGGATTTGATCATTAATATTAGTATTACATAACCCATCCTCGAATTCAAATAGCACAACTGAAGCACATATCGATGTAGGGCAATTGATGGCTACATTCATAAGGTAGAACGAGAAATTAGAAAACAGTATCTGCATTCAGAACTCAACAGGGGTGGGATTCTGTAACTACATAACGTACATTATAACCGATAAATATGTTACATAACGTTCTTAAATTGAGATTGCGATTCTGTAACTACATAACGTATATAAATAACAGTTACTTGCGTTATTTGAGTACGTTATCATAACAGATGAAAAGTAGCATCAGTTATAGAATTCGTTTGACACTTCACAAATTCAAACTGCAAATATAAGCAAATAAGTGCGATAATAATTGATAAACTTATATTTTCAGGTGAATATATATGGTATTATATTATGATAATATATTTCTAAATAATAAATTGCATTACAAAAAATATTACGGCATATTTATTAACTGTATATTTTAGTGCCTCGAAAAGACCAAAAGAAATAATCAATGTTCAAGGAACCTATTCTTATTCGGTAATTCAAGTTACTTTTGCATGCATGCAAGACAGACTGCGGAATAAATACGCGCCAGAATTTCAAAGATGCTCTAGGAAATTTGACGGCTTTTTTGAATGCCAATCTAGGCACTACAACGGTAGGCAGTAATTTAGAATACACGGATATATGTTTTGACCAGATATTCCATATTGTATCAATATAATAATAATCTTGTCCTTATTCTATCCTCACTTTTATTCCAGCATATAAACTATACAGTGTATTACAATATCAAGCTGGATATTTCACAACGTACATAAAGTGAATAAAGATTTATTGGGGTTGTACTAGAATATTGAAGAACATCGGTCAAGTACTTATCAAAGAATGTTGTGTCTTGCATGACCATTATTGTAACGAATTGGCTACAAGATTGAGGCTGTGAAGATCATGATAGGCTAGTAAACTCCTCTATCAATTGTACAATAACTCCAAAACTGCACTGCAATAAAAAAATTGTTCTAATAAGCAAATAAATTTCTAGCATGAAAATTTTGTACCAATATTCAATGTTTTCAGCTCCACCTACACATTCAAAGTAATTTTCCTGTAAATAAATATAAAATCATGAAAATATTCTGGAAAATGTAACATATGTTTTAATAAAACGAAAACAGTCAACAGTTATGTACAATGATTCAGAAAATAATATGTTTTCATCTCATGAATTGATAAATTAAGACTATTCATTAAAGCTTTTTATCAAGCTCGGCCTCTAGGAGATATATCACAAATCTGGAGAAACACTTTTCAATACGCTCTAATACACAACTATTAGATAACTCAAAAGAATTGTGGCTATCACGTAACTGGTCTCTGCAAACTCTGTTCTCCACCGTCAATCGAACAAAAATTATCAATCTAAAATTTAGAATTAAATCAATAGAATAAATACAATAAATTAATTTGATAATTATACTTTCGGTTGATGTTGTTCTTTCTAGCAGAAGTATCATCCTTTATTCAATTATAATTATTCAAGAATTACCTCTGAACTTAACCTTAAAAAAAGAAAAACCATAATTTTTTGAGCACTATAACCCATTATGAAGATATCCATATAAGTTTATCATCTTGTATTAAGTATTATCACTGAAATATTCTGTAGCATATGAAATATTTGGTGATTCAATGATAATATGAAAAGGTTTCCGTCAAATATCTTTGTTAAGTCGAAAACCTGTCTGAAAATGGACTTGCGCACATGTCAAACTCACAGGTGTTAAGTTTGCGCGCATTTGTAAGATGCGCTATGATTGGCCAATATAAGTGATAGGTTTGCTAGTGCAAATGGTACTTATTATTATCTGTTACATAACATACGAAGATAACGTACGTAGCAACCAAAAGTTACAGAATCGCTCGATGTATCCATGTATGTTATTATCATCCGTTATATAACGTACTTGAGTTATAACAGACATAGTTATAGAATCCCACCCCAGTTCTGTTCTCCCAGTTGCTTGTGTCTTTTTCGTTTTGTATTTGAAGAGCACTGGTATTGTTAAGAATTGTCATTGGAATAAAGACAAGAATAAGACGGAGGTACGCACAATTCGCAATTTTGAAAAATAAAAGTATTTTTCAATAGCAGACTTCAAGAAATCAACAGTATCAAGAACACTTTTGGAAAACTAGTGAATTAGGGGATCAATACTTGGTAATTACGGTATAACTGTAGCTCATTTATAGCAAGCCTGTGTTGATACTACACCGAATTGACATTGACATAATTCCATCACGTTGTCCTTATCATCTTGATCCGGATGTTATTTTTATGGGAGGATAACTTGATTAAATCTATTTCAAGTCTCTATATTATAAATTCTAACTGGAGACATGTCCAACATCCGTGATAAATTGATTATAATTATAAAGTCAATGACAATGTCAATTTGTTGTGGTTTCACTGCACTGATCTGATTTCGAGTATGAGGTTTTACTTCCAACCAAATACCGAGTAATTTCGTTTCAAATCGAATTCTGGCTAGTTCTAGTTCCAATCGAATATCAATTATATTCAGTTGGTGAACTCAGAGTCAGAAATCAAATATGCACGGGCATAAAGAGCTAGACTTCAAGACCGATTAGAACTGTGTACTATTTCATGCAAAGAAGAGTTTCTACCTTATACCATACCCAAAAAAACTACTATCCAATTGTTTAAAGAGCAAGATTCCAGATTATAATATCGTTGTGATTATAAGTGCAAGGTCACTGTTTGTACGCTTGATAGTAAGCGAAGTATCTATGAGCATCCAACTCTCCCTTTTTTTTTCACAGGAAATTTCCGTATATAATACCACAAGAGACTGTAATTTCATCAATAAATTTTTCTTGAAAACTTTGATTTCCTAGTAACATCGTGAGAGTCATCTGTCCGATCAAATCTTGAGAGCGTAGCGAAGTATCTATGAGCATCCAACTCTCCCTTGGTCTGACTGTTCACAAAAAGTATTGAAATTATTGAGATTACGTTATTTTTTGCGAGCTTTGAAGCGTTTAGCAGGAATTACTGTCTGGCAGTGTTGATTATCATCAATTTTCAACAATATTCACTAAAACATACGTGAAAATCAGCACTCAGACTTTAAGAAAAGTGAACATTGTTTCAACGTACCTCTAGCACCTGGTATATATAAATTGGCCGTTGGCGCAAACTAGCAAGTATGCGTACGATTAAAGTACCGAGTAACATTACTCCAATCCACACATTTTGTTTCTCAGAAAAAAAGTAACGTCTGGCGGGTCTGGGATCTTGGACTATTATAGTTTAATCAATAGGATGACGCGTTGTTGCACCGATTGATATCAAAATGAAGCGACATCACATATTTCTATTAACGTTCTTGAAAGATCACATCGGGAGAATATTTTTTGCAAAAATCTTCTAATGATAACAAGAAAAACCTATTTCCTGATACTTCTCATAACTTCTACTACATATAGAACCGTGTGTCATCTTGAAGAATGAAAAATTACCAGTATGGGAGAGAAGCAACCTCATTCGTGTAATAATAGCAATTATAAAGCTGGGGCCATATCTACGCCTAATGCCATCAATTGAGGCGTTGTTAAACAATAAATTCATTGTCAATGACAATATATCAATTGTCACATAGCGCCTTAATTAATGGCATCACACGTAAGTGTGGCCCCTGCATAATAATGATGATATTTAACAACATCTACTCCAAAGGCTTAATTCAGACAAGGCTGCTCTTCCATTCAACCTATATTCTTCTAACGAACCATTATTTTGATATGAATGAGGACAATTATAAAAAGAAAATATTAAAGCATTTATTTTTAAATAATATAATATTGAATTGATAGGCTCAAATATTGTTGTAATGGTGATATATTTTCAATCTTTGCTTGAAAGAACTTGATGAAACGTATTTTTCTAGGAATTTGTTGATTATTTGAGCGAACTGTGTGGGCTATGTCTTCAAAATTATTCTGCATGAAGATGATATAAAGTTCTTGTTGAAAGATCTACAATCAATGTATCAGAATTTTCAAATAATTCTCTACTCGATATCACAGATTTAGATGATAAAACAAAAATTTGATGTGAACATCACGTGACTTACTCGTACATCATTGGATATATATATTTTGCATATAATAATACGATAATCAAACACAAAATTCCATCGTTCCACGGTTAATCTTTCTGAATCTATCCTAAAAACTCTAAAAATCTGTCAACCAAAGTACACTTTCGGCCGATTTAGTTATTATGTGAACAGTTGGTCATCATTCTTATGCTACAACATAACTAAATACTGATTTTCAAGATTCTACGGCTGAAAGTTCTGAATTTATATGCAAGATTAAAAAAAAATTAAGTGAAGTGCACTTCCGCTTGTCTATTGTTATGAGAATAATAAGCAATCATTCAGTTGCAACAGCAGACTGAAATACTGAATTTCGATACTCTACAGTCAATCGTTTCGAATTTATACAAGAAATTCCGAAATTGTCAAGTAAAAAGCATTTCCGGCTCAGTCGATCTCAATGAAAATGGGACATGAGCATCTGGACGGTACTATCGTTTTAAATACTGAACTTTAACATTTTATTTCAATCGTTTCGGATTTATGCGGAAAATTCAAAAAATGTTTCGAGTAAAGCACACTTCCAATAAAGACAATTGAAAAAATAATGCAAGGTACACAGCTAGATGTCACAGAAATGTTCAATATAAAGACGATATATATACTAAAATATGATTAATTAGAAAATACCGATATTATATTCGGTTTTAATCAAAATAATAGATCCATTGATATCAATATTTGATGTTAGATAAATGATAGCTATTGAGGAAATAACTATTAAATATCGGAGTTTTCGACTTATCTATTCGATTTTGTAGATTGCTGTATATATTATTGTATTGTATTCATCATAAAGTTATATATAAAAATAGCATATTCCGTACTTAAATGTCAAAAAAAAGATTGGGGACACGTGAACAGATATTTGAAATTGTGACCAAAGCTAACAATGCCTATGCAACTGGATCTGTGTGCTTCTGGCAAATATATTTGGTCGAAAAAAGTTCTGGAGATATGTTCAACAAATCTTCATTCATTCAAGTCTTGTTGAGAATCTTGCCTTGAGGAAACATTTGAATTCCAGCTTTTTCTCAAAGATAGAATGTTTATGGAATACACATAAATACTAAACGTTGACTTCTGCATGCATTCACATCTTTGTTCCTTGAATTTGGAGTGCCCATCATCCAAAAATATCTTACACAGAGATTGCTGCAAAAATCGATAATAAGTATTTCAAGGTACTCTATGTTGAGCAAAGATCAAAAAAGCTACTTGAATATTGAATAAATAACTGATTTGTATGTATCTCATGATGGTCTAGCTACACCATCACCTTTTGAAGCAATAAACATGACTCCCCAGGAAAATCCAATCTATTTCAAGCTCCGCTTTATTTTCTCATCAATAACTTAGAATTTATAAGAGTTTTATGATCCTTCACTGGCATATGTAATAAAATTTAAAATGATTTCCGTGTCCTGCTTCTCAACGTGTAAGGAATTGTTTGGTTATAGTCGGCAGCATTGTGCAGTGATTTATGATTTGTTGTGCAGATCGGTACGCCTGAACACCAACTGCAGCTTAATATTTCCATTTCAGGTTAGATGCTTTTGAGAATATGAAGTTCTCTTCGAATTTCACCGCGAGGCGTGTGCATAAAATTTTTGAAAGAAACGTGCATAACACCTTAATTAGGTAATCAATCATTTCCCTTGCGCCCAACTGACATTGTTATGTGATTATGGCGGAGCCGAATTCAGACCTGGAGTTTGCTTGTTCTTATTCTGTCAGGGAACGACTATTTTTTATGCTCTGGGGATTTGTCATTTTAATCTCCATAACCATTCTGCAATATGTACTACGAACACACTGTCCTAACATTTTTGTTCCAAGAGCTTTATACAGAAAGGGCGCAGATACGCACGACAAAAAAGAAGTCCAGGTTTCTAATTGCTTACAGATTACACAAAAATCAATCCATCATTTAAATAAATTGTTCAAAAAGCGCTCTTGTCTAGACGGATCAAGTAACATAATTTTTTCATTCTAAGAGAGTAGGTCATTCAGTCTGTAGATTAAAGGGTAGATTTAGTGGAAAGGTTGATAGATGTCAATCACATAATCTGTTGATTGACTATTTGAGACCTCATCCACAGAATTCCCAAGATCTATTGGAGAAAAATCATTAAGTGATTCACCAGGACATTTGTCCTGGAAAAATCCTGATTCACAATTTTCGATGATTGCTCATAATATTATCTACGAAATGTGATTTACTGTTCTCTCCAGCTAACATGAATTCCAAATCATCACAGAGGCTCAAGGAAAATATGACAGATTTTTATGACTTGGCCTTGATTACCATCAACACAAAATTCGAATCCAGTTTCGTCTCTTTATAGATTGTACTGCAGTTAGGGGTTACTCTAGTATAGCCGGTCTCCGGTCATGAGTGATCAAGAAAAAATCATGAATGATGTTAGATATATTAACGTTTTTTAAAGAAATTTGGAACCAAAAATAGAATGCGTTCGAATAATATATATCTTTCAGAATAGGGCTGGAGTCGAGGAGAATCGAATGTGGGAATTATATATGTCACCTGCCAAATAGACATCTAGTACTCCATTTTTCTTGTCAATCGACTACAGCCTGCACCTTATGTTTTAAAGTTAGGTGCTTGTCTTCAAAGAACTATGAATAATTTTACTTCAGATGATTGCTGTACATCAGTTGACATTATGTTGATATTTATCAAAGTGGTAAATAGTCGGGAAGATGATAGAGGTAATATTTTATTTGATTCCTCTAATTGATTGTCTTCTTTGTGGTTACATTAGAGGATGTTCAGAGCTTAGATTTTTTTATTATCATGTGTTCATTCCAATAAATCTCTATAAAATGGCTTGAGCTTCTTCAAATGACATGTTTTTGTTGGAAGCAAATTTTCCTGGAACAAGGTTTGTATACGTTACATAAAACTATTAAAGAGATACGAGAAATGAAGCTCCATATGCAACGCATATACAAGTAATACTCCTTATAGTACAAGATTCCAGACCCGCCAGACGTTATTTATTTTCTGAGAAACAAAATGTGTTGATTAGAGTAGTGTTAGTCGGTAATTTAATCATACACATACTTGCTAGTTTGTACCGACGGGCAATTTATTGATACGAGGTGCTAGAGGTACGTTAGGACATAACTCACTTTTCTTGAAGTCTGAGTGCTGATTTTTATGTATGTTCTAGAGAATATTGTTGAAAATTAATAGTCAACACTGTCGGACACTTCCCATTTTTATATATGATACTCAGGGAGCAATTTCATCACTTTTCGTAAGCAGCCAGACTAAAAGAGAGTTGGATGCCCATAGATACTTCGTTTCTATCAAACCTACAAATTTTAACCTCGCGATTCAACTCACAGCGATATTTTAATTCAACCCAAGAGTTGATCTGGTTGTTAACAGAAAGTATTGAAATTGTTTCTTGAGTATCAAATATAAAAATCAGCACTAAGACTATGAGCATGATCATGATTGAGTTATTCTTTGCGAGCTTTAAAATGTCTAGCAGAAATTACCACCGATGAAAAGTGTCTAGCAGTGTTGATTATCAATTTTCAACAATATTCTCTAAAACATACATAAAAATCAGCACTCAAAACTATAAGAAAATTAAGTAATGTCTTAACGTACCTCTAGCACATCGTAACTGTAAACTGGCCGTCGGCGTGAACAAGCAAATATGTCATGTAAGATCAAAGTACATACTACTTGTACTCTATCCCATACATTTTGTTTCTCAGAAAATAAGTAAGGTCTGGTGGACCTGAAATCTTGCTCTATTATATAGTCGTACAAAATAGAAGCTGTGTAAGAATTATACTTTTTATCAAATCCCAACCATTTAACAAAATATCTATGGCCCTGTTCCGTATCATTTCTTCTACTAGATACAGGCCTGAATACTTGTTTTTTTTGGATATCCTGTTCGTAATATCCGCCAGCTATTTCCTGCCCCGTCTCATCTTGGGGTATAATAGGTCACAGAGAAGGTTGATCAAATACTCTTGATTCTGAATATTCCAGTGGTCCAATTTGGCCAATAGTTCTTCTCAAATATCGATTCGTTTTTACTTACACTTGAGTCCATTCTGTTATACTTATATGTAATAATTACTACAAACAGTAGATATGGGAAGTTTATTTCCAACCAATGAGATTTTCTTCTAGAGGATCCATCAAAATTACTACAAAATTTTTGCATTCTGTTCATTGCGCAAGTGTTATTGTTTGCACTCTCAGACAGTGTGAAAATAACTGACGTGGAAGTCAAGTGCGCCTCAACCACTACAATTTCACGATTCTATAAATTATTTTTCTCCACAAGAATTCGCCAGAAAATAATTATACAGTACAGATGCATGAATATCAATAAATATTGGCTGATTTGCGAAAATTTGAAAGAAACAAATCTGACGTGAACATCACATGACTTACTCGTACATCATTTGATATATACACAGATTCATTCAATAAAGTTTTCTGTCGTTTCAGATTATAATTAATATAATCTTGATAATATTTTGACATGCACAATGTCAAACAGAATCAAAAGATTGTCAATAGATTATCATTGCCTACCTTATCATCCCAATTGAACTGATTGTTTCATACGGCAAATTCTGAATGTCTGCTATACATATAAACTGCATTTCCGGCTTAGCCGATTGATACAAAAATAGTAGATATCTATTTTGATGCTACAACAAGTTTAAACACTAAATTTCAATATGCAATGGCTGGCCATTCTAGATTTATGCAAAAAATTAAAAAGATGTTCCAAGTAAAGTGCACTTCTGGCTTGGCCGATTCACACAAAAATAGCAGATAACCATTCTGATACAATATCAAGTTCAAACACTGAATTTCAACATCCTACGGTTGATTATTCTGGATTTATTGGGGAAATTCGAAAAAAGTTTCAAGTAAAGTGCACTTCCGGTACAGACGATTGGAACCATAATGCGAGGTGCACAACTAGATCCTATACAAATCCTAAATACAAAATTTCAACATTATACGTTCAATCAGCTTTGAGATTTGCGAGTTACGCACGAACGCACGAACGTACGCACGCACGAACATACGTACCGACATCAAGCCAAAAATAGTCAAAATGGATTCAGGGGTGCTCAAAACAGATATTCCCATAAAAATCTTGATAGGTGAATTTTGTCGGTTTTACAGTACTTCCTTGTACTTACAAGTAAGTAAAAATTGCCGATATGACAATTTGAAGAAGTTTTATTATAATTCTTGATGCAATCTCGAGTTTCTGCTTGGCGATAAGTTATTACTTACTTCAGAATACGTTAACGAATGAGTTCGAAAATACTGCTAGTGCCAGAATCAAATTTAGGTTAGAAACAAGTGCATTAAAAATGTGTTTGTTCAATTTTCACTTAACCTAGATCAAGACTCTAAGATTCGTCAATTGGCTACTGCAATTCAAAGATATGCTGCTATACCTGAGGCAGACCTTTTCCAAAACCGAAATTATGAACGACCCATTTCTATACATCTGCTCTGAAATGTACAGGAGAGCCAAATATTCGCATATACTCAAAATTCCAGGTAAAACTCCGATGTTCCACAAATCTTCATCCTGTTCAATTTTGAATCCTCCCGTCTGATATATACTTGGTACGTTTATTGCGAATAGATGACGGATGAACGAATTTACAATGAACATAGATTTGAACAAAAATAATCATGGATTTTGCAGTATAATTGAGTTAATGCTGAGTGGATTATACTCGTGCCGATTATTGAATCTATTTTATTGTATATCATCAAAAAGACCAGATATAAATTTTCCAATAATGATATCAATTAGTTTTTTTGCATGGCATATACTCGATGATATATTTTTCATCAATTCAGCAAGCAGTATTTTGTTTTTTATTATAATAAAAGTCATTATATAATATAATTACAGAATTGAGCTGAAATTGACTGAATGTATAATCTACTCAATATAGGTATGTATGAAATACAGTCTCCTTTCATATGTAAATTTCTAATTTTGCTCTCTATCTGAATTATTCAAGTTATCCATATAAATCGCTGTGTTATGATGGAAATAAAATACAATCGATGGCTGCTAATCAGCAAGCAGCAATCTGAAGAGACAACCAGAGACATCCAAAGACGCAAAGGAATGTTTCGGGTTGGATTAATGGAATCCGAAGAATTTATAGAACATCACTGCACGCACTTGAGAATCCGTTCTTCTATGAGTTAAGGTTAATGCAATGCATGAGAGTCGGTGTTTCACACCTTGGTTCACCTTAGTAACAATTGTTATACATAATATCACAAGTAGATAAAGCTCACATTGACAAAGGAATATTAGTGAAATCATCTCTATTCTAAACTCATTACTGAATTGATTTGAAAGATTCAAATGTAACAAAGTGAACGATAGCCTTATATTCTTTTGATCCGCAAGTAAACTCTGGATTAGAGTCTACCTCTGGTTTAATTGTCGAACAGTCCAAAAATATTTGATCTCCAGCAGTTAGCAAAGAGTTAATGGAGTTCAAAGTTACCTTTCTTCTATGCAATCTATCCTCAGAGATCATAAATCATCATTGTTTCATCATGACTCAATCAAATTGGATTAAAAATTGAATCACTATTTCAGAATTTCAAGATAGATTCTTCACGACCAAACTGAAATGGATTATCGGTATTCCAATCCATCTGAATTACGAGTTGTGTTAGTCCTAGGCTTAGTTTTGTATGAACAATTTAATGGGAAAGATATTATATTATATTGTAATTTCAGCAAGTATACATCCGTTATTTATTGCGACATGGAAGTGGTATTACATTTCAATTAATATTGCTACATTACTTGAATAATATTGTTGTAATTATGAGAATAGTGCAGTACCATTTGTAATTATTATTCATACCACTATTACAGTAGTACACACCAAATTACTTTCGAAATAACTGGGAAGTAAGTATCATAAGCTCCACAATACCAACAATATTATGTTAAATAAGCTGAAACCTGAGGTAGATATATTACTGTTCTTTGCAACTATCCAAAAGAATTCGACAATATACATATTTTTATATATGTATAATCAGGAGAGTGATAGTCTAATGCCAGATGAAGGCCATTAGATGGTCATGTACGTGAAAGATCTGTCATTATGACAGAACAATTACTTTCGATTATAATATGGAGAGTAACCACAAAGTGTTATAATCTGTGAGCATCCACAGATATTATAGACAAAAACATACTGATTTATTATCCGTTTCCAGTCTTTGGATCTCATGCTTTCCCAAAAATTTTCCATTGGTGAAATATAAAGTCAATAGTTGGATTGGAAAAGGTGCTGTTAGTTTGCATTAATTTTGTGTAAATGTAAGTAGTGGAGGTACAAGGTTTTAGGCAATTCATATATTTTCTTTCCTAATTTGACAGTTTCGGCTACACCTTGACCATCTTCAAGGACGGATGAGCAATGAGCAGAACAAGTTTTCATATTATTGTCTTTTGCCACAACAAACTGCTAAGAAAGTTGTTAACTTATGTGTATATTTAAAATATATACAACGTCTATCCGCTCGTTTTTTCACACGTTATCTTTTTCTTTAACTGTTTTCTGTTATCAGTAATTTGCATTTATCAACTACTACATTAAATTTGTGATATCGAAATATACCGTTTTACACGCGCTTCATCGAGGCTCTTTTAAAGCCCCATCATTTGTCGAAATTAGTACAGTAGTTTAGTCGCAATGAAAGAGCATCCATTTATACATGCAAACATACAGGAGGTTATAATTAGGGGTAAACACAGGGATTTGACATGTAGAACTATCTTTATGCAATTTCTCACTTTCCTGTTTATTTCACGGAGAAAACTATTGACTGTCAAGTCTTGCAGAGTTTGAGGATGCATTCAAAATTATTTTCACATGGTGTATTACGTTAATATGGAATCGAATTCAAACTTTATATTGGATTGTAACAATCCAATACATAATATACTTTATTTTATTCAGTTAAGGGTTTCCTCATGACATCAGAATCATTACCATCCATCAAATTGTGGATCTAATATCTAATAAAGTGAATTTTATCAACTCTAGAAATAAATTACTCTGTCTTTCATAAAACCGGGCATAAAAAAAGCAATTTTGTATGCGTCTTTCATTCTAGCTTGTCTTCTCACATTTTCTGTAGTAAAATGAAGAGGAAAGCAGAAATTGCATGAAACTATAGTTCCGTATGTTAACCAGGTATTTAGACTGAAGAAAATAGATTTTTTTTTTAATTTAGTGTAGTCTGGGGGTTAGTTGTAGTGAAAACTTCTCGCTAATTCAAATGACGCGTGGAGATGAATTGCTTAACTTGAACTTAGAGCCGCTGTGAAATCATATTGGTGGCATTGCCTGTCATCCATTCATTCAAGCATACATCATTTTTCAACTTCCAAACTTTTTACGTATTTTGATCGTCTCTGCTGTGTTGGTTCCGAATGAATATCAAAATATGGGAATTAAAAATATCAAAGGAGAAAGTAATGGACAAAAAGGGAACATCTATTATCGAATTGTTTAGAATATTTGTGAAGTCTAAATTTCAATTAGTACTGTATTGTGCTCTGAATTTTTATGAAGAATATTCAAAGCTATAAAAAAGAGAAAGATCTTGTCTGCAAGAAGGGTGTGAAAAAAGCATTATGATATTTGCTCCATCACAAAATTACTTGCCTCAAATCATAATGCTCAACTTTACACTTTTGTTGCATAAATTATTACATTTAATTTTTTTATTCATGCTGTATTCCCTCTCATCTATGCTCTGAATATCGCTGTCTCCGTATCTTATCGAGAATTTCAAATAACTTTGAAGTTCCTACTCCGATTATTTTCTAACTTATATAATCAGCCATCTTTAATAATATTTCCAAGAATCTTCTAATCTGACCACTACGATAATTATATCTCTAAAAGTCCATAAGCAAATTGCTATATTCATCAAAGAGAAAAAATACAAAAATAGTTTCCGGTGGTTTCTAATAATCAAGGCACCGAGATTATCCTATGTCCCCAAATATAAATCAAGTAGGCAAAATACTGTTCACTCAAGAACTCATTCCGCAGTTTTCCCCTCCCATATTCTTTGATAAGAAAACAAAAAATAATACGACATGGCATCTCCAGTTTCTTTGAATTTATCTTATAAAACGTCAGTTTTTACAGCTTTTCAACCTATATAAAAGTCATATATCAATTAGATTAGGATCTCACATGTCAGTCAATATAAGAAGAAAGGATTTTGACAAATCTTTCTCTCCAGGAGTCAATAATCTATGTATGTGCAGTACCTATATAATATGCACAATGTCTCTAGAAAGTATCCTTACTATTTTAACGTAAATGAATTTCTCGAACACTGTTTTGGAATTTGCATATTCAATTCCAACACGTCGTTTAGAATAATTTGATATGCCGTTTGGAATCATTCAATCATAATTTTCGACGAATCAAAAACTGTCAGCCTAGCTACCGCGGTTACTTGCCAACAATTCAGGTATTTGATTCTGGCTTTGCGTTCGATGTTTCATAATTTTTGAAGCTTATTCTGAAATATTTTTGACGCAGTTTTCTTTTGTGAAGGTCTTGTGGTTTCATTGTGAGTGTTAGTTTTTTTACTAACTTGTACTAAGTACAAGAAAGTATTGTGAAACCGACAAACTTCACCTATCGTGATTTTGACTATTTTTGGCTTGATGTCGTACGTATATGCGTTCGTTCGTGCGTTCGTTCATAACTCGCAAATCTCAAAACTGGTCTAACGTATAATGTTGTCATTTCGTATTTAAGAATGGTACAGAGTCCACTTGTGCACCTCGCATTATGGCTCCGATCGTTTGTACCGGAAGTGCACTTTAATTGAAACTTTTTTCGAATTTTTTAAATAAATCCAGAATGATCAACCGTAGGATGTTGAAATTCAGTATTTGAACTTGATGTTGTATCAAAATGGTTATCTGCTATTTTTGTTTGAATCGACCAAGCCAGAAGTGCACTTTACTTTAAACTTTCTTTTAATTTCTTGCATAAATCTAGAATGAGCAGCCATAGCATATTGAAATTCAGTGTTTGATTTTGTTGTAGCATCAAAATAGTTATCTACTATTTTTGTATCAATCGGCTGAGCCGGAAGTGCAGTTTATATGTATAACAGACATTCAGAATTTGACGTATAAAACCATCAGTTTAATTGGAATGACAAGGTAGGCAATGATAATCTGTTATCAATTTTTTGATTCTGTTTGACATTTTACATGTTAAAATATTATTAGAATTATATCAATAAGATATATCCATGAATTCATTTTATATCTTTAATTCACTGATTACATGTTTGAAAGTGCTGTAATCAAGCTTAAAAAAATATTTAAAATTGAGAATAATTTTGAGCTGTTTAAACGTCGCCATTTTCGCGCGCTCTATTGATGACGTCAAATAATATGTCCAGTGACATTGCAGTCCATTGTTTACTACAGTTGTTTTCGTTCTTAGCTTATTTCAGTATTAAAAAAGCTCAAAAGTCAATTTATAAGTATTGCATTGTGCCTGGATGCAAAATACTATCAGAAATGTTCCTGGTAAAGTCTTTTTCCCAATCCAGACAGGTTTTAAAATAGTAAGAAATGATGTAAGGTTATCAGAAGAGATGAAGTATCATAATAAATTTGACAGATCATGAATAACATTATATGTGATTTGTTTCAGCAATGAAATACAGTGTATGTATGCGGCTTCGTTTAATATTTGCTCGTTTTAAAATGAACAAAAATTATAGGTCATATTTACTGCTCATCATATTGCGGATTGTATTTATTAATATAGCGTTCATAATGTGTTATCATTAGGTAATTACTTTGCAGTGTTCACTCTTTTTACTTCAGCGGACGTAAAATTTTGATTTGAAAGAAAATAAGACGACATCATGAATGAATCTATTTTTGATAGATTATCCGATTGTGCTTTTACAAAACCACTTTGTCTAAAATGATTTATAATCTCACTAGGATGCTGAAATTACACTTAAACAATAAATGAATTCACAACACACACATTATTATTATGTTTTCTAATCAAAAGCCTGCAATGCCATACAAATATAAGCAGTGAGCATTTGTTGGCATAGTATTTGACGTCACACTTCGTTTCAACCAATGGTGTTGTGTTTTAGAACTTTGGATTGCCCGCGCTTAGTTTGCATTCTTCTCCATTGATTTTTGGCAATTAAAAAAATATTAAATACCAAAATGATGGTTAAGTACAAAAGTCAGGCCAATATGAATTCGGAAAAAAAAATTTGAACCAAATTTAAATTTCATGCTTATTCCCTATTATAAATTTGTGTATATATCAAATGATATACAAGTAAGTCACGTGATGTTCACGTCAGATTTTTATATTTCTATTTTTGTTGGAAAATTTAAGCCTACTGATATGTATGCTTAATTTTGTCTATTTTTACTTACTTATACTAAGTACAAGAAAGTATTATGAGATCTACAGAATTCACCTATCGAGATTTTGATGGAAATATCCGTTTTGAGCATCCCTGGATCCCTTTTGACTATTTTTGGCTTGATGTCGGTACGTATGTTCGTGCGTGCGTGCGTGCGTAACTCGCAAATCTCAAAACTGGTTGAACGTATGATGTTGAAATTTTGTATTTAGGACTGGTATAGGGTCTAGTTGTGTACCTTGTATTTTGGTTCCAATCGTCTGTACCGGAAGTGCACTTTACTTGAAACTTTTTTGGAATTTTTTTGCATAAATATAGAATGATCCTACACAGCATATTGAAATTTTGTATAAAACACTTTTATAACATCTTATTGTACATCTTGCATCATGACTGCGATCGGCTAAACTGGAAGTGCACTTTATTTGGAACATTTTTTTCAATTTCCCGCATAAATCCAGAATGATCAGCAATAGGATACTGGAATTTAGCATTTGAAATTTTTGTAGCATCTTAATGGTCATCTTCTATTTTTGTCACAATCGGTTGAGCCGAAAGTGCACTTTATATGACAGACTTTTTGAATTTTCCGCATAAATCAGTTGTAGAATATTCAAATTTTGTATTAGACACTTTCATAATATCTAGTTGTACACCTTGCACTATGATTTCTATCGACTAAACCGGAAGAGCACTTTATTCGTAACATTTTTTGAATTTTCCGCATAAATCCAAAACGATTGAACATAGATTGTTAGATTCCAGTATTTAGGACGATTATGCCGTCTAGATGCTCATATCCTATTTTTATTGAGATCCACCAAGCTGGAAGTGCACTTTACTTGACAGTCGCTTGGAATTTTTTGCATAAATTTGAAACGATCAGGTGTAGAATATTGAAATTTGGTATTTCAGTCTGCTGTAGCATCTGAATGATTACCTACTATTTTCATAACAATAGACTGAACCGGAAGTGCACTTCAGTAGGAATTTATTATTCAATTTTGCGCATAAATTTAGGTTTGATAGTCGTAAAATTTTGGGAATCTGTATTTAGGAATGTTGTAGTATAAGAATAGTGGCCTACTGTTTCCATAGCAACCGACTTGGCTGAAAGCGCATTTTACTTGACAGGTTCTTAGAATCTCTTTGGTAAATCCAAAACGATTAACTGTGGAACGATGAGATTTTGTGTTTGATTATATATATCTAATGAATAATGATATATATGATCCAACACAAAATCACATCGTATTATATATATCCAATGATGTACAACTAATTCACGTGATGTTCACGTCAGATTTTTTTTTCTGTAATCTCTCCAGTATCCTAAATATAATCACTCAGTAATCGAAAACAGTGTAATTAGGAGCTTTCTGGTTTTTTATTGAAAAACACTTACCAGTTCTGAGTTTGAACTTAATCGAATAAACGATACGTCAACGAACAGATACGACACATGCATTACTTATTGTATGTTGATAGTACTGTGAGTACTAGCATTCGGATAATTTATAAAGGGGCATAACTTCATTGTATCACGAGTCATGAACGAAGTTACGGATTATGAATCGTTTTATTGTTAAATGAAAAAAAAAAATGTAACTAAATAATTTTAGTGCATGTCATAAAATGAGGTGGAATTGAGTTGATTTTGAAGTGATTCTTCCATTATGATATCATATGCTAATGAATAGTTTGCGTAATTCATAATTGTTTTCATATAATCTGAAATTGAAACTATATGACTATGTTACTAGTATATTTTTGAATACAAGACGTACATGCCTCACCTGTATTTTCAAATAATTTCTGATCGAAGATCAACAAATATATTTGCTAGGATATTTCAAGTATTGCAGTGGATTACTAATTCAATACCACATAGAACGAAGAAACTCGATAAACATTACGTCTGTATTAGTTTGTTGTTGGTGAAATATTTTATGAGCTTTAATACAAATATAAAATGGAAAATACCCCACAGCTGTTTGTTGTTAATTCTGCTGAAACAACAGCGCGCGGTCAGTGTGCTGTTATATTGTATTCAATTATGAGCACTTTATTACAAAGTTTAATAATAATATGTGGTAATGGTTGAGTACGTATGAATGATTTTGTTGAAATTTTGAAATTTTGTATTCAAAATAATCAATCTCGTAACGCTTCTGGTTTCGAAATTATGGTTGAAAACATCATTGTAAAAAAGCTGTGTGCGGTAATGCACGACAAGGAAGAGGAAGTAGATGAACTTGTTGATATTATTAACATTGCTTTGATCATGATTACATGAACACTTGCTCATGAAAACCCCTGTAACAAGACAGCTATCGAGTTCATGAATAGTCGATTATAATAACAATTTTTCTACGGCTGTGCGTAAAGTACCTACTAGTATAAAGCACAGAATGTTTATCAACTAATTAGTGAAATGAAATTCTAACAGGAGCACTAAGGGTCAGTTTCATTAACGCCAGCTTAATTTATCCGGAAGCTATATCATGCGAGAACTATTGTTGACAACTACAATATCAACTTAAAATAAGCTCCAGATAAAGTTAACTGATATTGTGAACCCGAAACTTGATTATGCTCAATTGATTGTAGATCATCTCTCTGCGCTTATAGATCTAGGAGACATCTCTGAATATTATCGAATTGTGCTGTACACGCCTGTAGGGCTGGACTTGGACCCGGAGCAACCGAGAATATGGCTGATCCGAAATCCAGTTTTATTTTAACACTATTGCGCGTAGCAGCATCACAAGCAGCTGAGCGCAGGCATGACCAGGACTGCAATGGAGCTCTTTTTCTGTTTGAATTTATGATAGGTATTAGGTAGTATGTTATTTGGAATTACCAGCTCTTTTTAGTTTCGGCCGGTTCCGGTCAAGCTCTCAGCCACAACTGATCCTTAGACTGGATGATAATTTTCTAGTATCATAAACATAGTGTACTTATATGCACTTTAGGTAGGACGCAGTTTTTTCTCCGATACTTCGCAGCTCCAGGACATTTCTCTTAGGTGCCAATATGCGCCTATATAAAAATCGTACATACCACTTAGTTTATACATAATATACTCTCCCTTATATAATAGACATGAAGTCAAAATAAAAATTCTTATTAAACATTTAGAATTAATGTATTCTTGGATGTACCTCTCCTCAAAATTTTATTGCTGACCGCTTTAAATATAGTCCACCATTTATTGGGCACAATAAAATTTTTACATTTGTATTCGAAAGCCCCAGTATGAAATACCATCATACTTACATAAATTTTATTGTGCAAGATAAAATGAATTTTCCTGGAGCATTAACTAGCATAATATCGTCACTAAAATGCGCCGTACACAATTTAAGTCTCATTATATCGTGGATTTAGTCATATAGCTGAAATTCTCATTGCTTTTTGAATTATGGGTATTTTTCTTTTGAAATTACCTTTCGTGTTGCTAGTAGTTGTAAGATTAACTATTAATACTTTCCATTTTTGTAGTAGTCACGCATTTTAGAGAGAAGAAACATTTCAACCTATTCTTTACATCTCATTTTTATTCCAGTTATTGAAGGTTTTCTGCCGCAAGAACGGTCAAAGTTATTCTGGATAGCATTATTATTCCTCTCTACAACTGGCTGTCGTAGAGAAATTCATATTTGCATGGCTACTATTCTCGATTGAATGGGTTACATTACTTTTCTCAAGGAGAAATGAACAAGCGGTGTTATCACCGAAGAGTTTTGGAAGATCATTGATGAACGGAAGAACAGGAAAGGACCAAGTATACTGCTTTAGGAAACAACGAGCAGATTACCGTTTTTTCGGGAACAGAAGCGCTTACTATCATTTCAATGCATATACTTTGAGATCCATTATCTAGGTAGGCTCTTATCCACAGAAAAGCATCGCCATTTATTCCAAGTTTATCTAATTTTACAATTTTATCAAAGATCTTCCCAAGATCAGGATATAAACGACCACTAATTCTCCTGAAGAAATACAGCACACCGTAGATTAACCATTGAATATATCCGTGAGATAAAATTTGATAAATTCTAAAAAAATCTAAGCCTGGATGTTGCTTAAAATTATAAATCCAGGAATCGCTGTTGCACAATCTTCCTGAATAAGGCGGCAACTGTAGACACGTGTTTCGTCCTTATTGAGACTTCAGTACATTGTAACTGAGCCTTAAATAATCGGACGTGTGAACCGTAGATCATTCATACATGGCATGCAGAAATATAAATCCGCAGCAGTGCCGTCTACCATAATCTATCCAAAATGGCAAGCTGAAAGCGATACAGGACAATGTAAAGTGACTCTTAAAAATTTATGTGGAACAATTTTTTGTGAAACATTATTTTTCAACAATTTATCAAACTTTGTTTCACGCACATCTTCAAAGGTCATTTTACAGTGTCCTGTATCTCTTCAGACCTACATTGTGGTGGATAGCACTGCTGCAGATTTATATCTCTTCATTTATCTATCAACTCCATGTTCAAAGCTTCACGGCTCATAATTTCGCGTATCAGAGGCTTGCTAGACTGTACTGGAAAGTTTCTATAGGGATGAAACACGTATCTACAGTTGCCACTCCATCCAAAATATTGGTGAAATTGTTAATTTTGTGAGACATACAAGTTTTGATTTTCATACAATTTATCAAATTCTGTTCTAGGACTTCCCCCAGGGTCACTTCACAGTATCCTGTATCTCTTTAAACCTACCATTTTAACTGCGTTATGGTACAGATTTATATCTCTGGATGCTATGTATCTACTTAATTTCCATTTCTTTGCAGTCCACAAGTCTGATTTTCTGAGACCTCGTTACACTGTACTGAAAAGTCTCAATAAGGACAAAGCCCTCTATCTACAGTTGCCACCTTATTCAAGAGGATGGTGTGAAAACCGAACCGACTCCTGAATTAGTAATTATAATCGTATACAACACACTGGTTCCCATTTTTTAAAAATTCAACCCATTATTAAGTTGTCCAGATGCTCAATAATGATTCAAATTGATTGAACTTTGATTGACCAAATTCATTTAGGCCTTAAATTTTATCAGTTTGGATGGATCCAATTGATTGAGAAATTATTTTTGAGTGAGCAGACTACAGTGATACTCATCTGGATTCGAGATATATTTTGTTCCCTTTCCCATAAACAGGAATAACATTAGATGTTTTGAACTGAGTGAGAAATACTTTGCAAAATCAAAACTCCTTGATAAAATGTGTCAATGTTATTGTGATAAAGTCGGTAAACAAAAGTAGCAACGAGTGAGGAATTTCCTCGATACCTGCGAGATGCTTACTGAATATATCACGGACCATATTGAAGACATGAATCTCTGAAAAAGAAGTAAGAATAATTGTATGACTGTTACACAAATCATTAAAAGTACTTGACAAAACAAAATAAAAGAAGTATCTTACGGTAAAGTATTTACACAACCACTTGCAAGAGAACAACCTCCTGAAATCTATTTCAGTCTATACACAAGTCGCATAATGGTTCCGAATAATATTCGAAACAAAATTACAATCATCATTTACTATATATATTCCACTAGAACTACAGTTACTTATATTCTTCAAATTCCACAAGTGTCCAGACCAAACCATAGTAGCAAGAACAGAAAATAGAAAGAATTCCGCACGAAGTCCTATGATTTTGGATCTCTGTGAATTGAGCCCAAATTTTTTGAATCAACAGATGATGATGTGCTGATCAAAAGTTTCTAGAATGAAACAACAAGAAAATCTATGGTTATTGATTCGGTGTCATATCGAAACTATTAATTAATCAATCAAATCATGGAAATTAGGTCAAATTTCTTTGATATTTCTTTTTCTACTTCATTAGAAAGGAAATATCAGATAAATTGAAGTGGATTCCAATAATTTAGTACCAATATTCAAATACCAATCAGAAATAAACATATTTATACACTCTTTTCGTCTCAAAAAAAAATTGAATATAAAGCACACGTTTTGTCAACGCTATCCATTAGGTATACATCGTACATCAGAAAACGCTCCAAACATAAATCTTCCCTATATATTTGTAGCACATAAGTATCAAGACCAAAAAAAAAGGCCTCGTGCCGCACGTCAAACAATACACAATCGGTGGATACTTCTTGATTGAAAATCACGGTGTACACTGTGTCACAATTTAAGCTGCAGTGGAAATATTTTGCTATTTTGGTAAGTAGGTATACTTGTTCCTGTATATTTCGGTGATAAGATCTGTTATTTATTATATTGCAATTATAATTTTCATCGTATAGGCTTACAAATTGAGAAAACAATGAGAACATTCTGCGAACTTTCTACATTTACGGAAAACATTCCGCAATGCTCCCTCAGTTGCAGAGAGACCGAACCTAATCTGCGCCCGGTCCAAGTCCCACCGACTGATCCCTACTAGACCTTTAATTGTGAATGATCAAATAGATCTAAATTGAAGACTCTTTATTTTTCATTTGTATCATCATGAAGACTTCTGATCAGCATATCACCTGGTATTGACTTCCAAAATTTGGACCCAATCTACCAGGGCCAATAACATAGATTTCGTGCAGGATCCTCTACATCTTCTATATTTTTAATGCACAATACCATCTCAGATTCTTAAAAAAGAACCTCATATTCGATTACTATATTCTTATGAAAGGAGTCATGAGAACTGACTGCTATATTCATACCAAAATAGTCCTTTTTCATACATTATTAGAAGTTTTATGATAACAAAAAAGTTGTTCAAAAAATTTCACAAACGTGTTTACTGGCATGGAAAAACAAGAAATTGTGGTACTTCAAGAATGTGTAGTTTGGTGAAACCATTGCTACTATCCTTGTGGGTACCAAACCCAAATATTTAATATTGTCACAAATTTATCGTGATCAGTAATTTATTTACAACCAACAGTTTGGCTTAATATCGGCCTATATAGTCATCGTTCGATTCCCCAGAATATTCCAACCAAATAAGTTAATCAAAAGCAGCGCAGCGTTAAAGCGGACCAACATAATACATTCTCCTCTACTGGGCAAAAATTACATTTTGCAACAATGCTCTATCATTCATATGTCCAATAACTGCCAAAAAATGCTAGAATACCTCAGAAAGTAACTTGAATAAATATTACAATAATTACAAAATCGATTAATAAACTCAGTGTAATCAATATGATTCACTTGGAAAAGTTCTGTATATAAGAATGATTAGAAACACAACGTTCCGACAGCAAAGTGCTGCCTTTTTCAAGTGTGAAGAAATATTCTTTTTCACTTGAAGAAGGCAGCACTTTGCTGTCGAAACGTTGTGTCTCTAATCATTTTTACATACAGAACTCACCCAAATAAAACATATTTATTAAAATATGGATTCTGAGAAGTTTTTTCCTTCAGTGTAATCAAGTGAGTGAATCTTCAATTTTTGTGACAAACCGATTTCAATCACAATCTGACACAAATGAATCTTAAATTATCAGTAGCACGTTTGTTCTTTTGGAAAAATCATTAGAACAATGTAATTTTCATTAAAAATGCATGTAATCAAAAACAATAACTCATTTCATTCATATAAAAACGTTTCGCACAAAAAAGTGTACGCATTACCATAATTCATCATTTTGATGAATTATACCCTAGAACAAATTTGAATAAGAACCAGAAAATTTAAAATTGTTGCTCAGTGAAGCGGCAAAGAATATGAATAAGTTTGATCGAGTCTTTAAGGCACATAGAACAAATAGGGCATGCGGCTCACGGTAGAAAGGCGACCGATTTCTGATAGTCAAGTTCTTCTTTGCATAAATAGTTTCGGGAGCAGCGCTGTAATATTGGAGTGATATTTTATCATGTAATGAATATACGGATGGAAATAATCATGGTGGTATTCCGCTGCGATAAGTGACAGGAATATTGCTGTTATATGGAAGTTTACGCATTGTTATGCTCGGGCCACATCTACGCCTAATGTCATTAACTGAGGCGTTGTTTAACAATAAACGCATTATCAATGACAATATATCAATTTTCACATAACGCCTTAATTAATGGCATTAGACGTAAGTGTGGCCCCTGCATTAGCGATAAATTTTTGCGACAAACTTCGAAAGCAAACCAACAAAGTTATCTCGGGTAACTGAAACAGTTGACCGATTCAAAATTCGTCAGGGTACTCGTGATAGCAGAGAGCTGGTGAATTGTGTTTTGTAGAGCAAATACAATTTTCCGTTGATGAAACCAAAATAATGGCTACATTCACGACTCATATTTCAAACTTTGTACAGTCTCAGTCATCACAGCGATTCTATTTATTCTGTTAAGGGATCGACAAACTTGAAAATTGAGAGTCCATTCACGTTCACAATGAAACAGACCTCATCTTGAAAGCAAGCAAAATCCACAAATATTAAATGTAGGTTAATAATGGTAGGAAGAGTTAAGTTTCAATTTATTAACTTAAAATGTTTCAACTCTTCCCCAATGAAAAAACTATTAAATGTAGGATTCAATAAAATACCTGTTACATATTGTTTACACATGTTACCAAAATAATTGGGCAAAAGACCAAAATTGTTGCTTAATAGATGAAATATCTAAAAGTGCCGATAATAACTATTGTTTGGCAGTCTTGACCCTGATATTTCTTTCATTTATCTCCCAATATCTAGGTCGATATTGCCAGGTTGAAAGGTTCATTTATCCACTACATGAACCCATTTAATAGTGGTATAGCATTTATACTACTAATTAGAGCCCGTTCAAAGCCTAGCTGGTAAAACATACCTTAGCTCAAATTCAGACCGACAAATAAACTAATGGTAAACATTCTCGTAATTCGTCTTTGAATGACCATTTGCAGCAGCCTCATTTCAGATGTCGAGTTTGAGTTAACAGGATCTATCACTGATTGTGTTACTGTATAAATTCTAACTTTGATCCAAATCAACAATAATGAATATAAATCAAATAATGGGAAATTACAACAATAAATATTGTCCAATTTTCCAGACAATGCTTCCAGAAGGAGTTCTCAAATCCTAAGCAAATCCAATTTTATAATTGATATTAATGATACAAGTTTGATATAGCTATTGTAAAGAAACGTGTGTGATGTTAAATCACGAGGCGATTAGTTCGTAATTGGAGGGCGGATAGAGTGCAGTTGTATATATCGTACATGTGTTTCTTCGATTCTGATTTCAGAAGTTGTATGATGGAAGTTTCATCATTGGTAGCGCGGTACTTTTCCAGGTAAATTGAACGGGGTACAACAAAGAAAGGGCATCTGAAGAAAAATTGGAGGAGATCATCCGGTTCTATATAATTGCAAATTGTGCAGATATTACTTAAATTGAATATGTGAGCTACTCCTTTTATAAATAGTTGAGCTTTATCTCGTGTGGATGCTATTCTAATTTGACTGAATATCATTATCACATTGTGATTAGTTTCTGTATCTAAGAAGTGGATTTCGCTGCTAGAATAAGTAATACTTTTGTAGATAGTGCTGTAAGACGAGTCAATTATTGTTCTGTCATCCTCATCACATAGGTATGAGCTGAATTTATTCACCATATCGTCTGTGTGGTATTCTAGAGCGATAAAACTTTGTTCACTCCAGATGTCTGTGCATTCTATTTTTGCGAACATGTTTTTTATTTGTGTCACCCAATCAAATTTAGCTATGTTTGATTTCTTTTCATAACAATCATGATATTTATCATGCTTTTCTTCAATATTGATACTTGTCCACTGATTCCATTTGAAATCGAGTCAAATCAATCAGAAAATTATCCGCAACCGTTATTAGAATGACATTCAACAAATAAATTATATTTTAGCTACATTAGGACGTATTTGAGGATTTAGTTATTGGCATTACTCTACTGACTACAAGTCGAGGCTTTTCCTTCGATGTGTTACATTCCCATGAGTTCTTGTGTAAGATAGGAATACATCAATCATGCATTCTTATGGTGAGCAATGTAATAAAGATCTCTATTTAAGTACCAGTAAACAATTACTATGATCTAGCTTGGTTTGCATTAGTTAGTAACTGATTAATCGTAAGCTCATCTTAATACTTGACTTGGTTTTGCATCGCAATGTACAAATACATCCGTACATTTCGTACACAGACATGAAGTGTTCATGTTGTTTCACGGTGGGGCGAACTGGCAATCAAATTTTATCACTTGAAGTGCAGCTACTTATTTGGATTAGTTCGTGTGTTAAATGGCCGGAGCGTGAGTTCCGGGGCATCCACACATACACGAACCCCGAACATTGTAAGTTTAATTCGCTAGACGCAACACGGAACTCGTTTGGTTATTACAGCGCCATCTACGAACGCCAAATACTCCATTAAGAACGGGAAACTGTTGCTGATTTCACAGTTAAGTCGTCACGGAAATCACACATTCATTCACAATAACTAAGAAGGTAAGACTACGATCAATGAGACAGATGAAGTGATTTTTAATGGCTATAAGCAAGACAAAATTTGTTAACTGTTTTTATTTGATCGTAAATCACTTCCGTAAGCTCTGAGTTTTCCTGATTCCAGACATATACCTTGATTTAGAGCCGCTCTGAAAGTATATTCAGTTTACATTGATGTCTTATAGCAGAAGTAAAAAAATAAGAGGAATGCTGTTTTGATAATGCGTCATCCGATCTATTGAAGACCAGCATAGAAACAAGTTAAGGTTTCTTTCACAAGATAGCTTTTGTTCACTTATATCAATCAACTCGTTTGGGACATTGGTTGATAGTTATCGCTGCGATGATAACAACAAGCACAGACGCGACAACATAATTCCAGAAATTAGATGCATAAGCTACCGTTAGGTTTGGTTGGAGACCCTGAATTAGAGATAGTTTCTTGTTAATTGAAAGATAGAAATAAATTTAAATCCGCGTTTCGCTCTGGTCGAATTAGTGTTTCGAGGATGGTTTCGAACAAAGTACATCGATCGAGCAGCCCACCTTGGGAGTTCTTCCTCTTCTTTTTCTGTGGCATGACAGTCCTAGAAAAGCCAAGGCCTCAAGTACATGCGTACTCGTTTTGTTACCGAGTCATCCTCTTGGATTCGCAACCTCAGTCCGTATAACAATCTCAAATCATCAATAATTGAACGGCATCAGAGAGATTTATTACCCTACCAGGACTACCAGACATACAGATAGTAATCTGATAGTGACCGAGCATGATTTGAGTATTGATTTGAAAACACTTTATGTTGAACTTCCATCATCTTTATTGAAAATTAAAATAAATATAATAACCACAACGTTTCGATAGTTTTTGAACGACAGTAGTCAATCTCTCCAACAAAATTCTTACTACACAAGAGGAATCTGTACTTGAGAGGGGTCCTAATTTTGCCATCACACCAAAAGAAGTTCCAAAAATTGAGATTATAGCCTCAGTAGAGACAGCAGCTCTTAAATTGGATCAAGATAAGGCCGAGGAATTCAGATGGAAAGTCAGGACTCTACTGGATAAAACGAAGAAACCGGAACCAAACATGTCCAGGACAGAGATAGTTACCATCAAAAATCTGAAGGACGATAGCTCTGTGAAAATTCTGCCGGCGGATAAAGGAAATGCCACAGTTATAATGGACAACCAAGACTACGACAAGAAAATAGAAGAAATTCTGCAAAAGGGATCATACAAGATACTAGATAAAGATCCAACAAAAAGCATAGAAAGAAAGGTATATTTAGCATTGAGGAAGCACAACCAAATACTAGAGGATACCACTAGATCCAGGTTGACCCCACACCACAGCAAACCACCTCACATGTATGGACTACCAAAAATACATAAGAAGAACGTTCCCCTAAGACCTATTGTAAGTTCCAGGGGATCACCGTGCTATAATCTAGCTAAATTTCTCCTACCGGTATATCACCACTAGCGGGACAGAGCAACACATATGTTAAGGTCTCGAAACATTTTATCGATATATTATCTTCAATTTGTGAACCAGGGGACCGTTTTATAAGTTTTGAAGTAGAAAGTCTGCTTACGAATGTACCTGTTAACGAAGTATTGGAAATAGTAGTGGCTAGACTGGAGACGAATACAGCACTGAATGATAGAACTGATCTGAATATCACAGCAATAATGGACCTACTTGAATGTTGCTTGAGAACCACCTATTTTCAAGTACGGAATAATTTCTACCAACAAACAGATGAACTACCCATGGGATCCCTGTTGTCACCGATTATTGCCAACATCCACATGGAACATTTTAAAGACAGTGTCATCTCCACAGCCAGAATCCAGCCGAAGAAGTGGGTACGGTATGTAGATGGTACATTCATTATTTGGAATAACAGTGACTTGGAACTAGAAGGATTCCTCTTACATTTGGATTCACATAGACCCAGCGTGAAATTCACTATGGAGAAAGAGGAGAACAACAGCTTGCCGTTCTTGGATGTTCTTGTGAAGAGAATGGACAACAACATACACACGTCTGTATATCGCAAACCAACTCACACTGGACGTTACCTGAATTACCAATCAAACCATGCAGGGATAACAAAAATTGGAGTAGCGAGCAGTTTACTGAGTAGGGCCAAAACGCATTGTACCACAGAGAAGGACTATAGATAAGAAATCGAAGGAATTATTGGAACACTAGAACACAATGGATACACAAACAACACAATTCAGAAAATAGTCAAGAAACACCATTCACAACAAGCAACACGAACAGAAGAGGACAAAAAAGAAAAGAAATGTGAACTATACATTCCCTACATCAAAGGATTTCCTGATAGGATAAAAAGAATCGCGGGAAACTACAATATTTCAACTCGATTCCAAACAACAGCAACAGTCAGGAGCATCCTCTCGTCCACAAAACCAAAATTTCCACCAGGAATGAAAACGGGGATCTACCAAGTCGATTGTGAATGTGGAAAAGCATATATTGGAGAGACCAAACGACCACTGGAGATCAGAATTAAGGAGCACCAACGACATACACAAAGAGGAGAAACCACGAAATCTGGACTGGCGGAGCATGCTTGGGAACAACATCATCACATCCAATGGGAAGGAGCCAAGATCCTCAAAAAAGAAAGCCACTGGTATAAAAGAAAGTTTAAGGAAGCGGCCATCATTTACAATAACATCCAAGATGTGTTCAGCCAGCCAAGTGTAGAAATACGACCAATATGGAGGAAGCACATTGCAGCAGACCCTGGACTTACCATCAAGACCCAGATCTCCACCCCCTCTCGTTCCCCTCCAGAAACTGTCAATGAGAGAGCAGTCACGATTGAAGAAACACCAATCACGCCTGATCACCCATATAACACTAGATATAAGGCTCGTATTGTAAGGAAATAGTTAGTATTATCAGTTTCACCTGATGACGATAGTAGATTAAAAACTATCGAAACGTTGTGGTTATTATATTTATTTTAATTTTCAATAAAGATAATGGAAGTTCAACATAAAGTGTTTTCAAATCATAGTGAATCATTATCTTCAACCTTCAAAGAAAAGATGATTTGAGTGCTTGATCTTATAGGTAAATCATACATACCGACCAGAAAGCAAAGCGGAAACCCCTGGATTCGTACGACACCCTTGTGCAGTGAACAACCCGCTAACGCACTGAGCCTTACTGCGTCCTCATGTTCTGAAAGATTGCTCGAATATTCAAAGTCAGACATTTTATCTTGCTTAGTGCACACAGCTACAGGAGAGCCGAATTTCTTACGACCATCTCCAAAATTTCTAGCCTTGATGCTTTTCTCACGACCAATTTTTGGCCTGACGCCTCCTCCAAATCAGCCGACATCATCACCGCAGCTCCGAAGGCCTAGTGGCCCAGCTAAGTGGACTGTTGTATTTTATCTGTTCCAACTACATTTTGTCGAGTTTTTTGAGCCAGTTAGAGACAGAGTCACTTGTAATTGATACTCATGATCAATTATTACTTGATTTGGTCAAACGTTGGTTGGACGTAGTGATTAGTGGCACGTTATAGTTCTGTAGGCATTTCATACGTCGCACAGTGTAGGAAAATCAAAATCCAGCGGGATTTAACTCCCAGTTATACTAGATGGATATTTTGCTGCTGAATAGTTACAATTCGTGTTAAAATGATGGAATAAGTGGACACGGAGTGATGGAATCAATCCTATTGAGTGAATAAAAAAAATTAAATAGAAAAATCAATTTCCGTTTCAACAATTTCTCACAAAATTGGCTCTTTGAAGGTGGATATGGAGAGTAATGCTGAAACTACCATGTCATTATTTTCTCTTCCCCAGCATTCAAGCTCATTTGGATAGATACCATGGAAGAACTGACAAGATTTTCATCACAGCCCCATTCAATAAACAATGAAAGTTCCTTTAAACCTGTATCTAACTCATCGATAGAACTCAAAACCTCTTTCTGGACTAAGCATAGACGCCTGATGCTATAATCAACTAGCGATTGTGAATAACATCCAGCAGATGACTCTGTTACAGTTTTTCTCAATGGATAGCATTGTTTCTCAGCATCTCTTATCTAATCATATGACGGTAATAAATTTTAAACTAATTTATTAACCCTCTGGCGTATTATTCTATAGTGGTGAGTTGATAAATTGGCATCCATACTCATACCTGATGCTTCATCTGCAGATAAAGACACCGGTTCACTGATCATCCTATCACGAGCTCTTTTGATTGTCGTGCCTCTGTGAACCAATTGACAATTCATTTACGATAGCAGCAGAGTCTCTTTTACCCGCTTTGCGAAGACTTCTTCAGGGCTAGTCGAATTTTTAGCTTTTTAGGCCTATCACAATATTCTGCAAATCTCTTCCGCGGCGTACCTGATTTGATTGAATAAGAATAAGATGAGATTTATCATGCAACAGTATGTGGCGAATTTATATACGCGTTCAACCAGTCTACGTTCTTGTTCAAAAAACGTTCGTGATATCGACAACTTGCAATCCATTTTGGTTCAATTTTAAACACAAGATCTTCAATAAAGCTTTAATTCCTTTTCTCGCAGCTTTAAAAAACTTGATAGATTGATATTTGATCTTGAAAAAGGCAAAAAATCCAAATATCAGTTTTCATATAATTTCGAAGACAATTTTGAAAGTTGAAGAAAATATATGAATGTCGCAAAAATGCGCAAGAGATTGTAACTTTATCTGAAAGCCAATACTCGATGCTATTCTATGTATATGCTTTACCACTGGAACAATGCGGAATAACTAAACTTTAGCATAATTATATCCACAACTTCTTTTAAAAAATGTTTATTTTGCCTTCTGATTCGATAGATGTTTTTTTCACAAACTTATCATTATCAGTTTGAGTGAATATTCCTGTATTTACCTTGGTTGAGGATACAAGATTTACAATAAACAGAAGATAAAGCACTGTTGTGGGTAAAATCTCTCAGTAATCGGGTTGACAGTTTAGGCGAATTCTCGCCGCGTCAAGTGTAAATCAAACAATAAAATTTATGTAAAAATTGTTCAACTTCTACTTTTTTTCTAAGATACCTAAATTTTTTCCTAGTATGCAATTATTTTTAGCAGTTTTTCAGCAACAAATAGATATCATCGGTTCACGAATCGGTGAAAGTTGACATTTGGAATTCAATCCCGTTAGATTTTGATTACCCACACGCGTCGTGTCTTTCGCATATCAATCTAGCTCAGTCTTTTTGACGACGTTAGACCTATTGTTGATTCAGTCTTTCTCTGAGTGCGTACTGCGGTCCAAGGCGCGTGATATCATTTCAATTTTTTCTCCAAATAACTGAAACCTCACGTTACTTTTCAGCCAGTAATTTCCAGGAGTGAAGTCAATTAGTTGTTTACCTTCAGTTATATTTAAAGTCGATTGTTAATGGTCGATTTGATGTTGGTTTTGCATTTTATTGAAGTCACTTGATTTAGAGCCGCTCAACAGTTTGTTGCTTTGTTATTTTGTTGGAAAATGTGGAGCCTTACTTATTTCTTTTCCAGTTCTTAGCTATCATGGCCCCATTTGAGAGCATATTTTATGATAAGGGTTGTGCTTGCCAGGTCGATCACGTAGTGGTTGCATAAGGTCATCGTGGCGTCACATTATCTCTCATTCCATCGTCCAACCCAATATGTTCCTTTCCAGGCTCTTTCGTGGCTGTGTGCCCTGTGAACGAAGTTTCAACTGCATGGCGCCCCGGTTAATGTCCAAATCTGATTTACAAGCCTCAATCGCTACCCTTAGTTTGTACGTAGCAAAATTGGCGCCAAACGTGGGACCAGTTTTGCACGTAATACCACACTGGATCAAAAGCAACGGACAAATCTCTATTAAATGATAAGTACAAAGTTACTATTCGAATACGGTACTAAACGGTTCATTTATTCTGAAATCGAAATTGGATCAGATAAAAAACGACCTTGACATAATAATGACATTTTAAACTTATTTTTGCGAGCAGATGAATTGAAAGTATGCGGAAAAGGAGACTTTATTGTTATATAGCTGACTGAGAGTTTCACAAAAAACTAACTCAAATGATATCTACTAACGTTGAAGGAAGGCACTTCGTCACAACACTAACCACTTTTGAAGGTATTTATCGACTTAGAACGGGCCATCGATAGCCTACCACACACTTTGATATTCGAATTGCTTTTGTAAAATGCAGAATGCAAAAACAATACGTGCCGTAAGTGGAGTCGGGTAGGTGAAAACCTCAAAAAATCTCTTCACGGTAAGACCAAGCAGATCTAGAAATGGAACCCACAAAATAGCAGACTCAGGAGACGTCCTGTCCTAACCTGGCGAAAAGCTCCATTGGATGAGATGAACTTATATTATTCCTATTTATATCAAGTGAAGAAATACGTTCTAGAAATAAATTTAATATTTCCACATGAATAGCATCTAAGATGACAGTTTTCGCGTTCTAAATCTTATTAAGATCATGTTACGATATTTTATCAAGAACAAAGATATGATTCTGATTTGATTTCTTATACTCCAAGCCAAGTATACCTCCCAGCACAGACCGTAGTTCGCAACCAACACATTTACCTATTTTTGAAAGTATTTAAGATACTAAGAACTGCAAATGTCCTTTCAAGGGAATCCAAGAAAGAAAACCTGTCTGTACGTCGCGCTTTCAAACTTTCAAGCAAAATTGGATTTCTATCTTCGTTCGTTTGACTTCATCTAATTGGGTCATGTGCTGAAAGGAGAAATAAGGTTTTTGTCTAGCAACTCAGCCATCAACCTAACATAGCTATTAACATTCAATAAAAGAAGTGATTGGACTGTTATGGTAATAGCATTGGAACCAGATATAATTCTATTATATAGGATATATCGATTTTGTAGTGAGACAGCACTGTAAAAAGTTCATATTAAAATAAAATCGCTCATAATATCTACCCGTTTCACAGATACCGTGATGTGAATATTCTTATTTAATTCAATAGGGACAGCCTTTCGGCATACAAATTCAACAGAATCAACATAGATGTTAATCAAGGAAGAATTCAGTGGTCAAGTTCCTGAGTACGGTGATTCTACTTTGAGTGATCAAAATTTGATCGACATGTCTAGCTTATTTCTAAATTTTGCCATGACAATAATTCGATGAAATATGGAGAATGCAGGCCAAAGTATTTTGTTATCATGCTCTCTCAATTTGCATGAAGTACTATGAGCATTTATCAAGTTGAAATGAAGCTTTCCTCAGTAAGCTCAACCTTATTTCCGTATCGGAATAGAGTTAGTACAACTTTATGAAATAAGAAGTTATTTGCAAAAAATACATTCTGATAAGTCCTGATTAGAGCTCTTCTACGAATACTTCATTAAAAAGCCACTTTTTTCATCCGGTCGTCTTGTTCGAAATCAACAGAGGCTATTTCCAGGATAATTTGAAAGAAAAGGTACTAGATTGTAATTAGTTATTCTGATTAGTAATAATCGAGATATTTCTCAGGATAACCTTATGAAACTTGATATTATTCTGATTGATCATCCTGCTCAAGCTTCAATAGGGCTTCTCCTTGGAATAAAATTTTGAGATAGTCATTTGTTTTTTGATCTGGTCATCCTCATCAGGAGTAACTGAGGCTTCCTTTAGATGAACTCTGATTTTCCGAATCAAACTAAGCCAAGACCCTTTTCAGGATAATCTTATCAAAAAGTTATCTTTTCTTTATTTGGAACTCATGTTCAGTACCAATGAAGGTGAGTCTTAAGTATATCTCATGGAAAAGTTACTTGTTCTTTCATCTGGTTACTCTATTCAGCCCTAACTTGGGCTCTTATCAGGATGTACTTTCAGGGAAGCTGATTGGTAATTATCTGGTTATTCTATTCAGTCCCAATTTAAATGATCTATGAATTCATTGCCATCCACAGAAAGAGAAGAACGAGTTTTCTTCGGAACAAGTTTTTCCAAGTGCTCATCCAAAAGAATTCAAGAACTATTGAGAAGTGCTGATTAAATCGATGTAAGGTAATTCTGATCAGAGCCTTCATATGGTCGTTACATCCTTATTCGATAAGCCTGATCTTTTTTCTATCAGAGAGTAGCCTGAACCCTGTCAAATATTCTAATTAGGCACTCTATTGATGGTATTAACAGTCATTCACCAGCAAAGCGCCTGTTAGCGAATCGCTCGTTTTTTTTGAGCATCGAATGACGATTGATCGAAAATATGTGACATCTGCAGAAACGGACACTAAGCTCAAGTAGTGTTTCAAGAGAATAAAGATATGATCTTGATCTTGGTATTGTCTTGCTTACAACAAGATATCTTCTCTTGATGAAACACTAAGCTCAACAATGTTCCATCAAAAAACGACTCACCATCAATGGGTATGTTTTTTATTTACTTGTACTAAGTATAAGAGAGTATTGTGAAACCAACAAAATTCACCTATCGAGATTTTGATGGAAATATCCGTTTTGAGCATCCCTCAGTCCATGATGACTATCTTCGGCTTGATGTCGGTACGTATGTTCGTGCGTGCGTTCGTGCGTAACTCGCAAATCTCAAAACTGGTTGAAAGTATAATGTTGAAATTTTGTAAAAAATAAGAAGATTTTCCTTCATTGAAATTTTGTATTTGAGACTGGCATAAAGTCTATTTGTGCATCTCACAATATGGTCTCAATCGTCTGTACCGGAAGTGCACTTTACTTAGAACTTTTTTGGGATTTTTCCAATAAATCCAGAATGATCAACCGTAGGATGTAGAAATTTAGTATTTAAATTTGATCTTGTATCAAAATGGTCATCTATTACTTTTGTATGAATTGGACAAGCTAGAAGTGCACTTCATTTGAAATTAATTTTCTTATTTTTCTCATAAATCTAGAATTATCAGACATAGCACATTGAAATTTAGTGTTTGAACTTGTTGTAGCATCAAAATAGTCATCTATTATTTTAGTATCAATCGGCCAAGCCGGAGGTGCAGTTTATGAGTATAACAGTTTAATTGAGATGATAAGGTTGGCAATAATAATCTGTTGTCAATTTTTTAATTTTGTTTGACATTTTACATGTCAAAATATTTTTCCCTAAATTTCATTTCGTAAGCATGACAAAAGTGACAAAATTGAATCAGAACATGCTTTTTCATACAAATTTAAAATTAATTTACATTATGTTGGTCACACGGTCCAGCTTTAATTTCAGCATTATTGAACTCTAAATATACATATTCATCAAGCCTCTTGAAGGCATGAAAAACTGGAAGGGGCACTGAAATCTACGACTATCTGACGGTCTCAAAGTACAAGGAAATATTGTGAAATCGACAAAATTCACATATCAAGATTTTGATGGATATATCCATTTTGAGCATCTCTGAATCCATTTTGACTATTTTTGGCTTGATGTCGATACGTATGTACGTATGCATGTGTGTATGTGCGTAACTCGCAAATCTCAGAATTTGTCAAACGTATGATGCTGAAATTTTGTATAAAAGACTGGTATAGGATCTAGAATCTTGATGTGCGCCTCGCATTATGATTGCAATCGTCTGTACTGGAAGTGCACTTCACCTGATACTTTTTTGAATTTTCTGCATAAATCTAGAATGATCAGCCGTAGTATACTAGAATTCAGTATTTGAAATTGCCGTAGCATCCAAATGATCATCTCCTATTTTCGTCCCAATCGACTAAGTCGGAAGTGCACTTCATATTACAGACTTTTCGAATTTTTCTCATACGTTTGAAATAATCAGTCGCAGAATATTGAGATTCCGTATTAAGCACTTTTATAGCATCTAGTTGTACACCTTGCATTATGATTGTGATCGGCTAAGCCAGGAGTGCAGTTTACTTGGAGCTTTTCTTCAATTTTTCGCATAAATCCAAATCGATTGAACGTAGAATATATAATATTAGAGTATTCAAGATGATAGTACTGTCCAGATGCTCATATCCTATTTTAGGAATGTTGTAGCAAAAGAATGATGACCTACTGTTTCCATAGCATCCGACCAGCCGTTGAATGATGAGATGTAGTGTTTGGTTATATGTATTCAATGATGTAAAAGTAAGTCACGTGATGTCAGATTTTTCTTATTACCGAATGATTCACACTTGAGTGTCCCACGTATATTTATTCCATACCGACTACATTCGAATTCGAAGTTGAGTTCATCAATTTGCCTGATTCTAGATACAACATTTGTTCAAGAAGAGCAGCAATAATGACAACAATAAAACCCTCCAGCGATAGCTTGCATTTTTCTAGACATTGCGAAGATTCAATACAGCTTTGCTTATCAATATTTCTTAATTATGTTAGTTGAATTCCGTACTTGTAGAAGGTGATTCATTTAGATGTACTAGTTGCATAATGGATTTTTCAACCTAGTGATGCATGGATCATGGCAACTTTTCAACATATTTTTGCTTGGTATTGTTTGAAATTTCATCATGAAAAGACTAAGTGTACTACGAGAAATGTGTTCCGTGTACTTAGCTACTTATGGGCTACATACGCCTATTAAACGCCCAATTTGCTGTACCATTGAAGCCCAATTTCCATTACTGGATAATACGTGACCCAATAGACCATATCCAGCACGTGGTGAGTAAAATATACCGGCGGTAGCTGAAAATAGCCAGTCAGAACATAACTGTCGATGACGCCCGTATTTCGCCATTAAAACGGACTATTTGCTGTCTGAAATTGAAGTCCGTGATCTCTAGGACATTTGGTACCTTCAAGACGGCGGCACTTGTCATACAGCCTGTGAAACTATGGCTTTATTGCGAGAACAACTCGATAATACATAATCAAATACACTTCAGACACACTCAACAAGCTACAAATAAACACATACTTCCTCACAGAAAGAAATCCTCAAATTCCAACCCTATATAGTTAAATAAAATTACACAAACCAGATAAATCAATCAGACCCATAACTTCCTCTATACACTCACCAGCATACAAACTAGCACATAGTATGAACAACATCATGATACATAAATTCAAATACAACTCTCCTTGCAGTATAAAAAACTCATCGGATTTAATTGAACAAATAAACCATTTTAATACAACAAATAACAAGAATTTCAAAATGATTTTATTTGATATTGTCAACCTTTACATCAATATTCCAACACAAGATACACTTACACCCTTACAAGAACACTTATACGATAATAATGATTTTCGAGAAAAATACAATATCTCAAATAATGACATACTTAATATATTAGAACTTTTTCAACTTAGTTTAGATCAGAATTTCTTCAACTTTGACTTCAACTCAAATAATGACATACTTAATATATTAGAACTTTTTCAACTTAGTTTAGATCAGAATTTCTTCAACTTTCTTCAACACTTAATGACGGATTACCGATGGGTTCTGCAGTCAGCGGTTTATTAGCAAATATCTTCATCGATTATATTGAAACCAATATATTCAAACACCCTTTAAACAGTAGAATTTTATTCTGGAAAAGATATGTTGATGATACTCTTTGTTCTTGGAATGGTGATGATGCAGAATTAGATACTTTCCTAAACGACATTAATAATTTATCAAAAATCAAATTCCCGCTGGAAACCGAACAAAATCAAACTATTAATTTTTTAGATCTCACACTATTACACTCACAACATAATATAGAATACAATATATACAGAAAACCTACATTCACAGACATAATAATTCCATATAATTCATACCACCCACCACAAATTAAAGTTAGTGCCTTTAGATACATGTTTCAGAGATTATTGACCACCCCTCTTTCACACACACACTTCACTTCAGAACTAAAAACAATAACAACAATAGGATTAAACAACAACTACCCATTAGATTTAATAGAAAATATATTTAAAAATACAAAACGTAACTTAACCCTACAACAAATTTATAAACACACTACAAAATACATCTCCATACCCTATTATACAAATATTCACAACAAGATAAACCGTACACTCAAGAAATATAATATACAACCAACTTCAAAATCACACCCCACGTTAGCTAACATCTTCACCAACACTAAACCAACAACATCAAAAAAATAATAGCAGTGAGATTTACAAAATTGATTGTGATGATTGCAATAGTACATATATTGGAATGACAACACGTAAACAAATTAGATACAAAGAACATGTCAAAAACAACCCTCCGTCAGCATTCGGCACACATCTAAAAACAGAGAATCATTCATCTACAATTGACAACAGTAAACTACTACACAAAGAAGATAATTATAGTAAACTCATACTTTTAGAAAGACTAGAAATCTCAAAACACCTTAAAAATAATGAAGAACAACATATATTAAACGATCAAACTTTTTTCCCCGAAAATCATATTTTCAAATTATTACCGCCATTCTCCCGACACCACACATGACACAAGTCCGGAAACAACACTCCACTCATAATTCAATGTAATTCGCTCACTTGACCGAAACCACTGATCTCTATATAACACTGGATTGGGTTTAGACCGTATTCTGGCATCTGAAAGCGGCCCCGGTTGAACGGCGGCCTTGACAGTAAAATTGAGGCTTTGTGTTCCTATTCGGCGGCAAATTCAAAACACTTATAGAAGACACTCGATGAAATTCAAAGTATAATGCAAGTAAGATGAAGAAATTATTCTCAATATATATTAAAATACATACATTAATAATCAACAAAAGTTAAAAATTGTTATAATAGTTGAAATATTTATTAATAGTTAAAAATATTTGAGAACTTTTTAGTGTCAGTGTTTCAACTATTTTTTAAACATTGTAGTTTAGTATTATTTAATCCGTTGAATAAGTTTTATAAATTTTTGTTACCTAAAATTTGAAACTATGAATTTACCTATATGAATGAATGAAATGCATTTCTGCGATAATATTGCCTATTCAAAACTAATAATTTTAAATATCTACTACACATGATAGGAGAATAATAATACATTTAATAATCAAGATTTTATTGTTCGTAAGTAAGCACAAATTTGCAGTCCAGCGATTAATTTTGTGAGCAAGATATTTTATATTAAATTTGAAATATTACTCAAATTTGTTATCATAACTTACTTGTGCAGCGTCAAATTTCTTAATGAATCGGCTTTATTTCCGCAGAACATGCATTTGAACACCATGGTTTAAAAATTGCGTCCCAACACCATACTGAACTGTCACCAACATATGTAACCAATTGAACACAGAACCTCATTTTTGCCAAGATGGCGACATTCAATTGGGGCCGCATTCCAGCGACCTAAACCCAATCCAGTGTTATATTCAGATCAGTGACCGAAACACACGCTAAAATGTTTCACAACAAAACTTTATTAAATTTAAACATAATCATGACTTTTTACAAACTAAGCTGCTTTTAAACCATTGACGGTAAGCCTATTCATTGTTTTCGAATATTGCATGCTCCTACTTCTCTTTATTTATATATATTCAAATTCTTAGCCTCACAAAAAAATTTTCCAGTTTCCAATCTTCAATTGTCAAAAAACAAATATGATTTTTCAATATTAATATTATAACTCGACTAGTCTAATCTTAAATTTGAATTTAATTACAAAACTTTATATAAAAAACATTATTTGAAAATAATTCTCAAAATTATGATTCCAATGTATTTTTTAGCCAAGGCCTGAAGATGGGCGATTGTCCGAAATCGATAGCCTCAAGATTCCAATTAAACGTATGTTTTTTGAAACAATTTTTCAACTTTTCGACTTATTATATTATTAATTTATTACCTAATACTAACTCAAACAAAGTCGCAGATATTCATATTTAACTATTTATATCCACTGATTACTTCACTGTTTGATATTAACTGCTCTAGCTTCACCAACAACATCAAAAAAATAATAGCAGTGAGATTTACAAAATTGATTGTGATGATTGCAATAGTACATATATTGGAATGACAACACGTAAACAAATTAGATACAAAGAACATGTCAAAAACAACCCTCCGTCAGCATTCGGCACACATCTAAAAACAGAGAATCATTCATCTACAATTGACAACAGTAAACTACTACACAAAGAAGATAATTATAGTAAACTCATACTTTTAGAAAGACTAGAAATCTCAAAACACCTTAAAAATAATGAAGAACAACATATATTAAACGATCAAACTTTTTTCCCCGAAAATCATATTTTCAAATTATTACCGCCATTCTCCCGACACCACACATGACACAAGTCCGGAAACAACACTCCACTCATAATTCAATGTAATTCGCTCACTTGACCGAAACCACTGATCTCTATATAACACTGGATTGGGTTTAGACCGTATTCTGGCATCTGAAAGCGGCCCCGGTTGAACGGCGGCCTTGACAGTAAAATTGAGGCTTTGTGTTCCTATTCGGCGGCAAATTCAAAACACTTATAGAAGACACTCGATGAAATTCAAAGTATAATGCAAGTAAGATGAAGAAATTATTCTCAATATATATTAAAATACATACATTAATAATCAACAAAAGTTAAAAATTGTTATAATAGTTGAAATATTTATTAATAGTTAAAAATATTTGAGAACTTTTTAGTGTCAGTGTTTCAACTATTTTTTAAACATTGTAGTTTAGTATTATTTAATCCGTTGAATAAGTTTTATAAATTTTTGTTACCTAAAATTTGAAACTATGAATTTACCTATATGAATGAATGAAATGCATTTCTGCGATAATATTGCCTATTCAAAACTAATAATTTTAAATATCTACTACACATGATAGGAGAATAATAATACATTTAATAATCAAGATTTTATTGTTCGTAAGTAAGCACAAATTTGCAGTCCAGCGATTAATTTTGTGAGCAAGATATTTTATATTAAATTTGAAATATTACTCAAATTTGTTATCATAACTTACTTGTGCAGCGTCAAATTTCTTAATGAATCGGCTTTATTTCCGCAGAACATGCATTTGAACACCATGGTTTAAAAATTGCGTCCCAACACCATACTGAACTGTCACCAACATATGTAACCAATTGAACACAGAACCTCATTTTTGCCAAGATGGCGACATTCAATTGGGGCCGCATTCCAGCGACCTAAACCCAATCCAGTGTTATATTCAGATCAGTGACCGAAACACACGCTAAAATGTTTCACAACAAAACTTTATTAAATTTAAACATAATCATGACTTTTTACAAACTAAGCTGCTTTTAAACCATTGACGGTAAGCCTATTCATTGTTTTCGAATATTGCATGCTCCTACTTCTCTTTATTTACATATATTCAAATTCTTAGCCTCACAAAAAAATTTTCCAGTTTCCAATCTTCAATTGTCAAAAAACAAATATGATTTTTCAATATTAATATTATAACTCGACTAGTCTAATCTTAAATTTGAATTTAATTACAAAACTTTATATAAAAAACATTATTTGAAAATAATTCTCAAAATTATGATTCCAATGTATTTTTTAGCCAAGGCCTGAAGATGGGCGATTGTCCGAAATCGATAGCCTCAAGATTCCAATTAAACGTATGTTTTTTGAAACAATTTTTCAACTTTTCGACTTATTATATTATTAATTTATTACCTAATACTAACTCAAACAAAGTCGCAGATATTCATATTTAACTATTTATATCCACTGATTACTTCACTGTTTGATATTAACTGCTCTAGCTTCACCATAACACTACACACACTCAAATCGTTTGCTTGCGTTTATATATAGAAATATCTATTTCTCGAGTTTTCTACCACATTTCTAAAATATTGCTAGAGGCTTCCTTTGGGAGGGGTGATGACGAGGGAAAGTCCACCTGCAAGGTCACCTTCACCAGCCTCCACACTCTCGCACGTTACATTATGTATATTATGTACATTTTCTATACTATCAAGTTCACAGAAAATGCAAACACTATAATGAACACATCCAATAATACCATCTTCTTCCAGATTTCAACCTAACATATAACAGTATAATGAAAAAATACCAACTGAATCCATGAACTATAATTATCTTCTTCCTTCTTTCAGCAGAGAATCAATAATCATTGATTACCTATCAAAACGGAATCAATGATAATTGTTTGCATGGTTTGAAATTAAGCATTTTCGAAGCAGATTTCAGTCCAGCAATAGGGTACTTTCAGTGCAAATGCTACAAAAAAATTGTACAATGAAACCTCCATATAACGTACTTCCATTTAACGAACTTCGGATAAAACAAACAAAAAATCCGGTCCTGATGATTATAATGTTCATTGTCCAACAAAGTTCAACTATATTATACGCAATTTCGTAACTCAACCAACTTCAAAAGTGTAAACAATTGATTTTTCAAAACAGGATTACCAACGACAAGCATGTCGATATCAAACAGCCACGTGACTTCACGACGAGTATATGCCATGGACACAATTATAAAGATTTTTGCTCCAAAACAAAGTTTTCTGACATATTTTAAACCCATTTATATATAACGAACTTTCGGTTCCAACGGTGACTCTCGCTTCACAATTAGTCCAATATATCGAGGTTTCACTGAACTACGAAAGCAATATCTACATTCTGGGTATTGACAGTACTTGCATTAGTATTATTAAAGAAACAAAAACAATAAATTAAGTATTAGATAGTTACTTTATCATGGTGAATAGAAAGATGGAATGATGAGTCAATCTTGAGTTACTCGATATTATCAATTCCGTTATGAATTAGTTTATTTGGAAAACTAGAACAAATTTTTCTCGGTGGTTTAGTAGTTTGTTGAAGTATTTTATATGATAGGAGCCCAAAAAATTTAAAAAATTTGTACTTGAGAGATTTTCTCTGAACAGACTAGATAAAATTATTTTTGCGTGAATAGTATTCTAGATGAAAGCGCAATATTTGAGCTTTGACCGAATGAATATTTGAGAAATCACAGGTATTTGCTCGACCAGTCCCAGAAGAAAGAAATTGAGGAAGTGCAAATAAGTTGCGGATCAAACATACCTCTTAAATTAACAGTCTTAGAACATCATTGGGTAGGGGACTCATAAATAATGTAGCTCAAAGCTCTTGAAGATTTTTTCCCCTCTTTTCCCGGACTCTGACCTCTCTTACAGAGGGTCCGGAATCGTCCGGAAAGAAATTTTTGAATTTGAGTTTCCAACAATATCTGGACATAACTATATATCTAGAATCAAAATCGAACGTTGACATAGAAAATTCAATGAAATTAAATGTTGTGAAACTATAGATTCTTCGATTTTCCTGAATGTGTGGGCTCCAACAGTAATAACATATATGTGATATGTAGCACAGGGGCCAAGTTTATCAATTTATTTAGTGTAATCGATTCCATTGCATATTAAAAGGTAATCACGCACTTGTGTCAAGTGAAGTGCAACGAGGCGACAAAATTTGAATCAATGAGCACTTGAGCAAAAGAAGGTTCACCGAACCGACAAAAATATATTTTCGGTAGAAAACCGTGACAATTATCGAAATTTTGTGCGAATGTGCAAGAAGATATACAGCTTGGACGAAGAGATTATTACGTTCCGTATGTGCGCAGAAGAAGAGAGTCAAATTAAAAAACTGGCAGACGTTAACTGCAAGTTTATCCGATCTGTACGAAGAGCAAGAAGATAGTGTCAATTCTTACCAATATGTTCAGAATAGTTAATGGAACTTCTTCAAGCTTCGCTCTGATTGAAGTAAATTCACCTCGTTAGAGAATCACGCACTTTTAACAAGCGAAGCCTGGCGGAGAATAAAATATTATTTCAAAAAATCTCACAGAGTCGTCGCGCGCCTTTCGATCTGCTTTTCCAAAGTACACGTACGCGTGATCATATTGATTAGAAATTATTTTTTCCTGTCCTTTTTCAAGTGCGCGATAATCTTAAAAATTCCAAAGCTCAATAAATTTGTGTGTATTGCAGTAGAATGTGTTTTCTGTATTTTTCTTTAATTCTGTGCATTTTTTAGGAATGTCGGAAGTTTGTCATAGATAAATCGTCGACTGATTGAAAATGATTTGTCACTACTTCACAATCCGAGTATTTAGATGATCATAGCCGGGAAAAATGATATGTCCAAGAGTTCAGCAGATGATGAATAAGAAGTGAAACGAATAATGAGCTTTTTATCTTGTCCAATTGAGATAATTTCTTTTTCTCAATTTTATACAGTTTTTTGCAGAATATCAAAACTTTAGCACGCGTTTTTTGATTTCTGTCTGTCATGCTGATCTCCGAAACGTTTGAGTCGATTAAGTTCAAATTTTCTACAGTTGTTGCTGTCACGTCAAGATTTCAAATAGTATTATCAATGTACAGTTGGTAACACACGAGTTGTAGTCGTATCTATCTGTCCGCGCATTATCCATCTTATTAAGTTGAAACTTATAACTGATGATGCTGGCAGTGGCGTGAAGATTTCTGATGGTATTGTAATGTTTATTGCTTGAAGAATCAGTTTGTAATTAAATAAAAGTCACTATTCAATAATCTAAATTGAGATAAAAGTTTTATTCTTCTTATGTCACTAATAACATTTTATTTATTTATTTGTAACTTAATTCTAACTTAAACAAGGTCACAGATATTTATATTTCACTATTTATATACACTGTTCGATAATTATTTCACCAGTTCTACTCTAATTACTATTCTCTCTACACGTCTTTTGCTTGGCCTTATATAGAGAAATATCGTTTTCTCGAATTTTCTATTTCTCGACTCTTTCCATTTCTAGAAATTACTAGCGGCTCCCATTGGGAGGGGTGATGTGCTGCGACGCAGGGCGGCGTAAGCAAGGACGAAAGGCCCCTCCCCATATTACGTCGTCTTTACGAGCTTCCCCCATTCTCACACGTCACACTGCCCTCTTCTTAAGGGTGTTTCGTCCCGAAACACACCTTCATGTCTATGCCGGAATCGACACTCGCCGCCCTTGGTGCAACCAGTAGTTTGGTACAAGTAGCAGTCGACAGTTTTCAGTCCAATCAGGCCTGCTGGGTGGAAACAGCAGACCAATATTTGAATTCCGCTGTTCTAGAATATTACCTCTATCATATTTCGAACGATCTTCCAATCTAATCCATCCAGACCGCAGCCCAATTTTGGTATTGCCAGTTTCAGGATGTCGTTCTGCATCAAATGGCCTCGCATGTCTTGCAGCGCTTCCCACATGGAACGGTAGGTTGGTTTGTGATGAAATTTATCTTTCGTTACCATGTGGTGAATATAGCGTTCCTTAGTTGTCGTATTGTCCCTCAGACAGATGGTCTTGCCTACTGTAGGCTTCTGGTGTTCTGGCCTGCCAAACTTCTTCTTTTAAACTGCTGCTATCCTTTGGTACATCTTCAAATCTCCTGATACACAATGGGCCAAGGAGTAGACGGCCGGGACTCTGAATAGATCCTGCTGCACTTCGGTAGTTATTCCGAATCGAGCCCGGCGTCCACTTGAAAAAGTCTACATGAACTCCTCAAATGAATCTTCCTGCGCATGGATCTTACGAACACGTGCGTCATTATGATCTTCATTGTTGTCTCCTGCAAATGGTGCTAGCCGATTGAAGTGCACCACTCTTGATTTGCTCTTGGGGTTGCGTCTGATTTCATAGATTATGTCGTTGATTCTTCTGATGACTTCGTAAGGCCCTTTCCAAGATGTCTGTGATTTTGGAGACAGGCCACGTCGCCGCCCTGGGTTATAAAGCCACACAGAGTCTCCTGATTGAGAACCCCCGTTTTGTGCCTTGACGTCATAGGTCTCTTTCATCCGGTCGCTGGCATTCTGCATGTTTATACGGACTCGGGAGTGGATATCGTCCATCTGACGCCTTAAATTATTGACATAATCTTCACCAGCCAGATCTTCTCCAGGTTTGCAGCCGAACTTTAGGTCGCATGGTAGCCGAAGTTTCCGTCCAATAATAATTCTTGCTAGAGTCTGTCCGGTTGTTTCGTGTACGGATGAGCGGTGGGTCTAGAGGAACAGATGGAGATATTTGTCTCAGTCTCTCTGGTGACTGAAGACAACTTTGGCCAGGTGTCTGTTGATGGTCTTATTCATCCGTTCCACTACTCCATCAGACTGCGGATGTAATGCAGTCGTTCTGGTTTCACGAATATTCAATAATCCGCATATCCCTTGGGAAAGTGTGGATTCAAAGTTTCTTCCCTGGTCAGAATGGAGTTCCAAGGGTACGCCAAAACGACATATCCAGTTCTTCACTAGGACATCTGCAATAGTAGCGGCCTCTTGATTAGGAAGGGCATACGCTTCCACCCATTTACTAAAATAGTCCATGACGACAACAATGTATTTATTTCCGACGTCTGACTCGGGAAATGGCCCTGCTTCGTCGATGGCTATCCTCTCGAATGAACTACCGACATTATATTGTCGCATCAGAGCTCTTGGTCGTTTCTGCGGTCCGTTGCTTGAAGCGCACGTAGTGCATTTCCTGCAACATTTCCTAACGTCTTCTTTGCAGTTTAGCCAATAGAACCGCTCACGAACTCTCTGCAGAGTCTTCATTACCCCAAGGTGACCTCCACTCACTCCATCATGGAAATTTCTCAAGACCTTCGGAGCCCGACCTCTAGGAACGATTAGCTGTTCTCTACTCTTGGTTTCATCCGGATCTTTCAGGGCACCCTTCAAGACGCCTTCATCCAGGATTATGGAATCCCATTGCGCCCAGTATGATTTGACCGTCGAGGAGTATGATGCCAGCTCTTGCCATGTCGGTCTTGTTCCTTTCTTCTTCCGTTCTTGAATAATTCGCAAATCTAAGTCGCCATCTATGTCCTTTTCCATCTCTTGTGGTTGCCAAGCATCGTCAATGACAGTTGTCCGGAATGCTTCTGCTTCAGCCTTAGAACAATGCTGACAATCTTTGGGATATGGTCGTCTTGATAAGGCATCAGCATTCTTATGCGCTGTACCGGCTCGATGTTGTATGTCGAAATCGTATTCTTGAAGTCTCTTGATCCATCGAGCGACCTGACCCTCAGGATTCTTGAATTTGAGTAACCATTTTAGAGAAGCGTGGTCAGTTCTTAACAGGAACTTTCTGCTATACAAATATTTGTAGAAATGCTCGATGGACTTGACTACTGCTAGTAATTCCCGTCTTGTGACGCAGTAGTTTCTTTCTTGCTTCGATAAAACCTTACTGAAGTATCCGATGACTCTTTCTTGACCATCCTGCAATTGGGACAAGACTCTCTCAATTCCGACATCGCTGGCATCCGTGTCCAAAATAAAACGTCCTTCTGTCTTCGGGTAACTCAGTATCGGTGCTTGAACTAGGAGTTGCTTCAGTTGCTCGGAGGCGACTTGGTAGTCTTCATCCCAGCTATATCCACGATTTTCTTCTGCCAGTCTGGTCAATGGTTTTGCGATATTGGCGAATCCACAAACAAATCTTCTGTAATAAGTACAAAGCCCGAGGAAACTATGTAGCTGATGTTTATCTGCAGGTACTGGCAATTCTTGAATTGTCTAAATTTTCTCTGTATCAACTGCTACGCCTTCTTCGAAGACCACATGTCCCAAATAGTCCACCCGTTTTTGGAATAAGTGGCATTTCTTTGGACTAAGTTTCAAACCAGCTTTCTTTAAATGTTGAAAACCTGCTCTAGATTCTTAAAATGGTCTTCAAATGATTTTCCCATCACAATTATATCGTCCAGGTACACCAAGCAAGTTTTCCATGATAGTCCTTTGAGTACGGTCTCCATAAGTCGCTCGAAAGTAGCAGAAGCATTACATAGGCCGAATGGCATGACCGAAAATTGCCACAATCCACTGCCGATAGTTAATGCAGTTTTCTCTCGGTCTTTCTCGTCCATTGCTACTTGCCAATATCCACTCTTGAGATCTATGGTCGAGAAGATCTTTGACCCGGCCAGGGTATCTAAGGTGTCATCAATCCTGGGCAGAGGATAACTGTTCTTCTTAGTAACGTTATTCAGCTGGCGATAGTCGACACAAAATCGTGTGGACCCATCTTTCTTCTTCACAAGTACCACCGGAGAGATCCATGGACTGTTTGAGGTTTCAATAATACCGTCCTGCTCCATATCTCGGATGATGGATTCAGCGTCTTCTTTCTTCGCAATCGGGAGTCGTCGTGGTGCTTGTCGAATTGGTCGTGCATCGCCGGTGTCAATTTTGTGATGGACAATATTTGTTCTTCCCTTTCGCCCCTCAATTGTTTCAAACACCTCTTGAAATCGGCGTATCAGATCTTCTGCTTGTACACGTTGCCGATTGTTTAATTGTTGTCCTTTGGATAGTACTGGACTGAATATTTCTCTCGAAAGTTTGTCGCAGTAGGGTCTTATCTCTACGTCTAGTCCAGTGGTTTTTATAGTGGACACTCTTGCGAGGCGTCCTAAAATAGTACCGGCCCTCAGTTTCACTGCATAATAATTAACGTTTATTATTCTTACCGGTACTATTTTTCCTGAACTTAGCAATCAAAATCCCCTACTGAACATTATCGTTTGATTCCAGCATTGCGACGCTCCCTTCCCGAGTCTCACCCTCTACTGTAGCTGGTACAATTTCTTCGCATCGCTCAGGAATCGCAAGGTCTTCTGTCAGCATTGAGCATGCTGAAGAATCTTCTTGATAATGTAGGACGTCCTCTTCATTATTGATTTTATTCACGCCGTTTTTCATATCGAGATCGAATCCGTATCTTCTGATTATATCCATCCCAAGGATACAGTCTTCCTCTATGTCAGCTACCAAGATACGGTGTCCAATTTTTGTTCCTCCAATTATGATGACGACGTCAACTTCTCCATGTGTGGTAGCTGAGTCACCTGTAGCTGTCCTAAGTCGCCATTTTGTCCTCATGCACGATTTGTTCGGACGCAGTAAATCGGGTCTTACTATGGTCTTCGTTGCGCCTGTGTCCAACAAAATACTACATGGCTTGTCGTCTATTTATCCATCCACAAATAAGCTATCAAACTGATGACGTAGCGAAGCGATGATTGCAATATTTTGTGGAGCAGGTTTAGGTTGGATCGATATTTGCCCCGGCACATCGACCCGATATAGTTTTCCTGCTTGGAGTTATTTTTGGGCCACGTCTTCAAGGGTTTCTTGCATCGACTTTTTGGATGACCTAGTTCTCCACAGTTCCAGCACCGTAGTTGTCTTGAATTCTTGAGATCTTTTACTTCTTCGATCAACCGCTGAACCTGGGCTTCTGAGCCTTCCGTGGCATCGGAGTCACAATTAACTTCTCGCACTCGGGCACTGCTTCTGGACGCCTGCTTTGCCGCTTCGTATTCCAGTGCATGAGCCAATGCTTCCACCAGCTTCTTCGGCCGCGCCAAACGCAGGGCTTGTTGCGTTTCATGGTCTCTGATGCCATCCACAAATATTCTCACAGCCCAGCTCTCCAAAAAATCATCCGGGCCAGTTGGATATGCAAGTCGAACTAGGCGTGCCACATCATCTTCGAACTCCTGTAGACTCTCGCTGGGACGTTGGTATCGGTTCTTGAGCTGCGTGTGATACATTTCCTCCAAGTGTACATGGCCGTATCGCAGCTCCAGTCGCTTGACCAATTTTTCGTAATTGTTGTCTTCTTCCGGTGGAATAGCCTGTAAAATGTTTACCGCATCTCCTCGGAGAGCAACTGTAAGCGCTGAAACTTTCTCAATATCATTCCAGCCATTAGCCTTAGCAGTGGCTTCAAATTATCTATGGTGATTAATCCAAGATGTTTGACCATCAAAGGTTGGAGGTTTGACACGCATTTTTGTAGTTGAGTCAAGATTTGGTGCAGATAATTCAATTATCTCAGCTTTTGAAGCTTTTTCCGGAAATGAAACACCAAATTTAAATTTTTCTTCAAAAATCTTCATTTTTTCATCCAATTTTGCATCCAGTTCTTCTTTTAACATTTTACAATTATCTTCAAATACTTCCTCCCATACTTTTGAATTTTTTCTAAATTTTTTCAGTTGCGGTTCAACTTTCTTTTATTTTCCTCCATCTTTCCATGCAGTTCTTCTCTCAAATTTCTAGATTTTTTTTCTAATTTTCCTAATTTTTCATATACAATTTTAGAGCGCTCTAGAAATTTTTCTTCTAATTTTGCTTCAAATAATGTAGAATTCTCTTTTAATTTTGATTCTAAATTTATAGAAATTTCTTTTAATTTTGACTCTAAATTTATAGAATTTTCTTTCAATTTTGATTCTAAATTTATAGCCAAATCGGTTAAAGAAAGTTGAACTTCAAACAAATATGCATCAGGATCCTCACCATCTTCAGTCAAAGCGTCTCGCAGTCGTTCTATTGAAACTTGTTTGCGGCCACTGGTTTCCAAATCCCGCTCTTCCAATTGATTTTTAAACTCTGCGACCTTCAAATCTTTCAACAACTTCTTAGACGCCATTTTCCAATTTTGCAAAGCAGCAATAAACAAAATACTAAATTGTTTATAACAATCCCACTTCTGACACCACTGTTATGTTTATTGCTTGACGAAATCTAGTTTGTAATCAAATAAAAGTTACTATTTATTAATTTAAATTGAAATAACAGTTTTATTCTTCTTATGTCACTAATAACACTATATTTATTTATTTGTCATCTAATTCTAAGTTAAACAAGGTCACAGATATTTATATTCCACTATTTATATACACTGTTTACTTCACTGTACGATATTCATCTCACCAGTACTACTCTTATTACTAAGCGAGGACGAAAGGCTCCTCCCCATACTGCGTCGTCTTTACGAGCTTCCCCCACTCTCGCACGTCACAATATATATAAACCCGAAATTAAACGCCAGTCGTCTGTTTGGGTGTTCCAAGGTGAAGAAGTGGCAAATGGTATACAACCATTTGTTTACCGGAAGTAATTGCTGAGCTTCGAAAAACCATTCCTGAACGTCTGACGAATCATCCTACACCAAGACAATGCAAGCTCGCATACAGTTCGCAAGACTATTGAATTTTTAGAGCAGCAAAATCTTGAATTGTTAGATCGTCTTCTTTACAATAGCGACTTAAGACCCAACGATTTTTTTACTTTTAAAAAAAAACAGACTTTTTGATCAAAGATTTTAGTCGAAGGGAGAATCAATACTGTTTCCAAAATTGGTTCAGGCGATTGCAAAAATGCATTAACATTCGTGGATAATACTTCGAGAAACAATTAAGTCATAAAAATCTATCTACTGTTTTCTTCCATTTCTGTATGCAAAACTAAAAAGACAGCCCTCGTATAATTTTCTCAATTCCTGTTCGGTCCAGGGACGGCACCAGGATTAAATTGATGGGTGGGCACGAATTGGCCGTATAAGTTGTTGGGTGGGCACGAATTGGCCGTATAAGTTGTTGGGTGGGCACCTAGATGTGAGCAAATGTGAACATGGCCTGTTGGCCTGCTATAAAAATGTAATATGCGAGTGGGTACCCGGGTGGGCACAACCTAATTTTGGGTGGGCAAGTGCTCAGCCAGGACCACCCCTAGCGCCGTCCCTGGTTCGGTCTTTTGCTTCGTTCTTTGTTTTTACCTCAGAAGATTTCACACATTTCTCCTTTGATATAAAGAAATTATATTCTTGGAGAAATAATCTCAAAATGGCAACTGTAATAGAAAAACTGTTTATTTACACAACGAACATATACAAAATGTAAGGATCATTTGTAAAACAAATATTTATATACTAAAACAATTGACAATCGTTATTTTGTTACTCGTTCTACGTTAAACGTAGCATTTAATACAGAACGACTGTTGAATTTAAGGAAACTAAATCGGGAGACAACTAAAATTCAAATATTTTCCAAATTCACGTCCAAAAAATTCAATGTCTTTCAACATTTATTATTATTTTATATTCACAAGTTTGAGGAGTTCGTTTGCTCATAATTCTAGCAAAGTTATTAATTGGTTATCTCTCTGGTAAGATGAAAGTGAGACTCTTGTCTGTTACAGCCACTTTTATTAAGATATAACCAAAATATAAAATATTCATGGGATTTGTTTGTTCGCATCTATTTCAAGGATCGATATCACAAAAAGATTTGGTATCTATAATAAAAAAAGCCTGAATTTAGGATTTCAAAAAATTATTTTTAGTCCTGATAGCAAGGTACCATTTGAAAAAACGATATGAGAGGATTATTATTATCTAGTTCTCCAAATATTGGTAAAAATAGCCTCCCATGCTCACTTGTTCGATTTTTATTTTTGTTAGAATCATAGCAAACAGTTTGTTATGAAATGACAATTTACAAAATATATTCAATATCAATCAGTGTTTAAACACACTTATATTCAAGAGAGCGCACAAAATATACAAACAGTACTAAAAATCTCTAATTTTTTTTGAACTCTTATATTGTACAGTGATGAGAGAATATGACAAGACAATGACAGACAGGCCTATCTGTCAACCTTTGATAAAAAAAAAAAAAAAAATATTGAAATTGAAGTCATCAACGTGCAACTAGGCACAGATATGAATCTAAATATGAAAGTGGTGAATTCTACAACAAATATTAGAATGGCTCTTTTTTTTAGGCAACTCATCAACGATACATTTGTCAACATATTTTATTGCATAAAAAATAAATTTCATGCGGTGACTTGATTGGTGCAGATCGACGGCTCTGAAGAATAAAGTTTATAATAAAGGTAGTCTAATTATCACAAAGTGATCGCCAATTAGAATAATTTCGTATGCCGTTTAGAATCATTTCAATGAATTAGAAGTTGTTAGTTTCGGTACCACGGTTACTTCCTAACAATTCAGGTATTAATTTCTAGCTTTGCGTTAGATGTTTTATAATTTTGAAAGTTTTTCCTCGAATATTTATGAGTTTCCAATATCTTGTAAGTAGTCTACATGTTTTGGAATGACGTATTCCACACTCGCTAACCGTTTTTCTCGCCTTCGGCTCGGATTACATATTTGCCGCTCATCTGGAATAAGGACAATTCCAATACTATATACTATTTCATAATAAGTATGTCCTTTTTTAACTTGAAAATAGAGTGAAATCCTAGTCAGTATTTTTTTGGATGTCAATATGAAGGGAAGAAAAATATTTTGATTTCTTTTGACATGATTTAAATTTCTGTAGTTGAACAATATTCCATAGTTGGACTATAAATTTTTTATGATGGCCTCCTTTAGTTTAATATTTCTTTTTACTGTGCTATACTTCTCTTGACATAATCACATCAAAAAGAGTTCAGTATAAAATAATTCGAAATTTTGAAACAAAAATTATTAATATTAACAGAATTTTAGTACTGCTCAAAGTTTTTGTTCGAGCCCTTAAGTGAGCATATATACAATGAACCCTAAATTTAAAAATATTTACACCTATGTACAATTGATGAGAGTACAGTAATGATATTGAATATATGATATTACGATCGCCTGTATTTTTGGGCGAGAGAGAGCGAAAATTTTCACGTTCCATTCAACTATTGATACAATTTTATCACATTTAAAGTTCAATATGAAAATATGTACAGAAATTTGATTGACAAAACGACTTCCTTTTCACATTCACTTGTTTTTATTATTGTGTGATTGTCACTTCACACAGACAACAAAAATATATCTCGCAAATGTCACAGTAACAATTTTCTCCGAAAAAAACACGAAAGTGGAATTCTGGACATTTCATTGCAATAACAATTTTTTTTCTGTATCTTATTATCATTTCTAATGGCCAGGTGCATCATTAAGAGAAAAATCTAATGAAGAAAGTTACAACAATAGCATTCAATTATTGACTCAATCAAGCGTTGTAACTGGCCATGAATGTTTTGAATTCGTTATATTTCTACTATTTCGTACTAAACTTGGAAACATAAAACGTAGATTCAATTGTGACTATCAGTCTTTTCCAAAAACTATATAGAGTAGAATTTTACCGTTCTTATTTGATGTTAGTAATGAGCCTAGTAAATACATAATACATAGATTACAAAAAAAGTGAATTTGGAATTTGAGGGATGATTTCTAGAGATTAAATGAGTGACCAAAAGAGTTTTTTCGATCAATTGAAAATTTAATATTTTCCGACATTCAAGAACCTAAACAAGAAAAATGGTATGATATACAAAAGGGGTTCAATTCTAATTCGTAGAGACAATATCTTGACTTCATTTTAGAGACTCTTGATATTTGTACCACCTAGCGGACAATTGGAGAAGTGATTCAATGTCGTCATCGTTAAAGACAGTCTCCCAGAAGTAAGAGACAGGATAAGATTTCGACATATGTATGTCATTAAAAATTTTTTTTCAATTTAATTGATAATCATGAATTGAATTTGATTTCGAGCATCGTCCTTACTTTTTACCAGCATTTTGTTTTTTTTGCAGTAACATACAATATTCAAGTCCTCATAAATGTAACTATGTCATTAAGACATTGACATTGACTTGTCGCCAAGGTGTCTACGACTTAGAATAGGACCGAAGATATTTCACGGTACTTGTTCATAGGAAAAATCGTCGCGAGCGGCTCGTTTTATAATTAGAACGCGTGCTCAAAATATTGTCATGAAATAAAAACTTTGAGCAAAATGATAGTAAAAAAAAAATAGATATAAAAATTATCGATATCATATTATATAACATAATTTTATCGATTATGGTACGAAACATTCAATGTTAGCTCAAATTGGTATTTTTTGTGAGCCAGTTTTAATTAAAAGAGATGTTGCTTCACAAAATTGCCGTCCTAAAATTATTTGATGAAGTGTACAGAATTTCAGATTTCCAAATATTTTTATGTATGAGCTCTGGATACTTTTTCATATGATCAAATTTTGATTTGTTACTGTTTCTTAGAAGTCGACATATATTATGAACAGATTGTAGGTAACAGTGGTTAGTTTTTACAAGGATACACAATGCAAAAATTCAATGTCCTCTTGCACAAATGGTTTTGATTTAAGACATTTGATGTCGTAAACGCTCTTAAAGAGGAGACTCATAAAAAATATAAATTTTCGTTCGTTTGGCACTAATTTTTGAATTTAAAAAAATAACAATACTCATAAGATATAATAATAACTTTCAAAATAAATCCATTTAGATAATCACTTTTACTCACTTCAAAATTATAGAAATAAACGAGAAGAATAAAGCCATAAGATTGAATATATATTTTTTTGAATTCAAACTACAATATTTTCTGATTTGAAATTATACAGAGAGTGTTATCATACTTCAGGAAACGAATTGAAGGTTGTATACTATTTGACGTACGGATCATAGCACAGTAAGAACTTTTTTTTAGTTCGTCAAATAGAATGAATGCTGATAATTATTTCTACAAGATTATCTGCCGGCGTTATTTTCAGCATGATGGTGCGCCACCGCATCTTGCTCGAATTATGCTTTTAGGACAGGTGGTTTTGTTGCATTCCTGTAGCTTGGCCCGCAAGATTTCCTGATCCAAATCCGCAGGATTTTTATTTTTGAGACCGTTTCAAGTCTCTTGTCTACGACAACCAAGATGCGCCGGGAAATTTTGAAGAGCTGAGCCAGCAGATAGAGAATTCTGCGACAGCAATAAAACAACATGTATGTAAAGCTTGTACTGCATCGTTCATTCAACGTGCTGCAATGTGTAGGGAAATGAATGATTATAATTTGAATAAAATTTGTAATTAATAATTAGATCGAATTATCCTAAAAGGTATGTGCTCAGTTATTTTTACAAATATCTTGAATTTGATTACAATATACAATATACGATATTTGAAATTATTGTGTAAGCAGAACAATTATTATTTCTGTGTTTAGTAGATATTATGTAATGTAGTCTCGTTATTAATTTTGATTATGTTGATTTCAATAAAGTTTGCTACTCCAGTGGTCTTATAAATGTTCACTTTAAGTGAACTACTCTTAATTTTCCGAATTTAAAAAGAAAAATATTTTTGTTCCATAATTAGCTTTTAATTTTCTTCCCGAAGTATGATAACACCCTCTATTTAGATGAGTTTGTAGGAATCTAAGATATTCCGCCGTTTATATATTTTTTTGAAGTGGAACTTCTATATAGGTTTGCCTCCCTAAATTTGAAGGGTGAATTTTGTATATAACCGAATAGACGATCACGTGATGCGAGTTATCGCAAATTATGAAACAATATTGTTTCAATTTTAGCGTGTGTATCGACGCGGTGAGTACATTTTAAATAATTAAAAAAAAAATCAATGAAAAATTTTGATGTAGGTACCTATATATTTGAAATTTATTAGTATTTAATATAGAAAATTTATTCTTGATAATGTTGAATATTCCATATTGTCTAAGTCATTTGTTTGTAGTAGTAGTTCACTTTTGACAAATAACTCAACTCCACGGTAACTTGTATTGAGGTAAATTTTTTTGGAAACATAATGTCTATGATTTGAATTTATAAAAAAAAAAATCACTTCGAACATGTGTATAATGTAAATTACTACACACAATCTTACATTCGTAATAAATAATAATAGAACTCGAGTAATAAAAAAATTTAAACGTTCAAGAATTTCGATAAAGATATTGAAAAAAAAACGTCGGTACTCTATACCAGCTGCGATGCGGAAAGAAGTGCATTTTACTGAGGAAGTATGATATTAGAATATTGTTAAAATGGTTGGTTTTACAAAAGAAAAGTAGTTGATATATTGCCAGATATTTGTAAAAAAGTTACCTCTTTTCAGCCTCAGTAAAAAATTCAATTTGCTTGGTATCGATAAGGCATTTTGAGTGTTTATTTAAACGAGAATATTTAGCTGTATATAAAAATTGAGAACGACTTTATTCTTTCTAATTTCACTGGGCTGAAAGTTTACCAGTAGAGTTCCTGAAATATATCAATATAATCAATATTCAATTTGTTTCACATCCTTCTGCTCAGAAAAATATTGTAGCTTGTTTATCAAAATGAATTAAAGAAAAAAATAGAGAAAAATTCACCATAAAATGTCCCTCTTTAGCGTTTACAGCTGTGTGACTTGTCAAACAGTGCTCTCTCTTTTGTGCATCAGTGGCGTATCAGCTGTTGGTTCCTCAATGGAGTCAACCAACGGATGTAAAGGAATTGGAGGCTGTTGCAGCTGCTGAGGAGGTTGTGTATGATGTTGAGGAGGCTGACGAGGCAGCGTGCGATACGCGGTGACCCCCGGCCCAGGAAACATTACCCCCGGCCATGGCTGCGAGACCCACGGCTGACGTGGGAGTGTACACATGCCCAAACCTCCATTTCGAAGCGTACAATACCTAAAACAATGATATAGGCATGAATGTTATAGTTTTTCATGAATTATAATAAACTAAATGAGCACAGCAAATAATGGATTTGATCAAAAAAAGATTCAACATTTAATTTTATTGACGATAAATAGAAAGACATAAGAAATGAAAGGGAACATTGAATTTTGAGTATGCCCACGTGAGGAATCAGATTAATAGCTGCTATTTTCTCATCACCTTGTATGAATTAAATTGTACGAATCATAAAATTACTCACCCCACATGTGGAGGAGGTGGTCCAGGCGCTAGGTGATGCAGCATCCCCATCCCTACTCTACTTGGACTCGTCTCAATCGTGCTGACCAACTGTCTTTTCCCTCTAACAAACTCTTCATCCGTTTCTTGTGCTTGTGGAATCACATCCGGATTCTTTTCGTCCGAATCGCATTCGCCTCCACTACTATCATGTTTAGAGACTGGAGATCCTCCACAAGCTGCTGTGGAAGTCTTTGCGTCTGCACCATCTGCAGAACCACCACTTCCTCGACGCTCTAGAGATGAAGATGATTTTGAAGGATTTCTTGGGCTGGAACACTGGAAACGGACTACGATGAGGATGACGAGAAAGACGATCAAGAGGGCGCAGGATATGCCGATTAGGATTGACATCGTTGGAGTGAATTTCCAGTTGAAACCTCGAGGATGATCTGAAAAAAGAATACAAAAATCTATGAGAAAATAGAATAATGTGTAATGCCTGTAAAAGTTGCCATATAACACATTTTGGAGGAGATTTAAACCATATTGAGTAAAGTTGACAACAACACAATTACTGCCCAAATATTACATCTGTATGATGTTCACCACTCACTTCTATGCATTACTGCAATTCAACAAATGCGTTGGTATTTAAGTACATTATTTGTTCTCAAATTGTTTTTCAGCTCTTGAAGTGTTTAAGGACGTTTTTGGTCAACTTCAGACTTAAAATACCCCTAAAGAATGAGATCGGGAGCAGTTAAATCCGGCGAAAACGTTTCTGTATTAGGACAATAGATTCCGTAAAAATATTAGCCATAGTAGGTGAAACTTTAATTTAAGAATAAATAGTTTTTTGACAAACATAATATCAGTGATGTTTATATAACAAGCTATCAAGTACTATTCAATTCAATTGCCGTACCTATATACAGAAAAACTTTTGAAATCAACACTTTTATACATGTAGTGAAAAAAAAATGGGAGCAGTTCCGTTTTCAATCAATCAGTAAGTGACCAAGTTGGTAAGTCAGTAAATCATCGGGTCATAATTTAGTGTTGAGTAGAATAAAATGTAAGCAGGGTTCTATCCCGTACGCAGTAAGTGAGATTATTCATTTGTGATCTTATGTCTTTTTATTTATTATTTAATACATGTATTACTTTTTTTTCATAAATTTTGTATTTTTTATATTTACAATAACCTCCATACTTCATCCAGCAAGAATCCGTTGATTCTTTGTTATATCCGATTTAGGGTATAACAATGATATAAAACAGACTTGAAATCAAAACAAGTGTTTCAGCAGTCAAAATAAAATTTTGTCCGGAACAAGCTGAAATTATGGAAGAGGAAAGTACTGCGAGTTATATATGAAGAAAAGAAAGAAGGTGATCTCATAGTGCAAAGGGCTAATAAAGAAATAATGGATTTATATGGTGAGTACGGTATTATGAGATTAATTTAATTGTAGCGAGTACGGTGACTTGGTCACGTGAGTCGTATGCCAGTGGACAGAACACTGAGCACAGTTTTTAAAGATGGAATTGTGAAAATAAAAAGCTGAAATGGTTTAATGCGGTCAGAAGAGAATCAGAGCTTTCAAAAGTGAAGAAATGTAGTTGCGCATAAACAAGTAAATAATGGTTTTTTCTTAAAATGATTCAATTTTAACTAGCAATTATCCTTCGCTAGATAATCCTATCTAAACACATCTATTTTGTTTCATCCACAAGCCCGTTTATTCTTTCTGCTCGAAAACTTTCGCGCAACGATTAACAATCATATCCTTCCATTCACGCGATCTTTCACGTTCAATTTCACTCATAAATTTTCTCAAAAATAATCTATTCGACATTCGTTCCATAAGCTCAAACGAACGTTACTGATCCATCCCCATTCTTTCTATATTTATTGTCCAATAATACATTCTTCATCCACCAATTTATTTCGTATTCGATCTCTCCTGGAATATCCATCCCAGTCAGTCCGTTTACGACTCTGAAATGCTCACACCAATGTACGTACAAGTACTCTCGTTATACCGAGTGTTTTTTTTTTTAGCTTGAGACTACTGAAGATCCCTCAATGCTAAAACTAGTCACCCCTATCACTCCAAATAGATGGGGCGGGAAACAACTCTGAAATCTAGGAAAGAAGCCCCTATTTTTCCATTCGTAGTAAATAGCGCCTTAAGCCCGCCGCACACGAGGCCATTTTCCATGCAATTTTGTTCACTTAATTTGCAACAAGTTTTTTTGCGCACTGGGCCACTTTGAGGTACACTTAGTGTGACACTTATTCTCGCATCACACGATGCAAGCTGCGCCACTCATTCTTACACTAGAACGTAGACTTGGTAGATTTTCACATTACAAGTATGGATGTTGCTGAAACTAATCGTCGGAGAAGAGCAGGAGCATTTGCTGCAGTTATAGCTTGCGAATTACGAGACAGAAAAAAATGAAGCCATAACTTTAGTCAAGAGAGTGACTTTTGAGAAGGAATCAAGGCCGCAGAGTTTTCAACTTTTTGTTTGACGAGCTAGTAGGGTGTATACCAAACGTAAAAAACCTGGAAATGTCAGGGAATTTAGATAAACTGGAAATGTCATGGAATCGTCAGGGAATTTCTGATATTTGTCTGGAGAAAATACATCATAGGATATTTATGCATTATTACTCATAAAAGTATATTTTCACTCTTTAAGATACTAGGGCCATCTGTGCAAATCTATAAGTATTCCAGATCTATAAATTCATGAAAAAAAAATTTATTAAAGTACATTTACTTTTGTCGATTAATGTAAATTCGTTCATGCGATTTTGTTTTTAATTCACAGATTTATAGGGTTCACACAGAATTGCAACATTAATCTGTGATTATATGTAAACTTGTATCAAACTTTTGTTTTTCACTGTCTGGAATTTTATTGAAAATAACCTGGAAAACCTGGAAGTCAGGGAATTTTCATTTAATTTTTTGTATACACCCTGAGCTATGGTACTTAAACATTACCTAATTTCCACTAGCCATAATTTTTACTTATTTGTATCATAAAACACCACAAAACACAATGTACTAACGAGGCACAGCATTCTAATGCGACATACAACTCAGTGATGTAATCACGTGATTTCGTCGTCTGCTTTGATTGGCTGTGGACAGCAGTCAGTGGCGCAGCAAGTGCGAAAAATAGCACCGAACCTATCTTGAAAAACAAGTCTCGTGGTAAGTCTAGTACCCCGCATCGCACCAAATTTCTTGCATCGGAGCAAGCGTGGCACCCAGTGCGGCGCCAAGTGAACAAAATTGCTTGAAAAATTGCATCGTGTGCGGCGAGCTCTAAGGTAGTTGTCGTGCTATGGGCATAGTATCAGAATGTTCCAAATTTTTGTACACTTATTCTGAATATTATTATACAACAATCCCTAAAAGTTGAAATCGATTGACCATCTCAAACTCTAGATAAACGTAGTTAAATTTCAAATTTTTAACATGGAGAGCAATGGAGAGTATACATTTTAGGCAGCAATTATATCAATTTTTGATTTTTTACGCAAAAACTAACAGTCAGACTATTTTGAAAAAATAGCTGTGAATTGATGTACATGTTCTGCGTACTTGAAAATAAAAAGAAAATTATTGACCAGCTCATTATTTAGATATGAGAGCGCAAAGTTGAACATTTTATATGTAAAATACGTCGCGATACGTTGAACAGAAACAACTTGGCAACACTGTACATCACTAAACATTGCATTGTACCATCCGACCTGCAAATTCAAACGGAAAGAGATTAAAATAGTTGCTTAATAATGGTTTCAGTTAAACAATAATATCTATTATGAATAAAATTAATTTTATCTAAGACTTTTTGTTTTAAAATTTGTCTTTATACTTTAGATTTTTGGACATGTTTTATATACTAAGATAACAGTTAAACACATTGTTGCCAAGCTATTTTTCCGGCCAGTAATCGTGTATATCACACTACGATGAACCTGTTTGAGATACACTCTCCGACAAAAAATTCAGGCATCCACTAAATTTATTCTAAATTTCTCAGTCTTTATTCATTAATATTATCATAAAAATCTATGTACTGAACTATCTGTATTATGAACACGTTCTGCCAAGAATAACAAGCATCTATATATATCAGCTTGCAAAGCGTTCTTTGTAGTTACCCCAGACTTTACTTTTTGACAATAATGTACCACGACAACAGCCTTGATCGCAAAAAATGTGATTTTCTCTAATGGAAATCTCCATTTGAGGGCTGGGATGACTAGTTGTGGCACAGACGGATGTCCCTTTCAAAATATTTCTTCTCATACTAAGCATATTTTTCATTAGATGCATATTTTTCAAGATATTCAGTTGTCTCAAGTTAAAAAAAACACCCGATTCAATCTTGCATCCCTTGAATAGGCTCATTTCGTGGAAACGTTCCTGAAGCTCCTAAAGTATTACAATCAGCAGATACTCTTCTTTAAATCTTTTTATGGAATTGTCATCGAACTATTCAGATAAACAAACTCATCTACTTGTTCCAATTTCATGCCATTCACCAAAACATTCATTCTCTTCAATTGTTCTTCATAATCATTTAATAAAACATCATCTGCATACGCTAATGCCAATATTTCCTTTCACCGATATGCCCACCATCCAAATCATTCAAAGCTGTTCGCAAGTAACTTGGATCTGAAAAGTTGCACATCACGCGCAATAGTTGAGTAGAAATTGCGTGCTTATTTTTATAGAATATAAAATTAAAAATGAAGTTGTATATGATGACTGTGGCAAAATTTGATGAATTATACCATTAAGGATGTATGAGCGTGACAACAATTTTTGATTTCAAGCTCCAAAATTGATTTATTATTAGTTTTCTATCCAAAGAATTTACTGTTAAAATTTCAGGGTAGGTCACCGTTCATATTTTGAAGTAATAAATTGTTGAAAATTGACACAAAATACATTGCTCTTAAGCCCTGTTCAGACGTGGACTCACAGAGGACTCACTTCAGAATTTGAAAGAGGAAAAATTTGAGTCGCTTGTCAAATAGAGGCGCCGCTATTTTGAGTCTTGCAAAGTGGGCGTTGTCGTTTCCTCATCTCATTGATAACTTCATGGTAATCTATGTCTGACTTTTATTGTTTTTTGCATAATTTAATTCTTTTTATCGTATTTGGAATGTGCAAAAGGCAGAAAAGTATAGCAAATACATTTCTTTCTTTAATTATTGCTGATTTGGAAACGAGTTTGAAAACAATACAAAAAAAAAACTGGGTTAAAAAATAAAGGATATCTAGAGAAAGTATTTATTTACTATAAAAAAATTAAGAACAGAATATTTACAGTCTTTTAAGATTTTTTTTTAGAATTTTATTAGTAGTATTCAAACTCTAATTATTTAGAAACAGTTTTTCATCATATTATAAATAGAATAATCTTCTCAGTAATTCAATATGAATTCTTTTTGAATAATCTAGTACAAAAGTACCAACAGAATAAATCAATTTTTAAAGGATTTTATTTTAAAAGTGGAAGAAGAGATACATTTTGACGCAACAAACAAGCTACACGTGTGAACGGCCAAGACTCAAAAATATTTTGTTGCTTCAAAGTTGCTTCTGAAGTGAGTCCTCTGTAAGTCCACTGTGAGTCCACTGTGAGTCCACGTCTGAACAGGGCTTTATGGAGAAATAGGTGATTGAACTCATAAATAAATAGATATCAGTATGTTCAAGTTTGCGTAGAATAAAAAAAAATATATACATAAGAGAGATGAATATTGCAGGGTTCCGTCAATATTTAAAAAACGGTATGTATCCTTTCATCTTGAAAAGAAAAATTGAAATGAAATTCAAATTACCTGATTGAATAAATTTTTACTCGCAAAGAATTGACACGGCAACATTGCACTGCTATAGCAATGTGGCGAGTACGTGGCTTTTTGCTGCATTGCCAAGTTAATACAGATTACGTGAATAATATCTCCACTTCAACCCGCAAACGTTCAAGCCTATCCCCACCCATCAAAATTCACTACTCCCCAACGCCCTCGCTCATACATCCATAATGAATAGTCAATTTAATTTTAATACTTCCCCCAATTCATTATGACTTATTTCATCAAACCTGGGGCCTATTGCATAATAAAATACAAGTTAATACTATTTGTGAAAATGCACGTAAAAACGCTAATAATATTAACTTGTATTTTATTATGCAACAGGCCCCTGGCTACAGTTACCGGATGCATCCTTATTTCTGAATTTTACCTTATAGCTACTCGATGTGACTGTTTCTTACAATTTGAGTAATTGAATTAAATATCTCGTGAATTGACTTATTCCAATCATAATAGCTCAATATCCCAAGCCTACTAGACGTTATTTATTTTCTGAAAAACAAAATTTCTGGAATAGAGTAGTGTAAGTATATACTTTGATCGTATGCATACTTGCTAGCTTGGGCCGACGGCCAATTTACAGATAACACGTGTAAAAGGGACGTTAAAACATTACTCATTTTTCTTAGAGTCTGAGTGCTGATTTTTATGAATGTTTTACAGAATATTGTTAGAAATTGATAATCAACACTGCTAGACCCTTTAAAGCTCGCAAAAATAACGTAATCCTAATAATAGTCTGACTTCTAATTTTTATATACGATACTCAGGAAATAATTTAAATACTTTTTGTGAATAGCCAGACCAGACGTGGGGGCCAAACATCCTTCAGTCAAAATTTGAATATCGTCGTGAGTATGAGCGCGAGATCATTATTTGTATTCCCAGCAACATTTTAATATTGTCTGGAGGATGTTTGACCCCTACGATTGGTCTAACTATTTGCAAAAAGTATTGTAATTGTTGCCTGAGTATCATAATTTAAAATTAGGACCCAGAGTATAAGTGAGATTATGTTATTTTTCTGCGAGCTTTGAAGCTTCTAGCAGGAATTATCGTCGATGGGAAGTGTCTGGCAGTGTTGATTATTATTTTCAACAATATTCTTTAAAACAGTAATAAAAATCAGTACTCACACTTTAAGAAAAGTGATTAATATTTTAACGTATCTCTAGCCTCTGGTATCTATAAATTGGCCGTTGGCTCAAGCTAGCAAATATGCATACGATCGAAATGATACCACGCCTATGCAATTCTCTATCTTGATTGTGTTGTAAAAGTGAAGCCAAAAATATGATATTGTTAGGGAGAGAAGATAACTGAGAGGTGGGTATTTGTGGGCCCATATTTGTATGGAGTTAAATGGCGAGTTTCGCTTTATTTAGCATTTTCATGTTGAAAAATATTATGAAATAGGTAGAAAATATTTTGTGCCAAATAAGAAATATTCTGGAAAGAAGAGATTTGGTGAAGCTCTGTATATAAGAATAATTAGAAACACAACGTTTCAATAGCAAATTGCTGCCTTTCTCAAGTGTAAAAATATAATAAATAAATAAACAAAAATTATCAAGACAACAAAAATACAAAAGGTGACTGAATAAAATATTAACTCCTAGGATCGTAGAGCTCTGCCTGTGGTTTAGCATATAATTCAATGTCCACGGGTCATCAGGAGATGAAAATCAAGGTCTAAATAGGGAAATAGTCAACTTCTTGTGGTTCTAGGTCAACCTGGCTCTACTCTTTTTGGTTTGGCACATAACTGAACCATCCACAGATCTTCAGGAGGTGGTGTTGAAGTAACTCTTGCAAGTAGATCCATAGATAAAAATAAAAATGTTCAACAAATAATTTATTTCTTAACAGAGCAGCATTTTTTAGTTCTACCTCTCTTTTAGTGAATAAGGAATTGTTTTTGTATATTTTTTCAATTTTATTACGCCCATTGTAATGTAAAACATTCATAAAATTGTTTATGTTCGACTGCATCATAATCATGTAGTTTATGGTTGCATTTAGTGCTCATAATATGCCACTTAATTGGACTAGGACTTTTACTTTATATAATTGGACGGAACTGTCATTGTCAAAAAAAATTTATACTTCTCTATCGTATTTATTCTTTTCTACACTTTCTGAAGTATCCATTTATTCTTTTCTATCGTATTTAATATCTTCTACACTTTCTGAAGTATCTATTTCTTCTATTAAATTGTATTTAATATTTTTGACATCTGCAAATAAACAGTAAAAAACAATTGTAACAATAGCAACACTAGCAACCCAGCAAACACAGATATATCTTTGTTATATACTATCAATGTAACACGTTTTGACATGAACGTAAACGATATGTACCGTGTAACGAATATGTAACGTACATACTCTTTCCTAACTAAGTCAGCAACAGTGCCCTGGAAACGGATATCACAAGTATGTAACATCCCAACGTTAATGGTCTGTAGCATACATACGTACTTCATACGTTGCATAGTAAGATACCAAATATATACCATTTTTACGGAACTAGTACATACCCTGTAATGACCCATACATATAATTTAAAGGCAGAATAATGCAAAATAATTATGTGATGAAAGATAGTTATATTCTCTTTTTTTTTTACAAATTACATCAATTATTGAAAAGTATTAGCTACATATAAATAAAAAAAAGTAAAAATTGTAGAACAAAATAATACACTGAAAAAAAGATCTTCATTCGTGTCTTTCATCCGTTTTAGTCTCTGCTGAGCATGACGGAACCATTCAGACGTTATTGTTTTGAATTGTTGGTGCTGATTATCCAAATCGTTAGCACTAAAATCTGAAGAAATAAGTTATGAAGTTAAGACAGTTATTGTTGTTTCACTATTCACAATTAAATATTCAAAACTTTTCAGAGCTCATTTTTAATAAATATGTTTTATTGGGAATAAGTTCTGTATAAAAATAATGAGAAACACAACGTTTCAACAACAGAAGCTGCCTTAGCACTGGGCTATTGGAACGTTGTGTTTCTCATCATTTTCATACAGAACTTCTTCCCAATAAAACATATTTATTAATATAACTTTATATGTATATTTGAAGGTTATGAAAATTTTACATTCATCAAACTGCAGTTGCAATAATTATAAATCTCTAGCTAATAGACTTACCTTATCACGATGAATATCATACAAAGGGAATAAATAATAAACATAAGTAGTTTATTAAGTAAAGCACATTGACATACATGTTTCATGCACAAACACTAGAACTGACTGAACCGGGGAATCACAGATCTAACTACGGACCCTATGGACTAACACATCAATCACTGCGCAAACGCAAGACGAGTGACAACACAATCACATGATAAATCTGAACATGAGAGATACATAAATGTAATATACCATGTATGAGAAATCTAGAAAGGGAAAATAATGAGTAAACGAAGTAATAAATAAGTATGCTAGATTGACGTGTTAATTTATCCTTATCATAAGATAGAATTATGAATTTTACATTTTTCACACTGTAATTTACTTCGAGAAACTTGATTATTACACTTATTTTATTCGTGTACAAACTGTTGTTCGGAAATATAAATATGTGTAAGAGAATTCTTGAAAAAACTAACTGATAATCTTGAATATAGAAATATAAGATATCGCATACCCACAAAGCTTATAATATACATATCAGTGACGGAACATCAATGGTATGTAAATATCAAAACCTAAAAATGTCAATAACTGAAGTATATACCCTACTTGTAACAAAGATATCAAGGCAGGCATGTATCATTCAGAATACAAAATTAGATAACATGGATGAAACATGGGTATATAAAATTTCGCGATATGTATGTGGCGTATATAGGATATACCATACATGTTTATAAGTAATATAGCTGTTACTTGCACATTTTATGTTCATTGTACATGTATGTCAACACTGTGTTTGCTGGGAAAGCACACCAAGTTATACTTATCGAATTTTTGTATAGGGAAATTAAGAAATATTTTTAAATGATATCCTGCGTCTTTAGAGCAGTCGAACATAAAGCTTTGTATGTAATTCGTACATAAACAAACTTTATAGACTCGCCTTCCTTATTAGACTCGCTCGCGCTGCTCGCTCGTCCATAACCAGCGGCTCGTCCAATAAAGTTCTATATTATATACTAATTACATAAATAGCTATTATGCGTCTATTATAATTCATAATCAACCCTAGGAGGGGCAGTGACTTGTTTGGTGCTAAGTGAACCCTTGAGGTCTGGCCAGATCTTCACCGAGTTTTATTGTTGTGTGACTTGTAAGAGTTTTCATAAGGCTTGACAAGTGTATTTTAGTGTTGAATAATCTACTAAATGATTGAATAGACTGTGCGGATGGCATTGGGTGTGTATGTGTGTGGTGTAAGGGAGAGACAAAAAAACTAATAATTAGCTTGATTATTTGACTTGGCACAAGGTATACACCATATTCATACTGAGGTCAATTTTGACCTATCGATTGAAAAAACCTTCGGATTGATGTTTGTCTTCCTTTTCCTCCATACATGAAAAACCAGTCATACTCGGTTCATATTCATTTTGAATAGCTGCAGATAAATCTAGGAGGCGTGCTGTATGATTCAAAACTATATTTACTTTATTTGGTCCATCTTCATAGTGTTACATTACGGCACACATCACAATGACACATTTAGTAATGACATGAATAAAAATCAAAGAAAATATAGAACATCCACTAAAAAATATGAAAAATGATGATTCTATGTTTCTCTCATTAATATTCATTAACCAAACACTACTAAAAATGAAAAAGTTGCCTCTTCAATTATAGCTATCTGCCCTTGCCTATTGCAACACTTGATACAAGTCTATCATGTTTGAAAATGTCAGAATTCATCTAGGTCTAGTCAGACCTCATGGGTCAATTCAAGATAAATCACAATAAAATCGATTTTTTTCGCTTTGAATATGTCGAAATCGCTTTGAAGATGGTCTTATCGGATTCAACAAGTCGAGTTTATGAAAGTCAACGAGTTTCAGTTCTCAATTATTGTTGAGGGGAGAGTAATTGAGCATTAAATTTCTAATAGGTCTGGCCAGACCTCATTGAACCTCCTAGGGCTAAAAAACTCGTGTCCAAAGAAAAGTTTATAAAACATGTTTTATAATAAACAAGTTCATTTTGTAGGTTTTAATTAATAGAAATGCAAGTTCTACTTTTGCCTTTCATTTAATGAATAATGAAGTATTTAACGGAATGAAAATATTAAATCTATCTAGCAATTGTATTTTATTGAAAAAAGTTGAAATATAATCTCATTTTTGCATATGAAGCACTCAAAGCTGGGCCTACCCGCTCTATCTCTCTCACACCTGCCACATTACATTTCAGGCTTTATGTTTTCCAACTGAATGTCCGCTCCTCTATTATTCTCCTTCGTGGTACATACTAACACTACTCTATTACACACATTCCAAATAAAGTAACGTCTGGCGGGTCTGGGATCTTGCTCTATAAGGACAGGAAGATGACTCTTTTGTTTTAATGGATTAAATTCCATCTCAACCATTATTCAGAATTTGCTTTCTTTGTGATTTTTTTCATATATAAGAATATATTTATGAAGTTTAAGTAAACCAAGTTGCATGGATATTTATCAAATACTAAGACATATGTGTGAATAGCAGCACTGTGATCAAACAAATGTCGATTTAGAATGCATATAATAATTACAACTCCCATTTCTCTCTGTGGTATAGTTCGTATTAATCCTGTCCTGGAATATATTAAAACATCGCTATTATTGATAATGTAGCAGGGACAAAGCTGTCTCCTGGGGCTATTCTCGCACTAATCATTCATTTGTATTACGGGTAATCGATTGTCATTTGTCATCAACATTATGGTAACCGTAAATAGTTCATTACAGTTTCGAATTTCTTATGAAGATACCTTTACATGAACAGTTATTTCAGAATTCGTGAATTATTAAATCTTTTTTTACAAATCAACTTTTTACGATTGATTTTTCTGTAGTTCCGAATCGGTAATTGACTTAACGAAGTTATTAGCGTTGGAAAGTTGTTCTCTTAATGAGGTGGAAACGAGAAGCAGTTGGCAAAAGTATTAACCAATATTGAGATCTTTTCTTTGCAGAAAATGTGATTAAAAGTTTGTTGAAGATAAAACTCAATTTTTAGAAGATGATTCCTACAGGATCGGAACATACGAATCTAATGTGGAAAACTGATAAATCATAATAATAGGTATAATGGGGGATAAGCTGCAGAAAATAATCTAATCTAGGAACGTAGAGATGATATTAGTACATTGAAAATACTAACCCAAATAAAAAAAAACCCATTGGAACGAAAAATGTGATGTAATCAAAGATCAAGGCAACAGCAAATTACAGTTTGGATACCACTGCAAAAACGCCTTGTTCTTTTTTCTGTGAGTTATTTATAAGACAATGGCGTGAAGTCAGGTTTAACTTACAGTAAATTGTGAAATACTCGCTATAGTTTGTGAGATAAATACTTCCTTTTTACTGAAAGACCGTGTCTGTATTTGTTATATGTAGGGGTGTATGTGTGACTGCAATTTTCTTTTATGGGTTTATAGAAGAGGTTTAAATTCGTGGTTTATGAGCAAAGGAATTGCCACCGTTGAATTCTTATTTATGGGAATTAAACACAGAAACAGTGCGAAATATCCTGTACCGCAAGTATACTATCAGAATGGGAACAATCATATGAATTACACTCACGAAACTATAACATTATTCACATAAGTATTTACCTTAGAAGTTTAAAGAAAACGTTATATTAAGGATGTGATCATTAAATACGGTAGGAGTAATGATAGTTTCGGGCATATGTTTGATCTAAATTAAACCAAATTGTTAATAGGACAAAGTACAAGTAAGTTCTGTGACAAAATTGACGTCTCGAGATTTTGATGGAAATGTCCGGTCTTGAACATCCTTGAATCCATTTTGACTATTTTCTGGTTGACGTCGGTACGTACGTATGTACGTATTTATGTGTGTATGCATTGGTTGTAAATTAACTTACATATAGCTTATGATTCATAACGAATAAGTACATCTTTTCACCATTTGAATAAATTTTTGTATATTAATATCACGGCGGACTCTATACCAGGCGGGAGTGTGACCCCCACTACCACAGCATTCGGATGACGTCAGTAGGCTGGTTTTTACACAGTTTCATGCGATGTAATAGTATTAAATTTGTATTTTAGAACTATAATGTTTATGCAGAATTATTATTGACTTACTAACAACAATAATAACGGTAATTCTCTTGTCTCTGAATATAGTTTTGGAGTAAAACGCTGTAATGCGATAAATGTAACTCAAAATAACAGTTCGCTATCAATGCTTTCATTAACATATATTTTATCAAGTTGCAAAATCATCCACTTGTCCTCTTCTTTTGTAAGTCTATTTGCAATTACTCTTAAGAAATGATCATTTCCTTTTTAAGAACTTGAAGATATATGAAAAGAAGCTGTAAGTTGTTGCAAATATTTAGGATGTGATTACATATTAATCATGTAAGACCAAATAATAATTTTTGAAGTGTAGCGCTTTTGATTTGAGAAAAGGAGACTTATTTGTTCACTTAAGTACAATAATTGCCCAATTCTCTCTTCATCGCCTTCGTTCTCAGACATCATTATTTAAATTCTAAATAATAGAATAAGTATTGACAAAATCAGCTTCATTTAACATACATTCTGAAATATCTCTCAATTTGGATAATGTATCAAGTTCATTTGTAGATAATGGAGTGTTATTATGCTGTAATTCATTCAAACTTACCAGTTTATTTTTAAAGAAATACTTTGGGCTCAGATTTCTATCTATTTCAATATAAAAGGAACGACTTACTGCTTTGGGATCCATTTTGTAGATAATAATACCGTCATCATTTACCTTTACAAAAATATCGCCATTTATAGTTTTGACAAATTCAGGTGCTTTTTCAAGCAGTAAGTCAAAATTTTGAACTCTATTTTCCATTAGTTGTATTCCTGATATCTTATCAGTTTTTTCTTGTTCTTTTTTCCTGATTTCAAAATTTCGTTCGTCTAAGATTTTTTTTTAGTATTTGATTTCATATTTAAATAATGAGGAAGTCCAGGAAAGATAGTTTGAAACGGGTTAGGTTTCAAATGCGGTTTATCGTTATAAAAAGTCCTAATTTCTCCTGGATAATTGTATGTATTTGTATAGCTAGTTGCAATGCAATCTTCAGAAATTCAAAATGCAGTTACATTTTCTTCTATACTATCATAATTGCTTTTACAAGCTGAGACACAACATTTGCGAGGTATGTTTAAATTGAATAATATGTATATATTTAGGTAGGTATTCGAAATATTAGAGAAAAATCTACTTCGTATCACGAAGTCATCAAGTCTACTACTATCGCTGGCTCGCTCACAAAGCCTACTGACGTCACGCTCCCCTCCATCACACTCCCGCCTGGTAAATAGAGTTCGCCGTGTTAATATCCATTGATGTCCACGTCAGATTTTTTCATTAATAATGTTCTTACTGTTCATTCTGCTCATCAATTATCAGATATTTTTTTTTTGATGTTTCAGCCTTAAATAATCTATAATTTCAATTGATTTTTTCAAGTTCCTATGGAAAATATCTCATCGAATTGTTTAACCCAAAAGCAGACTGCCCAATATTGAGATCAAGGTGAGATAATTATGGCAGTCTGATATTTTCTATTTCTGATTTCCATTATTGATTTGTCACATATTGAATGAGAAAAAGAAGGTCGGTTGTTATTGGGTTCATTATTATTCAGTAAGGCAGACCTATATATTCCAACAGACCTTTTAAAGACCTGTAATTTGATATGAATTTGAAGCTCCAACTTCATGACTTAATCAAGATTTGTGTCGGATGTAGGGTTTCCCGGCGTCGGATCAGATTCACGTAGAGTTGCCAAGACAAGCAAGGTTGGGCTGCAATTATTAATATATTTTCTCAAAATTTCATCGAATAACTTGATAGTTCAATTTCTTCTATAAATTAAATAATATTACATAGAAAAATAATGCAAATATTATCATTTATTATATCATAAGTAGTTGAAGTATTATCGGTTATTTTTGTGGTGCTATCACAAATGTTCATTGTGCTTGCGTGCTGCACACTCGTGGTATTCACAAGCACAATAAACATGAGTGATTGCACCACCAAAATAGTCTATAATACTTCAACTACAAATGGTATATGGAGGACTATTCCAGGAGTCAAACCATTTTTTCATATTAGTTTTCTATGAATCTAGTAACAACTCACATAATTTTCATAGGATCGAGTAAACAAACTTCTGTCAAACTGAAAAATTAGAATTTCTTGCATTTTCTTAGACGAATAATAGAGAAATATATTGCGTCTTGATAAGGGAACTAGTTCAGAAAGGTTTGGTGATAGATCAGAAGATAAAATTGATGAAGATATTCATAAAAATATTCCATTAAATACGAAGAAAGCACAAATTGGAGGTTTCCACATCTTTGAGTAAAATACTCACTTGGACCACTAGTGTAATACCCGATGGTATTTCTACACGTCCAAATACCCACTGATATGCACCGTTTCTATGGCGATTTAGCATTGTTAACTTTGTTATAAATACTACGAATGGAATAGTCACAAAAATTGATCGTGGACAATACGTGAGACGAAGAATTTCGAAAAGAACGTATGAAATACACAGTTTACAGAGATTCTATAGTAGTCCTAATGACTAAATATTAAGTGGTATGATCGATTCCAAACTGTTGAATGATAAAATAGCTAGAGGACGATGTTGATGGTGATTCATGTCAATATGTGGAACGTCGATCACTCATAAGAGAATGAGTGGAAAAAACCCTGTGAGATCAACGAATAATTTTGATGTGCATCATGATTGTACTAGATGTTGTAAATCGGCACCATTCGCCTTATTAGGAATATTTTGATCTCAAACTATTCGTAGATGCTGGAACGATCATGGAGACACCAAACTCAGTGAAAGTAAATTATAAAATCTTTTAATATTGGAATAAATAAATGGTCAATTGAAGTCAAATTTGTGATTTAGGAGATGATATCGTCGAATATCTGACTTAATATAGAGAAAAATCTCAAAAACAAGAATTGTTTTACAACGTAATCTCACAAGTGCTCTCAGTGCGACAGTATAAATTAAAGCCGACCTGTGGGTGTGAGTAATTAATTGATTTCGCATGAACACCTTAATTCTGTAGTAAAAATCTGATATCATGAGCTGAAAATGGGATGAAAATTAGTTTTGTTTGAATTCAGTTTTATAGAATAAATTTTTATACCAAAATACGCAGAAAGACAGAATTGATGAGGTTGGAGCAGGACATAGGATTACAGACATCGTACTTGTAGACTCTTCTACTGTGTTATATTTTCTGTGCTTGTTCCCTATTTCCTTTTCTGTATATTACAGTTTTGTTTTTTAAGTAGTACAGGGGGAACAATGTTTCTTCAATAGATCAATTACGCCATCCACTAATTTCTTTTGGAGATAGTCCTTTTCAAAAGGTATACTTTAGCATCGATTAATATTTGATTTTACTGAATTCATAATTTGGTCTGTTATGATTTTTTTTTGAAATTTTGTAATAAATAACAATGGAATCTGTACCACCAAACTATTTCTAAATACGACCATAGACAGACATCAAGCTCAGTAAAAGTAAATTTTGAACTGTACCAATGTTGGAATAGAGAAAACAAGGAAATCTAAAAAACAATAATTGTTTCTTACCAAATATTGTGCCTATTGATCAAATGTAAAATTATTATTTTTAGTAATCGATTTTTTCTTTGTCAGTTGAAAGTGTTCGAGTACAATTATTTATCAATCCTTATAGTTTATGCTTTTGTATAATGTGTTATTATATGTAAGTTCTAAAGCTATGCAAATGATAATTCAGTTTCTATCATAATAAATATACCCCAGATCCGTTTAACGGACTAAGTTATATGTGAAATCGATTTTATAGAAACGAATACGCGAGAGATTGATTTCAAATAGTAAAAAAAGGTAACAAGAAATGCAATTTTCCGAACAACTCGTGAGTTTGATGTTTATAGAGAATAAAACGAAATTTTACAGCAATACGATTTCCTATCAACTGACAGATGATCTGTCACAGTTTGACAAATGAATGAACGTTTATTGTTTGGTATCTAGCAAATACACCTACACATTGCAATTAATATGGATTTCGTTTGAATCCAGAGGGCAGGTCAGTTAAACATGAATATCTTTTGATGTCGGTTATTAATTTTGCTCTACAAGTTGGATTGTTTAACATAGAAGTGGATTAAGGCTTAGATCCGTGAAGCCCTTACCTAGAGCTGCATATTTCAAGACCGATTAGATTTGCAAAGAAATAATAACCCTGCGGCTCTTTGTTCTTGATCCTAAAAAATCTAGTTCTGTGAGTTTAAATGTAAGAATAAAAGTTTATCTTATTATTAGTCAATAATTGGGCAAAATTATAATTTCAGGCATAAGAAACTAATTACATACAAATCGTGATAGGCTGTACTGTCTATAGGACTGCAACATGTCCTTCGACAACGAAGGACGGAAGAAATGAAACTCGATTTTTAATTACCAATTTTATTATGACAACTTTTGATCGGAAAAAGACATCTTTACGATTCTTCCATCGATGGATTCGTCTACTTAGCTTTTTTATAGTGTATTATACTCGCTATTATATCAATGTTCTTTTCATCAGTCGACATGTTCATTCACAACGGTGCTCCGAAGAAGTGTAATGGGTGCGTTAACAGGTAAGGAACGCAGTATATTGTGGAGGCCTCCGAGATAAAAGGCCTTGATAAAACTAATCATTTTGGAATTTATTGAAGTTTCAAGTTATACAGCAGCGAAAAATCGAAAGCATCCCTTTCAAAGCAGTAGAAACTGCCAATAATGAACATATTAATTCATTGATGACAATTTCTATTATTTCGTAGGCTTATGAACTAGACATTTTCATTTCTCTGACTGATCTCGCTGATATATGAAAATTTCAATCTATTCCTGATCATTTTTTGAACTGGATGCAAGAGCTACCCATAATCTCAGTTATCTCCTTGAGCTTCAATTTACTATCATTTAAAATAAATCATATTTTTTATTTTTTCTGTTATCGTCAAACTAAGATAGTAATCTTTTTCAACGCATCATTTTTTAAACTCTTGCATGGACCAAGGTTCCTATTCTAATTTGTAAAGACAGTTTAGAGACAGATCTCAGTCTCTAGTCAATGTCGTTATGACATAGTTACATTTATAGGGATTTGAATAATGTATGTTGGTGCAAATGATATGATCTACAAAATTTTTATTGGTGATAAGTAAGGACGGTGCTTGAAATCAAATTCAATTCATGATTATTCATTTTTTGAATTCAATATCAATCGTAGTATTCAGATTTTGTTCTGTCAAAATTTGATGACATATAAATGTCAAGAAGAGACATCGAGGTGAAAGAATGTATTTAACCCTGTCTCTTACTTCTGGAAGACTGTCTTCAACGTTGACGACATTGAATCACTTCTCCACTTGTCCGCTAGGTGGTGCATGTTTCAAGGGTCTTTAAAGTGACGTCAAGAAGCTGTCTCTACGAATTAGAATTAAGGCCCAGAGTAAATTTTATTCGCGCAAAGTGCTCGGTATTATGTATTCAGCAATTATTTAAAGCATGTCGTTCTTATAGGAGACTCTGAGATAATTAAATCAATTTTATGAGAAAGAGGACAGCTCGAGAATGACGGTAGTAATAATGAAACTTTTCGATTCATAAATATCACAGAACATATGATAATTTTTGAATCCAAATATATTTTAAATACTTCTGTTGTGGTTTTAAAAAAAATTAAAATCTCTTACCTTTTTCAGCAGTGAGCTGTTTTTCTGGTAGTCTCAACGTTGATGCCTGTAATACTACAGGCTCACTTCTTCCCTTGGCATTATAGGCAAAAATAGCTGCTTGGTAATGAGCCCCAGATTCAAGGCCTCCAGCTACAGCGAAACGAGCCACTGGACTTGAAAGATTTGTTCGAAGTTCTTGAGATTGAGATTCTCTAACCTAGAGAAATAATAGTAAAACATATTTGATTATTTAGCTGTAATGGATATAAATCTCGTTTTGCTTATTACAGTTTTTATAAAAGACTGGCAAATAGTCACATTAGGACAAGAGTACATTTCGTCTACATTTATTTGAATGAAGTCATGATTTTGGACTTGAATTTGAGTTTAAAGGAGTTTTTGGATCATTTAGAGGAGTCTTATCTCAATTATCCTATTAAGCGAATTATTTATTTCAATTTTGAAATAGGAAATTATCAATTAATTTATCATTTGCTTGATTAAACTGACTGGATTTTCCGCTTATTTCACTGATGTAAACGGATGCTGTGTCGTATACCTACTGCGAGTTTTGCCGAATTATTTGTTACCTGCATAGAAGAAAAAACCGACTAAACCAACAAAATATCCTGTTTAAATTTGTATATGACATAATGAAGTGCCTCAAGGAAAAAGAATATTAATATACAAGATTGTGAATAATTTTCTGGATAGTTCAAATCCTCTTGAAAAATTCAATCTATATGTAAACACTTGTAATACTCGTGGATATCAAAATTTGCATGCCCAAATTACTGTTTTAACTTCCCAATCAATACAATGTGCCACTTAATTTATTTTGTACTAATTCAGCTTTTCCGATAAATGTGTTTGAGAACAATATTTGATACTTTCAGGCAGGCGACATACTGGCGTCGAAGTCTTGCGGCGTGGACATAGCGGCAGTTTTGTGCCACACGTATTCTTATGCATGAAGACATACTTGTGATAACGCCGCAGCTCAGCGCACTTGGTTGCAACATGCTGCGTCATCAGTGGCGGCCCTAAGAATTTTCCGTTCGCTTACTTATTTATTTCTTGAAAATTACCGATATTTCATACAAACACGTTAAGTTATGGTGAATCTAATCGGCGATCTATCTATGACGGATTTAGATATCTTATGTTTAAATTTATTTTCAGATGCAGTTTCGTACATTGCAGATACATTGAAATTCCACCAAATCATTGTTTGTGGAGATTTTAATGCTCATATTGGTAACATGAACCAAATTTTTGAAGATATTATTGATTCACAATATGTACAAAATAGTAGAGTTTCTATGCACAGTAATATCAATGATAGGGGTAGCAAACTTTTGGAAATTATGAAGCGGGTTGGATTGTACACATTAAATGGTAGGGTCGTCGGAGATGTACCAGGTAAGTTCACCTTTTTAAGCTCAAATGGTAAATCTACGATCGACTTGGCATGGGCTAATTTAAATGCATTAGAAAATATTAGTTCGTTTACAGTTGGGGCGGTTTTGTGTAATTCTCCTCACAGCTTTTGTAGTATTAAGATTGGAAAATGTAATTTATTATAGAAAAGTCAAAAAAATTGTAAAATATCACCAAAATTTGAATTAACTTTCAAGTTTAATAGAACTGAGTCGGAAGCTTATATGTGCAAGCTAAATCAATTAACAAACATTTACTTCAATAGTGAAGACGTAAATGAATTGGCCATTAATTTAGAAACTGCTATAAAAGAAGCAGCCTCACAATCTGGTATGATGATAGTGAAAAAAAATTCTAATAATTCTAATAATTCTCTGCCAAAGTCAAGACATAAACCATGGTACTCTCAAGACTGTCAAGACGCTAAAAAGAGATGCACAGCTGCACTGAAGCTATACAATAAAAACTATTCGAAACAAAATTTAGAAAATTACCTTGCAGAGAAAAAACTATATTTAAATTTGATAAGAATCACAAAAGTAGCTTATTATAAAAATATTCAAATTAGGTTAAGTTACATTAGAAACAGCAGCGAATTCTGGTCGACAGTTAAAGATCTGAAAACTAAGTGGTCACAAGTTGACGATATCTCTTTAGAAAACTGGGAAATTTTTTTTATTGACTTTTACAGTAAAAGTACCCCCACATTCATATTACAGTTTCCAAATAATTCATTCAATCCCTTGTTAGACTCGACAATAACACTAGAAGAGATACAATTAAGCCTACATTGTAGTAAAAGTAATAAAGCAGGGGGTGAAGATGGTTTAAATAATGACTTTTATAAATTACTGCCGGATAATTGGATTCATTACTTAGTTAACCTGTTCAACAATATTCTTGAATCAGAAACAATTCCAAAAAACTCGGGGCATATTCAAGCTAAACTTATATATAAGAAAGGAGACACGAATGACCCACTCAACTATCGACCTATAGCATTAATGAATTCTATTTGTAAAATATTCACTCAAATTATAAATATGCGAATTCAAAATTGGGTTGAGACCAATAAAATATTGAATGAAAATCAAGCAGGGTTTAGACGAAGCAGAGGAGCAATAGATCATATTTACTCTCTAGCCTCTTTAGTTCAATTACAGTTAAGATTATCCAAATCAAATCTGTATGCAATTTTCATTGATTTTCGTAGAGCTTTTGATTCTATTAGTCACACACTTTTATGGCAGAAACTATACGACTGTGGTTTAACATCAAAACTAATAAGAGTAATTCAAAGTTTATATAGTTCAGCTTTTATACAAATAAAAGTGAAAGATGAGTTATCAAATTCAATTAAAGTATCGCAGGGTGTACTGCAGGGGGAGTGTCTCTCGCCCATTCTTTTTGCTCTATATGTTAATGATATTTGGGATATTTCTGATAAACAAAACATTCGAGGAACTAATATAAATGGCCATGACGATCTTCTTCTGCTGGCTTATGCTGATGATATGGTTCTATTGGCTTACTCTCAACCAGATATTAATAAAAAATTAGTTATTTTACAAGAATACTGCTCAAAAAATTTACTAGAAATAAATACAAGTAAAACAAAAATTCTCGAATTCCGTAAGGGTAGACCAAGGAAGATTAGAATAACACCAACAGTTAATGGTAAACCTATTGAAATAGTTAAAGCTTATAGTTACTTAGGTACTATCTTTACCTCGTCTGGCAAATTTAAGAGCGCTGCTGAGGAGAATTATAGAAAATCGGTTATAGCAGCTCAAAAAACCAGAACCATTTTAAGTAAAGCCAAGTCAACTGGTTGGGATGCCAAGTACAAACTACTCCAGTCTGAAGTACACGCAACAGCACTATATTCTACAGAAATCTGGGGTATTGATCAAATGGATTTACTTGAAAAGTGCCAAATTCAATTTGTAAAATCAGTTCTAAGACTACCAAAAAACACACCCAGCGTATACGTCAGGTTAGAAACTGGCATTATTCATATATCACTGGAGATTTGGAAACGAACACTAAGATGGTGGGCAAAACTATTAAAAATGAGCGATGATAGAACGCCAAGACTTATATATAATAGACTGCTAAACTTGGATGGATCAGTTGTAAATAAAGGTGAACTTAACTGGTGCACAAAAATAAGAGTTTTTCTAGAGTCCTCAGATCTTCGCAACATTTGGGAAGAACAATACCTAAATAACGAAAAAATTGATCACATTTTAACAATATATAAAGCTAAACTTATTCAGTTAGACCTGGATTACTTGGAAAACTCTAATTTCAATACACATTACAAAATAATAAAAGATAATTCTCAAAGAGAAAGCTACCTAAATTTCAATATCTCATTTCTAAAAATTCAAATCTTTGCCCAAATCAGATTGGCTAGAAATATTAACTTGAAATTTTTTAATAAAGACATCAAATATGAATTGGATGGAACTAGTATATGTATGGTTTGCAATGAGCGAGAAAACTAAAGCATGTACCATTTCTTCATCATTTGTAACTGTTACAAACCTCTTAGAGAAACTTATTTAAGTAAATTTAATTTTATAAATATGAAAAAGCATGATTTTTATAAGTGTTTAAAGTTTCCATCTATTGAATTAATAAACCAAATCTACTATTACACAATTTCAGCTTTAAAAATTCGTAGTTTTTGTCTGAACGAATAAATAGTATTAATTTTATCTAATTTAATAGGTGTATTTATGTAAATATTCATGATATTTTGTAATTGTCGGTATATTATACTTCTACATTTATTTTTTGTATGGGTTTAAGAAGCTGTCCTAATGTTGTCAGTCATTTGTATGAGGGTTTACCTCGAAAGCAAATTATAATAATAAATAAATAAAAATAAAATATTTCATACAAACACGTTAAGTTATGGTGAATCTAATCGGCGATCTATCTATGACGGTGAATTTTTCCAAAACAGCTGGAGAGTCGTGGAAGGGACCGATACCCGAGACTCCTGTAATAAGTTTTCACTTTTTTCAAAATTACCCCCCCTAAGCCAGCTGGCCGGAAACGCCCCTGTGCGTCATGGCCGCGTATTGCGGTGTCGCCGCAAAGAATATGATTCTTTGTATCATACCGACCTCTTCAAACTTGTGGCGAAATTGTTACATAAAATCAGTAGTATCAGGACAACTGTTCACCGATAAAAACGAGAATAACCATGTTGAATACAGAAAAATTAATTTCTTTGGTAGAAACAGAGAAATGTTTGTTGAAAATATCTGATAAAAATAACAATTATAGAGAAATGAAAATAAATTGTTGGCAAGAGATTTGTGAGGAAATGTTTTATGATTAGTTCACCATATAAACAATGCAATTCGCCCAAAGATAAACGCATCAAGCCTAATGGTTGAGCAGAATACTTTCGCAGTTTTTTTCTTTATTTTAATGTGAACAGTATACACATTAACTCTGTTATCGTCAAGACCTCACCGCACAGATGTACAAATTTCTGCGGCGTCGCCGTACCGACCGCGTCGCACGATTTCGCCGCCAGTATGCCGCCGGCCAGTTTTGTTATATATTTGATTCTTTTACCTACAAGTTTTTATAATATTATTATGTAAAGATTATTCTATAATCGAAACAATCGTCCTGTCAAATAATGAACATTATTATTATTTTTATTTATGATTTATAAGTAAAAAGGTCCATTCACAGTGAGGTTGTACTGTCGATTCCATCCCCAATTCGATACATTGAAATAAAATTGTTATTTTGTTGATTGACTATGTCACAGAAAAGAACGATTGATGATATTCTATTATTGATGGCAAAATATAGAAATATGACAGCAATTAGTAGTAGTATCGGCAGTATAGTCTCATGAATGAATCGAATCGAGAAAAAAAACAATTGGAATGTCAAACCATGAAATTCAAGTCCCTAATAGTAACTGAATCTCTGAAATCATGCAAACAGTCAAATTTTCCTCGTGGTCTTTAACAAATTACACTAAGAGGCCAGGATCACATATGGTTCCTGAGGCAAGTGACACAAACTATAACTAATTCTTTTATTAAAAGACAAATGAATAAATCACATTTTTTTACGTTATAAAGCAATAGTAAGATTCTTGTGAAATTCTCGTATCATTCGGTTGCTGGTTACAATGACCACTTGGTTAATTTCACTGTTACTAATTGATTAAGGATGATTTTGATCCGATTATATACAGGTACTTTATCGGATCATTCAAAATGTTCCATCAAGTGTTAAAACTGGAATGAGGTTAATATTTGTGCCTAAAATATGTATTTTACTGACCTGCAGGAGAAAGGATTGAGGTAATCCGCCATTAAATCCTTCGTTACATCGGATGGAGAATGAGGTCATTGAAATATTGGACACTGAGCAGTTGTGTACTTGATCCGGGCGACCTACAAACAAAACAAGGATGAAAATAAATATAACAACAGATTATAAAGACAAAATATGTAAGGCAAAAAAGATAGTTGATAATATACATTCATTTGAGTTATAATCTATATAATATAGATAATAGGGCGTTGATATACAGATGTAGATTGCCGTTGTTAATTAAATATCAATTTTTAAATATATTTCAGCTAATATTTTTATTGTTTCATTTACAGTCCTAGTAGTTTTTCTTAAGCTCTTTACTATGACGTGCGAATGAACATCCTAGCCAAATATGTTCTCACGCTACACTAATTTAAAATTTAACAACGCTAGTTCACAATAATTACGCTCAGGCGCTTACACTAGTCCGATGACGTTACGGGCAAAATAAACGCTGCACGTTGAATACGTACAGACATGCTTCATCCATTGTGACCTCAACCGTTGTTATCTCATTATTAGTCTCGTAGTTATCAGCAATTGAAATCTGAAGGTTATTTCAATACAAGTCGATTTGACTGACTGTATTTGACGAGCGAAAATATTTTTTCACGTTTAAAAACTTTATTCTAAGATTTTATTCACAATATTAACACTAGACACTTCGTTGAGTGAACAGAACAAACAAATCCAATCCCAAAAGTGTTTTGAGCCGGAATTTTGGTGATAATAGGCAGGGATATGAAAAAGTTTTTCAGAAGATTTGTTACGGTGGAGGGAACATGACTCATCACTATGATCCACAGTCAAAAGTGGAGAATATGGAATTTTGCACAATTTTTAGTCAATAAAATCAAGAAGAATACTCTGACCCGTTGATTCCATTTCATAGTCTTAACTTAATTAAACTAGTGTCCTGGTCCATATTTTATTTGCATGAATGTCTATTTCCATTAAACTTTCGATGGTTTGCGATTGAGACATCATAGTATAGTTGAACATACTTGTACTCGTAATCTTAAGTCTTTACACAGAAACAAATATAAAACTTCCCTTTTCTTTCTCATAATTAAACTGTTAAACTCAACCTTAATCACTCCTATCCTAACTTTCTTCCTGGCTTCATCTAGTAGCCAATGAAATAAAAACAAAAGACATCTACCGGGTCGCTATTGTTTCCCGCCTTTTCTGCTGTATTAAAAGATTATAAAATAAAACGGCTTGCTACAGCTTAAAGGGTATATTGCATTTAAATAAGCAGAGCACACAGAAAAGATAATGCTACTGCGGTTTTCTGGGACTCGACAGGACGATGTTCTGATGTTAATCTAGATCTAGAGTTTGTATTACGCTTTAGATTTAAGAGAGTTTGTCACATGAAGTATTATCTATTTACTTGTTTTGTCAGTTGCCGGAGAATAAGAAAATGGATATTCTGGTAAATTGATCAAATATTGAGATATTTGAAAATATAACACAGCTATTATTTAGGATTTAATAAATTGATTTATTTAGAAATATTTCTGAGCATATCTCTATCATTGCGCAAAATTAAAGTGAAGCAGAACGAGTGATTCGTTCTAAAACATCATCAATTTCGATTAATTTTTTTGACTGGAATAATTTGCAGGCCAATGTCCGTATATCAAGCTGAATTTATTTTTCACAACTTTAAAATATATGACGATATGTACATCGTTAATGTCTGCAACTTCCTCCTATTCTTTTTCATGAGTCAAACTTGTCATCTGTATTGTCACAGACGGTAAACGATCAATTATGATTTGCCGTCACTATTAGCAGAAAAGTATCGTCTCGATTAATTATTATTCTAAATAGTATTTGTGAAATATCACTGTATCAAAATAATTAATTTCATTTGATCTTCTTCGATCCTTCCATTTCTATTTTTATTTTCTAACGAAGCAAGTATTGGAATAAATTCTTTCGAAATATAATTTTAAAACGTTTTTCTTTATGATAAAAGTACTTCAATTTCAGAATTAGGTATCTGAAATATCTGCTGCAAATTCTCGCAAAAACTCTTTTAACAAAAATTAATCCTCGGTGTGAGTGAACTATTTAGCTGAACTATTTTCTTTGTAGATGCGATCATCCTGCTTTGTGACATAATTCAAATAATTTTCTAGACTTCCGAGTCCTTTGAAGTTCATACAACATTCCTGGAAGAATTGTAAAGACAAATCAAAGCAATTGGCTGTGAAAGAAAATTCTAAAAATAAATTAAAAGTTTTAACATCAAAGTCTCTTAAGAGATTAAAGACAAAACACATTGCAGAAAAAGAATGAATGCACCTTGCACGGACAACTAGACAGCAATCTACTCTTCACTAGGCGAATCTTTATAATGCTGGGACCGCACATACGTCCAATGCCGTAAATTAAGGCATTATTTAACAATACACACATTGTCAACGGCATTAGACGTTAGAATAGCTCCTGTATTTAGTTTCGATAAAATATATTAAGAATCCAAAAAGCTCAGTAGTACATTGATTTTTGGAAAAAAGTGAATGCAATTCGCAGTAAGAGGATCTTAGTGTTTCGTTCAATTTGTAAAGCCTCGTCTAACGTTTTTGCTAGAGATGATTATCTGTTTGAATTTCTTGATAAAGCCTTCAGCAAATGTACTGAAATATCAACAAAACAAAGGCAATTATGTTGGCTTCAAAAGTGTACTATCTTAGCATCATCCACAGTGTCAACAATATAAAGTCAAAGAATTTTTCTTGTAGCTTTGCAGCTCCACATGAATATTTTATCGTAAAATTTGAATAGAAAGTGGAATTTTTTTGAATTATGGTATAATTGTCGTCGGGCAGTTACTTGAATGTGTGTACGGGGAGAACTGCAAAAACTGTGGGAATTTCACAGAGATGTTCATTTTTTCTACATTCTTTTGTTGAATTTGTAACCGGGGGCTCGTTTGTCCAATGTTTTCGAATGGAAATATAGCGCGTCAAATACGACAGTGAGGAAAAAACTGTGTAATTATTTTTGTTATGTGCATCCTTCTATTTTTCATTGAATCGTTTCATGAATTGCAAAATTTCATATGAAACGTTGTGCATTAAAAACAATGATGAAATCGTAAATACCAGATAGGGTAACTTATTCCTATCTGGGTCATGTTCCCATAAAATTGACAAATTGATTAAACTCATATTTGAATATTTCACGATGAATACATTTACGTTCGACTGCACTATAGTGACGTATTTTATGACATTGTTTACGGTCCACAAAATATTAGTACATTGATTAGTACTTTATAACAACCAAACTAGAGCGCGCTCAATGTCAAAATAAAAATTAGAATGAACGTCATAATTGAGTTTATTTTACTAGGTGTCAACTTAACTTACTGTTGCAATTGTGAACCATGGACGCCGCTGGTATTATTTCATTTTATTGACATATGTCAAGTTGACATTAGGAAAAAAATAAATTATGGCATGTATCCGCTATAATGTTTGCATTTGCTGTATACGTGATATCACAGAAAATATCGAGAGAATAATATAATATCAAGCAATTAAAAAGTCATGCAAATTATGTTCCGTAGTGTTAATTTGCTGTCAATGTAATCGCAATTGCAAAATAGTAAAAAAAGACCTTGACATCATGTATTCAAGATTACAAACTTACAAACGCCCAATATGACCGAATATTTTTCTCTAATCAAAAATATATTCCAGTTTGCATCAGATGAATAATTAAAGATTGACTTCAGAACAAAGTTTCTATGAAATCTTACCAATTTCTTTTATAATTAGAACGTGAAGTGAGTCGTTCCTAGCACACTCGCTGTTGACTAAGAAAATTTAAAATCCAAAGCTGTTAGCAAAAGTTGACATTAACTTTAAGTAGTCAAAATGTTTGATTAGAACATTATAGTTAAGTATTTTTAGTGGAACTATATTCTTGGAACTTTACTAATCAAAAGTTTTCACGTAAAATTTTATTGCTCACTTGACGCGCGCGCTAATAAATATTGCACTTAGAATTAAAGGAAAAAATCACCTAAGACGTTAAAGATTTCATGATGTGGATGTAGAAGAATGGGATAGAAGTTTGAAGTATTTTAAAGAGTAGTGATATAGACAATTGGTCTTAATGACTGATTTGAAACTGATTTCAGGAACTTTGGGCTTTATTTGGGATGCTTGGGTGGAATTACTTCTACTCTAAAATAATTTCCACACATGCGAGGATATATAAATTAATTTCTGGATATTTTTTCTTGTGAAATCTGGACTATATCATTCTTTTTTCGAATAAATTTGCATTAAACTTTAATAGTAAATTTCGTATAAGATGCCATAACGGTCACGTGCAAACAATTAAGAACATTGTTCCATTTCTGGTTTATGAGAACACATTTCACAGCTATACTAAAGTATATTGGGAAATATTGACTTAGATCACTTTCCAATCACAAGATCAAATGCAGTTATCAATCAATAAGTTTGGTAGTCTATGATCCAAAACAGTGTTGAAGAAGTTTGTACAGTTTAGTTGTATTAAGTTTGTTTTCTACGGAAACAATTATTTAAGCATACTAAATATGCCCCGTTCAATTAAAGTGTAGAAAAACTCAGATTATATAACCAAACCTATTTTTTTTTTTGAGTTTTTCAACAAAATAAAGTTTACAAAAATTTTGAATTTGGAATAATCGAGATTTGACTGTTCGAAAAAGAAACGAACTGTTGGCCAAAAAGTACTGCCAATATCAAGTTACAAAGTGACCACCTTATCAAACCTCTATGAGACATGGTTATGAAGTCTAATTGGATGTCAAATATGACGTCAATATAATGTTATTGCAACCAGTAATTTTGATTGAGTAGAAGACTATTCCCATGTCTAATATGATGTTATTACGACGGAAATTTGACGTTTAAAAGTAATAGAGCAAGATCCCAGGCTCGTCAGACGTTACTTATTGGGTGGAATAAAGTAGTGTTAGTATGTACTTTTATGGTATGCATACTTGCTTGCTTAGGCCGTCGGCCAATTCAGAGCTAGCAAGCACAAGAGATACGTTGAAGCATTACTCACTTTTCTTGAATTCTGAGTGTTGATTTCTATATATAGCTTAGAGGATATTGTAAAAAATTGATAATCAACATTGCCAGACACTTCCCATCGCCGGCGGTAATTTCTGCTAGACGCTTTGAAGCTTTCAAAAAATAACGTAATCTCACTTATAGTCTGAGTCCTAGTTCTTGTACATGATACTTTCAATACTTTTTGAAAACAGCCAGACCAATCGTAGGAACCAAAAGTCCTCCAGACAAAATTAGAATATCACTGTTAGTATGAACATTATTTGTACGCTTGATAGTAAGCGAAGTATCTCTGACCTTTTAATTATGTGTGGAGGATGTTTGGCCCGTACGATTAGTCTGACTGTTCACAAAAAATATCGGAGTTATTCCCAGAGTATCATATTTAAGAACAATGAACTAGGACTCAGACTATAAGTGACATAACGTTATTTTTTGCAAGCTTTGAAGCATCTAGCAGAAGTTACCGCAGATGGGAAGTTACTGGCAGTGTTGATTATCAATTTTTTACAATATTATCTAAGCAGTTTAAGCCATACATGAAAATCAATACTCAGAATTTAAAAAAAGTGGGTAATGCTTCAACGAACCTCTTTTACCTATTATCAAGCTAGCAAGAATGCATACAATAAAAGTACATACTGACACTACTCTATTCCACATATTTTGTTTCTCAGAAAATAAGTAACGTCTGGCGGTCCTGGGATCTTTCTCTATTACTTTTGAACGTCAAATTTCCATCGTAATAACATCATATTAGACATGGAAATAGTCTTCTACTCAATTAAATTTGATGGTTATGCAATAACATTATATTGACGTCATATTTGATATCCAGTTAGACTTCATGATCACGTCTCATAGAGGTTTAATAAGACGGTCACTTTGTGACTTTATATCGACGGTACTTTTTGGTCAACGGCTCAATAAAATTTGAGGTTATCATGCTCTTAATTTTTGGAAAGGCCAAAGTTAAAAAGACATTTATGCAATCTCGTATTTTGGCTGTGTTGTGAAAGTAAGACCAAAAATTTAATATTGTTAAAGAAAGAAGGCTGCTAAGAGATAACATGTTTGTAAATTAGTGAATAACGAGTTTCGCTCCATTTACCATTTTATTCTAAAAAAATCTGACGTGAACATCACTTACACTTACTTGTACATAATTGGATATATATATACAGGGTGTAACAGAAATAATACATTAATTTCATAGTTCTCGTCAAGCCTAACAATTTTTCTTAGTTACTTTTTCCCGAATTCTCATCTTTTTTCAGCACTTTTTATCCCCTATAATTTAACGAGTCGTTCAGGTGCATAATTATCGGATCCAGTAGCAGTTGCAATAGAACAATAATTGATTTTGACATATTATGTCAATTATCAATTCCTTCAAATAAATTGTGGAATAAAACCGATTATAAATTATTGATTCAGTTTACGATTTTACGGGCAGTTTAGGATTAGCTTAGTGAATTTATTTGGAACGATCTTCGAATTGTCATTTTCCACTAAAAATTAAATTATTGTGGTTATGCTGATGTATTTAATGTCAAAATATTATGCACTTATACATTATGATGAGAATACCATGGATAGAACTTAACGTTTATCTGAAACGTAAAACAGCAGATGAAATGAATGAAATACATTAATTTATAAATAAAGCACATGTGTATTAGCTTTTCTCATATTATTACAAACTTCACACTCAGGTTTCAATAAAGTATGCCCCGTGAATTGATCTGCTGAATAAATAAAATATTGTATCATATATTTCAGAAAATATTCAAAATCAATTACCAAATTCTGTTTGTTAGATTTATAGGTTATATTCTTTGTTCTTCAAGAATAGAATCTTCAAAATTTCATGTAGCAATATTTGTATTGAATTATTAAGTGAATTAATTGATTTAGAATTGCATTCCATTTAATATTTCACCGTTTTCTTTAAATAAATCGTTGAATGATTTTCTCTTGATGTTTCTGATGAAGTTGGGAACAGCAACTACTTTTTGAATTGCTTGTAGATGGCAGCACAGTCTGACACTCCTGACCCAGATTCAGACAATTCAAATCAGCTGATTCAAGTGCAATAAACTTGTGTAGACAATCTTATGTTTAAGAAATGTACTGTCCGAAAATATACGTGAAATCCCTAAATAAAAATCAAATTAGCTAAAAATGACATATAAATACGACTGAAAGACCAAATTGTTGATTACAGAGACAAATCTAGTCTTTATTCCAACATGCAAAAATAGAATCATCGAGGTGAGCGAATATCAATGTATTGCCAAAATATTAATATTCTCTCAGTTTCAAAAGAATGATTGACAAGACTGCGATGGCTCAAAGTTGCAAAATACTCCTTTCAATCGACTGCTGTCATTCTTTCAACAAATGAGAAACATTCAGTTTGAACCATAGGCGTACTATGAAATTTTTGACAAAACTTTGATGAATTTTTACTCTATGTCCAGAGGATTTACGGAAAAAATTTATTAGGAAAAATTGTTATGCTGGACAAATTGCATCACAGGTTAAAATTAATGTACTTATTTCTGTTACACCCTGTATATATCTATATATATATATATATATATATATATATATATATATATATATATATATATATATATATATATATATATATATATATATATATATATATTACGATGTGATTTTGTGTTTGATCTTATATATCATTGGATATATATAATCAAACACACAAAATCTCATCGCTCCACAGTTAATCATTTTGGATTTACCCAAGAGATTCTAAGAATCTGTCAAGTAAAATGCGCTTTTAGCCAAGTCGATTGCTATGGAAACAGTAGGCCATTATTCTTATACTACAACATTCCTAAATACTGATTTTCAAAACTCTACGACTACCAACAGATCTGAATTTATGCCCAAATTAAAAAATAAATTCCTACTGAAGTGCACTTTCGGTTCAGTCTATTGTTATGAAAATAGTAGGCAATTATTCAGATGCTGCAGCAGACTGAAATACCAAATTTTAATATTCTACATCTGATCGTTTCGAATTTATGCGGAAAATTCCAAAAGACTGTCAAATAAAGTGCACTTCCGGTTCAGTGGATCTCAATAAAAATAAGATATGAGTATCTGGACGGTATAATCATCCTAAATACTGAATTCTGACAATCTACGTTTAATCGTTTTGGATTTATGCGGAAAATTTAAAAAAATGTTTCTAATAAACTGCTCTTCCGGCTTAGTCGATAGCAATCATAATGCAAGGTATACAATTAGATATTATAAAAGAGCCTAATACAAAATTTAAATATTCTACGACTGATTGTTTAGAATTTATGCGGAAAATTCAAAAAGTCTGTCTTATAAAGTGCACTTCCGGCTCAGCCGATTGTTAGAAAAATAGAAGATGACCATTTAGATGCTACAGCAATTTCAAATGCTAAATTCCAGTATCCTATGGCTGATCATTCTGAATTTATGCGGAAAATAAAAAAAAAGTCTTAACTAAAGTGCACTTCTGGCCCGGCAGATTCATACAAAAATAGCAGATAACCATTCTGATACAACATCAAGTTCAAATACTGAATTTCAACATCCTACGGTTGATCATTCCGGATTTATTAGAAAAATTCGAAACAAGTTTCAAGTAAAGTGCATTTCCGGTACATATACTTGTAACCATAATGCGAGGTGCACAACTAGACCCTATACCAGTCTTAAGGTTGTTAAGAAAAGAAGTGGGAACAAGCTGTGGTGGAAACCCTGCTCTAAGCTAAATACATAGTATAAAGTGTTCATTGCCAACTTCAAATAAACAAAATTTCAATGATTAAAATTAATGGAAATGTTTGTTTTCAGTTGAAAATACATGATTTTGAATAATTTGGTTCCTTATTCTATTCTTTTAAAGAGCTCCCATCCGTTGAAATATTTTTTTTTTTTTCATATTTTAACAAAGCTATAATATAGTATGTATAGTGCGCAACGCTGTAGACTTTCGGAAATATTTTTGACATTTGACGTTCAGTAGAGATACTGCATTTCATAACCAAACAAACTTATTGATGATAAATCTACATCAAAATAATAATATCGATGGAAGAATATATGTGTTACTCAACCAGTGTACCGTCAAGTCAGGGAGGTGATAAAAAATCTTGATTATTCTAATCACGTACATTCTTCCCATTTCATCTCATGCGGCGACGTTGCCAAGCGTATAATAACTTGCTAAATTTTAGTAGCTTCTATACAATTTTTTTTAATAATAATTTAATTTTCTCTGAAACTATAAACAAGACCTTTTTGTACACATGTTTATAAGACTTTCGTAGATATTTTGAGAATTTTTTGTAATTTTGTCATTTTGGGTAGTCGAGATAATTGCGTATAAATCAATGTGAAACAGGTCGCGTGCATTAACGCAATGTAATAACATGTCACCGAACAGCAACTTTGACATTATTATCTCGATGACTAGAAACAAGATTGAGTTCAAACTTTGCCAGAATATTCTTCACTAAACAAATAATATACTGTTAGAATTTGAATAAATTCTTATATACTTTGATTTCCTTTTTCAACAACCTTAAATACAAAATTTCAACATTATACATTCAACCAGTTTTGAGATTTGCGAGTTACGAACGAACGAACGCACGAACGCACGAACATACGTACCGACATTAAGCCAAAAATAGTTGAAATGGATTCAGGGATGCTCAAAACGGATATTCCATCAAAATCTCGATAGGTGAATTTTGTCGGTTTCACAATACTTTCTTGTTCTTAGTACAAGTAAGTAAAAAGTATGTGAAATGAGCAGAAAATGTTTTGTGCCTGATTGGAATAGTGAGTAAAGAACATGCGAAGAGAAATGTTCACTTTTTTCAGTACTCAACAACAGTATTTTGTTAAATAAGTGGCGCAAATACCACAATAGAACAAAATACTCGGAAAATATAAATTTCATTTGTGTCAAACATTTCAGAGTGAAATATTATAAAAGAATGGTCATCTGGAGGTGTAAGAGTGAGGAGAAATTATTTTGAAACGGCAGAATTATTGATAATTCGGTACTTCAAATTACTAAACGTACTTAACTGAAGTGAAAAATTCAACTTTGAGAAAACTTCTCACCAATAAAATATATAAATATTTCTATTTACGTTTTGTACTCAATAATTGTCTATAAATCTAACGTACAGTACGGTGTGAAATTGTTTAATTATGTTACAAATACATTTTTACACATACCGTTGGTACATTATTTTCTCGAACTGCCCCAAATATCTTCCGCCAAAGTCGTGTCTAAAGAGACGATTATAAAACATGTTTCATAATGTTCCATTTCACTGTAGGTTTTTATGAAAAGAAATGCCGATATTCTCTTACTTCAGCCTTTAATTTGATAAATAACTAAGTATTTAATTTGATGAAAATATCAAATTTACTTGGAAATAGTGTTTTATTGGATAAAATGATGATATATTCTCATTTCTGCATTTGACGCACACGTACAGGCCTAATCTCGTTCTCTCTCTCTCGCACTTGCCGCATCACATCTATGCCTGAATTCAAATTTTGAATGATTATTCAATTGCAAAATTACAGAAATAATCGATTTCTGAATGTATGTAATTAATCAAGTCTGTAACGAGCCACCGATCTCTAGATCACCTGGAGATGGTTTTAGCCCCCACTTTAGGAACCTGAGCCCAAAGTCATAATCGTTGTTTCAGAGACATATTCACAAGAGGCTTGGAGGGCTATACACAAGACCATTGAGCAAATAGTGAGGAAATAAGAGAAGACAGTAGAAGAAAAACGTGCAAAACAGAGGGTATAGTTTAGTAATAGGTGACAAAATTATAATGAAAAATAATAATGGCAAATGCAATCAACCGGCCACTCCGTTATCGTCGCTAGTTTCTCTGCGGTGACTCTGACATACAGACGCGTTTATTAGTCGTTCCTATGCTTTACCACACTTACGGTTACGCATGTTGAACTGTCGCAGTGAACTCGGCGTATGTGTATGTGCCAATGTGAGAAATGCTACGATTTTATGATTCTGTGTATAAGGTGTAAGCAAAAGAAAATCAACGCGCGTTGAACTCGTTCATATGTGGCGGCCCATGGATTAATAGCATAAGTCATTTCCTCGACAACCTCGGCGTCAAGCTACAAAAAAAAAAAAAAAAACGAAGAAAGGAGAAAGAAAAGATAAGAGGGCGAGTTTCATGTTATGACAAGTGCAGAAGCAACTGGTAAGAGAAGTGATATCACTTGTGTAGAGCGTGAAATATCGAGTACATATTCATTTATTCTGTAAAATTGGTCGAACCAAGAGTATTGATTCATGTCCGTATGTGAATAATGAATCCAACACAGTGCGGGTTTCAGATGTGCCCGAAAATTTTTATGAAAGGCCGCAAAATTCTGGATCGGCTTCTGAAGTTCAACGCGTGTATTTAAAAAGTAATTGAGTTGAATAAACAATTTTTGTTCATAAAATCTCTTCGTCCCTTCTATTTTTTTTATCATACCCTCGTAACTCCCTTTTTTGTAATGTTTCGTCAATTTTTAAATATAGTTTTCCTTTTGAATTCTCTTTCCGAATACCTCCTCTGAATCCCGAATAATATTATTTTATGATCATGAATTGCGCAAATTCAAATTTCTCATCCTAACGAAAACGGGGTGCAATAACATTAAAATTGACGTTATCAGGGACTTGATCATATAATATCTTTCGAAGGCATAGTGAAGAGATATTTCTTCGAATTATTCAACTCATTCTCCTATCAATTTCTTCCTGTATAACATCTAATAGCTGCCTTTATGTGCACATTGTAGATTCCTCATAAAATCCAGTGATTATCTTTTTTTTAATAACACTGGAAGTAAACGCTCTTAGTCTTCCAGCTGCGTTCAGGACAGCTATCTTTTAGCATCTAAAATAATCCGGGTGAAAGTTTTATCCTCATTTACCGGATTTTGTCTAACTATTATGCTCCGCCTAAGCCCGGAGTTTTGGAGATAGCGACAGTTGTAGAATTGTCACGTCAGCAAACGAAACAGTTGCTACTCATACCAAAATGGTGCGGATTTGGACAGAGATTGGAGAATTAGACTCTGTTTTTAGAGAAGTTGTGAGGCCTGGAGTGTTTAAGATTGTCTATTGTTTCAAGTTGATCGATAATGAAGGCTTATTTCTGCCCGAGGAAGTTTTCAAGATGAATTTGAGATAATCATCTGTTGATGATTGCATTGTTTAAAGAAACAAAAGTCCAACAACCGAACCATTATTCCACAAAAGTACAAGTATGATATGAATCAATATTGTGGTGAATGAAAGCTTCGTATTCAATTCAATGACAAGAAAAATTGTTTCCGTTTTCACATTTGATTGATATTCTAACAAGTTTGAATGAACAAATTTTTCGACTGTACTTAAAGACAGTTTTTCATTGAAAATTGAAGAGGTGGCATGATTGTAATGAGTGCAAAATAAAATCTTCTTGAAAATCGGTTTTGATGACGATTAATCATAAATTGATTGATGAAAATGATATAATTTTCAGTAACATACCCGCTGCGATAATGTGAAAAACGCACGGAATCCTCTGCGTTCCAACTCTGTTTGATGCGTAGCATAACAAAGTTCCGTAATCCAATTCTGTCATTGGTGTATAGCTGACTAATGACGACGTTCCTGTTCTTGCAATATGCGACGCTGCCACATCGACACTTTCAGCACTGTTGTTAAATGTCCACCGAAACGTCACATCAGATGGATTTGCGTCAACTTGACAACGGATTTCGGCTTTTTCTTGCTTGGCAACTCCGTGGACTCGAGGTTGGCCAGGTTTGCACGTTGGTGCAACTAGAAGAGAATGAATTATCAGTTAATAAGTGAAGCTGTTAGAAATTTGTTTTGCTATTGAAAAAACATCACAGGGTTCCAAAATTATCTATAATAATTACGACTACTGTACAGGGTGTTTGATTGGCATGGATATCAACAGCTTAAGTTAATAGCACATGAACAACTACCATCTGTCAAATTATTCATACAATGGCTATGATATTGTAAGTTAATACATAATGTAGGGGCTAGTGGCTGAGTGGCCAAAATGCAAACCAATTTTACATTAGCAGAAAAATCGCACTTGGCTATCTGTTAGATGCATCATTTTTCAGTCGTCCATCAATTATCATGAATAGATTTGTGTAGTCACAGAATATTTTGTTTGTAAACAGGTAATATGTGGATATATTTGTTGCTTTTATTCCTTGAATTCATTTCCAGCAAGCTTGTTCTGAATCCTGCATTTAATGTGATTGAATCGTGTTCCCATTTCAGCCATTAAAAATACTTAAATCGTAGTTCCATAAGAGCCCTTGGACTGCTCTTGAATGAAATGAACTATGATATTATTCCATGCAACATATAATCTCTTTTATTGAAATTTTTTTTATAGTGGAGTTTTGTTTTGGTTTGTAGTCTAATCTAGGTATTCTTGAATAAAAGCTTTGCGTACCTCTAGTCCAGGGGCTTCATTTAAAAATGAATTTTGATGAGTATTTATTCTTTCAATAGATATTTATTGTAATAACTTTCTTTTTGAGTGTCATATTTTTCGAGTATATTTTTTCTTTAATATCCGTCAATATTCAGAATTGTTTCATTCGATTAACAGTTGACCAAAGCGATTTGAATTAGAAATGAATGAGTATAAAATCGGTCAAACAAATAAATTTAGGACTGCCAGAATTGTACCTACATAATTTACAAACGAAAATGCTGATAAGTTTTCGAATAATTTCACGAATACTCATATAGAACACAAAAGATTAGTAAATTACGGAGAATAAAAATTTTATTCTAATATATTTTTGGGAACATAGCCCAAGTGAATTAAAATCACGAATTTGAGCACAGAAAATGACATTTTATCAATAGTTCATAAGATGGGAGTTGAAAAAAAACTCCTAAAATTTACAGATTAGGAGATTTCGGGAAATTTCACTCATAATCTTATGAATCTAATGGGATAAGATTTAAATTTACTAGAAAATTAATATTCTAATGCATCTATAATTGAAGTCTGAATGACATTTAGTTTGGCAAAGTTTTACGAAATACCAAATTCAGGTGAAGAAGCAAAACATTCTTGAGGTTAAGTTTGACAGTTGGAATGAGCTCTGTGAATACGTGTGAAGTTGGTGTGGAAAGAAATGTGAAGTGAAGTTAAGGAGCTTGCTACAAAAACGATATTTGAGAGATTTTCATAAAAATTGAATGTGTTGGAGTCTAAGTATAAATATACAATATATCAAAAAATGAGAATCTCCTACTGATTAGTTTTGGAAGATATTTCAATTCTAAATCGATAACGCTTAACCTCTATCATCTTCCCAGTCTGCTCGTGAATATATACAAATATCAAATACTAGTATGTATCTTTTTCATTATATTTGTATATATTTGTAACTGCGTTAATAAAAAGACAAGTGCATTTTGTATTGATTTTGTTTACTTCATTGCAACGTTGCAAAGCATGATGTATCCAAATTTTCAATCTGTTGTTACAAGCGTTCGACCAACAGGACTATTTTTTCGTAGCAAGCACCTTAATAAAGTTTCGGTATGTGCAATGAGTGTGCAAAAATCATATTGTCAAATCATGGTGCTTCAGGAGATATTGAAGACCAAACATCAAACACCCCGTTTTTGATAAATTTCTCGCAAATATCTCATTTTCTTACGGTCGTAGAGCATTTGAGGCCAAGACTAAGAATAAAGTATACATTTCTCTCTACATAAAAGATTGTATGACTTATTTATGTATCTATAACCGTAAGTGAGATACTGCGCATACAATATGCACCGACTGTTATATAAAGTGCACTTCAGGCTTAGCCGATTGACACAAAAATAAAAGATAACCATCAAGATGCTACAGGAATCTCAAATACTGAATTTCAACATCCTATGGCAAGCTAATTTGGATTTATGCCAGAAATTCAAAAAATGTGTCAAGTAAAGTGCACATCCGGTGCAGATATTCGCGACCATAATGCGAGGTGCACAACTAGATTTTAGACCAGTCTTGAATATAAAATTTCAACATTATACGTTCAACGGGTTTTGAGATTTGCAAGTTACATACATAAATAAGTACCAACGTCGAGCCGAAGCTACTGAAATGGATTTAGGGATGATCAAAACAGATATTCTTAACAAAATATGTGTATAAATGTATCCAAACTTTGCAACCAAGTAAAATATTCTACATATTTTATTTTATATCGTCGATAGATTAGCTATACTTTCCATTAAAACCGTTAGGTCGCATTTTTTATGCGCGATATCTCGTTAACGGTTGTAGATACGCAAATGAATCATACAATCTTTTTTGTAGAAAAAATTGAGCACTTAATTTTTACTAATGATCTCAAATGCTCTACGACCGTTAGAAAATGAGATATTCGGGAGAAAGCGGTGAAAAGCAGGATTTTTGATCTGTGGCCTTCGATGTCTTCTAAAGCACCATGAATTAACAATATGATTTTTGCACACTCATTGTATATGCCAAACCAAAGATATTCGCGTAATAAAAAAATCAGTACCATTTATTTGGTAGATTGGATCATTTTTTGTTCCAATCAGGAAATTGACTGGACTATCTATTGTTTGTACTACCAAGCAACTACGATTTGAGTTTTCTGATTGCCTAAAATGCAAACCCAATTGACACATATTGAATGCAGGATTTGAGACGAGATTTCTGAAAATAAATTCAATAGATAAAAGCAAAAATTACATTTCAATATTTCCTGGATGAATTTTTAGACTGCACATTTTTATCGTTAATCTGATAATTTATGCAACTGATTGATATACAAGAACGCTTGAATCATACTTTCTCAAGAGCTTTGGACTGTTATTAACAGGAATAGAGTATATAATAGCATTGTGCTTTGGTTTATGAAAATTAATCTTTCTCCAATTGAATGTTTCATTAGGTGATAGATTGATTTTTACGATTTTATTGGAATAATAAACAGACTACGTTAGCATTATTCCATTTTAATTCATGCGAAAAGATATTATGCAATACTTATGTTGGAATTTAGTCTTATTTCTAGTGCAAATCATTATTATAAAGCTGTTTTAAAATTATGAGTCTACTGGTGTATGTTATTTTGTGCGTACAAATTCTATTTTCTACTTACTGAAATATAACATTGATTCTGAAATCAATTTGCAAAAATGAAATAATGCAAATTCTGGACAAAAATAATTGTTTGTTTGAATTGGCAGGTCAAATTTCATTTTTGACAGTGTGATACTACAAAATCCATCTGTACAGGATTGTATACCGATCTGCATTTTCTTTTTAAATCTATTATTTTAAATATTACCGAAATATTTTTCAATCGATGTTCATTTATCACTTAATTACACACGTTTCCTCTGTATAAGATTTTTTACGGGAATTTTCTCGCAATGATATGCAATTTTGTAATTTTTAATGGAAGATTTTTTATTCCTCTTTGAAAAAATTTTGATTTGTTATGATCTTGAGATAATCAGTACATTAATTATCTATGTAAAATAAATATAACATTGCATATAATTGCGCAAAAATGGAGCAATTCCATATTTATTTTACATGATTAATTCCTGTACTAATCATTTTAAAATTATAACCAATCATAAATTTCTTGAAGAGAAATGAAATACTTTTAAAACTATGCAACAATATATAGGCTATCTCATTAAAAATTATAAAATGATCATGAATTTCTCATTTCCTGTTAAAACAGAAGAAGAAAATAGTAGAAAAGCCTAATTTACAAGATGAATTAATGCATGAATAAATTCAAACAATAAATTAACTGGAACTTAAATATTGAAAATAAACTTACACATTACGTTTAGGTGAAAAAAGTTGCTTTCACCATCCCCTTCCGTATTGTATCCAACACAGGTATAATTTCCAGCCGTAGATCTGCTAACACCTTGAAGGACCAAGCTTTGGTTACTGATTATGATTCCGTGACCTACATTATGATTAAGAGCACGACCCTGCACAAACAAATCATAAAGATTGATAACGAAAAAGGGATAAATAACGTTTAAATTATTTTATCCAATTTTGACGTTTTAAAGCTACATTATTAAATCCATAGCAACAGTCTTAAGTAAATCTTTATTCACTAGTGAATTAAAATGAATTATGAGTGATTTAAAAAAATTTAAATCACTGTTGGGATTCCTTTTCATAAAAAGATTTCGATTTCTGAGAAATAATTTTACCAAGTGCTTCTGCTGCTTCGTTCGAAATGGTATCGGGGACGAGAAAATTGTTTTAATTACTTTTTTCCACCATTTCAGACAATATTTTTCACAATTATAACGTTTCAATTCAAAATTCATAAAACTGACAGTTTACTGACAGTCACACTCCCGAATGTTTGAAAAACAAACACTCGTCACGATATCAAGGAAGCTTTGTTGCAACTGCAATTTAATTTTTTGTTCCTCAGTTTCATGTTCCAGAAATTTACGCAAAATTGAATAAAATTATGTATACAAACACGTGAATTAAACCTCTTTATTTGCTCGATGAATTAAACCACTCGCGCTGAACGCGCTCGTGATTTTGAACTTTCTTCTCGCAAATAAACAGTGGTTTAATTCACTTGTTGTATAAATAACTATTATTTTTCAAGTAAGAGACAAAATCTCATTTTAATCATTTCTCCAATTTAGCTATTAATTGGTTTATAATTTTCTTTACTGGTTTCTTCTGACTTTTTGTCGTTGACTTTAAAGTTAGGATGCCTTTTATAAGTATTATCTTTTATTTTGAATAAAATGATTCGGATGATGAGGAAAAAATTTTAACTCTCAAGTGATTTTTGAAACTTTCTATATTTTTGATCAGACTTTTTATTCTCATTACACTGTGAACGACTTGAAAAAGTGATTTGTTGCGAAAATAGTAGAAAAAGCTTTTATGTTAGAATAATATCAATTAATACTCCACTTCACAACTAAAACTATAGAACGATTCATTATTTTCGTTTTCTGTGTTCCATCCGTTGTTTTCCATTGACTTTGTGCTACGTGTAGTAATAAAACAAGTGAACAACACACTGTGAAACAAAAGAATGTGACAAACAAATACGCAGCGCGTATAACTAATTGTCCTACACGTGTTTTCAGATCACTAATTCTGTATAACAAGCAAGTAGATTAAAATTCTCGCCTTTCTAACGGCTCTGAAACGAACAAAAGCACGATGGAATTTGAAGAGATGAATTTGTGAAAAATATCATTTAAATTCTTACTTACATTATGTCTCCATTCAACTTTATAGACAGGAGGATGAGCATTAATAATGCAATCAAAATACACATCAGTTCCTTCTCTGATGGTGTCCGGCTCCAGGGATGTACCAAGGATAATTTTAGCTTCTGGAATATCTGTAATCAATCATATCTTCATTGTATTAATTCGCTATATCTAAGTGTACTTGTTATTGAATTTATTACGGTAATAGGATTATAAACTATTGCTTCTCGTAGAACAAAGAGCTTTTGTAATCAGGAATGACTGAATACGATTCTGAACTTTGAACTGCTATAGGATAGCTACGAATTGTTGTTAAGAGGTGCTATACTGTTGCTGGATGCTGGTATTATTGAAATAAACTGAATATTGACCACGTTTATTGATCATAGGATGATTTGATATGAAAACCAGAAATAAATTTAGAATTTAATAAATTAATTTGGAAATTTGTTGATTAGTTTCTCTAAGTATGTACTGTTACGAGATTCACGTGATAATAACGAAGAATAATCAACATGGCACCTATTTTTTGAGATTTCATCTCGAATATTTCCGAACTAGTTCCTTCGACGAAATTTGGCTACCCCACACAACATCCTGGATCCGACTGAGGCCCGATTAAGTACATTTAACGAATGTTCTATAATTTTCACATTTTTTTCAGTCCAAAACTAAAATGATACTACACCTATATGCAAAGAAGCATTGTTATTATATAACATTCTTCTATTCTTTTCCAATTGGTTGGACGTTGCGTTTCTTTTCTATAGTTCAGGAAAAAAGTGCAATAAAATTGCTGAACGTGCTATTAACGACTTTATTTTCAAAGTCATTGTAGATTTCCACCATAAAATATCATGTCCAGATTGTAGTTGACTTCATCAGTTCGGAAAACTCGTTGAAATATGCGAGAATAGTTTCAGAGGTGAATTTCTTTTTCTCTAGTACTGTTTTATAATGCGCACATTCCACAACTAGAATCTATGTTGGAACAAGTGACATTGCAACATATCGTTTATGTTATTTCGTTCATCATTTAGAATCATTTCATTATTATTCTTGATGAATCAAAAGCTATTAGTTTGGTAACTATGGTTACATCTGAACAATTTACATATTCATTTCTGGCTTTGTGTTTGAAGTTTCAAAATTTTCAAATTTCTTCTAAATTCTTGGCGAATTTTTAAAACAACATGTTAGGAATGGTGTATTTCACACTCGCGGACCGTAGTCCTCGCCTGCGGCTCAGATTACAAACTTTCGCTCGTTTGAAATATAAGCCATTCCAATTCTTGTTGTTGTTTATAGATTCATTCATATCAAAATTTTGATTCATTAGGCAAAAATTTTGTAACACTTGATCTGCAGCGTCTCGGATATCTTTTGAAATCGATTCATCGTCCATTTGTGCAAAACACAATAAACTTGACAGACATATTGTTTTATTACATTATTATCATGTTAAAAACGTCATGACACTTGAAATTGAAGATAACCGCCCAAGTAGTAACTTTTAAAATTCTGAATCACGAATAAAAATTTGAAACGAACTGTGAAAAATTTGATATAATTTAAATTTTATGTTTTCTAGAACGTTTGCGAAAAACGTGATTCTGGAACTCTATGCAAATACTAAATATTGCTACTTGTGTTCATTTTAGAACCACTCATTTCCTGTACTTATCACAGAAATAAGTATTTTCATGATTCACTGTATCTTGATTATTTTCGGAGCTTCCCGATTTTCATGAATCCATACATAGCTCTTCAGTATTTGAAAGATTTAACGTTTCATAAAAGTTTTTCTTTGCTCTGCTTTCTGAAAATCAGAATGATAGGTAATATTACACAAAACTTTTCTTGAATGCAGGTAATCCTTTCAATATTTGAGGCTTCAATTTTAAATTGGAGGTACTTGATTGTTCTCCTCGATTATCTTTTTGAGAACGGGTGGCCTAAAAATGTTGGAGAAGTACCTCAAAAATAGAGGGATTTTGAGAGCACTTTTTTCGATATAGCTTAGCCAAATAAGTTCAAAGTTCAAAAGGAATGTCAGTCAATCCTTCCTCTAGTTCAGGAAGTAATTTCAAATTTTGGAAATTTATTGTGAACTTGGGAGCATCATAAAAGTGATCACATGTTTCTTGTGCCAGCGAGCTTTGTTAATACGATGCTCTAAAAAATATAATCAATAGATATTTTTGATTATATCACACACCTTAGCAACAACCAATGAAATCAAGTGATTTTGCATGGTAACGTGGTATATCGCGATAATATTTTCTCCTAACTCGATATACCACAGTAGCTTTCTAAAAAATAATAAAAAATATAACAATCAATAAATTTTATGGTTTGTGAAATAATCCTTGCAAATACACCTCAAGATTCGGTATATTATCGCATATACCTTGAATTTAACTCAATTACTTTTTGTCTTGGATGATTTTTTACTCGGCAAATTTGGAGATTTATAATCAACGATAATATCCCTCGAGCTAAAGCTCTCGGGTATTATCAGATTATGAATCCCCAAATTTGTCTCGTAAAAAATTCCCCAAAAGACAAAAAGTATATTCGTGAAATTCTTCGGTATATCGATAATACACCTCTCTATCGGTATATTACCGTTGAATATATTTTTTGTTTATTCACTTGTTTTTGTAACAACTGCATTCAAACTCGTTCCCATTTACCGTAACACTATTAGTTAGCGGTTTTTCCGCGGAGGGACTGATAATCTATTTATTATTGTGTTTCAAGGACCAAACGATCTTTATTATTATTCCGAGTAAAGTTAGCTGCACTCGAAGAAGGTCCATGGATGTCACAATTACTGATATTTCCATACGCGTCCTTATCGTTTTTCTCGGCAATAGCTATAAGTGGCCTACTTGATTCTCTTTTGTGCTAAATATGATTTCTATGCTGTTCAAATTCTTTATGGTCAAAGAAAGGTTTTGGTAATTGGAATTGAAACTTTTCTCATAACCATAAGCGGTTTAAAATTTGTTTAAATCGTAAAAAAAAATCATAATTTGGAAATGTTTTCTGGTGAATTACATATTCTGACTAACACCATTACTACAAGTAATTACAGTCCAAGATCCTAGGCCCACCAGACGTTACTCATTTTCTAAGAAACAAAATGTGTCGATTAGAGTAGTCCTAGTATATACTTTCATCGTATGCATACTTGCTAGCTTGGGCCGACGGCCAATTCAGAGATACCAGGTGCTAGAGGTATATTAAAACATTACTCACTGTCCTCGAATTCTGAGTGCTGATTTTTATGTATGTCTTAGGGAGTATTGTAAAAAATTGATACTAAACACTGCTACACACTTTCCATCGGCAGTAACTCCTGCTAGACGCTTTAAAGTTTGCAAAAATAACGGAATCTTACTTATAGCCTGAGTCCTAGTTTTTATATATGATTGATTTTTGTACACAGTCAGACTAATCGTAGGGGCCAAAAATCCTCCAGACCACGGCGAACTCTATTTACCAGGCGGGAGTGTGATGGAGGGGAGCGTGACGTCAGTAGGTTTTGTGAGCGAGCCAGCGATAGTAGTAGACTTGATGACTTTGTGATACGAAGTAGATTTTCTTCTAATATTTCGAATACCTACCTAAATATATACATATTATTCAATTTAAACATACCTCGCAAATGTTGTGTCTCAGCTTGTAAAAGCAATTATGATAGTACAGAAGAAAATGTAACTACATTTGAATTTCTGAAGATTGCATTGCAACTAGCTATACAAATACATACAATTATCCAGGAGAAATTAGGACTTTTTATTACGATAAATACATTTGAAACCTAATCCGTTCCAAACTATCTTTCCTGGACTTCCCCATTATTTAAATATGAAATCAAATACTAAAAAAAAAAAAACTTGGACGAACGAAATTTTGAAATCAGAAAAAACTAATAAGATATTAGAAATACAACTGATGGAAAATAGAGTTCAAAATTTTGACTTACTGCTTGAAAAAGCACCTGAATTTGTCAAAACTATAAATGACGATATTTTTGTAAAAGTAAATGATGACGGTATTATTATCCACAAAATGGATTCCAAAGCAGTAGGTCATTCCTTTTATATTGAAATAGATAGAAATCTGAGCCCAAAGTATTTCTTTAAGAATAAACTGGTAAGTTTGAGTGAATTACAGCATAATAATACTCCATTATCTACAAATGAACTTGATACATTATCCAAGTTAAATGAAACTAATTTTGTCAATACTTATTCTATTATTTAGAATTTAAATAATGATGTCTGAGAACGAAGGCGATGAAGAGAGAATTGGGCAATTATTGTATTCAAGTGAACAAATAGGTCTCCTTTTCTCAAATCAAAAGCGCTACACTTCAAAAATTATTACTTGGTCTTACATGATTAATATGCAATCACATCCTAAATATTTGAAACAACTTACAGCTTCTTTTCATATATATTCAAGTTCTTGAATAGGAAATGATCATTTCTCAAGAGTAATTGCAAATAGACTTACAAAAGAAGAGGACAAGTGGGTGATTTTGCAACTTGATATAATATATGTTAATGAAAGCATTGATAGCAAACTGTTATTTTGAGTTACATTTATCGCATTATAGCGTTTTACTCTAAAACTATATTCGGAGACAAGAGAATTACCGTTATTATTGTTGTTAGTAGGTCAATAATCATTCTGCATAAACATTATAGATCTAAAATACAAATTTAATACTATTGCATCGCATGAAACTGTGTAAAAACCAGCCTACTGACGTCATGCGAATGCTGTGGTAGTGGGGGTCACACTCCCGCCTGGTATAGAGTCCGCCGTGTCCAGACACACTCAAAAGGTAATAGATATTTCGCTTACTATCAAGCGTACAAATAATGACCTAGCGTTCATTCTCAAGTGTCATTCTAATTTTGTTTGGGGGATGTTTGGCCTACGATTGGTCTGGCTGTTTACAAAAAGTATTGAAATTATGCCCTGAGTTCCGTATATATAAAAACTAGGACTCAGACTATAAATGAGATTACGTTATTTTTTGTAAACTTCAAAGCGTCTAGCAGGAATTACCGCCGATGGGAAATGTCTGGAAGTGTTGAATATATTTTTTTAGCAATATTCTCTGAAGAATATATTAAAATCAGCAGTCAGACTTCAGGAAAAGTGAGTAATGTTTAAGCGTACCTCTAGCACCTGGTATCTCTAAATTGGCCGTCGGTCCAAGCTAGCAAGTATAAATTTGATAAAAGTACATATTCAACACATTTTGTTTCTCAGGAAATATGAAACGTCTGGCGGGCCTGGTATCTTGCTCTATTGATTATTCAAAGTTCAATTATTATTAATCACTTTTGAAATTCAAATTCAAATGAGAGATAATGAATTGATAGTGCTATTCTGGTTTATCATGACCGATATGATTTTCTGGATCTCATATTAGATAAGAAACTGAAGACCAGGGGGCCGTTGCATAATAAAATACAAGTCAATATTATTAGTGAAAATACACGTTAAAATACTAATATTACCAATTTGTATTTTATTATGCAACAGGCCCCAGGTTTACCGTTTTGGCTTAAATTCCGAGCTTCACTCAAATAGAAAACATTACACAACACATGTCTCTTTTAAGTTTCAATACAATATTGCTCAGTCAAGCAGCATCTCGAATTCAAAAGATAACGGTTCTATTGGCCATAAGTAGTAAGTTTTCAATTTTTATTTGAATTTTCTTCAACTGATTTCAGGGGTCTAGTGAACTTTGTGGAAATGGAAAATATTGTAATTCATGAAAAAATGTCACCTGGTTATGAAAGTAGGAACAGTACAGTATGACGTGACTTACATTGTATCTCGAGCCGCCATCCATCTTCGAGTCCTTCGGAGTCTATAACGTTGTTCTGTGCTCTACAAGAAAGATATTTTCCCGCATCGTCTTTACTAGCAACGAAAGTCAGAGTTGATGTGGTTGTATTTCCATCATTTGAGGTCTGAAAGATGTAAACAACTCATTATTTATAGCTTTATCACAGGTAATCACTATTTTAACAGCCACCATTGGAGCGAATTCATCTTGTTTAGCTATCTTTGTGCCAAAGCTAGCCATCGCTAATTGTTGATAAATGGACGATTATATAATTTAAATACAAAATTTGTTTTGTTGCTCAACCATAAATAGTGAAGATAGTTAGCGCTCATTATTACAGACAGTTTCTTTCTACAGTTTTTTGCATAAATTAGATAAGTAGTAACAATTATTAAGAGTTATTAAGCATTCATTTTACAGGTGTTTCACAACTTCGGGTACGTATGTTGAGGGTATATGTTGTTTGATATGCTGATTGCGAATCAAAGAGAATTTTTCAAAATATTCGAAAATTTACAGGTAGGTTTTCGACAATATTTTTTAAGTACTGCACTGGATCCGCTGTCTTATTAAGAACTAACAATGCAAGTAGATGAAAACATAATACTATTGAAATAAACAAACAAAGTTGAATTATTTTTGATGAAATCAATTCACAATTAGTGATATTCGATTATGTTTCGAAGATATTGATATGTAAAAATGAGTGTATCACATGGACTTGGGATTCATGATGATTATTATGAAAAGTGCTCAGAACATACCATGTCCAGGAAGCCGCTTTTGAGGAAAACGTTCGGCCTAAATTCACTTTGTTAGTCTTGCATCTTGTTCCGTCTCTCCATATATTAGCACTGTCCACTGATTCATTATTGTCAAATCCGTTCGCGTCACCCATTTTTAAATCACCAACTCTTTTAGAAAGCTAAGTAGAATGTATCATTCACCAAAGACAGCAATTTATCTGCCTACCTACTACGAACAGAATGAAATTACATTGGCTTACTCATTACACAATACAATTATTAGCAGTTATTGATTAATTGATATTGTATTATATTATAAGGTTTTGAATAATCATCCATCAAGTGGTAGCGGAAACGTGAAATTTTTGACTGGGAAAATGGAAATAAATTTTAGATTCGTAAACAGCATATCAAACAACGTATACCCTTAACGTATCTACCTGAAGTAGTGAAACACCCTGTATATGTAGCTAGTTTCAATAAATTTTATTTTTAAGGTCATCCCACATAGAATTAATTTAAAATTTCAACTAAAAGAATAAGCAATTTTTAAACATTTGTAAAGTTGGTGCGTAATAGTCTCTAACATAACGAAAAGTTATCATTTACTGGTTCACATAGACCACTTTATAAAACTGTTTTCAGTTTTTTGACGGACTGATTGTAACAGCAAAATATAAAAATTGATTTGAATGTCAATTTTTTGCCTGATAATATATGTTCTACCAACAATAAATAACGAAAATGTTTAACGGTCAACTACTTAGACCTCATGCGTCAGTTAGAATGCGATTTTTTTCATTACTCCTTGATATTTCTTTTCCTACAACACAAATAATCCATCAATATGTGACAAAGATAAAAGGAATTTTCTCTTTATTCTTTGATTGACAAAAGAGAGTTTCTGTCGCTGACACAAACAATCGTTCTTTGAATTACAATTTTTTCAGTTCTCTGATTTTGTGGGAGAACTGGAAAGGGCAATTTTCCATTGGAATTTGGTTGAAGAACAAGGATAATCACATCTGAAGAAGAAAGATCAAGAAAAATTTGTAAAATTTGGGAATAATTTAGTATGCTCAGATAACAAAAATTATGTGAGGGAAAGTTGAAAGTATAGTTGGGAAGCACCAACAGATGATATACAGAGCTTATTAAAGCTGTGATGCAGTATTTTCAATAAAACAAAATATGATTTTCCAAGATTTGTTAATCTTCATTAGGCTATGGGAAATTACAAGAAATAGTTTCCCTTTTCAACCTGCTTCACATCCATAAAGTTGCCCAAAATGATAATTCTTTAGGTTCCGATTACATTTCTATCTATTTCTATCCTGTTTTGTGTACAAGTTAGAAAACTCTAACTGCTAACAGAATGCATTAAGATCTCGTTGTAGTCTATAAAGACACCCAACACTACATCTACAATGTATTTGAATCACAATTTGATTTACAGAAGAAAATTATTTTATCTTCATTGTGCAACTCGAGAGAAACTATAGAAGAGCGAATAAATTTTCTCGTTAATTTTTCTCTAAAACTGTTTCAACAAAATAACATATTTTAATCTCCAGCATAATTCTGAAATTTCCGTGTAAAATTGAACATTTTCTCGCTTAAGTACTTCAAAGTTCCGTGTTTACAGAGCATTATATGAAACTATATTTCATGTTAATTAATTTAGTGTTTGGAAACATTCGTCGGATAATTTAAAATTTCAAATAACATTTTATTATTATCTTTTTAAAGTTTGGTGGATTTATGAGAGTAATATAAAAATTTGTGATGCAAAATTTTGATATGAATACACCGTAATTTATTTGTAATCTCTAGGGAAACATTATTTAATTTTACAAATTAATTTTTAAATTTATTGTTGAATAAATTGTTTTTCGCGTGATGGAGTTGAGTTATGAGGATTTGATAGTTGACCTATTTTTTATGAATGTGGATGAAATTGATAAATTAAACGATGTATATCATGAATTCTGTTCGATTCAATACATTTTTATTTAAGAAATACAGGATGTTGGTTCAGTTAAAAACGATATCCAATGGAAAATTTTGAATTTATGAAAGAATTTATGTTTTGTAGAAATGAATTGAATTTAACGCAAACATATGGAAGATAGTCATATATCGGTAAGTGTTATGTATTTTTTCAATCCCAGAATAGAATGAGATACACGCATTGCGATTTCACTGGTCCTGCTCCTGCTGCTTCAAAAATATGTAAGTTACTTTAAGTGAGAGTGAACAATATTAAACTTCTTTTATTACTGACCTCCTGATTGAAATCTTTAAAACTTAAAATTGAAGAATATCAGGTTGAAGAAATAAAATGAAAATAAATATCAATCACTTCTTCTACCCATTTTTTGAATCTACCGAGTGCACTATAAGTGTCTGATACGCCCGTAGCGAGTAAAAGGCGTGATTGATATTTTTTTTCTTATTTTAAGTGAAATTACCAATTATTAAATACAGATACCCAAGTGGAAAGAACGCTGCAAGAAAGATTTGAATGAACTGGAAACTAGCTATGACATTTGATCTCACCTGAGATCGAAACTAGTTCACGCAGCATCGTTGAAATAGTACTCAAGCATTCGAAGCTCTTGACTATCTCATCCATTATATCAGATTAATAATTTAGATTTGTCATCTGACCGATATGCAAAAAAAGCTTCATTGTTTGTGGAATTTTTGAATAATTTTAGATGAGATGGTGATATGTATATACGAAGGTCCAAAATTTTCCATTAATGCATAACAAAACTGGTAGTTCAATCAAAATGTTAAAAACGTGTTAATTCTTGCTACTGATGCGATTTAAAATACATACGGTAGCTCCTTGGACTCGTTATGACGTCTAGAAAAAATGTGTGAAATTTTCAAATCAGCACATGAACAATTGCAAAACTTATAAAAAATTGGAGATTCCAAAGAAAAGAGGTCTACTTTTTTGAAAATTACCCGAAAACTATTGGTGCTAGAAAAATTTTACAAACAGATTCTTGAAGAAGGAAAAATCTCCAGGAAAAAATGTTGAGCCCCGGAACTTGACCTCCATTGTTGATACTTTTAATTTGATGTTGAGAATAGGGTTCAGTGCGGTGAGCGCGGTGCAGTCAAGCTGCCTTGTTACCGACCGCTTATTACAAAAACTGTTTTTACATGTATTAAAAATTACTGTGTCAACTAGAAACTTGAAGGAAGAAAAACCGTCGAGAAAATTTTTTTTTTGTGCTTTTGATATTTAATGAAAATATTGTTAATAGGGTATATTGATGAATTTATTTTATATTTTTAATTCACTGTTCACATCTTTATAACATAGTAAAAAATATAAATTATGTTTAAAAGTACTGTAATCAAGTTTAAAAAAATATTTAAAATTGAGAATAATTTTGAGCTGCTTCAACGCACCATTTTCGCGCGCTCTATGGATGACGTCAAATACCATGTCCAGTGACATTACAGTCCCTTGTTTACTTCAGGTGTTTTTGTTCTCAACTTATTTCAGCATTAAGAAAGGTCAAGTCAGTTTATAAGTATTGCAACCTGAATGCAAAATACTATCAGAAATGTACCTAATAAAGTCTTTTTTCCAATCCAGACAGGTTTTGTAATACGTAAGAAATGATGTGAGGTTATCAGAAGAGATGAAATATCATAATAAACTTGATAGATCATAAATAACATTATGAACCGGGTTGTGCAATCTAAGTTCATCTAAAGCCTAGTTGAACTAAGGTTATTTACTATGGTTACAATTGCTGTAATAATTGTAACCATAGAATTTAGGCTTGGTTCAACTAAACTGTAAACAAGCTTAGATTGTACAATCGGGCCTATATGTGATAAGTTTTAGCAATAAAATACAGTGTATGTATGCTTCGTTTTGAAATAAACAAAAATTATAGGTTATGTCCACTGCTCATCATATTTCGGATTGTATATACATAATGTGTTATTATTGAATAATTACTTTGCAGTGTTCACTCTTTTTACTTCAGCGGACGTAAAATTTGGATTTGAAAGAAAATAAGATGACATCATGAATGGATCTATTCTTGACAGATTATCCGATTGTGCTTTTACAAAACCACTGTCTTAAATGATTTTTAATCTCGTTATTACTATGTTTTCTAATCAGAAGCCTGCAATGCTATACAAATGTAAGCAGTGGCACTTGTTGGCATAGTATTTGACGTCACATTTCGCTTCAACCAGTGGTGTTGCGTTTTAGGACTTTGAATTTCCCTCGCTAAATTTGCACTTTTATATATTTATTAATTTTAAGCAATTGAAAAAATATTGATTACCAGAATGATGGTTTAGTACAAATGTCCGGCTAATAAAAATTCGGAATAAAAATATTTGAACCAAGTTTAAATTTCATCCATATTCCCTATTAATGAATTATTTTTAAACTCTCATTTACATTTTAAATTCGATAATAAATTGTTCAACAAAAGATCTTAACACTATTGCACTTTGTGTAGATCTTTTGGTAAAAACTGAATATAGTTATCAGCATGGGGTATTTCCAATTGTTATTATCTATTAGCTATGAGTAATTTAAGCAACAAAATAATAAAAACAGGTGAAAATGAGGCCATGGCCGTTACGCTGTTTGAACAATATATTAAGAAAAATTTTCCATTACAAAATTCATAATCTAAGATTCTCTACAGAATGAGAAGAAATTTCTTTTTCAAATTCATATTTTATTTGTCCATTCAATAAACAAATAGAATATAGATTAGAAGAAAATTCTCTTGGACTTTGCAGAGAATCCTAAATTATGAATTTTAAAATTACAAGTTTTCCTTAATATATTGTTTGAACAGTATGAAAATCAAGAACTGGTTTTTAAACAAGTGGAAAAATTTTTTTTTCTGCTGAATTCATAATATTGCTCAACAATCTATATGAAATTTTTTTTTATTCCAAAAGTAAGTAATGACTTTATTTGTTTAAGAAAAAAAAAATCAAACAAACAGCTGGTAAAATTGTAATTAATGATCATGTTATAGCTGTTTGCAATCTGAAAACAGCGACAACAATAAAATTTTATAAAAAAAATTTAATCCTTTTTTTGCTTTTAAAATTATTTTGTTAAACAATTTATTATCGAACTTAAAATGTGAATGAGAGTTTACAAAAAACTTATTACTTAGTAATAGCTCCATTTAATAATAAATGGACAAAAAAAAAAACACTTTTCTCAACATCGGATAAAAAGTATTAACAATGGAGGTCAAGTTCCGAGAGTCGACATTTTTTCTTGGAAATTTCGTCCTCTTTAAGAATCTGTTTGTATTTGTAGAATTCCTCTGGCACCAATAGTTTTTGAGTAATTTCTATTTTTGCAATTGTTTATGTGCGAGTTTGAAATTTTTGCACATTTTTTTAGACGTCATAACGAGCTTAACGAGCTATCGCACGTATTCTAATTCGCAGTAGCAAGAATTAACACGATTTTCAACTTGTTGACTAGACTACTATGGTTTCAGCTGATGCGCATAATTTAGAAGTGTTTTTTTCGGTGAAATAGAGAATTGTGCTTCAATGTTAATTCACTATGTCTCTGTACTAAATTGCGATGCGCCCGCCTGTAGGATCAAACTTGAGCCCAAGACTATCGATGAGCGTGCACCAAACATCTCAAATGGACTGAAATCCTATTTTATTAAAAGCTATTGCGCACAGAAATGTATATACGGCACCATAGGATTGCATTCAAGGCTATACATTTCTCCATTTAATTCTAAAAATCGTAAAAAGCATTAAGATTTTTCACTTACCGTTTCTTTAGTTCTTTCTAATCTTTGTCCATTTCTCCACCAGGTGATGCTTGCTGGAGGCCGTGACCCAGAAGATTGGCAAAGGAGTTCATAACGTCTTCCAGCACTTAAAGGCTGATTTGCGCCCAAAAGTTTGACATCCAGTGGTCCAACTACACATAAGTACAGAATAGATGGAATTAAAAATTGTAACAATATCAAAATTAAATATTACAGAGACAATAATTTATTTAACTAATATGTCAATTGCTTGAGGATTCAATGTTAACGATCTGCTATAGATATTAATATAAGCTTGTGCTTGAGTTCGCAACTGAGTGAGCAATTAATTAGGATAGGACTTTTTTTGCGTCTATTCCTATATTTCAGTACAAAATCACAAGAAGCAATTATGAGATGAAATTTTATGCTCGGTAGAGCAGAAATCATCTTCATTACCTATAAAGTACGAAAGTATATTGATAAATAGTTAGCTTGGATCATTTTCAATCAACAACAATAAATGCGATTGCTAGTTATAGCAGTTTGACATTTTTGTCAATAGTAACACTGTTAGGTAGTCCAGTGCTGTTTTTGAGAATTTTCAAACAAAATATGACTGATTAAAGCGTCGTTTTTGAGATTTGGATAAATTCGAAATCTGCTATATCGAATAGAATTCTTCAGTTTTCCGGAAACGAGTGAGAGAAATACAATATATGTCCACTTTCAACGTCAATATTTAATTGAATGGAAATAATTTATGAATAATTTTGTTCGATGAGTGAGGAAGGTATTTCCTGCCGCCCTTCACTTCCGGTATGGTAGCTGGTGACGTTTCGCGTTTGGTAATACAAATTAATGATGTGAAGAGTGAGTATTTGGTGATGAAAACCACCATTCCATATATCTTATTAGAATAGAGATTAATGTTTGGAATTCGGGAGACTTGCTTCCATTTGTTAGCACCAGGAGGCACAAACACACACACAAAGACAGGGTATAGCTGATAGTTTCACAGGACCGAGCTCTGGAAAATCTACTTTGTTATGATATTAATAATTTGTATCTCTACTTTTAGCCAGGGGCAAAATTCGGACGCAGTTTGGTTAGAGAACTGTGAAATGCAGTTAATGACAAAAGTATTTCCAAAAATTTTGTTTGTAAGCTCGTAATTTTTTGGTGAAATTCTTGAATACTCTTTGTCTCACGCAGCACTCACAAAATCTGTGTAATAATGACAGTATAAACTTTTTATTCAAAATTTTAGGAGAATTTACGTCTGAATCAACATGCAAAGAATATCCATGACCAGTTGCAACTTCATGAATTACTACTTGTTTTGTAACAATGTATTCTCAAATCAAGTCCATTTGAAAAAATTGACGAAAACAGAATTTTCAGTTATGAATTCAATGTTCTCCTAGTTCGACCCTGTGTCTGGAAAAGCCCGTGGGTTCTCATGGAAGTGGATACTGTAAATTTCAACAAACCGCGGATCTTAATTTAACCGTTGGAGAAATTATGAGCCCGTTACACTTTCGGTATTCGCGATCGGGTCTTATTTATATATCCCGCAGATACATTCACATTCTAACACCTGCACATGAGAATAGCGAAAGGTTATTCAACACCCTATAACGTACAAAACGAATGAGGTAAAAAGTCAGAAAAAGATTGAATTTCTATGTTACACTCAATTGAAAAGTTTATTATAAGAAAATATATGTTTTGGATTAAATAAAAATGGTTTATGATTACCTAAGCGGATGAAATTCATTATTTGACACCCTGAATCTAGTTTACAGAACAAGTGAGATTGAAATTCGGATAATATCTGATTCATTTCTCATTCGGAAAGCCGTTGTTTCAATCAAACAAAAATTGTCCCACCATTCTATAATCCCTATTAATTGATTAGTAGATTACATATTACCCTGCCATTTAAGAATCGAACGAGAAAACATTTTGAAAGCATATTATTCAATGAGCATATAACGGAATAGTATATTCTACAACAAGTATTGGAATGGTCCTAGTTCCACACGAGCGAAAGGTTTAGGATTACGTTTCGTCAGTTGATGACCATCTTCAGAGAGGTACCGTAACTACACATTTGACTTCTTCATCAGTTGAAAAATCTCTACCTTGCAAGATGCTTTTTGCAATGTCAAAATAAATAAAAATCGCAGGAGGCAAGGTCTGGGCTGTAAGCATGATGGTAAGTTTCTAAAATTAACAATCACATACAGCAGCTGATGTAATGCCTGACTTGTGAATTAGGAGCATTGTCCTGATGCGGCAGCATCCCATATCCAAACTTTTCTCGCCGGTTATCCGGTATTGCTGTCTTCAATTTCTTCAAAACCACACTATAGTACTTTCTTGTTATCGTCTTCTTGTAAGGAAGATGAATTAATTGAAAACACATCTTCCATATTCCAGAAAATTGTGGCAACCACCTTCCCAGCGAACGGCTGAGTGTGAAATTTTTTTGGTGACATAGAACCTTTGTGTTACCCCTGCATGGATTTTTGTTTCGACTCCGGGTCCTAATGGTGTTCACATGTTTCTTCACCTGTTACGATTTTAGCCAAAAATCACTGTTTTTATTGAACAGGTCCAAATTCCTTGTAGAAGTCAGAGAACAGCTTAGCTTCTGCTAAGGCGTCATCATTCTTGGCACTCATCTTGTATTAACCTCAGTCATAATAAATTTTTGAAATTGATGCTTACAAAATGCCACATTCTGTAGTTAATTCAGAAGATTTCAATCAATAGTTCTTAAAAACAAGGTTCTTTACTTCCGTCACGATTTCTGACGTGGCTGCTTTCGTCGGTCTTCCACTGCGCAGATCATCTCAAATGGATGTACGGCCTCACTTGTATTGTTAAGTCCAATTTTTTATAGCCTAATAGGAAGATGAAGTGTCCCCGTACATTGCTTGCATACATTCATTGAAAATCTTCGCTCCATTTTCTTCCTTCACTGAAAATTCTATGATGGAACGGTGTTTCAAACTAATTTTTTTACTGCCACCAACAACTTTACACTTGCAACCATTAGGAAAAATGACAAGCGACTGAACCAAGGACTAGTTTGACATGTAGGGACATATCAGTGAATTCACCAAGTCGGAAGCTTGACCTAGTAGTATTCTTTCGGTGAGCTATACACACTAGTTGGTAATTGAACCAGGGATCTTTGGATTTCTACATTACAAACGTAAAGTGAACAACTCGATGTACATTTGTGATAACGTGTGCGAAATTGACCCATCGAATTAATATTACACTGAAGACAGCCGTAGGGCTGATTCCAATTCGCTAAACGAGCAGGATGTCAAATATTACGTGTGTCTTTGAGTTTCACCAATTATTGTTCAATCAATAGATGATCGCAAATACAGGATGTTTCATAGCTTGGTACATACGTTAATGGTATATGTAGTTTGATACGCTAATTATGAATACAGGTTTTTTTTCAAAAATTCGAAAATTTACTGGAGAATTTTTCACAGCGTTTTTTAGTACTGCACTGGATTCGCTGTTCTATTTAGAACCAACAATACAAGTACATAATAACCTGAATTACGTAATATTTGCAAAATTCAATAATTTTTGATGAAACCAATTTACAATTAATGATAGTTAATTATGTTTCAAAAATATTGATATGTGAATATAAGTGTATCACAGGAAATTTTGGATTTACGATAATAATTATAAAAATTGCTCAAAACATACGATATCTAGGATGCCGCCTTTGAGGAAAACATTCTGCATGAACACGCTCTGCTAGTCTCGCATTTTGTCCCGTCTCTCCACATGCTAGCACTATGTCCACTAATTCAGTGAAGTTTGCGACACCCATCTTTAGAACAAATTACCAACTTATTCACCAAAAATACAAATTTGATTGTCGACCTACTACGAACAGAATAAAATTATGTACATTAATTTACTCATAACGCAATTCAATTATAAGCAATTATTTAATAATAAACATTGTATTATATTATTAAGTTCCATAAAAGAATTCACCCAGTGGTAGCGGCAACGCAAAATTTTTGACTGGGAACATGGAAATTAATTTACCGAATCTAAAAAAAACTCATTTAGATTCATATTCAGCATATCGAACAACATATACCTAGTCTTGATGATAATTTTTTGTCTTGTCTTGATTTTTAAGACAAGAAAATAAAAATTTCTTGTCTCGCCCATTTCTTGGCGATGCATTTCTTGTCTTGTTTCAAGAATTCTTGATATTTCTTGATTTTGACATTTTGGGAGAATCCACTTTCAGTATCACTTTATCCAATTCAAATCCTTACCCTTCCTGTCAGTTATGTCATGAGATGATTCTAGCAACGTTTCCCAAGATTGCCACCAATATAAATAATTGAAAAGTGTATCATTCTCATGTCTTAATCAGTATTTGCAATTATTATTTGTTGTATGATATACCAATTTTGCTAAGAGTTATCAACTATCTAATAGTATTGGGGAATTTACCTATATATTTCTTCTCTACATGAACGATTTATTCACCGACAACTGAGGACTTATGCTTTCGATATGTATAAAATATTTGTTTTTAAAATTATAGTCACCGATACTTTCTACTTTCTCGATCTATAAATATTTAATAGGAGAAGTATTGAAATCGTGCTTTTTTGACAGGTCAAGATTCTGATGAATTTTCACATTTTAGACCCTTACTGAACCCAAAAACATAAGTTAAAATGAAATCGGTCGATCCATCTGTCTGAAAGTATAATAATTTGAGAGCCCGTACGAATTCTTGACTGAAATTTTATATTTGAGCTTAAATTTGTAAATGAGCTTTTCCAACCAGAAAATCTGGAAAAAGACTCAATTTTCAAAAATATTTATATTGTAAGGACTGGAGTATATAGCCGCCATCTATCACCATAACAATGACAGCTCTCATTTTGACAATAACAACTGTCACTTCGACAATAACAGCTGTCACTTTGAAAATGACGCTGTCACTTTGACAATGACGCAGTCATTTTGATAATGGCAACTGTTAGTTTGACAATAACTTTGACAGTTGGTGTGGCACTTGAAACAGTGATGAAACTGGACATGAAATTTATTGTCGGGGAAGAACTGTGATGACCAGCAGTTTTCAATATTTCAATAATAGATTAATAGATATGCGGATTTGACAAATTAATTGTCAAGATATCAAGATTTCTTGCGAAGAAGTTTTGAGCCTTGATAGTACTCTCTTATCTTGTCTTGGGAAATAAAAAATACTTGATCTTGGTCTTGTTTAGATTTTAAGATAAGATCAAGACAAGATCAATATTGTGAAACACTTCATATACCCTTAACGTATGTACCCGAAGTTATGTAACATCCTATATTGCTAAGTTATGCTAGTAACACGAAAAATCTTGTTGAGTATCTTCCGATCATTGATAGATACTCATAATTTTGACAATTTCTTCGAGCTTGTTGCTTTCTGGTAACACCCCACACGTGACATCGCGTCGGAATTTTACCAAGCAACATACTTTCGATAACTTATTTTTAATCGATAAGTTTTTATCGATCATTATCTATTACAACCAATAGGCTATGTGCAAGGAGGCGGAGTTTGAACAAATATCGATGCGAGCGCTCATTGTGAGCACCATGTTAACCATTGAGCTCCATTTCTCAGAATACGTCAATGAGCTGTCATTGAGCATTGTAGTTTAAAAGTGAAAATAATTGCATATAAAACATGGGAAAACGTTTGTTCTGTTTCAGGCTGTTGTGTTAAATATGATTCAAGTGAAATATAGTTTCATAGATTTCATGTACCCAGTTATAACATAAAAAGCGAGTGAAGTGAATCAAAGCGGTAAATAGAGTATTGTCTGTCTTTCATTATTAATCTATGTAACAAATATGTTTGTAATTCAATTGTGAAATTAGAAATATTCATCATCGATTTGGGATTCATGAATTTACCTCTATCTCTAATTTGTAAGATGTTTCAGTGATAGAAGTTTGTCGGATGCACTTCGCAATAATTTTGTTGTTAATATTGTCAGCAACATATTCTTCAACATGTTTAATATGGCAAAACTAATTTCACGCTTTTCTTCAATGCTTCCTCGGTAAAAGGGATACAGTGTTTGATAAATACAAACCCAATCTGCAAGATCATCGGCGTCATAATTTGAGGTTATCCTGTCAATTTGGACGAATTAAGACGTTTTCTCTATAATAGGTACGTTATCATTGAAGAAGAAAATACTCAAAATAAATAATTTCAACGTACCTTTTATCCTATGCAAGTTATATTATACGCACACAGCTGAATTAAGTAATATTAGTACATTTAAAAAATTATAGGTTTGAAACAATGATAAAATGGAGTTCAATCGTTCTCCATTGCCCGCTAGAGGCGCTAGTAGACTTCATGCACGTAGTACGTTATAAGCATAGGTAGCACCTGAAAAAATTTAATATTTGCTTGTCACAATTATTATTTCCATTTGTCGAAAATCTTGTCAATCGATAATGATTTGCTGATTGTGTTGCAGAATACTACCAATTATCTTGTAATTATCGATGACCTAAGGATATTACAGTTGATAATTCATTAATAAATATTTATCAATCGGTAGGCAATTAGAAGTGAGGCTTTATATATGCTTGAACTAGCAATAATTGTACATTTAATAGTATGATTTAAATAAATAATGCCGACTATTCCATTAGTAGTATTTATAACAATTCCGTAGAAACAGTGCATATCAGTGAGTATTTGGACTTGTAGAAATACCATCGGGTATTACACTAGTGGTCAAAGTGAGTATTTTATTCAAAGATGTGGAAACCTCCAATTTGTAATCTCGTGCTTTCTTCGTATTTAATGAAATATTTCTTCGAATATCTTCATCAATATCAATTTCTGATTCACCACCAAACCTTTTTGAATTAGTTTCCGTTTCAGAACGCAATATATTTGTCAAAGAAAATGCAAGAAATTCTAATTTTTCAATTAGACAGAAGTTTGTTTATTCGTTCCTATGAAAATTACGTGACTTGTTTCTTGATTCATAGGAAACTAATTTGAAAAAATGGTTTGACTCCTGGAATAGTCCTCCATATATCATTTGTTGTTAAAGTATTATAGACTATTTTTGTAGTGCAAATACTCATGTTTATTGTGCTTGTGAATACCACTAGTGCTGCACACTTGTGGTATTCAAATGCAAGCACAATAAACATTCGTAATAGCACCACAAAAATAATCGATGATACTTCAACTACTTATGGTATAATAAATGAATATACTATCATACTTAAGCAGTGAAGTTTTTTTTTTGTTAAATATTTCTTGGCGGCCATTGAGGCACTACTAGTAGTTCTTACATTTTCCTCGAGCACGTCGTTTTTAGGCTAAATACCTTTCTCTTCTGGCATCGGGCTGTTATCAAGCAGCATCTTCCAAAAACTATCATAATTATTAGTCTATGTATTTTACAGGCTATAATATGAGAAATTGATGGAGGAGTAAAAGTGCTTATCAATTTTTGAAATAGTATTGGGTTATCCTCAACAAGAGAATTGACAAAAATATTGACTATTACCAAAAAATCATATCTGTATGGATAATAGGTTTTTTAAAATTAAATAATGGACAGTGTTATATATGTAAAGTTAGATATATTATGTATCTATATTATTATCGGATGATTGCAAAATTCACTTTTGCATCGTCCTCTGAACTACATTATCATGAAATGTAGCCTATAGTGCACGTTCATTGGATAACATATTATAATCCTTATATGCCTAATAAATCATATGAAAAAGTTTTTAATCAAATAAGAATTGTTCTAGCGCAATATTCTGCGTCTGGGTGAACCGTTAAAGCCGTAAAAGTGCCTTTATGACAAAATTATCAAGAATATCAACACAAGAAAAGAAAACGGTGGAGTTTATTAGAAACGTGAGAGAATTCTACGTTCTATTTTTGTAAAAATCAATATAAAATAAATGCTGCTTTTGGGAGAAAAGATCATATTTGTATTCAATGAATAGTACTTTCTTTGGGTCTAGTTTATTTCCGGATGCCAGACCTTGAAATAGATTTAAAAAAAATATATTTCTTCTATCACATTCTGTATTTATGTTTTCAGCAAGGAAAATCCATGGGGGACTCATTAAAGTTCCATCAAAGACCCATCAAGGATCTATTGGTTATCCATCTAGGGTCTATCGTGGACTTATAGGAAGCCCATTGGTGACCTATCGTGGATCCATCGGAGGACTAACAGAGACTCATCGGTGACCCATTGATTTGACTTTCTTGTATTTAAGCTTGGAAAATACTTCCAAGAATTCAAAAGACCTTTTGTGAAAATAAAATTGATAAATTCTAAATTTCAAACCTTTTTCTGGCTTTTTACCTATTAGAAGTATAAGTAAATATTGTAAAATCGATAAAATTCACATTTCCGAATGAAATGAAAATGTCCGTTTTGGGCATTCTTGAATCTATTTTCATTGTTTTCTGCTTGACGTCGGTACGTACGAATGTATATATTCATATCTGCATGTATGTTTGTGTGTATGAACATAATTCGCGAATCTTGAAGCCTGTCGAACGTATAATGTTGAAATTTTGTATTCAAAACCGGTCTGAGGTCTATTTATGCATCAATCGGTTGAATTGGAGGCATACTTTATCAAAAAAACCTTTGAATTTTTTCGCATAAATTCAAACCAATTACCCGTAGAACATTGAGATTTCGTATAAGCACTTCTATTATAGCTGGTTGTATATCTCCCATTATAATTGCGATCGGCTGAAAAGTTCTTCGAGTTTTTGGACAAATCCAGAAAGATCAGCTCTAGAATCATGAAATTTAGTATTCAAAACAATTGTAGCATTTAAATAATAACTTTATATTTTCATCGCACTTTACTGAGCCGGAAGTAAATTTTATTCGGCAATAATTTTTCAAATTTTCACATAAATCACACAAAAAATATTATTTCTACAATAGTGAAAGGCTGATTATTTTTTTATAATCTTCTACTTCTATACATCAACGTGACCAGAGTAACTACTTGATTATGAACATTCAATCTTGATTTCCTAGTAACCACATTTAGTTCTACCGTCCGATGTGAACTTTGAAATTCATTTGATTATTTATTTCTTAAAATAAAGGACTAAAATAAAACGTTTTTGCTCATTTGCTTTTCTATACTTAGAAATTTCTTTCTGTATTTTTGAAGTGAGACTTCTTCATAACAAAATGAGATGAATTAATGTGACATAAGACAAATTGTTTTCTTTCTGACACTTTCTCCGTAATTCTCGAATATTGCAATGTTTGATTCCGAAAACTATCTGAAACTGAATTCCAAGAACGGGAAAAGCTGCAGTGCACGAAATAATCCTCAATAATTTAAAATTCCGATTCAGTATTTCCAAATGCGTTGCTCATTTTCATTATAGAAACAGAACGGTCGGTTCACATGTGACGTCAGTTAGAAAATTGAACGTCGCCGTCTTCGTTGCTATGCGATTGGCTCAAATTACTTGGAAAGAAAGTCACTGACATAGAAACGCGATAACCGCTCGTCTTTTCTTTTTCTGTTTTGTTAAAATTGCTCCCTGATTATCAATCCACTCACGTGAAGGCGTTGCTGGCGTGCGGAGCCAATCGAAAATCTTTTCCGGTTCGAAAATTACCGCAGGTAATTAAATTATCTGAAATTCGTGCAGAGGAAGCCGGCTTTATGTAGATGTTATTGCTTGATCTGAAAAAAGAAATATATCTTCATCTTATTCTGCAGGTTTATTATATCAGATCCTTTTTTTTTTATTGAGAAGGATTATATGCTTGAAATAAAGAATAAATTATATTTACATTATTATATTATGTTATTTGGGATAGGAAGCTGTGATTTGGACATTGCAAATAGTGCAAAACACTAATATACAATGAATATTATATTTCGTTCTCAATCCTATCAAATTGAATTTATTGTTAGCTACTACCGCTACCACCATTATTACACGGGCGGCTGTTGAATTGCGAGTGGATTGGAGTTGGTGCAAGTAACCCTTTGTTTTGAACTGTTAAAATTCTTCTTAGTATTTCGTGCGTTTGTGCTTTTTGCAGTGTGGTTGATTCTATATTAGTGTCATAATATGAAATTCCTTGGTATTGAATGAAAAATTGAGAAGACATTGAAAACTTCCTCACTTTGGGTACATCTGTCATCGACTCATTGTTTAGGTTATTTGTAAAGTCAACTAGTGCTGTGTTGTGCTCCGGATTTGTCTTGAAAGTTATCATTTAGAGCGGTAGAAGAAATTTTGTGTGCAATACGAGTGTAAACAATTGTTATGGCATTCAGTTAACAATTTTAGTAGTTCGGCAAGCCTTGTCAGCAAATATTTGGCCTCATGTCTCAATATTCAACTCTACACTCTTGTTGCATGAATTTCTATTATTGAGATATATGTGAGGAGACGAGCACAATAAACTGTCAGTCTTAAACAACAGTCGGGCTGCCGATGATGCCATTTCCGGTTTATCAAATACTTAACTCATATTATTAAACTGGTTGAATAAAAAGCGTTCAGTAAATGTTTTTCTTGTTACTCGATTTTCAAGTAGTCTGATAATTATGCATAATTTGTAGCTGTGATAGTTCATCTCTTTTTAAAGTAATCGACCATGATTATTCTTTGTGAATCCAAACAGATGGTCGCAGTAATCAGTACGTTTGAAGGAATTTATTGTTTTTACTCTTTTTTGTTCTTAATTGTGCAGTCGTGTATCCATGTATTGTCCACAGTGACAAAAACGTAACTGAAGTCTTGTGGATTCCGCTGGAACAGTTGCAAACCTTCTTGGAAACTACTCACACGATTGAATTTCTTGTCAACTGTAAGCAATCTCAAGAGTAATACTCAAATTTTGGTGTGAAACCTTATATAGTCATTCACTCAGGGTGCCCACAACACAGGCAATCTGAAGCACTTTCACTCTTCTATTACCTATCAGCAGGTCTTAAATTTGATAGGTTTTTTCTGGAGTAGTTATACCACGATAGAGCGTCCAGAATGATCAGCATCAATTGTGCTCGTATGGTTAGTCTGGATTTTTTCAGAACCCTTTTTCGTGATAAGCCAATATAAGTCAACTCCAAGAGATGATACTAATTGAAAATGACCTCAATTTGCACCTATTGTGCCAGCTCTCTGAGTAGGTACTTGAGATTTTCAAACCAAAAAGGGTTTTAAAATAAATTTAGGGTAGCCATACGAGCACAATTGATGCTGATCATTTTGGACGCACTGTCGAGGTAACTAAAGGTAGAATTATAACAATACAATTTCAACAACCGTGTCTCGAGTCTCGACCCGAAAGTGTTGGGATCCGAGACAACTAAATTTACAAAAAAGTACCCGAACTTCGAGACACGAGACGTCCTGGCACCAAAACTCTAGTACAGACTAGAGCAGCCTAAATTATTTATGACATCAGTATTCGACATTTCTTCCAGAATAGTTTTTGATGTGAAACGTTTATAGGCGCGCCTTGGCAGTAGAATCGAGCTGTATGCCGTGGCGACAAACGGCATTACGTTCTCTGATGCCGTCACACAGAATAGTATAAATACAAGTGCGGAATGGAGATCATTCCATGCGAATGCGAAGAATTCACATGAGCATGGAGTGATCGATCCGCACGAGTGACGGATGTCATTTTTTCTAAAGTCAAAGGTGTTCGCAGAAATATTTATAACTACAAAATATGCAGTTTTTTGAGAAAGAATTTACTTCATTGATCTCATTCCAAATCATCAAACTTTGATAAAATTACTCATATTGATATTTTTTTGGAGAGGAATGATAAGAAAATCAAAGAGAAATGAAATTATGACAGCAATGGAACAGTTTTTTCGCAACGCCACGCGGCTTTCCTAGGAACTTCTAAGCGTGCGGAATGACCCCTATTCCGCACGCTACAGCGTATGGAATGGGTATCATTCTATAGTGACTGTAGAAAAAGAGTATTTTCTTATTGGTGATAATCTTTTATTATATTTTTCTTTAACGAGAAATTTTTGAGAAATGTCACTTATGACAGCTTAGTTTCTAAATAATCTGTGTTTTGTTTAATAGAATGTATTACATCCATGTGAGTTTTGACAATTGTTTAATGTATTATATTAGTGAGCAAGTTAGTTGTGATGCATTTCGTGAAGAATCTGACAAATTTTATTAAATGTATTTACGTGAATAAAAAAAAAAATTCCATTGACATCTGCATATCAGTTATATATTCTGTTTTACTACATAAATTGAAATGCATCGGTTTTTCTCGCAATCTTAACTGCCTGATGGAGTCTTATTAAAGTAATCTTAATCTTTGTTGCAACGGTTTTAAATCCTACAATTTAACAGCATTATCAGGTGTACCTCAAGGATCAGTACTGGGTATCCTATTATTTATACTTTTCATAAATGACATCACTGCAGCAGTAAATTCCTCTGAATGTCTAATATACTCAGATGGCTTCAAAATATATCGTACAATCTCTCACGCCGATGATTGTATTCTTCTACAAAATGACCTAGCTTCGGTTTACAATTGGTCAATCCAGAATAACTTATGTTTTCACCTTAGTACATGCAAAATTATTAGTTTTTGTAGGAAAAATACAGCTTCTACCTTCACTTACAATATGAACGATCACATTTCAGGCAGAGCTACAATTACGGACTTGGGAATTTTTCTAGATGATAAATTAAATTTTATCCATCGGATAGAATCATTGATTAATTCATGTTTGAAATTATTGGGCTCTCTACTATGTACTACAAATGGATTTAAAAATTTATCCTGCTATAATGCTTTGTTTAAATCCTTCATTATAAGTGAATTAAAATGTGCAATTATTTGGTGTACTTTCCAGACATACCTCATAAGTGCCCTCGAGAAAGTTCAATTAAATTATTGTAAATTGGTACACTACCGAATATTTCGGAATAACGATTATTCTGCAACCAAATTATTGGAAAAATTTGATCTTGATTCTTTAGCTACTAGACGTTCAAATCAAAAGATTGTTGTATATAAACTTATTAATAACTATGTGGAAGGTATTAATTTATTGAGCAAACTGAATTTCTTTGTGAATAATTGTAATACTCGTTGTATCAAAATTTTTGTGTGTAATAATCGACGTTCCAATTATTATTTGAACTCTTCTGTTATTTCAATGTGACGTGAATGTAAAAAAATATGCTCCAATGTAGATTTTTCTCCAAGTATCAATAACTTCAGAGACTAGTCCAGGCGGCATGTCGAAAAATAGGGGCAAATTAGGAAAAAATGCGAACTTGATGAAACTTTGGTATATTGTTTTTGATCACCTAATAGTGTCGTATGTGTATTTTCCGACCGAAATTTCGCCAAGCAATTTCCAGGGGAAAGAAAAAACCACGAAATTTTGGAACTTTTTTCAGTTTTCGGCCTGTAACTTTTTCCCCTCCATTCCTACGCCTTAGTTTATCAAGTTCAATTTCGTAGAACTATAAATTTTCGATAAGTTTGATCCAGAAAACTTGTTTGTAGACCCACTAAGTTCCAAGATACAGCACTTCAAAAAATTGAAAAATTTCTTAAAATCTACAAAAACATTGAAAATTGGGGTTTTTGCTGGATATCTTTTATTTTTCAAATTTTTTCATTGTACCTAGTTTCATTCTGACGCAGAAATCAATCAACAACCCACCCCTCACCCTGCCTACCTATGCCACTATATCTGGAGGCACAGTAGTGCCTCCACCAAGACCAGTCAAATGAAGCGCAAGAGCACTACATACCTTTCTCGAAGAGCTTCGTCGTTTTTTGAACCCTCATAACTTGGATTTGGATTATACCTACCAGATAAACAGAATTCTCGGGATATACATAATATATACGCAAGAGAGAAACACATGTGTTCTATGTGCTCGTGAATTTTTGCTAAGTGAACTCAGTAATAATAATTAAATTTATATGAAGTTTATATAGTTTCGCACGAATTTTTCCAGTGATTCTATAATCGTGGAGTATCTCCAATCACACGAGGTATAAGTGAACTATTTCTCATAAATATAAATCTAAAACAAAGTGCAAAATTTACTTTTGGTTCATTTTTGCATACTTCGCAACATACAACAAGTTTCTGTTAATATTAATTCAATTAACCACTTCTTGTCAAATATAAGAAACGATTCTTTCGGCCATCACCGTACGTATTCGTCAGCAAAAATGCCTAACTTGTGCCCAAATTGCAACAAACATGCAAACAGCGATTCTAAAATCACTATAGCATGTCATGGATGCAAACTAAATACTCATTTGAGTTGCTTACAACTTACATTTGATGATGTGAGCCGTTCAACTAGATCTGCTACTAAATCAGTGAAAATTCTATGCAATCGTTGTTTGAATGAGTCTGACTCAATCAATTCACTGAAAACACTAATTTTGTCTCTACAAACTGAACTTTCTGAAATCAAGCAAACATTGAATAACTTCCATCCGAATAATGAAGCAATTGATACAGAATCAATTATTGCAGAAATAAATGATAGGAAGAGAAGAGAACAAAATATTATTATCATGGGCCTGCAGGAAGAAAATTCTGGAAACTTAAATGAGCGTGTAGGTGAGATTATTAAGAAAATAGTTCCTAACATCAACATGACTGAATCAAAAGTCTTTAGAATTGGATCAGTCAGCAATGTTTCCGGAAGGCCTCGCCTAGTTAAAGCACATTTTGAGGGCTCATCAACTCCTATGAATATTCTACGCAATGCAAAGAAAATAAGAGCAGTTCCCAGTTTGGAAAATATTTACATTAATGCTGATCGCACCCCTATGCAAATCAATTATTACAATAAAATAAAAACCGAATTAAATTCAAGAGTAGAGAAAGGCGAGAATGACATAAAGATATAAACTGGGTATTCCAACTATCTCTAAGATAACAAAAAAACTAAAAAACGCACCGTCCAACTCGTCTCGTGAAAAAATTTCTGCATACTATCAAAATGTACAAAGCCTGAATTCTAAGCTCAATGATCTTAATATCAATCTCCGGACCTCCAATCATCATATATTCGTCCTCACTGAAACGTGGCTCACTCCCAGTGTCATAAATTCGGAATTCGAAAACTGTGATTACTCTTTCTACCGTAAGGACAGAAATTTCGTCGACTGCAATGTGTCGCGTGGTGGTGGAGTGATGATTTGTGTCAAAAGTTCTATCAACTCTATCCAGATTCCGCTCGTAGCATATACTGAAATGTTGCACAAAAGCATTGATCTTGTTTGTTGTAAATTAATGCATAAGGACATTCCTTTTTACGTTATTGCTGTATATATTCCTCCTAGTCTATCATTAAGTGTTTATGAAGATTTATTTAGCTGTCTTGAGTCGATTCCATTTTTGAATATAAGTAACTATATAATCCTAGGTGACTTTAATATACCAGATTTTAATGTGAATTTGAATGCCAAATATGTACAATTAATCAATAACTTTATGACATTTTCAAACCTTAAACAATATAACTCTATAACTAATTGCGATGGTAAATTGTTGGATTTAATAATTTCTAATGTAAACTGTGAGATCAAATATGAATCTTCTTGTATATTTCATAGAGAGTATAGACAACACCCAACACTTTGTATAGAATTTGATTTTAATTCTTCCAGCAATTGGAAAACGAAACTAAATGAAAAAAGATATATCTTTAGGAAAGCTGATTTTATTCAAATGTATAATTCTATTGCTAATTCTGATTGGAAGCGCCTGGAATCATTCACGGATGCGGATGAAGCTTGTGATTATTTTTACCAGGTCTTGTATAATATTCTCGACGAGTGCATCCCATCCTCTCCATCACTGTCCAGCTCTTTTCCACCATAGTATACTAAAAAAATTAGAACTGATCTTAAAAGGGAAGATAAAATTTTCAATTCACTCAAGAAATTCCCTGGGCACCCTGTATATGAAAAAGAGTACAGAAATTTGCGTAACACAATAAAAACTGATATCAAAATATCATATCAAAATTATTTGCGCAGATGCGAAGATAGTGTAAATAGCAATCCCAAATATTTCTGGAATTTCATTAATTCCAAGGAAAATACCAAGGGTCACCCTTTTAGCATGTACTGTGGCAATGATAATATGAATGATCCTAAAGCTATTGCTGACAGCTTTGCCAATTACTTTCAAAGTGTATTTACGCCACAAAATAGCAACAGTATCAGAAACCAATATGCGATAGATTACAATACATCTGCCCTAAATCATATCACACAGAAAATGATATATTTTCTGCCATCAAGAAATTGAAATCAAATGGAACCTCAGGACCAAATTTGATCCCCAATTATATTATCAAGGACTGCGCTGTTCCATTCTCCTCCGCTTTACTTCATATTCTTAATTTGTCATTGAAAACGTCATCATTTCCAAAAGTTTGGAAGTTGGCTCGCATAATTCCAGTTCACAAATCTGGAGACAAAAGTAATATACAGAATTATCGACCGATAGCTATTTTGTCAAATTTTAGTAAAGTCTTTGAAACAATAATCTACAATGCAATATACCCCTACGTTTATAATCAAATATCCACTGTTCAGCATGGTTTTATGAAAGGTCGCTCCACTTCAACCAATCTATGTAATTTCTCTGACTATATAGCTAAAGCTTTAGATGACCGTGAACAAGTTGATGTTATTTACACAGACTTTGCTAAAGCTTTCGATAAAATAGAACATGATATAATTCTCAAAAAACTTCACACTTTTGCCATATCTCCTTACATAATACAGTTAATTGATACATACTTAACAGAAAGATCCCTATTTGTTCAGGTCTCTGGCTTCAAATCTCTTCTTTTTACTTCAACGTCAGGGGTTCCACAGGGATCCAATTTAGGACCTCTATTATTCCTAATTTTCATTAATGACCTCGCAGATGTAATCAATAGTCCTAAATTGATGTTTGCAGATGATTTGAAAATATATCGCCGTATCTCTGAAATAACTGATTGTGACTTTCTTCAAAATGACCTAAATAACATTCAATACTGGTGTCTCGAAAACAAGCTTCGCCTAAATATTGAAAAATGCAAGGTCTTATCATTCACATCCTTAAAACGAGTAAGTGAAACACATGATCTTGGAATTCTATTTGACAGTAAATTTAACTTCCAATTACACGTTACAGAACTGAGTCTGTCCTGTGTACGCACTCTTGGTTTCATTATTAGAAATACTCGTGATTTTATAAGTCTTGATCCAGTACTAGTCCTATATTTCTCTTTCATCCGATCAAAATCAGAATATTGTGCCGTTATTTGGTACCCACACTATCACTACCAAGTGAAGTGCATTGAATCAGTTCAAAAAAGATTCTTAAAATACATGTATTTCAAAATTATGCACTATTACCCTTATCGGAATGTAAGCTATGAGATACTTCTACATATTTTTGATTTTGAAACTCTGCAGGTGCGCCGGGATAAACTGTGTGTACTTCACCTTCACAAATTAATTTCTAACAAAATAGATGATTCTAATTCACTCGCAGAGATAAGTTTCCATATTCCGACTATCCAGACAAGATATCCAAAGTTATTCTATTTACCAAATGCAAATACAAATATTCAATCAAATTCTCCGATTTACAATATGTGCTCTATATATAATAATTCCTACTCACATTTAGATATACTGATGAATAATTTTAAATCTCAACTTCAGCCACAGCATTGAATTTATTCCAGTGAATGCTTTCACTTAATTTATATAATGTATCAATGGTTCCTCTTGTTTGTGCTCTTGAAATTGTATACACTCTTGTATCCTGTCCTGTTATTGGGCTTAAAGCCTGTTGGACTGTGCGAATTAAATAAATAAATAAATAATGTCAATAGTGGACTTATTAAACATATGAAGTTTCAATTGCATAGTTCTTATACTTTGAATTTTATTGACATCTGAAAAAACCCCGATTTCGTCACTGACTCGCTCACTGATGATTATCAAAATTCTTGGGTGACTTCTTAAAGTCCTAGAATGCTGAAATTTGGTATGTAATTTAGTATTAGTACACAAACAACAACAAAATTCTAAAACTTGAAACTTCTACTCCCAACCACTTAAACTAGGGGATTTTGATGCTAGAGGTCTGAATATTGATACAGAGACTCCTTGTTATGAATCATAGTGAAATAAAAATTCACTAAAAGAAGTGGAATCCCACCAAAAACATTTTCTAGTAAAATGTTGCCAAGACGAAGCCATATGGCTCGCACTGTCAAAGAGTTATTAGATCCCATGTAGAGCCAAACTTCTAACTCTACACGCTCTAATTCTACAAGCCATAACTTCACAATTCTACACCTCAGTCAATATATGCGACTTGGCCATTTCGATACATTCACATGGGCATAAAGTGAGAAACTTATTCACTATTCATTAGTTTTCTGTTATACAATAGTCCTAATAGTTCTCTTCTAAATGAGTGGTGGCTAGACAGGAAGTTGGACAAGGAGGCTTGTAGAATTAGAGCGTGTAGAATTAGAGACTTGGCTCACAATCTGACAACTTTTTGACAGTGCGAGCCATATGGTCTCGTCTTGGCAATATAGTAAGTTTTTATTTTACTATCATTTATAAAAAGTAGTCCATATATCAATTTTCAGACCTCTAGCATCAAAATTTGCGAAAGTCTCGTAAAAATTCTTCCCCTAGTTTAAGGGATTGGGGGGTGAAAGCTCTAATTTTCAGAATTTTTTTTTGTTTGTGTACCAATACTAGCTTACATACCAAATTTCAGCATTCTAGGACTTCAGGAAGTAACCTAAGACTTCTGATGATCATAATCGGGGTTGTTTTAGATATCAATAAAATCTAAAGTATAAGAACTATGCAATTGAAACTTTATGGCTGGTACCACGAGCTCTATTTTTGGCGATACTAGGAGCATTGTGTCAAGATGTGTTTTGACGCAATTAAAATTTTCCTAAATATTTTAGAAAGTAATCTTCAGATACAAATTACGGAAAACATATATTTCTACAAAATTTATTTGAATATACATAGCTAGTATAGCTTAAAACAGAGCTTGTGGTACTAGCTAATATGTTTAATAAGTCCACTATTGACATCATATCCCGAAAATTTTGTTTATCTGGTATAATCCAAACCCAAGTTATGAGGGTTCAAAAAAACGACGATGCTCTTCGAGAAAGGTAGGTAGTGCTGTTGCGCTTTGCTTGGCTTGTCTGGGCGAGGGCACTACCGTGCCGCCAGATATGGTGGCATAGTTAGGCAGGGTAAGGAGTGGGTTGTTGACTGATTTCTACGTCAGAATGAAACTAGGTACCATAATACCCTAAATAATGTTGAAAAATCGAAAATATTCAGCGAAAACCGCCATTTTTTATGTTTTTTTAGATTTTCAGGAATTTTTCACTTTTTTGAAGTGCTGTATCTTGGAACTCAGTGAGTCTACAAACAAGTTTCACGTATCAAATTAATCGGAAATTTGATGCTCTACAAAGTTGAACTTGATAATCTAAGGCGTAGGAATGGAGGGGAAAAAGTTACAGGGAAAAAAGTTACAGGGCAAAAACTGAAAAAAGTGCCAAAATTTCGTGGTTTTTCCCTCCCCCTGAGAATTGCTTCGTGAAATTTTGGTCGGAAAACATGGGAATAACACTATTGGGTGATCAAAAACAACATACCAAAGTTTAATTAAGTTCGCATTTTTTCCGACCTCAAAGTACATGTCGACTGGACTAAACTCTTTAATAGAATCTATGAACGATGAGCATATGAATTTCTCACTCTTATTAGTGAATCATTATTATTATTCTCTTTTTGAATATGTAATATTATTCTGCAAAAGAGACTTTTCTTGTCCTGTTGGATAATAAAGGATTTATTATACTATTATTAAGATTCTGGTCCATCTGATAGCGAACAACGCCTAATCATCAGAAATCGCGTTGAATATACATTCCAAATAATTAGATTGTATCTCAATTGTTAATAGGATTCTTGATTGAAAAAACTAGTATAACTCACAATTCATGTCCAGATGCAGAGTGGCGGCCAATGGAGGAGTCCTTTTATTGTTTTTCGCTTGGCAAGTTAATTCCGAATGGACGTCCCTTCTTGAAAGTGCAGAAACTCTAAACTCATTTCTCACATGAGATTGACTACCACTGGGAAGTACCACACTTGCATTGGAGACGGGTATCTCGTTTCGCAGCCATGTCACTACCGGAAGTGGTTTTGCTGAAAAAAAAAAAGAATAGTTAAAATCCATAGAGTGAAATCGAACATTATGAGTAAGCTCTCAAATGCTTCCATTTTGAGCGAGTCTTCATTCTCAATTATCGGAATAAATTGAGATAAATGCGATTATATTACAGCGAGCTTTATTGTACAAATGTTGTATGTATTTTATTAATGGATGAACAACAAACTGCCTGATAAATGAAGATGTAACAAGACCTAACTTTACAGTTGTAAACTTCAGATAACTTTATGTTAATTTGTATCATTTAGTAATACTTTCCCCTCATTCAAGCAAATATCACCCCCTAGAATCAGCAAGACAGACCCATGTTGCATGAATTATTACAGTAATATGTCATAAGAAGTTTAATTATCTACATGTAAATATTAGGGATGTCTCAAAGGGTTAAGAACAGAACCACAGCTAGATGCTTCTGTAGGGTTGCCTCAAGAGAATAACAGCCCTACACAGTGATGTATTACTAAATGTTAAGCGATCTCAATTAATATGAATGATAGAGAAAAAAAAATCGACAAAACATATTTTCGAATCGAAAATTGATGAATTTGACGGAGTTAGATATAGTTTTAAGATTTATTCATAAATAGTTGTGTTTGTTCATAAATCACAATCTGCCAACCTTTTTTGATCATCTTGTCAAATTTAATACTTATTCCATCGCATCCGCAGGACTAGGGCTGTGAATACTCTTTTTAATATCATAATCGGCAGAGCATATCTTGATGATTTGGAGATAGTGTCAGTTTCTCGACTAAATATGAGTAGCTTCTTTCGAAACAATATCTGATTAATATTGCCTATATTTAAGGTACTTCAGCTAGATTAGTTTATTTCCTAGTTATTTATTAGTAAAATTTATTATTTACTGAAGTTGCAATCCTCGGCGAATTATCCCCTTGTAATAAATCACCCGCGTAATCAGAACCGAACAATGCTTGTCCAACCCTTGCGTAACATAAATCCCAGAAGAACCGGCCCTGTGCTTCCACCATACTCTAGGGATCCTGAATTCTTATCATGTGATTTAAATCAAGATTGTATTCGGTTATTTTTAAATTTGAAGAAGTCCTGATTTTATCATATATGAATGTGATAAACTATGATGTTGAGGGTTTCATTGTTGAAAAATGTTTATATAACGGAACAAAAATATATTTGACATGACGAGTATCTGACCATTTATATTTGATACTGAATTTCACGTCTGACGTTAATTGATAAATGCTAATGGATTTTTTCATTAGCAAAATGTTGATGTAAAAAATTGAGTGGTATTTCATGATTTTGAATATGAATCAAAGTTTAATTTGGTTATTGGGTATATTCACAATTAACAGAATAGTAATTTGTGTATCAAGGCTGCAAAGCTGATCTTTTTTGGTCGAAACTGTTCTTTGCGACTGAAGCGTTAACTGAGGATGTAATTCGGATGGCACCAAAAAAGAACTTCAGGCCGAAGTTTTTAGGCGATCATAATAAAAGAATTCAAAATAACAAAATTATATCCATTATCGCAATTGTAAAAAAGGACTCGTTGAATCTATAGTTGCGGCTGAAGCGTTACTCTACATTGCACATTTATTGAGTGATATATTATAATTTTTTTATTTGAAAACATTGCAACAATTGTAGCGAAATTGAATAGTTCAAAAAATTTTTAAATTAAACTTCTATCTCATTTCAGGGTGAATTTATTGTATAGCATAATGGCTGTATTATACATAATATGGAAAATGTAATCTCGCAGAATTTTCTGGAGGTACATTTCATTCCCGTTACAACCAACAAATTAAAGCATTTTTTGCATGAGAGTCCTATGTCGATAATTTCTCAGCAACATTTAAAAAAGCCATTTCCTCAAGTTCTCTTATTTTCACATTTTCACGGTTATTCATAGCTCGCACAATTCGGCGAATTTCAAAGGACTGCCTGTCTCTTTCACATCCATTGCTTTTAATGTGATGTTGTTGTTTTTCTCTAACGTTTGATGTTCGATGTTTGAAGAAGTTTAATTAAAAGAAGCGCGACAAAAAAGTTTTATCATTAACTCGCTTAGAATAGTATCATTATTTATACATACAGGACATAGTAGGGGAGGGACAGGCATTATTAGTTTTGCAAATGTCAATGGATTCCTTTCTAGAGGAGAAAATAAACTAGTAATTTACTTTAAATTGAGTGCCAGATCTTTCATCCGAAATGGGTAACCCCTCTGCATTTACCTTATTGTACTTGTGCGAAGGAGTCATAATTCTTAAAAATTAAATAGACCCTGAATCCAGTTCTGTCTGGGCGGAGCCTTTCATCTCTTTTTGTCGGACTTATGAAAAAGTTAACGACAGGTGGTACAGTATACTACATTAAGCATGAAGCGTTTTTATGGCCATACACATTTCCAAAAAAAAATATCCCGTTGCTGTACTTCATCTTTTGAAATTACAATGTTATCAAAACTGTCAATTATTCAAATCTCTCGTATTATGCCCCACAAAAGATATATCAGAACTAAATTAAAAGTTTCGTATGAAAAATTTAATTTAAATGAAGTTTGTTCATAAGATGTCAATTTCATACTTCTGTGGATAAATTCTTATTAACACCAACTGTTTACTTCATCATCGGTATAAAAATATTTTTCATCAGACGTTCCACTTTATCGACTTTCTTATTCCGGAAGTTCACTCTTCGATCAAGTTTTTGCCCATAACAACACCAAACAATCATTCAAATAAAGCAAAACAACATCTTAATAGAATGTCGTCGTACGATGTGGATGAATTTCAGCGCCACCTGATCAACTTGGATGTCACTTCCGGATATGATGTTATTTTGTTTATTCAACAAACATAGAGGATATTTTGATCAGATGAAATGTGTCCGCAATTTATGAAATGAAATTTTCTTGTTGGTTTTTATTGGATTATAGATAGATGTGATAAAATGGGATAGAATTTTTTTTTGGATTGATATTGTTGAAATTTGGATACCTATGTTATTGAATTATTTTTCTATTGAATGAATATGGAAAAAAATATGCTGTGACCCAAATATTGGGTATATTTGGAATATCTATTTTGATTTGTTGGAAGTAAAATAGTAAATCCAATACGGAATGTGAAGGGAATTTATCTAGAGAAAATGTCATAATAGCGTGATGAATTACTATTTAACGAGCTGTTTTACAAGAGCGTAAAAGTAATAATTCAAATAAGATGAAGCTATCATACATAGATTGAATTTCATAATTTATCTACTACTATACATCAAGAATCACTAATTTAATGTTTGCTAATCATAATAAAATATTATCAGTCATAAATTTTTTTCAACAAAAAAGATATCACACTGAATTTCACTATGATACTTCCTTTAATGCATTGGTAATGGTATCGGCAGTATGTCCCTATCGTAAATGAATTTCCACGCATTACTATTGTAATGTTGGAATTTCTCTTGTAAGTACAGGCTGAAATAATAAGAGTTGTAGTTAAAATAAGAATCTGACATAAACATCACGTGACTTACTTGTACATCATTTGATATATACACAAATTTATTCACGCACTCATCAAGAAATTTTGATAGTTTACGTTATGTTTTAATTGTGTTACTCATGCAAGGAATATAGTATTACTCTTAATAATTATCTTATACTATTAAAGTATGCTTTCAAGAATCGTAGAAAAATGTTGAATATTATCAAAAGTCCAGCCGGGCGAAGCCGGCATGGGTTGCTAGTAATTAATATAATTTTAATAATATTTTGACATGTGAAATGACAAACAAAATCAGAAAAATGACAACAGATTATCACTACCTACCTTATCATTTCAATTAAACTGATTGTTTTATACGGCAAATTCTGAATGTCTGTTATACATCTAAACTGCACTTCCGGCTCAGCCGATTGATACAAAAAGAGTAGATAACTATTTTGATGCTACAATAAGTTCAAACACTAAATTTCAATATGCTATGGCTGATCATTCTAGATTTATGCAAAAAAATAAAAAAAAGTTCCAAGTAAAGTGCACTTCTGGCTTGGCCGATTCATACAAAAAAAGCAGATAACTATTTTGATACAACAAGTTCAAATACTGAATTTCAACATCCTACGGTTGATCATTCTGGATTTATTAGAAAAATTCAAAAAAAGTTTCAAGTGAAGTGCACTTCCGGTACAGACGATTGGAACCATAATGCGAGATGCACAACTAGACTCTATACCAGTCTTAAATACAAAATTCTAGCATTATACGTTCATCAGTTTTGAGATTTGCGAGTTACGAACGAACGAACGCACGAACGCACGAACGAACGAACGAACGCACGAACGAACGAACGCAAATACGTACCGACATCAAGCCAAAAATAATCAAAATGGATTCAGGGATGCTCAAAACGCATATTTCCATCAAAATCTCGATAAGTGAATTTTTTTAATACTATCCGGTTGAATTTTGGCAATTAGTTGAATAGTCTCTTCAAAACAATGCCCGTTAGCTATAATTCTGTGACCAGGTTTTAATTAGAAAATTTGTATGACCAAATAATTTTGGGCGTATAAAAATGTTATATTCACTAACATCAATTTCAGCGACAGTTAATAATGAAACATGAAAAATTTCTCGTTTGATGTAATTTTCAATAAATTGTTGATTGACAAAAATGTGTACTTTTTTGCGATAGCTAATATATTTGATGTGTGATTATTCCGAAATGGTGAATACATATATTCTATATTCAAATATATCATTTCCAAATCCTATTTAATTATTCAATGATTTTTGGATAACGCATATAGCTGTAGTCATAGAAGTTTGTACAGAAATATATCATTTTAGCTCTGATTTACTAAGCTTGCGGTAAACTTCGCTCAGCAGGGAGTAGCACTAGGGAAGACCGAGGAGGGTTGTGACAATTTTTCTTCAACCAATATATCTCAGTTAGGAAACGTTCTACATCTATGATCTGTATAAGTCAATATAGCTCAATCCATACTGTTTGAGAGACAATAATCAAAATTATTAAAAGTATTTAGGTGTCTGAGAAAATCTACTAAAACAGAAACTACTTCCCGTGTCACAGCTCTCCTAATACCGAGGTAAGTTGTGACACCTATGTATTTTAACAATACCAATAGTAGGATTTGGAGAGAGAGTTGTTCCTTCTGGGTTTTCCTTGATTTCTGGATTAGGCAAAATACGATCAGTGACTTGACAGGCTAGCTCATAAGTTTCGACACTAACCATGCCTCTATAAGTCTTTCGTTTATATTTATTTAGCACTCTGAGGCAAAGAAAAAACAGTTCAGCATGCAACATCACACTAAGACAGGGAAATAACCTTGCCAGAAAAAACATCAAAAATAGGGGAGCTGTGTGAAGCTGTCGCAGCTCACCTAGCTGTAGAAAACTGTGAACCGGTCGGAATAATAATTTGTAATTTCGAAACAAGACTTCAACATAGAAAAACAATATCACGCTATGAAAGTTGAAAAACTGAAGCAACCGCTTAATGTGCAACGTTGACAGGTGCAGCGTCAAATAGCGCGTCTCAGAAACAAAAAACGCGCGTTTTTGTCACCTCGCTTAAGGCTATAGTCTCCGAGAAATCGACTATGTCACAACTGTCCACTACTTAACGGTGGGAATCAGATTGGGAGTATTTTCAATTCGAAAATCGTAGATTGAAATTGAAATGAGCTCCAAAGATAGAATTGAGTCTAATCTTTTTTAGAAATTACGGAAAAACAAGATTAATAGAAACATACCTGTGCAGGAAATAGCGTTAAAGTGTGAGAGTTATTGGTGAGAACTTTTGTAATAAAATAACCATAAAATTCCTAATCACACTGTTCTCAGATTTAATTAAGTAACCAGTTTCGATCACGGGGTGATCATTACCAGAGAGACTACAAACAAAGGAGATAACAACATAAAACATACATACAAGTAGGTAGAAATTTTAACAAAATCAAAAATTTTTCAATGAGATGGTACATAGCTTACACAATAAAATTACAGTAACTTAACAGAAGAAAACGGCGTCAAGTACCTAGTCCGCTAGTGTCATGATAGGCGCAAAAATGTATAAACCTGTTCACCAAAATCCAAACTACAACTGAAAAAAATTTAAAAAAAATCGAAAAATCTAGTTCTGTAAACCGCGTATTGAATTGAAAGATTTAAAAATGGGGTGTGTCTAAGGTTCGTGATCATTCAATTGAGAGCGGACTCGATTTTGATATTACCAAAAACTTTGAAATTTTACGAATACAAAAAAATAGCAAGATACTTGATTTCCTGGAAAACTTAGAGATCAAGAAGTCTTCAAAAAACCATGCTGATTTTAGTTTGAATGATCAAACGAACCTTAGACACACTCCACTTCAAATTTTTTAATTTAATTCGCGGTTTACATAATTAGTTCTTACGAGATTTTTTGAAAAATATTCCATTTTTTCTCAGTTTCTTTTAGTTGTACTTTGGATTTTGACGAACAGAGATTGGGATAATTATATCTTTCTATATCATTTTATATTTTTTATTTCTTTATTACCGCTGTTTTACACTAGCGGGCTACTTGACGCCGTTTTCTTTTGTGAAGTTCCTGTAATTTTATTGTGTAAGTTACCATTTTGAATAATTTTTTTTATTTTGCCAAAATTTCTACCTGCTTGTTTTACGTTGTTATTTCTTTTCTTTGTAGTCTATCTGGTACTCTGAGGATGATCACCCAGTGATCGAGACCGGTTATTTAATTAAATCTGAGAACAGTGTACTTAAGAATTTTATGGTTTTTTTTTTTTATTAAAAAAGCCTTTACCAATTCCTGATATATAATTGATATTGAAATTATCGGGCTGAAAGTTCTCCTATAATTTATATAGATGAAACTTAGTATGATATTCATGACACTATCAGAAAGTTGGACTGATGGATCAGAGTATCTTAGTATCAATCTTTCACCACTAGGCAAACGAATTATAATGCTTCATGCTAAAAATGACCAAGGATGGATAAGTAAGTGGTGAGTGATTTTTGCCGGTTATAGCACAAAAAATTTTGTACTCGATTACCATGACAATATGTCTGCTGATATTTCTGAGAACTAGCTCCGGAATTGCTTCCTGCCAAATTTTCCAAATGACAGTTTTGTTGAAATGAATAACGCTAGTTGCCATTTGGGCCGTAATGATTGTGAGCTTGAAGAATATATAGTTTCAAGAGAAGAGATGTATGATAAAATTTTAACAATTGTAGCTTCAGTTCCAATAGATCTAGAATGGTCTTATATAGTTTAATTCTACATTATTCCTTTGAAAATGTGCATATATCCATAATATTTTTTGTCTTGAAAACAGATCTTCACTCTTAACCATGATGAAAAAAGCTTTCCTTCCATATTCATTTAAAGTGATCTATTCGAATGAAGTAGTACCTAAGTTGTAACTAAAACTTTCTTCAAGTGGCGATTAAAGTAAAATAAAAAAGTAGTGTTTAACCCTACTTTTGGAGATTTTCAACTTTCGTTCGTTTGTTGTTCCTTTGCTGCAGGGCGCACTAAAGCGTGACTTTCGAATCACCCTATAAAGTATTTTTTCAGCGACAAGTTTCCCGGATGCTCTGGTGCTTTCTTACCCCTTCCAAAGCCCTAGTTTCGGCGCCGCTGGCAACGGCTGACTGATTAACATCTTTGTTTTGTTCAGTCATTAGTCCCTGGAGTAATCTCGATGCTAAGTTTCGGAGTTATGGGTGTTGTGCAGAAGAGTTCACTTGCAAAAGCTTCGCCCCACGAATTTACGCGAGCTTGGTCGGACATTCACGAGATGAAAAATAATACCATATCTTTTAGACATTCTAAATAACTTTTTCAGAAGAATATATTCCTTCATATTCCCTGAATCAACAAATAATCCCATAGCTATCTCAGAATCTCAGTTTACTGTCGGTTGAATAGGGATGAGATTAAATAGTAGTAGGTATATTATTTGCGAAATGTGAGCTTTATTACAAGAGAATGGAGTTTGGAACACTAAAGGCGGATGTTGTTATATTTCAAGAACTACAAGCCTCATCAGAGATATATTGAATTAGAACTATTTAGGACGCAATTTCATTTTTGCCAATTACAGTTTGATGTGTATTCTACAATATTAAATATGTTAACAATGTTTCAAGCAATGTTAATTTAAATTTCCAGCCTAATGTTGCTTTTCAATTATTTTTTCCTTCGGTTACATTTTTTACTGTTTCCGTTCAGCTGATTGTCGTTGTGCTTTAGTATTTTGCTTCATTCTAATGCAATAGCATCTTTGTTTTCTTAATTTGTGAACCATGAGATTAGATTTTTATATTTAAAATTCAAGTATTTAAATTTGCCATATTTTGTACTTTTGGAGAGAAGTTTTTTTAATTTTGAGTTATTTTATGAACACTATTGTTCTTAATGATTGTAGGAAAAGTTAAGTTTCAATTTATGATTTTCTTTATTAATTCACGATGATCATTTCGACTTTTGAAGTCATCTTCAGGTATTTTGTTTTATAAAAAATATTATATGTTATTATTATTATTATTATCGTGAATTAATAAAGAAAATCATAAATTAAAACTTAACTTTTCCTACAATCATTAACTAAAAATGTTCCAACTCTTCCCAAATGAAAAACTATTGTTCTTTCTTCTATCAGTTGATAATAATGATTACAAACATCACTGAAGGTCTGAACCTCCTCTAAAATTCTTGGATTCTTTCTCGCTTTGAAAAGAATGTTTTGGATACACAAGCTACAAATTTCGGGGAAACCCAGTTCTTGATTTAAGTAAGCCTGAAGCAAATGAACTAAAGATCCATTTACAATAAGATTGTATTCCTGATGCATCGCTAAAAGTACTGGCAATAATTCTTGTACTATCATTAATTTTCATAATTTTCAATGAGATATTCCAAAACTTCTTTTGCGTATGGAAAATCTGTCGCTCAAATATCTATTTTTACAATAAAGCTTTTCATAATAGCATTGTACTACGGATGTAATTACCAATCTTCAAAACAATCATCACAAATTTTTATATCACTCGAGGCTGCATCCTACGGCTGAGGAAATATCAATCAATCTACTACGTGCACTATAAGTGTCTGTCACACCCATATCAGATGAAAGACGTGATTATTATATTTTTTTTCTATTTTCCATATAAATTTCTGCGATTAATAATGAAATATCACTATGAATTTCTTTCGATGCACCAAGTTGATTGTAATACTGGCAATACAATATTGATGCACATTCCACTTCCTAATTCTGATGATATGGTTTTTCCGGTAGACTGAGATCACTACAAAATTATAAATTGGATTTGTCGTTTCAATTATTGGACTAGATTAACTTCAAGATCTCCGACTTCAAATCTCATGCCTAATTCTGTTTTTGTATGGGGAAGGGATTTTTGTTTTGCGAAGATTGATGAAATATTCATTTTTACAACATACAACATACGTCTTACAAACTCACTTGATAAAAGCAATATCTCAACTTTTCATTCTTTGACGCATAGTTCATCTTTCGGTAAGAGCTTTTTAACATCTGACCATATAATGGACAATTCACTCGAAAAAAACGGCGATCTGGTTCAATGAGCGATGCAAAGAAACTTAAATCTTTTTCTACCCTCTCAGAAAAATCAATAACTTTGAGTAGTGAAAATTTTAGTATATTTCTTACAATTAACTGGAAAATATTCTGATTTTATATATCTTCATTTCATGGTTTTCGATGCACTATTTCTGTAATTTGATAATTGAATCCATCATAGGTAATATGATGCCATTTAATAATCTAAGATTCGTTATAAGTGTCGATCTGCACCGATCAATAACAATTTTTTTCCACTGTATTCACCGATCTTGTGACAAAAACACTATTTTAAAGTATAAGGCCTATAGAATATGGAAACATACAGTTGCTTACCTTTTGTTTCCCAAAAAGGACTATAGAAATACCTTTTTAATTATGATCGCCTTAAAAATATAATATCGATTTTTGATAATTTTGTTGTAATACATTTTTTTACTTATAAGTCTCACTCACTATGAACTGTGAATAGTCCAGTGAATTTTCGTAGTACCATAGCACTAATACATAAATATATTCTTCGGAACAATTACGTCGAGGGAGCTTATTTGTGAATATTCATTTAGGAATAACAAAATGTATTGTGACTACCCTACCTAAATTGTGCGCTGTAATTCTGAATAAACTATATGAATTTCCGTGCGTGCCGCTGTGAAATTATCACAGTGTAATTATGAAAATGAGACAGAAACGTGAGATAACAATTAGGCCGGTGTGTAATCATTTCAATGCTGGGTTCGTAGCCATACGCTGCTTTTCTTTCAAGCGGAATTAATCGTCTTGTAATTATGATAAAATGTACGCACATTAACGAAACGTGTTTAATACGGTGTTTTCTTAACGAATACAAAATTCATTCTTAAATCAACAGAACAGAAAATGTCTATTTACTTTGGTAAAAATGTGTCTGAATATAAATTAGTGTATTTAGAAAGGAAATATTTCATACACAATGTGATTGATTTTGATGAGATTTGTACATTATTTTTATGGAGTATTATAAACTTTATATCTCAATATTTTATCACTACTAAAATTATTTGTTCTGAGTGTTGTAGATACAAATACAATATTTCCTAATAAATGAAGGGAGAGAAGTGCATGATTCTGCCTGCGGTATATTGTTTGAAAATAAATGAAAATTAGAGTCTATTAGACGAAGTAAAATACCGGAAAAAAATATCAATATCTTATACTCCACATCAAACAATAATAATGGAACTAATATTGGATTTCAAAATATTTGTATCCTTTCAATTTGTATTGACCAGTTCCGTAGTTTTATTCACTTTCCGACCGTTTGATTTATTCTGTGACCTCTCAAGTAAACGACGCGGCTCTTCATAAAAGCAGCGGAAGAAAGTCTTTCTTGTTTATCTGCATTGGCCTGAAACAGTTCTATCGCTTGTTGAGAGGCTGTTAGAATTATCTACGAATATTCCAGATTTTGATTAGGAAAACTCATTACACTATATTCTTGGATGCCTAAACTTTAGTAATACGTAACTGCAAAACTACAAACACAAGGTGATGGAAAGTGAGTCTCATGCATACCGATTTATTGTAAAAGAATGTATCCTGCTGTATATATGATAGTACCAGAAGATATTGTTAGCAGTTGGTCTAATACTTAGTACAAGCATTATTTTGATTTACCAATCTTCGTGGAGGCTTATTACTGCTTCATACAAGGATAATTTGTATCTTATCAAATGATTTCACTTAGAGAATAGATCTGAATTAGAGGAATTTAAGGGATCAATCAATTCAAAGCCAAATTTGTTGATTTTTCTCCTTATCTTTGTTCCAAAAAATGAAGCAAGATCTTCTTCTACAAATTTTCTTATGTCAAACTTGTTGGGTCGATGTAAGCAAATCTGCTTCTTCGATTTGGATAATAATAATGATGAACTCAAGATCATGAGTTGGATATTGTGACTCTAATGCCTGATTGTGCAATCTGAGACTATCCGTAGTTTAGTTAAACCAAGTTTATTTCCTATAGTTACAATAATTTGTTTCAGCAATTGTAACCATAAAATAAGCTCGGTTTAAATAAATTGTAGATAAGATTAGACTTTGCAATCGGGCCTTAGTTGTTTTTCTGTCAACGTACAGATATTTAGGAATTCATTAATTGAATGTTATGTGTTCTAGACCAATCCGTTAATCATTCAAAATCAATAGTTTATATTGAATGGAGGGAGAAAAGTGCATGATTCTCTCTACGATATATTTTATAAAAATTTATATAAAAACCGACTTTTTGAAAAACCGGTTTTCGAATGCCAGATTTCCGAAAAACCGGTTTTCGAATGCTTGTCAAAAAAAAGAAAGAATAGAGTAGGAGAAAATATTTTACTCGATTTATATAAAATAACAAAAATCAAGATCTATATCAAAATCAAAAGTCAAGATACAATTACAGATAGTGTTCATATTTATTCCACTAATTGTTATTTTTCCTAAGATAATAGGATTTTGAGAAACATAAGACATCCACTGAACGGTGACTAAAGTCTTACTCTTGTTTTGGACACAATAGTGACTGATATTGAAAATACTCGTTCAATAGCCACTGAGCTTGGTTTTATAGTTTTCAGGACATCAAATAGCAGATCCCAGCTTTTGGTTCTTTTATTCGTTGCCTTAAATAATAGAAATACAGCTTTCAGAGTCTTTGGATTTGTGAATTTTTCTTCAGGATCTTCAAGAAACTTGGAAATTGATTTTTTCATGGCTTCTTTCAAAAAAGCATAACTCTGATGAGTAGTTTCTTCTATTTACTCTTCATCAGAATCGGTTTCCATATAGGAATTTGTAACGTAGGAAAAATGTGCCGTCCGGCATAGAAGGAATAACAAATCAAATAAAATAAATGAAAATTTTATTTTCACATAATAATTTTAATTTTCTCAAACCGGTTTTCCTGATTAAAAAACCGGTTTTTGAATGTGTCAAATTCATCTCGAAAACCGGTTTTTGAAAACCGTGCTTGAAAAACCGTCAAACCCTAACTGTAGGAGAAACATGTTTTGCTGAAATTCATAAAATAGTGTTTGGGTTTTAGGCTTCGAATTTAGAAAAACAACGTTATTATTTGAATATGAATGAGAATTGAAATTTACGCAATAAATAACTATTATTTAGTATACAGCTCTCGGGTTCTTATAAGAACTGATCTAGCACGATGCTCGTCCCTAATGTCAGTTTTAATTATTTTGGATTTCACTATCAAATTTCACATAATAATTCATGAACCACATTGTTTTTTCTGTATATAGAAGTGTCACCATAATTTTTTCACAGACATTTTTTCAAAAGGTGTTTCTTGATTAACGATCAAAAGCCGATTTTACTAAGTACAATATTTTATTCAGTAGTTCAAAAAGTAGCCCATTGAAGTTTGGAATGTGTATGAGTCTTAATCTCTTACAAAATTATAGAAAAACATTTTGGAAGATGACATGTTGAATGCGCGAATATTTGGCAATTATTGAGAATGGTGCAAGAGAGTGAATATATACCGAAGTTGATATAGAAGTATGCCATTATTGATCCAGCAATAAGATTGTGTGGCGAGATTAAAAGCAACCAGGGTAACCAAGAGGCTGGTCATGATGTCTTTTCAGCCGTAGTGTTCATATTAATTCACTTCTGGCATTTAAATAATATTAATTTTTAAATCCTAGCATTAAAATTTGCCTGAATTCTTCCATATTAGTCCTACAAAAGAGGATAGGGTGTTTACGGAACTGATTTTTCTGTTAATTCTTTTGCTATTCGACGTTTAACACTGGACATTCTGATACTGTAGATTTTTTACAATAATGAGAGTGATTGGGAATTTTACTTTTCTAGAAATTGGGAAGGGATTGTAGCACGAACAGTACATTTTTTTCTGCATTTAAAGCGTATATCTTGATGGCTCCGTTGAAGACAGTTTCAATTATTAATATTTCTTAATGAAGGGGTAATTGAAAAGAGCTTTTCTATACAGATGTTCATAGTGGTGGATTTTGAGGATAGTAAGTAGGGAATAAATTATATTCTATATGCCTGATAATGTCAAGAATAATTCATGAAAATGTTAAAAATCAACTTAAAATTCGATGTTGAACTCTACTCACGTTCAAATCAAGGTCTTTCTGCATGGCGATACAGTATGATTCCGTGAATCAATTATGTATGTGTTATTAGACAGAAATATATCTATTATTATTACTTGATGACCACTAGCTCTGAAAAAAGCTCGGACTGCCACTTACGGACGAGGGAGATTCACAAACTTGCGAAATGAGAAGATTAGGGATGTTATTGGAAATAATGATATTTTTCCTTTTTCATATATTCTCCTCAAACTAATAAAATCTCCCGATAAGTTTATTTTTATTTTCGAAGAGGGTCTTTTCAGTTTATCCTAAAAATTTGCAGTATTGGCCATCTTAACTACTTCCTAGACATCGAATTCCTTCCCCCGAAGCTGTTTTTCATGTTTACAGATCAATGAGAATTATTCTTGCATGTAGCAAATCAACAACAATATCTTTGATGTTAAAAACAATGAACTGGCCCAATATTCTTCATTTTATAGAATGCAATGTCTTATATTCCATACATAAAATTTCTTTGGGAAATTTACCTCAATACTTGGATAAAAATCTGAAATATAGATACAAGGTACAAAATTATGATACCCGTAATGTGAATCATTTCCAGATTAACAAGGTTAACAAAAGTAATACATATATATCACTGTTCCACAAGGGCTTTGACTTATAAAATAGACTTCTGGTTGAAATCAAAGAAACAGATGATCTAAAGCATTTTAAAAGAAAAGTTAAGGATTATTACATTATCAAATATAGTTATTAATTCTTAGAATAATTATGTGACTTATGCCCGGTTTTATAAAGGGCAGAATATTTTACTTCCAGAGTAAATAAAATTTGCTCTATTAGATGACAGTCGATTATTTGACAGCAATGATTCTGTTGTCATAAGAAAGCTCAAACTGATTAGAATTTGTTGAATAAAATAAATTTACTTTTGGAGTAAATTTACTTGGTCTTCTATAAAATCGGCCATTAGAAACATATTATTAATTCTATATTTTTTCAAATGTATCTATTTATGGAAAGCCTGTTATTTACTAACATTTTGTGCTGAATAAATAAAGTTATTATTATATAAGCCAGAAGGATCTAGATACGGGCTGTAAGAGATATGAACTGACTTTTGAAATAAACATTTTTACAAAGCCATAGCAGCATGACTCCTGAGTTCAGGACCATCTCGCAGTTTTTTGTCATTTCAAGCTGTTGATACAAAATTTCTTCAGTAATCTAGAACGATATCTCAAGAATTCCAAAAAAATATTTTCGCAGAGAAGATAGTTTCCAGTACAGGTTTTTAATTTTTTGCTAACAATATCCGAGAGACTTGGTATAGCAATAATCATAGGAGAGGAAGTACTAAGCTCCGACTGTATCAGTATCCAAACAGTAAAAAACTACGCCATCCTTAAAGCCCTAGAAACTATCTCCTCGAAGAAAAATGAAGAAAATTATTCCATCCTAACAGACTCCATCAATTTTATAAAATATATTTTGAATTCCTCCAACAAATGTCCTGCTATCATCCGAATCAGAGAACTACTTCATCAGCTGAAAACTCTACACAAATAACATCTGTATGGAAACCATCTCACAAGAGAATTGAAAGGAATGAAAAAGCTGACCAGCAGGCGAGAACTTAAAAACGATCAACAACCTACAATCCCCTAAAAACAGTGTCAAACAAACAAAAGAAAACAAATTGAAAAAATCAGACAACAAGCATGAATCAGAAGAAGAAATAACAAATTAAGAAAAATAGACGAATCCATCAAACCATGGGAAATGAGAGACAACAGACGAAACTGAATAATTTACACAAGACTTCGATTTGGACACATGAAAATAGCCCACAAACATATATTTGGTAGAGCTTCCTCACCATATTGTGATGTATGCAATACGAAAATAGCAGTTGAACACATATTTATAGACTGTATTGAATAGGTACTCAATATTTGGTTACGAATAGCATTCAGAAAAAAATCCAGGTCAGTTTGAAAAATGGAGATGTCATATGTAAACTGATATTTCTGTTGGTAAAAAGTTTCAATTATTTTATTTATTTCAAATATCTGTCACTAATAGATACCTATAGATAGATAAGATTTAAAAATAGGTCATAAATTAGTAAGTTATGACAACAAAAACATGAATAAATTTGTACATGTTTCAGTCACTACAAATTTCGGTTCATCAAAAAAATTCATGACAATAAACTAAATGTATAAAACAAATAAATTCAACAAAAAATAGAATGTTCGACACTTCATAATAAAATCTGCGAAATGAAATATATATGTCGCAGCTGTCATAGATTAATGCGAAACAAAAATCTATTCATTTCATGCAGCGGTGAAATTCATTTATTCATGAAAACAATCCTTTTAACCAGTGTTTGTTTTTAAATCAATGGCAGAAAAATGTGGCAGAAAACAAACAAATATCTTGTTTGATAAAATGATATTGTCCGTGCAAACAGATATTTTGTTGTTCATTTGTCTTTAGGATGAATTGCAATTGTTCATGGATGATAAAAAATAACGCACATATTATTTTGGACCATTGTGTACGTGGGCAGTAAACCGGCAGACAAGTATATGTAATTAGTAAATTACGAAAGACAGATGAAACAGTTTTTTAATGTAGTATTGCCAGATCTGCTTTCCCAGATATCGTGACTTAAATGGAAAAAAAGCGGAATTTGGACGAACAAATCGGGACGTAGAGAAAGATGCACAACAACAATTACAATTCTTTGACTCAAATGACAAATTGAAATGGGATCAATCAAACCTTAGAATTTACTACTATTACTTTGTTACTGTCATGATGAAAAAATATTTTTACCTGATAATATTGAAAAAAAAAAAACATTAATGGCCAATTCCACTGCTCTAGCTTAAATTTTGTTTCACTTAGACAAAAAATATCGAATTGGAATAATGACAGCAATGCTTACGTCACATTTGACTTTTGAGTCTTGATACGATATTGTTTAATCAAGCGACACTTAAAATTTGAGGGACAGTGGTGCAACTGGCCATTATATTTGCAAATTTTCTGAGCTATCATGTTTACAGCAAATGCAAATACTATAACCAACACATCCCATGATACAATTTTTTTCCAAATGTCAATTTTACATATAATAGTGGAATAAAAAAATACAGCATCCATGATACACAATAATAAATTTTACTCTCTTAGCAGGTAATTATTAGTCATTAATATCCTGTCAATAGGAGAATAATGAAAATTGTCTCAATGATCTGATATTTTTTGGTCTTCACCTTTCAGAACCTACGATATCCTCTCCCAGAAGTATAAGAATAAATTTTTGCATCACTTATGAAACTTCAAATATCGTCTATTCATTTTTCTAATTGATGCTTTTCACAATCCGTTGGAACAAAGACACAAGAAGATCTCAAGCGGAATATTTCTGTTTAAATTTAACAGGTATCTTATGACTTTCTTGGAATGTAATAAAAGCACGTGAAGATATCTAGGACACTGGAAGTTGAGAGGAAACTCACGAGTGCTTGTCTGTCTTCTACAGAAATCCTGTGGAGTTTCAACCCCTGTCAAGCTGACAAGTTGCCCCAATTTGTAAGAAGCTATCTTCAACACTGAGAACTATTATTCAAGATATAATTGGATGTGACCAGAACACAATCTTTTTTTTCAGATAAAAATTAGAAAAAAATCATACCTTGTACGGGATAAGATACAATAAATTATAAATATAATTTACAAGTTCGATTTTCCATACGCAATTAACCACAATTACATTTATGCACCGACCGTTATTCAAATTGTAGACCTCGATTTCTCTCACATTCTTTCGAAAAGCCTATAAACGAAAGATAATTCTTACACATATTATAATTTATCATGTAAATATAATGCTTAAAAGACCATATTATGGGTCTTAATATAATTAAGAGATTAAACCCTGAAATTTTGATACAGTGCATAGAAAGATTCGCTAGGCAAATACAAAGTTCAAAATATAAAGTTTTAATAAGTACTTCGAACATTGAAAGCTTTGTCGAGGACTTTAAGCTCTCTAAAGCTCCAATGAAGTTAGCGAAACAATTCAACTAAGAAGATTCGAAATTTGTGGAGGTGCACGAAATGAAAATGAATTAGAGATAGTGTTATTGAAAACTATTCCGAACAAATTAAATAAAGTAATTGTAAATCGCCAAGGCTTGGCCTCCAAACTATTATTATCAATCGGTAAACTGTACTTACTGACCCTAATGTTTAAATAACTATTGTTGACTGGTTGTTATACAAAGCGCTGTCCAAGTTGCATTTTATGAAAATAAATATTAGAATGAAAAGAGGAAGTTTATTCTGTATTGCTTCTGTGTGCAACAATTACGAACTATGGAGGTTCAATATTACTCAAAGTATGCAACACGTACGCCTATCTTTCATACCCTTATTTAAATTTATTGTATGATAAAATAGATTGTTTATTCTTTTTACCACCCCTTATGAACAAGTTTAACATGCAGTTTTGAATTTATGCGGTAAATGGTTCTCCCGCGCTTTTGTAAATTCCTTGTATGTTGTGAAGATTGAGCTGGTGAAGATCTTTGTATAAAAATCTGATACTTCCATTAAAATCTCGATATGTGAATTCTGTCGGCTTCACAATATTTACTTTAACTTTGAACAAGTAAGTAAAAAGAAGTGCACTTGCACTTTCTTATCCAATTCTATATTCAGTAAGAAATGCAATTGCATGGAAGTTTTCATGAGAGACAGACATGTAATCACCGTTAGGAAATCGCGCTTGGGGAGCGATCAACGTCAGAAACTCGGTGCGAGCGCAAGGCTATGAAAAGGATATATAAAAAAATCTGGTCATATCGATGACGTAGTTCCGCACGTTAGCATCTATGTACAAACAAACAGATCCATAATTCAATGTGGAAATAGAGAGAATGATAATGCACTCAACAAAATTAATATCTCAATCCTCGTAGAGACTTGGGAGCAATTTAAGATACATGACTCATACTCCCCTCACTTACTGTTCTCATGATTTGTCAAATTGCAATATCGAATTCAGAGATATTTGTCAGCTCCAATTTGAGTCGGAAGTGAGTTACATCAAAGAAAAAATGATATAGTAGAACTAAAATTGGAGTAAAAATTCGAGAAAAGGGATATTCACTTCTCCACTCTTATCACATCAATTCATAACTCACTCAACAGGATAAATATTCCAATCCTAATAGAGATTGGGGAGCAAATAGAGGGACATGACTCATAATCCCTTTACATTTGACTTTGTTCACCTGATTGGACAAATTGTAATATCGATTTCAGAAGTATTAGACAGATCCAATTGGGAACGAGAATGAGTGAAAAAAATCTATCACGCCTTTTACACGGAACGGATATGGCAGACACTTATAGTGCACTTAGTAATCGCACTCTACGGCTCAGGAAAGTGAGTGTTAACTGAAAAAAAAGAATACATTGGAAGCAATATTGAAATAATATCCGATCTCCTGTTCCTTTTACATCAATCATCGTTTTGCAGCCCAGTTATTTCTGAATCTGTCGGTTGTGGAAGAAAATTTTTGGTATTTAAATCAGGTTCATATATTAATGCTACTGAATGTTATAGATCAAAGTGAAGGTTTTTTATATCTAGTTTCGATCCCTTATTATATAAGGTATAATATTCTTTGAATAACCCAAATAAATTTAAAGCTTTGAGGTATTCTTTTGGAAGCAATGTTTTCCGCGTATTTCAGTACAAAAACCAAATCTTCAAGCGAATTCTACCAGAAATTATTAGTGAATCAAGCAAACGTTTCTTCGTATCCACTGCAGTTTTTTTGAACGATATTTTCTAGTGTTCATTTCCGATTCTTGAAGACAGTTTTTTGACGTCATTTTAGAGATTCTCGTTGCATGCTCCATCTAGTGGACGACTGGATTTGATGCTATCGTTGCTGGAGACAGTCCCCCAGAAATAAGAGACACGTTCAGGTCCAGTATTTTTAGCTCGATGTCAGTTTTGACATTTGTATGTCATCAAAAAATAATAATAGAATAAAACTAATGCCACCGCTAATCCGGTTCTGAGATGCTGCCTCTATTATATTATATTCTCTGTGGTAACTGCATGAGAGTTGAGTAAGATCTAATTGTAATAAGTAGGTATAATCCGTGAGACAGGACATTCATTTTTCGTTGATTACCGCTCACTTGAAACTTCGTGAGTGACTTCATTGTGATAAGTCCGACAGCTTTCACATTTGACGGAACTCTTGATTTGGGGGCGTTTTTCAGCGAGAGCTAATGTTAATTTCATGAAGTCTTGAAAATGTATTACCGTCATATTGATGTTTACACTAATCGAAAGATTTTTTGATTGTAAAATGAAAAATTATATTGTCCGACATGAATATTAGGGGCCAGCGGTGAGTCTGACAAGCCGCACTTGTCACAAGTACGTTGGTATGAAAACGGATTACCGCTAGTCTGAGACTTTGAGGACGTGTCCAATTTTTTTTTTCTAAGATTTAGTCATTTTGTTCGACAAATTTTCGGGGGCGTTTTCTCAGTCCGACACTGAAAACGTGTCAGGATTATAACAGTTCCTCCATCAATGACCGCTTGTCGGATCAAAACAGTCATAATTTGAAAGCATATTATCTGTCCAAAAAACATACTGTTCGACAGAAATATTGGTTCTAATCGTCAGTCCGAGAAGAAAACGCTCGCACATATATAACTCAGATTTTGTCGTATTCAATATCAAGAGATAAGTAATGAACGTTTTTAATGAGCTAGTAATGAATAATTCATTCTAAAATAATTGAAAAAAAGTAAAGTAGAAAATAGAAAAAGAAATATATTATTATGTCGCTAAGTTAGAACGTTACTCACTTCAATCTTCCATCTCCGGGAGTTCCTAGGTTAATTAAATTGGTATTCGATGCTCCATTCGAATCTAAAATTAGGATTAGTGGTTCCCATTCAAGATTTCAAAGTGACTGATTCCTCCGACTATTGGAAGGGAAGAGAAATCTTTGAAATTTTTCTTCAGTCATTCTCCCATTCGGTGCATATATGTCCAGATAACTTCAAATATGCCATATCTCACATTCTCCATACAGACTTCAACAAAGCCAAGTTTCACATCACCTCGTGTGCGCGGTACAATGTTTTCTCTTCACGTCGTAAAATTAAAATGAGATACCTGTGGGTATTTTCAACTTTCTGCACTCGATCATATAAACTTCAAGTATGCCAAATATCAAATTTTTTCGTGCGTGCAATATGCTTGAAAAGGTATACAAAGCTTCCTCTTCACGTATTAATATATAGATCAAAATGGAAGACTTGTATATGGTTTTCGCTTTCTGCACATCTTCTCCATATAAATTTTGAGTATGCCAAATCTCACATTCCTCCGTCCATGCAATATGCTTGAAAAGAGGTCGAAAGTTTATTTTTGACGTATTAATATATAGATATCACAGTTGAAGGTAAATTTCAATGATATTTGAGGTGATTATCACGGTATACTGACTTTATATCACACATTTGATTCCACAATAATATTGATATATTGGTGGACAAGCCATTTTTTCATTATTTATAATCAATAATCATACTGACTTGATATGTATTATATATATATATATATATATATATATATATATATATATATATATATATATATATATATATATATATATATATATATATATATATATATATATATATATATATATATATATATATATATATATATATATATGTATATGTCTATAAACGCAGCCGCATTCATACAACATATTTTTGATTTTCTGAAGTATTGCCCCACTCAAATTGTCGGACATGTATACAGTAATGTTCTAGACAATAGAGAGTTTTTGCAAGCAACCGCTAATACAACGTCAATGCTAATGTCAAAAACGATTTTCTTTGTACATCCGTACTGAAATTGACAAAAATGTCCATTGTAACGTTATTGATGTCTGTTAGTCCTTGAAAGTTTCTTGTGAGTACTCTGTAATTCAAGCTAGCATTATTGAGCAAGCATTTCCCAAAAAAGTTGTTTTTCACGTTAGCGTTATCGTATCAATAGCGGCGGCTTGCAAAAACTCCCTACTATTTGAATGAAAAATAAAAAACATAGAGAAAATTTGTCGAACAAAATGACTAAATCTTACAAAAAAAAAAAAATTGAACATGTCCTCAAAGTCTCAGACTAGCGGTAATCAGTTTTCATACCAACGTACTTTTGACAAGTGCGGCTTGTCAGACTCACCACTGGTCCCCAATATTCATGTCGGACAATATTACTTTTCATTTTATAATCAAAAAATATTTCGATTAGAGTAAGCATCAATATGACGGTAATATATTTCCAAGGCTTCATGAAATTGACATGTTCAATTAGATCTCGCTAGAAACGCCCCCAAATCAAGAATTTCGTCAAATGTGAAAGCTGTCGGACTCATTACAATGAAGTCATTCACGAAGTTTCGATTGAGCGGTAATCAACGAAAAATTTATGCCCTGTCTCATGGACTAGAATCATACACGTTTCTTGAATTGAAATGAATGCATTTCATTCTTCTATTTCTAGAAATGGATTGTAAAAATCAAATTATCATTCCATTTCAATCTTCAGATAATAAATTTTTCGGATAACGAGATAATAACAGGGACGCTATCAACAAGAAATATTTTCTGTTTCAATCTAGTTCACGTTATGATAAACTCGGATCACTTGATATTCGGATTCATTGTGATTGAGTTTATTAAAATTTGAATTAATGGAGAAAGTTTCCAATCGATTACACGATTTTTTTCAACCAAAATGAAGGTTTTAATTATATAGGTGAATTTACCGCAAACCAAATGAAAGCACGACTTATTGAAACGATTGAAGTGACAAATTTTTCCAATTAGTTAGTCATTGTGTTTCATTGGAACAATAAACAAGATATCTCATCAATAGCGGTTTGTCGTAATATTTCAGTTTTTAAGAATTTTTCAAGGCAGTGGTGACGTCAGAAGTGTATCTTTGGTTCTATGTGATATATATCCTAATTTTGCTAGCTATTTTTTCTCAGTTCTTAAACTTATTGCTGTGGTCATAAAGTAGTGAAAATTCAATCAAAATATTTCTCGAGAATTTTCCCTGTAGTTGGATTATCAAAAGAGCCGAAGACACACTGTTTACGACGCCATTCATATAACGTTTCGCAAGATTGGAATGCTTTCTCATACATTATTATTTCCTTGACTTTAGAATTTCTAGCTCCAACATCAATTAAATATGATATACAACTAGGCGCCTGTGTTCAAGACTGTTGTTATTATTGTAATGTTTATTGCTTGATGAAATCAGTTTTTAATTGAATAAAAGTCACTATTTAATCATTTAAATTGAAATAAAAGCTTTATTCTTCTTATGTCACTAATAACACTATATTTATATATTAATTACTTAATTCTAATTTAAATAAGGTCACAGATATTTATATTTCACTATTTATATGCACTGTTCACGTTACTTGTCACTGTTAATTATTTATTTCACACTACTACTCTTACTACTGTACTGTACTACACGTCTTTGGCTTGGCCTTATATAGAGAAATATTATTTTCTCGAATTTTCGATTTCTCGAGTCTTTCCATTTCTAGGAATCACTAGAAGCTTCCATTGGGAGGGGTGGTGTGCTGCGACGTGGCGCGGCGTAAGAGACGACAAGAAGCACCTCCACATACTACGTCGTCTTTACGAGCTCCCCCCTCACTCTCGCACGTCACATTATTTTATGACGTCATTATTTGAAAAGTCTATCTTGAATATATCGAATGATTTTTTTGCGTTTATTTTCATTTACTTGTACTAGAATATGGACAAGAACAGTGATTAATCTCTCACAGTCAGTCATAGGGATTATTATCATAATTTTGGTATTATATCATACCTTGTGCAAAGCATTCCAATAATACTACCAACTTATTCATCAGTAGATATACAAACCCTTGTTTGCATTATTGCCTTTACATCACATTATCAATTGTCAATAAAACTAACACCTCACAAACAGACATGAGCGAACACAGACAAAATCAACAAAGAGTAAGGGAGTCAGATAGATGAAAGAAGGGGAGAGTGAGAAAATGGTTTCACGTTAATCAGTATGACAATAATAGTAAAGTTCGGAAGATGGTTTTATTGCAGACATATTAAAAACGTGTTTCCAGGAAAAGTTCATTTGGTGGCAAGAGGCTTCAATAATGTTGGGGACAAAATTTTTTGTGGAAGTGTTAGTAACTTATAAGAAAATTTTCACAGCAGGTGTCTTTCGAAAGTGTAGAAAAGTATAAAATGAGTTGTAAAAAACAGTTTCGCAAGCAGCTTCAACAATAACCCATTTATTATTCAAAAGAAAGTTTTGATATAAAGTTGGGGTGCCAAATATATTCAAATAACAATTGAGAGTACCTACTTAAAATGGTGTTGACAATAATCATTCATAGCGAGTGACTTCTTGTTATATTTTCTTCAATCTGAATTATTTCTTTCATCACAAATATTTTTAATAACGACCTGAAATTTTTATTAAGAGTGTCGTGAAAGTAAGGGAAAGAGATATTCTTCATCGGTTCTATAGGCATATAGTGCAACAAAATAAAAATTAGATTATAATTGTATTTTGGCAGGCTCATTTGTTACCTAGTATTCCATTTGAAAGAAGACACGTATTTTTCAATCAACACTATCTATGTTTGAGCAAGAACTCTAAGAAAATCCTCTTACAGTTTCACATTTTTGATATGACACCTCAAAGAATTCTATAAAGGAGCATCTGTCATCATCACAATACAAGGATGTTAAAATAGGAGCTACGGTCTTATTCCAGATGGATACATAAGTAATGGATGTGAGTACCTGGATTAAAAAGGTTCCACGATCCTTAGTTGAAAATAGCAGGGCAACAGGGTTTAAAATAAAAATACGAGAAATATCTTTGTGCATTTCGTCCAACACCTGTCACCATCTTAGTCACCTATTAATTTTTTCCCAAAATGAAATGTGGCTATTCAACTGTTAGAATCTTCTCGTGAATATTCAAGTTCTTTTCATAAATATTCATCATGAATTTTTGATACAGAAATTGATTGGCAACACTGAAGTGACAAGAGATAGTTCGTTGATTTACATCTTTTGATATGAAAATTAAATAAGTGCTATAATACTATAATAAACGCAAAAAAAGGTAGTTGGTGAAATAAAATACGCTCATCGATTGATTTCGTGCACTTAAACCATAAAACTGCAGAATATTTTTCACATAACCAAACTTCTCAGCGTGGTCGTAACAATGGAAGAAAAACTAAACACTATCCTGGAGAAAATTGTGAAACTTGATATTATCGAAGTACAAACAGCAAGTATCAACAATGATTTACAATTATTAATAGAATCTACAAACAAAAACACTGAAAAAATAAAAAGTTTAGAACATAAAATTGAGGAGCAACAAAAACGCATACACACTTTAGAAAAGTTCACAAAAAAGCAGAATTTAATAATTACAGGCCTTGATGAAGTTGAGAAAGATAACAAGGAACTGATGACCTCCATAATTACTCTTATAAACTCCGAATTACAAATCTGTTTATCTGCGGAAGATTTGGAAGCTGTTTTTCGCATAGGTCGCAAAGAGAATAAAAACAGACCCATTTGTATCAGATTCTATTCCATACAAACGAGAAATTTGATATTAAATAAGCGGAAACTCTTAAAAGGTAAGAAGTGGTTTGTTAACCCTGATCTTACCCCAGAAGAACAAAAAGCACGTAAAATACTCCTAGCAGAGAAGAAACAGTTGGAAGCAAATGGACACAAAGCAAAAATCGTCAGGAATAAATTATTCATACAAAATAACTCGCAACATAAAAGAACACGGGAGCCTTCCGAAGATACCCCCACCAAGCTAGAACAAACAGCGAAAGTCAGTAAGACTGATGAAATAGTTCAGGATCAGCTATCCCAGAACTCTCCTTCAGCATCAGCATGACGCCAACCTCTTATACAATACGAAGGCCAAGAAGTCGACGCAACTAAAGCTACTGATCAGTTATGTTATATGTTATCGGATCTATCTCTGTTTTTCTGGAATGTAGATGGTATAAATAATTTACGCAACTTTGAGTTTGACTTAGATTCCAGAATGACAGAGGTAGAACTAATATTTTTATGTGAAACATGGCACACTTCCGACACAATCTCACTCCCTTTGATTTTAGGTAATTATACATTTGTGTACAACTATAAAGCAGTAAGAGAAAAAAGTATCGGTCGAGCAAGTGGAGGCCTCGCAACAGAGCTGGGCAAATTACTAACAAAAAGTAATTAATTACAATTACCAATTACTTTGACAAAAAGTATTTGAAATACTTTAGAAATAAATACTACAAAAAAAAAGGAATTGAATTACAAAATACTTTTGTAATTTTAATAAGTAATTTCAGATACTTTTTCAAATACTTATTAAATTGAAAAGAAAATATATCTTCATATACCTGAATATAATGCAAATAAATTATAATTATAGCAAAGTAAACAACTATCATTTAATAATCTATACATTTTTCAGAATTTTATTGAATAAAAACGACTTTTGATTTCAAATTCTGTATATTCATTTGAAACTAATGACAATGTATTTCTATTTTCTTTTAAAAATACCAATATCTCGAACAAATCGCCCAATAATGCATGTCTACTGAAATAAAATTGCGAGACAAGGAGTAATGTGACGCATTTGTTGCCTTTCTCCCACATGAAGCTTTTACAAACACGTAAGCTTACGCATATCTACTTGCTGAAACTGCTGAAAGTATTTCAAATACCCATAGTTTTGAATACTTTGCAGTAATTTGAAATACCTTATGTAATTTAAATAACTGTAAGTATTTAAATTATCGAAAAACGATTCCTTTTTCAAATACTCTCCAAAATTCGAAAAGTAATTGAGTACAATTACTTTTTTCTACAAAGTAATTTAATTACAAATACTTTTTGGGAACAAGTAATTTAATTAGTAATCAATTACAAAAGTATTTAATTACTGCCCAGCTCTGCCTCGCAATTTTAATGAAAAATAATAGTAAACTAGATGTGAAACTAGTCGATTCATCCCCTTTTTGGCTAATTATAGAAGTAAGTGAAACAGAGTTAGAGTTATAGTTTTCGCATATATTAAACCGTGTTTAGATATTATTTGTATAGATTTGCTCAAAGACATGCTCACAGATATTACAGAAGCCTATTATATATGCAGAATTTTGGTAATTGGCGATTTTAATTCTCATATTGGCCAACTCAACCAAATCACGGAGAAAATATTTTCCTCACCAAATATTTATGAAACTAGACAAGCATTACACGTAAAAACTAATCAAAGAGGTGTTAAATTATTGGAATGCATGGAGAGCTTGGGTTTTTATACTTTAAATGGCAGAACAGTAGGAGACATCCCGGGTAAGTTCACGTTCTGTAATTCTAACGGCAAAAGCACGATTGACTTGGCCTGGGGTAATATACAAACACTTGAATATGTTACTTCATTCTCGGTACATCCGACTCTTTCAAACTCAAACCATAGTATCTGTAAAATCACGTTTGGTTCACAAAAAGCAGTCCTAACCTCTCCACTTACCAAAACAGCATGTAGATACGAAATAGTTTTCAAATTTGACCCTCAATATGTATACCTATTTCAGAGCAATATGGAGCTAGCAGACAGTATATATTATAACGATAACAGCGCGGAAAATCTCACGAAAAATTTAGAAAATGCAATAAAACACGCGGCATCAAAATCCAACATGTTGTTAGTTAAAAAAGCTCGTTTCTCGGACCAAAAACTGCGGGAACATAAACCATGGTTTAGTGAAGTGTGTAATAATCTGAAAATAGGCTGCAGACAGAGCTTGAACAAATACCATAATACGTTCTTAGAGGTAGATTTGAATAGTTATCTTAATAATAAGAAGGAATACATACGTACTGAGAAAAAATGTAAACGCGATTATTTCAAAAATATCACTCACAGTCTCTCCAATGTAAAAAATAGCCAACAATTTTGGTCTACAGTTCATTCGTTAAAACAAAAAAAGAAATACATTAATGACGTTGAAGCCAAGGATTGGGAAACATTCTTAAAGAACATTTATTCTCAAACACCTGCGAAATTTGATACATTCCTTGACAGTCGACATCCTACTTTTGACTCATTGATCGAACTTGACGAACTTCAAGCTAGTCTCACACGTTGCAAAGCAGGGAAAGCTCCCGGCAGTGATGGTCTGAGCAATGAGTTTTACAAGTACCTAACACCCAACTGGCAACACTACATACTAAATATGTTCAACAACATAATAACAAGCGAAAAAATTCCTCAAGCCTGGTCAAAATCATACGCTCATATGATACATAAAAAGGGATACACAACGGATCCTCAAAATTACAGAATGATAGCTTTACTGAATACTATACTTAAAATATTTACTCAAATTATATATCAACGTATTTTAAATTGGTGTGAGCAGTTTAACATAATTCACGATTGTCAGTCGGGCTTTAGGCCAAACAGAGGAACTATCGACAATATATTTTCTCTAGCCTCTGCTAGTCATTTACAAATGAGATTGAAAAAAAATAATATGTACTGCATATTTATTGATTTCCGTAGAGCATTTGACTCAATCAGTCATAGCATCTTGTGGCACAAGTTATATAAATCAGGAATATCATCAAAATTAATCAATATTTTGCAATGTCTTTATTCAAATACTTCTATACAAATTAATAAATCCGGTGATGATACTTCCGTGTTAGTAACTCAGGGCGTACTGCAAGGAGAAGTCCTTTCTCCAATCTTATTTGCATTATATATAAACGATATGTGGACTTACCTACAGGAAGCCGGAGTTAGGGGAATCAACATTGACGGTGTTAACGAAATTTTGCTCTTAGCTTATGCGGACAATCTTGCTCTCCTGTGTCATTCACCGACAGATGTCAGAACAAAACTTAATATTTCATATCAGTATGCAACTCAGAATGATTTGGACGTCAATATTAGTAAAACTAAAATACTACAATTTTATAAAGGCAGACCAAAATCTCACTCAGCAAATTTTCTGTACGATAGTAATATAGTGGGCTTAGTTCCTAACTTCAACTACCTTGGCATGACATTCTCGTCATCAGGAAAATTTAATGCAACAGTTACTGAAAACAATAAAAAAGCTATTATTACGATTCAAAATGTTAAAAATATATTAGGTAGGGGGAAATCTCAAGGCTGGGATGAAAAAATGCAGCTTCTAACTTCTATAATGAAGGCCACGGCCCTTTATGGGGCTGAAGTCTGGGGCCCACACCAGGAATTCTCCCTAGAAAAGTGCCAAATTCAGTATATAAAAACAATCCTTCGTATCCCAGGAAACACTCCAAACGTTTTTGTAAGATTAGAGACAGGCGTTACTCATATTGCGGTTGATATATGGAATAGGGCTCTAGGTTGGTGGTCAAAAATTTCAAAAATGGATGATAATAGATTACCCAAATTAATATACAATAGATTGGTCGAGTTGGACAAATGGGAGGAAAATGCAGCTGAATACAATTGGTGCACACGAATAAGGATATTTCTAACTAATTTGGGCTTTGAAAACGTATGGAAAGATCAATGTATTAATAAAAATGAAATACAAGGGATTTTGCTAACTTTTAAGCAAAATCTTATACAGTCGGATTTGGAAGCTCTAGAGCAGTCTTCTTACAATTTATTTTATAAATTATTGAAGAATTATCCTTGTACGGAACCGTACCTAAAAATAAACATGCCGATCGTCAAGATTCAGTTTATTTGTCAAATTAGATTGTCCAGTAAACGTGGACTTAAAATATACTATAAAAACATAAAGTATGAAATAAATAGTTTGGAACTTTGTAATATTTGTAATATGTATAGGTTAGAATCTCTGTTTCACTTCTTCGTAGAATGTCCCTTGTATCAAAATATAAGAAACACACATCTTGGTAAATATGATATATGCAAAAGTACCGAAAATAATTTCACTAAACTTTTCACGGACCTAGACGCTGATAAAATTAATGCAATATTTTCTTATACTCTGTTGGCCTTTAAACTACGCAGTTTCTGCACTAATGAATAAAATCTCTAGCTGCTTTAGAGTATTTATGTGTAAATATACATGTACTTCCTTCCTATTTTAAGTGCAATATTGGGTATATGTTGTAAATGTTATACAGTAGATATTATGAAATGTAATTTTTTCCTTCATACAAGTAATTTAAGTGTGTGAAATGGGTATTTTTCTAAGCAAAGTTTAATTTAGTGCTGTCAATCCTCTTTTGTATGGGATCTTGTCCCGATAGCAATAAAGTGAATTGAATTGAATTGAATTGAATTGATACCGAAATTATTGTTAGTGGAATGACGGTTTAGTTACCCATGAGAAAACTAAGCGGTAAGAATGGAAATTTGAGTGGTACAGGTGGCAATTTTAATGGTAACCCTGAAAACTTGCTAATTAAATAGTGAAATATTTTGTTATGACATAAAAAATGTATATATTGATATTGTTATCAAGGAAATGAACTATTCAACCTGGATTAAGTTAACCTACGATCCTGAAACCGGCAATTAGTGTATTTGATCTAGAAAACAAACATTCACTGATTTTCTCAAATCTTTGTATTCCATCTTTTTTGATGTATACCTTAATTTGATGTTTAACAATTTGGAGAAAAACTCAAATGTTCATTCTATGAAGCAGAATAGAATTAATTTGCATTCCTATTCCACTTTTGTGGGAATCACTGTATATGTTGGTTTATGAACCAAATAAATTGGATAAACGTGATATTCCAGCTCCTAAAAATAAATCAAATTATATACTTCACGAACTGCAAGTGAGCTATTTCTTGTCGTTTATTGTGAGTGATACCCAAAATAGAATAAACAGTGAAGCAATTCTGCTATCCTCTAATTTATTCTTTCCCTCAGCGTCTGATCTCACATCAAACTCATCCGGCAGTGACAACTGTGAAGCTGACAGCATATCAAATTAAACTGAGAGAAATCGTCATGAAAAAATGAAGCTAATTTGCTGCTTCGACGACTTTACAAGTTGACTTCTAGCTGGAGCAGTCTCTAAAGAATTCTTGAGGAAAATAACTTGCAAATGTTACAGCAGATTATTAGTCTTGATCTCTTTGCAAGATGAGATTATAGAATGTATAGTATGTGTATTTCTTATCCGGAGAAAATGATTTTGCTTGAAACTTTATACCTCATTTAGTCAAAATGTCGATTTAAATCACTTATTGACATTTTATACTTCGAATTTTGATTTAAACTTCGAAGTACATTTATTTGTTCACGCGAAAACAGTTCAATTCACTGTATCTTTTCTTCAGTTGAAAATAGTAGTCGTTTACAGTGGTACCTTGATTATTTATTGTTAATGTTATAAATAAAAATCCACAAAAAGGGACCTATTTTGATCTTAATCAAAATTGCTGTTTAAGTCAATATCTCTAATGATGTGAGAGATATGCAGACAATTATATAGTCGGTAAGTTACCTGAAAGCTATTCAGTGAACACATTTCAATCATTACCTGATACGTTCAAATTACGAAGAGATTATGCCCTTATACCAAATACTGAAGTAAGGATTGTAGAAAATTATGAGAGAAACCAATTGAATGACCGACTCTACTCAAAAAATGGTCTTCATCGTCTTCGAAAACATATAGTCCATCTAACTGAAAAAGAAATGGCATGATCACAATAATTCTCCGTTCTTGCGGGACGAGAATGTTATAAAAGGTGTATGGTCATGTCATATGAGCTTCACTTCACAAGAAGACATAAAACCATAAGGACAATTTCACTTCTAGTGAAATTTCATGAATATGAAGTCAAGAAGGATATTCATCTTATTCAGAATATTTCAAGAGTGTTTGAATGGTTAGTTCATTTATTCAAATTTTGTTCAACAAATATTGTGGCTCCCTATTGATTAAAAGACTGTTATTTGTGATTTATTTCAAGTCAAAGCAAGCGAATGTTTCAATTTTTGAGCGATAAGTTTATTGAGTGTAGAAAACTCTATTTTAAACTATAATGTGCGAACTTTCTCAATTTCTAGAACAGGTGATGTGCAAGAAAGGTTCAAAAATGTAATGATCAATTATTTTCTTTATGAGAAGTGTTTTGGTTGATAGATTGAAACTAACAAGTGAATAAGCTCGTGTGATGTTGAATGACAGAAGAACGGACAAGAAGATTATTTTCTGTTGTTTGTAAGGTTTTTGGTGCTTTATAGTACAGGATTCGTTAAAGATGTTGACCTGCAATTGAACCACCAATTGGAAGAACGGAGTAAATCAAAAAATGCGCTAAAAACTAGGAGCGGTGATAATTAAAAAAACTTTTTAACTTTTAAATCTCAACATTTAGCCTCTTATGGTATATGCATGGAATGAAGGTAATATTGATTATGATTGATAATTATGAGACTAGACTGACAAATGTCAATATTGAGCTAGATAATAATAATAATAACTTTATTTAGCTGTAAGCTATACAATAACAAAATTATATAAAAGATTCATATCAAGTATCTAATACATATTATAAACATAGAATATTTTCACTTTATTCTTGAAATTTCTTAAATCTAGGTTCTTAAAACTATCAGGTAACATATTATAAATTTGTACTTCTCTGTAAAGTACGGTTTGTTGTCCCTGTGTACTGTTTTTTGGTTGTATATAATATTTACATTTTTGTCTGGTATTATAATTATGTATTTCATCTATGGTAATCAGTTTATTTTTAAAATAGTCCAGCTGAAGTCCTAATTTTATTTTATGTACTAGTATCACAATTTGCATTTTAGTAATTTTTTTTATATTGCACCATTCCAATTCTGCTAATCTATCATTTACGCTTGTATATGTACTGCAACTCAAGATAATACACATTGCTCTATTCTGGAGTAATTGCAATTTATTCATATCACCTTGATTACCTAAGTACATAATAGATCCTATGAAATAAAAATGTGGGAGAAAAATCGTATTATACACTGTTTCTTTTCCATACCGAGCAGGGCCGTAGCCAGAGTTGAATTTAAGATAGGGCAAAAGTAACTACAGGTAGGGCGCAAGTGAAAATTTAACTTGATCTGATCTGGTGAATCAATTTTCGTCGTACATGTGCTAGACAGTTCTTAATTCTAGGGAGGGGAATGATCAAAACATTGAATTATTCACCAATGATCAAGGATTACCTTGTATTCTTTCACCAGGTAGATAATACTTAAGTATTCGTACACAAGGTAATTCTTGATCATTGCTAGCGGAGAACTTCCAAAAAATAATTGCAGCATCAATAACTCTATATTCATTAAGATTTATATCAGGCACCAAGCATAGTTTGAAATTACAGAGTGAAAATAAGATTGAAAATGATAGAAAGTTCTTCCTCAAAACAATCGAATTCCTCGATTCTTCATATCATTGAAAATACGAAGTACTTCTTCGTTTTTTATCAAAGAAAGCCCGTATATCCATCGCAAAATCAATCTATCTGCACTACAATTCACAAAATACTGTCCTTACTACACTACACTACCAACCAATACCACAGGAAAATTCAAATCTCGGAGTCTACTTCAGTTTTCTTATCGACGAAATCTTGATTATGCGTACCAAATATGATAATTCAAACTTTAAGTAAACCTAATTTTTCGTATTTGTCATCTGTTATGAATCGATTCTTAGTTATAGTTTACTATGACTTTCGAGTTTCTCATTGAAGTTATAATTAAAGTTTGAGAATACCCCATCATAGATTGCAATGATTGCAATTCTCGCACAGCCTCCCACCAACTCACTTACTTCAATGCCATCTATGGGCAGAATGAAGAATTAGTATAATATGATTCCTTGATTATTTCGAAGTTGTTTGGATGTCGCTACGCTACGCCAATAGTATTTTTTCTTCAATCATTCCAAACTATAAACAAACAGTTCACTAAAATATTATCATATTCGATGGTATTTCTTAAGGTAGGGCAATGGTACTTTAAGGTGGGCATTGCCCCATAATGCCCTCCCCTAGCTACGGCTCTGATACCGAGTCAAATTTTGTCCACACCTACTAAGGAAATATATTTTTTTTTGATATATTTTTACAAGTGTATATGATATGTTCCTCTAGTTTTAAATTATTACTTAATATCATTCCTAAATATTTATGTTTACTTACTATTTCTATAGTATCATTATCTATTTTTATTTCAATATTACCATATATTTGATTCAACTTTACTGAACTACTTCCCAATATCATTCCTTTTGTTTTGTCAACATTTAATTTAAGAGCATTTACACACAACCATTTGTTCAAATTACACAGATCAATTTCTAATTTATCTATAATTTCATTAATATTATTTCCCTCTAAATACACCACCATATCATCAGCAAATAAATGAAATTGACAGTTCTCGAAGATCTGTTGTACATCGTTTATGTATAATAAGAATAGGAGTGGTCGCAATATACTACCTTGTGGAACACCATATTTTGTTTCATTTAGCTCAGATTTAGTAGTCACATTTAACTTTTTGATTTCTGTCGGTTAAATAACTCTCAAACCACTTTAACACTACTCCCTTCAATCCGTATATTCTTAATTTTTTCAATAACATTGCTCTATTAACTGTCCCAAACGCTCGCCTGAGATCTAGAAAAACACACACAACAATTTTTCCTTCATCAATATATTCCTTCCATTCCCCTAATAAATAATGCAATGTTGATTCACAATTATGATTTTGCCGAAAACCTGATTGAAATATAGATAGCAGTTTATTTTCCTCTACATATTTATATACCTGCTTGTGTACTACAGTTTCAATTATTTTTGCTAATGCTGGTAATGTATTTATCGACCGAAAATTCTCACATTTCTTGGTCATAGGTACTTTTCTTATAGCAATTATAGTGGATTTTTTCAATTCATCCGGCATTACTCCTAGCTCCAAAGAACTATTTATTATATTAATAAGTTTACTCTCTATACCCATATAAGCCAATTTATATATATTAACACCGATATACATATATAAACTTCTAGGATTTATTTTCTTCTTCCAACTTATTGAGTTCTGGCATGAAAATAAATTGAATAATAGACAAAATAATGACAATTGTATATTTATTCATTAGAAGTATTGAAGGTATCACATAACATCGTCTATTATCTATCGATTTTAGTAATTTCGGCTGTTGTAGTAGGCCAAGCCATAATGATATCATAAGTTTCTTTGAATTCGCTGAGGATGTATTGAGTTATTTTTTGTAAGTCATTAACTTTTTTCTCATTTATTGGGACTTTGGGAGCATATGCCTTAGTCAATGGTGTCACTGGATTTCTTTTTTCCAACTGACAGTTTCTCTGGTCGCATAAAACAATATGAAATGAAGGTGATTTATTCCTGTTATTGAACTCACACTGTAGTGCTATGTTTTAAGTGTACAAAAATGTATATAAGTAAATTTGGCAAAAAGTGACGTTTATTTCTTTCTTCCAATTGGTGATTCAATTAGGAAACCGAATGTGAATCTATTTTTTTATACAATAAAATATGTTACCAGAAGTAACGTTGATGAGTTGCCTGAAGAAATCTGTTCAATGCTATGAATAATTAAAAACTAAATAATAATTTTTTCCATATCTTCACCGATCTTGTACCCAAAAAAACTAATTGAAAGTATAAAGTCATTAAATCTGCAAACAAAGACTTGTTCAGGCAACTCATCAACGCTACTTTTGTTAACATATTTCATTCCATAGGAAGTAAATTTCATTCGATCACTTTTGGTGCAGGTCGACAGCTATAACAGATCTTAGACTATTTTGTGTGAAGTAGTTGTAGAAAATACCTGACGTAGCTACAGAAGCATATATGGAGAATGTAATTCCGAGAAAAATGTAGTATGCAAATGAGTCATTTGAATTGATTTCTATATGTAAAACAGATATCGAATAAGCGATTTAAAAAAAAATATGGGTGAAACTGAAACACACAGATTGTGTGGACGTCCTGTAAGTAGGTAGATTTATGTTGGTGGGTTTGTTATGTGAGAAAAAATGTTCGAATGAGAAGAATAAACGAGAATTTATATATTTATGATATTTTTACCAATTTCAACTTTAGAGAAAAGCATTTAATGTGTATTAACTCATGTGTATGTAATGATTACTATTCGATATAAAAATTGATGTAGATGTAGATGTACGTGCCAAAAAAAAGTAGATAAAAATGTGTACATGTGTAAGAGAACTATAACAAATGGGAATGAAACAAGTTTGACACTTAAGTATTTTATAGGCGCCTTCTTCGATACTCCAGATAAATATTTATCAGTTATGACTGTGAGTACGTAATCTGTGCTTCAGAAAAATACATTTTACGATTGTTTTAGAGTTGTATATTCCTAAGAATGATAGTTTGAATAATTGAAGATCTAGTTAACGGTTCTTTTGTCATAAACATAAAATGCTGCAGAATCGTTAAAATAACCATAACATGTTATACTGCTGTGAGTATTTATGGACAAATTGAGCACAATTTGTTACGTAAATTATTTATACTTTACTATAGCTGGATATTTTATCTTGAATAATTCTCAGTTTCTAACTGTTACTTAAATTTCTTGTATGTGATGGTAATTGGAACAGATATGTTGCCACATTACAAAAAAATAATCATTATTTTTAGTCCTTTTGTCAAAAATTAGGGAGGGACTAATACTCGGTTCACCACCTTTCGCGGTGCGAATTCTTTTGAGCGCTTTGAAAACAATAACAATATTTATTGTTGATAGTTTTTGCACTCCATAGAAAGCTCCATTTCTAACACCATAAGTTCTTCATAAATCGATGTCTCAAACTGTGAGAGAGGTAGGTATCATTAAACTGAAAAGAAAGAGATGCAATTTCGAGCAATGGATATATCCAGCAGCCGGAAGAAATGGGATAGTTTATGTTTTGAATTTTTATATTTTTCAATAAAGTATTTCATACTCCTGTTTGTAGATATACAGCTCCTGTGTTAGTTTATCTCTTCAACAACTGTTCTCTCGAACTTTCGTATTCGATTTGAAACGTACGTTTTTGATAAGATTATCGTTTCCCGAAGACGAATCGATAAAACTCAAGCGATCTGGAACGGCTAAGAAAACAAGGAATGAGAAACGGACGAGGGACGAAATATCCGGATAAAACATCCGGAAACAAAGATAAGCGGAAACGAGACAAAGAAATGCGCAGGAGGGCATTCCCTCTTAGCCGCAATCATATGCGATTTTCATGCCTCATAAACTTGGTCATTATTCATTTTCGTAAGGTTAATTTTTGTGTGCACTGAGGATGAAATTTAAATGAGTTTTTTAATAATAAAATAAACAAAGCGGGCTCATACTAAACATTGTCCTACAGTGGTTAAACATTTGCTCTGTGTGCAAAGAAGATACGAGATTCAGGATTCTCAACGTATATAATTAAGTTCCCTCATTCAGCCTGGAAGTCCAGGATTTGTCCTAATACATAAGGACTTAACGGTTTATTATAATTTGGTAAACAACTAGATATAACAAATCTTTTCAAAAGGATTAAAAATTTATGCGCTTTCTGTTGAACTTCAAATTAAAGTTAATCTTGATTTTATTTGAAGTTCCAGTTCTCGCCAGTGAAGGATGATTAAATCTTCTTTTGTAGTTTTATGCTGAGATTTATTGCAATATCAAAGTCAAAGTATTCAAGTGTGTCAAGAAATGAGATAATCTGAACATTGACCCATTCTTTACAAAGGCCAAAATTATTTTCTTCCATGGTCATCATAAATTTTGTGGTTTACACTTCGTAGACAATGCATGAACTGAGCTTTCACAATTACTACCTCAATCACCATATTAAAGCGTTTATGTTAGTAACATGGTGCACAGCACATCTTACCAATTGATTTGTTGGGTTATTCATTTGCAAAGCCTATTGGATACATGTTTGTAGTGCTTCCTTACTATGAGCCAAATAATAGTTTGTTTGATATGCAAGTTGAGGGCCTGAGGAAAAATCTTACATGTATTTACTGTTGAGTAAACAAACATCATAGCATTCACACAGCAATTTCCATACCTTTGCTCTGAAATATCAAGTCCCATGTCATAATGCTTGCATCCACGCACTTATTGCACAAATTACTATAAGGGCAATAAGTTATTAAATTCAGTATTCAACATATATCTATTTTGAAGAGAATTGAGCAACCAACAATGTTCAAACAATAGCATTATTGTAAAACTAGAGACTTCAGCTGACAATATCGTGAATAAAAGGCAGAAACAGAAAGCTCTCTTAGAAATGAGAAATCCAGGGACTAGTTGCAAATCAATATCATCCATACTTCTGTAGGATCTTAAGTCATGCCAAAGGAAAATAAGATTGCGTGTGAGTTACCATTTCTCAGCCATCTAATGTTTAATTTATTGGAATGAAGCTTCTTGAAAATTAGTTTGAGTAACGAAGCTTGGAGAATAGAATTCCGACAGAAATAATGATAACGTGGTGCTCATTGGTTCAAAGTATGAACGGTATTGCCTCATATAATACAGCCGTAATCTTTGATACAACAGAAGTATGTTAATAATTATTCATGTTACTAATGTAGTTGATACATTGTCACTGCACTCGAGTGTGGATAATTGCATAATGAAGTCGTAGTGTGCTTCTTTATATGTACACTTATCGGAATAAATGATGTACCAATCGATTTTATGTTCCAAATAGAGAAGATTCAGGTGCGGAAGAATATTATACGATACATAGAACTGCAGATATGACCATATTTTTGTGATCACTTCTGACGTTTTACTTGTATCAGCCATTACTAATTTATTGTGCTCTAGCGGTCAACTGTCGAGCTGTTCCATTTTCTGAGATTACATTATCGACTTTCTAATGCTTTCTGGCTGATGGAAGTGAAACGTCAAAAGTGAACTCCAAAAAAATTGTTTTTATTATTTATTTATATCATTTTTTGACTGTTCATATTTATACTATTTTTTCACAGTTTCTACTTTAATTTTCATGATTTTTAATCTGGTTCTTCTTCTTTTGAATTAATTGATTGTATTCATGTTGTTGATAGTTATAATTATTATTATTAATCTGGCTGATATTTGAAGCCTCACGAAATTGTCCTGCTGAAGGTATAAAATATACCGAAAGCTAGACAACTTCAAAGAGTCTACTTATTACATTGCCCGAAAAAACTTTACCGGAAATACCCAATAAATTTTCAAATTCTTTATATATATATATATATATATATATATATATATATATATATATATATATATATATATATATATATATATATATATAATACGATGTGATTTTGTAATTGATTATATATATCATTGGATATATATATATATATATATATATATATATATATATATATATATATATATATATATATATATATATATATATATATATAATCAAACACAAAATCTCATCGTTCCACAGTTAATCGTATTGGATTTACCTAAGAGATTCTAAGAATCTGTCAAGTAAAATGCGCTTTCAGCCAAGTCGGTTGGTATGGAAGCAGTAGTCCATTATTCTAATACTACAACATTCCTTAATACTAATTTCCAAAATTCTACGACTACCAACAGATCTGAATTTATGCGCGAAATTAGAAAATAAATCTCTACTGGAGGGCACTTCCGGTTCAGTCTATTGTTATGAAAATAGAAGGTAATAATTCAGATGGCACAGCAGACTGAAATATCAAATTTCAATATTCTACACCTGATCGTTTCAATTTATGCGAAAAATTCCAAAAGACAGTCAAGTAAAGTGCATTTCCGGCTTGGTGGATCTCAATAAAAATAGGATATAAGCATCTAGACGGTATAATCGTCGTAAATACTGAATTGTAACAGTCTACGTTCAATCGTTTTGGATTTATGCGGAAAATTCAAAAAATGTTGCGAATAAAGTGCTCTTCCGGCTTAGTCGATAGCAATCATAATGCAAAGTGTACAACTAGATATGATAAAAGTGCCTAATACAAAATTTATACATTCTACGAATTATTGTTTAGAATATATGCGGAAAATTCGAAAAGTCTGTCATATAAAGTGCACTGCCGGCTCAGCCGATTGTTACAAAAATAGAAGATGACCATTGAGATGCTTTAGCAATCTCAAATGCTAAATTCCAGTATCCTACGGCTGATCATTATGGATTTATGCGGAAAATTAAAAGAAAGTCTTACGTAAAGTGCACTTCCGGTTTAGCCGATCGCAATTATAATGCAAGATGTACAATGAGATGTAATAGAAGTGCTTAATATGAAATTTCAATATGCTATGGCGGATCATTCTATATTTATGCGAAAAATTCAAAAGAAGTTTCAAGTAAAGTGCACTTCTGGCCTAGCCGATTCTTACAAAAATAGCAGATAACCATTCTGATACAACATCAAGTCCAAATACTGAATTTCAACATCCTACGGTCGACCATTCTGAATTTATTAGAGAAATTCGAAAAAAGTGTCAAGTAAAGTGCACTTCCGGTACAGAGGATTGAAACTGTAATGCGAGATGCACAACTAGACCCTATTCCAGTCTCAAATATAAAATTTCAACATCATACGTTCAACCAGTTTTGAGATTTGTCAATAGTCAAAATGGATTCAAGGATGATCAAAACGGACATTTCCATCAAAATCTCGATAGGTGAATTTTGTCGGTTTCACAATACTTACTTGTTACTTTGTACATGTAAGTAAAAACCATTGTCAATTTGAATTTATCCAGCAGTTTCTGATATCAAACAAAGCATATTTTATCCAATACCTCTCTGTTTCCGATAGACAAGGCATCAAGATCTTCCCTTTATAAACATTGAGTTTGAGAGGCAAATTCTCACGCAAGTGCTTCCATCTATTTTTAGGACGTGAAGCGGAAGATATATGGCACAATTTTCCGACGCCTTTGTTTACTATCGCTTCTGAAACATATGCTTGTGAAAAAATGTATTCGGCCGTCACGCACCGAAAAAGTGACTTGCAGGACGATTTATAAGAGGAAGTACAGCACATTGTAATCAACTCGAAGTATTTATGAATTAGTTCAGTTATCAATTGAATTCATTCTTTCAATATGGGGAAACATTGAATGGAATTAGGTTGAGAAAAAATTTATTCTCTTTATTCTCAAAAAATAATCAATAGGTATACGTGTTACAACCATGAGTACCTACTTTCTTCACTAAATATTGGTTAGATATATGAGACAAAAATTCTCCTTCTGTTAGTGGACATTTTGCATGTTCTGTTGAACTATTTGCTGACCTTTTGTACATTATTCTCAACAAAGCTGTCCGATGATTGTAATGAATTGGATGATTCCTCGAAGCTCTTTTTATTATGTACTACTTATTCTAGAATTCTCGTTTGCCTTATACTTTCGTGTTAAATGCTCATTCAATATCTTCTCCTATGCTTCAAATATCAATATTTGTAGTTTATTTGTTTTGTACATCTATCAATCATAAACTAATTTTTCTGGTCAAGAGACCTTTTCGTATCAATCAATTGACAAACAAAAATACTAGTATCAACCCAAAAGTTTTAATTTCAAATGGATATTGCAAAGATCGCATGCATAAGTTCGGAGCAAAAGAAAATCCGCATTATAAAAGAATAGAAGAACTCAACTTCTGCAAAGTCCATGCAAGAATTTATTATTTTTTCTTGAACAAGATGAATGAGTTTCCAAATTCGAAATTCTTAAATTACTTTGAAAGCCAGACACTTTGATTAAAACTTACCAAGTGGGTTACTACCCAGCGAAAGTAATAAATTTGGATTATTTACTTTTAATACAATGAAGAGTTGCTTAAATAAATTTGATATTCTTTAATCAACATGGACAAAAAAAAGAAAATTTAATTATGATATTGCTTGATAAGTTTTTATCTGTAAATTTATATATGCTTCGCTTCATAATTACTTTATTATTATTTGGAGCAACTTTTTGAGCGATAAAAAATATGGGAGAACAGAAAACTCCAGATGTACTGATTTGGAGACCTAGGTTAGTAGTCTTAATTCAAAAAAAAGCTTAATACTTTCCAAATTCTTGAGAAAATCTCAATAACATTAATCATACTATTTAATGCCCTAGGAAAGTTTGAAATCTGAGATTCAATAAAATTTTATTGTCTCATGCGAAATGCATTGCCCTAGAAGTCTAGAACGTTGAGATCTCTAGAGGAAACTGTCATAAATCCATCACTACTTTCTCGTAACTACCGACGATTTAAACTCCAGAGTCTATACATTTTTAAATTGGAGCATCAATTTGCTCTTGGTGGATATACCATATTTTAAAATGGAATTAATGCAATAAAAACTTCTAGAAAAGTGCAGTAACATGACACTAAACTTTGACATAATGTTCTACATGCTAACATAGTTGCAAGTCGCATTATATTTGAAGAAAATTCTCATTCAACGCCTGCTTTACTGTTGTTTCACTGCCAGTAAAAAGCGCATAGAATAGGTTATCAATATTAAAAGCAGAGTCATTGTTAGTTTTTCTATTATGCTTTTTATATAGCGTGCGTTTTGTTTGTGATTTTTATAACCTCAAAAAAATATGCTTTCCACAAGAATATGATAATAATGTAAATATCATATAAATTATTCATCTGTTTCATAATATATACATCAGAATTCTCAATCATTTATTGAATGGAATCTAAGGTATGGTAAAAATTGTTTCAAAATTTCAAAAATATGGTATGTTTTGCCAATATCGTCATTTAGCTGGAAGTCAAGGCATTCAGATAGAAATTATCAAAAAACATTAATTTCTTGAATGGGTATATGCAGTAATTTAATGCTAACTGGGAAAAATTACGGACTACTCGAATAATTGACTTGTAGTTTAATCTGTTTATTCTGTACACTCCAGAATGATTTTTTTTTAACTCAAAACAAGACATGGTCTTTACTATGGCTATATTAAAAGTGTCACACATTTTGAACGATGAATTTTTCCTATGGTTGTGATTACAGTAGGTATTTTACGCACTATAAATGATGCGCAAAGTAAGACTTTTTCGCATCTCAGTTTTACCAGTATTCTCAGAAGATTATGACCAAGTGTCATTAGATTCGTAATTCCATCTGGAAAGTTTTTGAAAAAGTTGAAGTATCGCATAAAAAAATTGCAAAAGTTATAAACAATTTATTAAAATAAAGAGGTTTACTTTTTCGTATATATCTCAAGAACTATTGCATGTATCGGAAATCGAAGAAAAGACTCTCAAAGGGCAGGAAATTGCCTGAGAAAAAGTTGCACCTTTACCACCAATATTTTCAATCTTAATTTGAAAGTAAAAATAGGACTAAAAATGTTTCCGCGTGCGCTTGGCGATCCGCGCAAAAAAATATTTTGTTTTACCGAGCTCGGTAAAACAAAATATTTTTTTTATCTATTGAATGTGAATATCAAGAAACAATAAAATTAAGGTACTATTAGGCTACAGGAATAAACAAAAATCTGTAGGAAAACAATTTTTTCCGCAATTTTTCAATTACTTATGCAATATTGTTAATTAAGATCATTTCACAAGCTGGATTTTTGCATAAAAACTCTGATAATTTGCGAACTAAATATCTCGGATTTCTCCTACCTTTTGAATCTATTTTAAGAAAGTTATAAAAAAGATTCTCATAAGAAAAAGTACAAAATTTTAATTTTCCATTTTCTATTAATAGGAACAAAAGTCATTGAAAAGATGGAAAATCTAATAGAAATCATAAAAAAATATCGCAAATATTGCAATTATTTTATTTTTTATTGTTACATACTATATGAAATACTTTTTTCAAATTTTTAAATTAAGTTCTAGGTGATATTCAGAATTTTTTTTTTCAGAAATATAGTCCTTGATGCGAATTATGATTTTTGAGAGACTATTTCACTCATAGATTTCTGAAAAATTCAAAATTTTACCCAGTTACCTTGTTTCATTTCGACAAAACACCCTCACACAAATTTTTTCGCAATCTTCTAGCCAATAAACTGCTGTATTTTCGTAACTAAGACAGTTTTGATGAGTGAAAAAATTTTGACGTTTAAATAACTTCCTTAGCAACATTTTATTTACATTGTTTATTTCCGGTAAAATTCCGCACGTCACGCAAATTTGACATGAAAATGAGAAGATTCGGACAGGAATCAAAACAAAGTATACGAAAAGCGATTGTCAATGTTACACCTCCTAATACAGTTAAAACGCGATCATCTATATGAAATCAATTTAGTGAGTTCTGCCAGAAAAAAATTATAAGTTATTAGCTGATACTCTACTGATTCAAATATCTGATATTGCTTAAGATTGGAGGTATAATATGGAGAAAAAGAATGGGGATGATTATGAAGAAATTTGTGTTAAAACAATCTTGAATACTACAGCAAAAATTATACAAGAAAAATACTTCAACGAATATAACCGTAAGATTGATTGGAGAACAACAGCTTATTAAAATTACTGGGCATTCGAATACTCACTCTATAGAACTATCTCTTCAGCTCAATACTAAACATCATTTAAATTCAATTCATAGTTTAAGACGCGTTGAGACTACTTTATCTGCACCTGGACCATCAACTTCTACTTCTGAAACTAAAAATAATAATCAGAATCCTTTTAATGTGTATCATAATAGGGAATATTCATGAATTTTTTTATTATTTTTAATTCACTGATTACATAGTAAAAAATATAAATTATGTTTAAAAGTGCTGTATTCAAGTTTAAAAAAATATTTTAAATTGAGAATAATTTTGTGCTGTTTAAACGCCGCCATTTTCGTGCGCTCTATGGATGACGTCAAATAACATGTCCAGTGACATTTATGTAACGCGGCAACCGTTACGATCGTCTATTATTTGTTTTATTAAAAGTCCTACGTTGTGATTATTTTTGTTTTACGAGTGACCAGAATTCTTTAAATTGAAGTCGTGGTTGTGCAAGGTTGAGAAAAGAAATACAACATAAATACAGATCACAAATATAATTCAGTTATATTGTTCTTTATAAAATTACACCATATATGTGAAAATATTGTATTCATACAAACAAGATTTCAAGTGGTAGTAGTTGAGGTCGTGGACCTCTAAGGGTGAAGTAGTCACGTCAACTGGCCGACGCTTGGACCCCTGGTGTGCTGCGTAGTAGACAGGCTGGCGCTGATCGTGCTTCACGAGGGATGGAGGATCTCGGCACCGAGAAGTCTACGAAAGGCTCAATGGACCTGGTTCTCCTTGTTTCGTGATAGCAGTACGGTTTCTAGACGCTGCCGTAGGTTTGGAGATGGATGCTCTCTCACATCCACTGTCCCATAGATAGATGGACGGCAATAGCGTGATTTCTGTAACAAAAAGGTACCTGCTCCACAGGTAGGCTGCGTTATAGCGTGAAGACTACAACGACTACAGCGACTAATTATAGCACTGCAGATTTGATAAAATAATAACCTGTTTATCAGGTATATCTGTGCACTACGTTTACAGTGGTGTACAGAAGATAGAAATAATAATAATTTGACTACTACAGTCTTGTAAGTATTTATATGTAAACCTGTTTATCAGGTTTTTCTGTGCACTACGTTTACAGTGATGTACAGAAAATAGTAATAATAATATGACTATTACAGTCTTGTAAGTATTTATATGTACGCCTGGTTATCAGATGTATCTGTGCACTACGTTTACAGTGATGCACAGGCAGATAATACTGCGGTTTAAAGATGGGCTATGAAGCCTTAAAGTTGAATTTTCTCCGAACGTGCCAACATTACACCGGCAGCTGGACAGAGCGTTGAGTTGGCTTGTGAGGCCGGGCTTGTGAGACCCTATCGACGTTTGCGTCGCAGTGAACTACGACGACTCCTTCGAACGTGCCAACATTACACCGGCAGCTGGACGAAGTTAGCTACCATTGAACGTGCCAACATTACACCGGCATCTGGACTCTGATAGATTTGACAGAACGTGCCAACATTACACCGGCAGCTGAACCGTCACGTTGAGGTGGCTTGTGAGGCCGGGTTTGTGAGACCCTATCGACGATTGCGTCGCAGTAAACTACAACGACTCCTTCGAACGTGCCAACATTACACCGGCAGCTGAACGAAGTTAGCTACTATTGAACGTGCCAACATTACACCGGCATCTGGACTCTAGTAGATTTGATAGAACGTGCCAACATTACACCGGCAGCTGAACTGTCAAGTGATCAAGGCCGGAACCAAGATGCCTTCCCAAGTGAAAAGCACCCCTTTTTATACTACAAAATCTCCCCCCTTGTTTTAGCGTGCAAGTGCAATCAAACATTACGTAACCATAGGTAAGACGAAAACAGCATGCTTTCTTCCGCGAAAATGTACTTGATGTCACCAAAGATGGAAGATTCAATCTTCATGCATTAAAGAGAGATCGTTGTTAATTTCTTGGAAATAGTATTCTTGGTGGTGGTTAGCATACGTTGGAGGGGTTGGTTTCTAGGATGTTGATTTGTTCTCAAATTTGTGTCAACTTGCATAATTTCACATGCGTGAAAGGATAGAGTGAGGTATACCGTTTATATGTGCATTAAAAGAAGCAAAGTAGCTTGACATAGCATCCCTTCTACTTAGTGGTAGGTGTTACCCTTTTAGCGTTTTTCAAAGAAAGAATGAAAACGAATGTTATACTCACATGCTGAACTGAAAGGTTAAATCGTAGTACAAATTCTACCCCTACTTGATCTACTTGGAGAAGGAAGGAGCTATGGGAGAATTTGTTTGTCAGTCTGCGATAGTAAATAAAAAGTTGAAATTTACCCCCTCTCTTGACTTGATTTGACTCCAATAATAATATTCTAAAACCCTTTTGGAAACTCCAAATATTCAGTAATTTCATTTTATGATCAAACAACTCAATCTATTATTCACTTGCATTATCCTTGTAATGTGAACAGATATGCAACTAACCATTACCAGAACCATATTGGAAGATGTCTCATTATTTATTACTTTCACGAATATACTTTCAGTGGGTTTCAATTCTAGTTCATAGTTAACGTAGATGCCTTTTTAATCGATTGAAGATCTTTAGATATTTAATATTTATTGACATCTTATTTCCCACTGACTTTGTACTAAACAACCCTTGAGATAGCCACAGATGTTTTGTGTCCCTGTCGATGACTTTTAGTTGATGGTCACCCACTTGACTGAGGACAGCGGTTACACGCTTTAATTTATGATTTTTGGGCCTCCTTGTAGCTTGCTCTCAAGATTTACCATCTGTGTTTGTGAAAACTTTGGGTTGACATATTCAATGACCTGTTAATGATACAACACATACTTTTGTTTATTGTAAAATAATGATAATATTGCAAAACGTCTCATTACAATCCATTGTTTACTACAGGTGTTTTCATTCTCAACTTATTTCAGCATTAAAAAAGGTCAAAAGTCAGTTTATAAGGATTGCATTGTGCCTGAATGCAAAATATTATCAGAAATGTACCTGATAAAGTCTTTTTTCCAATCCAGTCAGGTTTTAAAATACGTAAGAAATGATGTCAGGGTATCAGAAGAGATGAAGTGTCATAATAAACTTGACAGATCATGCATAACATATGGGTACGTTCCACTAGACTGCCGCAACGCTCATGTCCCCTCAATAATCATTCCACAAGACGATCGCGGTCTTGGCGTTCATGATAAATACGTCATAGCTGACGTCATTGATCTCGACTACTTCAAGCTCCCTACGCCCGCGATTTAAAGATGGGTCGAAGCAGTTGTTGTGTTCATTTTTGAATAAATCGCCAAGAAGTTCAAATTAAATAAGAAGATGCCTTTCCAATTTGTACTTTTGATTCCAAGCTATGTCAATTGATTCAAGATTTCCCATTTGTCATATAACAGATAATTTCATGGTCTCTCATTATCATCATTTATTATTTAAGAGCGATTAATTTACACAGGCATATTGGATTTATTCCATTCGTATATCCTTTTTGCTACAGGTTAGTTTAATCTTATTTATGATTTACTTTTCGATTCTAATCAAAAATTGTCAGTTTATTTGACATTTAACAAACACTCGCATCGTTCCACTTGAAGCACCAGCCACATCAACCATGAGTTAGTGGAACAGCAAAAACCGCGGTCGTGAGCGTGAGCGTTGCGGTCATTAAGTGGAACATACTCTAAATGTAATTAGTTTTAGCTATAAAATTCAATATATGTATGTGGCTTCGTTTACTGCTCATCATATTTCGGATTGTATTTATTAAAATAGCGTACATAATGTGTTATTATTGAATAATTACTTTGCAGTGTTCACTCTTTTTACTTCAGCGGACGTAAAATTTGGATTTAAAGAAAATAAGACGACATCATGAATAGATCTATTCTTGACTGATTATCCGATTGTGCTTTCACAAAACCACTGTCTTAAATGATTTATAATCTCACTAGGATGCTAAAATTACACTTAAACAATAAATGAATTCACAACACACACGTAATTACTATGTTTTCTAATCAAAAGCCTGCAATGCCATACAAATGTTAGCAGTATTAGTATTAGCAATGGTGTTGCGTTTTGGAACTTTGAATTTTTCTCGCGCTTGATTTGCATTTTTATTTATTAATTTTGAGTAATTAAAAAGATATTGAATACCAAAATGATGGTTTAGTACAAAAGTCCGGCCAATATAAATTCGGAAAAAAATATTTGAACCAAATTTAAATTTCATGCATATTCCCTATTATACGTTTAATATATACAATAAATAATTCGTAAAAATGTGAAACTATACTCTGTAATGTTCGTAGTATTGTAAAAAAACAAAATTGACTTTTTCATTTGTATATTCTGCATTCTGGAAATAGTCTTCTAAATACTATTCGTGATTAAATTTAACCTGGCAAAATTTTCAGATTGTTTTAACACACATTTCTTTATAATCATCCCCATTCTTTCTCTCCATATTATACCTCCAATCTTGAAGAATAACAGATATTCGAATCACTGGAGTATCAGCAAATAACTTATAATTTTTTTCCTGACAGAACTCACTGAATTGATTTTATATAGATGATTGCGTTTTAACTGTATTTGGAGGTGTAACATTGACAATCGCTTTTTGTATACTTTGTTTTGATTCCTGTCCGCATCTACTCATTCTTATGTCAAATTTGTGTGACATTCGGAATATTTCCAGGAAATAAACAATGTAAACAACATTTTTTTCACTTATCAAAACTGTCTTAGTTACGAAAATACAGCAGTTAATTGGCTAGAAGATTGCGAAAAAATTTGTGTTAGGGTGTTTTGTCGAAATAAAACAAGGTAACTAGGTAAAATTCTGAATTTTGATTGGTTCAGAAATCTATGAGCGAAATATTCTTATATAATATCACAAGGGACTGTAATTTGATCAATAAATTTTTCTTGAAAACATTGATTACCTAGCACATCGTGAGAGTCATCTGAGCAGATGACTCGAGGGATGTTGCTTAATGGTAATCAATATTCGAAAGAAAAATTTATGATAAAATTAAAGTCGCGAGTGGTATTTGTGGAGAATATTTCTCGAAGGAAATTGCTACTATAAGTACCTTTTAAATAATATTAATTGCAACTACTAACCTTCTTGATTGGAAAATGCACTAAATTGTCTTCATATACTCTTGTATTTTTAGACTTTTTGTTTTCAATTTCATTACTTTCGGCGAAAAATGCATTTCCAAAACGATTAAATTTTGACATTTCCGAGAACTGATTGTTTGTTTATATTAGACCTGTGTATTGTTTCTCCATGACAAAGGCACTTTATCGCGATAAATCGCTTGCCATTTACCGATGTAAATTCCCGTTGGCAAGGAATTTATTATTATAATTGTCATTGTAACTATGCAAAATTTGTCAGTATAATTGATATGAGTGAAATAATCGGTAAAATTTAACCATTTATGATATTATATATGAAAAAAATTTCCTTGAAAATCTTTTTTCACTCAATAAACTATTTGTTTATAAACAATTGAGCTTTCACACTATATTTTTTTTTTGAATAGTTCAAGCATTATTAAAATTATTCATATATCGTTTTCTGAGACAAATAATTTTTTTCTATTCTTTATAAAATTCTAGATACTTACGTATCGTTGATTTTGCCTTTTTGGGCATTTAATTATCATTATTGGATGTATATTTCATAAACTATTGAAGATACAACAAAACACAAAAATATTTTTTGTTCTCCAATAAAAATTGATCATTTATAGATAAAGTTGCTATTATTTATGAAAAATCAAGGCAAAATAATTTTTTACCTTCAAGTTCGTTCAGTTATTGAGATATTCTCTATTTCGAATTAGGCTCGTTTCTAGTTGACAATCTAATCGTTCAAATTACTTTCGTTTTATTCTATTCTGAATTTTATGGATAAAGTGGTCTACATTACAAAAATGGATATAAGTGTCAATTGTTTTATGTATAAAAATTCATTGAATAGTTCGCCAATCGTCCGATTGAAGCAACAAGGAAATCATATTGTCACAAATATGAAATATTTGTAGTAATTAGGTCACATAATTATTTCTTTGAATTCGCTGTAACTGTAATCCTAGTTAGTATTGACAAGGTTGGTGTTCAATTGTTGGACATGATTGACAGGCTTTGGTCACTAGATGTTCGGTGGTTGCTAGGCAACAATTGAATGTTGGCCTATTGTCGGCTTAGGTATATAATAGCGTAAGCTAGGAGAGAAATTCAGTCATTCAGTGATTAAGTACGAGAAACAGTGAGTGATGTTGTGAACATACGAGTTGTAAAAATAAATATTGGTACTGTAACCTGTGTGAATAAATTATTTACAATATTTGTGACAATATTTTAATTCCTTATATTCGAATATTAGGAGATAATAAACACATTTCACTAATGGATGAAAACGAAATAGATGTTCACAAAAAATATCGCGAAGATTATAATTACTCTGCTATATGTGCTTTTGATCGAGAATCTTCAACACCTCGTTCTTCGTCACGTGGCGTTGAAGATTTTGAGTTTATTGAGTTGTGTTTGTTTTGATTTTCTCAAAAATCATAATTTTTATCAAGAACTATGATTTCAGAAAGAAAATTTGGAATTTTATCTAGATAATGAATATGCTTATAACAATTATTTGATCAAATGAATTAAAAAAATGTGGAAAAATATTTTTATGTAGTATGTAACAATAAAAAAATGGAATGATTGCAATATTTGAGAATTTCTTTTCTAACAGAGCCAAATTCTATTCAATCCAGTAAGCCTTTAATGGAAGAAGATCAGAGTGCGAGTTCAAAACGAATGTCTTGATCATTTGGATGAAATAATTTCACGAGTCAAATATTTCAATTAGTTATATCTACAATCATTTATTGGAATCGGACAATTAGATATGTGCCGAGAAGAAAACTGGTAACGAAGTAAGAATGATCCATGAGAACAATGTTTTCTGCTAATGAAAGCATGAATATACCAAATAGCTGTAGTCGAATTCAACTTGCAATTCTTATTACAAATTGTTTTTAATTTTTGTTGTGAATTTGATGATTTCTCTGAAAACATAAGATGTACTGCTATTTGAGATCCTTAATATTAAAACAAACAGATCTCATGCTAAAAGATATGCTCTCAATTTGCTATTTTTTTTTTTGGGAGATGATATAAAAGTGTTTCCTCAAAACTTTTCATGACCTTGGTGTATAGAAGAATATTCCGTAATCACTGAATATCAATTAAATAATATTTGTCTCTGATCCCATCCTGTGATCAAAATGTTTTACATCCCTAAATTCCCCTTAAGACCAATCCACATCATTAATTCATTACTAGCAGTTTAACACCTCTCCTGCACCAGTGTACACCACCCTAGCTGCAGGTATAGCAGATCGAGTCTGTTCTAAATTCACTCTAGAGCCAATATTGAGCAGCTTGGAGCCATGCTGAAACCAAAGAGGTGTTGTGTACGGTGTTCCGGGATATTCTGAGCTGTGCCAAGGGACCAGTTTAGAGAGTTTTCAGTTTGGGACGTCTCATTGACAAGTGATACATGAGAAGAAGGGAGTATTGCAAACGTGCCGTTGCATCCAATTCTCACTAGTTGAATGTAGAAGTGCTTTGGATTGGAGAAGCCATTGAAATACGAGATTGGAAGTGCTAATAAGATTGAATGTTGCATTGTTACATAAGAAGCTCCTTATAGTGAGACTTTAATGTATCTGTCTCTTATAGTCGATTCTTCAGAGAAAACTGGAGCTTACTTTATAATTTGTTTGTTAACTGCACTGCCTTCAATAATTGAATAAGTACTTGATCCGTCGATTTCTCTCTTTTAAGTATCATTATTACATTAGTAAAATCAATGAAGCCATAGAAAATAGATTCTGAACAGAAGTATCCATAAGAAGTTTATAGTGATTCCCTACATGTTGCAATTTTCTTGTATTGAATAACAGAAGAAATATGAGAGAAGCACATGCTTCCAGAAAATAAAAACTTTTCCTAGTTTTATTCTCCCCGGAAAATCGTGTAGGAAAATTATTGTTGTAGAGTAAAATATATTACAGTACAAATAGAACATTCTGAAAATAAGATTCAATTGATCATTTTATATGTAGCAGAGATATTATGGAATCAAGCCTTTGTTTTCATTCCACAATCACATAAAAAAGATTGTGAAATGAATAAATCAATCATAATTATCGTAGGACGATCAATTGCTAAACTCCTCATGTTGTGTCTATAACAGTTTATTCAGAAAGGTCTCTGTACGACTGGTGGATCTTATCAAAAATGAGTCTGTAGATATTTGGGCGCTGGCGCTGCGATGTTTGGGCAGTACGACGCGCACTTCTACTGTCGATGCAACTTCAGTTATATAAAAAGCTTTGAAGTGCACATTAGTATGTTATCTTTTATCACAAATATGATGGATTTGAATTAAGGGCGCTAGCATGGGCCAATCTTGAACCCTCGTGCGCATTTGTAAATTTTTTCCCGAGTGGAGCTTGCGTCAGTTGCTGTCAAGTAGTGGTCAAGTAACGTAGTCGGTTTTTGAATGCAAGTAAAATGACGAAACGACTGGAGCAGCGCTACTGCATCAAATTTTTCCAGAAACCGGGTGACAGCTAGACAGAGATTTAGACGGATTTTGATGAAAAACGAGTCACGCTCTGGTCGGCCATCAACATGCCGAAATGATTATGTCATTGCCGAAGCGAACAATGAGGTGATGCAGGATCGCCGTGTGACTATCTGAGAAATTGCGGAAGAGGTGAACATCAGCATTCTTGATGCATTCTTTTGTGACCAAAAAAGTGTCAGCTAAATTTGTGCCGAAGCTGCTGACGGCAGAGCAAAGGCAATTTCGGGTTGAGGTCTTCCAGGATATGCTGGATTTCATAAGAACCATAATCACTGGTGATGAGTCCTAGATATATGAATACGATCTAGAAACCAAGCCCCAGTTGTTACAGTGGAAGCATTTCACGTCCCCAAGACCAAAAAAGGTCCGCCAAGTGCGCAGCAACGTCAAAGTAATGCTGACTTGTTTTATTTGATTCTCGCATGGTACATCACGAGTACACACCACAGGATCAAACAATCACTAAAGAGTATTATAGGGATATCCTACGTTGTCTACGTGATGCTGTGCAGCGCAAGCGACTGTAGTTTTGGTCATCAGGAAATTGGCGATTTCATTATGATGAAGCTTCAGCACATTCCTCGTACTTGGTTCACGATTTTTCGGCGAAAAACCGGATTCCTCTGGTTCGATAGGCTCTTTAATCTCCTGATATGGCCCCTTGCGACATTTGGCTGTTATCCAAAGTCAAAGGGCTATTAAAGGGAACGCGATTTCAGGCAACGACAGCCGAGTCAAAGTCCATTCCGAAAATATCGGAACGCTTCCCATAATAGCGATACCGTTGGGAGAAGACTACTTTGAGGGTGATTAGATTTCCAACGCTTAAGATGTGCCCGTGTCTTTTTTTTTACCGGATTAGTGTCAGAAATTTTTCGTACGCGGGTCAAAGACTACAAATATTTAATGTTTGAAATATGTCCGGAAGTAGATTTAATACAATATTTACAAATTACATTTTATTGGAAAGATTGTTACCATGGAAACCAAATCAAATGAAATAGATGTAAGATTTTTGGTGAAAATACAGGTCCTGAAACAATAAATATCTATCTAGAAACAAGTGATGAAAATGTTGAAGAATAATGGACAGTCTTTTGTATTTGAGGTTAGATATATTGAAAAAGTGAGGATAACAATTTAAATGGCACGTTAGCAATTCTAATCATATCCCTAACAACTTGAATTAATAAAGTCCATGTGATGATGAAGTTTTGCAACTGAAATGGGAAAATCCTATCACTTGAATGGTAACCGGTACTACTTGCAATATAGGACGTCAAGTATTAAAATATGGAGGTAAGGAAATGTATGTTCGTTTTCATCAAACTATATTGGTTTGCACAAAATTAGAATACGAATAATAGTTTTAGAACTAATAAAAGATGTCAGGAATGGTTAATTTTTGTCTTGATAGGATCTTCTTTTCATCTTATAAATGTGTCGCGATCGATTTACAACTACGGGTTCTACCACTTGTGTTTTACAACTTGAGTCTTACTACTTAAGTGGTAAGACCTTATCACTTCAACTTTCAACAACTTGAGTGGTACAACTAAGATGCGATATGGTGAAATAGTTAAAAAAATTATGCAGCAAGAGAAATGCAAGAAGCTTGCATTTAATGGTGAATTAATCCATATATCTTAATATGTTCTGGAAAAAGCCATCATCGTAGCAATAGTTTTGCAGCAAACATTTGCAATATGATATGTTGCTTCCTCAACCAAATGACCTCCAAGGCTCCAAGAGTCGACAATATCGACAAATAAATGCAGTTACCTAGCAAAAATTTCAAAGATACTTTACACTACTAATGTTGGGTGGTATTTTATTTATACATCGTAGCAAGAAAAAGAACTGTTGTCTAACTTTGATAAGGTATTTGGTTATACACAAGTCATACTGTTTTTTCGCTTAATGATTTCGGTTATTGAGCATAAGATACAAACCATCCAATGATCATCATTGTTTTGAAAAATAAATTTGAGCCTTAATAACCAATTATTCATATTAAATTCAAATCAATATCGTTGTCCTCCTGGTAGCCCTACTATTTTTTTTGTTCATATCTATGGCTGAATTTTATTACCATTTCTTTTCGAGAAGTTCGTTTAGCATCTACAATTTCGAGTTTCATTTATAAATGTTTTATACCAGCTAGAATTGTGGGCAACAACGCTCTCTGTTTACATATTTCGAAATTAAATTTCTTGCAGGATAATAAATTCCAGAGCAGATCTCATTTGAAGTAGCGCAGCTATTAAAACAACAATAATTCAATTCTGCATTGAGCTCCAAATCAGATAATGAATCTTCATTTCAGTAATTAAATCTGTATGGAGCTCATTCTTAAGGAAGCTCAATAACAAAATTAATAAATCGTATATACGGAATATCTGGGTAATGCCGTGACATATATTCACGATAGTGCACCCTACATCGTCTTTTATTTTCGATTTTATTTATTTCAAACTGAAACAAGGATGAATCTTTTCTAAACGGTTGCTCTTGGAGCTGTAGTTCTAGCTCTGATAGTGAGTTGAAAGTCTGAATATTAGGGACTAGGGATTGGATTTCAAGCCTCGACTCTCAATAATTTGACACTTCGTTGACCGAATCTTTCGACAGTTTGACGATTTTTTTTGGTTACTAGAAAAATACTTTATAAATTAGGAATAATCAATGTGATTTGATCCCCTCGGTAATTGGAAGTTGTAATAATGGCATTTGCTCGCCGATATTCAATAATTTGGAGCTGTCGCTTAATGATCTATGCTCCTACGGCCTCAGAACAGATAGAAATTATGATTTCTTGTCAGTTCTCACCACTGTCGAAAATTCATTGGACATTGATAGATGAAAGTCGCTCACTCAAAAGAAAATCACGGACGACTGTAGCAATTTTCTTTGCAAGCTAACACAGTAATAACTAATACTGTAAGTTGTTGCCAGCGTAGCGCAATGTTTTTCTCTTCTCAAATGCATTTCAGAACTAGGCCTTATCTACAATAAGAATAAGAGGATGGAAAGAAGAGCTGGATGATCTCATTTCACTCAATCCTACCGTTGCACAACAAAATTTGTTATGGTCGTATTTCTCAATAATTTTTTTTTGTGATTTCATCAGAATTCTTCCATTTTAATTTATTATAGAGTTGATAAATCCCTCTGCACCAAGAAGAATTATCTCTTGAAGATTTTTGAGTCTACTGTTTACAAACAAGGACGAATATAAAACAGCGATGAATCTAGAGTTTCTAAAACAGTGGCAAATCGATCAGGAGACCTACCGTGTCCAGTGTCCAGGATAAATAACTCACACTCACGCTGCCAACTTTAAAACAAGAAAAACAATCTAGTACTCCTGAAGCGCATTCGTAGCGAATGGAAGTCTCTACAAACACAGATTTTTATTTTTCGCGTTTAAAAAATCACTGCTTTTATGTTCCTTTTATGCGAGTCTACTTCGATCTGTTCGAAAATTTATAAACCAAAAGTACCAGAGTAGCTATTTTTCAGATATCGATAGAATATTTTATCAACAGAACTTTACTACCTACACGCTTCTACGAAAAAAGAGAGTTTTGTTTGTTTATTTAACTCTACTTTACCTCGGAGGTAGTATTAAAGTAAAAAGGATAAAAGCTACCTGGTGATAGAATTAAATAAAGAAAAAACATTGGGATAGTCGATCCAGATCTCTGAAAACTTCACTGTTTCAGTCTGCAAACCTACTATCAAATTTTTAGTCTAGTTTTGCAAATAGATGATAAACGGATAGTGCTCAGTCAAGAAAATAGAATATGGTGGATAATCAATCAGTTCAAAGTCTGAGACGTACAATTTTTTATATGGTGGCGCATTGATTAACAAAAATTATACCCCCTTTGAAACTTGTTTTTGATGTTTTTCAGGATAGTAGGAAGTCGGGAATGACATTCTCTAGTTATTATTGAGTGAACCAGCATCTTTACACTTTTTAATTGTTTCTTGATTATTGTACCGAATTCAAGTATCATTTTAAGTCATTTCTCGGCCAGAGAAGCTGGATGAATTAATTCAAAAACTACTGAGAATGTGTTTATAATTGAGGTCGATTTTATCCGAAATCTTATTTTCATAGTGCTGTAGGTTTTTTTAGTATCGGTTGTTCAATCTAAGCTTACCTACAGTTGAGCTTATTTACTATGTTATTAGTAATAGCCAAGCAATTGTTATCGTAGTGAATAGATTCAATTAATTTCTGGATAAGCATGGATTGAACAATCAGACTTATATATCAAATTACTATCCATAGCAATCAAATTTGTTTTATTAATATACCCTTGTTCATTGAGAAAGGAGAATATTCAATTTTCCCTGAGATGTTATCTGAAGCCAAGGGACGTAACCCAAGGATTACATCGAGCTGAAGGAAGAAAGGATTTCCTTTTGATGTGTATATATATTATTCCTCTCGGTTTCAACAATATTTACAGGAATACAAATAATAAGTCAATTGATGTTATGATGAAAAGTTGATCGGGTAGATTTCTTTGAAATCAATATCCTTATCATTCTCTCTCAAACAAATGGAGTACTATCCAAAAATGCAAAGTATGAAATTATTTTCATTGAATTGAGAAACATGAACGAGTTTGGTTGAAATCATTTGTCGATTGACTTTACTCGTTTATGTTGAAGGCTGACTCTACTCAGCATGATTTAAGTCTAATTGTGTTCAGAAGTAGATTACGGTAGTTTTTGAAGTTTCTTTTTCGAGATTGGATTTTGATCATTCTAACGGTATCTTTTCATGACAGTTGTTTTCCTGAAAACTATTGAGTAGAAAATTTCTGTAATAGTATATTAAGATATAAGTTTAATTAGACATAATTTTTGGGCACGCGTTATTGCCGGAAAACGATCCGCTTGCGGCGAGTTTTCTAATCTTATACAATTTTTTCTATTTGGGTTCACATATGTCAAAAAATAATGAATTTTCCACTTTGAAAACATCGATAAAGAATATTTAATTTTTTATTTGATTTTTGGTATCACTGAGTCTTGACAGATACGTAATTTGTGTAAATCAGAAATACTTTTCAGAATCTATTAATTTGAATATTGTTACTTCTTAGAAATAAATGAATAAAAACCTGAATAATTAAAGAATTTTCTCCAAAATATATTGTATTTTGACATATCAAAATGACAGTTAGGTTATCTAGCAACGTAGCTACCAACCTAATAGAAATTAGGTTTGGGTTTTATGAAGAGGCACTTTACGATACCAAAACGAGTTTCATAATAGTTATTTACGATACAAGTGAGATAAGAGCACTATTAAGATACGCATGTGAAGTTTGCACAACGAGGCGATAGCCGAGTTGTGTAATCACATAAGTATCTTAATATGCCTAAATCACACGTGTATCGTACAAAATTTTATCTACGCCCGTCCAAAGTTTAAAAATTTAAATAGTTAGCATTTTTGATGAGAACAAAATTAATCCGAGTAGTTGCTGTAAAAATGTTTTAATCCATGACGACCACAATCTAACATAAACAACTTAAACAATTTGTTGATTGTTGTGAGTAGTTATTTTTCATAAATTCTTCACGCATTTTGTGAAAATGAGTGATTCTGGAAGTATTGGTTCAGATATTGAAGAAGAAGCATCTAAAATTATTGCTGGCCTTTTACCTGAGAAGTCCAAGTCTAAGTATGAACTTATATATACAAAATATAAAAAATGGTGTATCGAAAAGAAAATTCAGAACCTAGCAAATGAGAAGGTACTGATAACATACTTTGCTCATTTATCTAACACATCGAAGCCTTCATCTCTCTGGGCGTATTATTCTATGATACGTACCATGATTTCCATTAAAAAAAAAGTTGATATAAGCAAATATACGAATTTAGTTGCTCTGCTCAAAAGAAAATCTGATGGATATCGTGCAAAGAAATCAAGAGTATTATTGAAAACGGATATTACTAAATTTTTGCAAGAAGCTGATAATGAACAATTTTTTCATAATACCTGCATTGAAACAGCGCGTTTTCACGCCTGTTTTGTCAGTAGAAACAAGACAATTTCAGACAAATGCGAGTGTAGCCGGGCAGAAACAGACTTGTTTCTGCCCTAGGGGAGAAACAAGCTTGTTTCTGCCCGCTGAATTTGTTTCTTACATCGTTTTATCCCTGACAGAGTCGCATTTGTTCATTGTCTATCTCTAAGTGAAAATCATATAACCTAAGATAATTTGACAGTTGTTGTATTCGTAACTGTAAATTAAATTGAAAAGACGATTAGTTTCAAGAAAAAAAGTATTAATACGACAATTTCAAGTACACCACAACATCTTATTGATAAAGCACAAGCAGCTATTCTCGACTTGTTACCTGCGAAATCAAAAGAAAAATATTTACTTTGTTATGACAAATTTGTAATGTGGAAAGTTTCAATGCAGGTATTATGAAAAATACAGTGTGTGGCACGGGACAAAACACGATTTCAGCCGAGGGTTATGCCAGCCCTCGCTTCGCTCGGGCAAGCAACACTCACCCTTAGCTGAAATCGTCTTGTTTCGTCCCTAGCCACACAATATACTATTATTCTCGAAAGTGACGTTGATAGTTGGTCTTGCTGGTGCTTGTAGGCGAGAAGAATTAACAAATTTACTTTTTTGTAATGTAAAGGACGAAGGGCAGTGTTTACACTTTTTGTAACCAAATACTAAAACCAAAGTATCAAGAGAATTTTTTGTAACTGCTGGAAATATTGATGGTATGAATATGATTACAATTGTTCGGGATTATATTGGTCTTTGTCCAAATAATGTTGATCATGATCGATTTTTCATCCAATATAGAAAGAGTAAATGCTTCAAACAGCCTGTGGGAATTGATACGTTTGGCTCTTTGCCCCAAAAAATAGCTTCATTTCTGAAACTTGAACATGCTGAAGAATATACCGGTCATTGTTTCGGGCGCTCATCCACGTCATTGTTAGCCTATTCAGGCGCGGATTTGCTTACTATAAAGCACCATGGTGGTTGGCGATTAAATACTGTCGCTAAGGGCTGCAAATAAAAAAAAGATAGCCACAGGCATTTTAGGTGAAAAAGAAAACAGGACCAGTGCAAATAATCAAGAATTAAATGTAGTCAACAAAAATTCATCGCAATTCTCCTCTTCATCAGGAATTAATTTAAATAATTGTAAAAATTGTACAATTAACATTAATAATGAATAGTTTATTTTGTATTTCAATAAATTTATTATTTTTGTTGCCATTATTCATTTTCAAAACGCAGTGCGTTAATGAAAAACGGGTGCGTTAATGAAGCTCTTAACTCACGCGAAATGAGTGGCAGAAGTGGCAGTTAACTCCCGGGCGTAAATAAAGTACACTTTATGGCACCCAAATAGAAAAATACTATAGAAGTTGTTGTCTCGAACGAGATCCTAAATTCATAAGTTCAACAGCATTGTTGCAGTGAACATTAGAGATGTTATAGGCTCAAAAACGCGAACATCTATCAGACGACGCCAAACAATTGTTATGAATGTGTTTTATTTTCTAAAAAGTGACGATAACGAGAGTGCGCCAATATCAAGATCGGCAGAAATAACTCAAGTGGCCTATACTACGGTAATAAGGATACAGTGAATATGAACCATTGAAAAAAATATGTGTCGGTTTAAAACTAACGGCGTTAAAAGTAAAACTTTTTATAGAGTGCATTTGCATATGCACATTGTAACTAATTTATTTTACAAATAATTTCTGTTATAGTTTTGAGTGAATTTTCTTTATTTCAATGTATTTTTTTTCTTGTTAATGGTTTTTGGACTCCATAAAAAGTTTCAGTCCTAACGCCGTTAGTTTCTGACTGACACATAATTTTTTTAATCTCTATAAGTTAGCTGCTACAAAATTTTCGTTGTCTACGACATTTTTGTCACAAACATTTCCCACAGATGTATATCTAACGCGACTTGACGATTAAACTATGTTATCTATTAGACTCCTTGGTGGAACGATCGAGAGGGGCGATAGTTGCCTCGACTACATTTGGGAACCTTGAATAAGAGGGTGGTGAAAGCATATAGGAAGAGAAAATAGGCAGATTCAGATTTTATTTCTATATTATTAGTATAATAATAATAATTTTCTATGACTCCACTATTTCCTGTTTCGAAATGTCTTATTTACATCAATTTTCTTCACTTCATCTTAGAATGTAGTGAGAATAATGTCTTTCTGTTTGTCTAATGTCCGGTTTAATAAGGGCAAAGTAATTGATTTCCAAAGTATGTAAATAAAGTCAGTCTACTAGATGACAATCAATTATTTGACAGCAATGATTCTGATGTCATGAGGAAACTGATTCGAATTTATTGAATGACAAATCTTGGAGGTTTTTCATCACTATTTATAAATAGAATAAATGTGTTTGCAGATTCGATATCTTCGTCTGCTACCAAATTTTCGTTCTCTAGGACATGTCTCGATTTCTGATAATTAGGCGCTGTTCTCTACCAATTGAATCACCAATTGAAAGAAGGAAAAAAATGCCACTTTTTGCAAAATCTACTTATACACATTTTCGTACACTTGAAACATAGCGCTACAGTATGAAAAAAGAAACCCAGTGATACAAATAACTAAGGCATATGCATCTAAGGTCTCAATGAATGAAGAAAAAATGAATGACATATAAAAAATGACTCAATACATTCCTAGCAAGCTAAAAGAATTTAATGATATCATTATGGCTTGGCCTACTACAACATCCGAAATTACTGAAATCGATGGAGAATAGATAATGTTATGTGATTCCTTCGGTATTTCTAATGAATAAATATACTTTTGTCTCTATTTTGTGTATCATTCAATTTTTTTTCATGCCAGAACTCAATAAGTTGGAATAAAGAAATAAATCCAAAAATTTTATATGTGAATATGTCAGCCAATATTAAGATTTGTCAGTCTAGTCATACAGTAATCGGTCATAATCAATATCACCTCCATTCCATGCATATCATAAAAGGCTAAGTTGAGAATCAAAAGTTAGAAAGTTTTTTCAATTATCTGCATGCCTGATTTTTGGAACTTCCTTCTTCCAATTGGTGGTTCAATTGAAAACGGGAATTTTGAAGAGAATACAACAACCGCGAATCAAAAACAGAAACATTTATCAGAAGATGCAGAACAAATTGTTCTGAATGTGTTTAGTTTTCTAAAAAGTGGCGATAGCGAAAGTGCGCTAATATCAAAAACTGCAGAAAGAACCCAAGTGCGTTTTACTATGATTAGAAGGATAATCAGTGAAGGTGTACCTCTCAAAATACTAATAAATGACGTTGTTAATTTGCTAATTTTTAATTACTCTGAAAAAAGTGTCATCCGGCGAAATAGTTATTTATGTAACGAGTGCATGAAGTTATACTTTAGCGCTTGAAAATATAAGTTTTCTGTCGAGGCGGTAGCCGAGATATAAATCATTCAAAAGCACCAAATAAATTTCTCGCACGAGTTGCATACAAATTTCTTTAAACAGACATCAAAAAATGAATAAGTGGAGTTGTTTACATCAAAGATTATTGAATAAATGTGATTGTGCCCAGTTAGTAGGCTCTTATAAGTATGAAATTTAAATTCAAAAAAATCCTATCGTGCAGAGAATCACCAAATTATATATCTGGACCAAACTTGGTATGACACGCATGAAAGCTGGACGGATGGCAGGGAGAATTGTATTGCAAATATTACAGCTTCACGTGGTAAACGATTACTTCTACTTCATGCGGGAAGTGAGTCCAACTAGCACAAATAGTCATCGGAACGTGACAGCAACTACATTAGGAACTTTTATGGGTCTCGTCACTAGCCATAGGCACGTATTAAGAACGTTCCTATTACGAAAGTACGACCAAAATGGGGAATAATTTTTGGTTCCGGCTACGTTCCAACTTTGTTCCTGGAGCTTATTTGGCTACGTTCCAGAAATGTAATGGCTCTGTATTAGCGTCGTTGCTGTGTAGTTTTCGCGACTTTCTTGGAACTTTTCTCTCACTATTCCAAAATTGTTGCTTGCTTTGTGTTGCAACTAGTTTTATCTTTCTCATGTTCCACTCTAGTATAATCCTGTCTATAACATTTGTTCAACTTAGAAAGAAAATGAAATACTCTATGAAAGGAATATACGAACGCAATACATTTTCTATAATTCCCTCTAATCTGAGTAACCAAAAAATTGAAACAAATGCAATTTTACTGTTAAACATAATGATTACAAATCTGAATCTGACACGCGCCCTCAAATTTGTAATTTTTTAATTAAAATATTGTTTTTCAAATATTTTTTTGAAGAATAAAAGGACGCTTAGGCCTGATTGCACAGTCTAAGCTTATCCAAAGTTTAATATAACCAAGTTTAATTTCTATGGTTGCAATTATTTCAGCAATTGTAACTATAGAAATCAAACTTGGTTCTACTAAACTTTGGATAAGCTTAGATTGTACAACTGGGCCTTAAACGCAAAAAAATACTTTTCCTTATCCATTATTTAGAGCATATAATTAATTATTATCCATCAATTTGTTGTACGTAGTGCTAAATTTATGAGCTCGTCCAAGTTTTTAGTCATTGTGGTGTACAAGTTCTTGTTTTGTAGTAATGGCGTCGCATATTTTGCTAATAAAAATGGCGAAGTTTGGGAGAAATTACTTTTAAGTCAGAACTACTGAAAAATGCAACTTGAAAGTAATTACGACTGGGCGATAGTTGTAGGAACCGAACGAAAACTGGAAGCATGGAACTTTAAAGTTTATTTACTACAAGGTATTGCAGTGCCACTTCCAAAGTTGTGACTATGCTGTGGCTGAGCATGCTATACAAGAATTACATGGCATTGACTTCAAGAATACGAAGCTTCTGGCTAAAGAGAACAATTGGTTCAAGAGGCTTATAAGAGAAGCAATTGAAATTAAAAAATCACCAAATAATTTGGATTTGAATACTGGTTATGAACTTAATCGATCATGGCTACCAATCTTTTGTTCTTAATTTCAAGTTATTTGTATCTACGAATCTACTTGCAAGAGTTACTTCATCACCACCACCTGAAGATCTGTGGATGGTTCAGTTATGCGCCAAACCAAAAAGAGTAGAGCCAGATTGACCTAGAACCACAAGGAGCTGACAATTTCCCTATTTAGACCTTCATTATTATTTCCAGAAGACCTGTGGATATTGAATCATCAATCACAGGCTGAGCTCTACGATCCTAGGAGTTAATATATTTTAAACTAATCCAGTTATTATCTGTACTTTTATTTTTATTTTTGTTGTCTTGACAATTTTGTTTATTTATATTTATATTTATTTTCACTTGAAGAAGGCAGCACTTTGCTGTTGAAACGTTGTGTTTCTAATAAATTTACAGAACTTATACCCAATAAAACATTGGATAAAATGGTTGACGCTGACTGGATATGTAGATAATGTAAGAGATATATTCTTGGGATTTCAGTCAATATTTTAATTTTATTTCTTTTCTGCCTAACAGTTTCGGCTGCATCTCAGCCATCCTCAAAAGCGCTACAATTCTATTTGATTACTAATTATTATATATGAATGTTAGAAATACTTACAAATGAATTATTGTTTAAAAAATTGAAGTTATACATTTGTTTAAATTTATATTAATATTTAAAAGCGAAGAAAGAAAGAGAAATTTTCTCTTGTCATATGCCACACCCGACATCTATGGAAGACGTTGGCTAACTGCGTGTTAAAAAACGTGCGTGCACGCATTGTCAAAAGAATACATATTGACACTGGTAGAAGTTTGTCAATTGTGGTGTCAATCAATTAAAATTTTGCATCACACAAGCTGTCAAAAATATAAACAAAAATCAAAAAAGTAACATGAGCTTAGATCTGAAGGATATTGGTGTAAATTGTGCTAAGCGCTATAGTATCTGTCTTTTCATTAATATTTTGTTTGTCCTGTTTTATATATAACATCTCTAATGTAAGTCTTTTATTTAAGTTTACTTCATCATGAATAATAGTAGTTTCATCAAAATTGAATGTATGACCTGAATCAATGCAATGTGTGACTAGCGCACATCTCGGCGTATTTTTATTCAATTTTTTACTATTTCGTTTGTGTTCATCAAGCCTTGTTTTCAAATATCTTTTAGTTTGTCCTGTGTATCGTGCATCACAATCGTTACACGGTATTTTGTAGATTGAATTAGATCTCAAGTTTTGATCAGTTTTATCTTTTATTTTGGAGAATAAATTGCCCACTGTTTTGTACTGTTTGAAACTTTCAATTCCGTCTTTATTTTCGAATACTCGTTTAATCAAGTAACTAACGCTATCTATGTAAGGAATTGTAAAGTATTTATCAGTCAAAGATTTTGTCTTACTTTTATCATTGTCATTTAAATTAGGTGAATGATTCATGATTTGATTTTTGATACCGTTTATAATGCCACATGGATATTTATTGGAACGAAGTAAGCTAGTAACTGTGTTGATTACTTCGGTATGATATTTTTCAGAGGTCAATTGAGGTGCCCTGCTGAACATATTTCTAGCAACATTGAGAAGTTGACTTTTGGGATGATTGGATTGAAAACTCAAGTATCTGGTACTTGCTGAGGGCTTTTTGTACCATTTGGTGGTAATGTTGCCACATTCTTCTCTAATCAGTACCATATCAAGAAAAGGTAGGTTGTTTTTAACCTCTGTTTCAACTGTGAATTGTATGTGAGCATTAAAACTATTGAAAATAGTTACAAACTCATTTATTTTAGATCTTGGCACAGCTGTAATTAAATCATCCACATACTTTTTTATGAACGGAATTAAAAATGACAACTCTGCAATAACCTCTTTCAGAACTAAATCCATAACCAAATTAGCCACCACAGGAGACATCGAATTTCCCATTGCTGCACCAAATATCTGTCTATAAAGCTCACCATTAAATTTGAAGTAACATCTTTCAAAACAAAATGTAATCAAATTCAACAATTCATCTAGTGGTATTTTTGTACGTTGAGATATGATATTATATTTTTGTTCTACAGCTTGCAGTACTAGGCTTATTGGAATATTAGTGTATAAAGAAACAACATCTAATGAAATAAGAACATAATCCTGATTTAAATGTACTTGAGTGACAAACTCTTGGAATTCAAATGAATTTCTGATGTAGTACTCATCTTCATATAAGTCACTTAGTAATCGAGTTAAATATTTAGATAATTTATCTGTTGGGGAATTAACTCCAGAGACGATAGGGCGGAGCAGTTTGTTATCTTTATGCAATTTAAGTTGTTACTTCAAATTTAATGGTGAGCTTTATAGACAGATATTTGGTGCAGCAATGGGAAATTCGATGTCTCCTGTGGTGGCTAATTTGGTTATGGATTTAGTTCTGAAAGAGGTTATTGCAAAGTTGTCATTTTTAATTCCGTTCATAAAAAAGTATGTGGATGATTTAATTACAGCTGTGCCAAGATCTAAAATAAATGAGATTGTAACTATTTTCAATAGTTTTAATGCTCACATACAATTCACAGTTGAAACAGAGGTTAAAAACAACCTACCTTTTTTTGATATGGTACTGATTAGAGAAGAATGTGGCAACATTACCACCAAATGGTACAAAAAGCCCTCAGCAAGTACCAGATACTTGAGTTTTCAATCCAATCATCCCAAAAGTCAACTTCTCAATGTTGCTAGAAATATGTTAAGCAGGGCACCTCAATTGACCTTTGAAAAATATCATACCGAAGTAATCAACACAGTTACTAGCTTACTTCGTTCCAATAAATATCTATGTGGCATTATAAACGGTATCAAAAATCAAATCATGAATCATTCACCTAATTTAAATGACAATGACAAAAGTAAGACAAAATCTTTGACTGATAAATACTTCACAATTCCTTACATAGATAGCGTTAGTTACTTGATTAAACGAGTATTCGAAAATAAAGACGGAATTGAAAGTTTCAAACAGTACAAAACAGTGGGCAATTTATTCTCCAAAATAAAAGATAAAACTGATAAAACTTGAGATCTAATTTAATCTACAAAATACCGTGTAATGATTGTGATGCACGATACACAGGACAAACTAAAAGATATTTAAAAACAAGGCTTGATGAACACAAACGAAATAGTAAAAAATTGAATAAAAATACGCCGAGATGTGCGCTAGTCACACATTGCATTGATTCAGGTCATACATTCAATTTTGATGAAACTACTATTATTCATGATGAAGTAAACTTAAATAAAAGACTTACATTAGAGATGTTATATATAAAACAGGACAAACAAAATATTAATGAAAAGACAGATACTATAGCGCTTAGCACAATTTACAACAATATCCTTCAGATCTAAGCTCATGTTACTTTTTTGATTTTTGTTTATATTTTTGACAGCTTGCGTGATGCAAAATTTTAATTGATTGACACCACAATTGACAAACTTCTACCAGTGTCAATATGTATTTTTTTGACAATGCGTGCACGCACGTTTTTTAACACGCAGTTAGCCAACGCCTTCCATAGATGTCGGGTGTGGCATATGACAAGAGAAAATTTCTCTTTCTTTCTTCGCTTTTAAATATTAATATAAATTTAAACAAATGTATGTAAAGAAACTATATTTCTTTAATTTGTATAGCGCTCTTCTGTCGGTAAAACAATGACATGTACTCATGTACTTCATAGATGGAGTAATGAAGGCCAAATTGATTGAGAAAGGAGTTGACAGAACACACCGTGATTGAGCACATTTTTGGTTATAAAAAATTGTTTAAAAATTGTTTTAAAATTGGATAAGAAGAATTGTCAATTTAATTAATAAACTTTAAATGTGGTTTCTTTATTTTTAGGTAAGATAGAATGATTCAAAATTCAATAGTGTAATTATTATCATTGTATTTATGAAAGTTCTAAAATAAAACATCTTTATTTTTAGAGCAACGCAATTGTTTATTGAATTTGTACAATTCCTAATAATTTTGGAGATATTGTCTTATAAAACGACATTTCCAGTTAAAATCAAGAAAAATGGAACGACTCCGATTCAAATTTGTAGTAATGGGATCAACGGACGGAAAAACAAATGTGATATGCATAACCTCTATTGAGACACCGGATGGACGTGTTTTTGAGGTCCCAGATGATTTAAAGCTCGCAAGTAAGCATACTGTCATATTTTCTTCAGACGTATACACTGGAATTAGAAACTCGCTAAAAAAAAGACACCAAACACGCGCAGTATGGATCCCTCTAAACACGGATTTGAAGAAAATATATCTAGATGAAGGCGAAAATTTACAGTTTGGTGACCAATATTTAAATGAGATTACAGAAGGAACAATGCCTTCACACAATGACACTAACAGCAGTGCACTAGAGCAAAAAAATATAGGGAAAACCGCTGAAAGGTTTCTGATGGAAAAATTTTCAAATAAAACATCAAATGCTGACCAATGGATTAGCGAATTTGAGAGTGAATGTGGAAGATTTGAGATTCTTCAGGATGTAGAGAAAATTGAGATTTCAAAACATCTCCTGGAAAAACAGTGCCTAGACTGGTACAGCAGTATGTTGATGAAATTGACGGTGAACTCCGAATGGGCAGAATGGAAGGACAACTTTTGTGAAACATATGGAAATAAGGGCTGGTCCCAAGTCAAATATGCATTTACATTCAGATTCCAGGCTGGGTCGCTACTAGAATATGCCACAAAAAAAGAAAGACAGTTATTAGAGGTCAACAAACACATTGATACCCAAACAATGATAAATCTTATTGTAACGGGACTACCAGATTATGTAATGGATAAAATTGATAAAGATACGGTAAAATCAACCTCAAGCCTCTACAATGAATTTGGAAAACATGAATATGTAGCGAACAAAAAGAACTTCAGCAAGAATAAGAGAAACATCTACGATTACAAAGGAAAATCTGAGAAAATAAAACCATGTAAAACTTGTGAAAGTTTAAATAAAGGTATTCGGTTCCATCCTGAAGAAAAAGGCTGGTTCAAACAGACAGAAGAATATAATCATAAAGGGAGGAATATTAAGACCATAAACAATTCAGTTATTGATGTTGAACTCAATTGTAGTGATAAAAAAACGAATAATAACACCATTAATTAAAGTCAAACTATTATTAAACGCACAACTGGAGACATTTGGAATATATGATTCAAGCTAAAATGTTTCTATAAATAATTCCAAACTAATAAAACTAAAAAGAGGAAAAGAGGATGATTCAAAAAGTGATAATTCAATCACAATTAATGGTGTTAAGAAAACAATTGGTTTGACAACTATTAAAATAAAAATTTTTGATATCGAAGAAAAAGTCGATGTTTATATAATTGATGGAGAAGAATTTAAATATGATTTTTTAATTGGACTGGATATCATAAAAAAGTTTAGACTGATTCAAGATGAGAATTTAAAAATTACTCAAAACAGAAAAGAAATAAAAATAGAAGAAGAGAAGAATCCTATGAAGGAGGATGATGATAAAAACAACGCTTCGAAGGAGGTGAAAAATGAAACTCACTCATGTTTAATAAATTTTAATGAACACATAATAGAAGAAGATTTTGAAATAAACATGAGTAATTTAAATACTGCACAAAGATCAGAAATACACCAACTGATAAACACTTACAAATCAATCTTTGCAAAAGACAAATACGACGTTGGCACAGTCAGAGAATATGAAGCACGTATTGATCTACTACTGGACAAATATTGTAGTAAAAGGCCGTATAAATGTTCAGTTGAAGATAAAAAGGAAATAGAAGAACAAATAGCAAAGTTACTTGACAAAAATCTTATTGAGGAATCTTATAGTCCATTTGCGGCACCGGTAACTCTGGCTTTCAAGAAAGAAGACAACAAAAAGTCTAGGTTATGTATAGATTTCAGAGATCTAAATAAAATAGTAGTACCTCAAGCTCAACCATTTCCATTGATCGACGACCTGGTGCTTAAAACAAGAAACTCAACATATTTCACAACGCTGGACATTAATTCGGCCTTCTGGTCAATCCCGCTAAGAATTGAGGACAGGAAGAAAACTGCGTTTGTAACGCAGGAAGGGCATTACCAGTGGACATGCCTGCCTTTTGGCTTGAAGACATCACCAGCTATCTTTCAAAGGATACTAGGTAACATTTTAAGAAAGTATAAGCTAAATGATTTCGCTGTAAGCTACATAGATGATATCCTGATATTCTCTAAGACTTTTTCAGAGCACATTAACCATATAAAACAATTATTAGAAGCTATAAAAAAAGAGGGTTTCAGACTAAAATTCACAAAATGTACATTTGCTTCAGATTCAGTAAAATATCTCGGTCATATAATTCATAATAATACAGTACGGCCTGTAAGAGATAATTTAGTTTCAATAAAAGATTTTCCATTACCGAAAACTCAGAAAAATATTAGACAATTTCTGGGAAAAATTAACTTCTATCATGAGTATATACCGAAAAGTGCTGTAATTTTAGAGCCCCTTCATAATTTGCTTAGAAAAAATCAGAAATTTGTTTGGTCGGCAGATTGTCAAAAATCTTTTGAAAACATAAAAAACTTATTGTGCTCACAGCCAATCTTAGAAATATTTGATCAGAATTTGCCGATAAATATTCACACAGACGCATCTTTAGAAGGTATTGGGGCAGTCTTAAAGCAAACACAACCCAATGGAAAAGATAAGCCCGTGGCATACTTCTCCAAAAAAATTAAATCAAGTACAAAAGAAAAAAAAGGCAGTGTATTTAGAATGTTTAGCTATTAAAGAAGCTATCAGATACTGGCAATACTGGCTGATAGGAAAATCATTTACGGTATATTCAGACCACAAACCATTGGAAAATTGAAATATTAGGTCTAGAACAGATGACGAATTAGGAGATTTAACATATTACCTTTCTCAGTATGATTTTATTATTAAATATGCTCCGGGAAAAGAAAATATAGAAGCAGATTGCTCAAGTAGGAACCCGGTATTGGAAGCCAGTGAAGATACAGATGAACAATTGAAAATTGTGAATATGATAAGATTGAATGATATTGTTACAGATCAGGAAAACAATGAATACATACAAAATAATAAATCAAAACTAATATCAAGACACAATGTTTACTATAAGAAGGTTAGAAAACGTGAAAAAATTATTTTATCAGAAAATTTTAGTAAAAAACTTGTTAAAGATATACATGAAAACATGTGTCATTTAGGCGTGAAACAGATGCAAAATAAAATAAGTACATTATATACAGCAAGAAATTTGACGTTAAATATTAAAAGTCACTGCAAAAGCTGTGAGATTTGTATAAAAAATAAGACGAGAGGACAGGATAAGTATGGTCTAATGTCACATTTAGGTCCTGCCACAAAACCTTTTGAAATAGTTTCAATAGACACGATTGGAGGTTTTGGAGGCTCACGATCGACGAAACGATACCTACATCTTCTAGTGGACCACTTCACACGATATGCTTATATTGTTACATCAAAAACACAAAGTTCTAATGATTTTGTTAAGCTAATCAATAACGTAACAGATTCTTATACAATTGGCATGCTTTTAACCGATCAATACCCGGGAATCAATTCGAAAGAATTTAAAACATTTTTAAATGAAAAATCCATACCAATGATCTTTACGGCAGTAAATGCCCCCTTTTCTAACGGCCTGAATGAAAGACTTAACCAAACGCTTGTAAACAAAATCAGATGTAAAATAAACGAAAAAAATAATAGAATGGCATAGACAACCATTGCTCATAACTGTGTCGATAAATATAATAATACAGAACATACAGTTACTGGCTTTGCACCAAAATACCTGTTAGATGGTATACTCGGACAAGCCTAACCTGTCGCTTGAGAATTTATCTTCTGGAGATAGAAATAGCCTGACCTAACTGTATCTATCTCTCTCTTACTAATGCTATGGAAGAAACAGTTGTTGCATGACGTTTGTCTTTCCAAGCTAAGACATACTCTATTGCTGATGTCCTCTTTAATCTCTACCTACCGCCTTGTACCAGTAAGAAACGTATGTCTGCGTGAAAATATTTTGTTCATTCGCTTCCATGAGCGCACTTAATAATTTTGTTTGGCTAATCAATAAGGTTTGAGCCACGCGAAGATTGTATATAACTGAATTAAACCCTTCGTTCTTTTCACTGGTTGATTTAAGACATTATGTACATTTCGTATGTAAAGCAAACATTATCGGAGTACAAATTTTTTTCTTAAAAATTATTTATATTTGATAGACTGTTTTATCGTGGTAATTGATTTTTTATATAATTAATTCAACCACGACAAATCATAAATCCATTCTATAAAATGTTCTAGCTTTGATAAACAATACATAGATAAACGAAAAGAAATATATAAACGCTTTCAAGAACACAACATGTACCATGTTAAATGCAAAGCATCTATATAATTTTCAAGAAACAGGACTCAAATTTTAGATTATTAATCCTTATCTTCAACAAGATTATAATATGTGAGGAAAATAATTTGAATGCTTTAGAGGTAATTCAAATGGAAATCGAGAAGTTGTAATAGATCAAAGCGACGTATCACCTTTAATTATAGATTTAGAGGATTCCAGTGATGATACCGATGACTCCGATAGTTGCTGGTGATTGTAACGGTAATGATATGTTGTCAATAACATTATAAATTATTAATTATGATAACAAATATCTTTTATGACAATTCATATTTTTATCTTCTGATTTTTATTCTATTTTATTATTATTTTTATTATTATTATTTTTATTATATGAATGTACATTTTCAATAAATAAAGTATTCTCTAATAAATTTAAGACATTTGAGAATAAAATACGTACGCCGCTGACGACGTCAGTTTCCTATCTTAGCCGATCTTGAATCATACGATTACCGAACTTATCCGATGGGACTCATTTGACTTGTCCGAGTATACAAATGTTTCCTTTTTGCCAAATGAACTAAAAAGAGATAAAACAGAAGTTGAATGGACTAAAGATAGGAAAATAGCACTTGAAAACTCAATTAAATCACATAACTACAATAAACAAATATTTGACAAAAATAGAACTCAATTTAATTTCGACACAGGAGATATAGTATATGTAGAGAATGGAAACAAACTTAATAGAAAAAAGTTAGATGAGTTGAAAATTGGTCCTTTTAAAATTATTGAAAAGATATCAAATTCAATATGTAGGATTAATACAGGTCACAGGAAGTCAGAGTCCAATCTCTTTCATATCACAAAACTTATACCAATGCCTACATAAAAAAACAGAAATAAGACAGGCAAATTTTCATTTAGTTTAATATAATATTGTAAAATTTAGACTAAGTTTTAACTACTTGTGTGTAGATAAATGAAAATTTTGGTGAAAATTTTCTTCTTTGAGGAGGAAGATGTAAAGAAACTATATTTCTTCAATTTGTATAGCGCTCTTCTGTCGGTAAAACAATTACATGTACTCATGTACTTCATAGATGGAGTAATGAAGGCCAAATTGATTGAGAAAGGAGTTGACAGAACACACCGTGATTGAGCACATTTTTGGTTATAAAAAATTGTTTAAAAATTGTTTTAAAATTGGATAAGAAGAATTGACAATTTAATTAATAAACTTCAAATGTCGTTTCTTTATTTTTAGGTAAGATAGAATGATTCAAAATTCAATAGTGTAATTATTATCATTGTATTTATGAAAGTTCTAAAATAAAACATCTTTATTTTTAGAGCAACGCAATTGTTTATTGAATTTGTACAATTCCTAATAATTTTGGAGATATTGTCTTATATGTATAACTTCAATTTTTTAAACAATAATTCATTTGTAAGTATTTCTGACATTCGTATATAATGATTAGTAATCAAATAAAATTGTAGCGCTTTTGAGGATGGCTGAGGTGCAGCCGAAACTGTAAGGCAGAAAAGAAATAAAATTAAAATATTGACTGAAATCCCAAGAATATATCTCTTACATTAACCAATAAAACATATTTATTTACTTATGGTATAATAAATGAAAATTCAATTTAATTTTGGGAGCATGGTAGCTGTGAAAACATGAATTTAACGTTTCAATTGTCTGCAATATAGGTAGCAATATGTATTTGAATTCAAATATGGAACGCATTCATATTTAAACAGTTGTAGGTGGAGTTTTACATAATAGAGCAGCAACTACTCAAATTTCCAACGGATCAAAATATTTGGATCATAGTACAATATGAGTTTTCATACTCTCCATTTTTGAAGACAAGAATGAACTGTGACATTGAATAAATTAAAAGGATATTGAAATAAAATTGTTTTCTGAGAGAAGTTTTTGAGTCGGAGGATGCAAGAACTAAGGAATTTCGTTGCAAAGACGACAGAAGATAGGAACGCTTTGTGAAACTTAATTTCGAGCTTACAAATTGACTGGAAGTTTGAAGAATGTCCAAAGGAAGTAGAAATGTAGACTCATAAAATTTGGAAATGAAAGAGTGCATATTTCATTCTAGGGAAAGATTTGTATCACATAGAGCAGAAGATTTTGCAGGGATAAGAGATGTGTTTCAATTATGTATATTCAATAGTATACTGTGCAAAGGTAGCTTAGAAAGATACTCATTTCAAACGATGGAGAAAAGGAAAAAATATTTTCTATTTACTGCATATAAAATTGTTGGAATAACCACAATAAAAAATAAATAAAGATTCATTGTGAAAGTGATCCGTGAGTACAAAACAAAATTAATTTTTAATTTTATATTGAAAACTATAGCAGTTTGAAACATTGACTTTTACTAGTTATTGACTAGATTATTTATCAGCAAGGTAATTCGAATTAGAACCTAACGAAATATACATTTTCAACGGTCACCTCCAGGCTTGGTGGCTCACACCTCAGAAGCAATGCTCAAATGGAATGTGCATGTATTCTGGCTCAATATTAATGGTGTCAGTTAAATCTTGTGAGCTTTTTTTTTGTCTTAGAAATAATAATAAACTGTGATTCATCCAAAAAAGTGTATCTCATAGCGGCAAAAATATGAAAACTGTTCAAGAATAGCGTTGGTTACGAAATTATAACACAATACGAAAATAATTGGGATTCAATCGATTAAAAGATTTGCGAACGCGATCTTCATGATCAGTGAGTGATGTTTGTAAATATGTTGGACGAATATAGAATATCCAAAGTACTCGGGTTCAGTAATCATTAATTATGATGTACTAAAAATTGCGAAAATATGTATTCGTGTTCTAAGAGCAAATATTCAAAATAAAATCAAATGAAACAAAAGAAAACATTAAAAGATCGTTTGGAAAAAGTTAATTACGAGTCACAAATTGCAATGTTCATTAAAATCTTCACTAAACCTCTGGATGACAAACAGAATGAATATCTCCTGGAAATTCATTATTTTGAACCTTCCTTTGTTATTCTCACTTGTTCAGTTTTCATCTCTCGTAGTTCTCTTCATCACCACCTGTCCACAGTGCAGCTCACGTCGCTCTAATTCGATAACCAGTGTAAGCCAGGCTATGTACGGATGTGTGTGTATTTGGTGTTGATGGAACTTCCGCATCGACGAGACTTCCGGTATTTGCGGATGTCAGGGAATTATGGGTAGAAACGATACTTTGAGCTACGTCACTTAGTTACAGACATTTCGGAGAGAGAAAGTAAATAAAAATAAAGGAGAATGGATGATGTGTCGATATCTGGGAATAAAGAACGAATACTCCGTGAAGAGGATGAACTGAGGTATTTGTTCTCTAGATATAAATACAAAATTTGTTGGGAGATCAGTGGAGAAGGAGGAATAGAATAACTTAAATAGATACCTATTTTCTTATAAATAATTGAAAACTGAGCTTTTACGTTGGTAACCATTTTGTTATTACTTCAAATTGACAAAAACAGATGCGATTGATATGAATAGCATAGTTCAACATTAGAGCAATAGCTACAAAAAGAGCTAATATGAATAATGAGACCCATGCTGGAAGATCTGAACTATGCATGAAATAATTTCGAAAGAAATGGGACAAACAAATTCTTAATTCTGGTATCGACTAAAAATTAGCAACGCTTCTGCCGTACGATTTGATTAAAACAGTATTCATATTTATCCTGTGCTCGGGCTTATTTTGATTCACTTATCGTTGCAATTAAGATAAATTATGTTCATCAGAAATGAGTTTTAACATGGAGGGTGAAATTATATTAAGTTTTATTATAATATCGAGGAATTATTGTTTATTACATTATTTTTTCAACAAAATAATTATTCAATTGATCTTGAGGATAGATTGAATTTCAGTTTTGTCGAGTAATATGTTTCACGGGTAGACTTGGACATCAGTGGATCTACAAATAAATGATTTAATTAACTAGTTTGATAAATTTATTTTCAACTTTTACAGGGGCCTTGTACAGGATAACAATAAGAAAATGAGAGAATAAAGTGAATGGTTCCGTTCTGCGCCAAAGATAGCACGCGTCAAGTAAACAGCCAAAGTTCTAAAAGTTGATTTAATTTGGAGAGCCTTCCACTGAATACTCAAGCTCACCTTGGATCAAAGCTCAGAAGACATTCGAAAGTGTAGGGTGCACTTTTTTTCGATAAACTCCTAGAGATTAATCTGTTTGTCGTTCCAAGGACGATATCAAGATCAGTATCTCAAAATTTTTGTGAGAATCATTTTGGGTCTCTTTTCAGCAAGAGACAATTTAGCTTTGCCGTTAGCGTAGACCGTATAGAGTAACAAAACCTGGAGTGACAACAGACAAGTGGAGATGTGGCAGTTCAGGTGTTCTTTGTGTTGATTGATTGGTTGACCTTACTTGTAATTGAGTTAAGTGAGCTCTTAGACTTTTGTTATATCAATCTGTAATTTTCTAATCACAGATTTTCCTATTCATCACTTCATTTATTGAACAAATTCTTATATTCACTCAGATTGCTCTCAGTGCCATTTAACTCAAAGTGTTGAATACTTGAATTATTGAATTTAGTGTTTTAGAATCGTTTCCTGATCTTTATGATCATATTTTATGATCGAGTTATTTAATATGGATTTAATTAAATTGAGATGATGTTATTCCAATTCATTCAGGCTGTTGATCAGAGTGTGAGTAAAGCTATTCAGTGAACGAAGGAAAGGGCCTGTGATGTAATGTCACATGATAACTGAATTTCAATGGAAATGGTTGTCATATTCGTAGACGTTTTTAATCCACCACATTGTTTAGACAGCTTTGCGGACAAGAAAATACTTGAATCCAATTTTTGATAGGGGAATAGAGTAATTTGTATGAATTACTTACTTCAGAACAGAACAGTGATCGGAAATCTTCTTCATCATTATCGAAAGATCGAAAAATTATTTCGTTAGGGCACCGAGAGAGTTTATCTGAAGGAAGCTGTTTTTGCTGGACAATGCACTCGTTCAAAGCTGTTGCTAGCCCTGCAGTTGACGAACAAGTATTTCATTTCATTATTCATCCCTAATATTTCCTCGATTCAACAACGATTAGATCATTCTCAATTTTCAAGGCTTGAAAAACACTTGAAGAATAAGAAAATTTGTTGTGGCCGCGACCATAAATTTCATGGCTAATTTAATCGCTGCTTGAAAATTTAGAGTGTCATATCAATCAATTGCATATTTCAGAGTGACAGCTGTCATTGTCAAAGTGACAGCTGTCATTGTCAAAATGACAGCTGTCATTAATAAAGTGGCAGATGGCTGTTATATTCTAGTCCTTATAGGCTATGTTCAAGAGGGCGGAGTTTGAACAAATATCGATGCGAGCTCTCATGGTGAGCACAATTGTAAGCATCGAAATCCATTTCTCAGAATACGTCATTGAGCTGTCATTGAGCATTGTAGTTTAAAAGTGAAAATAATTGCATATAAAACATGGGAAAACTGTTGCTCTGTTCCACGCTGTTGTGCTAAGGATGATTCAAATGAAATATAGTTTCATAGATTGCATGTACCCAGTTATAACATAAAAAAACGAGTGAAGTGAATCAAAGCGGTAAAAAGAGTATTGTCTGTCTTTCATTATTAATCTATATAACAAATATGTTTGTAATTCAATTGTGAAATTAGATATATTCATCATCGATTTGGGATTAAAGAATTTACCTCTATCTTTAATTTGTAAGATATTTCAGTGATAGAAGCTCGTCGGATGCACTTCGCAATAATTTTGTTGTTAATATTGTCAGTAACATATTCTTCAATATGTTTAATATGGCAAAACTAGTTTCACGCTTTTCTTCAATGCTGCCTCGGTAAAAGGGATACAGTGTTTGATAAATACAAACCTGATCTGCAAGATCATTGGCGTCATAATTTGAGGTTATCCTTTCAATTTGGACGACTTAAGACGTTTTCTCTATAATAGGTACGTTATAATTGAAGTAAAAAATACTCAAAATAAATAATTTCAACGTATCTTTTATGCTATGCAAGTTATATTATACGCACACAGCTGAATTAAATAATATTAGTACATTTAAAAAATTATAGGTATGAAACAATGATAAAATAGAGTTCAATCGTTCTCCATTGCCCGCTAGAGGCGCTAGTAGACTTCATGCACGTAGCCTATATAAAATAAATATTTTTGGAAATGAAGAGACCTTTTCTAGATTTCCTCAATTTATTGGTACAGTTCTGACATTTGACTGCCGGAAGTGTAATTCAAAGACAGTTGTATTTCGCTAATTGTTTATTCTTGATGTCTTATCTTCCCGAAAGCTTTAAATTGATATCAAACTAGACATCATTTGAATGAATTGTAAAAGAAACAAATGACAATATCTTCTTTGACACTTATTCTAAAAATATCTCCGCAAGAGCTTCAATTTGATATCAAACACTAGAGTCGAATTACTTATTTCAAAATGACAATTAATTATGTTCAAATATAAGGGATAATAATTCTAATTTCACATCATGACTCTCATTATGCCTTTGCTTCATAAAAATATAGCGAATTTCATAATAATTCAGATTGTAATAATAACAAATGTGCCAAATTATCTGAGTTATATCATATTTTATGACTAATACTACCGTTTATAAAATAAACGCAAAAGATTTGAAAGTTGCATCAATAAAGCTTTGATACCACTAATTAGAAAAAAACTCAACTACGAACTTGAACCTAGCTTCTTGATAAAAAGTTCAGATATGAAATTTCAGTCGAGAATTCATTCGCGTTCTCAAGTTATCGTGCTTTCAAACAGACCGGTAAACCGACTTTTTTAAAAATTATGTACCCATCAAAATCTGAACTGTCAGAGAATCACGATTACAATACTCCCCTTATTTTATAGATCGGGGAAGTAAGAATGCGTCTTTATGTGGAGGTAATAGTAATTCTCAAAGATAGATTAGAGTCCAAAGCCCATAATTATTATAAATCCAGAATTCCTTCATGAACCATTGAGTTGAAAATATTATCGTTGAATATATAGTTCTCATATCAAGAATTGAATCGTTCTTTCTATGCATCAGAATCTTTCCAATAGCTCATCTCCCGGAAACTATTTCATGCATTCAAGGTGGTAAGAAGAGACGCCAGTATTTCGTGTAGTACTTACTCCGTTGAGTTAATTTACCGGTTATAGTCTAATATAGTAACTCTTGCTTTTTGTTGATTTCATACTAGAACATTCGTGATTAGGATTGAATTTCATAAATAATGGTCCATGCTTATCAAAGATTAGTATGGAATCATTATTGCATTAAATTAGGCAATCTGAAGATACCTAAAAGACCGTGTATTCGGCAATTGCACAATGTTGGAAGAGCAATAAGATCAACTTCCCATTTTTATTGAGTTTTTCAGGTATAAGTAACTGACACCGAAGTTTTCACTACACGGCTATTGTGTATTTCATATATTCGAAGAAAGTGTTGTATGTACAGTAGTGAAAAATTGTAATTTCGAGGTACCACATCACATCACATCATCCATCAATATTGTAAAATATATTTCAATGAGCTGAGAAAATTATTATCCATCTAAATAATTTTATGTCCTTTAAAATTTGACATTTACAGCTGAAAATTCAGTATTTACAGCTGGAAATTCAATATATGTTATCTATCACACTATAAACTCATATATTTATAATTAAATGACTGCAATAAAATGAATATTAAATGATGGTCTATTTACTATAGAATTTGATTATTGTTTGAATGATAAATCACTATTAGAAGGTGAGCTATCAACAAGTAGAGAAATGCAGAGTAATTTCCGGTCCTTAATCTTTCATAAAAGCGAAATGCAACACAAAATCTCAAAAACTGCATAGCCGATTAGGCCGAAATTTGACAGATAGATAGTATATTGGAATTAGACGTGGGTTGAGAAGGAATTTTGTGACAGGGTCGAATTAAGGGGGGTTTATATGAAAGCTCTATGTTTTTGTTGGTAGAGGTATGAAATTCAGGAGTTATGTACACAATATGGAAAGAATTAATATCAGAATATAATTTGTTGACAGGATTGAATTGAGATGGTACAGAGATAAATAATTTTCACTTTGAGAGCACTGTTTTTGATGTCAGGGGGTCGGAAACTTGAATTATAATAATTTTATTCATAAGTTCGATGTTTTCCATATCGATGTACAAATACTACGACATGATTTCTACAATAGGGATAAATTAAAGTTGTCAACGGAGTATTAAGGAGTACAAATTACAATAAAATTTTGCTGGTAGGTAGTCACCATTAGTCATTTGATCAAGGAATTTGCAACAAGACCGAATTAAGGGAGTGGAAAAGTGATTGCAAGTTCATATGAAAGTTTGATATTCAGAAAACGGGAGAAAGTACTTACAGTAATATTATTTCTTTAACAGGGATGGATTAAGGTGATCCAAAGAGGAATGAAATTATCTGATGAATTCCTTTTGTTTTTGATGTCAGGTACTTGAATTATGATAATTTTCTTCGAAAGTCAGATGCTTTCAATATCAATGTCATAGGCATACAATAATATGATTCTTACAACAGAGATTGATTAGGATTGCCAACAAAATATCGAAAAATACGAATCTATGTGAATAGTTTATGGGAAGCGAAGGTTTGTTGAGAAATAATTTCACGACAGAGACGAATCAAGCAGCCCAAACATGATTTTAAGTTCATTAGAAAATTTTTGCTGTTATAGTCACGACATTTAGTATTTGATATACAACAATGTTGATACCGTAGCCTTTAAGAAAAATTAAAACGCAGTATCTGTCTGTGATCTAGCAATAAATACTTCTTCTCAATCTCAAATAGTTACTTTCAAGATTCTAAAATTAAGTCACACATTTTTTGAATCTTTGTCTATGTGTCTGTCAATTTGTTTATCCCGCTGGATTATCGAAGTGGCTATATAGATTGAATTGAAACTTCCTATAGTTGTTGTAGACGCTTGCGAATAAATTTTTGATGTAGTAATATCAATGTACAGTAAGTGGCGTACGAGTCGTGATTGTTCGTTTGCGCATCGTTTATCTGATTGGGTATAAAGTTTGTACAGATAATGCTGGCGCTTACGTCAAGATTTTTTGAGTAGTATTATTATCAATTTACAATAGGTGACGCGTGAGTCGTATTGAATAACTTTTTTCGTAGAACCATCAAATTATAACTCGTACTGCAGTGTTATGTCCAATCTAATCTCCGAAAAGCCTTCATCATTTAGGTTGAAACTTTCCACAGTTGCTGTTGGCACTTGCGGAAAGATCTCTAGCATAAATTCATCAACATATTATAAGTGATGCATGAGTCTTATTTGTACGTTCGTATATTATCCATCCGATAGAGTTAAGCTTTGGTAGAGAAGAAATTCAAAATATTCAAGGACCATTTTTCATCGGATATTAGCAGCAGTCAATTATTGTCTCCATTGATTTCAAAAAGTACATTTGTATGCGGGTGAAACCGCGGGTAACAGCTAGTTATATAAAAGCATAAGGTAGAAATCTGGCGCTCTTAACAAAAACAAAAGGATAAGATCAATTTCGAAGCTTGTCTAATCTATATTTGTTGGACATCTTGACGATTATAATACTGAACTACTCTCAAAGATGCTCAAAAGTGAAGATTCAATAATATTTGATACATCAGATACATATTCTAGAAGATTATCTCCTCTGATTTTTGATATATCTTCACAAGTGATTGTATCCAATTCATCTCCGCATTCCTTTTCGTGTTGCTCTACAAGAATCCAATAAAAATATGTTTAGAAGCTTAAACTTTGATGATAATAAGCCTAACAACAATATATATTTATTGATGATTCATTTTTATTGCGTTGACCGACAATATAACGGGAAGAAGTGACGTTTGACATGAATAACGTGACACCTAATAGATGTCCAGAGCTACGCAATAGACATATAGTCTTGATACATTTCGAAAGATTACTTGGAAATAACTCAATTTACTGATACATAACCTGAAGTATATCTCACAGAAATCTGTGAGTTGTTTTATCGAAATGAGCATCATGGATTAACTTCTTTATTATTGAGGACATGGAAAAAGTTTATTTAGTATTGTTACAGTAGCTAAAACTAGTATCGATATAATAGTGAATAAGTTCTGATCAATATAACAATAAATAAAGTAGTACTGAACAACAGGATCAAGTCGACGGTATAATACCATTTTCCTCCTTTAAGCGTATTAAATTCAAGTTACTGACAACAAGTTACCTGTGATATTTTATTCAGGTTTGTGAAAGAATCAGTACAAATACAAATACATAATAGTAATAAATTACCCACTTGAATTCTGTGTTGGTTACATCAGATTCCTTCTCATTCATGTGAATGTTATTACAAGTATATCTCCAACTCTTTAACCCTTCTTCTAAAGCTCATTTTACTGCAAACAAAGTACAAACAACACAGTTTCATATCATCTCAACTGTTCCTACTTTCAAAGCTTGTCTCGTGACTATATCTCGGCTAATTAGTACAGTAATTAGCAAGGATGAGCATTTATGCGATTTTAAGCGCTTTTCAAGTGTCCTGCGTCTAGTAGCAGCTCCCCTTCACCAGCCAAAGGCGAAGAAGGGGTAATTACAACCCCTGTATAAAATTGCAACACTGCAGTTGAGATAATGTAATTCTAGATGCTGTTAGGAGTTTTTAGTTTATAGTGTGGTAGCACTGAGATTTGTACTTAATTATAAAGTTATTAGGGAAGAAGATGGTTGCATTATACAGGATACAGGACAGTACTACTGTTTTTTGTGCTTAAATAATTTTCATTCTGGTATTGAATTACGGGAATGGAGCATCTAATTGAGTTATGTAGAAAGCTGGATGCATATTATGAGTTAGTTCCGCAATAAATTCATAGGTTTTGAGCATAAATAAATTAAATGATGAAACTTGTTCAATTTTTTTTTTGGAATTGCTTCTTTTATTATATGTTCAAGTTATCAATTATCTGCATTTACACTCATAGTTAGTGGCAGAGATTTTCATATGATTTTATTGTGTGAATGAAGTTGAAAAGTGCGCCAAGACGTCATAATGAAATGCTGAGAAACTATTTCTGTCCTTATGGCGTTGCTGAGTTTTTAATTGGGTCAATTGAAAGTGCAATAGCGAAGACTGCTCTTTTATAATTTTACTATCATCCATTTATTCCAAACGTTATTTGTTATTACGACATTGATTTAAAAGTAGCCGATTGAAATCCATTTGTCTGCATCATGGATTCCATATAGCTTATGCCTTGTACTTGACCGTCACTTCTTTCTGAATATAACATATCAAATTCCTTTCTCAATCTCTGCTCCACAAATAGGTTCAAAAAAGTTCATTATAAAAAATACTTGGAAAACTTCTGCAAACTCAAGAAAAGTGGAACACAATTTCACTCCCAAAATTTCCATTCAAGTATATATTTGTTACTAAACAAACCAATACACTCTCTCAACTTCTTTTCCTTTTCGAATCAAATCTCAACAAAATTTATTTCCCATTACAAGTCTCGAATTTTCGTGTGTAAAAGTTTTGGTTTCGTAGAACTTGTGTAATATTTTCCGGGTGTTCGGAGTGACTTTTCCTCGGATATCATCATTAACGGAGTCACAAAGTGATCTCCGGCTCATCGTGCGTGTCTCTGAACTTACGTCACGTGGAAGAAGCAGTCCTGAACAAGGACGTGATTCCTCTTCGACGAGCGAATTACAAACTGATTGTCAGGAAGCGTTATTTTCAACGCCAAATGAGCACGGAGTGAGGTGTTGTTTTTTTGTGAGCACGACAAAAATGAGTTGTTCGTTCTTTACTATACCATGTGGAGTATTTCCTTTCCTTAGAAAAAAAGGTCATGTCATTAAAATTTGTAATTTTGATTGAAAAGAAGAGTTATCCTCAAATCATCTGGAGAGTAAGGAAAAGTGGTGTTGAAATGAGTTGAAAATAATCGTAGGTTTGAAATATCGGCACTTTTAGGACACTATCAAAGCATATTGCTAGGTATCTCATAGGCAATGTTAAATATATTAAATATAAAGGTACATTAATCACCATTTTGAACTTTTCTTTTGACTACTTACATACTTTCTATTCTTTTTTCGCAGATTCAGCTATCCTAAAATTGTCAAAATACAGAAAACAACGACTTTAATCAACTAACCACCACCTTGATACGTTCAACATAGTGACAACTTATGTTTAGCAATCAACCAAAGTGAAATTAGCAAGTGGCATCACCCAAAGATGATATATTTGATATTTTTCGGGCGCATCTACTCAATTTGTGGCTTAAAAACCTTTCGAAACGTTAAAGTATCCATCGACACGTTCATGATGTTCACTAAGTGTAGTTGTCACTCTTCTGGTTAAAAAAAAACCCTCAAATATTCACGGAAGCTGAAAAATGAACACTTTTGTCTGAAGATTTTGTGTGATGGAAATCTTCTTGATTTTTTGTAACAATCTAAACTGGGATGCGGAATTAAATAAACTAATCTCAAATTTTTTGCAACAGACAATAAACGACCTAGCTCAGTACAAACGGAAGTAATCAAAATAATTCCAGGGTCCGAATGGGTAGTTGTGAGGTAAGCTTAAAAAAATACAAATTTTACCAAAACAAATATACCGGATGTTACGTCACGAATTCAGAATACACAAAAAACTGGGGCGCCACGCAATTGTTCATTTTTACGTTCTCAGGCACACAACTGCGAAAATATCTGTGAAAAAAGATGGTAGGATGAACGGATAGAATATTGGAGTTCAGGACAATTAGATCTATCGGCGTTGATCAAGATGCCGCAGAACATAAAATAAAACAATATCTCAAACAGCGATACTTACTCACTAGCTATAAAAAAAAAACTCTGAATAAAATCACTCTCTGGAAACTAAAGTGGTAGGTACTTTTTACAAAATAAATGATGATCAAAATTACCCCAAAGAAGAGAATATTAAATTGAATTTGAAAGAAATGTATATCAAAATGACAGCAGAGTGAATATGTAATCAATATTGAAAAAAAAAGATATATCAAAGTAACAAAAGTAAGATATCAAAAAATGTAGAACAAACTGGCGGCGATTCGCGTTCCTGACGCAGACTTCAACAAATCCAAACAAAATAATGTGAACAAATACGAAACCTTCTTCACGAAAAAAGGTATAAAATAATGAAAATCAGGCCCGAGACCGATCGACCTGGCTATCAGCAGGACGTAGCGTTTATAACGTGGTAAATTGCTCAAAAAAGTTCAGGCGACAACGAATGCTCACCGAAAAATTACACAATGAAAAAGCTGAATACCCTATGAAGTCACGGGGTGCCTAATTACATGAATTAGCACAAGTATACAAAAGTTCAAGTAGCAAATGAATAAATAAAGCTGAACCATTCAGCTGGTGACGTCGGTTCGGACGACGTTGACAATTTTTTTCTGATCTCCAAAACGTGAGCTGCCTCGCCGAATAACGCAAATGGCCTAACTGCCTCAAAATATTCGGCCGGAGCACAGGTTTTCCCCAAAAGAATCTCCAAACTTGGGATTGCACACGCAATAAAACTTTGGAAAACCCCACAAAATTGTAGTGGTAAAAGAAACGAGAAAGCAATAAATGTAACATCTGTTCTATATCAGGACTTGAGGCTGACTACTCAAATTAGGTCAAATCCGGTCGGTTTAACTTAATTGAAGATAAACCGTTTTTCATTGAATAAAAAAAACCTAGCGGATGCCTAAGTACTGCAATTAAAAAAGAACTAACGTCACTGATTGCAGCGCGCGCATTGCAACAGCGACAATCTAAAACAAAAATCTCGTACTGAGAGTTAATTGATGAAAATAAACAATAAACACGCTGTTATCGAGAAAAAAAATGGAAAAATAGCTTGAAGAAACGGTATAAAGAACTCTGAATATAGATTGAAACTATGGAATTGAGAACTAAAAATATCTTCAAGCAAAAGTGAGTAAATAAAATGAATGAAATTGAACCCAAATTCACCCAAACTATATTTTAGAATTTAACCTAACAAAAAAAGGACCAAAAGCCAAATTGACACGTAGCATCTTCATAACATATTCTTATCTCGTGGAAAAGTGAATACAGTCTACATGACAATATAATACTACAGGGACGACGAAATACAAGGAATCAAGACAAGTGAAAGTTGAAAGTTATCGAACAATGATAAGGTATTTTTTGTAGCCTCAGTTATAATAATGATTGGTAATGAATGGTATATTCTTCCAATAGGACGCTTCTTCGCCACTCTTCTGTTGAAACTATTGATACCTTCTTACAAGATCGTCCGTTTTCGGCGAGTGATAGAAAGTTTCGGCTTTCGCTAAACCTTCGACCGAAGCCAAAAGTGTGGCTGAAAATGAATTCTGGCCGAATATGGCCAAAGTCAAAGTCGAAGACAAATGTTTGGTAGGATACTAGTTCTTGTTAGCAGTGCCAATTCAACTGAGGCGGAGCTCGTATATGACAATATTAGTCTGGGCTCCAAATAATGATTATTTGACTTTAGCTTTACTGTACTGACGAGTTCTAATTAGGATGAAACACATGTCTATAGTTGTTTCCTGGTCTACGATAAGATGATGGCTTCAAGAAAAAATTCTCAAATTTAGATTTTAGGGGGACACAATGTCTCAATTTTGGTTTTTCAATGTCCACATTTAGTTTCCCAGTCTCAACGTCGGTCTTTATATCAGGATTGATTAAAACAAAATAAGAGTTATCATGGATAATAACTACTAGATGAATTTATTCGTCATGCTTTGACCAACGTATGCAGAATATTCTCATATTCTGAAAAATCATTAATCAAGTCTATTTCTTGCTCTAAAGGAATGCAGTATTTTTATCCTGTGAGCAGATATATTTATCAAGACTTGCAAAAATCAACATCAAGCTTATAACAAATACCAATATAAACAGAGATATCTTCAGTTCAGTTTTTGGATTTTCAATGTAAATATTGGGAAAAGATATGAATATAGAATTTAGAGCTTCCAGCAGATGAAACTACAAGAAGCAGATAATAAATGTAAATACTGAATCCTTATTCTATCTATACTATCATATAGTAAATCTTACATTGGGATATAACAAATCACGAATTGTTCTTCATACTTTAAAGGCTTTCTGCCACAGGATGCTTCCATTTTAATTTCAACTATGGTACACAAATACCAATGATAGAAATAAATATAATGAAAAAGTATGATTTTTATGATGGAATCGTAGAGATTCGAGTGTAGCGTCAGAATCAGAAATTTCAAGTGTCGACATTTGTATTGCCACCGTGCATGATATGATAGATATGTATTTCCTTCTCACTGTAGCTTTGTAAAAATATTGCTAATTATGTGAAGTGTCTAAAAGTGAATTAATTTAGAAAGAAAACTCACATATGCAGGTAAAAACGTGAATGTCTGAATAATAGTGAGCATGTCCAGTATGGAATTAATTTACTGCGCATACAACTTCGGTACAAAGTTGTAATCAAAGTAGGTGCCAGAAATGAAGAATGTGAATACAGGTAAAAGGAAGCTAAATTTTTGCGACGACTTCTTGTTGCCATCAATTATTTGAAGATCAATCCTGGACTACACAATTTGTAGGGTATTAAAATTATTGTCAAATAATCATCACGGTAGCACACTAAAATCACAAAGCAGCTGGTCTTGGTACTCAGGCTTAAGTGCACGAATGTTTTTTACTTGAGCAATTTATAGAACATTGGAATATCAAATCGTATTATATGTAACTTGTTGGAATGAACGGCAAAATTGTACTTTGGTAGACTGCTAGCCTCTGGACGCAGAGGCTATGAGTTCGAATCTCAGTTAAATTATGAAAGCTTTCACGACTTCTCTGGATCGGAATTCACTCTCGTTACCTTTCCAAGTTGGGAATCAGATTAACCTGGCCCCAATGAAGCTATCAGTAAAGTGAAAAATAGCTGTGTGTGGAAAGTCCACCTAGGGACATAACCGACAGGTTCAAATCTCGAAGTCCATAAAAAAAAATAAGAAACATGATGAAATGATCACGACTCGACAAGCGGTGTTCCAACACATTGTTAAGAATTATTCCGTATGCCTTTTAGTATCATACAATCATTATTTCCGAGGAATGAGAAGCTGCTAGTTTGCTTTCTATGGTTTCGTTTTAGATATTAATTTCTGACTGTGTGTTCGACGTTCAAAAATTTTGAATGTTTCTACTGAATTCTTGGTGGAGAAAGTTTAGTCTACTTTTCTACAACATGTTTGGAATGATGTACTATACATTCGCGAATCGTAGTCTTTGCCTTCGGCTCGTTTGAAATAAGGGCCATTTCAATAGTTGTTTTAGGATATACTATGATTCAACATTTATTGATATTGCACACCACGCGCGCTGCGTTCATTACACTGAAGAGTTTACTGTCGTGAAATTCATTTACTGATATTTTCCAGATCATTTTAACCCTAGGAGGGACAATGAGGTCTGGTCAGACTTATTTGAAGTTCAATGCTTAATTATTCTTCTCTCAACAATAATTGAAAAGTAAGACTCTTTGACTTTTATAAACTCGACTCGTAGAATCCGATGAGACCATCTTCATAGCGATTCAGACATATATACAGCTATAATACTCGATAAAGGTCTGGCCAGACCTCATAGGTTCACTTAGCACCGCACAAGTCACTGCCTCTCCTAGGGTTAAATAATTTTACGGAAACGGAATAGAGTCAGACAATTCTTCAATATAAGAGCCATTCATCGTCTTTACTTAATTCGCACAGTTGGACTTCCCAAATTTCAATATTCATAATTATATTCGATATGATATCATGATATCATTTGATCAATGAAGCTGAACGACCAACATATGATACAACTTTCTGATGGTGCATTTGATATTAAGTACAAAACAGTCTAGAATGGTGTCATATTAGCTCATTAAATTTTTGGTCATGGAAGTTTATAGCTAGAAGAATGACTTAGAGCAAAGCAGGAAAAGTCATACATATATACATACATATATAGTATATACATAAATTCATAGCCCAGGGCTTGTTAATCCTAACAAAATACAGATAAATGTGCACTGAAAGCTTTTTTCTGATGTTAAATGAAACGCAAATTCATCATTTGCTGTTCAATTTTTTGTCAAGTATATTTCGTGTACTTTGATACTTTGATTCAGATAGTTATTGTCATGATAACACCCTGATATAATTTTGCATTGAAATGATTCTTTTGCTTCTTACGTTATTAGAGTTCTCAATCCAAAACATGAGGTTTTAGTCAATTCTTAACTGCCAAGCCCAAATTATTTAATTTAAAAAGTTTCTCCTAAGCCCTATGAGGTTTATGACAGTAATTTCAGATCATCTGTATGAATCTTACTCCCATCGTATTTTCTGCACAATTTACATTTCATTTCGCGCTTTGAATCCACACAATCTTGCATTTCACATTGTTACTTCTGTTCAAGTTTAGGTTCTGTATAAATACTTCAGAATGTACGTGTCTGAAGCAACAGTATTTAGTTAATATTCAATACAACACTGTATTGAAGTGAACAAGGAACCAACGTTCTATATTCGTATTCGTACTTTCAACTACTTAGGAACATTCGCGACAAGCGAACTGAAATCTTATTATATCAAATTGAACTAATATACCTACGCTTGTTCTTCGAGTGTATAGTGCTCAGTAATTCATTAGGTTTCCAATAGATCACATTTATTTTTGAAAGTTAGATTCTAGCTGCAATTCCAATAAGTTGATTCATTAGTGTATTAATTCTATTTTAATTTAATAAGTGCCATTCAAATTCTCTCCAATGGATTTTATATTGATATTGATATGAGAAACATATTGATACAATTATTGCTTTGTTACTAATTTAAAAAGTTAAAAATTCTTAATATCAGGGAATCAGGCATCTGCGGTCGTATGTGTCAAATTAACCAATCAATTTAGGCTTCAAGAGTCTGTTTAGTTATTCTCTTCTATGTGCCCATATTTCAAAAGTACCGTCGACGTATTTCAGCCGTAGCTCGGGTCTTAGTGGATCTGATTCGATTCTATGAAATCTTATTTAGTCGGTTATCACGTTGATATTGTCATATTGAACAATGTGGCCTTGATATTTGTTCAGTCACTTATTTATTTAATAGTACATAATTTGAATAGGGTGAAACGAAATTATTTTTGTCAAATAATATTTTCATATTCTGAAGTTCGTAACTTGAGATTATGATTCAAGTGTTTAGTTACTATGGCTATTCGGCAGTCTTCTTCACTTTGACAGTACGCTTTTAAGCGTTCTGAGCTATCAACGGGCTTCTGAAAATAGCCTATACATTACTGTTGATTTATTCAAGATTCACGTCTCATTTATACCGTCATGAGAACGCGCTGCTAGATATCTGATTAGCATACTCTTTTCTTGTATTTAACGAGCTGAAAATTCCGAAGAGTGTAACCGTTGATGATTGAATCAACCAACAACTGTCATTTGACAGAAGTTAATTAGGGATATATTTTATACAGAAGCAAATCTCAATAATAGTATGTTCTCAGGTTAGTAGCAAATAGGAGATTTTTAAGGAATATATATCATATTAACGCACTAATTCCTTTGAAGCACTCTTTGCTTTACTTTTACTCTGGAAAACTGATGCCAAAGAAAAAAGTTCTATAACGTTACATAATGCAAACTTCTTTGTCAGATAAACATATTCAAATTGGGTCCTCGTTTTTCAATTCCAAATTACTTACTATTTGGAACAGCTTGACCAGGAATATTAAATTGTTCCATTATATTTTGTCTATCGATTAACAAAAATGAATGATATGAAACGAAACATGATTTTGATCCTATCAGTAACAGATTTACATTGCAAATAAATATAATTATATACGATTCAATTCTGTAAATTAAAATGACTAATTTCATATACAAAATACGGATTTAATTTGTCACAGTCAAGTTACGAGTTGATTAATTTTTCGAGATGAAATATATGCTTCATATTTATTGATCCCCAGGGTTGAAATTTTGTTTTAATAACTTCCAATTGAATGTAGATTGATTTTTGTTGACTGCTGTGTGCTGGAGATCGCGATATTGTAGGAGTGGAACTTCTTGAAGAAGTCTTTGGATGTGCAGGGAAAAATAATTACTTAGACATGATTATATTTAACACCGAATATAGGATATTCATGGTTTTCGAATAAAATAACCTCGGAATAAATCTAATTGACGTTGGTTAAATCGGCTCTAAAAGTAGCTGGATTTTGAATCAATTGGCAGTGTTGGCACTAAGACTCGTAACAGTTACAGGAAAATGAATCAATTTTGGTCCATATCAATTTTGTCTCCTTGATTCAACAACCTTTTAAATATGAAATCTTCTCTTAGCAATCCTATCTCTCTCAGAAACAATTATCACATATCTAAAAGCTACTTCGTAGCATTTTTAGCGCATTTAAAAAAAAAAAAAATACGCTATTATATGCACTTTGTCTGTCTGGCTGGCTGGCGTGACGCTGAGACCTCAGCAGCCACAGCACTTACAGACTATAAACAGGTACTAAATGAGACATGCTGATTTGTAGGTTTGCACAAACTGCTAGATTTTCTTATTCATACACCCAATTTTGAGTAAAAATTAAAACAAAAATTGAAATGGTGATTACTGCTGAACTATGCATAGTTGAAATCTCAAAATTGCTCCACAGAATGAGCAACATATCAGTATTTGAATTTTTCACCCAAAATTCTGAACAGATATGAGTTAGTACCCATTTTAGGGTAGAAACTATTTATTTAAATATCTCGCGAGTTACACAAGATATTGACATACGGTTTTTGATGTTATTAGTATCAGAACGAGCTCGACTTTTGTTTTTACGATCAATTTAGGCCAGCACATGACCACCCGTTACTTATTCTCTTGAATCTGTAGCTTTGGAGGTGATTTTCAGGTTTTTTTTTTCCATATAGCTTTGATGAGGATCAAATTATTATTTTATGGTACAGCATATGACCTCCTGTTAGTCAATAACTAAACAATACAGATTAAAAAGTATTTTTGAGTTTGTACGTGCACAAATTATGTATCTATCAAATAGTTAATTTGAAACTGGTACTAAATGAAAGCTGCTGTTTCGTAAGTTTGCCTAAACTGCTTGATTTCAAGCTCAGTGATTGTGGAAGACAGTAATTTGCGAAATCTCTGAAGTAACAAGCATTCATGAGCTGTCAAAAATGCGCTTACATCATTAAGATGATTCTTCAATTTTTTCCAATCTTAATTACATCTTCAACTCTTTTTCTGGCATTATATATATATATATATATATATATATATATATATATATATATATATATATATATATATATATATATATATATATATATATATATATATATGTATATATATATATATAAATTTTTTTTTTTTTTGTTAAGATAATGGTTTGAAGTCGTAGGAAGTTGCATGATAAGTTAGTTAAAATCCTATATTCCATCAGAAATCGGCCAGTAAATTTCCACGAATGGGTAAGTGCATTGCCGTGATGAATCATCTAGTCACTACATTACGTAATCTCTTCAAAAACTTTGGAGTTTAGCTCCTTGCTCAGTTTCTGATCTTTTAGAACATCTTTATCATAAGAAACACTTTGTATTAGGAAAAAAAAACAAACAGACAGAAAGCAATAAACAATGTTGTAATGTTGCTCTGACTTTGGCATACTTTCTTGGTTCGTTACTCTCTGGTTGTCTTCCACTGGAAGGATCTAAGCTTTCGTCTCAGGGTTATGGATTGATTGCCACATACGGTTCAGATCATAGCAATGATTTTCGAACAAGATTTTTTCTGCCAAAATTTGATGTAAGTCCTTTGTATAATGGGCTAGCTTATTGTTAAATGTGCATAAACGAGAGTTGACGCTTACACGTCGTGCGACAGTTGACTGAGCTGCTCATACGTCATACCATTTTATGAAGGAAATTCACAAATGTTTTCTATAAACTGTGAATACCTCTGGTTGAAAATAGTACAATATATATGTAGATATGGTTTTTTGTTAGATATCTTCCGGGTAGACTCATATATTCAAAATTATAGAAAATAAATTAAAAAAGGAATTTCAATAATCTGCCAGTGAATATATTACTGAAATCCAAATTTTTTTCTGATGTGCCCACTACTTTTGATTCTATCTTTTTCTCAATTATAATCTATGGATGTATTGAGAAGCTTTATAGTTGAATATTTTACTAAATATTAAATAACGTTACAACGGTAGTGCACTACTATCATCAGATCTGGATTTTATTGTACAGTATTGCTCCAAATTATTATGATTGTTTGTCATTATCTCATTTTCAATGATCTTACTTCCGGAATCACAATAATTGTATTGTGGCAAAATATACCGCATGCATACATAGAACAGGAAATCTAGCATCTTACAACAAGAAATCTTGTTCTTGTTCATGCCAGTCTCATCTTGTCTTGCTTCTTGCAAGAATAAGACAAGAGCAAGATGAAATAACAAGAACAAGAAATTCATGCAAACTATGTTTAGCATTGAGAGAACCTTCAACAGTGTCGAAGTTCTTAATTATTTTTGAGACAAATCAACCTACTTTCATTCGACAAAATTTTATTTCCTATTTTGATATCAAATAACATAAATGTACTTACCACCAAATACATCACACCGAAGAAGAAATGACTGTCCTTCCGAAAAGGGTCCAACTACTGAAGTCAGCTGATTGCCTTGTTCATTCGTTATGACCATTTTCTGAGGTGGTACTGCAACAGAACAATCAATGTGAGCTTATCTGCAATAATGGGGAATAAAATATACTTATTATATAAAAATTAGAATCATTGGAGAAGAAAGATTGAATAGAAACAAAAAGAAATTTTATAAAGACATAAACGAACAAAATATAACATATAAAGCTGAAACATACGGCATGAAGGACAAAAATGGAATCTCATCAGAAAATGGCCAACAATACAAGAAAGTATGGATGGAATACTTCAAAGATCTATTAACTGAACCAGAACAAGAATTGATAGTTGATACCCCAGAAGAAAACGAAATAGAATTAACAGAACCTACTCTAGACGAAGTAAATGAAGAAATAAAAAATATGAAAAACGGTAGATCACCAGGAAAAGATGGAATGAACATAGAACTAATAAAATATGGAGGCAAAATAGTCATGCAGCAAATACATGAGTTTATACTAGAAATATGGAGAAAAGAAGAAATGCCGAAAGAGTGGGAAATAGGACAAATAATAACTATATACAAAAAAGGAGACCAACAAGTATGTCAAAATTATAGAGGAATCACACTTTTAAACACAGCATACAAAATAATGTCAACATTAATACAGAGAAGGATAACAAATGTGACAAGAGGGACCATCAGGCAATATCAGTGTGGCTTTGTGAAAGGAAAGTCAACTACGGATGCCATACACACTATAAAAAATATAATTGAAAAAACACTGGAATATGAACTAACAACTGAAATAATATTTATTGATTTTAAACAGGTATTCGACTCAATTAGAAGAGAAAAATTATTGGCAGCTTCAAAAGACTCTCAAGTACCAGGAAAATTGAGAAGATTGATATCTATGACCATGAGAGGAACAAAAATAAGCATTAGTATTCAAAAAGGAGAAACAGAAGATATAATAATAAATAAATGAGTAAAACAAGGCGATGCCCTATTAGCCCCGTTATTTAATTCCGCCTTAGAGCACGCAATGAGAAATATAGCAAAGGATAAACTCAGAACAAGAGGAGGACAAATGATAGCACACGCAGATGACATAGCAATTGTAGCAGAGAATAGATTGTAGAAGTGATGAAAGAAATACTGGAGAAAATAATAAGTGAAGAAAAGAAAATAGGGCTAGATATTTAACGAAGGAAAGACCAAAATAATGATAATCGAAAACAAGGTAGAAGAAAATATAATTAATATAGGAGAGTTCAAATACGAGCAAGTAGATGAATTTAAATATCTAGGAGTAAACGAGCAAAGAAGATGGGGAAATAGAAATAAAAGAAAAAATAACGGCAACAAATAAAGTTTTCCACGCGAATAGAAAACTTCTAGAAAGTAAAATTATATCGAAAACTACAAAAATGAGAATATATGAAACCATAATAAGACCAATAACATTATACGCAGCGGAAACAATGTCAATGACAAAAAAGAACGAAGTATAGTTGAGAATAACTGAAAGGAAAATGATAAGGAGAATATTGGGACCCATAAAAATAACAGATACAGAATACAGAATAGGAATGAACCACGACATTGGACAAGAACTAAATGGAGAAGACATAGTAAAAAGAATAAAACAACAAAGGATAAAATGGCTTGAGCATATATGGAGAGCCAGTAAGCAAAATAGAATCAAGTCAATAATGCAGTGGAGCTCTAGAAGCAAAAGGAGAAAGGGAAGAGCAAGATCAACGTGGATAAAAGAAGAAGAAGAAGACTTAAGATCAGCGGGAATTGGAGATTGGAAACAAAAAACAGAAAGCAGGAAAATATGGAGCAACATAGCCAAGAATATTTGAAGTTGTAATGGAGAGCGATCCCCTCCAAAAAAAGTATCTAATATATATATATATATATATATATATATATATATATATATATATATATATATATATATATATATATATATTTATATATATATATATATATATATATATATACATATATATATATATATATATATATATATATATATACATATATATATATATATATATATATATATATATATATATATATATATATATATATATATATATATATATATATATATATATATATATATTATATAACCTTAGAGAACCATTCCAATTGGTCAAATGTGTGAATTGACTTTGGACATGAGCTATTGTACGTTATATTACAATCTTCGTTTTCAAATTATTTGCTGTAAGACAATTCTTGTTTCAAGTATTTATTTTCTCAACAATTAGTCACACTGGTATGCTTTTATATCCCCATAAAGTGGAAATATCAGAAACTCCTTGATTCAAATACAGTTCTATGATACTAGAAGAAAGCTGAAAATGATGTACGTTGTGAACATAACTGATAGTTTTTATTGAATAATCCCTCCTGCCTCACTACTAGTTTCTGCTATAACCATCTTGATATCTCTAGTGGAGCAAAAAGTGATAAAAAAACCAATGATATCGCTAACAGAGCGAATTTCTCTTACAATTTCCTCAAATTTTCCGGCATGTAATTGAAAAATGATGCGTCGATTCCTTGTCGAAAGATAAAAGAGGCAAATCGTGCTATCTGGATTTTTCCTACCATCCTGCCGTCCTGCTGTTTTCAGCACAGAGAACTTCAGAGATCTGCTGAAGTGAATGACAGCGCCAGCAGAAACGTAAATGCATGTGTGTGGGTGCTGCGCACGATTGAAAGCAATTTAATTGGCTAACGAACCATCACGTGACGGCGCAGCGGCGTCCGCGGCGGTCGCATCACCTCGCGCGTGAAATGAATTTCGATTGTTACGTCACTACCGGCCTCTACTTCCGCCTTTCGAACACACATATATACATACAACGGTTGTAGTCGGGTATATGTGCTACTTACATAGAATTATATTTTGTGGAACGATACCAAAATCGTGGACCGGAAATTTTATATGGGTGAAATAATAATATAAGGGATTTGAAGTCAGATCGGAAATTTTGCGTAGCGGTGAGGAAAATACTATTATTCACAAAATTTGAGAGCAAGTCCAAGAGTCCGCTGAAAAATGCTACCTTGGATCGTTAGACGATTCTTATGTATTCTAAACGATTTGTCGTAGAAACATTATCGTTTTAACTCAACGGTGCCATTTTCAATGCCACCAGAAGCAATTTATATTAATTATCTATTTTGGGCATTGAACGCACAAACAACCTTTTTATCTTAGACACTTGGAGATCAAACAAAGAAAACCCACCTTGCTACAGCCCCCGGCACCGTGGCTTCAAAGGGGTGGGGAATATCAATGAGGTACCTTTTTCTGTAAGACGAAAATGTCCTATACAAAAATTTTAGCCAGAAACCTGACAAATTCAAAGATCCATTGGTGCCGACTCTCATGCTGCCAAAAGTTTTTGGCACTGTGGATCCAATCGGCGCTTGTGATTCTTAGTAACCATGGTAAAATTATAAATAGATCATTATATAATTTGAGTCGACCACAAGCCGTAAATACTTAAAGAAATTCTGATCACATGAAAACACCGAGGATAAATAGTTTTACTCTCGAGACAACTTGCAAGACGCTTGTAGTGGGACTATTTAACCAAAAATCTGACGTGAGCATCACGTGACTTACTTGTTCATCATTGGATATATATATATATATATATATATATATATATATATATATATATATATATATATATATATATATATATATATATATATATATATATATACATGTGATTTTGTGTTTGATCGTATATATCATTGGATATGTATAATCAAACACAAAATCTCATCGTTCCATAGTTAATCGTTTTGGATTTACCCAAGAGATTATAAGAATCTGTCAAGTAAAATGCGCTTTCAGCCAAGTCGGTTACTATGGAAACAGTAGGCCATTATTCTTATACTACAACATTCCTTGATACTGATTTCCAAAATTCTACGACTACCAACAGATCTGAAATAATGCGCAAAATTAAAAAATAAATTCCTACTGAAGTGCACTTCCGGTTCAGTCTATTGTTATGAAAATAGTGGACAATAATTCAGATGCTACAGAAGGCTGAAATACCAAATTTCAATATTCTACACCTGATCGCTTCGAATTTATGCAAAAAATTCCAAAAGACTGTCAACTAAAATGCACTTCCGGTTCGGTGGGTTTTAATGAAAATAGGATATGAGCATCTAGACGGTATAATCGTCCTGAATACTGAATTCCAACAATCTACGTTCAATCGTTTTGGATTTATGCGAAAAATTCAAAAAATGTTTTGAATAAAGTGGTCTCCCGGCTTAGTCGATAGCAATCATATTGCAAGGTATACAACTAAATATTATGAAGGTGCCTAATACAAAATTTAAATATTCTACGACAGATTGTTTAGAATTCATGCGGCAAATTCAAAAAGTATGTCATATAAAGTGCACTTCCGGCTCAGCCGATTGTTAGAAAAATAAAAGATGACCATTCAGATGCTACAGCAATTTCAAATGCTAAATTCCAGTATCCTATGCCTGATCATTCTGAATTCATGCGGAAAATTGAAAAAAAGTTTCAAGTAAAGTGCATTTCCGGTTTAGCCGACCGCAATCATAATGCAAGACGTACAATAAGATGTTATAGAAGTTCTTCATACGAAATTTTAATATACTATGGCGGATCATTCTATATTTATGCAAAAAAATTCAAAAAAAGTTTCAAGTAAAGTGCACTTTTGGCTTGGCCGATTTATACAAAAAAAGCAGATGGCCATTCTGATTCAACATCAAGTTGAAATACTGAATTTCAAAATCCTACGGTTGATCATTCAGGATTTATTAGAAAAATTCGAAAAAAGTTTCAAGTAGAGTGCACTTCCGGTTCAGACGATTGGAACCATAATGCGAGGTGCACAACTAGACCCTATACCAGTCTTAAATACAAAATTTCAAAATTATTCGTTCAAGTTTTGAGATTTGCGAGTTACGCACGCACGCACGAGCATACGTACCGACATCAAGTCAAAAATAGTCAAAATGGATTCGGGGATGCTCAAAACGGATATATTCATCAAAATCTCGATATGTGAATTCTGTCGGTTTCACAATACTTCCTTGTACTCTGTACAAGTAAGTAAAAATGACATGAATAATAATTATTGTCAAGTCTTGCTCGACTGTACCCTGCATATATTTATTTTAGAGTTTAGTGCTCAGTCGCATAGTTTGTCTTAAATCCCTAATGAAATTAGTCGAATAGATAAATCCTCAAATTAGTGAGTAAATTTCCCTAATCATCAATGAATTAATTCTGTCTATTCTAGCTTGAGTGTGGGTGTCCCAGCGACTAGTGTTCATTAATTGGGACTGTTTCACTGGGCGCTCATCTAGCATTCACATCTGCTGTGCTGGCGATTTATTCACATCCTCCAGAAACGCACTTCAACATTTGCGCAGATGCTGTCATTTGTTTCATGGTTAAATAAAGTTGTTCTAGTTTGAATACACACACTGCAGTTTACATTGCAATTTTTTATATCTTTTGCACCTATTGTTCACAAATATTTAATTATCGAAAAATTCAATCTTGTAAAGTTCATTTTGGATATAAAGGTTGATATTCAAAAGTCACTTCCAGCTTGGCAGTGCGCTTATGAGCTAGCAGCATTGTTTTGAAAGTGGTTCTATTCTCAACCGTTGATTTAATAATATACTGACATCAACGTTCACAATTCATAGCAGCGCGCTGCTACACATTCAGCAATGTTATTAATTGGAAACTTGCAGTTTAACCGTCGTCATTTTTCGTCAACTTGTCACGTCTGGAAACTATCGTATTGTGAAATTTTAAATTATCTGAGCTAAGATTTTTGCTGTAGTTCCGTTTGGTAGCACTGATGATTTGCAATAAAGAGTAGACCGACGCTAATCGGGCCATTCCAAGTTTGAGGGCTGAAAAAGTACTTCTTGATCAGCAACTCATATTGATTATTCGAATTCGTTCCAATATTTATTCAGCTATAGGAAGAATACCTGAAAAGCTAAATCGTACATGAATCTCTATACAAAATAAAAAAATTAATAAAATTGCATGCACATCTGGGTAGCTGGTAAGCTTCGCCTGCGCTGATCTATTAAACCCCATTCCAATGTTTTCATGTATAGTGGACGTAGTTAACACGTAATGCAGAAAAACTTGTACACTTGTATCGCATAGGATCATTCCCACTTCCATCTAGGATTAGTGCGTTATGCGTAGACTTGATGTATTTTATTGTACTGCAAATGGTTATCGCACAAAGAGACGTTGAAGAATCGATAATTTTTGGAAAAGAGAATAAAACATTTCATTTTTGAGACTCATCCTCCCAATGATTTATTTTTTTAGCAACTCCTCATCCTTTGACTCAAAGGTGCCGCCAGTGAATTTGATGGGCATATTGTTGAGTGAGGGGGGATAGGAAAATATTTACAAAATCTACTGTCTACGGAAATAAAATGCCTACTACGTACTAATCTAAAGACACACCTCTCCTGCACACACGACTATCTGTAGGTAGTATCTAATAGTCCGTGAGACAGGGCATACATTTTACGTTGATTACCGCTCAATTGAAACTTCGTGAATGACTTCATTGTAATGAGTCCGACAGCTTTCACATTTGACGAAATTCTTGATTTGAGGCCGTTTTTCAGCGAGGGCTAATTGAACATGTCAGTTTCATGAAGCCTTAAAAATGTATTACCGTCAATTTGATGTCTACACTAATCGAAAGATTTTTTGATTATAAAATGAGAAATAATGTTGTCCGACATAAATATTGGGGGCTAGTGGTGAGTCCGACAAGCCGCACTTATCACAAGTACGTTGGTATGCAAACGGATTACCGCTAGTCTGAGTCTTTGAGGACGTTTTCAATTTTTTTTTTTCTGAAATTTGGTTTTTTGTCCGATAAATTTTCGGGGGCCTTTTCTTAGTCCGATACTGAAAACGTTTCAGGATTATAACAGTTCCTCCATCAATGATCGCTCATCCCTATTTTCCATTCAAATAGTGTCTAGAACATTACTGTATACATGTCCGACAATTTAAGTGGGGCAATACTTCAGAAAAAGCAAAAATATATGGTATGAATGCAGCTGCATTCATAGGCATATACATTTATGAAATGCATATCAAGTCAGTATGATTATTTATTATGAATAATAAAAAAAAGGCTTGTGCACCAATATATTAATATCATTTTGGAATCAAATGTGTGATATAAAGTCAGTATACTGTGACAATCACCTCATATATCATTCAAATTTAACTTTAACTGTGATATCTATATATTAATACGTCAAGAGCAAACTTTCGACCTCTTTTTAAGCATATCGCATGCACGGAGGAGTGTGAGATTTGGCATACTCAAAATTTATATGGAGAAGATGTGCAGAAAGCGAAAATTATATACAGGTGTCCCATTTTTACCTATATATTAATACGTGAAGAGGAAGCTTTGTAACCCTTTTCAAGCATATTGCACGCTAAAAAAAATTTCATATTAGGCAGACCTGCAGAAAGCTGAAAGTATATACAGGTGTCCCATTTCAATTTTACGACGTGAAGAGAAAACTTTGTACCGCGCACACGAGGTGATGTGAAACCTGGCTTAGTTGAAGTCTGTGTGAAGAATGTGAGATATGGCATATTTGAAGCATATCTGAAAAAATATGCATCGAATGGGAAAATAGCTGGAGAAAAATTTCAAAGATTTCTCTTCCCTTCCTATAGTCGGGGGACAAAGTCACTTTAAAATCTTGAATGGGAATCACTAATCCTAATTTCAGATTCGGATGGAGCATCGAATACCAATTGAATTCTACTTGGAACCTCCGGGGATGGAAGAATCAAGTGAGTAACGTTCTAACTTAGCGACATAATAATGTATTTCTTTTTCTATTTTGTACTTTTTTTTTTCGAATATTCTGGAGATAAATTATCCATTACTGGCTTATAAACAACGTCCATTACTTATCTCTTGATATTAAATACTTCAAAAACTGAGTTATATATGTGCCAGCGTTTTTTTGTCGGACTAACGATAATAACCAATATTTCTGTTGGACAATATGTTTTTTGGACAGATAGTATGTTTTCAAATTATGACTGTTTTGGTCCGACAAGCGGTCATTGATGAAGGAGCTATAATAATCCTGACACGTTTTCAGTGTCGGACTGAGAAAACTTCCCCGAAAATTTGTCGCACAAAATGACCAAATTTTAGAAGAAAAATAATTGAATACGTCCTCAAAGTCTTAGACTAGCGGTAATCCGTTTTCATACCAACGTACTTGTAACAAGTGCGGCTTGTCGGACTCACCGCTGGCCCCCAATATTCATGTCGGACAATATTATTTCTCATTTCATAATCAAAAAATCTTTCGGTTAGTGTAAACATCAATATGACGGTAATACTTTTTTAAGGCTTCATGAAATTGACACGTTCAGTTAGCCCTCACTGAAAAACGCCCCCACATAAAAAATTTCGTCAAATGTGAAAGCTGTCGGGCTCATCACAATGAAGTCACTCACGAAGTTTCAAGTGGGCGGTAATCAACGAAAAATGTATGCCCTGTCTCACGGACTATATGGTATTGAGAAATAGTCCCTCGAATTGTTGAGCTGGCGGGCTAAGTTGTGACTCTGAGCAAATCTCCAAGGGTGTATATATGTCATAGATGGAGGATATTTTTGTTGCATAGAGCTGTGTGCAGCAGAGATCAGTCATTTCCATCAATTAGTGAGAGCTACATTTCATTTGTCAAGTTTTATTATAGTACAAAGACAGTGCCGTAGTTATATTCGGTGATTATCCTCAAAAACAAAGTTGCAGAGGCACTGAATATACTGAGTGAGCAAGATCACGCAATCAATCTCCAATAGATTTCATGTTAGACAAAACAATGGTGCCTACACAAGTAAAACTCCTTGGTAATATGACAAACAAAGAAAGTCTGATTTTAATATTGAAAACCAATTTTGCAACAACTGACATTCATTCAAAGCAGGCTCAGAAGGATGCTGATAAACTTATTGCAATCACAGAAATGGACCTTGTATAACAACAAGACTCTACAGTCATCGTGGGTGAAGTCGTAGATTTACTGGTTATCATAAATGCTCGTAGAGGTATATATTCAAATGGATACTTTCTGAAGCCAGTAAAAGTTTTATCTTTCATTTCTCTCCTGACTATAAACTTGATCAATCGATTTCTGACAACATATTGTTTTTGCATGCCATGGGAGGCTACGATACTACTTCAGTTTTAAGACGGAGAGCTGGCTACATAAAAAAAATCTTGGTATCGCTACATGGTTGATTCCTTTTGTAAAATGATCTTTTTATGTAACCAAGTTCAAATTGACTTATCTGCCAGCGCGATTCCGTGGATTTTGGACGTTCTGAACTTGATATTCTAATTCAAATTTTCAAGAAATTTTCCGTCAATTTTGACGAAATCAATGCCATACACTACATCGTTTTCTTAGTTACCAGCTACTACTGCCGGCAAACTGACATTTACAAAAAAAAAGGAGTTTTCTACACTAACATTTGATTATTCATACTTGAAGTGAACACGCGGCGAGGGTTCACTGTAAACGCTCCAGCACCAGCGTGCTCTATCTGCCGAGGTTTTAGACATGATTTTTCTGTTTGTCATTTTGCATATGGCTTGTCTAGAATATTAATATGAAATCTATCCAGTCGGCATACATTAAAAATTTCATTCCATTTTCACACTACAAGCCACGGGATTCTGCTAGTAGACAAGACGAAGAACTAGCCTACACAAAAAGATCCTTCCATTATAGGAATTAGCCATATAGCGATGATAAGCTCTTTTATGTAGCCAGCTCTTACAATGTTCCAATTTTTGTAATATATAGTGAACTTTTCATGAATACTTTCTTTTGTAAATGTCAGTTTGACGGCAGTTGTAGCTGGTAATTAAGGAAACAATATTATGATTGGCACTGTTTTCGTCAAAATTGCCAAAAAAAATTTTGAATATTTGAATTAAAATATCAAGTTTAAAATGTCCAAAAGCCACGGAATCGTGCTGGCAGACAGTGCGATTCGAATTTGGTTGCACAGAATGATCCTTTTACAAAAGAAATTGGACATGTAGCGTAACAAGGCTCTTTATGCAGCCAGCTCATTTGTCCAAAGTAGGAAAGATGAGGTTTCTTCAGACCATCAAGAAAAATCTGGCATTAACTAAGATCGTTGAGACTTTAAAGATCCTAGACACATGTTAATGCAGTTACTGAAGTTCATCATCGTTTCTTTCTTCCTTTTTGTATAAAATTGCTGACAAGAAAGCTTCGTCATTAAACAAATTGAGGTATCAATTCTACCTCTTAGGTCTGCATTGAAGACATCAGTCCATTTGGCATCTCTACCTCTTACCGAAGCTGCAGCTCAGCAACATTCATTAAGAATGTATTTTCAAGTTCAAGAATGGCTTGGAAATAAAAATGATCTTGAACAATAGGGTTGGAGAAACATGATCTGGAGCCAGTAACAGCGCTATAGCCACTAGCACCTGAAGCCATTTTGAAACTTTTTTCTAACGAATGCAAGAAGACTTGTCAGATAAACTGTGGCTGCGAAAAAGCAAGTCTTAACTACTATATAATATGTGTTAACTAATTATTGATCTTTATGTGAGAAAGACATGAAAGGCAGCCCTACAGAAATCGTAGAATTCTTGACTTAGAGGGCTCAGATTGACCGTTGAGAATAAATTCAAGAAAAATTTATCTGCCTTGCCGAAGTATAGGGTAATGTTCACAGTGAAACGTTATGCAATAGGAGAAAAATCACCAAAATCTTCTCTTTTCCTAGAATTATCGATTTTTCAAATCCTCTTTTGTAGCGTTCAGTTTCTCGGAATGTTCTTGATATCAAGAAATCCTTATTGTGAGTCGCTTGGTCTGATGGTTTGTTTTGTCTTGGTCTTCTTTGATTTTATAGAATTCAATTTGATGATTGCCTAACTCCGTCAGAATTTCAGATAGCAACATGAATATAAAGAATTGATTTCTGTCACCAAAAGCGTCCAACCAGCAGTTCAGTTGAATATAAGATCTCGTACAATTTGAACGGTATCAGAAACACAAAAGAGTCAAGGCAGTAATAGCACAGATAAATTAGGCAAAAAAAAAATGCTGAGTTTGCATTAATTCCCAATAGGTCTTGAATACGTCAATACAAATGCTATGTCAATAGTCCTTATCGATGCCGCTTGTGCGTTGTTTTTTATCCAAGATCAAAAGTCACAGATTTTTACTGTTTGCGTATATCTCTGAAATAGTCAGAGCTACCGGATAAATAGATTTTCAAAAATTCATAGAGCGTAAAATTCTCTACAAAAAAGGTGTGAATACTTTTTTTGCACGATTGGGCGTTTTCATGTGTTTACCGGCCTTCTGTTTGAGGTGGTTCGTTGATTTTACCAGCAAACTGTGGTTACTACGGTTATGCTGACTTAACGGCCATGGGCAAAGGCGGTAAGAGAAAAATTGTGGATTTTTCACAAAAGATATTCATTTATTTATCTTCACTTGTAATTGAATATTCACAATTAAATGTCAAACTTGACAGTTGGCAGCGAATAAACAATGATCAGTAGTAATTCAATTTGAAAAAAAATCAGGATCCATATTTTTGGTAGATTTTCTAATCGTGCTGGAAATTTTGTAAGTATCACTGTCAATAAGTACAGTACCGATTTCGTATAATATTTGGAAACCTCGCTAAGGCTCGGCCTTCAAACTACTATTCTTAATCGGTAAACTGTCCTTTCTGACCATAATACTTGAATAACTATTTAATGCGCGATTTTAAGCCTAGAAAATACAATATGCACTCATATGTGGCCAGTATGCATTATTTGAAGAAAAAATATTGAAATATTGGTTTTTGTGATTCATGGACTTAATATTATACGCGGAAAATATACGGTTGGGTGCGACAACGGCCGTCCCTAATTCCATTAGTCGGTTGGCCTTCAGTAACATCAACAGTTCAGCCAGTTTTTATTGGTTCTTGATTGTGAATAGAGTTTATAGATGTTATTTTCATTTTTAACTGTGCCGTTACAAAATTTTACGAAAATGTCAGAAGTTTGCTTCATTTACAGTGAATCTTTGACTGAAGGTGAAATTAAGGAGTGTAGTTATCTTGTCTTCCTCAAACATCTGCTTCTGCTCAATATCAACACTTGTTTCGTGGGTTGTACCAAGTGCAAGTGTGGTTGGACAATGAACTGAATCCTGAAGATTGGGACTGTGAACTGATGAAAAATAGTTTGGAGCCAATCCAGACTTTACTTCCACCTGTTCCAGAGAAACTGTTACATACAATTTTTTGTAATTGCAATAAAGGCTGCACGAACAATTGTGTTGAGCGGAAAAGTTGGATTGTTTTGTTCACCAGTCTGTATCAATTGTCAAAGCTATGCTTGCACTAATGCTGAATCAAATGTAACAGATAAAGATTATTCCGAAATCGATGAGGGTCTAACTGATAGATCTCTTTTCTTAGAGTAGTCAACACAAATTGGGCGAAGAGGGAGAAACAAGTGATCATGTACAATTTGATGATGAATAATGTAATTTTCCTGCTGCTACAATGACATTATAATAATAAAATATGTCCCATTGAATTTCCTGGATTGAAATATATCGTTGAATATTCCTACTGGGAAAACCAAGTTAGAAAAAAGCGCCGAATGCACCACTTCATAGGTGGTACGGAAATGTGTGTATACCTACGGTCTCGCGATATCTCGAGAACGGTGCTTCGTACAGAAAAAGTACTGACATCTTTCTTGTAGAGAATTCCAAGATCCTATTTCCCTATCCAATTTTCCAGTAGCTTCCATCCTTTTAGAGATATACGCAGAAAATGGAGATTTGTGACCTTTGACATCGGATAAAAAGCAACGCACAAGCGGGATCAACGAGGACTTTTGACATAGCATTTATAATGACGTATTTAGGACTTATACAAAAATCCAGCCTGTTGGGAGTTAGTGCAAACTGGAATGTCTATAAATAGACGTATTTTGGTTGTCCGCTTGTATTCCAGAATAATCACACTCAATTTTTTTGTGAGAAATGTGAGAATTATAGAATAAACGGAATTTGTATGATACAAGGATCAAAATGTAGCACTCCATCAGAAATCGAAGATATCAGCTTTAATTTTAGAAAAGAGATAAGTAAATTGTTCAGGAGTAAATAAATGCCATTTAGAGAAATCCCATCCGAATATACATGAATCAAATATAAGAATTGTGTGACGTAATTATATTTTCTTTTTTATTGACTATAAAAACATCTTTGGTATATGAATAAATAATGTAAGAAATAGCAAACACATAACGGACAGATATCTTAGTAGTCAGAAAAAGCTATTGACCTCATCTTGTTTCGCTGCTACCATCGCAGTTCTTCGGCATAGCCAAATTGAATTTGAGCTTGTGCTGTGGTGATAATGTGGACATAAAATCGCTCTTTGCAAATAGCCACACCGCATAGTCGGTACGGAGTTATTTTGGTGCATACAAAGGCTTTGCAGATGTACAAGCATTACTGTAATTAAATTAAAGTATCCTACGAAAAACGTGATTAGCCTGCCAAGTAAAAATACTCAGGAGTCTATTATCTGGATTGCAGCAATGCAGATTTAACAACAGCTAATTCTGAGGCAGATTAAACACGAAGTTTTGTACAGAGGAAGAGTAGAATCAACTGACGTTATTAACATAATTCTAGAGACAGTATTAGTATTTGGAATTAGAATCAGAAAGTGTTTGTATTGTCTATTTCTCTTCGCTTCATGTTCCCTGAATTTTCTCATTCCGCACTACTTATTTCTATTTTATTGTTGCATTGTATCTGTAAGTACCTTACTTCTAACTAATTCTATAGCAGTTTTGAATTCAGCTATTTTTAGATAGTCCAAAAATTCCCCTTAACGCCATTCCTGCTTGGATATCCGTCAAGTTATAAGAGGATCAAAATGTTAATTTTCAAGCAAAAAACACTGATTTTTTTAAAAAAATTTATGACCTCTATGAATTTTAATTCAAATAATTGGAATGAAACTGCACAATATTTCAAGTCAAAGGAATATCACAAAACTAATATTTCACAATTTATTTTTGGGTCGATAAATATCATCTTCTCGTGATGACAAAACCCAGCATCACTTCGTTTTAATGGAGTACATCTAGTCGTGCAATTCTGTTTTATAATTCAGCGTTACTTTGAAAGTCTGGACTGCAAAGTGCGGGTCCCGGAGTCGGCTCGAGGCGAATCCGGGTAATGGGGGCTAAATTGTCAAGTGAAAATGAAGCACAGCCAACGGAAAGTTTCTATTTTCAGCGATGAAAAATGTATTCTACAGTAAGTGGAGTGTTCTATATATAAAGTACGAAGAGAGTGCGGTTCGGAGATAAACAGAATTATTAATTATTTGCTTTTAGGAAGCTTAGAATTTAGTTTTGTATAATACTGTACTTTAATACCAAAAAGGGTATATTGAATTACAATTGATCACTTCCAATTAACAAAAACAAATGCGGTTGCTATGAATTTGACATTTAGTTAATAGGTACACAATGTTTGGTTCATATTTTATTGTGCTGTGTATTCTGTATTTTCAACAAAATATGAATTGGGTTAAATTGAATATACAGTACCTTTTTTTCTGGAAGAATTATTTAGAAGAGAATTCATGACGACATACTTGGTACTTCGAAAAAACAATGTCCTCTATCCTTCTATATCATTATAGAAAAAGGGTTGTAGATTTCAGGAGGACATTAGTGATGAACACTGTGCTGGGGGATTTGATTGATAAGAATTTGACGAAGAATCAATCAATTGCTTTTATGAATGACTACTTTGATCTAGATGTCTAGATTCTTATTACTTGGATTCTGACGTCACAACAAAATTAGACCACAGCAAAACATGAAAGTTAGAATAGATATCATCGTCCAGAATATTTCGGTTATAGCGTGCAGCGGGCTAAGATTGTTTATTGCTGTTGCTGATTCAGGTTTCGATTAATTAGTTCAATTAATTGTCGACTTGCATACGATGCACACAAAGTGTAGTTCACCTGTGCAAGATCGCAGTGCGCCATGCTTGCTGAACGTGGATAAGCTTCACCGATAGACCGGAACATTCAAAATGAATTGTTGAACTTGAGGGGCATAATCGTAAATATCGGAAGCTATAAAATAGAAGCTATGCTGCTGGGAAACTGAACAATGTAATAAATTGTGGAACGGAGAAAAAAATATGGCTTAAATAATGTTATGTATGAGAGAAATCTGCTATGTTGGAAAACCCAATTATATTCATAGCTCACTTTTCCACATTGATCTTTGTTGGGAATGACATATCATCCACTGAGTGGGATAATCGAGAATGTGTTGAGTTTGAGCTTGAATTTAAAATCAATTATCGCATCCAACTTCCACCATTGCTCAACTTTGTCCAGAGAGATTTGTCTCTGTGTTGAACTAAAAATAAATTGCTATTGTATACCTATGAAATGATTTTGAAGGACCAATAAATTAGTACTAATACATTAATAAGAAACTCGAAATCTTTCAAACAATATCCATCCTTATATATATTGAGAAATTATCAACTATAATACAGTTCCAAACGCATGTTCCTTGCTAATAGCTAGAGGCCGCACGAATAACCTGTTTATCTGAAAGCAACATACTTGAGGATAAAGTCGAAGTTATCATGAAATTATCCACAATCAGGGGATATTTGGTAAGAAAACTCTTTGACTGTTCTAACCTGCTGATATATCTGCAATTATAAATTAAAATATAACAATTAAAAGTACAATCAGTAAAAATTGAATCATCGCTTAATATCTTTTCAGTGTAATTTGGATTTAATCAATAAATAACCACAATTAGATCTTTGATATGATCAAATTTGCCGGATGGACTCCTGAGAATCTGATGGTCGACTGAGAACTATTGAGTGTTACAACATTCTAGTTAATTCAAATAGGTTTCAAAAAAGTTAATTCAATTTATTCGAAATGAATGGTTATTTGGTTGAATTTTGAATTTATTATTAGGATTCCGATAGAGTCGAAAGAATGGATACATGCTCCACTTCGATCCAAGGATTTTCCCGTACAAAAACAAGCAGCCAAAGTCCTTGCTGCTATTTTCCAGGTTAAGATAGAGTTTTTTTCGTGGATTTCTTGAAGCAGGGAAAAACAGTGGGTGAAGCTTATTATCCTTCATTAATGTATAAAACTCGAGTATATTTCTAAGCAAGACGCTGGAAAACATTTTCTAAAGACAAATCAGGCTTTCGAATAATTGATTTTTCATGATCTTACACAACCGAGTTTTCATCTATATTTAGAAGTGGAAATCATCTAGCTGAATTTGGTTGAAATTTCTCAGATTTGAATGCCATAGAATAGTTTGCTCAATCCATCACAGCATAATGCTCCTCCAATCACATGTGTTGAATTCTAGAATAAAATTTAAGTTGATTTTAGTTCACTTTGGTTAACTTCATTACTTATTTTTGAAGATATTTTTTGTTTCCAATTCTATAGTTTCATTTCTTATTCTCAGTTATTTATTTTGCTTCTTCAAGCTTAGTTTTTCTCAACGGTCAGATCAAAAGCGTGTTTACTTTTGTTAATTAATTCGATGTACGAAACATTAATTTGAAATTTCGGAATTTGTTGCTGTTGCAATGCGCGCGCTGCAGTCAGCGACGTTACAGTTTTTTTATGATAGCTACTTGGGCGTTCGCTAGATTTTTTTTGTTTCAATGAACAACGGTCTTCTCTCAATTAAGTCAAATTGGGCGAATTTGACTCAACTTGAGTAAGTAGTCAGCCATTTTTTAGTTCAATTCAAAGTCTTTTTGCGTGTGCAGGCCCAAGCTTAGGAATCTTTTTGGAATAAGCTGTGCTTCGGCCGAATATTTTGAGGCAGCTTGGCCATTTGTTTCATTCGATGGAGCAGCCTACGTATTGGGAATTAGTTTAAACTGAAAGTGGCCATTATTCTCTTATTGCTACCATCTGAAATTAAACGTTTGTCCGAAACCAAGTGGAACCAACTGTGGGAGTACCTACCTGACTTCCACCCCGGATTTTCCGACCATCTGAAATCCAGTCCAATTATACCTGAAGGCCAAGATCCAGATGCCAGGCGGATGGATCAATTCGAGTTTCCAGCGACGTCGACAGCCAAGTGGTTCAGTTTTGTATTTAATTGGAGCTGTGACTTTTGTTGGTGCTAATTTACGTAATCAGGCACCTCATGGCCTCACCACAAATTTAGGTAATTTTTTTGTATAACTTTTTGCTGCGGCAGGCATTCATTGTCGCCTTTCTTTTTTTATGCTTCTACTGTGTTATAAACGCTATGTCTTGCTGTGAATCAGATCGATCGATCTCGGGTCTGGTTTGAATTTTCTTTGTATTTTTTTTCAGAGTAGGCTTATAAGCGTTTTGTTCAGATTAACTTAGTTGAGACTTGTTGAAGTTAGCGTTAGGGACGCGGGCCGTCGCCATTGGTTCTACCTTTTATTTCCAGTTACTCACTTTTGTCATTTTATTAATTTTGCTGATTTGAATTTACTTTTCCTGTCATTTTTCATATATATTTTACCGTTGAATGAACTCGAACAAATATTCACTATTTGGATAATAGTGGGATTCTAAACATTTCTATAGCGTCTATTAGAGAGTCTATTACAACTCATAGATTCGATAGGCAAAATGATATTCTGAAAGAATCTGTAGCTCATAGATTTCTCTAAATATAACGTTAAGATTAGATGAACTCTAACTATAAGACATTTGAAATGTCAAAATAAATAATAATTTAGGTGTTTTGCGTTTCATGTTCTTTTTTCTGGTAAAGGATTTCAAAAGATTAGCATTTATTTTCAATAATTGTATTGAGAATTCATTCAAAAATTATGTGAGATTGATGAGAAAAATCTAAGTCATGCAATAAGCTCCAAATAAACATTTTTAACAATTGTTCCGTTAGGATAATACAATTACTCATAATATAATATGAACTTCGCATCAATCCGAAAATGGCCATTCCAAAGTCATCAATAAGAAATATTCATGCTCAAGAATATAGTTTCAGGGTCTTGCCACTCAAAGTTTTCTCGCGAATGGCTTTTCCATTCAACTACATTTAAATTTGGATCGTCTCAAATTGAATTCAATGCATTCTTCTCATTTATTATTCAAATAATTATCATCTTATGCTGAATTTATAGTATTACTCTTGAATACGTGATCATATTCTTCATAATCCATGTATACTTATTGCTCTCTAGCAATTTTTCTAGATCCCTTCCGAGGACACACAATGTTTATTCATTCCATCGAACACTTTTGTAATGTCAATATAGAAAACCTTAATGTTTTAAACCTTTTGCAAAATTCTTAAAATCCCAATTCAAATATGTCAAAATAATCTGACACATGACAACTTGAGTGAGAACAGTGAATTAGAATTAGAAGGCATCGTTATATTTGATGACTTAATTCACTTCGTTATATGATTTATTCACTTGAGTGCATTAGAAGCTTAAATAAAATATATTAATCTGTATTTTTGAACAAAAAATCCAAAAGAAAGAATCATTTCCTAACCTATTTGCAACATTGAATTATCAGTTCCAATAAACGGAAGTATAATGACGTCATAACTTATAGAAAATTGTTTAGAATACCATTTTTATAGAATCTATAAGAACTTAACTTATGGATTCTAATAAACTTATAGATCTGTAACGTTATAGAAATTTAAGATAATGCTCAGAATCCCACCATAAGTTTGATCTTTGATCATCATTTATTTTGTAAAAAAAAGTACCTTCCACTTCAATTTTCGGGAAGTGATTTTATTTATTGTTTTTTTAATAGTGTGTAAGTAGCACTGTTTGAGATATCGTTTTATTTTATTCATATGGTTACATGTAGGCTTCAGGATCAATTAAAGGTACAGTTTACAGAAAAAAATTGAAAAAGTCCTTCTACTATATTAAACGTTGACATTGGACGTTTCGGATGCAAAATTTGTCATCCATTATCAGCTGTAGAACGATACAACATGTTAAAAATACTAATGCATTGATATTTCCAATATGTTGTATCCAGACGAAATCAAAGTTATTTGACTTCTCTATATACTCAAATTTTGTGCAAGATTTCATTCTTATACATGTTCTTCTATGATAAATGGAGTGAATATTCTTCTTTATTTGGAAATAAAATGATATTATATTGTAAGAAATGAATAAAATAGGGCAATAGGTTGAATAAACAATGGATTAAGAGAGTACAGTGAATTTTCGGAATGAAAACCATTTTCTGCCAGAAAATAACCTGATCTATCATAATATGCCCTTTGAACATTACCTCATTGCCGAGATGTAATATTTTCACATTTCTCTACATTTTATTTCATTTAACAAATTCTAATCAGTTTGAACCTCCTTATGACAACAAAATCATTGCTGTCAAATAAGCGACTGTCATCTAACGGAGTAAATTCTATTTACTCTGGAAGTAGAATACTGTGCCCTTTATAAAGCCGGGCATATATCAAATAATAATAAACATGAAATTATTTAAGTGATGTGTTAGATTTTCATTCTCTTACAGATATTTGAATCCGCGAGCTATCAACAGAATCGCAAATAATCAATTTTCCAGATGAGCAACTTATCGTGAATCAACCAGAAGCTGATGCGCTCCCAATAATTTTCTTATGGATTCATAAATCTGTAAAATTTACTGATTCGCTTGAAGTAGCACCATAAATGATGCAAGGTAATATAATCTAATTTCTAATCATGTAGGATATACTTCTTCTTCAAATATCACTCTCTCCCTAAAAATAATCGTCAATTTCCGCGCTAAAGATTCCACGTTAGCCCTCGAGGGCAGGTTCTTGTGTTCAGTGTGCTAAAGATAATGTAAATTAAGAAAAACGGCTAGGCTCTTGTCTTGAGGAAGTATACGGGATCTAAGACCCTCTTTCTTTTCCGATTCGTTACTTGTGAATGGTTCACAATTTTCGCTTCGTTGATTTATCAAAGGTGGAAGAGAATAGAAATGGAACGATAAATGAGATTTCTTACCTCTGATGTTTGTGAATCAATAATTGAATCAGATTTTTTCAGGATCACTCTCACCGTTTAAAAGATTTTAGCATAATGTACTTTTATTGCTCTGGCGGTGAGCATCAATACTCTTTGAATGTTATAAAAATTATCATATTTATTCAAAGTATATGAATTTATAATTAATCTCGAGGAAGCTATTTTGTTACCAAATTATTTCATAAGAAAATTGTTGATTGGAAGTCCATATAAAACTCTTAAATTTAATATCTGTATTTGTGAACTTATATCCGGTTTTATAAAAGACCAACTCCACTTTTCTAGAGTACAACTATTAAATTTAACAAATTCTAATCGTTGTTGTCAAGTAAAATCGATTGTTATTTGATTAAGTGAATTTCTTTTACTCTGGAAGTGAATTGATTTATTCTTTATAGAACCGGCCATAAGTATTGAATTTATCAGTCCAAAAAATTGGTATTTTAATATTCTAGACGCAGTAAAAAATGTTGTACTCCGAAGAAAGTGAGATATGGAATATATTGGAGATACAGGTTACAAAAATAAATATGAACAAATAAGCTTCATGGTTTGAAACTAATTATTCCACCTATTTTCTACTGTGACAGACGGACAGGCACAAAAATCTCTTTGAATGGCGTTCCACTTTATCTCTTGAGATGATAAAACCCTAGAAAGAATAATAAAAGCTCTTATAATGAATTTTTATGTTGGACGACCTCGTTACAAAGCAAGTGATCCTATTAAACTTTTTTATTATTTATAAACGTGAAGGTTTGTTACGTTTTTTCATCCTTCAAGGATATTACTGGTATCAGTAGCCCTTTAGCCTTGCATGTGGCTACCATTTACATAATAGATGCAAATCCCTCTCAGGCAGCATTCAGAAGGCTATGAAACCTCCTTTTTTCTCCCTCCCGACCACACGCTAGCATTATAACCAAGAAAAGTAAAGTTTATAACAATTTTCACGGAAAATTTTGCATACGTACCGTAATATCATAAATTTAATTTTCTGCCTCTTTACATTTCGGAAGTCTTTGACACAATATCCAGGAAATAATGGTTAGGCTTTGCGGGGATTAAGGGTATTACTGACGGTCAATACTCATAATAATGCTTGGCGTTACTAATTTGACAAGCATTTTGACATTAATAGGAAGGAATACAATATTTTTGTATTATTCCCTATTTCTATAACTCTTCCCAAAGAACTCCTCAATAATAACAAATGTAACCTGAGAAAATGTTAGGTAAATAGTAGATTGTTTGACAAGTAGAGAAAAGTGAATTTTTTTGTAAACTTGATGGAAAAACTTGAGTGGAAGACGCCAAGAAAAGAGATAATTTTCTACAGAAATACTAATCAAGGTTGTAGTAACGGATTTGACAACTGCTAGATAAAAGCATAGTAACAAATAAACAATATTGAAAATCAATTTGTCAGAAGCGCCAGAAGGTAACAATTCTGGATGTACGGGGATATTCTATAACTCAATCGATAAATTTTTATCGATCATTATCTATTTCAGCCAATGAACGTGGGTAGCATTGACAAAAATTCTGAATATTCTCTTGTTTCAATTGTTTCCATTTGTTAAAAATCTTATCGATCGATAATAAGTTAATGATTGTGTTATTTGTGTTACGGAATACGGCCAACAACTAAATAATCGACCTTACATTTGTTGCCGGCGAAATCGAGAGAGTTTCTGTTTTCTTATATGTTCAACCTGTGATTTTTAGCGCATTTTTCAGAAAAAAGCGCTATTATATTCACTTTGGCTGGCTGGCTGGCTGGCTGGCTGGCTGGCTGGCTGGCGTGACGCTGAGATCTCAGCAACTATACTATTTACAGAGTTGAAACTGGTACTAAATAAAAGCTGCTATTTCGTAGGTTTGCACAAATTGCTTTAATTCAAGCTCAGTGATTGTAGAAGATCAAATTATTCAATTACTTCTGTCAAGTGAAACAATGTCCATAGGTGTATATGACATTAGGGATATGGCAACTAGAATTTATTAAAGTAGATAAAAATTTAGGTGTCACTATTATTATGTACAGTTGTCAAATCTGTCCGGGCTTTATTCAATGACTTGTTTGACGCGAATTTGAAGCTTATTAGAATGAATTATTATTATTGGATGAAAATTTGTTTACTTTTGGTGTATTTCTTTTATATAGCTTGGAAGAAGATCAAATTATCATTTTAAGGTACAGCACCCGATCTCCCGTCAGTCAATAACTAAACAATGAAGATTAAAAGATATTTTTGAGTTTGTACATGCATAAATTATGTACCTATCAAATAGTCAACTTGAAACTAGTACTAAATGGAAGCTGCTGGTTCGTAAGTTTGTCCAAACTCCTTGATTCCAAGCTCAGTAATTGTGAGAGATGGTAATTTGAGAAATCTCTAAAGTAACAAGCATTCATGAGCTGTCAAAAATGCGCTTCCATCATCCAGATGATTCTTCCATTTTTTCTTAAGCTGTCATTTGAGCGCGTGTCATGGTTCTTTTTTTGTTTGCTAATTGAAAAAGTGCTGCTTATTATTAGAAAACTGGCACTTTTCTTTACTGATTTCTACATATTATACCTGATGTTTTCCATCAAGTATATTAAAAAATCAAAGTTTTGTCATTGAAAATCCCATTGTTATATTAATACAATAAAGTTCGTGCAAATTTTATTTGCGACGATAGCGTGATTCATATATATGTATGCTTCAAATTCGTTCCACATGCCCCAATCTTCACAATTCATTTATTTTTGTTTTTCCAATCTTGTTTTTTTTTTTTCAATTTAATCTTCTTTATACACCAGTTCATTCAACATTCGATCATTTTTCGTTTAGGGATGAACTTGAAGCAAGAATCTCATTACTTATTAGGTACTTGATTGAATTAGATATTTTCCACTCTCTCCACTCGTCTGATGTAGATTAGGCTAGTTTTACAAGATTATGAGTTAGAACAAAGTTAAAAATTTGGTTGTGAGTTGATAAAAATTACAATAGAAGATGAAGAAGAAATTTTATGCGAAGAAAAGGATCCGAGAGGATTTTTCTGCTTATTTTGAGCTTTTTAGTGCAAATTCTATATGTACTTGGACAAATAAGATTATCATCGATAGCATGAAAAGTTGAAATGTGAAAAAAAAAATTGCTTTCAACCCAATATTACATCCTGTACGGAAATGGAAGGCATATCAATTTCTCTTGAAATGTTCATGTCTGATAGTGTACTTAGTAGATTTAGGAAGCAATAGTAGACAACAAAAATATTGTTCAAAATAATTGATGCACGCAATTATTTATAAATTAGTAATGCATTCGAATGGACAAAATAACTACTGAATACTAAGTTCTAGGACTCAAATATTTCTTATTATTTTTTATTGGTATCTAGATAGTCAAATACTCGGGATTCGGGATTATGATAATCCAAGTACACTTACTGCTTTCTAAAAGTATTTCTAGCTCTCTTCCTCATTTCTCTGCTAGAATGAAGTAATCATCCAGAGAATATACAATATGAATTTATTCCATCAATTACATACATATTTATCTTTGGAACCTCTCACCTGATTATGGAAAAAATTGGAAAACAGTTTTGATGGCTTCATCCATGTCGTGATAATGACATATTCACTTGCGTTTATGATAAGCTTAGATAGAATTAATTAATTTGTATATCTGAATAATAAAATCAAAAGTAGAAATTATCTCCTATTGACAACTATCTGTGAGTTCCAACTGATGAAAGGATTACAGCACTAGATAATCATAGCTGACTCGTCCGCCATCTTGGAGCCCACTGACAAGTCTGTGAAACGTTTAATATCCTTATTTTTATGATTTTGTGTGAACTATGTAGGTTTCTAAATGAATAATAACAAGATTAAAATAGTAGGCAGTTGTGCATCTTGTTCTTCAAGAAATTTATCTGCTTGCATTAATTTGCTAGACAAAATCTGTGGATGTTTAGTATTCAAATTATTAAGTTGAAGTAGGTAGTATGGTGATTTAAACAAATGTACCTAGGTAAGTACCTAAATATTTGCTTTGGTCAAAGCAGGTTAAATAATGAATAACAATAAGTGAAGTAAAATGAGTTCTTTTCATGATATATCAGTTATGATCCGTGAGACAGAGCATAAATTATTCGTTGATTACTGCTGACTTGAATCTTTGTGGATAGCTTCATTGTGATGAGTCCGACAACTTTTTCATTTGGCAAAATTCTAGAATTGGGAGCGTTTTTCAGCAAGGGCTAGTTAATTGAAAAAATACTACCGTCATATTGATCTTCACACTAATAGAAAGATTTTTTGATCATAAAATGGAAAAAATATATTGTCTGACATAAATATTGAGGATAGCGATGAGTCCGACAAGCCGCACTTGTCATAAGTACCAACATACTTAGCATAAGTACCAAAATACTTATGACAAGTGTGGCTTGTCGGACTCACCGCTAGCCCCAATATTCATGTCGGACAATTTGTTTTTTCATTTTATAATCAAAAAATATTCCGATCAGTGTGAAGATCAATGAAACGATAATATTTTCTCAGTTGGTTAGCCCTCGCTGAAAAACGCCCTCAAATATAGAATTCTGCCAAATAAAAAAGTTGTCGGACTTATCACAATGAAGCCACTCATAAAGTTTCAAGTGTGCGGTAATCAACGAAAAATTCATGCGCTGTCTCATGGACTATTTAGGTAGTCATAGAAAATACAATGAAAATTTTGAAAACAGTTCAGATCGAATGAAACACAATTACTTGCTTCTTGAATTATTTTTTTTATTAGTTCATTTGGAATTGTAGCTGGTGGTTTCATTTTTGTTTGGAATTTCAAAATTCCTAGTCCCGAAACCTCTCACAACAGTGTAGTGCTCTAACAAATAATTTGCAATACTGCAAAACTACGGGAAATCATGACAATTTAGTGGTAAATCATTAAGAATATCACTGAAAGACAAAGATTTTTGTAATAATGCTGACATTAACTCTGAATAATGCACTCAGCCTTTTACAATCGAGCAACTAAATTCGAAATTTAATTTAAGGTTAAGTAGCTCGGAATATATTTCTCCACGTTCAAATGATGTATTGAGAAATAAAAATTACTCATCTGTAGAATCAGCACCCGTATCTTGAATGAATAATACAACTGGGCCCAGAACAGCCCGTTATTTGCATTTATTTTATTAAAATTATATTAAAGTTCACACATCGGTAAAAAGCAAAGAACTGACAGTGGACTCCAAAATGGCGGACGAGTCAGTTGTCTTTTATCTAGTGCTATAGGAAGGATCATGATGTCATAGCTTTAAGAAAATTGTTTAGAATACCATTTCAATAGAATCTATAAAATCTACGCTCATAGATCTGTAATGTTATAAAAAAATAGTGTTTAGAATCATACCATAAGTGTCAACCAAAAAATTGAAGAATCATCTTCATGATCAAAGGCGCATATTTGGTAGATTAATCTTAGTTTTTATCACAGATTTACAACATAAAATTTAAACTTCATGACAAGGCAATTGCAACTGTTTATTTTACAGACTAAAAACAACAGTACATAATTGTGGGGACACTGACGGCTAAAGCTATAACTAAATTTTTATTCACTTCAATAAATCCTAGTTGCCATGTCCTTAATGTCATATATATCTATGGATACTGTAAGGTTCAAATTAGCATGAAACAAGTCATTGAATATACCTCGTGAGTTACTTTCTTCTACAATCACTGAGCTTGAAATCAAGCAGTTTTTGCAAACCTACGAGACAGCAGCTTTAATTTAGTAACAGTTGCAAGTCTGTAAGTGCTGTAGTTGCTCAGACAGCCAAAATGCGCAAAAAAGTTAATTATCTAGAAGGCAGAAGAATACACTTCGATCGTTATTTAGCATTTTTCAAGCATAAATAATTACTTGAAATGTCCTCAAATTGTTCTGTTATCTGCGATAATTGCTGGAATATTTGCAAAGAACTTTATCGATTCTAGCAGCAGCAATCTTTATCGGCGCTGTACCAAACGTTTTTATATTCATAATTCCGAATCGAGTGACACCTCAGTAATATTTTCTCCGGAAGCTCTTTGGAAATTTGAAATATCTACCTTTTTCATTCAAAAATGCATAAGCACTCCATAATCAACTGTCAAACAACTATTTTTTGAAATCATATTTCAAAACTAATGGAAATATGAAGAAATGTTGTTTGACATTTCGAATAAATCAATGTGACTTTCAATGTTCCTGTGATAGCAACAACTAGAAACTCGCGGAATGCATGTTTTTAGCGCATTTTTTTTGGAAAAAAGCGCTATTATATTCACTTTGGCCGTCTGGCTGGCTGGCTGGCTAGCTGGCGTGGCGCTGAGTTCTCAGCAACTATACTATTTACAGACTTGAAACTGATACTAAATAAAAACTGCTGTTTGGTAGGTTTGCACATATTGCTTTAATTCAAGCTCAGTGATTGTGGAAAATTAAATTATTCAATTACTTGTTTCAAGTGAAACAATGTCCATAGATATATATGACATTATGGATATGGCAACTAAAATTTATTCAAGTAGATAAAAATTAAGTTACAACTCTAGCCGCGGGTGTCACTATTATTATGTACAGTTGTCAAATCTGTCCGGGACTCATTTAATGACTTGCTTGACGCGAATTTGATGCTTGTTAGAATGAATTATCATTATTGGATGAAAATTTGTTTACTTTTGGTGTATTTCTTTATATAGCTTTGATAAAGATCAAATTATTATTTTAAGGTACAGCACTTCACCTCCCGTCAGTCAATAACTGAACAATGAAGATTAAAAGATATTTTTGAGTTTGTACATGCATAAATTCATGTACCTATCAAATAGTCAACTTGAAACTAATACTAAATGGAAGCTGCTGATTCGTAAGCTAGCCCAATCTGTTTGATTTTAAGCTCAGTAATTGTGGGAGATGGTAATTTGCGAAATCTCTGAAGTAACAAGCATTCATGGGCTGTCAAAAATACGCTTTCATCATCTAGATGATTCTTAAATTTTTTGTCTACAGGCTGCGAGATATTTCGCATCCTGGATGCAAGTATTACGAGACCTGCAGACAAAAAACAATCATTTCGCTTGTTTCCAGTTGTCATGTAAATGTTCACTTCTAATGAAATTTTTCAAAGAAAATACCATTCGAATTGAACCGTCTACTACCATACTAACTAGAACAAATGAATATCGATATTGGCTATAATACAAAAAAATTATTGCTTGTAAGAACTAGGTGTCATCACAGATAAAAAGTCTAATCTATTTGAAAAATTTTGATTATTGGTTCAGTAGTGGAAAATTTATTCCAATTTGTGCGATTATGTATATTTTTTGAGGTAACTACATGATGCATCTACATTTTGATAGTGTAGATAATGGAGGAAAGTAAGTCATGTATAGCCCTGAATATTTCACTGCTACTGAAGTACTGAACATCATCATTATGTTCGTTGGGATAAGAATAATTTTCTGATCAATTTTGATAATAAATATTAAAATTGATGAGTTACTATTTGCAGCCAACTGCTTACAATACTTGTTATCTGGAATTGTGTGCAACGAATTGGAATTTATCTCTTTAACAACAGTTTAACTTGTTTATTGGGTCATCTTTCTCAATTCACGATGTCGATAGTCGTTACTGTGAATAACGGTGCATGATAGTTTTGTATGCATAGAAAACCAGCAGAGATTAAGAATATCGGAAAATTGTGCCGGTGATCTTGTTATGCAGTGCCAACACTTTTCTGGAGCTGGAGAATTACTAGGAATTATGTGTGATGTATAATATACAGATGTAGTGGGTACAGCAGTTAGCTTCTGGGCTTCAATGAAACGTTCTTGCTGATTTATCCAGCTTTCAGCTGTTTCCTTCTTCAAGGAAACTACAATTCAAACAGTTGAATTTAATAAAGAATTGAAGCTCTATTGATTTATTCAGCTATTATAATTAGAACGTAGTCTAATATTTCCTTATAGTTGAGTATGGCGTTCGAGAGATACGTACTTCAAAACGTACAAGAGGCCACAACAAAATTCACGAGTCGAAGGAAACACCGTTTATATTATTTTGGCCCGTATATGTATAGTATATCATTTGTAAATTAATTTTGGAAATGGTTCAACTAGAACAGAAAGCAGATTTACTGCCGCGGTTGATGGCTCATTGTTGAGAGGTGACTTCAAATAAATACGGCAGTGAATTTGCTTTTCTACTGGATTGAACATTGAAACTAACTTCTTTAGTTGCACTTGTAAATTAAAATATATAGAACTAAAGCTGACAATTTTTGTTTTAGCATTGATAATGTTTATTTATAAAATTTATTTTGGGAGAATAAGATACCACCCAAAAAAACTATTGCTCCTTTTATTCTACTCACAGAAAATTTTTATTCTACAAATCCCAGTATACTTGCAAACAAATTTCATAACTTGTTCTTCATATTCAATTCAAGAAACAATTGCAGAATATACTTCCAAACTTAAACACTCCTACTATCAAATTCAAAACAATGGATTAACTATATTGATCATATTTTCCGTGAATGCGGGCCTGGATTGTAATCCTTGCAATATAAGGAAGAGATGAAGTTGGTCTTTTTTTGCCGTAATGCAGATATTTGCATAAGAAGCAAGGAATAATTTTATTCTGCTACGTAGACACAAGTAGAAGGTGTTCGCAAGCAAGGTTTAAGATAAATTACTTGAGTTGTTGTTATTTTAAATGTTTTTGTAACGAATGGATACTGGAGTAATTTTAAAATAAAACGAAATTTTATTCAGCACCAAGCACCACTAAAGTTATATCACTTTTTTTGTGGGAATAATTTTCTTCAAGCATAACTATGTACGATAGAAATGAGAACTTCAGTTGAATGAGTTCTCAATTTCGTCTTGGACCAGTACCAAATACCGGAAAATATTGATCAATATGATTTTGAAACTTATGCATTGACTATAATGATTTTCTTTATTTTTTATGCAATAAACTGGCTGAGAATCATACATTATACAATTCTTGAAACATAATTATAATGAGAAATGAAATATATGATTTTCATCCTACTTTGAATCACAGCTACATATTAATTTTTCTACTGTCAATAAAAGATATTCACAGTTTAGACGGAACTTTCCGGAGTTTTCTCCACCAAACGTTATTACATTTGAGCAGCTCAATCGACCGATGCACGCTGTTGTGTGAACGTTGAATTTCGAGTATGCTGCATTGTACAAAAAACGAACGTATTAAATAGATTCTGCATTGAATTAGATTTAATAATATTCTCCAAAAGAACATTGCGATGATTGAAGATGTATACGGCAATGAATCTATTATCCTGAAACAAGAGCCTAGATCCTGTCAGTAGAAGACAATCGAAGTACAAAAGTGCGTTAGAATTAGAGCAACAGTAAGGTGATGTTGACAGTTTTTATTTACTTGTACAAAGTACAAGGAAGTATTGTGGAACCGACAGAATTCTCATAATTTCATATAATAAATGTAGATTCCTAAATGAAATCCGTCATAAACCAGTCTTTACATCATCACTCTTTACGAAAAGTATAGGCCAACATTCACTTGGCCTATTTTTACTCCCCTGACCTATATAATCGTGATGTCTTGACTGTTCGAGATTTTGATGAATTTTTATGTCATAGTCCCTACTGAACCCAAAAAGTTCGGTCTGTCGGCTTGCCGGTCTGTCTGGAAGCATGATAACTTCCGAAGGCGTAAGAATTTTGGACTTAAATTTTATCTTCAAATTTTTTATCAAAAATATAGGTTCGAATTTATAGATGAGCTTTTTTAAACTAGTGGTACCAAGACTTTATTGATGGAACATTTAAGATTTTCGCGTTTATTTAATAAACGGTAGTATCTATCATAATGGCACAATGTTTATTCAAAACATACTCTAAAACTATGAGCGATTAATTGTTACTTACTTGTACAAAGTAACAAGTAAGAATTGTGAAACTGACAAAATTCACCTATCGAGATTTTGATGAAAATATCCGTTTTGAGCATCCCTGAATCCATTTTGATTATTTTTGGCTTGATTTCGATACGTATGTTCGTGCGTTCGTACGTGCATTCGTGCGTACGTGCGTGCATGCGTAACTCGCAAATCTCAAAACTGGTTCAAAGTATAATGTTGAAATTTTGTATTTAGGACTAGTATAGGGTCTAGCTGTGCACCTCGCATTATGGTTTCAATCGTCTGTACCAGAAATGCACTTTACTTGAAACTTTTTTCGAATTTTTCTAATAAATCTAGAATAATCAATCGTAGGATGTTAAAATTCAGTATTTGAACTTGATGTTGTATCAGAATGGTCATCTGCTATTTTTGTATGAATCAGTCAAGCCAGAAGTGCACTTTACCTAAAACTTTTTTTGAATTTTTTGCATAGATATAGAATGATTTGCCATAGCACATTGGAATTTCGTATATAGAACTGTTTCGACATTTTATTGTACATCTTGCATTATGATTGTGATCGGCTAAGCCGGAAGTGCACTTTACTTGAAACTTTTTTTTAATTTTCCGCATAAATTAAGAATGACCAGCCATAGGATACTGGAATTTAGCATTTGAAATTGTTGTAGCATCTAAATGGTCATTTTTCATTTTTATAACAATCGGCTGAGCCGGAAGTGCACGTTATATGACAGACTTTTCAAATTTCCCGCATAAATTCTAAACAATCAGTCGTAGAATATTTAAATCTTGTATTAGGCACTTTTATAATATCTAGTTATGCACCTTGTATTATGATTGCTATCGAGTAAGCTGGAAGAGCACTTTATTTGAAACATTTTTTGAATTTTCCGCATAAATCAGAAACGATTGAACGTATATAGATTGTTAGAATTCAGTATTTGGGATGATTGTACTGTCTAGATGCTCATATCCTATTTTTGTTGAGATCCACCGAGCCGGAAGTGCACTTCACTTGACAGTCTTAAGGAATTTTTCGCATAAATTCGAAACGATCAGATGTAGAATATTGAAATTTTGGTATTTGAGTCTACTGTAACATCTGAATGATTGCCTATTATTTTCATAACAAAAGACTAAACCGAGAGTGCACTTCAGTAGAAATTTATTCTTCAATTTTGTGCATAAATTCAGATCTGTTGGTAGTCGTAAAATTTTGGAAATCAGTATTTAGGAATCTTGTAGAATAAGAATAATGGCGTACAGTTTCCATAGCAACCGACTTGGCTGGAAGGGCATTTTACTTGACAGATTCTCAGAATCTTTCGGGTAAATCCAAAACGATTAACTGTAGAACGATGAGATTTTGGGTTTGATTATATATATCCAGATATATATGATCAAACGCAAAATCACATCGTATTATACATATATCTAATGATGTACAAATAAGTCACGTCAGATTTTTTATTATGAAATTTGAATTAATATAAAATTTCATATTTTCCCAAAGCAAAGAAATAATGAGAATCACGATTTGGAAAAACAATTATTATTACTTATATGTGGACAACACATGCAAACACGCGTCGATTGCTTTTTTAAAATGGGAAATTTGGTTTTTTCGTCTTTGGTATTAATTTGAAGCGGAAATAATGTCAAAGAGGATTTCTAGACGATTGTTTTATTCAAAAGCCATTTGAATGATATTTTGTTAGGTATAAATTTTAGGCTCTTGGGGAAATACACTTGATAGTAATCTAAATGAAATAATCACCGAATTCCACGTTACCATCTAAAACATTCCTCAAAATTATCAGCGGTTGTTTTTATTAGAATTTGAGGTATTATAAGATCCGTTATATTTTTCTGGAACATGCGAAGAGAATGAATAAATAATTATTGAATTGAATTACGCTGAATATGATGCTGAATTTAATGGTTAAATAAAGGGTATTCTATTTAAAGTGAGAAAATTGAGACTAATTGCCGGTCAAAACAGATGTGCTACTGGCTTGAAAATATTTGAGTTAAAATGGGCATATTGGGGAACCCATAGATACCAAATTTTGTAGAATTTATGATAAATAGTTTTCAAAATATAGATAGTGTAGGGTCGTCGTGGAGCATCCAGTATAAAGAAGGTACTCAAAACTAGTAATGCATCACGGGAAATGTAACAGCTGAAAGTTTGTCAATGGAATATACATCCTAATTCCATCAATTTGACCATTATTCGATGTTATTATGGAGATAGTTCAGAGAATGCAATAATTATTTAATTCAGATAAGTGTTGATTCAGTTTATTGCTGCACATAAGAATGTAGTGAAAATTCACCTGAAACATCCTTCACAAATTTCTATCAATAGGTAAACAGTCAGAAGCATGGTATACTTTATTTAATATACAAGACACACTGTTGGAGGTGTCACCGTTTGACACATACCTCATGTAGAATGGAAATACCTAATTATTTATCACTCACGCAATAAGTGCAAACCAAATAACTCAATTGGTCCAATGTTTCCTGGCAAATTACATACAGACTGAAAAAACTGACTTTACTTTAGAAATCGTCTGAGTCATCCTAGGAGACCACAAAATAGTTATTTGTGTATCAAGGCCGTAAAGGTTATCTTTTTTGGTCGAATCTGTTGTTTGCGGCCGAAGCGTAGCTGAGGCTGCAATTCAGATGAGACCAAAAAAGAACTGTAGGCCGAAGTGCACACAACGTTTTATAGGCGATCATTACGAAATAATTCAAAATCACATCATTTTATCTATTTATCTCTAAAACATTGCAATTGTAAATCTTAGTTACCGTTGAAATTGTTTGATTTTATTGTCTTCTATCAAGTTGACATTTAACAAAAAATGCGTATTTATTTTTTGAATTGCAAGAACTACAGAGGTTGACGGAAGAATATATGTACTATTAAAGCGAAAACTGTTTCTTAAAGAGTTCATCAAGCTGCCCATATAGGTAAATATAAAGGCTGGTACCACGAGCTCTGTTTTTGGCGCTACTAAGAGCGATGTGTCAAGATGTGTTTTAACGCAATTAGAATTTTCCCAAATACTCTAGAATATAATCTTCAGATACAAATTACGGAAAACACATACGTCTACAAAATTTGTTCAAATATTCTCCTTTAAAATAGCTTGATATATTTATATTGCCTTAAAACGCTTCTTAAAATAACACTGCTAGTATATCCAAAAACAGACCTTGTGGTACCAGCCAGAGTGTTTATGAAATAGTTTTTGACAGATCAGTCCCAAAAAGTAATATTTGACAGATCAGTCCCAAAAAGTAAAATTTGACAGATCAGTCCCAAAAAGTGAAACTTCACGGCCGCAAAAGAAGCCATAAAAACACCTTTTTTGTCATGATCGCCTGAAAAATATATATTCGGGGTTTTCAGGAAAAAAAATAACACAATTACAATAATTTTTTCGAGCCGGGCTGGAGAAATTAAAATTTCAGAACTAAAATAGCAATTTATGCAACAAGTGTGTGAATTTGTGCATTATGACATAAGGCTTGCCGAAAGAAGAGTTCTATCTCCGGTCCTCAATTTTCATGTTTTGACACCGCAAGAGAGCACAGAGCACTAATTGATGACTGACTTCAATAATAATTCAACAAATAGATCAGTGACAGGAATTGTGCACAATGTTATAAATATGAATATACAAAGTAACTAGATTTTGATTGAAAAAATCTAATTTTTGCTCGTTCACATAGTGCTGGGGCAAAGATCAGTGAATCCTTACTTTACGCATGGTTTGCAATGTGTGAACCACCAAGTTTTGAGCTGACAATAAAAAAGTATATTCTATCTATATTCACAATTTCCGGTAATAATTCAATTTATTATTAGTATCATATCAGTAAGAAACAATATGTCATTCCTTGCATATCGCGCAATATATCAACATTAGGGTTGAAAAAAGTTCTTGAGGTAGACCCTGCATGTTCATCGATTTTCTTCTCTTGTTTGAAGAGTTTTTCATAATATTCTTCTTGGGGCAAAGTTTTCTATTTGGGTCCAAGGAGAACGTTGGTCTCACAGTGATGATGAATTATATAAGAGTTAAGATATTTTAGACTGACGCATCAACAGTTGAAAGGTCCCTGATAACGAACGCCTATGACGAGGATTTATGTTGCGAAAGAGTTTCGGATTAGTGCTCTAGGTCTCTGATACTTGTGAGTTTTCTGCTGACACGATAACTTATTCCAACTCCATCAGTGGAGTATCGGGGACCATAAAAGCTACAAAATCATTTGAATAAACGAAGAACTGAAAAATACCAAGCTCACATGATTGGTCTTCACAGATTGAAAATATGAAGCTCAGTTCAAAAGTTATAGAGAGGAAATATTAAAATTGTATTCATAATTGTATGAATATTATATTTTGATTGTTATTGCAAGCAACAGGCACGGTAAGCATCTGGCGACGATCAGTCGTTATATTCGAACATTTACGAAAACGCAGATGACAAAATTGTAATTTGATGAATTTCTGACGAATGCTTGTATCAGTTCAGTAGATTTTTAAATCAAAGATTCATATAAAAATTTGAGAAAATTGTGAAATTATCCGTTTCAGCACATTTCAAGTAATAGGATCATATAGGATCATCGAAAAGTATACGGTTGAGCTGGAGACCAAATTGAATGCCATTCAAATCATAAAAATCGTTCGAATATCTCTGAGGTTCTCTAATGAAAAGACGACTATTAATTTTTAGATTCTGATGTCTGGTATGGAATCGTGCAATACTAGCAGTGCTGTCTTCTCGTGTCAAATGCCAAGGAGCACTTTGTGTTGTTGCGTTAGCGATATAAATAATAATCTGGAACTTTCAACTGTCTTAAATTATATCATCAGGCACATTTGAAATATTTCTTTTGGTTGGCTTGAAAACACATTTTTCTTGACAAGTTTTTGGTATAGCTGATGATTTCAAATAGAACCGTCCAAGCTTTTCGCCTATTTTTATTTACTAGTCTTTAGATGACTTTTTGATGATATCATTACGCAAATTCCTAATTATTTCTAACTCTATTATTGCATCTTTGTTGCACGGTTTCTTACTTGTCAATTTCTTACAATCAAGCACCTGATACATAGCGGTTCTCAAAGGGGCTACTAGTGATCGTTGAAGAATTCTACTGTCCACCTCCTGACTCCATCATTGGACCCTCTTTACCAAGTTGAAATTATGATAATGTTGCATTATCAAGGGAGCTCAATGCAAAGTTTCATAAGAATCGGTTTGGTAGGAAAAGTTGAAAAACAAATATTGGATTGAAGCTGAATAAAACCGTTTAAAAATAGTGAAAATATTTTAATCATATAATCTGATATTCTCTCCAACTATCTAACTCATCGTCTATCCACGAAATGATGTTTCCTTACTCTAGCAGCTTCCTCAAAGACAAATTCACGCAATTTAGAAGTGAAAGTTTGAGACCAATCAATAAGGTTCAGATTCCAAGTCTGGGATAGGAAATGGCCATTCAAAGTTTAGTCTAATTAGATTCTAACTCCAAATATTCATCTTGTTATTCTGACCAGTTGGACAGAGATTTACAACTGGTAACTTAATTGTTAAGTCGAGATGGATGATTGGAATGCAGGAAGAGGATAGACCATTGATTGAATTGATTAAGCGAATGCAAGAAGATTATGTAAATCAAAATATCAAATGTTATCAAGTAAAGGGATTTAGAGGATAATCTACGAATGATTTTCTAATATTATATTGATATATATATATAGATACCACTGCTATATTCACTAATCTTTTTCATATAATTGAACTTTTTTAGACAAGAAGAATTTAATATTCCTAATTTTAAAAGCAGTTTTGAAATTGTTTGTCGTCAATTTGAACTAGACAGAAAGGATTCTCTCTTGAGTTTTTTTAATCATTGTTTGAACAGTCAACCGAATGCAAGGTGGACTTAGAGATCAAAGGTTTCACATGAGTGACAATATAAGTCACTATTGACAACAGGTATTTTGAAAGTCGATTTAAAACATGGAGACACAAGCAAAGTAGATCAAATAGACGAACGCGCGTGAACTTACCCAGACTCAATTTGGTCGTTTAAACTAGCATCTATTATTCTGAAAACTGATATTTTGGTAGGAATATGAACAGGGGATGATCCTCTGGAAAATAATTGACTTAAGCAAGTGATGTAGCGTCACTGGAAACCTTAAAATTGTATTTACTCGTGATACTTCAATTAGGATTGAATTTCAAATCAAAAACTCTACTTATTTAAATTTGTAGAATATGAACTGAATACAAAGATATTCTTCGAAATTAAATTTCTTACTCCAATACTTAATGTTCAAGACGAGTTTAATTGAATGCGCAATTGAAAGAACTAGAAGTTGAAAAGCAATATTTAGGACAACATGAAGAGTCGTAGCTCTAGATTGTATTTTCCAAAAAATATACCTAGAAATTCTTTTTGCCCGAGATGCATTTGTCCTGACACATATCTAAAGATACAATTATTCTTTTGGCTCACTGTTTGGATCACTATCATTATTTTTTATGACAAGTCAACACTTTTCCAAACTTGATTTTCCATTTTACACATAGAACTCACAGCTTTCATATTGGAGAGACACAAATCCTTAGGGCAAAATAAAAGAGCTTGATAGCGCTGTAGGGCAAAACGACTGCACACAGATTACTTAAGAGATGAGCTAATTAAAAGCCTTTGTCAGCTTCCAGTACAAAATTATAGGCAGGGCTGGAACAGGAAAATCTTAGAGCACAGTTATGTATCTAACACAAGAAAATATGAGACACAGAAAGCTCAACATTATAGAAAGGAGACAAAAAGCATTTCGATTGAGAAATTTACTTCAATTTGTTAAATTTTCTTGTGGAGAAACTTTTTTATAGATAAAAGATCAGATAATTGCACAGCTGTAGTCTATTCTACTCTGCTCTGCAATTTATATATATTTGATCCTATATTATTTCCATGTTTGTAGAGATTATGATACTTCCAGTAAGGTTTATGAAGGAATTCCAGAACAAAGTTTTCATTCAAAAGTACAACTCCCAATAAATGCTTCCAAGTACTGAACTGAAATTTTCGGATTATTTTATTTATTCAAATAAAATTAGTCTTTATTGCTTTTTCATCAATTTAATGAAGCAAATGATTAATATTCCATCTTTGGAATGAATTTCTTTGGAAAATATCTCAGTGTACTTGAATTCATTTCTCACAGAAGTGAAACAAAATTTCATCTTGAATAAAGTTCCATAATAGATAAAAAAATCTTTTTTCACTTCAACAGAGTATCAAACTTTTTTCCAATATTTTTTGTTACACCTGATTCATTTCTTCAAAGAGAATTCAATGGAATTAGAATACAAATATAATTTTTTTGATAAGAATATCGAGTATTTGATTAATTGTGAGATTATTAGCACATTGATTTCTAGATGAAATATTTGTTAGAAATTTCTTGTGACTATTTACGCGATAATTTCCAACAAGCTGAATTTTTGTACAGGTCTTGAATACGTGATTACACATGCTGTTTTAAAAGTCCCCCATCGATTCCGCTTTACTTTGTTTTTTTATCTTTGGTCAAAGATCACTGCGCTTTTTGCGTATATCTCTAAAATAGTGCGAGCTACTGGAAAAATGAATTCATAAAAATTCATAGAATGTGAAATTTTCTACAAAAAAGGCAATGATATTTTTTTTCCTAGGAAGAGCCGTTCTCGAGTTATCGCGATTTCGAACTTAGAAAATGCACTCGTATGAGGCCAGTTTGCATCATTTGAAGGTAAAAATATTGGAATATTGATTTCTGTGATTCATGCACTCAAATACTATACGTGGAAAAAATACGATTGAGTGAGACAACGGCAGTCCCTAATTCCATTAATCGGATGGCTTTGAGTAACAGCAACAGTTCAGTCAGTTTTAAGCGATTTTTCGTGGTGAATAGACGTGTTTGAAAAAGGTATTTCCATTTTAAGCTATGCGGTTACAGAATTCTATTAAAATGTCAGAAGTTTGTTTCATTTGCAGAGGATCTTTGACTGAAGGTGAAATAAAAGAGTGCAGTTATCTTATCTCTGTCCAACATCTGCTTCTGCTTATTAACACTTGTTTCATGTGTTCTACCAAGTGCAAAAGTGTGATTGGACAATGAACTGAATTCTGAAGACTGAGACTGTAAATTGATAAATAATAAATAAATATGTTTTATTGGGTATAAGTTCTGTAATTTATTAGAAACACAACGTTTCAACAGCAAAGTGCTGCCTTTTTCAAGTGAAAAGAAATATATATTTCTTTTCACTTGGAAAAGGTAGCACTTTGCTGTTGAAACGTTGTGTTTCTAATAAATTACAGAACTTATACCCAATAAAACATATTTATTTAAAAATGAGTTCTGAAAAGTTTTTTCCTTCATTGATGAATAATAGTTTGGAGCCAATCTAGACTTTACTTTCACCTGCTCTAAAGAAACTGCTGCATTTTTTTTTGTAATTGCCATGAAAGCTGCACAAACAATTGTGTTTAGCAGAAAAGTTGGATTGTTTTGTTCACTGGTCTGTGCCAACTGTCAAGGCCACTCTTGCACTAATGCTGAATCAAAAGCAACAGATGAAGATTCTTTCGGAATCGATGAGGATTTGACTGATACATCTCTTTTCTTAGAGCAGTCATCACAAATTGAACAAGAAGAGGAAGGAAAGCACGGAGAGGAAAGAACAAGTAATCATATAGAATTTGATGATGAATAATGAAATTTTCTTGCTGCTATAATTTTCATTATCCAAATACAATATTAACACACTAAATTTCCCGGATCGAAATATATCTTGAAGTCTTCCTACTAGGGAAATCACGTTTGAAAAAAGCACCGAGTACACTACATCAGAGGTGGTGCGGAAATGTGTATATACTCACGGTCTGAAATCGTGATAACTCGAGAACGGTGCTTCGTGAGGGAAAAAGTATTGACACCTTCTTTCGTAGAGGATTTCATGACCTACAAACTTTGTCTCATCCATTTTTCCAGACGCTCTTATAATTTTAGAGATATATGCAAAAAATGAAGATTTGTGACCATTGACATCGGATAAAAAACAACACACAAGCGGGATCATTGGGGACTTTTGACATAGCATTTGTAATGACGTATTTAAGCCCTATACAAGAATCCAGGTAGTTGGGAGTTAATGCAAACTAGCATGTCCATCTTATCTGGACTAAAAGTGCACGAGACAAGGACTGAAATCATAGTATTTTTCTATTATTTCAGAAATTTGCTTTGGAATAATTATATTACATTGACTTATGATGTTTCTGGAATGTCTTTTCATTTGTGTTAAAAGTATCCGATAATATAAGATACCTACTTATGATAAGTTTTATTGCAGATAATCATGTATTGGAACTTTAATGCGATGAAGAATACAATGGATACTAGATTTCTTATACCCGAATATTTTTAAATTTTTTTAATAATATAATTCCACTCCAATATAAAGCAAGCCATATATGAAAAACAATTTCATCGTTTTGACAGCGGATAAAAAGTAAGGTAACTTTTTGCAAGTGATAAATATTATTTCATTTTCTCCTAGCAACCAAATCAAAACACTCACTGTATTTATGTCCAGGTTTATGTCATTTGCATAATTTGTCCGTGCTTAAACTGCAAAATAAACAGAGTTTGAAATATTTCCGAAAAAAATATTAGGTAAAGTGTGTCTATAAATACAAAAAACAATAAATCATGTATCTGGAGACAATTCATCGCATTTTGTAAAAACCAGAAAAATGTATTAGAAAGAGGTACAACGGTATGTCAAATTTCAAATATTTTGCTAGATTGGACCTAAAGTATGCGAAGAATTAATGGAGAGAATTATAAAGAATACGTAGTGGAATATGTCAAATGAAACGATGTATGATAATTGTACTTTCAATCATTGCACATTTAAATAAACTTTTTCATAAATAAAATGTCGTTGAATTATCTCGCCGAATTACACTCTAGCATTTTTTTTTTTTGGAATAAATTTCAGTTTGACAACTCAATCTTATAACCTGACAACAATTTGACTCGAAAACTGTTCAAAAAATAAAATCACGGAACCGTAGGTGCAGTGATTTTATTAGAACAGTTTTTTTGTCAAATTGCTAGGTAACAAGGTTTCGTGAAAACAGAAATTTATCCAGCAGAATGAGAAGCTCTTGTGTAATTACTGTTGATAAATTATTAATAATCGCTCAATATTTGAATATTCAATTCTTGTTTTGGAATTATATATTCAAAATTAAACCCAATAAGCGCTGTCATATATTTTGCATATGCAAATTGAATTCTACTTTGTGTGAAGAGTTTCCAAAGTATCCGTTTCATGATAAAATAAAAGAAGTCGCAAAGCAAAATTAATTGCTAGAGCAAATAATTAATTAATTGAATTTCTCTAACAGTGATATTTTTTGCTTTTCATGAAACAATATCTACTCTTTACGTGAAGTATTTATTGTGAAGAATATTGCTGTTCAGCCGAAGTATCAGTAAGTAATCTCAATTATAAACAAATAGTAGATTACACAATCCTACTCTAGATATGAGGAACTATATCACTAAGGCCCGAAATATCCACCTCCTAATAAATTTATTTGGTGAATAATAACTATGGTTACAATTGTGCAGACAATTGTTGCCATAGTTATTATTCACCAAATAAATTTATTAGGTGGTGGATATCTCGGGCCTAAATATATCCATGATGGACTTCACTGTTCTGCGTTTCTATGAGCACTATGTGCAGAGGAATTTCAACACAGTATAATAATTAAAATTTGCAATTTGTTCAAAGTTATTCTGTCTCAATAGAAAAATTTAAATGTACAGATTTAAGATCTCAAATTCCTGTATTTGAATTGTAATTATTTATATTTACAAGTATGACTCACTTCATGATATAAAGCACGTCCCTACTGACTCGTAAATTCAATCTGTCTGGTTCTGGTTTACGCACAAGGCAAGCTGTCATCTCTTGCAAAGAGAAGTGCGTATGTATGTGAGGATCAAGTTAACTTTGATATAAATATCAAAAAGCGCAAATACAAATTTTGAGGCTGAAATAAAAATTTCCATTCGTTTTCTTGGAGCATCTCTGCTTTATTTTGTAGGCTATCCACATGATGTATAGTTCTATTTTAGATTGAAAAGATGAAATTCTGAAGTAATTGGATCCATGAAATGGATCTCCGAATATCTTTGTATTCATTTATGGATCAGTCTTTGACTATATATTATAACAAACAAAAAACGCACTATGACACGCGCCCAAATGCAGCTTTGCCCTAATTGAGAAAAAATTAAAGCCTAAACATATAAGGAAACAAAAATTCTCTTGATTTTGACGGAAACAAATGTAAAGTCGCTTCTTTAGCTGCATCCAGAATTTCGCGAGAATCTTTTGCTTCTGACGTTTCTGACAAATTAATTTCTAATATTTTTTATTTGTTACTATGCTTTTTCTTGACCGTTGTCAAAACCGTTACTACATTTTTATTAGTATTTCTGTAGAATAGTTTATTCTATAACAAGTATTGGAGTGACCTCAATTCCACACGAGCGAAAGGTTTGTAATCTGAGCCAAAAGTAAGGATTACGGTTCGCGAGTGTGGAATATGCCATTCCAATACATATTGTAGACTATACTTTCTTTAACAAGGTTTTGGGAACTCATCAATATTCCAGAAAAAACTTTGAGAATTATGAAACGGCAAACGTAAAGCCAGACAAAAATATCTGGATTGTTGAGACGAAACCATAGCTACCAAAATAACAGCTTCTGATTCGTCGAAATGATTCTGCACGGTTACAGAATATTATTCTTACACGAGTTGTGGAATGTCACTTATTCCAACATAATTTTTGGTTATGGTATATGCAAATTCTATAATAGTATTGAAGGAAATTATTTCTATTCTTGGCGTCTTCCATTCTAGTTTTTCCATCAAGTATACAAAAAAAATAGCATTCAAACACGTAAGAGAAACGATTTTACTTTACTCGTGTATATTTAATTCACACTCGCTAGTGAACTCTCACTTCTCTCTATTTGTCAAACACAAACAATCTACTATTTTTTGTCATTGCATCAACCGACAACTATGGAAGCTACGGGCCAACTTATTGAGGTGATGACAAGATATTATATGCCGAAATGGCCGCCAATTCATGGTTTTCCATTTTATATAGGTATGTAATTAACTTATGAAATTGGAAGTTTTGCGTAGTATTTGTGAGTGTGATATACGATATAGAATTTGAATTCTACTCATCATATTCTTTGGCATTCGTCTTTGATCAAAGCAATTGCATTGAGAGCCTGATTTCCAATCGATCACCTGGTGAAGAAAAGTAGTCCAAGTAGGGATGAATCAAACTGAAACACTATAGTCCAGTTGTCAGAGATTTTGACCTCTCATAAAATGTGATATAGCTGAAACTGGGCTTGTTGATAGTTTTTTGGGCGTAAAGGAAGATAGAGAAATCTTTGCAGCTCTAAAGTGTATGCTAAGTTCATAATCTCCAAAACAAAATCGAAAATTCTGTTCATGCCTTATATCTCGAAAAATAAAATAGAAAAATCGAAGAAGTGATAGTACCACCTGAAGGAGCAGGAAATTTTACTTTAAGTTATATGAAGAAAAAAAATTGCATCAATATAAAGAAATGGAAGAATCATCTAGATCAGGGGTCGGCAACCCGCGGCCCGCGGGCCGCATGCGGCCCTTTGCAGCTTTTTGTGCGGCCCGCCAAAGCCCCAATATTTTTTTCAATAATATTTATACTCGTATATGATATAAAAGAACTATTCAAGTTACATTTTACATTTCAATGTGCGGGAAAAAAATTATTGTGAAAATGGCCCGCCGTCCGAAAAAGGTTGCCGACCCCTGATCTAGATGATGAGAGCGCATTTTTGACAGCTCATGAATGCTTGTTACTTCAGTGATTTCGCAAATTACCATCTCTCATAATTACTGAGCTTGAAAGTTTGGGCAAACTTACGAAACAGCAGCTTCCATTTAGTACTAGTTTCAAGTTGACTATTTGATAGGTACATAATTTATGCATGTACAAACTCAAAAATATCTTTTAATCTTCATTGTTTAGTTATTGACTGACGGGAGGTCAAGTGCTGTACCTTGAAATGATAATTTGATCTTTATCAAAGCTTTTTAAAAAAAATACACCAAAAGTAAACAAATTTTCAATCAATAATAATAATTCATTCTGATAAGCTTCAAATTCGCGTCAAACAAGTCATTGAATGAGTCCCGGACAGATTTGACAACTGTACATAATAATAGTGACACCCGCGGCTGAAGTTGTAACTAAATTTTTATCTACTTTAATAAATTTTAGTTGCCATATCCCTAATGTCATATATATCTATGTGCATTGTTTCACATGAAACAAGTAATTGAATAATTTAATCTTCCACAATCACTGAGTTTGAGTTAAAGCAATTTGTGCAAGCCTACGAAACAGTAGCTTTTATTTAGTACCAGTTTCAAGTCTGTAAATAGTATAGTTGCTGAGAACTGAGCGTCACGCCAGCCAGTCAGCCAGCCAGCCAGCCAGACAGCCAAAGTGAATATAATAGCGCTTTATTCGAAAAAATGCGCTAAAAATATTAAAAATAAGAAAGCGAACTCGAGAACTCCACGCATGCCAAGCCGCTGAATACGAATATTCAAGCGAGGCGTTCGAGGAAAAACTAAAGTTTCTTCATATAAAATATATGCAAAACAAAAAAACAAGAAGCATCCTAGATTAGAAACTTCAAGCTTTCTGAAGAAGATATTAGTTTCCAATAATTTCTGTTCTCTCTAATAGAAAATTCGACGGGAAATCAATATTTATAAAACTCTCACTGACTTCTATAAAATTCGAGATATATATTAATAAAGGCAGTTTTAATGTAAAAATGATTAATATGATGAACATTGTCTCTGCTTAATAAAACACATGTTTTAAAATAATCATTTTCTTTCGTAGCATTCATTTGACACCATTTTCATTTTCAAAATGGTTTTCATAATTCATATGAATCAGGAATTATTACATCTGTTTTTGTGAATCAAGTTGAAAATACACTCCATAATGTGTAACAATTTAGAAATCGATACAACTTGATATGTTTGAGTAATTGTTATCTTCAATACAAGAAATATACTTATAAGAAAATGCATGTTCTTTGCTTATTCTTATTTCTGCAACTTGAAGTTGAGCTTCAAAAAATTATTAAAAAAGAAAAAATTAAAGTTGAAGTTCCGAGCTTCAAAAATATATTATTTATTTTTTGATTACGCATTCAGGTTATAAGCAAACATTGATTGGAAAATGGACGATTCTAACTCAAAAATATCCAGTCCTGTCAAGATGACAAAACTAAGGCACTAAATAGTTTGATCTTTAGGTGAAAAACGTGATAAAATAATATCGGAGCCTATCAAACCATTAATTTTTGGCATGATGTATTCTTTGTGATCAAATTAAATGCTTCAATTTGGAATTTTCAGTCTCCAAATATTGAATCAAATTACTCAGTTTTCAATCATATACATATAATTAGAGTAATATTGAATACCTATTTAGAATATCATTATGAAATTTTAATTTATATTCTGTAATACAATTTTTGGAAACAATCTGACAAATTCATTGCATTTTGGGATCGCTAAATATGTAAAACTATTGTTTATCTTCAAACTTTGTTTCAAGATTCATTATTTTTCTGCTCTCACCCAAGGAATAAAAATCATGGAAGTCTGCTATTTGCAATTTTTCATATCGCATGTCTTGATAAAAAATTATGGGCTCGTAATATTTTACTTATCAAAGAAATAATTGATTATATATTTTATACTTATAATATATTTATATAGGTATGTATGTAAATAGATAATATATTTTATATAATAGGTACTTATGTATAATACATAAGTATATTGATCAATTAATGCTTGAAATTGAGGTTAGATTTTATGATTGTGTCTAAAAATTTTGATAAAAATATATATTAAAATGAACTGAGATAACTTCAATCAAAATTTTGATCTGATCAGAACTTTAGATGGAAACTTTGACTGAATATACGTACTTTTATATGAAATACTTATAATTCGTCTGTGAATCTCACAGCCACAATTGCCGCTAATAATGATGATAAATCATTCGGCACATTAATGAGTCACTCCGATACTATTTTCTTTAATTCTTCAAGTTATTATAACATTTTATCCTCGTCAAACAACGCATTTCCTGTGATGATTATATTGGTTTACATATGCTTTCTTTTATTGACAGGACACAGAATGGCGGATGATAATACCTATGTTTTTAGTGCTCTAACAAAACTACTAACTTCGAAATCTCTTTTGGATTTGATATTTTGCAATTATTGCAAAAAAAGATGTGGGCGAGCTTTTAATTGTGAATCAACAAACATACTGAGTTCTGCAATATGTGGTTCTTGTTTAACAGGTGATGTTTGTGAAAATTCACCTACAATTTCAGTGGTAGAGCAAGACAGCCATGTTGAAGATGTTTGTAATGTCAAAGAATAAGAAAACAGTAAGTACAAATTTGAAACAGAATTTTCATCAATTTTTCAATTGTTTTTTGTAATCCATCTTATTCTTTTGTTCATTTATTCACTCATATTAATAACCCCCATATTGAATACATCATTTTAATTTTTACTCCATTAATATATAATTATCTTAGTCAGCCAAAAAATCATGTCCATATCACCTGTTCACAATTTCAAAATATATAAATTTAATTTTAATATATGTTGGTATGTTCTTAATTACCGACATATTGTATCCACCATTTTCAATTTAAAAAATCTTATATCAAATTATTAATCAGCATCCCAAAAAAGCTCTGGATACTCATTCACAGAGAATATTCATATTGTTCTTATCAAACTTTATTATTTTTTTCGATATAAAAATTTTCGATTTTGTTTAGCATACACTTTAGAGCAGCTAAGTTTTTTGATCGTTTTTTACACACAAAAAAGTATCTAGAAACCTAGTTTCAGCGATATCACATTTTATGAGAGAATTTGGTTTGAATTTGTCTCTGACAACTGAGCTACTATTGCTATGTAGAAAACTAAGTTTCAAATGCTCTTTCAAGTAGAAAAAGTATTGTTCTATCGGGTGAAAAATCATTGTTTTAGCAAACTGAATTCATAAAATAACTAAACATAATGATTTTGAAGTAAATCAGATTATGCTATCCCGATAAAATAGTGAAATATGCATTTCTGAAAATCTAACGGATCTATTTAGTGCAATGCATAAATTATCTGTGAACTATATCGATTGCAAATTGAAATTCAGTTCCATGTATTAATTTAAATTGCTTTCAATTTGCAATGAGATAGGTAATGTATTCATGACCTCATATTCGGATCTGTTAAGAGAATTTTGCCTTTCACCAAATGAATTGTCATTTTACTAGTTCCAAAAAACATCGTTAAGCTTGAGGAAATACATGATAATTTTGAAGTTGAGATAGATGAGAGAATAAGAGACTCCAAGTTTCTAGAATAGTTTAGAAAATTGATGCAAAAGTGAGAAATACTAAATTTTTTGGGACTAACTATTTTCATTGAAGTTTGTAGTTATGAACCAACCTTGGTATGAAACCAGCACTTGTAAACAACCAAAAAATTGCATACAATATATCTCAGAGCATAAGTTTTAGAATATAATTTACAACCCTCTGTACCGTAACAAATCTTGCGCTATTTAGTCCAACAAGAAACTCAGTGCTTTTTTTTGCTCCCCAACATAATTTAACTGGGCTTTATTAACACGCTGGCTTAGTGCCAACATAGAGAAAGAGATCACAAGACACAAGATATAGTGAGAAGTCTTATTGAATATTACAACTTGGTCTCCCATAAAATCATAGTGTTATAGCTTAGAAGAACACATAACATGACTTCAGGGATAATATCTTTTAACTTGGGTTTTATTGAAAGAAAAGGATGTAGAAGATTCCAGACATGTAGCGGGATAATGCCAAGAAAACTATCATTACTTTATGGTAGAGTGTAGTGGTGCAAGTGTGATGTGGATTGTATATGGTGGTTGATAATGAGCGTGCAATGCATTCTAAATAATCCGGGAAATGGATAGTGGAAATAATAAGGAAATGAATATCAACTTTTAATTTGTGCTGGAATTTGAATATTGATTTGATATGGTTCCAAAGAGTTCTACAATCATTATTTTAAATGCAAAAAATAGGAAATCTTATGTTGAGTATACATTTCACAATGATCCACCCATAGTTAATGAAAAACGAACGCTAAGACCCATTAGTTGATATTTTGGATGAGAGATTGTAGGGTGGTAGAGTTGGGGAGAGCTCACACGAGTAATTTAAGTTTTCGATATACGCAGATGATTTTTACATTACAGTAATGTTAGGTCGCGTCACAGAAGAATTGACGATACGATTGGAATAAGGATATCTGCTGGTTGTGTCAGGGATATATAGATTAAATGAAAAGTCAGTATGATATTCACCAAATTATGATATACTCTGTAGCAAACCAACCGTGGATTGACGATCAGTAGCCGCGCTTCACGGCTTAGGAAATATGAATAAATCTATCAACGTGGACTAAAAATAGTGTCTGACCCATCCAAACTGAAAATCATGATTGGGATCCATTTTATTACTTTTGAATATCATTTCTAGATGTTAAATAGAACTCGCAAACAAAAACATTATAGACGCTTAGCAAATTTGGTTAAATATCAAAAACTATATGAAAATAGTTCCACCAAAATAACATGTACATATTTACAGAATTTTCCCATAGTATCAACAAACATTAAACTAATATTTTACTTGTAACGCATTATTTAGAGGATATTTAAACTGTAACACAGACTCAAACCATCTGAATGTTAAGAGAGAGACAAACCGTGCTGTATTATTACAGTTTCAAATGAAAGTTGCGAATCCCTGGACATGAATCGTGTGTTGTTCTTCGCTCTCTGTCTAGCTTGTTGGTGATATCCCCACGGAACTAGTGGATATTAATTTTCCAACTTTATGCTGGTAGCAATGTTATGCAGTGCTAAGAGTAAATATGATACGTTCAATGTTGTTTGCAGATTGTTGGAAATGAGTTTCAAACAAATATTTTTCATATTATTTGGTTGATTTATTATGTTTTTATGAAAGCTCTGTACCCGGAACTTTCAATTGGAGTTTTGTTATGTCTATTTCTTTTGCACAAAATTGGGGATCATGTTAGAGTGTTGATGAATTGATTGATTTTCAACCCAATACAGATATTCATTCTTAGAAACGGTAAGCAAAATAGAACAATGTTGAAAACTTCTGCACATAAATTAAAGTATTGCTTTACGGATTTTAATAACACAATCGGAAGTAGTTGCAGGTAAGAAGAATATTTTCACGCTTAAAAACAATAGAAACGTATAAGAGACACAATATTTTCCATGGAAATTCAATTTATTTATATTTTGTCTTTTGAAAGATCAGTAATAAGCTATGATATTTAAAAATGAAGAGTATTCTTACAATGATCTGGAATCAAGAGAAGTGGGCAGCCAACCATATCTTACCTGGAACAAAAAAAAAATTATCAAAATATCAATTTTCCCAAATAATCATGAATAATATACGAGGAGTATCTCTTACTTAAATGAGTACAACAATACAAAAGATGCTAGAGTAAATTGGATGAATAGCCTTCTTCAAAAATATATTTAACTTTATTCACTCAACATCACAGAAACTTCAAGTGGGACTTGAGCACAACCTATTTGAAACTCACATGAGATTCAAAATTCGGATTAACTGAATCTAAATCCAACTTTCATTTAATTAGATTACTTCAAATCCTAGATAGGAATTATAATTTGATGTATCATATGCTAAACTATCGTCCTAAATTGTATTTAATCAGTGTATTATTAGTTCAGCTTATCCTTCGACTTGTGAAGGTATTAGCTTTAAATTGAGCGCATTGTCTGATGCGAGTTGAGATGTACGTCTGCATGCAAATCCAACAAACATACTACAAGGAGCTGAAGCAATGCTATACTATATATGTAAAGAGTATATTTGTATAGATGTATGTGTGTTGGGGTGTATTACCTGCTAAAATGGATTTAAAGCCACAACATGAGTTGCAGGAATAGATAAGACTTATGTTGTATGTATGTTCAGATGTATTTCATGTACATATAGGTATCTTATATTGAATTATATCACGTCTGGCTTGAATTTCATATATTCGGGTGTAAGTGCCAAATGAAATAGAACTTCAAGAATATCTCAGTTTTTATTACAGAAGCAGAAATCACCATCCCCTAAACTGCACATGCAATTTCTCCATGTTTTTAACCAGAGTTACAAAGCACCAAATGATAATCAAATTAATCAGACTTATTTATATTGTAATCAGATACTGGGGCTCTATTCTCGAAACCGTTCGCAAATTCACGTATACTTACGCTAAGAACGGTTCAAATACGTATACTTAAAGTTTTCGCTCGAAAATTGTATTCTCGGCTACTCTTCGCAAATAGCAACGTATACTTATATTTGTAGCATTGGTACATGGAAAAATTATGTGACAACATTGCATTCTCACGTCAAATAGACACATGAGATTTTTATAAGTTATATTTCTATGCCAATATTATGAAATTGAAATTTCTATAATATAATATCATGGATAATTCAAGAAAAAACGTGATGCAAATACTACAGAGGAACAAAAAAATTTGTTAATCGAGTTTATAGGAAAACATGAACAATTATTATCCGGAAAATTTAATGAAAATTTTAAGTATTCAGATGCAAAAAATCTTTGGTCAGAAATATCCCAAATTTTGAATAGTTGCAATGGGGCTAATAAAACATGGGTAGAATGGAGAAAAACGTGGCAAGATATGAGATCCCGAACAAAGAATAAAAAATCTGAAGCAACGAAGAATATAAACAAAACTGTTGGTGGGGAATATTCTAAACAAATATTTACAGATACTGAGAAGAAAATATTATAAATTGTTGGAAAAACATCTTAGAAGGCCATCAGAAATCTGGAGAATCATATGTGCATTTCGTACAAAATGAAAATACTTTTAATATTGATGATATGGATGTGGACATAATTTTGCATGAAAATTTATCACAATCAACCAATCCAATTATCTGAATAGATGAAATTATAGAGACTTCTATGGTTACGTGTGACTATGGCAAAAAGTAAAAAACATATAGACATAGAAGTATAAGGTTCATCAAACGAAATGGCAGAGACATTTACGAAGACTCCAAGTCAAGCTCCAAGTATAAAAAATAATAGACCAGAAAATAAAAGACCTGTAGCCTCAGAAAGATTGGAAAATTCACTGAAAGCAACAAACAATTTAGCCAATATATCAGAGAAAACTCACAATTCAAAAGAAAAATATTATGAAAGGAAATTGCATTTTAAAAAGCAGTATTATGACGAAAAACTTGAGTTAATGATGAGAGATGTGGAATGGAAAGAAAAAATAGCATATTCTTCACAAAAAATTGCTGAGCATCTTGAACACAATAATTAGTTTATCACGTTATTATATATTTCAAGTATATTTCTATGTTTATTGTAATTTAATTCCTATGTTCAATTTAATTCAATTCAATTTCAGTTTGATTCAATAAAATAGTTCAACAATACCATTATAATATTTTAATATCAAGTGAAGTAATTTCTTATTACACTTCTTTGAACTGCTCTACCCGCTGCCAAGTCAACGTTAATTCTTCGAATATTGATATTCACATCCGCATTTAAGTCTATATTGTTATTGTACATTCCCACATCCAAATCATCATTAATATCGGGATCAGGCACATTATTACATATACACATGTTATGCAGTACCGCACATGTGTTCATTATTTTTGATGCAATTTCTGGTGAATAATGAAGAACTCTATGTTTTAGTAAACACCGAAAACGCATTTTTAATACTCCATTGCACCTTTCAATAATGAAACGTGTAGTCATGTGTCTTTCGTTGTAAGCCGCCTCTGGGGTATTTGGTTGCACATTTGTTAAGGGTATTAGGAGCCAATGACGAAGTGGGTACCCCGAATCACCAGCGAAATAATGTGGAAAATTATAGTTATATGTGAAACATTGGTGTGATGGATAATTTGTACCTAATAAGTATAAGTTATTTTGTCCAAGATTATGAATGTTCCATTGCATTACTAACTTGACTATTACTCCATATAAAGGCATCATGCGTACTGCCAGGAAATAGAGCGTTAATGTTCAATATTTTTAGTCGCCAGTCGCAAATCTAAATATTATTGTATTGAAATAATGCAATCAATTATTGAAAAAGTTGTTTTTTATCAGTTGAACATTAATCGAATGATATCCTTCTCGGTTTACATATAGGTATTCCGGATATAAGGGATCTTCAGTTTTTGGCGAAAATATGGCTACGTGCGTACAATCTACACAGCCTATCACTCCCGGGAACCTATGCTTCGCAAAAAATCTATAAAATTCAATTCGCCCGTAAAATCTATAATTAATGAATAAAATATATGCGTTTACCCTCGTCTTATTCGTCTCATTTCTTGTAATGTGTCTGGAAATTTTATCCACTGATTCATAATCTCAGGAGCAGTCATAGCATTTACTACTTCGTGTATGCACCGAGACACGGAGGACTGACTGATTGCTAAATGAATATTGTGCCCAATATCCATTTGGTAATTTCCAGTTGCGAAAAATCGTAATGAAGTTAATACCTGAGTTTAAAAATCACAGAATTTCCACTATATACATGTAGCACATACATTGATAAATACCTTTGTAGAAACACTTAACACAGACGCCCTAGATTGACCAATAATATGAGGTTATACAAGATGTATAATATCGCGAACCAAAAATTTTGGCAACCTAAATAATTTTTGAAAGGCGTTCTCAGATAATTCAAATGCATCTTCGTTGGTATGAAAACGCCTGGGGTGCATAAATTCAATTTCTGCTTCTTCTAGGGCTACAATTGCAGCTAAATTTGCTAAATCAATTAAATTTGCCATTTATCAAATTCATCAAAGCAATGACATTACAAAATAAACATGTTACTATAGTGGACTTACGAATACTTAAATCAGTTATTCAAATGAAATACCACTCGTGGCGTTGCGAATGAAAAATATATGTATACTTAACGAAACACACGTTCGTGAATACAATAATTTGATAAGTATGCGCAACTAGTAGAGATAAGGACGGGTTCATTGGTAGCGATAGCTGCGTGGATCAAGTCCAGCTCTAAATACTGTGATGTCGTCATTCGACCGAGATGTCGCAAGTTCGAATCTACCGGCCGACAATGTGTGATTTGTCGTGAAAATAGAATGCAGCTACTTGCAGCATCACACACGGGTGTTATAGGCTGCCTACTTACTCCTCAAATATGTAGCAATATGGCACAAAATTCTAATCAGCAGTACAGCAATGTCTCATTGCGGCTCGGTGTGACTGATTAGAAAGGCCTAGACTCACAGAGAGCTGTTGCGCCAATGATGATGACAGGACAGGCTTAAGAGTCAAGGATATAACATTATATGAGGAATGAAATCTTGAAGTTTCGGCCACATCGGTCTATGTTTTTGTGCTTGACATATGTTTGAATAGAGGTAGTCGAGCTATTTACAAAACAGGTTAGAGAATTTCGCATATTGATGGCAGATGACTGCATGAAAAGTAAATCGTCCAAGCGGGCTTGAACTTGATACACATTAAGGATAATCTGAGCTTTTGATTAGAAAACATCTCTCTTTTTTGCTATTGAAGCTTTTTCTGGGAGTCGAATCTATTGAAAAAGTTAATTTTTCTTCATTACACCGTTTTAGAAGTCAAGTTCAAGGAAAATACCACAATTGGCCCACGAGAAAGTATACAACGAACCAACTTGATCCTCTGGAATCTACGGCTATTAAAAACGTAGAGTAGAGTAGAGTTAAATGATAAGACGAGTCTTTAGTTTAAATTATTTATTTATTCCCAAAATATTGAAACAAATATAGATATGTGCTATCCAGAAAGGTCCTATCCTGCGAATTGGGCGATACTGACCACCAATTGAATGATGGGCCGATCTATTTGCCGGGTGCGCTCTGAAAATTAAATGAATATCCATGAGCTGACGCTCAATGAGATATAGCTGTCAGAGGGCCTCAAATCTCACTTTGAATGGTTGTTATCCAGGAGCACGAGAGCCATCACACCGCTGACCAAAGAGTCACGGGAATTTTGAATAAACTGACACAGACTCTCGCTGTGTCCCAATCTGAAATCAACCATTTAAGGCTATTCTCGGTTGAATATGCTTATTTAACTGGTTGGGACCAGACGAATACGTATTCGGCAACGTGAAAATAGTTCCAGATTACACCGGCAATAGTATAAAATGGCTCATTTCAGATGGCTAACGAATACGTATTCAGTATCGCTTTCTAGTTATTAAATCAACACCCTGGATTATCAACAGGAGGTGACGCCAATATAATAAAAGAGATTGGGAATAAGGACAAAAATTCATTCGCTCACACAATATACTTACAGTTGCCACAACCGTATCACCGTAATCCTTAAATGTAGTCCAAATCACTGTCACTGAATTCCACAATATTCCCAAATAATTTTATACCTTACCTCGTCGAATATCAAAATATAACTGAACAGAATCCATCAGATCGATGATTAAATATTGGCACGTAATCTCCAATTTATTTAGAAGAAATTATAATGATGATGATTATTTAATACCTTGAAGTCAATGAACGTAGCATGGCCACAAAATGTTTGGAATGGCCTTAATTCCTAACGAGCGAAAAGTTTGTAATCCGAGCCAAAGGCAACGAGTACTGTTTCCGAGTAGTCTTGATCTTGTCTTGATCTTGTCTTCAAATCAAGACAAGAACAAGACAAGAAGTATTTCTCTTTTTCCAAGATAAGACAAGAACGTACTATCAAGAATCAAGACTTCTTGTCAAGAAGTCTTGATATCTTGACAATTATTCATTTGAATCTGCATATTTATTATTTTATTATTGAAATATTGAAATCTGCTGTGGTCACCACAGTTTTTCCCGACAATAAATTTCATGGTCAGTTTCATCACTGTTTCATGAATTTAGGAATATCATACCAACTTTCAAAGTGACATTTGTCATTGTCAAACTGACAGTACGCAGTGACAGCGTCATTGTAGAAGTGACAGCGTCATTTTCAAAGTGACAGCTGTCATTGTCGGAGTAACGGCCGTCATTGTCTAAATGACAGCTGTCATTGTTATGGTGACAGATGACGGCTTACAATATAAGTATTTTTGGAAATGAAGAGTCTTTTCTAAATTTTCTAGTTGAAAAAGCTCATTTACAAATTTAAACCTATTCGGGGGAGTAAAAAGTATTGGTGACTATGATTTTCAAAACAAATATTTGATACATATCAAAAACATAAGTTTCCGGTGATTAAATCGTTCATGTAGAAGAGAAATGTATCGGTAGAAACCCAAATACTCTAAGAAAATTGTGAATTCTCAGCAACATTGCTATATCATATAACAATAATAATTGCAAAACATGAAAATGACAAACTTTTCATTTATTTCTATTGGTGGCAATCTTGCAGTGGCGGATTTACGAATTTGCCGCCCGTAGGCTATTCAATTTTTGCCGCCTCTGAATTTTTATACCTTAGTCCACAATCATATCAATTATATTATCTATCGATAAAATTCCAACTTTATGATTTGTGCTCCATCATCCTCGTTACATCAACTTTTCCTGTATGGCTAGTATCATTGAGAACTAGGGTACCATATCAGATCCTTGATTATTATTTTAAGCAAAAAATATCTCAATCATGTAGCACTTTCAAAGTGAGGTAAGGTACATGTGCATGCCTTAAGCGCTCGTTTTACGCCGTTCATTGCAGAAAAAAAATCATTGAATGAAAAATAATCAAAATTAAATTTATTTCTGAGTTCAATGAAAAAAAAAAAATTGTGTTTTTGTTTAAATTTTCCCGCGAACTGTAATTTTAAACGCGATCTGCATGCCCTCATGTGTTCTGTCACGTCAGTTTTAAGCCGGTACGCATGCGCCTATTGACTCTAGACTGGAAGATCTCTGTTCACAACACGAAGGTTTACAATAAAAACATAATATATGGCGGACAAAATATGGAAAATTGTGTGTTGCTGTCAGTTGTAATATTTCAATTACAGCTGAAGGGAACAATATCAAGCCGTGATTTTCAATACAGTTCTCCAAAAAAGTCTGATGACAAGATTCAAAATAAAAATAAGGCTTAAAATTGAATATATATTCAGTTATCGTGACCACATCGCCATAAAATTGAAATTTTTTTTCACTATATGCTTTTTTTTTGTAACACGTACGCCGAAAGTACCCTATTATTGAGCTGACTTCTGCTTCGAAAGTTCTTAATTCCAAACCATGGTAACAATTTTCATTAATTTATTGTGAACGGGATAGCACAGAAAATGTGAAAAATATCAACCAATAAAATAAATCATGTAAGTAATGTTTCATTGTATTAGTTTACTGTAATGTGATTGCATTTGCAAAAATCTGTTTGTCAAATCGATAAGATAGTTTTGATATATACAAATTTATTTAAGAAGCTTAATAATGAAGGTACTTCGGTGCACTTGTTACAAAAAGTATCGTATGCAACACGGACACTGAACGACTGTCATTATTGTCATGGATAAATTTGGCTGCACGGAGCTACGCCTTAGGCTTTGCCCTCGTCTTCACCGAATGCAGCCAAATTTATCCTGGACAAAAATTACAGTCATTCGGTCCTTGTAGCATAATATACTATTTTTACTAAAATTTATATTTAATCCATTAAGCAGTGTTCTTCATCAGTTCAGTATTCGGTTCTCTATTTCACAAAATATTTTTTATTACATTATTATGAGAATTATGGATTAAAAATACATACTAACATGACATTGGAATCTTGATTTTTAGGCATGCAATAACTAAATTTCGATTATAATATCGAATCGCTATTGCGATATTTTGAAAATTCATGATCATTAAACATTAAAGTATAATTTACAAAGCGTTTAGCAATTTTTGATGTAGAAATGTTGAAATATTCAGTATTCAGCACTATATATAGGACTATATTTTGATTTTTGTTAAATTTTTTAACTTCTCTCCAATTTTCGAAATTCGTATTTTGTGTGTGTATAACAGTTCTTTTCTTGAATTTTATGAATCTAAATAAAAAATTTATGTACTAAATCTGCCGCCCCTTAAGATTTGCCGCTCTAGGCTTCAGCCTACTCAGCCTGCTGGTAAATCCACCACTGCAATCTTGGAAAACGTTGCTAAACTTAGTGTTCAGATTGGATAAAACAATGGTGAAATGGGATACCCCCTAAAAGTCAAGATCAAGAAATATCAAGAATTCTTGAAACAAGACAAGAAATGCGTCGTCAAGAAATGGGCAAGACAAGAAATTTTTATTTTCTTGTCTTGAAAATCAAGACAAGACAAGAAATGGTCATCAAGACAAGAAATCTTGTCTTGATGAAACACTATTTCCGAGTGTGGAATATGTCATTCTGAACATGTTCCAAACTATACTTTCTCCAATAAGATTTTGGAAACTAGCCAATATTTCAGAAGAAAAAATACCTGAATTTTCAGGAAGTAATCATGGTAACCAAAATAACAGCTTCTGATTAGTCAAAAAAAATGATTGAATGATTGTAAACGACATGTTGAAGTGTCAGTTGTTCCGACATAATTTCTGGTTATGGAATAAATGAGATCCAAAACAGTGTAAATGCTGGTTTATAATGGATGTAACCGGTGATTTATTCTGTAGTCTTTAAAATTAAACTATACGCATTTTCACGCTGACGTTCATAATGACATGAAATATGATGTTAACTCATGCTGTAACCGTAGAGTTCACCAACTTTCAAGTTTAACATCATACAGCTTATTCCCAACAAATAGCGAGCGAGCATTGTATCACGTGTATGCGTTGCATTTATTTTTGTATTTCAGTAGACATATTTGATACTGACATTTCGTCTTCACATCACAAAGTTTGTACTGCTGTTTGAAATGAGTGATTTTGATATAAAGTTAATTTGACTTGTAATAGTATATTCTACAATAAGTATTGGAATGGCCTATATTCTTAACAAGCGAAAAGTTTGTAAACCGAGCCGAAGGCGAGGATTACGGTTCGCGAGTGTGGAATACGCCATTCCAAACATGTTGTAGACTATACTTTCTCTCACAAGGTTTTGGAAACTCATCAATATTTCAGAGGAAACTTAAAAAATTATTAAATGTCAATCGTCAAATCTAGATATGAATTCTTGAATTGTTAGGAAGTAACCATGGTAGTAGCCAAACTAACAGCTTCTGATTCGTCGAAATGATTCTAAAGGCTTACAGAATCATTCTAAACGGCATACGGAATCATTCTAAACGATTTTTTGGAATGTCATTCGTTCCAACTTAATTTTTGGTTATGGAATATGCAAGTTCCAAAACAGTGTTGGAGAAAAAAATTTCCGCATACCTTTATAAGACAAATGTAACGTGAAATATAAAAATAAATTATGTAATAAGAATTCATGGAGATACATAGCTCATTAATTGAGAATACCAAGTAAGAAATGACATGATATAAAAATACATTTCATGGTAATTGCTCCTCTACAATAATTGTCTTATATTTTAACAGAATTATTGAAAACATGACAGAATTGTTTTACTGTCAATCGATTTTGAAAATCATTCTCAAGATCAAGTTCTGACAATTTTGACGTTTGATTATGAACCAGGCTGTTGAAAATAACATCATACATCTTTCATCATAAGTTAACAGATTAAATTTACATCCATTATAAACAAGCCTTTAGGGAAAAACATTTCTATTACAAGTAATTTGATAAAGCTGCATAATCTGTCTTGCCGGGCTTCAGGTTATTTGACAGTGTACTCTAGCATCTACGATTCTTTTCTTAAGTCTCACTAAAACCAGATACTAACTAGACTATCTTTTTGAGGACACTTCATACTTTATACCAAGTATTTCTTCAACCGAGCCTTTAAAAAAGGAATGATTGGCCTCCAATTTGGGACTTCCTGCAAAAAACCATCTTTCTATTACTTTAAGAATCCATATTATCAGCCGAAAGAACCTATAAGGGACTAATTGAATATTAGGATCCTATGGGTGACCCATCGAAAACGGATCTGTATTTATATGAAATATGAATAATATTACTTGAATTCTGCCCAAGATATTTTGTCATATGAACTAGTATATACCACAACAAGTACTGGAATGCCTCTCATTCCAAATATGTTATAGACTATACTTTCTCTAACAAGATTTTGGAAACTTATCAACATTTTAGAGAAAACAAGACCTGAATTGCTAGGAAGTAAACATAATAACTAAATTAACAGCCTCTGATTCGCCTAGAATGATGATTAAATGATTTTAAACGACGTACATAATCATTCTACGAGGTGTTGGAATGTCAATTGTTCCAACATAATTTTTGGTTATGGAATATTCTAATTTCAAGAAAGTGTTGAAGAATAGTATACCATGCTACAAAGACCGAACAACTATTATTTTTGTCCAGGATGAATTTGGCTGCACTCGGTGAAGATGAGGACAAAACCTGATGGAAAGACGTGGGCGAAGTACGAGGCAAAGGCGGGGAGGAGACATGAGGCGAAGACAAGGGCGAAGCCCAAGGCATAGCTTCTTACAGTCAAATTTGTCCGTAACAAGTACAATATTCGTTCAGTGGTTATGTTGCATACGATTCTTTTTGTAATAAGTGTTCCGAAGTACCCCTATTACTGAGCTTTTTGAATTAATTTAGATGTATTGAAACTATCTCATCTATTTGCCATATAAATTTTCGCAGATTTTAGGCATGGTGGTATGCAATACTTCAGAAGAATGATACTAGAAATTACAAAAGCAAGGTTGTGATAAGTTCTATATTAAAGTTCATAATCTCTGTAGCTATTTGTCAATGTTATTCACTTTTTGCTCAGTCTATTTCACATGAGTATACTGAATCAATTCCGCTCGCGCTGATTCCGACAATTTTTTTATTTTCTAATCGGATTTGACATAATGAAGCCTGTGGTATATCTTTCAACCTATTTTTTTCTAGTATATTATTCATAACAAATGCCGGTTCTGTAGAGAGGACACTATTTCCGTAATATATCAAGCATGTCTCCATTAAGTTTTTACACGAATAATCCTTTGGGAGAAAAAACTTCTTCAGCATCGGTTGATATTCTATTCCATACAATTAGAAATTGTGGCTGGTCACCAATATAGAGCAAGATCCCAGGCCCGCCAGACCTTACTTATTTTCTGAGAAACAAAATGTGTGGAATAGAGTAGTGTTAGTATGTACTTTGATCATACGCATATAAGCTAGTTTGTGACGACGGCCAATTTACAGATACGAGGTGCTAGCGGTACGTAAAGATGTTACTCACTTTTCTTGAGGTCTTGAGTGCTGATTTTGAGGTATGTTTCAGAGAATATTGATAAAAATTGATAATCAACACTGCTAGACTCTTTCCATCGATGCAGACTCTTTAAAGTTCACAAAGAATAACGTGATCTTGCTTATAGTTCGGGTGCTAATTTTTATATATGACACCCAGGGTACAATTTCAATATTTTTTGTTTACAGCTAGATTAATCGTAGGGCTAAACATCCCCCAGACACATCTAAAATATCGCTGTGAGTAAAAGCGCGAGGTCACTATTTGTAGTATAGTAAGTGAAGTATCTATAGGCATCCAACTCTTCCTTGGTCTGGCTATTTATAAGGAGTCTTAAAATTGCTCACTGAGTATTATATATGAAAATTAGGACTCAGACTATAAATAAGATTACGATATTTTTTGCGAGCTTTAAAGCGTTTAGCATGAATTACCGCCGATGGGAAGTGTCTGGCAGTGTTGATTATCAATTTTCAACAATATTCTCTAGAACATACATAAAAATCAGCACTCAGACTTCAAGAAAAGTGAGTATTGTCTTGTAGTAAAAATAACACCTCGTACCTATAAATTGGCCGTCGGCACAAATTAGTAAATATGTGTATGATCAATGTACCGACTAACTCTATTTTAATTCACAAATTTTGTTTCTCAGTAAATAAGTAAGGTCTGGCGGGTCTGGGATCTTGGACTGATAGGTTTAATGATAAATACTCGTAATTGTATGAACTGATTTCTTACCTTTTTAACACATAGACCAAGAGCCAGAGCCAAAAGAAGTCCCCGAAGTTACTAAGCCCAGTTTTTTGATAGTTTATTACAATGGTTTTATACATAAACATACTGCGGTCAGTCAAGCGAAACTGAAATAGGCGTCTCAGGTACGCTATAAAAGCTGTCGTTCCTGCCACAGTAATAAAATGAATTTACTTAGGCTAAAAATTGGTATAAAAATAGTATATTATTTATAAATGAAAGTTATTGCAGTCAGTCAGCTAAATTTGGAGACAAAACTGGTCAGTCGGCGGCAATGTATGTATGTATTCTGACATTTTGAATCAATCAATGTCACTTTTAATGTTGCTATGATACCAATACAGTTTATTCTATTGCAGGATACGAAACATCATAGCAATATTAAACGTGACATGGATTGATTCGAAATGTCAAAATACATACATACATTGCGGCCGACTGACCAGCTCCGTCCTCACATTTAGCTGACTGACTGTCATAACTTTTATTTATGAGCAATATACTACTTGTATACCAATTTACAGCCTTAGTAGATCAATTTTATTACTGTGGCAGGAACGGCAGCTTCGATAGTGTACCTGAAACGCCTGTTCTCAGTTTTGCTTGAGTGACTACAGTATGTTTGAGTATACACAACCACTGTAATAAACTATCAAAAAATTGGGCTTAGTAAATTCAGAGAATTTTTTTGGCTCTGGTTCACCGTCTAATACCAAAGTATTCCGTGTGAACGCATTTTACATTGCAACTAATGATTATTTTAATTCTGTAGGCATTGCATTGTCTTGAGTTCTGAGAAATTATTTGACTTCGGGATTTGTTGTTGATAAATGAAAAGTACTCAAAAATCTGGGAGTCTGATTCCGAATAAGCTACAAGAGTCTAATCAAAATTGAGGATTATTATAGGTTAATTTCAAAATATAGCTTCTATGCTGCTATATAACTAATTACTATGTACTCAAGGCATTCCAATCGTCACATTATTATTTCTTGACATATCACCTCAGTCCTGTAATTCTTAGAAACAACACGCAAAAATATATTCCCGCTATTTTGCATTGCATTTATTTTATAAGCAAAATATTAATCCCTAATCTTGAATTATAAACATGAGACAGAATAAGAAACTAGAATAATATTTTTCTACAGTCACTATAGAATGATACCTATTCCACACGCTGTAGCGTGCGGAATAGGGGTCATTCCGCACGCTAAGAGGTTCCTAAGATAGCCGTGTGGCCTTGCGAAAAAACTGTTTCATTACTGTCATAATTTCAATTCTTTTTGATTTTCTTATCACTCCTCTTGAAAAATGGAGTCAATATGAGTAATCTTATCAACATTTGATGAATTGGAATGAGATCAATGAAGCAAAATCTTTCTCAGAAAACGATATATTTTAGTTATAGATATTCACGCGGACACCTTCGACTGTAGAAAAAATAACATCCGTCACTCGTGCGAATCGATCATACCATGCTCATGTGAATTCTGCCACTCGACTTCGTCTCGTGGCTGAATTATTCGCATTCGCATGGAATGATCTCCATTCCGCACTTGTATCGGAATATACTATTATATGCATGTCTTAATTTGCATATTCTACACGCGAGTGCATATGGCCTGAATGTTGATTTAAGTAGAAGATGTTATTTGAATACTGCAAATAACTACATGTGACATGTGTCAAGAGATTTCAATGAATGTTAATCCAAATATACAGGTTTAAAGAAATAGTGCAAAGTTATGAATACTGCAAACATTTTAAATAGCATTTAATGAGTTCCTTCTGGCATACATTATGTTTTTCCAGCAAGACTTTTGATAGTTGTCGATATCTTGGTTGATTTACTCCTATGAGCTTTGTTTTAGAGCACCTATCAGTCTCGCCACAATTTCTTAAATTATATTTTTGTAGCAATTATTATGAGGAAATTACATTTGTTGAGACCGGTGAAGGGAGGTTTTATTGCCTTCGCTAATTCAGAGAGGGTGCTTTGCTTTGAATATTTGGATCTATTTATTGACAAAAAACATTCAATAGACAATCCTTCAATAGCTAACAGAGATTATTTGGGAAACAAGGCCAAGTGAACAAATCAGTTGCAATCGGTAACTCGAAATAGTAACACAATTGAATATAATTGAGTTCTATTCGACGAGCTCACAAAACAACACGTAGTTCGAGGTGTTAGTCTATATTCCTCCCATTAGTGAGAGAAAATAATATTTTGGTGAACTGAATCGGACAATCTATCGTGAAGTTAGAACTGGTAAATCAAAAAAGAAGTTTTGACATCAACGTGGTAAATTGGAAAAGAATATGCCTCGAAATTCTTTGTTATTTGGTCACGGATTAAGGAGGTGGATGAACTATTTTCTTTGCCATAACCAAATTCTGGGTATTCTAGTTTCGATCGTTAGAAATAATGATTCGTAAAAATACAGTCCACTGAATTTAGCTTATTTTATAAGAGCCACACAAACATCAATCGAGAAATTGAAAATTGTTGCCCTGACAACTAATACTTGATATTCAACAAATTTCTGATCACAGTACTATTGATTGCAAGGTTATTGTTCTTGGATGTGGTATATGCTTTACTCACGAAAGCAACTCAATTTGGAATCACATTACATATTACTGTAACCGAAATTGAATAGCAATTATCAAGAAATTCAATACTAATTACAAATTGAATATGACCTATTTCACTGAAGAAGGCATCTAGAGATGCTTGGTTTCAAGAGCACAGCGTAAAATTATTTGAAAATTAAAAAAATATGTGGAAGCCAAATCCTATAGACAATTCTAGAAAGATTGGTTTAATAATATATTATGCTAGAAGGACCAAACGATCGTCATTTTTGTCAAGGATGAATCTAGCTGCATTCGATGAAGACGAGGACAAATCTTAAGGTGAAGACGAGTACGAAGTACGAGGCAGAGGCAAGGCGAAGCACGAGACGAAGATAACGGCTAAACCCAAGGCGTAGCTTCATGCAGCCAAATTCATCGGTGATAATAATGACAGCTGTTCAGTGTCCGTGTTGCATACGATACTTTTTATAGCAAGCGCACCGAGGTACTTCTATTACTGAGTTTCTCAATTAATTTTAGATGTATTGAAACTATCTTATCAATTTTACGAAGAAATTTTTGCAATTGCGATCACATTTACAGCAAACTTATATGATTTTATTGATTGATATTTTTCACATATCTGTGCTTCCCTATTAACAGTAAATGCATAACTATTAATGATAAAAACATTTCATAACACATTTTTAGCGCATTTTTAGCGCATTTTTTGGAAAAAAAGCGCTATTATATTCACTTTGGCTGTCTGGCTGGCGTGACGCTGAGTTCTCAGCAACTATACTATTTACAGACTTGAAACTGGTACTAAATAAAAGCTGCTGTTCCATAGGTTTGCACAAATTGCTTCAATTCAAGCTCAGTGATTGTGGAAGATTAAATTATTCAATTAATTGTTTCAAGTGAAACAATGCCCATAGATATATATGACTTCAGGGATAAGGCAACTAAAATTTATTGAAGTAGATAAAAATTTAGTTACAACTTTAGCCGCGGGTGTCACTTTTATTATGTACAGTTGTCAAATCTATCTGGGATTCATTCAATGACTTGTTTGACGCGAATTTGAAGCTTATTAGAATGAATTATTATCATTGGATGAAAAATTGTTTACTTTTGGTGTATTTTTTTCATATAACTTTGATAAAGATTAAATTAATATTTTAAGTTACAGCACTTGACCTCCCGTCAGTCAATAACTAAACAATGAAGATTAAAAGGTATTTTTGAGTTTGTATATGCATAAATTATGTACCTATCAAATAGTCAACTTGAAACTAGTACTAAATGGAAGCTGCTGTTTCGTAAGTTTGCCCAAACTGCTTGATTTCAAGCTCAGTAATTGTGGGAGATGGAAATTTGCGAAATCTCTGAAGTAACAAGCATTCATGAGCTGTCAAAAATGCGCTTTCATCATCTAGATGATTCTTTAATTTTTAGCGCATTTTTTGGGAAAAAGCGCTATTTTATTCACTTTGGCTGTCTGGCTGGCTGGCTGGCTGGCGTGACGCTGAGTTCTTAGCAACTATACTATTTACAGACTTGAAACTGGTACTAAATAGAAGCTGCTGTTTAGTAGGTTTGCACAAATTGCTTTAATTCAAGCTCAGTGATCATGGAAGATTAAATTATTCAATTACTTGTTTCAAGTGAAACAATGCCCATAGATATATATATGACATTAGGGATATGGCAACTGAGATTAATTAAGGTAGATAAAAATTTAGTTACAACTTTCGCCGCGGTTGTCACTATTATTATGTACAGTTGTCAAATCTGTCCAGGATTCATTCGATGACTTGTTTGACGCGAATTTGAAGCTTATTAGAATGAATTATTATCATTGGATGAAAAATTGTTCACTTTTGGTGTATTTTTTCTTATATAGCTTTGATAAAGATCAAACTATCATTTTAAGGTACAGCACTTGACCTCTTATCAGTCAATAACTAAACAATAAAGATTAAAAGGTATTTTTGAGTTTGTACATGCATAAATTATGTACCTATCAAATAGTCAACTTGAAACTAGTACTAAATGGAAGCTGCTGTTTCGTAAGTTTGCCCAAACTGCTTGATTTCAAGCTCAGTAATTGTGGGAGATGGAAATTTGCGAAATCTCTGAAGTAACAAGCATTCATGAGCTGTCAAAAATGCGCTTTCATCATCTAGATGATTCTTTAATTTTTAGCGCATTTTTTGGGAAAAAGCGCTATTTTATTCACTTTGGCTGTCTGGCTGGCTGGCTGGCTGGCGTGACGCTGAGTTCTTAGCAACTATACTATTTACAGACTTGAAACTGGTACTAAATAGAAGCTGCTGTTTAGTAGGTTTGCACAAATTGCTTTAATTCAAGCTCAGTGATCATGGAAGATTAAATTATTCAATTACTTGTTTCAAGTGAAACAATGCCCATAGATATATATATGACATTAGGGATATGGCAACTGAGATTAATTAAAGTAGATAAAAATTTAGTTACAACTTTCGCCGCGGTTGTCACTATTATTATGTACAGTTGTCAAATCTGTCCAGGATTCATTTGATGACTTGTTTGACGCGAATTTGAAGCTTATTAGAATGAATTATTATTATTGGATGAAAAATTGTTCACTTTTGGTGTATTTTTTCTTATATAGCTTCGATAAAGATCAAACTATCATTTTAAGGTACAGCACTTGACCTCTCATCAGTCAATAACTAAACAATGAAGATTAAAAGGTATTTTTGAGTTTGTACATGCATAAATTATGTACCTATCAAATAGTCAACTTGAAACTAGTACTATATGAAAGCTGCTGTTTCGTAAGTTTGTCCAAACTGCTTGATTTCAAGCTCAGTAATTGTGGGAGATGGTAATTTGCGAAATCTCTGAAGTAACAAGCATTCATGAGCTGTCAAAAATGCGCTTTCATCATCTAGATGATTCTTCCATGTTTTTTTCTAATGTCAATTTGATTTATAACTATGAAATTAAAGAGTACCAACGGCATCCATGATCCACAATTATCATTTTTACGCTCTCTACAGGCCATTAATATTTATTAATGTTCTGTCTATAGGGAATTGATGATTATTGTTTTTATAGTTTGGAATGAGGAACTTTCGATGCAGAATTCAGATTAGACATAATATGGTACCTTCGTTAGAAAATCATTCGAGCAACAAGGTGTTATTTTGAATGACTATCAAATTCTTGTAATTCTGTAAAACAATTCATTGTCCTGTGATCAATCCAATATCCTTTGGAGATGTGCAAATATGTATGTAACATATAAACCGATAGCCACATTCACCACGAGGTAAATTAGCAGACAGTCTGAAATTAGTGCTATCCGATTGCACTCTGCAGTTCAATCCGCTTTGTAACGTTTCGTTGCCTTACCTCCTACGTTGCACTGTCACGTTCCGGTGTCATGTTCCACAGTAACTGTCAATTCACACTGCTCTGCTGCCAGTGTGATGCAATCGTACACTGCAGAGGCGGCCGAGGACAACCTATACATTAAATAATCAAAAAAAATAAGATAATTAATTCTAAACAAATTTCCTGTTTTGTCTTACGACTAGTGATCTATCTAAACCACCAGACAGCTCTCCTTGAAGAATCACAGAAAGAGTGATAATTTAAAGAATCAAGTTCCTACAAAATTCAAGCAAAATTATATTATCACATCAATAAGCAACTAGTGCTATTTTCTGGAAGATAGAAGTTAAGATCACACACTAAAGGCGAATAAAGTGATCACTTAAATGAAATATTCCATGTTTATAGCTTATTTTACATTTGGAAACGACATTTCTTCAAGATAACATGACAATTTGATACAATAGTAACAGGATCAGATGAAATAGGCGTCGAAAATTCTCGTAAGGATTCACACTAATGTCTGATAGCGCTATGTGACAAAGTGTATATTGTTGAATAACGCCTTGGTTAGACGGTAGTGTGGCCCCAGCATAAGATTATTTCTAGATTATCAATGTCTTGAGGATAAAATAAACAAAATCACGGGAAACAATGAGTACCACAATGGGTGATGGATACAAGTTGTAATTGTATTATTCCACTGTTTGATCACTTTATAAATTTACCAATACGTCTCTGAACAGTCTCCCAGTTTTCCCCATCCTATTAGTGAATTTAAGGGAGATAGAAGCAATGCACACAGATTTATGTCGTTTAATTTAGCGGAGTCACGTGTCAGGCAACGTGAACAGTTGAGTATCGCTAGTCGACATCATATTAACTTGATATTCATCAGAAGAGAGGTAAAGACGTCGCAAGACGCCCATCCGTTGTGGAATTGATAGCTGGTGTCCGCGAGAGTATTACAACTTTAGACCAAGTTGGAAATTTCTCTCTACTGTCGGATGTTCTCAAAGATGTAAGCTTCAAGTAGCGTGGAAGATGGAGTATTAAACGGATAACCGACTGACTGCAGGATATTATATTCTACGCTCCAATCTTGAAATTTTATTGCTAAAGTTATCCTCATATATATTCCATCATCCTCTTTATAATAGTGATAAGTTTTTCTGTTATATTCTGCAATTAGTGAATAAAATTCAATCGAGTTAACAACCAAATATGGATTAGAATAATAAAAAGCAGCCAAAAAGAAATTCCCTCACCACACTAAATATTTTGAGAGCTAATATCGATTTTCAATTCTAATTGTGATAAATATGTGGGGGATTTTTATCTATGTGATAATAATTATTTGTTTCGATGATAACCTATAGTAAATTATACTAAATTACAAATCATGTTGCTCATTACATTGCAAACAAATACACACCTATACCTCTGGGTTGATACCAGTGTTTACAGTAGTTAAAGGCCATTGTTCCAATGCACCGAGCCATTGTTAGCGGCTGAATAATATGCATCATATAATACTGAACTATTCTTCAAATAGCTTTCAAAGCTTCAAACTTTGGTTGAAGCTATATGTTTATTCATATGTAAAATGGAAATTTAAACCAAGACAGCATCAATTTTCCCAACAACGGCATTCTACTCCTCATTTATTTGTGGCGAACACCCAACGCCTTCAAGATATTAGTTCTTTGCGACCTAATCGTGGCAGAGGTGGTGGCCGCCAAAATTCTGTACAAGATGCTGTAGAAGTTAATCCAACTTTTAGCATTCGATGAATATCTCAAGAGTAGGGAGAAGTACCTCGCCATTCAGTGTGACAAATTTGGAGAAATCACAATTACCATCCATTACACTTTCAACATGTTTAAGGCTTAATAGAACCAGACCATTTTTAACGAATGATGTTTTGTGAATGGGTTTTACAGCTCATGCCATAATCGCTAATTTCCTCTCATACATAATATTTTCTGATGAAGTAATTTTCACGCGAGAGGAAATTCATAATTATCATAATTCGTCATATTGAAGCCAAAATGATTCAAATATTGTTGCACAAAATATGAGCTTCAAGTATGCAAAAGCTCACATTTCTTCGTGCGCGCGTTACAAAGTTTTCTCTTCACAAAGAATCAAAATGGGACATAAAATACATCATTTTCGTTTTCTGCACTCCTTCTCTATATGAACTCCAAGTATGCCAAATCTCAAAGTCCTTCGTGTATACAATATGCTTAAAAAGGGGGCCGGAAGTTTTCTCCTGATGTATTATTACATAGATGAATCAGAAAAACATTCCTGCCTTCAAATAAAACGGTGGCTGGAGTACCACGAATGAAAAATAAGTGGTAATATCGGAGAATTAGTGAAGAGATTGGCATTATTTCATGTATTCGTTATTCTTGTGTATGTTGTATATCCTCAAAGTCATTTCATCAATAATTTTGCCATTAATTACTGAAAATTCGAATAAATGACAGTTTCGTGATAGTATTTCCAAAAAATGTCAAGCGATTATGTATTCGCAAAGTGAGAAATATACAATATTCGTATAATAGAAAATATGTTAATTTTGAATACTTTCATTGATATTGGGTTGGGTCGACCTCTGTAGGGCTAGTGCTACCATAAAAATAGGGAAAACAAATATATGTGTTCTTTGTTACACGACCTAGAGTTTGAAATCTTTATTCTCCACGTCGCACAGTGTGGGAAAATCAAAATCTAACGGGATTTAATTCTAAATGTCAATTTTTACCGATTCGTGAACCGATGATATCTATTTGTAGTTAGAAAACTGCTCATAATAATTACATACTAGAAAAAAATTTAGGTATCTTAGAAAAAAAGTTGAAATTAAAAAATGTTGACATAAATTTGATCGTTTGATTTATATTTGACGCGGCGAGAATTCGCGTAAACTATTAACCCGATTACTGAGAGATTTTACTTACAACATTGCTTTATCTTCCATTTATTGTAAATCTTGTATCTTCAACCAAGGTAAATACAGAAATATTCAATCAATCTGATAATGATAAGTTTGTGAAACAAACATCTATCGAATCAGAAGGCAAAATGAACATTTTTTATGAGAAGTTGTGGATATAATTGTGATAAAGTTCAGTTATTCCGCATTATTCCAGCGGTAAAGTATATACATATTATAGCATCGAGTCTTGGCTTTCAGATAAAGTTACAATCTCTTGCGCATTTTCGCGACATTGATACATTTTCTTCAATTTTTAGAATGGTCTTCGAAACTGCGAGAAAACTGATATTTGGATTTCTAAGGGAAAAAATGAGCGCCTAGAAGACATTTTTTGCTTTTTTTAAGATCAAATACCAGTTCATCAAGTTTTCTGAGGCTGCTTTATGGAAGACCTTGTGTTTCAAATTGGAACAAAAATGGATTGCAAATTGTGGACATCGCGAACGTTTTTTAAACAAAAACGTAGGCTGGTTGAACGTTAACATAAATGTGCCACATACTGTCGCACAACAAAGCTTATCTTATTCTCATTCTATTAAATCAGGTAGGCCGCGAAAGAGATTTGCAAAATATTGTGATAGGACTAAACAACGAAAAATTCGAAGTTTTTTGGAATCGACTAGCCCTGAATAAATCTTCGCAAAGCGGGAAAAAAAGACTGCTGCTATCATGAATGAATTGTCAATTGGTTCACCGAATAGACACACGACAATTAAAGAAGCTTGTGAAAGGATGATCAGTGATCCGGGATCCGGTATCTTTATCTGCAGATGAAGCATCAGGTATTTCACCAATATGAAATAATACGCCAGAGGGTTAATAAATTAGCTAAAAATCTATTACTGTCATATGATCAGATAAAAGATGCTAAGAAACAATGCTATCCACAGGGAGAAACTGTAACAGTCATCTGCTGGATGTTATTAACAGTCGCTAGTTGATCATAGCATCAGGCGTCTGTGCTTAGTCCGGAAAGTGGTTTGAAGTTATATCGATAAGTTGAAAACAGGTTCAAGGGAATTTTCATTATTTATTGATTGGAGTTGTGATGAAAATCTTTTCAGTACTTCCATGGTACAAAATAAGCTTAAATGCTAGGGGAGAGAAAATAATAATGTGGTAGTTTTAGTATTAATCTCCATATCTACCTCCAAAGAGCCAATTTTTTAAGAAATTGTTGAAACGGAAATTGATTATTTCAAAAGTATGTTTCTATTTCATTTGTTATAGTTATTTTCTTGATAGAACCGAGTTCATCACTTTGTGTCCACTTATTTCAACATTTCAACACAAATTGTAACTATTCATCAGCAAAATATTCATTTGGTATCACTGGGAATTAAATCTCGCTGGATTTTGATTTTCCTACACTGTACGTCGACACGATTTCATCCACGCATCACATTTTGCACACCCAGAACAATTTTCGATATGCAGTTTACAAGAGATTGATAGTAATATTTTTTTCTGTCGATATTTCAAGTAAATAGTAGAAACTATCTTTCCATAATAGTCCAAGATCCCAGACCCGCCAGACGTTACTTATTTTCTGAGAAACAAAATGTGTGGACTGGAATAGTGTTAATCGGTACTTTGATCATACGCATATTTGCTAGTTTGTACCGACGGCCAATTTATAGTACGTTAAAAGTACGTCAAGACATTACCCACTTTTTTTAAGTCTGAGTGCTAATTTTTATATATGTTCTAGAGAATGTTGTTGAAAATTGAAAATCAACCCTGTCAGATACCTCTCAATGGCAAGAACTCCTGCTAAACGCTTCAAAGCTCGCAAAAAGTAATTTAATCTTACTCATAGCCTGAGTCCTAATTATTATATATGATACTCAGGGAGCAATTCCAATACTTTCTGTAAACAGTCAGACCAAGAGATAGATGAATGCCCATAGATACTTCGCTTACTATCAAATCTACAAATAGTAATCTCGCGCTTTAACTCACAGCGATATTTTAATTGTGTCGTGGGAATGTTTGGCCCTACGATTGATCTGGCTGTTAACAAAGAGTATAAAAATTAGTACCCAGACTATGAGCAAGAATTCATAATTCTTTGCGAGCTTTAAAGAGACTAACAGAAATTACCACCGATGGAAAGTGTTTAGAAGTGCTGATTATCATTTTTTAACAATTTTCTCTAAAACATACATAAAAATAAGCACTTATTCCTTTAAAAAAAGTAAATAATGTCTCAACGTACATTGAGCACCTCGTATCTATAAACTATATATAACTAGCAAGTATGTGTATGATCAAAATACCGACTAACACTACTCTATTTCACACATTTTGTTTCTCAGAAAATAAGTAAGGTCTGGCGGGCCTGGGATCTTGCTCTATAACTATTTTGAACGACTGTCACCCTGACTGTCACTTTGACATATTCTAAAACAGCACCGTTTTGTAGCTCTATTCCTGCTTTTCCGATTCTTCATAATTAACTCAGCTGCAACCTTCTAGCGCGCGTTACAAAGTTTTTCCTCTACGTGAACCTAAAATGGAACAGGCTGTATATAATTTTAGCATTCTGCACTTATTTATGCGCATGATATACTTAAAAAAGGGTGAACAAATTTATTCCATACTTTTTCGTGATTTTGAACTATGTGAAAGACATGATCGTTTGTTAATTGAAAACATATTGAATGCATCAAAATTTCTCATATCTCGCTCCCATCTGTTTTTCCAATTCGACATGATAAATAACGGATTTTCAATTGTTTTAACACCAGCATAATAAATGCTAACGCTCTCTGTAACCTAGTTACGGGATGTTTGTTTACTTTCCCTCTGTGATATGAACCAGTTACCGGTGAATAAATCACACACACACGTTGAAACAGCGGTATCTGTACCAGCATCACCCTTTTATGAAATGAGTCAACAGAAACAGCGAGAAATATATGTATATATAGTTTTATTTGTGTCAAAATCGATGATTGATAGCAACGGTTAATGATGATGCTTCCTGTAAATTTTAGTAGATTTTGAAATATTCTGAACATGGTGTACCTCTTGTGATTTATATCAAGAGAAAATTATTATTTCCAGTTGTACTTGGATGATGTTAGATCAGACTATCATAATGTTTAGCACATGATATCGTATTCTCTTCGTAATATGAGGTTTTATCGGAATACGGGCCTTATTCTGCTTTGTCATTAAATAAGAAGACGAACATTCTAAAATTGAGCTTCTTTAGAATCTGTTCGCATTGGTTTGATGAAAGAAGTAGTAATTTGGTAACGCGATAATGACCGGTGGAAAATTACAAATTATACAGTTTTAATTCCAATATATGTACAGCCTATAGCTGAAATGCAACTTTAAATTTCAATACAGTATTGCTGCAAAAAGCAATACGAGACAAGAGCAAGAGAAATAATTTTTGTAACAAGAAGAGATATCATTTGTTTAAAGCACCTATGCACGTAGTACATAAGGTTACAATACTTAGATGTTTATTTTTTTTAAATCGAGACATATGGATACAATAAAATTATAATAGAGCTGATAATAATAACTTGAGATAGTAGGAAACGATAAGAACTATATAGGACTATGATAGCACCAAATTCTAGACAGAAATATGCTTCAACAACTATTTGTATGAGGATATCTCATGAAGGTAGCTAACTTCACATACATAAGATTGCTCATAGAAAATTCTCTTTGAATTACCACCGTTTTTCAAGTTGAACTCCTCACTGTGACGAGTTAACTTTATATCAGTTGAACTATTACCTTTTCTCTCTCTTCTTCCTAAAACTCACCACACAAATAACCTTGACTTGTTAGTTGAGCTCAAGCTAAAAAATTAGCGAGACGGGAAATTGTTTAATTTCTTGCCTTGCTTAGCAATTTGAATTGATATACGTTAAAATATTGTTTCATTCATATGAATAACCACACATATCCTTATTTTCGAAACAATTATATAGACTTATCGAAATTATAGTATGATGTATTGAAGTGAATTGATGAACGTTTTCTGCTTGTTCCTCTAGTAAGGGCTTTTCGTTGGAATGTCATATATAAATTATGTACCATTGACTGCGTACATTGATGTATGGGTGAACTCTAGAAGTGATTATAGTAGCATAAACGGTGCTCAACTGGCTGATAAGGTGATAATTTCATGTAATGTTCAGAGATATAAGTGAAGAAATCAATTGTTAAATAGAATGATACATGATAGTTAACTAGGTCTCGTCTTTACAGATGAAGCCAAAGCTGAAGCCATCGCTGACAGCCTCGTCCAACTACGAGCATTGTGACATTTCTTTCGTAAGTCGCATCAATCGAGAGGTATGGAGAAAGTTGAAAGATGCGACAGAATATGCAATCTGTTCAGCTAGTCCAGCTGGTTCAACAGAAGAAAAACTCCAAGACATAACAAAGTGCACAACAAAGCACTCCGTCTTTATCACGAAAAGGTGTCGATGCATTGACAAATATTACAAAATCTGCCTTACGACTCTGATACTATCCCCAACAGTGGAGGGAAGTGGATATATGTATGTGCCATGGAAAGACCATAAATTCCCTCAGAACTACAGACCGACCAGTCTCCTCTGAACGATGGGCAAATTGCTTGAGAGTATTATGCTTACACGTCTGCAAGAAGAATTAACCACACTAAAAATAATCCCGGTGCACCAGCACGGCTTCCGACAGAAACACTCGACAGAACACCAGCTGCTACGTGTTGTGGAATACGTAACTAAAGGTTTCAATAACCTTCAAGCTTAAGAGACAATCTTCTTCGATGTAGAGAATTTATTCGACAAGATCTGGCACATGGACTCCTTCACAAACTCTTCAAAGCAGGCGTCAGTTAAGCAATCACTCATCTTCTTTATGCATATCTGCACAGAAGAAACTGATACCAAATCATCTATGCGTAGCATCACAGCAGGGCTATCACACGGATCCCTGTTCTCAACTTCCCTGTTTAACATTTACTGCAGCGATATGCCATCACAAACTGCAGGCACAACCAATGTTGCTAACAAGGTGCCACATACAACCCAACGGTTTTGAGAATGAAGTACTATGGCGTCCCAAGATTAAATATCTCGGTCTTTGTTCGATCGATTTTTGACATGGGGTCCGCATATCGAGACAAACTGTCAAACCGTGAGCGAACTCACAACAGCACTCTATCCATTACTCAATTGTCACAGCGCGCTGTCGCTAACAAACAACGATTTACAAAGTAATCATCAAGCGAGTCATAGCTTACGGCATATTAGTGTGGGAATATGCAACAGGCTTGGATATCAAGATGCTACAAACGGTGCAAAACCAAGCGCTGTGAATTGCCATGGATGCACCATGGTCTGTCCTTTGTAAACAAATTTGGAGAGAATTCAAGATTGAATCAATCACCGATTTCACGCTCAAGCGAGCTAGCAAATTTCTCGCAAATCTGTCACACCATCCAAACACTGGTATTAAACGACTGGCAGAGTACGGCGAAGACGAGAAACATCGCCACAAGCGATTGGCTATCTGAATACGCCAAGACGGCGACACATCAGTGCAAAGACCTATTTTCCTATCATAAAAATATTCGACAGGAAAGCCCGGTACTTCCATGAGCCCGTCATGATCAAAGATCAACGAATTAAATGATGTATAAAGAATATGATATTAGGAGAAAAGTAATCGAGAAATTTAGGTAAGATTAATTATTGTGTTGGTCTCTTCACATAGTATAAGTGACCAATAAAAGCATCCGGAATAATACAAATTATGATGGATATGACAAAACTCCAGAAAACTCCAGATAACTTCAGATCCATCTATCACACACCGATATCATCCAACCAAATAACAAAAATTCTTCATCTCTCTTCATAGATATTTATCTTTCTTTCAGTTTGTTTGTTGTTCGGATTTTCACTTATTTGAGTCCGGTTTCCGGCTCTAGAGTCCGGTGTGTTTCAATGTAATAGAAAACTGTGTTTGTGTGTATGTGTGCCTGTTTGCCGATTGCAGCGCCACACAAGATAACAACAATAAAGTATTTGCTGAGGAAATTACCATCGGATTCTGGACTTATCGAAATAGATTTTCGATTATTTCCGGGAAGCATGGCTCAGTGAACGTATTATTAATCAAACAAGAATCAGATACAATAGGTTGTAGGGTGAATAAGAACTAGTGTAATCGAATTTAACAGTGTACTGTGTACGAGGGTAACGCTACGGTTATAAAGAAAACAAAATCAGATAGACTATAGAAAACATAAGTAATTTGTCTGCCACTTGAAGGCAAGTTTGAAAGTTAGGTTGAATCAATATTGGCTTGTTGATTATTTCAACTATCGTTGTAGCAGAATATGGAATTATTCATCATGTATTTTTGAATCATGATGAATTTGGACAAGAAAGAATATATATTTAATATTGAAACAAGGAATATAGAGGCCTCCTACAACAGTTACCGAAAATAAACGTTGCTGATGTTGGAAATATAATTGAGAACGTTGAAGCAATTTATGCAGGTTCTTAAAAGCTGATTCAATTTTTCAAAGTGCTCGAGTAGATCAATACATGTATTTGGATACAGTATTCGAATACAATTTACTCAAGTACTAAGATCGATAATTCTACTATTTGTTCTACGTTCGATCATTTAGGAATATATGACGATATAAGTAATATGGAGAAGGAAAAGCATTCTTCAATTTCATTAATGTTTAATGTTTGTCACTTATTGTTTAATACTTTTTCATTGTCAATGAATTTGGATCCACAACATTAACATGATTGTACTGAAGCTTCAAACCTTTAACTCAAAGCGAATGATAAATTGAATGATTGCACTGGAATGCAGCTTTCTAATACCAAATTGGAATACTTATTTGTACTAAAATACCAGTATCAAGAACTTATTGCTACATTCAAAAACTTAATAGTACTCGAGTCTAGTATGCGAATACTGGTATTTTTTAAATTCTTTGTTCCACAAATACGAGTTTGGTGGACTATGAAATTGAATGAATCGGCACTCATGAACTCATGAGGATTGGAAAAATTCAACAATAAGAAAGAAGCAACAAGCCATGGATAAAGTGATGAATGCAGAAATGCGGGCCTGATAAATGCAATAAAGCTGGTTGAACAGAGAACACTAACTGCTGAAGAATATACTAGAAAATGTTTTCTCAAAATACTCAGGAAAGGACCAGAAAGAACGATCATATTACATCTTGGAAATACGTCATCAAATTCGCCGTACTCACATGATTTGTATAGGGATAAAAAAAATCATTGAAGTATTTGAATTTGAGTACTGGTTACGAGCTTAATCGATCGTCGTTATGCTTATAGTTTCGAATTATATTTGTTCACGAAACAACTGTTTGAGATACTTTATCACCCTTTCCTGAAATTCTGTGGATGGTTCAGTTCTGCGCTAAATCAAAAAGAGTAGAGCCAAATTGACCTAGAACCACTAGAAGTTGACAATTACTCAATTGAGATCTCAATTTCTATCTTCTGAAAACCTATGGACACTGGAATTATAAGTCGAACCACAAGTGGAGCTACATCATACTTTCGATCCCAGGAGTTAATATATTCATATTTAATTACAATATTTATATAATTTTGTTGTCTCAACCGCTTTTTCATCAATTGTACATTTTCATACTTTGAAAAATCTGACGTGGACAACACGTGACTTACTTGTGCATCATTGGATATATATTTTGTATATGATAATACGACGATCAGACACGAAATTTCATCGTCCCACTGCTAATTGTTCTGGATTCAACCAAAAAATTCTGGAAATCTGCTAAGTAAACTGTGCTTTTGGCCCAGTCGGTTACTTTAAAAATAGTAGATCATCATTTTTATCCTACAACATTCCTAAATCCCAGTCTCCAAGATTCTACGGCTAGCAGTTCTGAATTTATGCGCAAATTAAGAAAAAAAATACAATTGAAGTGCACTTCCAGTTCAGTCGATTGTTATGAGAATGGTAGGCAATCATTTAGATGCTACTAAATTTCAATACTCTACTGCCGATTGTTTCGGATTTATGCGAAAATTTCCAAAAGACTGCCAAATAAAATGCACTTCCGGTTCAGTTGATTCCAATGAAATCTAGACGGTACTATCGTCTTTATTACTGAATTCCAGAATTCTGCGTTGGATCGTTTTGGATTTATGCGGAAAATTCAAAGAATGTTTCAAGTAAAGTGCGTTTCTGGTATCGACGATTGCAATCATAATGCGAGGTGTACAACTAGATGTTATAGAAGTGCTTAATACGAAATTTCAATATTTTACGATTTATTGTTTTGAATTTATGTGGAAAATTCGAAAAGTCTGTCATATAAAGTGCACTCTCGGCTCAGGCGATTGATACAAAAATAAGAGATAATAATTTAGATGCTAATCCTTCTGGATTTATGTGGAAAGTTCAAAAAAAGTTTCAAGTGAAGTGCACTTTCGGTACAGACGATTGCAACCATAATGCGAGATGCATAACTAGACTCTAAGCACAAAATTTCAACATCATACGTTTGACGGGCTTTGAGATTTGCGAGTTACGAACGCATATACGTACCGACATCAAGTAGAAAATAGTCAAAATAGATTAAGGGATGCTTAAAACGGATATATACATCAGAATATCGAATTGTGAATTTTGTCGGTTCCACAATAATTGTACAAAGTGGGAGTGGTCTATTGCATTTCGAGAGACTATTAGACCTTATCTCGAATATTTCAGACTTTAATTGTAATTCCTGGTGTATTATTATTCCGATTTATTTATTGGTACTCAAGGTTTTAGTAGCTTTGAACTCTTTTGTAATCAAAAGCATCAAGACATCCTTGTAAAATTCCGCTGTTGACATTCTGAAATACCAGTTGTTCCCTAGTAAGTTTTATCAACAGAAGCCATCTAATAACCCTAGAGTTTATAGATAATCGTTTCTTATACTAATTTCACAACTTTATTTCCACCCACATTTATTTTCTACTTAAAGTTAGTTTCAAAACAAAGCATGATAACTTTTAAAATTATTCCAGAGTAGGTCAAATAAAGAAGTTTACAAGCTTCAAATAGAGCTCAATATATAAACGCTTAAATACTTCTCAAAGGTAAAAACTGAAAGATAAAATCAGAAATAATTCTATTTGGAATATTTTCCATTGAAGTTTCAATAATTACATTGGAACCTTCTTTCTCAAACTCTTTACATATACATAAATGGAATTATGAGTACTTGAAGCACTTTCGAAAGTCGGCAGTATATATTTGTGTTTGTACTGGTGTGTAAAATTTCTTGTGGAGTGTTTGGAAGACGTTTTAGGATATACGACATGAGAATCTTTTATTCGTATTATTCTGAATCCGGACTTGAGTTCGGTTCTATTTTGTATTGGAAAACCAATACTCTGAAATACTTTTCATATCGGAAGGATGGTTACAACATTTGGAAAGAGTTGTAAAAGAATTCCTTTGATACTGTTTCAAGGTCATTGATATATGTTCAGAGCCATGCAACATATAAATTTGTACAAGTATGGCAGAACGATAAATTACACACATCGATGGTTTGAATTATCAAGGGGGTGGAAAGTAAGGCAAGATTTGTTCCAAAAATACCATCAGAAATGAACGCAAACATCACAAAAATGTTCATAAACCTTTAGAATAGTAGAAAATACAGTATCCGTATCAATAATTAAATAGATAAATCTGTATTTGAAATCTCAGTTGATATTTGTATTTCTAAATATTTGTGTATTTACCAAAATATGATTTTCTTATTCAGAAAAACTCTGCTCATAGTGATAATAATATTCTGAAAATAGATACTAGTTGCATTATTATCATCAATTGTTGAGTAATAAACAGTTATAATGTATTCTAAGTGCCTTACTTTATACAATGAGCTCTATTTTTGAATAGTAGTGATTTGTTTTTATCTCAAGTCCTAAATCATTACAGAATGATGATCTAAAAGTCACTTGGGAAAAACAAAGTGCTCTATTGCTTTCTCGAACTCAGAAAAGCGTAATGTGCTTCTCGTGTCAAGAATAAATGATAACTTATTGGGTATGACGAGATGGATAAGAGCGTTCAGTGCTTGGCGATCTCGGGAGAACCGAGTTCGACTCCAGGTGTTGTTCTCTGCTCACTTTCATTGGAAATTCATGTACTGTGTCTACTAGACATGCTGAAAAATAGTGATAAATAGGCTTTTGGGATTCGCATCAAATATATTCACAGGTTAAATTTGAACTCACTTCTAATTAAAAAGGACAGTAGGTAAAACGAAAGAGTAGATCAGTAATCCTCAACGATTGAACAAACGGAAGCAATTATTAGGTTAGAAGTGAGATAAATATAATTCCACACTCTCTGAAATCGCATAAGTACGACAGAGATGAATATACACCTTGGTGTTATCTCTAAAATGATTACGGTGTTTGTTGGTTGTGGCCAAAGGATTTATAATAAGTTTAATTTATACGTCGCAGTTGCTATCAAGCGAAGTATCTCATTAAGCACAAGACTGTATATGAGGCTACAGCTTATGGAATTAGACAATGCAAAAAGTTTTGCAATATGGCTTTTACTTTCTTAATTAATTGAATAGGCTGGCGTTGGAATCAATCTCTGGAATATATAAGATGGGTGAAATCTAATTTAAGAGAAAACTTCACATTGTTATGCTGCTACAAAATTATCAAGAATTTTTAGGCTTGGCAATCAATACATACGAGATTTGTTCGTAAAGTTCGACCAAAGTTGGAGATATGACACTACTAACACATCAAGGAAAGATAATGTTAAGCTATGGAGATGGGACCGATAACCTTATTATGAATCATGACCATAAAAATACTATAATGTAGTACACAAATATAGTTGAAAAGTATGCGGCATTGATTTGGGGTATTCATGTGAAATGATTTTCTAGATTCTTTGGATTTTTGCTGCGATAAGCTCCCTGATGAGTTTCCAATGTGAATCAGCTGAATTTCAATAGGTTTTTCGACTAAGATAATAATAACAAAAGAAAACTATTTCTCGAAAAAATAAAATACACTCACATTTGAGCGTCAATTAAGACATTTTCAAGAGCTTGAATCAAAAACAGGTCTGAGGTGAGTATTATATCTGTAGTATCTCTTACAAAAGAGGCTAGAAGGTTTTTAGTTCCAGTATAAAACAAAAAAATGATTGTGCGTACAGAGTACTCTGTCAAAAATCACTTTTGAATAGTGTTTTATCAAGACAAGATTTCTTGTCTTGATGATCATTTCTTGTCTTGTCTTGATTTTCAAGACAAGAAAATAAAAACTTCCTGTCTTGCCCTTTTCTTGACGATGCATTTCTTGTCTTGTTTCAAGAATTCTTGATATTTCTTGATCTTGACATGTAGGGGGATTCCCCTTTCTCTATTGCTTTATCCAATCCGAACACTCAGTTTAACGTTAGTGTCTACTCTTTATCCTCCCTGTCATTTATGTTATGAATCGATTCTAGCAACATTCTCCAAGATTGCCACCAATAGAAATAAATGAAAAGTCTGTCATTTTCATGTTTTAATCAGTATTTGCAATTATTATTTGTTATATGATATGGCAATGTTGCTAAGAGATAGCAACTTTCTTAGAGTATTGGGGAATCTACCTATACATTTCTTTTCTACATGTACATGAACGATTTAACCACCGGAAACTGACGACTTATGCATTTGATATGTATCAAATATTTGTTTTAATCATAGTCACAGATAGCTTCTACTGCCCTGACTTATATATAATAGGGAAAGTATTAGAATTGTGATTTTTTGACAGTTCAAGACTCTGATGAATTTTCACATTTTAGACCCTACTGAACACAAAAAACATATTTGAATGAAATAGGTCAGCCTGTCTGTCTAGAAGCATAATAATTAGAGAACCCGAACAAATTTTCAACTAAAATTTCATAATATTTGAGTTTTTTAATTTAAAATCTAGTTTTAAATTTATAAATGAGCTTTTTCAATCAGAAATTCAAGAGAAAGACTCGCCATTTTCAAAAACATTTTTCGAACAGTGATGAAACTGGCCATGATATTTATTGCCGGGAAAAAACAGTAATGGCCACAGCAGATTTTATTATTTCAATAATAGATTAATAAATATGCAGATTTGAAAAATTCATTATCAAGATATCAAGATTTCTTGACAAGAAGTCTTGATTCTTGATAGTACTTTCTTGTCTTGTCTTGGAAAATAAGAAATACTTCTTGTCTTGGTCTTGTCTTGATTTCAAGACAAGATCAAGACAAGATCAAGATTATTCCTTGATTCTTGTGAAACACTACTTTTGAAGAATAGAGGGTGATAAATTAACAGAAAAATCGTATTTGACTAATTGCCAGTTGCATTAATTGTCATCAATCATCATAAATATATTTGTGCAGTTTTATGATTAAAATTTGTATTGAATCAGACAATATATTTTTTGTTGATCTTATTTCATGAAGATTTTGGAAAGTTTGTCTTAAATAATGCATTTATTGTTAGTGAATTGTGTCTGCACTCCGTCCAATATCCTATAAAAGTTCACTATATCACAATAACAAATAATAAATAATACTTTCAAATAGATTATTACAAGAAACCAGACGTCAACTTTAATTTTTTATTTTTCTACAAATTTTACATAGTCCAAATAATTCAATATTAGATTATCTAGCTCAGTTTCGGAATTTGCATAGGTATTCCATAACAAGAAACTATGTTAGAACAAGCTAGTGATATTTCAACTTATTGTTAGTATTTATTTTCGGCTTTGCGTATGACATTTGATAATTTAGAAGTTTTTTCTGTAATATTGATGAGTCCCCTAAATCTTGTTGGAGGAAGTATAGTCTATAATATGTTTGGAACGGTGTACTCCCCACTCGCGAACCGTGGTTCTCGCTTTCGGCTCGGATTACAAATTTTTCGCTCGTTTGAAGTAACGGCCATTCCGATACTTGTTGTAGAATATACTATTTTCTAGTTGTTGATGTCACACGTCCACACGTGTGAATACATTCGTTTAAATGTACTCTCCAGTTTGAATCTGGTTTATTATTAATATGAAATTACATGTGTCCAGAGAATTTCACTCAGATAGAACGACTAAGTCATTAGTTTCAATCCATAGCATAATGTCCACTTTGAGTAGGGGATTGAAGAGCCAAATAGTTTGGTGCCGAGATCGAGACCGCCCAATTTAAATTATTCTTGTTGATGGCCATAGAATATTTTCTTATGATTTGAGTTCTTCAATGCTTGTTCCATGAAACTCGTTTGGGTCTCGTTGAACATCCCTTTTAAGGACTATAACCTAATCTCTACTAGGTGGGCAACAGCGTTTGAATCTGTTTAGATATAATAGCTGCATTCAGCAGAGCACATCGATTAGTAATCGATGACTAATTGTCTGCTGAATGCACTTTGAAATGTTTAATGAGAGCTCATCGATTAGTAATCAAGCGCTATCTTTTCCATTGCATCTAGAAAATGATCTGTGTACACGATTTGTCACATCAGCGGTTAGTTTCAAAATCTCAAGAGGTGAAAAGCGGCTACGAAGTCCACTTATGGATATGAATACATTAATCACAGCGTTTTTGTCACTGAAGAAGAACATTTTAGAGACAGAAATCAACAAACTGAATATAAGTTTGACTCGGAACTATTGATTGAAAATATTTCTTTTATAGTCGTGCGCGAAGTGAGTACTTTATGCACCGTAAACGATGCGTGAAGTAGGTCTTTTTGTGCTCCAGTTTTTTATCATTTGAGCTCGTAGCAGTCAAATCTCTGTGAATTGTTGTTTCTCACAATTCTCACTGATCCGTTAGTTCAAATTTTGGTGATTCGGCAAGACTCATTACAAAACTCTCTGCCTCATGTCATGATGCTCAACTTTACACACTTGTTGCTCAAATTACTATTATTTCTGACTCTTTGCTATCAGTTTTCAATTTTTAGCAGATGTACCGAATCAATCGATTATTTTTCCAATAGAAAAACAACTATTATGCACTGTACTCGCTATAAGAAACTATCCATCGTTATTTCACTGACTACTAATCATTTATCATGATGACATCGTCGAATCTGGTGTTATTAACAGTGAAATGAAAATAAAAATTAAGTTGAATTGAACTTTCAAAATTGCATTGGTCTGAACCAGAATTTTTTTAAGCATGCTTAAATATATTGGCGACTAAGTTATTCTTTAAGGGTCAACATTTCTGCAATTCAGATAAAAATGTTGCTAAGCACTAATACTACAAGTACGGAAATGGAGGTTGCGTGACTAGCCAATATAAAGGGTAGCAGTTAGCTAGTGTGAAGCACATATCCGGGATTTTTATTAACCTAATTATGAAAGACATGAGACACACCCTCTCAGCGATAATTACATGGTTTAAGATAGCTTGTGAGCAATTTACGCGGATTTAAAACTATTAGCAACTCCATTGCTCACATATTTCAGTAAATAGGAGATACGACTCACTTTGGTCAATCTATATTCTTGAATATTGAAAGAGGTTGCTGTTATATTTTTTCTCGTCGCCATCAAGTTGATTGCTCTATAAAAAATGGAAAGATGAAGCACTCGAGTTTTTGTATTTTATATTGTATGTTCTAGCCTTGAAACAGATTATGGTGAAGCTGACCCATCAAGAAATATAAGATTGATCGCATTCAAACAAATGGAGGACAATATAAAAATCAATTTACAACAGTTGCGAAACAATCGATGATGTGGTAATGCATCTAGTTGTCTTTCAAATATTTGGTCTAATTCTTTTACAGAAAAACAAGTATAAAAAACTTGTTCCATATATGTATTAATTTCGTACCTACTACTTGCTAAGATTCTCACAAAATGATTCAATTTCATTTTTAATATCTCGAGATTTTCCCGTTTCTTAATCCTTTCTCTCTAGAAAAATCCTTAAAAGCTTCGTAAACTCGCCAGATCATACTGGCGTCTCAGTTAAGCGGATTGCGGTCAGCTTTTCAGCGGCGTGCGCTAGAAAAAATATTCTCCCAATCCTTTACAAAGCAACTCTCTACGTCACTGCTGTACAAACAAAGGTAGCGAGTTTTGTAGTGTTTTTGATTTTTTTTTTTAGATAGTTGAAATTGCAGGAAGGAGTAATTGCGTTTTTAGTTGACCACTTGAATCCAAGTTGAAAGAAGTAGCTTCAGATAGAATAAGTAAGATTTTCTAATATTTCTACCTCATTTAGAGTAACTAGGCTAAGATAATCTAAATATCAGAAGATTAGAGAGATGATACATTCCCGAGGAGAGAGGCGAATAGCCTTAGAGGACTGAAGGGTTTTCGGATTTTCTCTATGATCACAAGTGACACTGAATGTTTTGGACGTCCTTCTGGGACAATTACTTCAAAAATTATTTGATAAAATTCATGAGCTGGTAATAAGTGAAAGTACAGCAAGGATGTGTTAGATTACTAATGGTGTGGTTACCTAGAGTGAATGTGTATATAATATTTATAGTCAAATTTCCATTGTCATCATGACAAATTTGATTGGTTAAATGAATGAAAATAAAGTTGAACTTAGATTACTTCAATAAAAAATGTATAATCATTTCATGTTCCTCCAGCTCAGATGCAATTATATAATAGAACAATTATCTAGAGGGCCTATAATGAGCCTATGGTGTGTCAAAGGTGGAAAATAAAATTCCTTTTCAGATGAAATTGTAACTCATGTGTATGGGAATGAACTCTCATGTGGCGTGAGGTTATACCTCTAGGGTCTTCTATGTCACGGGTGTCGGTCGCAGATGAAGAAAAATAGCGCAGAAAAACCCGCATCAGACTCTAAGAAAAATTATGTCCATTGTTGAAGTTCGGCTGAAGTTTCCAGATTCCTACAATAGAAACTTCCGAAATATAAAATTCCCCAGACGCCAAAAATCTTCATCGTCAAGTACGAAAACTTTGAAATGTGCCAAGAAAGAGAGATATATGAAAATGAAGAAATTCGGATACATTAATTTTTGTTGAGCAGGTAGAAAAACTTGATGTAAACACTTATATAAAGTTCGCGATTGAGTTTCGCATAAACTCTCTATCAGTGTTCATAATTAATTTGAATTGGTGAATAAACAACCTATACACAAGCTCGTATATCGCCATGAACTGTTGTCATTATAAATAATTCACTACCCTAACCTTATGTCTGGATGCATTGATTACATCTTATCGTTAGGATTGAATTTACTCCTAACACTATTCTAATGCAGGGGCCACACTTATGTCTAATGCCGTTAAGTAAGGCGCTATGTGACAATTGACACATTGTCATTGACAATGTGTTTATTATTGAATAACGCCTCAATTAATGACATTAGACGTAAATGTGGCCCCAGCATTATACGTACTGTTAGGTACTGATGGAATTTGTTTATAAGATCATAATTATCTCATAGTCTACATCTTCTTCAATCAAACAATGACTTATAAGTATAAATGAAAAGATTGTACTCACAGAAATGAAGATTTATCAAAAAATTTACTCACCGTTGAAATTAAACTGCTCTTAGAGTGGGTAATCCAAGTTATTCCGTTGAGATATTTTCATCCGATTCTAGCTGTATAAAAAGTACAATAGTGGAGATGATTTTCGTATAGTTTAAAGTTAATTTTTCACAAATATTCACATATTCTAGATCATAATTCCGTAAACACACGCGCACTGCACCATAGGAACTCTTCAACTGAGAATAAATTAGGAAACGACAAGTGACGACCAAACAAGATAGAGTTTGTATGAATGATTGAATATATTAAAAATAAATGGTATTTGATTTTTGATTGTTACTTTTGCATGATTGAAGATGGAATAAACATAAAAACATATAGTTCTTCTAATGTTGAATTGAATTTGAATGTATCTATTGTGGCGTGCGGAGTGAGGGGGGAGCTCGTAGAAAAGACGTAGTATGGGGCGGAGCTTCTTCGGCCGCTTACGTCGCACCGCGTCGCAGCCCATCGCCCCTCTCAATGGAAGCATCTGGTGATTTCTAGAAATGGAAAGAGTCGCGAAATGGAAAAATTCGAGAACAATATTTCACTATATAAGGCCAAGCAGAAAGACGGACAGACAGTCAGTAATAAGAGTATTCGTGTGAAATAAATAATGAAGTAACCAGTACAGTGAACAGTGCATATAAATAGTGAAAAATAAATATCTGTGACTTTGATTAAATTAGAATTAAGTGATTAATATATAAATATACTGTTTTTAGTGACATAAGAAGAATTAAAGATTTTATTTCATTTAGATTATTAAATAGTGACTTTTATTTATTTACAGAGTGATTCATCAAGCAATAAACATTACACTATATTTATATGATAAAATAGCTATCAATTTAATGGCATCCATAGATAAAATTGAGAAGAAATTAAATATTTACATAACACAGAAGTGAGGGTTCGAAAGTTATATGATGGTGTAAATGGAGTTTACTCTTTTAACTCCATTTTACGAAGCCGAACGACCAAGGAGTGAGATCTGTTTACTCCAAGGTACCAACCCGAACGACAACAGGACCATTTAGAGTCAAAAGAGTGAAAAGAGTTGAATAGCCGAACGCACCATATATATGATTAGATTAATTATTCTTTTTCATCTGAATCAGAAATTTATAGTATGAAAAAATGCTATGTGGATTATTTCTCATATTCGATTGTACTTCAAATCATTGTCAGAAATTATTGCTGAATGCAGTCATTAACGCAAATGATCACTGGGATGAAATACCATAGTTAGTACCACAAAACAAAACAAAAATCTTTAAGAAAGTCTTTCATCTATAAGTGGTCTAGTCGAGCAGTGAATTTCTTGATAAGAATAGTTCTGAGTTGAAAAAAATCTGAGTAATAGCTCATTCGATTCGGAATAAGATTCAAAAGAAGACATTTTTAAGATTTTTTTTTCGCCAACAAAAATTGTAATTGTTTTTATCGATCATTATCTATTTCAGCCAATGAACGTAGGTAGTACTGACAAAAATTTTGAATCTCTGCTTCTTATAATTATTTCTATTAGTATAAGTTAATGATTGTGATTGTGTTACAGAATACGGCCAATTGACAAAAATCTGATGTAAACATCACATGACTTACTTGTACATCATTTGATATATACACAAATTTATTCAATTAAGTTTTCTAACACTCCAGATTATAATTAATATAATTTTAATAATATTTTGACATGTAAAATTTCAAACAAAATCAAAAAATTGACAACATAATTATCATTGCCTACCTTTTCATCTCAATTGAACTGATTGTTTTATACGGTAAATTCTGAATGTCTGTTATACATATAAACTGCACTTCCGGCTCAGCCGATTGATACAAAAATAGTAGATAACTATTTTGATGCTACAAAAAGTTCAAACATTAAATTTCAATATGCTATGGCGGATCTTTCTAGATTTATGCAAAAAATTCAAAAGACCATTCTGATACATCAAGTTCAAATACTAAATTTCAACATCCTACGGTTGATCATTCTGGATTTATTAGAAAAATTCGAAAAAAGGTTCAGGTCAAAGAGCATTTCCGGCACAGACGATTGGATTTATAATGCGAGGTGCACAACTAGACCCTATACCAGTCTTAAATATAAAATTTCAACATTATACGTTCAACCAGTTTTGAGATTTGCGAGTCACGAACGAACGCACGAACGCACGCAAATACATACCGACATCAAGTCGAAAATAGTCAAAATGGATTCAGGGATGCTCAAAACGGATATTCCTAATAAAATCTCGATAGGTGAATTTTGTTGGTTTCACAATACTCTCTTATACTTTGTACAAGTAAGTAAAAATAAAAACAATAAAGCCGACTAGTTATCTTGCAATAACTCAAGAACTATGAGTGATAGTGGAAATCTAAGAAAATATTCTAAAAGAGAAGGAAATTTTCAATGAAATAGTTGCACTTTCTAAGCTCTATTTATATTTTTCATAATTTTGATTGATTGTTCAGAAAAGGGCTCCGTGTAGCTGTTACAGTATGTGCGCATCGGCTGTTGTATTATGGGAGTACAACACATGAAATAATTTTTTTATAGTATTAAATAACAGCTTCAAAATCCAAATTATTTATGGTGTCATTTTAAGACCAAAAGGAATAAAATTCTATGGAGAAGAAATTTTCAATTGAGTTTTCAAAAAGTGAGGCTATTGTTAACTAACTAATTTTTCTCGAACCTACTTTTTCATTTAAAACAACAAAAACGTGTAGATAATTTGTCTATGGAATGTTTGCTTCTTGGACCTTTTTTTTTACATATATACTCACATGATTGCTCCATGTAAGTATTGAAAAGTTTGGTTTTTTCGTGTTCAGGAAGGCTCGAGCCATAATTCATAGAGAATAATCAAACATTTAATGAGAGAAGTACAGCTACGTACGAAATTAGGACCTAAATATCTCATAAACTTTAAAGCTGTATCCACAACCACATTAGACTCTGCTTAATTTGCACTTGAAGTTTGAATTACGCAGGGTTAAAATTTGTGGCATTCTCAACCACTTTCAACTGCTTGAAATTTGTAATGCCATCTATGAAAACAAGTACGAAATAATGCAAATATGAAATACTTTATTCTTCTTTTCGTTTGAAAGAATATATTCTCAAATTCAGTGGTTAATTCCTTGAGGGGCATGAAGAATAGTTGTTAGTTACAGTTATCTATTTAGTTAAATTGAAGAATGTTATAAGGTAAATAAATATAATAAGTTAACAAATTTTATAAATCTAAATTCAATAATCTCTCGTCCATATTAAAGAAAAGAAATGATCGATTAATGAAATATCAAACCAAGCTTTATCACCGTCAATTCACTGTTTGCATATGGCTTCAATTATTCTATTTGATTTTAAACGTCAAAAACACATATTGAATCATCGTAAGATGCAATGTACATGCCAATTCGCTAGTGACTTGAAGTGAAAGTTTGCACTTAGCAAACATTGCAATCCGAACGTAAAGTACACAGACTACAAATTTTAGTTGTGAATGGTTACTACTGAGCTCATTAGCTTAGCTTTGAATTTTAAGCTAGCATGAAATTGTGCCATGTTCAAATTCGGTTGTGAATGGACCTTAAGAGTGGCTGCCGCCGTCCTGGACAGGGTATGGGAGGCAGAACTTCGGTATTCTTGTGTTCAGGAAGGCTCAAATAAGGTATTCTACTATTTTTTCCCTGATGTGATTCAAAAAAACCTCGTAGTATATGAGAGATAATTTTTTTTAATTTGAAGATTTTTCGTGACGTCTAATTCACACAGTCTAAACGCCTATTGTGCCACTTATATATTTATCTATGCGCCTAGAAATTGGAACGAGAATGTGATTTATTTTAAAAATTGTCATTTTTTAACACACTTATATTAGCTTCACCTGTATCTATGAAACGGAATCTTTAAACGTAATTTTCACCCTCTTCAAAACGTCAGATTAAATTGAAACTTTGCATACTTCTCAAAAACCGATGACAATGCAATAATTTTCTAAGATTGTTTCATTATCTTGATCAGGATTATCAGGATTAACGATTTGCTTTCGGAGAAGGAGCCTGATAAACAGCTACCACATCCAAGTAAGGTAGCTCGATTAACTGTAAGCTTCCGTGCGAGCGTAGCAAGCTCGGTTAACGTTAAGCCATCGTGCGAGCGAAGCGAGCTTAATTAACTGTAATACCAGTTATATTTTTTATAGCAGATCAAACTAAAAAAACAAAAATTAATTATAGTTTAAAAAAACTAAGAGACACGCTTCAATGGTAGTCTGAACTGAAAAAATGATTTTTGATGTAACAATTAAGTAATTCATCGGTAATTAACGAGATAATTAATGTTACTGGGGAAAAAGCGTTGGGTGGATATTTTCATACTAGCTCTACATTCAGAAATCGTACTGGTAGAATATTTATAACAATTTATATCGAGCATCCACGCTTTATCTACAATAACATCATTTTCTTGTTGATTACTTCTTTTTTATATCAAAAATTATTCTTTACTTTTTAGTTCGGACTACCATTGAAGCGTGTCTTTTATTTTCTCAAACTATAATTTATTTACCCCATCATCAAATATTTTGAGAATATTGTCGTAAACTAGAATAGGTGGCGTTAGTGTCTTGCTTATTCAACATCATCTAAATTATTTTCGATTATTGTCACTTGTCAATCATATTTTATTTTGATATACATTTGTTGTTTGCAGTTTTGTTAATTCTTTATTATTTCAGTATGGAGCCGAGTTTCATGAAAGCCGACTCCACCAATCTACCAAGAGTTGATTTATCCATGATCTTATAATTTGTATCAACTAATTCATTGCATTCTTTCGCAGGAATCAAGAGTATTATCCCAATTAACGTTAACCTAGAATATAAATACACTTTATTTACTTGTCAATCACGCTTCTTTCAACCAAACCAGTAGCTTAAAGCTGTTTTATATCCATGCGCATGTCTGTGAAACAAAACCGGCTTTTGAACGCCATCATGAAATCATATAAATATTGAATCGTCTTTTTATTGAAACAATGCAGTATTCAATATCATTTTTGTTGCTTATATTTCCTTATTTTTATGAAAGTTTCCCAAATTTTAATGGTAGTGGAATTCTCCATTAGAAAAAATAATCGTACATTCGATGTGAGAAGTATAGCTGCCTTCGAAATTGGGACTTGAAGAATCAAATAATTTCAAGTATGGCTGCCGCTTTCTCAGACAGGTAGAGAGGCAATATCTTGTTTTTTTGTTTTTGTGGTCAGAAAAGTTTGAGCTTTAATTTAAAGAAAATAATTATTGTAAACTCGATCAGGGAATTTTATTACGAAAATGGGCTACCGCGCTTCTGGAAAGGACAGGGTATAGCACCCTGGTTTTTCCTCAAAGTACTTGACCTTTGCTATCGATTGGTACTACTTTCAATCGTAAGTTCTATCAGAGAAGTTGCGTCGGAAAACTTGTCCAGAATTAGTCTTTTTCTGACACCAAGGACAAGATTCCGTATTTATATAGTCATGCATCCTATTGACCACTAAATATCTGATTGATTCATATACAATTTGGCCGTAAGTCCGATCAGGGAGCATAAGGTGCAATCGGCTCATGGACTATAACAAAGAGCTTCTGGTGGAACCATAGCTTTGAATGTTAGCTCGGAAATTTCTATCATATTGTAGCGATATGCGTATCCTTGATGTCCAATTTTGACAAAATATCGTTATTTAATTTTTAATTTTCTACAAATAGTTAATAATTCAGTTGTCAGAGATTTTGACCTCTCATAGAATGTGATATAGCTGGAACTTGGCTGGTTGGTAATTTTTGGGGTGTAAAAGAAGATAGAGAAATCTTTGCAACTCTAAAGTGTATGCTAAGTTCATAATCTCGAAAACAAAATCGAAAAATTAGTTTTTGCCCTATATCTCGAAAAATAAAATAAAAAATCGAATGTTAATAGTACCACCTGAAAAAGCAGGAAATTTTACTCAAAGTTATATCATGAGTTATATGAAAAAAAACTCTGCATCAATATAAAAAATTAATAAAAGTAAGAAAGCAAACTCGAAAACTCCACGCGCGCCAAGCCGCAGAAACTGAAGTTTCTTTAACTATAATATATGCAAAACAAAAAGTATCTTGAAGTGGAGGCTCTAAAATTTTCAAGGAAGTCATTAGTTTTCTCTCATAGAAAATTCGACCGGAAGTTAAAATTTCTAAAATTCTCACGGACTTTTATAAAATTGAAGATATATATTAATGAAGGCATGAAAAAATTTGATCCTTGTACATTTATCATCACTATACTTTCATTTTTGATGTAAAAATAATTAAAATTATGATCATTGTCTCTGTTTAATAAAACTCATGTTTTAAAATAATAATTTTCGTAGCATTCATTTGACACCATTTTCATTTTCAAAACGGTTTTTATTCATTTTTATGAATCAAGAATTATTACATCTATTATTTTAAATAAAGTTGAAAACACTTGACACTTCATAATGTGTAATAACTCAGAAATCGGTACAACTTGACATGTTTAACATAATCTTCAATATGAGAAATATATAAGAAAATGCATGTTCTTTGCTTATTCTTATTCCTACAACTTGAAGTTGAGCTTCAAAAAATTATTGAAAAAAAATAATTGAAGCTGTAATTCTGAGCTTCAAGAATATATTATTTATTTTTTGATTACGCATTCAGATTATAAGTAAACATTTGATTGGAAAATGGACTATTCTAGCTCAAAAATATCCAGTCCTGTCAAAATGACAAAACTGTCAACTTTGAAATCTCTTTTGGATTTGATGTTTTGCAATTATTGCGGAAAAAGATGTGGGAAAGCTTATAATTGTAAATCAACAAACTTACTGAGTTCTGCAATATGTGGTTCATGTTTAAGGTGGTGTTGTAGAGATTCACCTAAAATTTCAGTGCTAGAACAAGACAGCGATGTTGAAGATGTTTGTAATGTCAAAGAATAAAAAGACAGTAAGTACAAATTAATTTGAAAGAGTTTTTATCAATTGTTTTTTGAAAAACATCTTATTCTTTTGTTCATTTATTGATAAATTTCCACTCATTTTATAAACCTCCATATTGAATACACCATTTTAATTACTTACTTGTACAAAGTAACAATTAAGTATTGTGAAACCGACAAAATTCACCTATCGAGATTTGGATGGAAATATCCGTTTTGAGCATCCCTGAATCCATTTTGACTATTGTTGGCTTGATGTCGGTACGTATGTTCGGGCGTTCGTGCGTGCGTGCGATCGTGCGTTCTTGCGTAACTCGCAAATCTCAAAACTGGTTAAGCGTATTATGCTGAAATTTCATATTTGAGATTGGTATAAAGTGTTGATTTGCACCTCGCATTATGGTTCCGCCTGTACCAGAAGTGTACTTTACCTAAAACTTTTTTTGAATTTTCCGCATAAATCCAGAATGATCAACCGTAGGATGTTAAAACTCAGTATTTGAACTTGATGTTGTATCAGAATAGTTATCTGCTATTTTTGTGAGAAACGGCCAAGCCAGATATGCACTTTACTTGAGACTTTTTTTAAATTTTTTGCATAAATATAGAATGATCAGCCATAGCATATTGAAATTTCGTATTAAGCACTTCTATAATATCTTATTGTACATATTGCATTATGATTGTGATCGGCTAAACCGGAAGTGCACTTTACTTGAGACTTTTTTAATTTTCCGCATGAATCCAGAATGATCAGCATCTAAATGGTCATCTTCTATTTTCGTACCAATCGGCTGACTTTTTGAAATCTTCGCATAAATTCTAAACAATCAGTCGTAGAATATTTAAATTCTGTATTGGGCACTTTTATAATATCTAGTTGTACACCTTGCATTATGATTGCTATCGACTAAGCCATAAATCCAAAACGATTGAATGTAGATTGTTAGAATTCATTATTTAGGTCGATTATACCGTCTAGATGCTCATATCCCATTTTTATTGAGATCCGCCGAGCCGGAAGTGCACTTTACTTGACTGTCTTTTGGAATTTTTCGTATAAATTCGAAACGAATTCGAACATTTTACTTGTGTTTTATTATACATATTCAATGATATATATGCGATCAATCACAGAATCACATCGTATTTTTTATATATATATACCGGGTGTTCCAGACCACTTCCAAATTTTAAATGGCAACCCCTACTTTTAAATGCAGATTTGGATTCTCAACTAAAAAATATGAAGTTTCTGTCTGAAACTTTTTTTCATGTTCTTGACAGATGGCGCTGTGATCGCAAAGATTAGTTACCTATTTTTCGTAATTACTTCAACGGCTAATACTAAGTAACCTAGGCTTGCACAGTCTTCAAAACACATTTTTTGAGTGTGGAGTGCGTTCGGAAAGGCGTTCTTGCCATTTCCCGGCGGCTGCTCTGAACCAGGCCCCCACAACTCTCATTGCCGGCCTACTATAAATGTGTCTGCTGATTGCGTCAAGCATGTGAACGTGAGAAGTGAGAGGAAATGTTTCAAGATGGCGGATATGTAGGGCCTAGTTGTCAATTGAAAAGCGTTTGATTTTAGTGTTTGTGCCGTTGAATACAGTCAGATTATAGTATATAGATAATAATTTTATAAAGTGATAGCCGTGTGACAAATGAACATTCAATTAAAATGCCTGGAAAATGTTTTATCCCGAATTGCAATTCCGGATATGACAGTTGTAAGATAAAATAGTGTTTTTAGAGCTCCATTTGACATGATAGAAATTTGGAACAAAGCAATTCCTAGAAGTGATCGTAAATTAGGTTCAAATGATAGAGTTTGCGAAAGACATTTTGCACAAGATAATATTATTAGAGAATGGATTTCTGCAGATGGTCTCACAAGGGTGAATTATCAATTATTATTAAAAAATTGGTTTGAACAAGTTAATATACAAAATAATGCGCAATTTAATACAGAATGGCAATTAACACTGTAAATTAATTTCTTGAAATGATAATAAATTTAAAAAATAAAAAGTTTTCGATTTCTGAGCCATAATTTTCCCAACTGCTGCGGCTGCTTCGTTTAAAATGGTATGGGGGACGAGAGCATTGTTTTAATCACTTTCTTCCATCATTTTAGACAATACTTTTCACAATTATAACGCTTCAATTCAAAGTTCACAAAACTGACAGTTTACTGACAGTCACACTCCCGAATGTTTGAAAAACAAACCCTCGTCGTGATATCACCGAAGCTCTCTTGCAACTGCAATTTATTTCTTTTGAATTCTGTTCCACAGTTTGATGTTCCAAAAATTTACGCAAAATTGAATAAAATTGTGTATATAAACACGTGAATTGAACCTCTTTATTTGCTCGAAGAATTAAACCACTCGCACTTAGCGCACTCGTGATTTTGAACTTTCTTCCCGCAAATAGACAGTGGTTTAATTCACTTGTTGTATAAATAACTATTAAATTAGATCCAGTTTCATAAATGAGTTTGATTCTCAATCAAATTTATTCACAAAGTGACTTTGTATCAAATCATTCAAATGAAATCTAAATTTTGACAATGTTAATGAATTAAGTATAACATAATTTAAAATAACGTGTTTTTGTTAGAAATAAATATAAGTGCCCTTAATACATAAAAAACTATTACGTTGTAAAACATTATGTATAATATAGAAATATAATATTTTGAACTAAATCTAATTTTTGTTTCACTTATGTTTTTATGTTTCCTTTATTGAAAGTTCGAACAATTCTCTTGTTATTGAAAAGATATTTATATTGTTAATTGCATGGGATCTTTGAATTTATCCAACTCAGTTTCTTGTATAAGTTATAATTAAATATTAGATATTGCTCAATGCAATACTTATTTAACAAGTATATCAATTTTTAATTAACGTAAAATATATGCTGTACACATTATATATACGGTTAACTTCAATATATAAATGATTTCGTAAAATTTTGTTAGTTTAGTATAGTTATACATTAAACACTGTTGTAAAACCGGCCTTACTGATATAGGCGTCTCTAGTGGCGACAGTGCGAACTATAACCATCTCAGCAGACGCATTGTCGGGGCGAGTTAGGTTACCTACTATGTCTTGTACCGTGCTCTGAATCCACCACGACATTCGCCCAAATTTAGCAACATGTCAGCAGCCTCCCTATTGTTATAAACCATTCTAACAACAATAAAATTTTTCAAACGCTTTGACTTTTCTGACAAGAAGTCTTGCCGGATTTTGTTTATAAACACGTCTCCTACGCCCCAGTTTCAAAAACAATGTATGGTTGAAGTATTTATTTATTACTCAGTATTAGCCGTTGAAGGAATTATGCAAAATAACTGATCTTTGCGATTACAGCGCCATTTGTCAGGAACATGAAAAAAAGTTTCAGACTAAAACTTCATATTTTTCAGTTGAGAATCCAAATCTGCATTTAAAAGTAGGGGTTGCCATTTAAGATTTGAAAGTTGCACTGTCCTTACCCTCAGGGGGTGAAAGGGTGGACTTGAATTTGCTACTATTCAATAGAATCTTAGAAATCATTTTACACGTATTTTTTCTTTTTCAATCCGTTCAGCATTTCGCGAGATATTTGAGTGGTACGGGTGGTCTGAAACACCCGGTATATTACAAAGACAGTAAAATCTTTTAGAACACAATTGACAGAATCATATTTTCTCAGCATTTGGCATTGAGAAATGTAAGTCGTGCTTATCGCTGGCTTCCAACAAAAAATTTTAAGATTTATTTTTAAAGCTATTTTATTTCTCTAGTCTCATGCAGATCAATTCCTTTTCCAACTATCTGGATTATTTGGTTATAGGATTGAAACTGATACATAATTATTGTGATTTCAGTTGAGAAAATTTAATGTCCAATAAGTTTAAAGTTCAATGGATAAAAAAATATTTCGGCGCCTTAGAAAAAATACGGTGCAGAGAGCGATCGGAGCGACAAATAGTGTAGGTGTTTCTTTTGGTCATATCGACCAATTTTATTTTTCTTTGAATCGCGCTATCTTTCATGTGCCAAAGTTTGACAGGGATCATTATATGAAATATCAATTTCTCATTTCATTTGTTAGATATTATAATTACAAAAGCTAAATACAAGAGAGATGCTAATCGGTAATTACAACCAATAATAATCCAACTCAAAAGTACTTCTTCAAATTACAATTAATTAGATTCATCAAACCACTCTAACACACTCTACATTATCTAGGCTCTTTGCTCTCACATGTAGACAGTTTCACATGTGTAGTCTTTGTTTACCTCTACTCTATCGTGCTCTCATGCTCTTTTATAATCTCTCACACACACAGCCATACTGACAGTACATCTACATGATGATGATTGCCGAACAAAGGCCAAGTTAATGAGACTAAAGATGAGCGAAGGACACACAAAGGGCTCTGGAGAGCTGTAGGTTGTAGGGATGTTTGTGAGAGCACTGAATAGCTGAACACAGAGTGAATGGATACTGGACAGCGTGGATACTAGATAGAGTACAGGGCAGGGGTTGTTTGAGTCCAACACTGGAGGATAAAAGGATTGTTGAGGTCAACTTTGGCTTAGGATATCATGGGAGGGGTCGTCATAGAAATGTTTGATGCTTTATAATAGAGCAGTTTGTGATTTTTAGGGTTGCACTACCTCAACGGGATGCTCATAGTGAGGTTTAGTCCAAACATCCTCTACCGGAGCAGGTAGAGCCAACTATTTTAAACTCTAAGCCCTAATTGAGCTTATTCTTCCACGCCTGTTTGAATATTTGACACCCAAAACTTGTTCTCAAACCGCTAAGAAAACAGCATTTAGCCTTCGACTTGAGATAGGGCATGTCCAATCACGAGAATTGAAGTTTGAGTTTACACACGTTTTGTAATTAAGATCTTTCATGCAACACTTGATTTCTAGATTCCTATATTAATTACCGTTTTTTAAAATGTATGCTCAGACTTTTTTTCAATATGATATTAGGGGAACGATTGATTTCATCCTGAAAAATTCTTTAATCCTCATTTTTTCAATTAAAACTTTAATGAACTGTCCCCATCTTATGTTAGTCATGTTGTAAAAATGATGGAAATATCATCAGGTATTAATTTTTTGTCCGCTGAAGTCGGCTTTATGCTTTCAGTTTTCAAGAGTAATTAGGCTTGAACGTGCGCTGTACGATGGTTTTAGTTCTGAAAGGTTTCCGTCCCTTTGAGGCGTTCTATTCACTGCGGAGCTCTTCGGATGTCCACCGTTTGACAGGATAGACACTAATCAACGGATACTGATTAGATTTGGTTCGACAAAAAAACTCAGAAATTAATTATATTTGTATAGGACTCAAAGGTAGATTAAAATATCATTGAAAAATTCAGTCCAGTACATGACCTTCGGCTTCAACGGAAAAATAAGGATTACTGTTCTTTTGATAGAACCTGCAATTTTGCTCTGCTCGTGGTGGACTATGGTACATACCAATGCATTAGTAAATTTCTGGCTCTCCGCAAATTTTTCGGAGTGTTCCAACGAATAAGATTTAACAATTTAACCAGTTTGGATGAAAGCTATGTTTTTTCCAGCTGCGGTGCAAGTTTGATATGAAAGAATGAAAAAAAAGGTCAACCACGCCAAAATGATAGATTGATTGATTCAATATTATAACTTTACTAGCAAAACTATTCCATTGAGGAGTTTTAGAATTCATTTAAAACTAGAATAATAACTATGAACAGTACTGAGAGAGGAGACAACATGAATACAAGTGAAAATAGATATAGAGAGGATAGGCAAAGAAATGACAACATTTGAATACCTTATAGTACTAATAAACAGACAAGAATACATTGAATGAGGGATATGAAAAATAACCAGCCACAGATTGTACCTATATATCGAAAGAAATCAGAATACAAATGTTTTAAAAACTAGAGACTTCGATTGTATTATGAAGCTAGGGATCCCGGACAACGATGAGAATACAGAAATCAAATACAGAATGCAAAAATACAATTTAATGAGAGAATGAAAGGTTTTACAAGACTGGATTAAGTGAAAACACAAGAATCAGTTGAGAGTCCAGAATCCATTTTACAAACATTCGAAGGAGGACAATTGAGATGGTTGAAACACGTCCATAGAATGGAAGAAAACAGGAAAATGAAACGAATATATGAAGCAGGACCAACAGGAAAATTATCAGAGAAAAGCAATTCCGAACCTGGAGTCAAAAAGTAGGACAAGGATAGAAAACAAAGGGTGAAATTGATATGAGATCAAGAATCTCACAGCAATTTCTGGGAGAACTCGCTACAAGATTATTTATCTCAACAAACATGACACCAAAGGTACAAAGGTACTGTACCAAGTAAGTATTAGTTAGTTGTAATGTTTAGCTGATGGATAATATTGTTTGAAAAAAAAAAGTGCCAGAAATCCCAAAAATCATACTTTCCCTAGAAAAAGAGCTGTATTGTTCCATCAAGACAGAAGTCACAGGCTACTTCCTAATTTTCAAAGATATGAAAAATAATAGAGAAATGGAGTACACAGTTCAAACAATTACGTGGAATATTTTTTGAATCGATACTTTCTAAACTATATGTGGGCGGAGAAGACCGTGGAATAATGCGACTATCAAGTGAATCGATCAAACATAGTGCGAATATACTATTTGAATCACTTAGTTTTGTCACAACAGCGAAGGAAACTTTAACTCCGTTAACAATCTTGATCTTCAACTGACAACAGTGAGTCTTCGCTAATGATATGTAACGCTAATGTGGATACTTTTGCTCAAACTTGAGTTGTAGCGTATCCATGAGACATTAGATGGAATATCGTATACGGTTAAGGTTACAATGAACTTATTTGTTACTTACAGATCGCATGTGCTCTAGAATCTGTTTCTCACGTTAGTGTATGGTTACATTAAATGCGAGCGCGTGCGATTCTCGTACGTCCGTATCCGTACGATATCGTGTCTGACTTTGGTGGTAACATTGCTTCCGTCTGACTGGCAAGAACAAAACGAGCAGTTACGTAAAACTGATCAAAATTTGCTAGATTATTATTTACTAGTCGAAAATGATAATGCATTGAGATTGATTTATACGTATATGAATAAAGATAATAATATAGAACATTTGAGAGAATTGAGGAAACAATCTAAGAGATTCTTTGAGTGACTTATTTATTCATAAGAAATCCATGATGAACTGGAAAAATTCTCAACTTTCCGAAAATGTATTGAGCCTAGGAAAAAACTAACCATCACACATAATACATGATAATTTTTCAACGCTAATCCTCTTCTGGTATACTCTATAATTTTGATCCCATAATAGTTTCCTTTGACTCAATATAACAAATCAATTCTTCAGTATCAATCTTTTAATTTAAATTGCCTGGATAAGCTCGCACGACAACGCAAGAAAAATCAAATCAGTTTGTTTAGGTCTGATAGTCGTGCGATAGTATTTAATCGCGTTAGTAAAAATCGTTTGCAGTGTAATTATAAGTGTTTGTATCGACAGGTTTGTTTTTACCGGCAACGTCGTACGCGCACGTACGTTTGAAGAATCGCACGCGCTCGCTTTCAATGTAACCACACACTTATCGTCGACGTGTTATAAGCGATGGCTTGCAATAACTTCCTGGTGAAAAAATATTTAGAATATATCAAAATATCTTACGACAATCTCAATCAAACTCAATGGAAGGCAATCAAGAAATATAGCAAGAATCCAATTGAGAATACAATACTCCACAAATAGAATATAGAAGGTTACTTATCTTACATTGATTTCGTAGAACATTCCAATATATCTTAATAATACTTCCGAATACTTTGAGGTTTGCAGCTTCAGCTTCACTAAGATCAAAAGTAGAGTCCATTTCAATCTTAAATCAGGTTCACTGTAGTTGCCATGATGAGCAATCTGAGTTAGGATAAGTCTTGCAGTCTCATGGATCAGCTCGGAGGCATCACTTTTTCATGATCGTTTTTTCGATCACTAGTTAAAATTTCTTTTCTCCAAATGACGTACGTATTATTCATGCAATGATTTCATATCGCTTCATTATAATTTTTTTTCGAACACAACTTGAGCATACTTTATTCGAATGAAACTATTTTGAGAGCGAACTTCATAAACAAGAATTGCTCTGTCACTCGAAATTTTCAATATAACACCTCTATTAGCATTCATAGGCCATCTTCTCTTCCTCAAGGCAAGGATCATATAGATCTTTAATTTTTTCCATTAAAGTTTCAAATAAGAACTCTTTAGGAATTTATATGTGTCAACAGAGGGTTGATTCTGTCTTATACCGACAGCTTCTTGACGTCATTTTAGAGAATCTCGCGGACAATTGGAAATGTGATTTAATTTTGTCCTCTTTGAAGACAGTTTTCTAGAAATAATTTTTTCAGCTCGATGTTAGATTTTGGTATTTTCAATTTTTAAATGAGAACAGTAAAACAAAATTGCACTACTATGATTTATAATAGATTAGAAAAATCTTCTTTGATCCCACAGATTTGGAGTGTCGTATCAATTAATTGTTTATTTCAAAATGACAGCTGTCATTGTCAAAGTGACAGCTGTCATTGACAAAGTGACAGCTGTCATTGTCAAAATGACAGCTGTGATTGTTAAAGTAATAGCTGTCGTTGTTAAAGTGACAGATGGTGATTAAATTTCAGTCATAGAGTACGTTTCACTAGGCGACAGCAACGCTCCTGTCGTCTCAATAATCGTTCCACAAGACGATCGCAGTCTTCGTGTTCAAGATCAATACCTCATACCTCATTAATCGCGATCGCGTCAATCTCACAACGCCAGCAATTGAAAGGTGGGCTGAAAGAGCCGTTGCGTTCATGTTTGCAAAAATCATCTAGAAATTTGAATCAATTGATGATCAATTCGTACTTTGGATTCCAAATGATGTCGATTGATTCAAAATTTCTTATTTGTCAAGATGACAGATCATTTCAAGGTCTCTCATCATCATTTTTATATTATTGATGAGAGATTAATCCATACAAGTACATTGGATTTATTCCACTCATATATCTTTTTTGTTGCAGGCTATCTTATAGTAATTGAGGTATCAAGGGTGTTAAAAGGACAATAATGCCTGAGGTCAACAGTGTACTTTTCGAGGGCCTCTGGCTCGAGGTGTGTACGTTGACCGTAAGCATTATTGTCTGTTCAACTCCCGCGGTGCCTTCAATGTTTAATGTCCAACTTTTGTTGTACTTCAATCAAAATTTTGAGCAATGTATGTCCTGTTATTTTGATTTCTGTCAGAGAAACTACTCCAGTTACTTACTGCAACTAGGAAACTTGTTTGTTATTTTTTTAAATAATGCCCGAGGGCACTATTCTGGAACATAATGCCCTCGGATATTATTTGTTAGGTAATTACCCTGAATTCAGTGTTATTATGACAACAATAATAAACTAGTCGGACATTAATCTTATTAATGATTCACTTCTCGATCTTAAGCACGAATTGTCACTTTATTTGTCATTCAACAGACACTCGCTTCGTTCCACTTGAAGCACCAATCATATGTTAGTGGAATGGCAAAAACTGCGATCGTAGGCAAATCGTTGCGGTCGTCTAGTGGAACTTACTTGTAAAATAAGTAGCTTTGGAAATAAAGAGTCTATTTATTATTTTTTTTATATTTCTGCTGAGCTTTTTTACCTAACATTCCTACGATAATTATTCCTGTAGGAAGATTCTCATACTTTCTTTGCTTCAGAAAAATATGATGAATTTTGTCCACGATTACCTTATGATATATACCTTATAAATAAGATTTCTGGAGCAAAACGATATTTATTTCTCACAGAGTGAATGATAGCAATGAATAATGATTATTGGTATTATTCATTGAAATTGTAAAAAAATCAAGAATATCTTTTTTAAGAGATTAAAATTAGAATAATGGGTATTATTCAGTATTACTCATAAAGCTCAACACCAATTTTTGATCAAACCCTAATAACTCCTTGGAAAAGCAATTATTTCCATTATGTCACTAATTAATAGCTCCTTTTTCCCTGATTTTGTAATAGAAACGACCTATAAGTTACTTTTCTTACATAAATAAATGCCATATCGTTTCACCTTATATTAAATATTCAGAAGACTCAAAAACAGCTCCGAAGTGCTTGAAGATTTCTTATGCGTGAAGTACTTGTGGAGAGTTTGTGGAAGACAAGCTGTAATTGGTGGACGCCGGTGGTTGGAAGCGTAGATTGTCAAGTGTTTCACCGCAACCAACTTTGATGTCATCCAAGATGCCGGGGAGGCAATTTACAACATTAATGCCATCAATATGTTAGGACTTTGCCCTAAAAACTTGTCTAGAACAGATTATTTCATGTTGTAATTTACATGATGATTAGAGATAGTGTCTACGTGTACACATTACAGTTTTAAAGCTTGAAATTGAGAGGATTCATTCAAACGTTGTTATCTCATGGTAGACGGTTTTCGATAATATATCTACTTCAATAGACAAATCAAGTTGATATTTTCCACATTATGTAGGTAACTTTCTTTGACTGGCTTGCATCATCAAAGATTGTGGATGAATTTCGCATATGATAGTGTGACGGAAGTAACGGTTACGTGAATACGGCTGATGCAAGATATGGAGCAACATTGCTTCGATTCTAATTTATGATTGAATCCATTTACATTACACTATCCATTGTGTCCTAATTCCACATGTAACCATTGTGATCTTGAGAACTCTCAGAGCTATGGTTTCATTAGAATTGTAACGACTTTCAGGATATTCTAGTATTTATTGAGATATCGCATACGTTACGTGGTATTCTGATCAATATCCATCAATTCCCTCTCAATAAATTCCTTACAACTTGATAATAATAAATGCTCCAAATAGAAATGTTACTGATTAAATTCGACCAAAAGAGGACACACATATTTCTTTATAGTGGAACAATTTCGAGAAATATAAAAACGAAGTAAGCTTCTTTGATGAGCGCCGTGATTGATTTCATACTACGAGAATGTGAATGTTGCTCAGTTTTTAACAATTTTACTTTTGTATTCTGTCAAATACTTTCTTGAATGAAAAAAGAAAATATGTGCAAGTGAGTTATTCTATGTTACTTCCATGGACCTGCTTCACTTTCTTTGATTCTTTCTTGCCATGCAGAAGAAATTATTCACTGATTTATGCTCTAAATTATTTAGTTTCCAGTCGATGTTAGATACATAAATTATTGGTCACACCGTGTGTTTCTGGATGACATTGCTTGCAATATAGCAAATTTTGTATAATTAATACAATTTATAATGAAATTATAAAGCAAGGTATGAAAATGGATGAAAAAATTTATCGTCATTCGAATTGCCTCACGTTTTGTAGAATTAAAAAGGTTGGAGAATAATTGGAGATGTCTCGTCTCCCTTAGAGAATGTCGTCCATTAATACAATAATTTTAATAACTATACAGTGAAAAATAGCTGCCTCATTTAAAAGCTGGACAAAGATAGCTATCTATATATCTTCTCTTATTCTTTGTGTAGAGTCGCTTGATTCATAATTCATGTTCAGCAGGCTCGATTTATTGCCTTCTCCTACCCTTTCTGAATCGCGATCGTCTTTTGCTTTTAACCGAGCAGAATAAACAAAACAAGTGTAGGAAAAATGTCTTCCCAAAACTACAAAGTAGACGTGGAAGAGTAAAGAAAAATAAGAATTCTCTGGAAGGATTATTTATTTACAGGAAATATTATCCTTCTACCTCGATAATGCGGCAAGCTAGAGAAGTCATTTATCTATTGATAAAACAAAGAGAATAAGAACAAATAATAACGGCACAAAAAACTTCTATTGGAAAAAAGTATTTTTAAAATAGCTTTAAGTTAGATGGAACAGATATCACCTCGTAGGCTGCATGAATCACATCGTTAAATACAGCTTACAAAAATAAATTCTATAGAATAACTTGAACACTGACATTTTTCTCATCCAGCTCACCACCATTGAATAGAAAGTACACTGTGATCGTGCGAATTTTTTTCGGGCATGAATGACTTTCTACACTTGTATATTGAATATCTATTAAAGCGTTTGAGTGGGTCTTTACCGAAAGAGCGTTCCGAAAAAACAACCAGGAATATTTCCAGATAAGTATTAGGGCGAGACAAGGTTGAATTCCCATTCTTCAGATCGTATGTAAGATGAAATTTATAATGCATTTGACACACAGTTGACCTCGATTTCTGTGCTACAATAACTATATTTGCACTAGTGGTATGCGAGGCGCCTCAGACGCCTGTTCAAAAGTGATGGGTCGTCAGTCAAATGGAAGACATGCTTAACACAGAATAACTGAAATAGAATACTTTAAATGTAAATGATGATGCTTTAGGTAAGTTATGTTGAAGAAAAAGTTATGTGTATGAATGAAAATAAAATAAAAAATTTTTAACGTGTCCCGAATGCGATTCGAACTTCGAATCGGTTGAACAACGCTCTATCACTGAGCCATAAACTGCTGTGATAATTTGTTGCTGTAACTGAGTTATATCTCTATATCTATCTTAGAGCGTTACGGAGTCAGTGAATCAGTGATGAGCGTAAATATATGTTAAGATGATTCGCCCGCCACCTCTTCTGTCTTTCTTTAGCCAAGCGACGCTTCCTAGAAGCAGGATCTTCGTCCTCACTCATTATAACTGTAAAAAAAAAGTTTAAAAGAACCGATTTGGAAAGACCATCACAAAGCACACAATAATTCACGCGCAAATGAAGTCACATACAGAATGATACAAATGGACTCCAATATGTGGTACATATTATTCAATTTTAAACATCAACAGAAATGCAAGAAATGTGAATTTCTCAATATTATCTTACCCTGTCAATCCGATCGTATTTGCTCCACAATAAAACGTTCAAGGTGTAGTATGAATTCGGAAATGTTTAAGCTAATAACAGTTAAAGTTCACAATTCACAATTATTTGAATTCTAAAATCAAGCTAAAATTTTAAGATCACAACAATACTTAAAAGTGACAATACTGTTGCCAAGTACCTCCATCATCACACAAATTATCGCAGATTCATATGAAAATAGAAGATATGTTTAGCACTTAACATAAAATACCTTGAATGTAAATGATGATGATTTGGGAAAATAATATTAATGAAAAGGTTACCTGTATAAGGGGAAAAAAATATTTGAGAATTTTTTGCTGTCGAATGCGATTTGGACTTGGGGCCTATCGAGTCGTGGTCAAACGCTCTACCTCTGAGCCATAGACTGCTTTGACGATTCACTGCTGTAACTGAGTTATATCTCTTGATCTATCTTAGAGCGTTACAGAATCAATGAATCAGTGATGAGCGTAAATATATGTTAGGATTATGGTTTGTCAGATAGTACAAGCTTCAGGCTCTATTTTTTCCCCATTTGATGAAAACTTGGGCATTTGTAGTTGGTATAGGATGTATACAATAGCATATCAAAGTTGCTGTTACGTGGCATGTCGAAAAAATTTGGTAAATGGTGAATTCACCTCAAAAATCGGGTATTCAAGTACAACTCGGAAACTTTGCAATAAAAGAAGAAAACATTCCATAAAAAAGTTGTAACTGGTATAATTCTGCACGTGTCTATTTTCACTTTCTGGAACAAAAATTGGTTGAAATATGTTACTATGAGTATGAGTGCCTTCTGACTTACTCGTACAAAGTAGGTACAAGTATTCTGAAACCGACAAAATTTATATTTTGAGATTATGATGGAAATATCCGTTTTGAGCATCTCTGAGTTTTTGACTATTTTCGGCTTGACATCGGTACGTACGTATGTAGCATGTACATAGCTTTCAAATTTCAAGATCCGTCGAAAGTATAATGTTGAAATTTTGTATTTAAGACTGTTCTAGGGTCTAGTTGTGCACCTCGCATTATAGTTGCAATCATCCGGAAGTACCATCATTGCACACGAAGGAATGTGACATTTGACATACTTGAAGTTCATATGGAGAAGGATTGCAGACAGTTTATATCATGTACAGGATGTCTAATTTCAATTAACCGTTAGAAATGTTTCAATCTTTCGCTGGAATATCTCGAAAATATACACCGAATGGAAAATTGTCTGAAATCTAATTTTAACACTCCTGTGAGAAGAAGGGAAGAATAGTGGAAGGAAGGCACGTTAAAATCTTGAATGGGATAATTGGGACCACTGTTTTTATTTAAGATTCGGATTGGGTATCGAATACTAAGTTAATTCTACCTGAAACCTCCGAAGATGGAAGGCTGAATTCAATAAAGTTGAAACTTGAAAATTCAAAGAGTCACGGTCGAATTTCAGCCACTAGGTGACCACTAGTCTATATTGAAAAAGCATTTATTTGAGTTTCGAATAATATTTTTTCATCAAAGTAAATTCGCTGGTGAACCAATCAATTTGATCTGGGAAATAAATGTTCTATGAAGTTATAATCTTTTTTCCGATTCGGAAAATGGCAAAAGTTTGATCTTCTGATCTTAATTCACTATTCTCCAAATTTTCCAGCATTCCACCTGATAGCAAGTTTCATATTCTTTGAAGTGCCTATGCTCATATTTTCTTTACGTCAGGAAATATTTGTAACTCAAAATGAATTTCTGACACTATTGCTTGTACTAAGAATCGTAGTCTTATGATCTATTTTATAGTAAAATAGACTGGTATATTTCTTCCTTGAATACCAAATTCCAGATATTCCCAAAGATTTATTGATAATTTTGAAGCCTACACCTCAAAAATTACGACAAATTTTCTTGAATAATTATTCAGCTCATAAACAAATAATTTTATTCTAAGCTAGACCAAAAATTCGAGATACCACAATCGTATCCATGACCAAAAAAATATACAGCTGGATATTGTGTTGTTTGTACAGTTGGCTCTATTGGTACACAATACAAATCTGTCAGAGCAAAATCGCAGCTTTAGAAGACTAATGCGTAGCAAACTTGGTGATATAAATTTGACTGAATTGTAATCTACATGGTAGTTGAAGTATCAACCAATGACTATTGATGGTAATCCTGTCACTATGTCATGGATTAATCGTTGCGTCCTATATGGAACTTCTATACAACCAGACTGATAATGAGATATTTCCCTATTGCATTGAATACTCAAAAGACAACGAGATGCATGGTTTGAAAAAGACGGCTCCATTAATCAATAACTAATAATAAAAAATATGTATCATTTAAAAGATTGAACATATTTTTTTTATCCTAGAATAGGATGCTCCTGAATTCGACACATACAGTGTACAAGTATTTTTCTGGAACAAGGTTTGAGTATGTCATGGAGCGGAGAATCATTTTTCTGGTCTAAAAAGTAAACGAGTATATGTAATCCGGACTGAGGTATTAAATAATGATGTTCACTACATGCTACTAGAATATTTGTTTTAATCACAAACAATTCAAAATTAATGTTGAAAGCTGTAGTATAAATCCTGGATGCAACGTGCATGTGAAAACTAGCATTATAACATGCAAATGAGAACAGTCGTAACTTGGCAAGCCTCGCCACAAAATACTTGACCTTTAGTCATAATGCATAAGCTCACACACTTTTTGCATGAATAACGTATCTCATGATTGGATGTAATAAAAACTTTCCAATCAAACTTTATCTTGCAATATATAGCGAATTGAACGCAGAAATGTGTGCTGAATATGGTGTGAAAATTGTGTAAACAATGCCAGAAGTCAAATAACAGAATGGTAATAGATGCAAAAAGTGTGATTAATCAAATATTATGACACAGGGCCAAGTATTTTGAGACGATGCTTACCGAATCACAAAAATTTTTGTTCGAATGTTAAAATAAATACTTTTCTGGATAATTGGAGTTGATGAATTGCTTGCATAGCAAGTAATATCAGAACGCAATTTTGAAGCTAGCAACTTGCTTATGATAACATTTCTGCCCCTAAATCTTGATGCATAATTCATTATGAATATTTCCCAACAGCAGATATATTTACATCGAGTAATATATAAGACGATGCAATAAATAACTATAGAAAAGGTCTAATAAAGCTACTTGTAACCTAGATGAAGACTATTTCCAAACTGAAACTATAGATATTGAACAACGAAGAAATGAGGACTCATTTTTCCTATCGTAACGCCTGAAGATATAATTACAACTCTGCCATTTTCTTTTTACTTTCCGTATCATAATGCAGCTTCTCCAGCTTTAAAATTAGAGCTGCCAGTGGAGCTTGTAAATAATCTTGAGGTAACTTTTGAAAATGAGTGTAATTTTAATGAATTTCTCTGTAAATTTGTTCAAACTATCTGCGGTTTTATAGTCCACAGTAGAAACTAATCGTCTTCAGTGCTACACCATTCAAAACTCTTTGATAAAGAGAGAAGGGAAGTCGAATTTTGAATAATATATTATGGAAGTTGAAATGTTTGGATGTGGTCTCAAAAGGATTAGAATTATAAATTTGTTTGGAGGAAAATTATTTAGACAAACTCTACATTTGTGGGGAATTACTAATATAATTTCTGTTAGCTCACAAAATATGAATTAAGGTATGTTGGTAACTGGGTCAATTTTGCATAACATATAACGAGTGTATTTCTTGGTAATATGAGATTGGTTTATTATTCTCAATGCAACGATACGCTCGCTGTATAATTGCCAGAAAATAGTTATTAGTATTGAACTATTAACTTATTCGAAGATTCCACGTAAAAGAGAATTGATTGATGAATTTTTTCAGATGATTTATTTATATTCAATCAGTGATCAAGCCCTGCTACGATTCGAGCTTTTTTCTGATGCGAATTGCATGCCTTTTAGTACTAAGTTTCAAATCATTTTCAACTATTTTACGATACAAAGGCATGCAAAATGTTGTCACGGGAAAGCTCAATTTTTTTGATTATAATTGAAGTTTGCTCTATAACTGAAAGAGTGAATCGGTCAATAGCCTTTTCTCCTTTCTTATTAGGCGATAAATTCTTAGTCCTCAAGAATAGATGCAGTATAAAATCGGAGAGCCCTCACTATCACCATCTGCCCGTGTATTTCTTACTTTACAAATTCATTCGAATTGTCAGACAGACGTAATTGATTGCTGGGTTTCAAAGTGATAAAATAATTGAATAATGAATATTGAATGGTCGCAGATACATGAAAGGTGCAATACTTTATTGATAGCTTTTGAATACGCAACAAACTCAACCTCAATTTGAACTGCTTTTTGTATCAAATCCCAAATCAAAGTCATGCAGACGATCATAAATTAACTATGGTACCTGAGCCCTTCGGTGAGTCGATCCCAATCACAATCTGATATCGGATCACGATGTAATTATGCCCGGACATCAAATTTCAACTTGATAGATAAACGTAACGTACAAAATTACAAGTTTACGGGCTAACAGACTGACTTCGCTCGGGAAATCGCCTCAATTGTCTAGGAGGATACGGAATCAGATACATCTGTCGTTTTTAGAGAAAAAAAATCAGCATGATCAGATTACCGGATGCGCCGAAGAAGTAAAATTGACAAGTAGTGGAAAAAAAAAGTTGTCTAGACATGGAAAAAATTGTTTAGACACCAAAAATACACAAATTTTCGAATTATAACAGCAGAGTTTGAATTTTTTGCATCTGAAGCATTGAGCTATGATTTGTTTCTCAATTATGATGCGCGAATTGAGACAAGGAGCATTTTAGAAAGACACAGAATAACATAGCTCTGTACGATGAATATTTTGTCAGTGCAGTGCAGGACAATATAGTTCTGCATGGTGTACACTAGTTCTACATTGTCAAAAGACACATTAATGTGCAATAGTGCAGCGAATTTGAACTGAGAGGATTAAACTCAGTCTGCAATATTTAAAATGATCAAAACAATTGCTTTGTTGATTAATTCATCAGAATCAGATAATTAATTCAGTACAAACAGTGATAATGAGGTTGATAACTTGGAAATACTCCTAAAACGACAAGAAAGAAACTGCATAAAAATTATCTTGAAGAAGTAATTCTGGCATATATCAATAAGGAATTTATTAGACGTTTTAGAGTAGCTCGCCAATTGAATATGAATATGAATTATTTTTGCTAGCTCTGTTTATCAACTGATAGGAATGAATCTGATGTTTATTTACCCCCACCCTACTCTGCACTAACTACACCACGTCATGAGTCAGTTCAGAAAAGTGTGCACCAGCTCTCAAATTTATCTCATCGAACAGTCTGGCCAAATTGCACGTTTTTCTAAAAACGTCTTAGTGTTGGAAAGTGTACACTTGGTCAACCTAGTGCATGTCATCGAACAGAGCTATAGATTGCTATGTTCAACATAACACTATTTGCGTACAGATCAGGTTATAAGATTTATAATGAATTCTTTATCATTAATAATCAACACTTAACAAATTCTATCATGACAAGCATTCAATATTTGTATCTATGGCAATATTATTCTGAGCGAGCGACCGAATACTTCATCGCACGTTACTAGGGATATGAAGCAAATCAAGCTTTCTGAAGAATATCAACTTTGCGTTGAAGGCTGAGAGCATAAGCTTCAATTTTTCATATCAACCGTGGGACAAATTGATTTTATACTAGAATTTTGACCACACAAACATTAAATAGAAAACATATCGATTGTATCTGGCATTTTTTCTGAGATAAGAAATCACCTATAAATTATTCATATGGAGTTCAGAATTTCGGGTTTCTCATGAAGAATTCGCTATTTCCGATGATGTTTCTAATTAAATGTGATAATCTGAATCAATATCAAAGCATTCCAAAACAATCAAAACCTTGTTATCAAGGAACTTCTTCTGTTATTAACAACTATGATTTCCAGTGCAAAAACATCCTTAGTGTGACACTCTTCCTGATTGCAATAAACAACATCACAGCCAGCATACCAAACTTTGTAAGAACCTTCTATTCGCTGATGATTAGGTGATCTATTCTAGTGCGAAAATATAAACATTATAAGGAATAAGCTTGAAGAAGCAATACATAAACTGGAAGAATGGTCTAAAAAAAACTGGTTTCCAGTTCTCTGAGACAAAAACAAAAGCAAAGTACTTTAGCAAAACCCACAAATGACATCCACATCCCAATCTAACGATAGAGAATACAAACATCGAATAAATTACCACCACAAAATTTTTAGGAATAACATATGACAATGAACTAAACTGGAAGCTACATCTACAAAACTTCAAGAAAATTGAAGAATCATCTTGATAGATTCGATAGATGAAGCTGTAGGCTCTCGGTGAAACATGGTTAATAATAATTAGAAGAAATAAAACACTCAGTTTTTTGTTTCACAAAATAATAAAAAACTCTTTATTGCAATCTCGGCTGTTAGGCCATCATCAGAAGAGAAATAATTATACAGAAAAATATTACAACCTATATATATATATATATATATATATATATATATATATATATATATATATATATATATATATATATATATATATATATATATATATATACATAAATACCAAGAGATTAGGAACACACCCTCACTACACAATCTAGAAAGGGGGAAGGTAAAATATCCATCATCTTGATGATCAAAGTGCATTTTTGGTGGCTCATAAATGTTAGTTCAGAGATTTTGCAAATTACCATCTCCTACAATCACTGAGCTTGAAATCAAGCAATTTGGGCAAACCCACGAAACAACAGCTTTAATTTAGTTTCAGTTTTAAATTGTGACTATTTGATACATATCTTGCGCACGTATGAACTCAAAACGATCTTTTAGTCTTTATTGTTCAGTTATTGACTGATGGGAGGTTATGTGCTATACCTTAAAATAATAATTTGATTTTTATCAAAGTTATATCAAAAATAGGTAAGTGTAATTCAACGAGTCACTTACTTGTATTGGTATCTTTTGATGAGCCAAATATTGCAAACTGCGGCTTATCCTGGATCTTAGAAATATTAAGCTGACTGCTCGATTTACAGACAAAAAAATACACCAAGCGTAAACAAATTTTCATTCAATAATAATTCATTCCAATAAGCTTCAAATTTGCGTCAAACAAGTCATTGAATAAATCCCGGACAGACTTGACAACTGTACATAATAGTAGTGACAGCGACGGTCAAAGTTATAAATTTTTATCCACTTGAATAAACTTTAGTTGCCATATGCCTAATGTCATATATATCTATGGTCACTGTTCCGCCTAAAACAAGTAATTGAATAATTGAATCTTCCACAATCACTGAGCTTGAATTCAAGCAATTTGTGCAAACCTACGAAACAGCAGCTTTTATTTAGTACCAGTTCCAAGTCTGTAAATGGTATAGTTGTTGAGAACTCAGCGTTACACCAGCCAGACAGCCAAAGTGAATATGATAGCGTTTTTTTTGTTGTAAAAAATGCGCTAAAACGTTGCATGTAAAGAATAAATATAATTGAAACTATCAGCTATACAAAATAAGGAGCACACCGAGAAACTACTGAATGTCTACCGAACACTTATCAGATCCAAAATATAATATGCCTGCATGATCTATTCTACCACAAGAAGCACGATTTTACAATCATTGGGAATAATACAAAAAATGGAAGAATCATCTGGATGATGAAAGCGCATTTTTAACAGCTCATGAATGCTTGTTACTTTAGAGATTTCTCAAATTACCATCTCTCACAATTACTGAGCTTGGAATCAAGGAGTTTGGACAAACTTACGAATCAGCAGCTTCCATTTAGTACTAGTTTCAAGTTGACTATTTGATAGGTACATAATTTATGCATGTACAAACTCAAAAATATCTTTTAATCTTCATTGTTTAGTTATTGACTGACGGGAGATCGGGTGCTGTACCTTAAAATGATAATTTGATCTTCTTCAAAGCTATATAAAAGAAATACACCAAAAGTAAACAAATTTTTATCCAATAATAATAATTCATTCTAATAAGCTTCAAATTCGCGTCAAACAAGTCATTGAATGAAGCCCGGACAGATTTGACAACTGTACATAATAATAGTGACACCCGCGGCGAAAGTTGCAACCAAATTTTTATCTACTTTAATAAATTCTAGTTGCCATATCCCTAATGTCATATATACCTATGGACATTGTTTCACTTGACACAAGTAATTGAATAATTTGATCTTCTACAATCACTGAGCTTGAATTAAAGCAATTTGTGCAAACCTACGAAATAGCAGCTTTTATTTAGTACCAGTTTCAACTCTGTAAATAGTATAGTTGCTGAGATCTCAGCGTCACGCCAGCCAGCCAGCCAGCCAGCCAAAGTGAATATAATAGCGCTTTTTTCTGAAAAATGCGCTAAAAACAGCACTTGGACTTCGTTATTTTCGTCTGTCTATCTGTCCGTATGTTACTTGAAGACTGTCGGCACTATGTATATAGATTAAATTTTGAGTAAAGTTGTTCTCCATGAACCGCTATACAATAATGTTGTGAAATCACGAGAAAAAGGCCATAAGGGATGGTACATCATATAAGTAATTGAGGTATGAGAAAAAATATGCAAGTACACAGAGTCATGTAGGATGCTGTTAGATCGGTCCTAGAAAATTAGAAAGAAGTCTCCAAATGATTTTGTTATTCTAGTTAATGGTTGACAGAAGATCCAAGAAAAAAATGAGGTCGCAGAACTTGGATCACATTTCTAGCTAAATATTTTCTGTCATTATACACATTTTTTTTGAGCATAGCGAACGCAGAAATGATTTCGATTGCCACAGGGTCTTTAAGATATACTATGAAACAGTGATCGTTCTTCTTCTCTACGGAATATTCCACTGTGAGTGGTTCAACATGCACTTGGTTAATCCTTAAAATTAGATCAGAATAATGCTCAATTCCATAACGTATGTGCACTTTGCTGATTCTCCAAAATAAATCAGAATAATGCTCAATTTTATGACGTATTTCCAGACAGGATAAACTATGACATGAAGACAGTCAGATATCTAAGTCTCATCATAAGTCGTTCCTCATGTACTTTATCCTTCATAGAATCTTAAGAAAGTACAATCTAAAGACTGTTCCAAATAAGTTCTGGTACAATAGGTGAGCTTGATAGAAAGAATTTGAAATGAATCTTCTAGTACTGTATTCATGCAGTTATCAATTCCAGCCAATAACAATGGTCAGCTATCAATGAAATCCTGGAGCAAGACTCGTTAAATTCGTTTCTATTGCTTAAAAATTTAACGACGTCTTTAGAAATAGCACCGCATCAAATAATCAGGAAATGTAATGAACATTTTGTTACCCTGGAAAGTGCAGTTCGATAAGAGACCTAATTTTCTATACTGCTGGCTAAAATAATTTATTATCATTTATCATAGCTTACCACTGCTCAGCGACGTAATAAGGATGGTAAATTTACCAGCTCCTTCTGAATTGCTCTTCATTTATTTCAGTAATAAAATATTTTCAGAGTTGGCTGCACTAAGAAACGCCTTTCATCTAAGTTTTGATGTAATTTTCCAGTTATTTTTCACTCAGCTTCCAGTAAAAGTGGAATGAAGTGAAAAGTAAAGCAAACTGGATTTTTCTCGTTATTATATCGAGGTGCTTTATATTGCAGTTTGGAATTTACAAGGACGGCGAAGTAATAAAATACACATCTTGTTATAATTTATGAAAATGCTCAAATTTGATGGGGCTGATGTTTGACACAGTTTCAGGAGATGATAAAAATTTCCAAGAATTTTGTGTCATAATTGAAACTTTAAATGTCGTGAAGTTTTCCTTTTATCTAGTTAGTTATTGATACCCAATTAGACTACTGGCATAATGTAAAGCTTCCAAGAGAAGGTTTCAAATGCAAATTTTTATTGATTTTATTTTCAGTGTGTCCCTTTCGATTGGAAGCAAGAGGTTGAAGTCTACACAAGCCAATCTGATTGCTTATTCATCAGGTTTGATTTGTTTCATTCAATATTGGAATCGTTTGATTTCTTCTTGTTTGATGCAGAAACAAAGATGAAATATGGACTTTGCTTCTGATTTAGTTTGATAAGCATAAAATGGATACATATTTCTTGTACTGGGCGTATCTTTCCCAATTGATACATCACTTTGAGCTAAATATCCTAGATGGCGATTGTGCACTAATAATATCACATAGGTTATGAATGTGAAAGATATTTACAAGTATTCAACCCCTATGTAAGATGTCGGAGTATTTCGCAATCTGCAATTACGAAAAAAAGTCTTCCTTTGTAACAGATTCCAAGTTCACGAATTTAGGTTTAGCACGATGGATTTGATATTGAATACGGAGTTCAGGTTTAGCTGATTTTGGTCTGAATTGAATAACGGCGGCTATTTCTAATATGAATTCAATAAAGGTTTTATCGAATGATCTGGGACTCCACATTTTGTCAGAAAATTAAAATTTTATCGCAAATGGCAGAAATTCTAGAATTCCTTTATAACTCTGTTACAAACTGTATAACTGTTGGTAGTGAAGTAATTCTATTGTTAGGAACAATCAGTAAATAAACCTCAAGAACATGGAATCAACAAGCAACATTTGATCGAAAAATTATTTAACAAAGCTCTAAAACCACTAAAGGTTTACTTTGTACAAGAAAACCAGTCTAGCTTTGAGCTTTGAGTGAATAAGCCACAAACCACAATGTTGCTCCGTGAAAACAAAAATCAAAAACTCCCTAAATTGTTTTGCTTTGATATTTCACTTATGCGTATATTTACACGCGAAAATCAAACTATTTCGTCTTCAATTAGTCTGGGTATTCGCTATACCTCTTCGTCTACATTAATCTTCACAAATATTTAACATAGAGAATTCCATCCCCAGGCATTTCATTTTATTTCTCTCAATTTGTATTCTGTTTACGGTGGGCTGATCCAGGAACAAGCACAAATTAATGATAGAGATAGAGCTATCACGGGTAGAATGTAGTAGAAAGGAAGGGGTGGAGAATATTTAACACTTAGACCATATAAATTAAGATAATAGACAATTCAGTACTCTAAAAGACTTGTACAGGATATTTTATTGAGAGATATCATTCTGAATTTATTGAATTACACTTCTTTTTTACAGTTTATTGAATGATGAAGCTAATATCGATGTTGATACGAGACAAGGTTGTGAAATGCTCTATGAACGTTCAATTTATATGCAAACTGAAATGATTTGGATTATGTGCAATTCGGGGACAGCGTAAAGCGTGCGTTATCATATGCTAATGATTTTGTGGCATTTTTAGATTCAAAAAGCATCTATTGGAGTGAATGATTGATGGAATATATATGGACTGAGTTATATTTTGGAGAAGGTGGAACAATGTCAAGTGATGAAATAATTTACTTAATTATAGAAGAATATCTGCTGTAGTCCAAGCAACAAAGACCGAAATAGGCCAGATAGCAAAAAAAAAATCATGTAGAAGCCAATTTTGGCACAGATCTAGGGTGAGGTGTCCTTAATAGCATACTTGAAGTCCTGATGGCTGGGAGTAGAGCTGCAGGACTGGGGGTAATTTCGAGATCTCTTTCTTCAGTTTTTTGTTAATAACTAGAAAACTATCAAAATGAGATTTATAAACTAAATTAATCTGAATAAAATTTTCTACAGAAAACAAACAACACATTTTTTCACTAGGATTAAAACTATAAAAGATATAGAAGGCAGAAAATGTAAAATTATAAGAAAATAGTTTTTATGGTTGAAAATAAAGTTTTATTGATAAATGAACTATGCTCAGATCACGTATTAGGGACTCTACTACAGGTAAGTGTAATCATGCAATATATAACGGAAAAATTGCGTGTTGAGAGCATCACAATAATGTGCGTCTATAGGAAATGAGATTACAGCCGCCCCCCTTACTCTATTCTGTACTTATCTCCTTCCAAATGACGCTCGTTAGTGTTGTTAGGTTGGGAATTTTACTCCTGGATTCAGGTTTTTCCAACTCTATGTGGATTTTTTTTAGGATGAAAATTTCTTGGGTTCACCAAATGTGTAAGAAGTTGATAAAATGATGCTCCCATCCTAAACTAACATCGGTACTTGGCATTTTTTGAAGCATCAACGAAGCCCAAATCAGACATGGCCAATCTTTCTTCAGCCAGAGGAGCCTCAAAGCAACACTTTCCCAGAGTATGTATGTCTACAGGTAAGTGGTACCGTTCATATATCGCACCTTGAGAATTACAGGAGCACACCTAAAAAACATAGTCTTCTAGGGAACTTTAATTGCTTCCTGACCCTATAAAATGGACCACACGCTTTCTTTCCTACATCGAGTAGCTTCCATTTTCACTCATAACATCCAACTATGTTATGAGCCTAACGTTAAGCACTTTTTTAAAAATGTGCTCCTGTAATTTTCATAATGCGATATAGTTTTTAAACAGTGGTTTCTTAGAATTACAAATGAAATAATACTCACGTTGATCTGATCACTTTCTTATGGCTCGGTAACCCTCTACCACCCACCCAATGAGGCTGGACCAGAGAAGATGATAGGATTCTCAACACAGTTACCAAGAACGACCTCGTGACACCAGATTGGGCGTGGAGGGCGCTCGTGCGTTGCGGTTGTCGCAGACCAGAGATTGCCTGCTCCGCTGTCTGTGGTATAAGCCTCGGCTTATGTGCGAACATCGAAGACAGTATCGATGACGACAAGAATTGATGTACAAGATGCATTTTCAAATACTTGTAATTCAATTTGCAAATTGTTTTCGATTTATTAACAGAAAACTGACAAAAAAGACTTTAAAACTACCCCCACTTCCACCGATCAGGATTTTTAGTATGTTATTGAAGACATCCCACCCTGAATCTGTGCTAAAATAGGCTTCTACATGATTCTTTTTGCCATTTCTCCTTCGTTGCCTGGACTACTGGTTGCCCGGTTCTAGATGCGTTGAAAAAATTCGGTCAGAATATACTTGTTTCAGGGAATAAGAAACTGCATACATACATACATACAAATCACGTCTCCTTCTCAAAACTTAACCAGCAATTATCATGATCCAGCCATTCGCTTCATTCGCTTCCATAATTCAATACAGACTACTTCACTCTTTCCATTTGGAGTTTCTCTTCTATGCAACAAATCAAAAAAAAAATTTATTCACCTACACACCTGACTGAAAAGAGTCAGAATGACTACATCCAAGAACAAATATATTGCAAAAATGAGGGAGCACAGTTAGATACAGAGGAAGAGAGAATGAAAAGATGGGCAGAGTATTTCACACAGGTACGGAATAAAGAGAGTGTGGAGCATTGGGGACATGATGATCAGTGAATTATAGAGACTGTATCGATCAGATATGACAATAAACACAGAATCTTCATCTATGGAAGAAGCTGCAGAAATAATTGAAGAACTGAAGAATGGATGAAGCCCTGGGGAAAATGAGCTGATGGCAGAAATATATAAAATGGGAGGTGAAACGCTACAACAACTATTACATGAAGAAATAATAATAGAAGTTTGGGAAAAAAAGTAATCCCCAAGAGCTGGAATGAGTCTTCGATTTACCTCTTACGGAAGAAAGGTAACAAAGCACTATGTGGTTATTATACAGGTATGGCATTATTGGATGTAGCATATAAAGTACTGGCAATTTGTTTATGGAACAGGTTAAGAGAAGAAATAGAAAGAAACTTAGGTGACTATCAAGCAGGTTTCAGGAGAAATAGACCCACGATAGATGAGGTATTCACTCTAAAGCAGATCATGGAGAACAGTTACGAGCACAATTTGGCCCTTCACATACTCTTCATTGACTTTAGACAGGCATATGATACAATAAATGAAGAAAAACTTCACAATTTGAAGTATGCCTTCAAGATACCTGAAAACAATGTAAAATTCAGTTAAAATGACACAAGCTAACACAAAATATGAAGTAATGGTTGATGAATCGGTGTCGAACAGTTTTGTAGTGACAAGAGGACTAAGACAAGATGTCACCGATTCTTTTAAATCTAGTTCTGGAGAGGGTTATGAGAAAAAGCGGACTTTCTAATAGAAACGGAACTACATATCACGACAGGCATCAAGTGTTGGCGTATGCTGATGATATTGTCATTATCACCAGAGTTCAAAGAGAAATAAAAGAAGTTCTTGAAAAGGAACAAGATAAAAAGTAGAATTTTGATGAATTAGAGAGCTTCAGTTATTTGGATATAACAGTAACAAATACTGATAACGAAGAGGAAGAAATAGACGCAAGGCTACTATGAAAGGAACAAGATGCATGAGGAAACTACGTTATATATTTGCAGACAAAAATATATTTCATGGTGCCAAACTAGAAATATATGAAGCAATCGAGAGAGCAACAGTCACATATGGTTTTGAATTGTGGGCTTTGAATAACAGGGCTCAAAAAAAACTTGTAATTTCGGAGAGAAAAATATCAAGAAAAATATAGGGGGAAGTAAAAATTGAAGACTGGTGGTTTAGAAGGACTGATGAGAAAGTGATTGACTAATTTGGTAAACTGGGCATCATAGAAGTGATTCGAACTGAAAGGTTGAGATGGTTAGGGCATGTAACGAGACTGACGGCGGACAGAACAACAAAAACAGTATTAGAAAGCGGAGTGAGTATGGATAGAGGAAGAAGTAGATTAAGAAAAAAGTGAGAAAATGAGTGCTTAATGATATTAAGCAGATGAAAATTAAAAACTGGGAAGCAAAAGCTAAGAGCTGAGTGCAGTGGCGGAATATTATCGAAGAAACAATGGGCTATCCTGGACTGTAGTGCTCAACATATTATTATACACCTGATATACTTAACTAACATGAATGACTCATATCCACACTTTTATTTACGTTCTATTTAATATTAAGAATCTCAAGCCCTTATTTTTTGCGCTTCCCTTCGTATACTTACAAATGCCACGCAAAAGTCTCCACTCGATATTCCACTTTACTGTTGATCCGACTGATTCACTTACTTTAGTCTCAGAGCATCATCAAAATATTGCAATCAGGTACTGTTCCATCTCCTTTTGTGGGGTCTAGCATCTCCACATACGTCACGGCCATACATACACATACATTCACATACACAAAATATACACATGCAGAACACAATTATTATGTCCAATCATATTTTGAATATTGTATATAAATTGTAAATATTAAGATTTTGGATTCCTCATCTATTTTTCCCGCGCATGAATCTTTTTGCAAGTCTGAGCCTGTCTGTCCCATAGCTGCATGGTCGAACCAACATCTGTACAACATCTGTTTTCTCTTTTCCTTTGTCTCCAAAATTTTCCTTCGCTCAAGCTACAACTTTAAGAATACCCAGGTCAGTTCATCTCCGCGATTCATGCTTATCTTTTCTACATTTTCTTGCTCCGCAACTTCCTCATAAAATTTAAACTGTAAATATACCATAAAAAGATATTTTATTTCACTTGTGCACCTATAATCACCTCAAATTGGTGACCCCGACGTGATTTGAAACCGCGATATGTGATCTTAATTCAAGCCGATCATAATTGAGTGTGACTATTTTTTTGGTGCTACGTGTCTTTAATATATTGTGTGTTTATTACTTTTTATGCGTGTGTGACCGATCAGGTGAAAATTTAAAGACTTAGTTGAGTGGTAAATTAATCAAGATGGCTACACCAGCGACTACCGACGCCGATGCTGAAATTAGCCGCGTCGCTGTTAAACTGCCACAGTTTTTATCTGACGATGTGGAAGTCTGGCTACAGCTCGTTGACAAAAGCTTCAAACTAGCCAAAATCACAAAAGAGGAAATAAAATTTGATTACGTTCTGACAACATTGGATCAACACGTTGTTTTGGAAGTTCGCGACATATTAATGAACCCTCCCGAGACGAATCCGTACGCTGTTTTAAAACAGGCATTGATAAGTCGTCTTGGTTCTACGCAGGATCATAAAACACGCAAACTAATTGAACGTGAGGAGATGGGTGACTCCAAGCCATCACAGTCTTTACGTCGCCTACGAGCACTCGCTGATCCAGCTGTTTCCGAGTCCCTTCTGCGCACACTTTGGATGGGTCGACTACCGCAGGATATCCAAACAGTATTAGCGACTCAAAGAAATTCCCATTTGAATGAAGTGGCTGATTTAGCGGACGCTGTGATGGACACCTTTACCCCTTTACCAGCAGGCCGACGATTTCGGCAGCAGCAGCAATTCCTGTTCACACTGCTGTGGATGAGAAATATTCGAAATTGGAGCAACAAATCGCTACACTTACTCAACAAGTAACGAAATTGTGCACCGAACTACGTTCTCGTTCTAAATCGCGTACACGATCGCGATCGCGTAGTTTTTCTAGAGACAATGTTGCGAATAATGGACAATGTTGGTACCACAATCGTTTTGGCGCGAAAGCTCGAGCGTGCCGCAAACCGCACAAACGGTAAATGAACTGGGCAGTCGTTAATGACGGCAAGCGACGCTTGCCCTACGTCTCGCCGTTTATATATGACTGATACGACAACTAAAATTCAATTTTTAATTGATACTGGTGCGGATTTATGTGTTTATCCTCGCTCGTTGCTAAAAGGACGCCGGGAAAAGTCTAATTATGAACTTACCGCGGTAAACGGGACAGCAATTGCGACATATGGTACCATAACATTGACTCTGAATTTTTGTTTACGTCGTCAGTTCGCGTGGAGATTTGTCATCGCGGATGTCTCCAAACCTATTATCGGTGTTGACTTTTTGGCGTTTTATGGTTTACTCGTCGATGTGAAAAATAAAAAACTGCTGGACCAAGTGACTCAACTCACCGCTCGTGGAAAGGTGATTGAGTGCAAAACGCAGTCAGTGCGCATTATTTCCGGCAACTCAGTGTTCCATACGTTATTACAGCAATTTCCGGACATCACACGTCCGGGTGGAACACCAAAGCAAGTCAAACATCAGACAAGACATCACATCAACACTACGCCAGGCCCACCGGTAGCAGACAAACCAAGGCGTCTCGCACCGGACAGATTACGCGCAGCACGGAGCGAATTTGAAACCATGTTGCGTCTAGGCATAGCACGACCCTCGGACAGCTGCTGGGCGTCGCCGCTCCACATGGTGCCCAAGAAAGATGACGAGTGGCGACCGTGTGGTGACTACCGTCGGCTGAATTCAAGAACGTGTCCCGACCAATACCCGGTGCGTCATATTCATGATTTCGCACAGTCACTGCGCGGTAAGACCGTATTTTCTACAGTGGATCTGGTGCGAGCGTTTAATCAAATTCCTGTGGCCGAGGAGGACATTGCGAAGACGGCAATCACAACACCGTTCGGTCTTTTTGAGTTCCCGTTTATGAATTTTGGGCTACGAAACGCTGCACAAACTTTTCAACGATTCATAGACGAGGTTCTCCGAGGCTTAGATTGTTGCTACGCGTACATAGATGATATCTTGGTAGCATCATCATCAATGGAAGAACATTATCAGCATCTCGAGGTGGTATTCCAGCGTCTACGTGATTATGGTGTTGTGATTAATCCGGCAAAGTGTATATTCGGACAATCGCATGTCAAGTTTCTCGGTTACCTAGTGTCCGGTGAAGGTACGCGCCCCTTGTCGGATAAAGTTGAGACAATTCGTTCACACCCACGACCAGTGACCGTCAAACAATTAAGACAATTTTTAGGTGCTTTAAACTTTTATCGCCGTTTCATACCGCAAGCAGCTCAATGCCAAGCAGCGCTGAACGAGTTGCTGAAGGGAAACGTCAAGGGCAAGACACCGATTGTATGGACTACCGCTGCCGAGAACGCATTCAACGAGTGCAAGGAAAAACTTGCGCAGGCCGCACTGCTAGCCCATCCAGAAGTCAGCGCGCCGCTCGCCATCGTTTGTGACGCATCAGACTTTGCGCTTGGCGCGGTCATCCAGCAGCGAGTCGACAACGATTGGGAGCCACTGGGATATTTTTCCAAGAAACTAAGTAGCGCTCAACGGAAGTATTCTGCATACGACCGAGAATTACTGGCCATTTATTAGGCATATGGTAGAAGGTCGTCATTTTGTTATTTATACAGATCACAAACCAATTACGTACGTTTTTTCAAAAAATCTAGCCAGTGCACACCACGTCAATTCCGCTACTTAGATTTTATTAGCCAATTTACTACCGATATTTACCACGTTTCTGGAAAAAATAACGTCGTTGCCGATGCTTTGTCCAGAATCGAGTCCGTCGGATCGTCCGTAGATTTTCAGGTTCTAGCTGCGTCACAAACTGATGATAACGAGCTTGAGATTTATCGGGAGAAAGACTCTGCACTTCAACTCAAACGTATTCAAGTGCCTGGCAGCGATGTGTTTCTCTGGTGCGATGTTTCAACAACCAACGTCCGACCGTTCGTTACAGCAGCGCACCGCAGAGCAATTTTTGATTCGATACACCGCTTGTCGCATCCTGGCATCAAAGCTACAGTGAAAGCAGTCACAGAGCGCTATGTGTGGCCCTCCATCAAGGCCGATTGCAAGCGATGGGCACGTAGTTGCGTGGAATGTCAGCGATGCAAAGTGACACGACATGTGTCAGCACCAGTAGGAAACTTTTCATCACCATCTGCAAGGTTCGAACATGTTCACCTGGACATCATCGTCATGCCGCCATCTCAAGGATTTCGTTACTGTCTGACGTGCGTAGACAGATTCACACGATGGCCTGAAGCGTTTCCATTGGAAAATCAAGAAGCCGAAACTGTTGCAAAAGTTTTCTACGCCGGATGGATTGCACGATTTGGTACACCACTCCGTATAACTACAGATCAAGGACGCCAATTCGAGTCCTACCTGTTTAAGCATCTCAACCGCGTAACAGGTACAACTCATCTGCGCACGACAGCGTATCATCCTGCTGCTAATGGCATGGTGGAGCGGCTACATCGGCAGTTGAAGGCAGCTTTGAAGTGTCACCAAAACGACAGCTGGACCGATTCACTTCCAACTGTCTTGCTTGGTATACGATCAGCCTGGAAAGAAGACCTAAATGCCACCGCTGCAGAAATGGTGTATTGCGAACCACTGCGACTTCCTGGAGAGTTTTTGGCGGAGCGGTCAACATCAATTGAACACGATGGCAGTCAATTTATCAAAAAATTGCATCAGCAACTACAGCGACTGCGTCCAACTGCAGTGAAGCGACATGGTGAGAAAAAAATTTTCATTTTTAAAAATCTTGCTTCTGCCAAACAGGTTTTCGTGCGCCACGATGGTCCTAAAGGTTACCTGCAGCAGCCATACAATGGACCGTATGGAGTGATTGAGCATGGGGACAAGACGTTCAAGGTCAACATACGCGGCCGTGACGTCAAAGTTTCCATTGATAGACTTAAACCAGCATACATCATGAACGAGCAGACAACATTAACCAGCGACCAGGCAACAGACGAGGATGAGAATCCTTTACTCGAGTCAGACCAACCACTACATCCTGCACCGACACCGGCACCTGAAGATGTCACTACGCGTTCCGGCAGGCGAGTGCGTTTTCCTGACCGGCTTCAGGGGAATTTCTCGTGATCTTCATCACTGGCAAGGGGGTACTGTGAGGTCTAGCATCTCCACATACGTCACGGCCATACATACACATACATTCACATACACAAAATATACACATGCAGAACACAATTATTATGTCCAATCATATTTTGAATATTGTATATAAATTGTAAATATTAAGATTTTGGATTCCTCATCTATTTTTCCCGCGCATGAATCTTTTTGCAAGTCTGAGCCTGTCTGTCCCATAGCTGCATGGTCGAACCAACATCTGTACAACATCTGTTTTCTCTTTTCCTTTGTCTCCAAAATTTTCCTTCGCTCAAGCTACAACTTTAAGAATACCCAGGTCAGTTCATCTCCGCGATTCATGCTTATCTTTTCTACATTTTCTTGCTCCGCAACTTCCTCATAAAATTAAAACTGTAAATATATGTAAATATACCATAAAAAGATATTTTATTTCACTTGTGCACCTATAATCACCTCACCTTTCAATATCAAAACTACACATTTATTATCATTTTAAAATAAGATTCCCTATCCTTCTGATTTTCATGTATTCTTGATTATTTATCCTTTGCTTCAACAAGGAATGACAACATCATCAGCATACGCTAACAAAGGCACTACTCTTCCACGAGCTTACACACATGATTGATTCTTTGCACTTATTACTTGGCCTGCAATTATGGTCGTGGTAACAAAAGCATAAACAAACGACTGCTATGGAGGCTAAATTTTTACATTATACTAGAAAAGATTGAATGAGAAGAAGATGGTTGTCGAATAAATGGCCTTTGAGACAAGTGAAAGACATTGCGTGGAAATTAAAAGTGTGAATGGTTATATATGAATTTTCTACATAGTTTGCCCCATAGGAAGAATTGTATTGATTGCAATTAAAAGTGTGTAATTTGTAATGTTTCCAATTTTTTTCTAATCCATATCAACTTTTCTAATCTTATTATGACATCAATTATGCTAGAAACCTTGACATAAAAAAATTTCAAGCATGTCATGGATTATAATAAAATCCGGCAGTGAAATACTTATTTGGTTTACTTGAAGTGTTTATGACTATATCTATATAGCGCAGTCGAAGGTCTAGTACAGTAGTTGGAGAAATGGACAAGAAATCCCTTGTGTTAATTGGACATGAAGAGAATAATTTAGTGAGAATTGCTTGAGGGTGCTGGAGACGCCAGGGGCTGATTGGTTTCACGGCAAAGTATTAGATTAGGTGTGATTTATCACTTCTACTTACAGATAACTTCTGTAACTATGTAGCAAGTGCTGTAATTTTGTTTATTACTAAAGCGGAAAGAGGATTTGTCATTTTCAGAAACAGAATAAGCAGTTAATTTTGAAATATTGCTACTATTTAAAGTACAAACGAAGTACTTGTGAGCATCACCTGAATTTGAACTGGATGGCAGAAAAAAGAGTGCCTACGGCTGTAATATATTTATTCTTGAGTTTTTGTTGTCGGAATGTCAGCTGCTTTGAATTGTAACAGAAGAAGCTGGAATATTTCGAGATAATTCTGGAAGTGAGAAAATTCTCAAGTGAATATGAGATCATTTCAACTCTGTCGTCAACTTGAGAGATTCTGGTCCCATTTTACTAACAAAATTTCAAGCTAATTGATATAGATAACATATTATCAGAGTACAGTTCATGAATGAGATAATGTGGATAGTAAGAATTTGGATAAAGGTTTTTTCCTCGGTCTCTATATCGAAAATCATTTATCATTCTTGATCCATTGGATCTCATCAACGATTTGTAGATATGCTTGCGCGTAATTATCCTAAGTAGGTATTTTTGCTTGTCTCAATTTGGAACTGAGGAATGTTCTGAAGTTCAGATAAGTTGATCGTTATTATTCTTGAATCTTAATCAAATTTCTATATAGCTATGAAGTAGAGGTGATTTGTTGCAATAAGTTTAGAGAAAAGGGAAAAAAGTATCCATTCTTGGGAATCACATAAGACATTAGGAACTAGAAATTCTCTCTCTCCTGACAGAAAGTGTGCTTCACAATTTCTTACTTCACACAAAACGTGAGAGCAGACGTAATAACAAAATTTGAAAGGCGTTAGGATTGCTTTTTGTTCCGTGACGTCTGTCAAAAAACGTGGTTTATTTCTCTTGACTGTAGTAGAAGAGGCAGTATGGTAACAATGGCCGCAAAAAACTTAGAAACATACATGTAGGTAATAAATAAGAATAAAAGTAGCAGCAATAGGACCGTGATAAACTAAATCTGAGATATTCCACGGAAACTGCTCAATGTCAAGCAAAAAGAAAATAATACTTCAATACTCTGACAATCAATGAATAACTTATTTTATGAACTATTTGTTGGAAGAAGCAATCAAAGGGATTAGTTTATCGGTCAAAAATATAATTTTCGAAGCCATATGTATGGAAAGGAGTAGTGATGATCTGCCGCTATATTGTTGAAATAAAGTACTCTGAAAGAAACGACATTAATAAATATTACTCACGTATGTCTTCTGAACTAATGTACTTATCTCAAGATTGAATCAGTGAGATTAGTCGGTGTGCCACTGTGTAGCAAAATTGATAATAATGTCTCAGAATAATGAGAGATGATATTTATGCAGACTAGGTTGCTCAATATTTTATAGTCTCAATTTGAACAGTGATTGCTTGTCTTTTCTTGCTGAATGAGACAAGAATAAAACATTCTCTTTTTTGTTAACTCCTTGCTGATCCCTATCTTCGGTATTTCCGGAGAGGGTGTGAAGAAGAAGCGTTGTTTTTTAATTAATTGGGAGAAAGACCGAGGAAAAACCACTGTCCAAACATTTGCAGAATATTTCTAAGCTATTAGTCATTCGAAAAAAATAAACCAGAAGGAGACACACTACATGAAACTTCTTTCCAGTTTTGAAGACAAGAAATTGAAATTTATAGTAAAATATTGTTGTACCTGATACTTTTATGTTAATGACTCACAATTTGTTGCTGAAGATGGTTATGTAATCAAAACGTCCACTAATAAATAACAAATCTTCAAATCACGCAGTTGTACCCTTATTAATTGATAACTGGATCCCAAAACCAAAACATATGAATATAATCCCCAACTTTTTATACATTATTCATAAAAAGGATGACTTAGATGCTACAATAGCCAATTGAAGAAATTGCGGTATGATTACTATCGTCCTCATTTTTATATAAAACATTTTTTTGCAAAGTTTTTGGACAGTAAAATAGTCGGAATATTCCTAAATTTGGTAGAAATATGTTGATTCTTCTTTCTTCTAGACCCCAAGAAAACTTAGAACTGTTGATGATTAGTTTGGAGTTGAGTGGTTTTGTATCTCTGGGGTACCAATACGCATTAAAGCACAAAATTACATATCGGTCAAATTTCACTTACCTGAATCATTTCTAAAGATATCATTTCAGTTTAGAAGGAAAGGCGGCTTACCTGTAAAAAAACAAGAATACATTAATGAGTAATTCTCTTGAATATTAGAGTTTTTATGAGGTTAAACAGTTTAATCATAATTCTTAATGTGAAACTAGAACCTTATAGCTTGCAAAATTGATATTGGCCTGTGAAAAGTTGTTCCTATTTTTATTCAAGGACTTTCATATTTATTCTTGTTCTGTTGGTAATAATCGACAAGAATATCGCAAATGTTTCAGAAAGCAACAGAGAATCTAAGGTGAGGTTTCCAGAGAATTGAAATAAATTGTAATAACTACAAAAAATCTTATATAAATTGGGCACCCAATTCTGACAGATATATACTTGGAATATCACCTTGAGAAAACATTGTATATAAGTCCCTAAATTTGGATAATTTTTCAGTTATTGTTCAGAAGTCTAGGAGATATTAAAGCGTGAGCAAAGATATAGCGAACAGTGATTTCTCTCAACTTCATTCAGTAGAATAATACAAATTGCAATCATCCGATTGAGGAGGCATAGAACAACACGAAAATCATTTTTTGAACCAGAGGCGTGAGCAGTCAAGGCAGGACGACTGTACAAGTTCTAATTGAAATACAAACAAGATCTAGCAACAGCTGGAGTTCCTCGATTTTATACTGCATCTATTTTTGAGAGTTGATAATTGACCCCTTGATAAGGAAAATATAAGATTATTAACCAATGTACGATTCTTTTTCTTCTGAATTGTGTTTTTCGGTGACATTTTGCATGCCTTTGTAATGTGAAATAGTTAAAAGTGATTTAAAGCTCAGTACTGAATAGTGTTGCCACGAGACTCGAGACCAGTCTCGGTCTTGTCTCGCCTCGCTTTAAAAAGTCGAGATGAGATCATAGAATGGGTTTCGAGCCAAAAGTCGAGATTCTTATAGAAGTGTGAAATAGGGTATCTGAAGGATTGTACACTATTTTGCCCAAGTTATTTAAATGATATCTAGTTTGGTATCAATCCGAAGCTTCCGGGGAGATAGGGTTAGTAAAAATATAAAATAGATAATCAGTGAATTTCTCGTTATCATCTTTGAGTTATATTTCTGATGATCGAATGTCAAAACTGTTCCAATGAATTGAAGACTCCGAAAATCTAGAAAAGGACTCTTAATTTTCAAAAATACGATGTAAGGACTTATAGATAACCGCCATCCGTCACTTTAACTATAATAGCCGTCACTTTGACAATGACAGCTGCCACATCAACAATGACAGTTGTAATTTTGAAATATGCAATTGATTGATGCAACACTCTAAATCTATTAAACAGCGATGAAACCGGCCATGAAATTTATGGTTGGGGGTGTACTGTCTGGCCTAATCAAATTTTATATGATAAGATTGTGTAACAGGCCGAATTCCATTACTAGCGCAACAAATTTTATTTCACAATCAACTATCTACATAATAAAAGAGAATATTATCATACTATAATTGATTTTCACTGGAAATACATTACACAAGTCGACTGCTTTGAGATTCTTGGTTACATTCATGTATCTCATCTAATTTTGTTCCAAATTATATCAGTTTAGACCGGATTGGGCCATAAGAAGAGAAAATAACTACTATTCTTCCATAAATTCAAGTAATTTGAATCCTATAACTAGTTATTTAGAGTCAATAACATAACCTCAATTGAGAATTCGGTTTTTCTTCTTCCATCTCTAAATTTGGTGGTTTACACATCGCAAACAATGCGTAAACTGAGCATGTAGGCATCTCAGATCTACCATAAATACATTTGAACGCTTTCGTAACCTGAATTTAGTTTATATGAATCAATATTGAGGATCGTAGAGAAAATATATCGTGTGGCGTGAAACACATGTGCAAACTAGCATTACCTATGAAATTCGGAAAATATTTTCTGTAACTCAGCGATTCTTAACTTGCAATATGTAGCCTCTACTTTGTCATAATGCTTAAGTTTACACATCTGTTGCATAAAACTATCATCTCGAATCCTCGTGGCTTCAGAGGTCCTATTCTAATTTATAGAGACAGCTTGGAAACAGATCGCAGTCTCTTTGTCAATGTTGTTATGTCATAGTTTCAGTTATAGGGACTCAAATATTGTATGTTGGTGCAAACAATATGCTCGACAACTTTATGCTGGCAGTTATTCAAGAATGATGTTTGAAATCAGATCCAATTCATGTTTGATCATTCTCCTGTTTTATTGTTAATCATAATAAACTACTCAAAATAATTAAAGGATCAAGTCTTCTTCCGTCTGCTAGATTTGGATGTATTGCACTACAATCTTGAGCATTTGGTTGATTATTATAATGACTGTCAATTATGTAGTGTGTACCCAGATAGCAATAACGTCCTGAGAATATTCACCAGTTGTCCTGTGAATGCCCGGGATATTCGGAATATACATGGTATATTCCGATATCCTATAAATCTTCTGGAAATATCCTATTTTGCTTATTCCTGGAATATTCATTATTGATATACATAGCATATTCCTATATACTATGGATCATCTGAGAATAGTCTATCGAAATTATTCCTAGAATATTTAATACAAATATTCGAAGATTATCTTATTTTGTATATTCCTAGTGGAATATATGATAGATATTCATCTTATATTCAATTTTGCTCTGCTTTATAAACTTTATTCTTAACTGAAAACGATTGTTGTTCGTGAGGTCAATGGAGACTTTTATGATTGTTTCATCACAGGTTAGGATTAGAGAGATGGAAGACTTCAATTGTAACCAAAACAAAAATTTAGATTTCAACAAACCCAATATAAAAAAAGATCAAAATTATCGTAAAATTTTATAAGAAAAATTATATCCAAGTTTTATTTTCGTACTTTAGGTACATTTCTCGTCAGACAAAAAAAAAAATTAAATGGAATGACATCTTTGTCTAGTCATATGAATTATTGGGAACATATAAAAAATACCCAAAATATTTTTTATGCTTCCTGAGTCTTTTGTCTAGGTTTTAGTTCTTTCATTCTTGCAAAAACTTAATTTCTTTATGTTAATTAATTTGAGACAAGAAAATTTTACATGTATCTAATTCAGATATGCATGTTTGATCATTGGAATATGACTTAAATAATATAATTGATTGGATATTAGTCTAAATCATTGGCACAAAATTTTCGATTGAATTTTTGTATCAGAGTAGTTTAGGACATGAATAAATGGAAGTATTTTGAAAATGCGAATCTAAAAAGCCTCGTTGTAATTTAGAAATATTTTTTTTTAGGTTTGGAAATTTTCCGTGCCGTCCAAAGGTCTATTGTCACTCAAAAGGTAGTCTTATTCATCATCAAACATTTTGAGAATATTGACGTAAAGTAAAATAGGTGGCGTTATTGTCTTGCTTGTTAAGCATTATCTAAATTATTTTTAATACTTTTAGTTATATCACGAGCTAGATAAATTATATATTCAACAAATTTACTTGTCAAAATCACTGTGAAAATTAGAGCTAGTTATCCAAACATCAAATTATTAGAAATTGAATTTAGTGATCGGGGAAATAAAAAAATATTCATTTTTTCTAGTTGTCAGAGTAGAATAAAAAAAAAATCTCAAACGATCAATATTTGAATGTAATGAGCGCGTATTGATATATACATATTTCTATTCAATTCGAGTCCAATTAAATACAGTAAGTAACTTCATTAAAGCCGATATTCGTCAAACTTACAAAATTATTTCCTTTTAGGTAATTTTAAGCGTTCACATTAAGCGTAATGGTACATTCACGATGTATTATTTAAAGAGAAATAAACGCTGCTAAAATCTGTGTCTGAATTGATTCTTTGTTGAGTGCGTATTTCAACAAATCCTTAAAATTACTACGAAGAATTGAATTATGCCTGCGAATCAGCCATTACAATCGCTTCATCATACAAGAACCTATGCAGGTAGCATACTATGTACAATATGCAATGAAGATCACGATGAAAATATGCTACACTGTAATAAGTGCAACGTGCGATATCATTTTCGGTGCGTCAATGTTGATCAGAACAACGTAGAAGAAATAGGAAGCTGGAATTGTAACGAATGTCTAAAGTCAGCTAATAAATCTTCAAAAGAAAGTGATTTGTCAACTTATGATGTCGAACGTAGATTAAGATTGTTAGATGAAGAACAAGAACTAATTCGGCGCGAGCGTGAAATTGTACGGCAGAAATTAGCGTTATTGAAGCCGCACAAGTCTGAATTAGATATAGAGGAAAGTGATATACGTCAACAGACGATCAGAACTGAAGAAACTAAGATGAATTTACCTTTGAAGGAAGAAAGCGTTCGGTTTCGATCAACTGTCATCAGTTCTACACCAAGAATGAATACAGAACGGTATCCATTTAACGGTCCCGTCAACGAGACAGAAGAAATCTTGAATACTCCGAGACATACATCCTTGTTTCCAATGCAAGATGACCCTACGCAAAGTCAATGGATGGCAAGGAAAAGTATGTCAAAAGATTTGCCAACGTTTACAGGAAAACCAGAAGAATGGCCGATATTTTGGACGGCCTTCAATACGTCAACGACTGTGTGTGGTTTCAACAATTTAGAAAATCTAATTCGACTACAAAAATGTCTACAAGGCAAAGCAAGAAAACTTGTAGAAAGTCAACTAGCATTTCCGGAATGTGTGCCGCAAATTATGACAACACTGAAACGAATATTTGGCAAACCGGAAGACATTATACGGATACAAATTGAATCAATACGCAAGACTCCTCCGGTAAAGATAGAGAAATTAGGAACGCTGATAGAATTCTCAGCAATGGTTAATAATCTATGTGCAACGATAAAGGCATCTGGTTTAAGTCAATATGACAATAATCCAACGTTAATTTATGAGTTAGTTGAAAAGTTAACAAACCAAATGCGCATTGAATGGGGTGCATACAAAAGAAGCTTGATATACGGTTCGAGTGTCACGGCGTTTGGACAATGGTTGGAGTCGGTTGCAGAGAATGTTAGCGAAGTAGTAACGATACAAGATTTGACGATAAATGATAGAGCTAAGCCAACAAACCGCGTAAACGTTCATTCAGAAACGGATGAAATTAAACATTGTTGTGTATGTAACGGAAACTGCAAAACCATTGATAAATGCAAGAAATTTATTGATCTATCAGCTGCTGATCGTTGGAAGGAACTGCGAAGATTGAATTTATGTAAAGCTTGTCTGAAACGATATCATCCGAAACGAAGATGTAGTGGAACTGTTAAATGTGACAGAAAAGGTTGCGGGCGAAAACATCATCCTTTGCTACACAATGAGAACTTAGATCAGAAAACGTCAAAAGATGACATAAGTGTCAAAGAACAAACTCATTGCAGTCATATTGCTCCCTCGTCGAGCCCGCAATTTAGATATGTGCCTGTAATTCTTGAAAATGAAAATCGGAGACTTGAAGTAGTTGCGATGTTAGACGAAGGATCTTCTGGAACATACATAGAGGAAGACTGCGCAAGAAAACTTGATCTAGAAGGGCCTAAAATAGATTTATGTCTGAAGTGGACTGCCGCTCAATATAGAATTGAACACAGTTCCATGAGAGTATCCTTGGTAGTGAGTAGGAAGTCAGAAACATCAAGAAAATATGAGATAAAGGATGCACAAACGGTGCGATGTTTAGATTTACCTCATCAAACTCTGGATTATGAAAATCTTTGCAAAGAATATCCGTTTATGAGGAAATTACCAGTTCAATCATACGTGAATGCGAGACCAAGAATATTGATTGGACTAAATAACTGGAAGCTTGGAGTTCCACTGAAGGTTCGAGAAGGTGGAGAAAATCAGCCAATGATTTGCAAGTGTCGTCTTGGTTGGACTGTCTTCGCAATGAAAGAAGAAAACGGTGGACATTCAATCAGTACTTGCAATTTTCATACTTACGAAGCAACGAGCGATGAAGAATTACATCAATTGGTTAAAAATTTCTTCACTGTCGAGAGTTTAGGTATTCAGCCATCACGCGATACGGTATTTTCCAAAGAGGACCACCGTGCTCTGGAAATTTTGCAAAATACAACAAAAAACATAGGAGACCGGTATGAAACAGGTTTATTGTGGAAATATGACTCGTTTAAACTTCCTAACAGCAAAATTATGGCTCAACACAGATTGGAGATACTCGAAAAACGGTTAGAACGTAAACCGTACTTAAAAGAATCGATGCTCAAACAAATGGAAGAATATGAACAAAAGGGCTACATACGAAAATTGACAAATTACGAATTATGTCAAAATTATGAACGTGTTTGGTACTTACCTATATTTCCTGTGGAAAATCCAAATAAACCCGGCAAGATACGCATGGTATGGGATGCAGCAGCGCAGATAAAGGGAGTGTCATTAAACAGTATGTTATTGAAAGGCCCGGATCAATTGTCGTCCTTGTTTGGTATACTTTTACGTTTTCGAGAACGAAAAATTGGCGTAAGTGGCGATATAAAAGAAATGTTCCACCAGGTACGCATAAGAAAAGAAGATCAACATGCACAGCGTTTTCTTTGGAGATCTTGTGAAACAACTCAAGTACCAGACAACTATGTGATACAAGTAATGTCTTTCGGCGCAACATGCTCCCCTAGCAGCGCTCAGTTTGTGAAGAACATGAATGCATTAAGATTCGATAATGAGAATCCAAAAGCAGTGAAACTGATTACAAATGAACATTACGTGGATGATCTACTAACAAGTTTTGACACTGAACAAGAAGCGATTATGTTGACGAAGACGGTCAGAGAAATACATAAAAAAGGAGGCTTTGAAATTCGCAATTGGAGATCGAATTCAGTTGAGGTGTTAGAAGCCTTGGATAGCAGCAGCTCGAGTCGTCCACTCAACATTAATATTGAAGCCAAAGATAATTCTGAAAAAGTATTAGGAATGTGGTGGGAGATGAACGAAGATGCCTTTACGTACTCGCTGCGATTTAATAAAGGCAATCAAGAAGTACTCAAAGGAGAAAGACAACCGACTAAACGAGAAGTTCTGCGTATCTTGATGTCAATTTATGACCCTTTAGGTTTACTGGCTTATTATCTTAATTATCTCAAAGTACTCCTGCAGGAAATATGGCGATCAGGAGTTGATTGGGACGAACAAATAAGTACTGAACATAATGAAAAATGGATTGTTTGGCTACGATTACTGCCTTCGGTGGAAAAGCTACGCATTCAACGCTGCTTTTTAAAACAAATTGAAGATTGGCAAGAAGTGGATACTCAACTGCACGTTTTTGTCGATGCTAGTAAAGATATTAGTGCAGCAGTAGCTTATCTAAGAATTGAAGCAGATAAAAAGGTAGAATGTGTGCTACTGGGAGCGAAAAGTAAGGTTTCCCCGGTTAAATTGCTGTCGATCCCAAAATTAGAACTAATAGCGGCGTTGATTGGTTCAAGATTCTCAAAAAGTCTTTTAGAAGCATTTTCTATAAAAATAAATACAATTACATATTGGTCAGATTCGAAAACAGTACTAAGCTGGCTGAAAATGGATCCGAAAGCAAACAAGAGGCAGCAGTTTGTGGCGTTTAGAGTGGCGGAAATTCAAGAGATCACCAGTGTTCAGAATTGGCGCTTCGTTCCAACGAAGTTGAATATAGCGGATACTGCAACTAAATGGCAAGTTTTACCTAAATTTGATTTAAATGAGCAGTGGTTTCACGGCCCAGATTTTTTATACAAACCAGAAGTGGATTGGCCTCAAGATAATTGGTGTCAAATTCCGGAGCAGATTACAGAAACTCTGGCTGTTCATCATAACGAAATTGAATCTGTAATAAAATACGAAAGATTCTCGAAATGGGTAAGATTGTGGAGAACAGTGGCATACGTTTATAGGTTTTACAATCTTATCAATTCTAAACCAACGTCGGACCGAATGAACAAAGAATTTTTGACTTCTGAAGAGTTAAAACAAGCGGAAAATGCGCTCATTAAAATAGCGCAAACAGAATGTTTTTCCAAAGAAAAAAGAAGGCTCAGTTTGAAGGACGAATTTGGAAAGCCGAAATATAGCAGTGTTGAACCTTCTAGTAGCATTTTCAAACTTTCGCCTTATGTAGATGAGGATGGTATTATGAGAATCAGGGGAAGAATTGACAATATCGAAGAGGTGAGTGGTGACGCAAAACGTCCAGTAATTCTACCGCGAGATCACCATATCACGTATTTAATCGTTGAAAATTATCACTGCAAATATAAACATCAAAACCACGAAACAGTTGTAAACGAAATACGGCAGCGATATTGGATTCCACAGTTGAGACAATTATTGAAACGAATAAGAAATACATGCAATACCTGCAAGATTAGAAAAGCGAAGCCAGAAGTACCAGAAATGGGACTATTGCCTCCTGCACGGCTGGCAGTTTATACTCATCCGTTCACGTATACTGGAGTAGATTATTTTGGACCAATTAAAGTAATGAACGGCAGAAGGGTAGAAAAACGATGGGGCTGCCTATTTACATGTTTAACTGTGCGAGCAGTGCACATAGAAATCGCACATTCTTTAGATACGAATAGTTTCATTCTTTGTCTCAGAAATTTTATGCAACGACGAGGAGATCCACGTGAAATTTATTGCGACAATGGAACTAATTTCGTAGGTGCTGAAAAGGAGCTGCGACAAGAAATAGGTAAAATTAAACTAGAAGAGATCGCCCATGAAATGTCAAGTCCAGAAATAAAGTTTAAATTCAATCCTCCAGCAGCCCCTCACATGGGAGGTAGTTGGGAGCGTTTAGTAAGATCCGTGAAGACTACGCTTTATGCAATTCAGCTCAATCGCACTCCTACGGATCCCTTATTGCGAAGTTATTTGATGGAAGTGGAAAATATTATAAATTCGCGCCCCCTAACATATCTACCACTCGATAGTGAGGATTCAGAAGCGCTAACCCCTAATCATTTTTTACGTGGGACATCAGGAGGGGGAAAACCAATTGGACATTTCAGCGATGAAGCACCTTATTTGAAAAGAAACTGGCTTGTGTCTCAATTGTACGCAAAGCGTTTTTGGAAAAGGTGGCTGACTGAATATTTGCCTACGTTGACTCGTAGAAGTAAGTGGTGCACTCCTGTAGAACCTCTGAAAGAAGGGGACATAGTAATAGTGGTTGATGATACTCAACCAAGAAATACGTGGCTGAAAGGCCGAATAATTAAAGTTCATACGGGTAAAGACAAGCAAGTACGTAGTGCAATAGTACAAACGACAACAGGAGTATTTAGACGACCAACAGTAAAATTAGCGAAACTGGATATAGAAGAGAACAAGATTGGTGATTCAATGTCGACGATGTCTCCATCGAAACACCGGGGGAGAGGATGTGAAAATTAGAGCTAGTTATCCAAACATCAAATTATTAGAAATTGAATTTAGTGATCGGGGAAATAAAAAAATATTCATTTTTTCTAGTTGTCAGAGTAGAATAAAAAAAAAATCTCAAACGATCAATATTTGAATGTAATGAGCGCGTATTGATATATACATATTTCTATTCAATTCGAGTCCAATTAAATACAGTAAGTAACTTCATTAAAGCCGATATTCGTCAAACTTACAAAATTATTTCCTTTTAGGTAATTTTAAGCGTTCACATTAAGCGTAATGGTACATTCACGATGTATTATTTAAAGAGAAATAAACGCTGCTAAAATCTGTGTCTGAATTGATTCTTTGTTGAGTGCGTATTTCAACAATCACGCTTCTTTCGACCAAACAATACTCAGTAGTTTGAAACTAGTTTTCTTTCTTTGCGCATGCCTGTGAAATTTGAAGGTTTGTCAAAATGTTTCTGAATAGCATTCACCTATGAAGCCCACTGTTTGAGAAACATAATAGATATTTGGACGTCATCATGACATCGACTTTTCATTAGAACAAAGCAATATTCAGGATAATTTTTATTTACTTATAGCTATTATTTATCGCAATATTTTCATATTTTAATGAAAGTTTATCAAATTTTTATAGTAGTGGAGTACCTACGCCATTCACGCAGTAAAAGAAAATAAATAAATAATAATAAATGAATGTATAATATTTTCAGACACTATATTCAAGACGTGATATTTTAAAATGTTTTGGAATGTATGGAATATTTTTGTTAAATCTTGACCTGTAGAAGATGCACAAAGCTCTGCCGATTTTAGGGAAAGTTTTAAAGCGGTATTATAAAGATATGAGTCACCGTGTCGTATTTATCTCGGCCACATGGTATCAGATATTTCTTTGTTTGTGTGAATATTGGTTTTGAAAAATGTGAGTATTCTATATTATTTTCATTCTAGCTATTGATTAAACAAAAAATAAAGATTTCTTGACTGAACATCAATATTATTATTTCCTTCTCTTGGATCAATACTCATTTATTTCACTTGGTGTTTGTATGAAACCCTGTAAATATACAGAATAAATGTGTTTCCAGGTATCCAATGGCTCAAATTAATGAGGAAAATGTGGGCAAATAAATAAGAAGAGTGATGACATGAATTCTAGCGAATGAATTAGCCACTGGATATAGTTGGCAGGACTATAAAGAGAACAAAAAATCCAACAAATTCAAATTGACTACTGCAATTATTAGTAAAGCATTGTTTTAATAAAACTAATATTATCTGTCTCAAATGATTTCTCATTTAGGAATCTGCCAAGAAGATCCATACCGCCAGGAATGTCACAGAGAAACAATAAATTGAATTAAAAATTGCCAAACGGCTGAGCAAGGCTCCTGAACATATGGAAATAAGAAATCAATAGATTAAATAATGTATATTTACATTTATATCTTGTTGTTATCGCAAATATGGTTTTATTTTTTTCATATTATATATATTTCTTTAACTCTGGAAGTTATGTGCAATACACAATGTATTTTTACATTTTTGTGAGTTTTATGAGTGTGATATTTTTTTTCTCAATTGTACTTATATAAGAGTAAATATTTTCCATCAATTGAATTTCTTGCCACAGATATGATTTTATTTCCCAAAAAAATATTGCTTCAATATGGTCATAAACCAGCCCCGAATATTCCAAGAATATGATTCCAATTATCCCTATAATATTCTTAGCATATATTGAACATTTACTTTATAGAGATTCATAGATTATTCTAGGAATATAACATCATATATTCATAGCATATTTCAGGATGGTTCAGGGGATATTTATAGGATATGCAATATCGGGACATAGGATATTCCAAAAATAGCTGAATATTCGGAAAAAAATATTCTCTGCTTATTCTTGGAATATTTCTTTGCTATCTGGGTAGTGTTAACGGATAAAGGTTCTGTGTTTAAATATTCAAACTCTGAATAAAGTTCAAATCTCATCTGAAATATATACAATTGCTAGAAAACTTGACACTTTAATTATTTTGAGTAGTTTAGTATAATTTTGTTCTATTGTTACTATTTTATAACATACTGATGTCAAATCTGACATCGAGCTAAGGAAACTTATTTGACCCTTTCTCTTACTTCTGGAAGACATCCTTCAACGATGATGACATTGAATCACTTCTCTAACTGTCCGATATGTGGTACATGTGCCAAGAGTCTATAAAATGATGTCTAATGACAGTCTTTACAAATAAGAATTAAACCCCAGAGCGACTGTTGGTATTGCAAACTCGACGTAGGCTGTATGCTTAGTTTATCTAACACGCAAGCGCGTTGTACGTGATCACGTGATCATAACTCCCAGAGCTGCTCAGCAAGGTGGGAATAATTGAGTAATGCGCAAAATTTAGAGGACACATTATTTTAGGCGTAGTGTTCTTGTGGTTCATAACGATTGTGAAGTGAGCCAGAAGCTCACGTCTAGGGGTTTATGACCAAGCTATGAAACATTATTCAGCACACCGAACACACAAATACATATTTTTGGTAGAATTCATAGCAAATAATAATCAGGTAGAACAAATTAACTCCCGCATGTAAGAATATCTGATTTTGGAAAAATCAAGGCGAGACTCTCGACTTGAGGACGAAACGAGACTAACCTACTCGAGACCAAGACGAGACCGAGACGAGACTCAGCTAGATGAGACCGGTACGAGACCAAGACGAGACTTACTGAAGTCTCGTCCCGTCTCGCCTCGTGGCAATACTAGTACTGAAATGCAATTCGCAGCAGACCAGAAGATTTGAACGGTCGCGTGAACTTTTCAAATTGCAAGCCAATGAAAAAAATGGAAGAATCATCTGGATGATGAAAGCGCATTTTTGACAGCTCATGAATGCTTGTTACTTCAGAGATTTCGCAAATTACCATCTCTCACAATGACTGAGCTTGAAATCAAACAGTTTGGGCATACTTATGAAGCAGCAGCTTCCATTTAGTACTAGTTTCAAGTTGACTATTTGATAAGTACATAATTTATGCATATACAAACTCAAAAATACCTTTTAATCCTCATTGTTTAGTTATTGACTGACGGGAGGTCAAGTACTGTACCTTAAAATGATAATTTGATCTTTATCAAAGCTATATAAAAAAAATACACCAAAAGTAAACAAATTTTTATCCAATAACAATAATTCATTCTAATAAGCTTCAAATTCGCGTCAAACAAGTCATTGAATGAATCCCGGACAGACTTGACAACTGAACATAATAATAGTGACACCCGCGGCTAGGGTTGTAACTAAATTTGTATCTACTTTAATAAATTTTAGTTGCCATACCCCTAATGTCATATATATCTATTGGCATTGTTTCACTTGAAACAAGTAATTGAATAATTGAATTTTCCACAATCACTGAGCTTGAATTAAAGCAATTTGTGCAAACCTACGAAACAGCAGCTTCTATTTAGTACCAGTTTCAAGTCTGTAAATAGTATAGTTGCTGAGAATTCAGCGTCACGCCAGCCAGCCAGCCAGCCAGCCAGCCAGCCAGCCAGACAGCCAAAGTGAATATAATAGCGCTTTTCTCTAAAAAATGCGCTAAAAATCAGTGGAAGTTTCAGCCATGAAACCCTACTGAGAAAATTGGCACGCATCTCTCGTTGGTACAAGGGTGAGAAATTCTGAGGAAATCTTGCACAAATGTGAAATCAATTAGTAAAAATTGCTCATGCCGATAGAAGGTGCATGTTATTATTTTTACAAGTGTTTTATGACTGGAAATTCTGAATTTTCCATTAGCATGCAATTTGAAAACATGGAGTTTCACATGTTATCTTTTGAGTTCACGCGACCATTCGAGCTTCAGGATCTGCTGCATATTGCATGCCTTCTAATACAAGGCCTTAAATCACTTTAAACTATTAAAATGATACAAAGGAGTGCAAAATGTTGTCACTGAGAATACAATTTGAGAAAAAATTCAACTGGAATTTGCGCTATGGCTGCAAAACGTGCATCCTTCAATAACCGTTTCATCTTTCTTATCAAGTGGTAATTATCAGCCCTGAAACAGGCATGCGTTATAAAATCGGAGAGCCTCACTTGTCATCAGCTTCCAATCTGGGAGAGGTACATAAAACTGTTCTAAACCAGTAATCAAGTAGGTTTCAATTTCAAGGTAGTCTGAACTCAATGTATTGCTAAATAAGCTGTAATAGTATATTCTACAATAAGTATTGGAATGGCCTATATTCTGAATGAGCGAAAAGTTTGTAAACCGAGCCGAAGGCGAGGATTACGGTTCGCGAGTGTAGAATACGCCATTCCAAACATGTTGTAGACTATACTTTCTCTAACAAGGTTTTGGAAACTCACCAATGTTTCAGAGGAAACTTAAAAAAATATTAAATGTCAAACGTCAAATCCAGATATGAATACTTGAATTGTTAGGAATTAACCACGGTAGTAGTCAAACTAAGCTTCTGATTCGTCGAAATGATTCTAAAGGCTTACAGAATCATTCTAAACGGTTTTATGGAATGTCATTCGTTCCAACATAATTTTTGGTTATGGAATATGCAAATTCCAAAACAGTGTTGGAGAAATATTTTTCCTGCCCAAGCTGACTGACTATAACCTGTCAATCTCTGTGTTCTTGTTCATTGGCGGAAAATTACTCATCATCAATAAGCGTTGTCATGCCAAAGACTTGAAAACATTTTTATCCAAGTCTATATAACATTTTTAGCGTATTTTTTGGAAAAAAAGCGCTATTATATTTACTTTGGCTGTTTGGCTGGCGTGACGCTGAGTTCTCAGCAACTATACTATTTACAGACTTGAAACTGGTACTTATTAAAAGCTGCTGTTTCGTAGGTTTGCACAAATTGCTTTAATTTAAGCTCAGTGATTGTAGGAGATTGAATTATTCAATTACTTGTTTCAAGCGAAACAATGCCCATAAATATATATGACATTAAGGATATGGCAACTAAATTCATTAGAGTAAATGAAAATTTAGTTACAACTTTCGCCGCGGCTGTCACTATTATTATGTACAGTAGTCAAATCTGTCGGGGATTCATTCAATGACTTGTTTGAGAATCTGGAGCTTATTAGAATGAATTATTATTATTGGTTGAAAATTTGTTTATTTCTGGTGTGGTTTTTTCATATAGCTTTGATAAAGATCAAATTATTTAAGATACAGCACTTGACCTCCCGTCAGTCAATAACTAAACAATGAAGATTAAAAGGTACTTTTGAGTTTGTATATGCATGAATTATGTACTTATCAAATGGTGGATTTGAAACTAGTACTAAATGGAAGCTGCTGTTTCGTAAGTTTGCCCAAACTGCTTGATTTCAAGCTCAGTAATTGTGAGAGATGGTAATTTGCGAAATCTCTGAAGTAACAAGCATTCATGAGCTGACATTTTTTGTCAATCTCTCTAGCTCTCAAAATTTGAAATTTTTTTCTGAATGATAGTTTGATTGTTGACAATGAATCAGAAAAACCCAACGGCATCCACAATACATGGTTGCAATGACTTGGAAAAAAAGAAATCAAATTATATTAGTCCCATTAATAATAATCAAGCACGCATCTGAAGCTATTGGATCCCAGATAAAAATCTATTCTCTTGTTTTATATTTGCTACCCACTATCTCACGAACACAATTAATAAATCGAAGTAGGCTCAGTCACAGATAAACATTATCTCTGGATTAGCTGATGAAAAATGTTTGAGGACGGAAAATCTGTATAGTATGCATGGTATACCTAATAGAGTCGAGAGAATTTGAACTTTTCGTCCTAAAATGATGAAATCTTAGAAGTACTGCGGTAATTGAGTTCCGTTTACAGGTACAGGATGTCTTGAGGGCCAATCTCTGTTTCAATTATTTTCAACAGGTATAATACACGTGAATAAAATCTCAAGTAAAACAGTACTTTAAACATCTGGATTATTCTGCAAGACCTGCTAAATGTAGAATAATAACTGAAATTTTCACAACAAGAAACATCTAAAAAGGAAGCACAAAATAATTATGAATAAATTTGCAAGCAAATAGTGTTTCTAGAATTAAATAAAATAACTTGGTATATGCTGAACGTTTATTTTACAAAACAGCGAGCCCTCAAACAGCTTTAGCATCTGTGAGCACTTTAAACGCCCAGTTTTGTGCAATTTTACGAGTGAGAATATCTGCATAGAACAAATGTTGGCAAAAAGTCTCAAACACAAATATCCAACCTAGCACAGTCCGCCTTGTCGTGTTCGAATGTCACTCGCAAAAAACTTTACTTCTGGAGCAAAAACTACCTCAACGCGGAGAAATATCACATGATATCATCCTCTACATTCGTGTGTTCTCGCTACTGTTCGAGCAAATTCGTCGTCACGGTAAAAAGCCCATTCAAACTAACCATTTTTCATTTTGCGAAATGACGTCCATGCTCTACCGGCGCTATGCTACGAACGGTGAAATATCTGAACGTCTATAAATTCCTGAAATCAATATGGCGGGAGGAATTTTTTGTACCGGAAATGCGATCATACTTCCGGGAATGCTTGCCAGAGTTTTCAATTGTTTTGCTTTGCAAAAGAATTCTTGCAGTTGGAAAAACTAAGGAAATTTTAGAATCTTTGTCCGGGCTAATCCATTAGTCACTTGGAGACAAATATTCTCATCGCATGTACGAATAAAACCCTGGAAACTAAAAAGTCAAAGTGGTTTTCACGAGTATCTCTTAAAATTGAAGACTGGAGCATCATTAACAGTCTTTAAAATACATGAATCAATCATATGGATGATTAATAGCTCCTACATTGCATTTAGGAATTCTATTACAGAAAAAAGTATCCTATGAAATTCTTTGAATTCAAAAATTATTTCTGATAGGTTTCTAAATCCACCGGCTTCCTTCACGTCCCAATTCACTACAAATTTCAAAACCAATTAAATTTTTGAAACGAAAGGGTGTGTAAGAAAGATGATTTGGGATAATAAGATAAGAATCTCAATTCGTAAACATTGAAATCAGAGATAAATATCTACATGGAATTCTTCAAGTTGTAATTTAACAATTCCAAGTAGTAGTACAATAATAATCAACTTCTTACATTGAAAGAATCGTACATAAACGAGCAAGATCCATTCACAAATGAGGCCATACTGTCAATGTCAATACTGTTACAATTTTCTTCATTCCCATCAACTTTTGTCATCCACAATGAAATGTTCTCAATATCAATTTATTCTGTGTTATTATAGATGTCAACCAAAACGATGACACTTGATTTTCTTTATGAATATTCAAAATTATGCTTTTAGAACTGAGGTACACCTTGATTCAAATTGACGGATAAGAATAAAAACTATGTAATACTCATCATTTCTCAAACAATAAGAATGTTTGCATTTTGCCTAGACGACCATCATTTCCACAAACAGTCGAATTATAGAAACTGAAAATTGAAAGAAAAAAGAATGTTTAGTGATGAATGCGAGTTTAAATAGGTAATCAACCTTTCCTTTGTATACCTACTGGAATAATAGGAATTTGAAGGGTTGGAAGAGACTGATATTCCGTGGGGCTATATATTCCTTTCCATATTTTCGAGAATATCATCAGGATGTTCTACGGCGGAAGGAAAGTACCCTCATATAAGCAATGATCAATTTTTAGTACGCCAGTTAGCAGCATGTATTGATGGCGACCAGTGAATTAATATTTCTCACTATCTGTGGATACTTTTAAATTGACCTACATTTACGAGGATGCTCAGTAACTGAGATTTACATCGACGGCTCTCGCTCTATTAGTATTTGAGCAACGTTTACAGATTACAGATAGGGCTGTTTTTCAGCATACCATTTGGAATCACCGCATTGCACTGTTGCTGATGCATCGATACAATACGATATATTGTATACAAGATCGTTACACATAACAATATAGATGGGGAAATTTGAGTATCATTACATTTCCAAATGTACCAAGCGATTGAGAATATATCCTACTTCAAATTCTTGGGTTGTCTGATACTCTTTCATAAGAAAAATATATTCTCACATGATAATCAATAGATTCTGGTACAATCCTACCCTAATTTTGATGGAAATTACCGATCTATGATTGCTTTGACGCTTGCTGAACACCTGGCTTATTCCAAGATAGAGTTGTCTAGGACTTTAGTTAAAATATCAATTGTGAACACTTTCAAACCATGCTTTCGCATTTCCAAAATGTCCAGCCTTCGGTCTTCAGAATAAAAAAAGATAGGAGGCTATTTTACCAAAATTTATAGATTTTATTGAATCGAATAAAACAAAACTTAGTTACCATCAATGGAACAAGTCCGAAATAGTCCGTGAGACAGGACATACATTTTTCGTTGATTACCGCTCACTTGAAACTTCGTGAGTGACTTCATTGTGATGAGTCCGACAGCTTTCACATTTGACAAAATTCTTGATTTGGGGGCGTTTTTTAGCGAGAGCTAATTGAACATGTCAATTTCATGAAGTCTTGGAAATGTATAGCCGTCATATTGATGTTAACACTAATCGAAAGATTTTTTGATTATAAAATGAAAAATAATATTGTCTGGCATAAATATTGGGGGCCAAAGGTGAGTCCGACAAGCCGCACTTGTCAAAAGTACGTTGGTATGAAAACGGATTACCGCTAGTCTGAGACTTTGAGGTCGTGTTCAATTATTTTTTTTCCAAGATTTGGTCATTTTGTCCGACAAATTTTTGGGGGCGTTTTCTCAGTCCGATACCGAAAACGTGTCAGGATTATAACCGTTCCTTCATCAATGACCGCTCATCTCTATGTTTTTAATTTTCTATTCAAATAATGTCTTGAACATTACTGTATACATGTCCGACAATTTAAGTGGGGCAATACTTCAGAAAATCAAAAATAAGTTGTATGAATGCGGCTGCGTTCATAGGCATATACATATATGAAATGCATATCAAGTCAATGTGACTATTGATTATAAATGATAAAAAAAAGGCTTGTCCATCAATATATTAATATTATTTTGGAATCAAATGTGTGATATAAAGTCAGTATACCGTGATAATGACCTCAAATATCATTCAAATTTATCTTCAACTGTGATATCTATATATTAATACGTCAAGAGCAAACTTTCGACCTCTTTTTAAGCATATTGCATGCACGGAGGAGTGTAAGATTTGGCATACTCAAAATTTATATGGAGAAGATGTGCAGTAAGCAAAAATTATATACAGGTGCTCCATTTTAATCTATATATTAATACGTGAAGAGGAAGCTTTGTATCCCTTTTCAAGCATATTGCACGCACGAAAAAATTTGATATTTGGCATACTTGAAGTTTATATAATCGAGTGCAGAAAGCTGAAAATACATACTGATGTCCCATTTTAATTTTACGACGTGAAGAGAAAACATTGTTCCGCGCACACGAGATGATGTGAAACTTGGCTTAGTTGAAGTCTGTGTGGAGAATGTGAGATATGGCATATTTGAAGTATATCTGGAGAAATATGCACCAAATAGGAGAATGGCTGAAGAAAAATTTTTAAAATTTCCCTTCCCTTCCTATAGTCGGGAGAGAAAGTCACTTTGAAATCTTGAATGGGAACCACTAATTCTAATTTTAGATTCGAATGGAGCATCGAATACCAATTTAATTCTTCTAGGAACCCCCGGAGATGGAAGATTGAAGTGAGTAACGTTCCAACTTAGCGACATAATAATATATTTCCTTCTACTTTATTTTTTTCTACTTTACTTTTTTTCGATAATTTTGATAATGAATTATTCATTACTAGCTTATAAACAACGTCCATTACTTATCTCTTGATATTAAATACGTCAAAAACTGAGTTATATATGTGCGAGCGTTTTCTTATCAGACTGACGATAAGAACCAATATTTCTGTCGGACAATATGTTTTTTGGACAGATAATATTTTCTCAAATTATGACTGTTTTGGTCCGACAAGCGATCATTGATGAAGGAACTGTCATAATCCTAACACATTTTCAGTGTCGGACGGAGAAAACGCCCCCGGAAATCTGTCGGACAAAATGACCAAATCTTAGAAAAAAAATAATTTAACACGTCCTCAAAGTCTCAGACTAGCGGTAGTCCGTTTTCATACCAACGTACTTTTGACAAATGCGGCTTGTCGGACTCACCACTTGCCCCCAATATTCATGTCGGACAATATTATTTTTCATTTTATAATCAAAAAATCTTTCGATTAGTGTTATCATCAATATGACGGTAATACATTTTCAAGACTTCATGAAATTGACATGTTCAATTAACTCTCGCTGAAAAACGCCCCCAAATCAAGCATTTCGTCAAATGTGGAAGCTGTCGCGGACTCATCACAATGAAGTCACTCACGAAGTTTCATGTGAGCGGTAATCAACGAAAAATGTATGCCCTGTCTCACGGACTAAAAGCTGACATTCAGAGAAAAGTTTAATAGACGCTACGAATCAGTCAACCTTGGACATAAAAAATCTGCTATGGCCACTTAGTACTTCCTCAACAGTAAATTTCATGGCCAATTTCATCGGTGTCTCAGAAATTTACAGTGTCGCATGAATTAATTGCATATTCTGAAGTGATAGCTATCAGTATGAAAATAAAAGCTTTCATTGTTGGAGTGACAGCTGTCATTGTCAAAGTGACATCTTTCATTGTTAAAGTGACAGATGGTGGTTATAAACATCAGTATATAATTAAAAAAAAACAATTGACAATCGTTTTAATATCGTCTTTGACACTTCTACTGTAATAATCTCCGGGTAAGCTTTAATTTGATGCCAAACACTATACAGTCGAATTACTCAATTTTAAAAAAAAACAACTGCCAAACGATCCCACGTCATGTCCGACTATGAGTGATAATATTTCAAACTTCACATTATGATACTCATTATTTTTTTGCTTTAGAAAAATATAACGAATTTTATAATAATTCAAATTTTAATAATGACAAATGGACCGCTGATAGTTTTGAAGAATGTTATTGGTGAATGTTGTGCCAAATTATTCGAGGATCAATATTAGTCATCTCATATTTCATGATGAATACTAGTTTTCATAAGATGAACGCAAAAAACTTTAAAAAAATCATCAATGAAGTTTTAGTACCAGTGATTGAAGAAACCTCGTCTACATACTTCAAACTTATTTTCCGATGAAAAACTTAAATATGAAATTTCAGTCGGAAATTCGTACGCATACTCAAGTAAGCGTGTTTCCAGGCAGACAGACCGACTAACCTACTTCTTTCAGAATTATGTCTTTCTGGTTCAGTAGCGTCCAAGCCTTGGAGATTAATCAAAATTGTAACGAATTAGGCCCCAAAATCCGTCACTGTCGCACATCCCAGAGCCTTCTGCCACCGTCAAACATTTTTAGTCCATCACAATTTTATTCACTTCTTGCGCACCCTGTAAACATTAAATTCAGTAACTCTGTATCAATCTACAACATCACGTACCGTTTATTAATCCGTTTTCAGCTGCTCCAATACCGTTTACTATCTTTCACATGTGGACGAATAAGGTTAGGTTTTTAAAAACACCTGAAATTAAAAGAAGTTGAGATCGTGTGATCTGTATTTATGTCTGATGTCTCACCGTAATAAAGTCTGAATGTAATCCACTGTTGTCCTGTAAATATGTTGTATATTGTATATTGTATATCTTGTTGTTGTTTTTTGACATTCTGCGCGACCGTTGACTATATACGAACTAGATCCGACACTTGACAATCTCTATTTTATCGACCGATGAGAAAATTATTTAGAATAATTTTAATATTAAGGAAATAAAGTCAGAAAAGGATGTAGTCGACAGGAGAGTGATGAGAAATGTATAATTGTAATGAAATTTGTATTTAAAAAATTACTTCTTCTTTTTTCTGTATTTTTTCTTGATATTATTGCTAGCGCTAATATAGATTTAATTTTTAAAACATGTTTGTAAGGTTTCATTAAATTATGGGTATAAATAAGGCCTTCTGGCCGACGTAAGTCACTTCTTTGTAAGTCAAGTCTTCTGAGCAGCCGTTCCAAGTACGCTACCAGTTCCGATACCGAGCGTCATCTTCAGAGTGTGTACCGTCCAAGTGAAGTTTTTGTGCTAAGTCCGTTAGCACAACTGTCCGACACAATTTGTGAGTTTGTTTTGTTTTTTCTAAGTCCGTAAAAGGAACTTAGAATATTTTTGCTGTTTTGAACTTTGAATATTTTTGCTGTTTTGAACTTAGAATATTTTTGCTGTTTTTGAACTTAGAATATTTTTTTGATTATTTAGAAGCACCGCTGAAGAAGTCTTCGTGATTTCGAAGTGTTGATTATTTAACGTAGAAGCTCCGCTGAAGAAGTCCTCGTGATTTCGAAGCGTCGATTATTTAACGTAGAAGCTCCGCTGAAGAAGTCTTCGTGATTTCGAAGTGTTGATTATTTAACGTAGAAGCTCCGCTGAAGAAGTCTTCGTGATTTCGAAGCGTCGATTATTTTTAACGTAGAAGCACTGCTGGAGGAGTCACCTGGTGACTTCACAGTATCGAACCATATTAACGTAGAATCACTGTGAGGGAGCAAGTTTTGTTCCACCCGCATAGAACGACTTCTCGCCATCTGCGACCGCCTGGGTCCGTACTGCGACCGCTGGTGTCGAGTGTCATGTACAGCCGTCCGTCACCGTCCGCCAAAGTTATCATCGTGTAAGAGTTCTGTAAAATAATGTTGTTTGTTCATCGTCGTCGTTTTGTGTAATAAATCTCATTGTGACACCTACCTCCGGATGATTATTTTCAACAACCCTAACCCTTCCCGTCTGAGCTATCCAGCCGTCCGTCATAGAAAAACTGCGTCACCGACCGTATTGGCGCCCGAGCACACCGTTAGCAGTTTTCAAAAGCGACGTCAAAAGTAACAACCACGCCATCTGCGAGGGTATCGTTACAAAATCTAATAGTTGATCAATGACCAAAACGTCTGAAAATTTCAGCTTTTTTCAATATTTATCAATGATTCTTCTATCATTTAATATATTCTAAACTTGTACGTTCCACTATTAATTTCAATTGCTTTTCCACGCTCGATTCTATTCTTGGAAAAAAAACAATTATATCAACTGCATCCTTGGATCCTGTGTACCTATGTAATTTCAGTTCTACGACAAAAGTTTTGACGTAGTCGATTATTATAATTCCAGATTGTGTTAGAATATGTTCTCTTCTGAATATTTTATGATTTTTTTTTATTATTAGTCAACACACCATCAGTAATTCATGAATCTATTTGAGCATTCCATCAGATGAAAACCATCTGATTTGTTTCTGTTTTTGAATCAACATATCGAATCAAACAAGACCATTACAGCCAAAATATTTCGAAATGTACATATCTGTAATTTATGCAATACAATGAAAGAGTATTATATTGACATTCCATAAATATTCATACAAGCTTAATGCATATTTCATCATTCATTAGATCGAAAAAAGGAAAAGAATCATTGCGGAAAAAAACCCCAAGCCATGAATATTTCACCGTTCATCTGTTCCAGCTCTGTTTGACAAGAGAACAAGAATAATCTAATTCTCACAACGAAAGAGAAATCAGCGAACTTTTGTTTCATATAGTCATTTTTTTCACAACCCATATAGATGGATTGTAATTTTGCAATCATTATATGTACAATGAATCTCTGGAAACAGAGTACGTTATGAAATGTACATAGTTAAATTCGCCTGTAGGGAAATTTAAATTAGTCTATTAGGATGAACAAACTCAAATACTAGGGTATAAGTACGATTTGAGTAACCGATGAGAATAACTAGTGACAACTGAAATCAATTATTTTTATGTGTGATATCGATTTGGCTCAAATATTGCACTTTCTATAGCAATTTGATCGAGAGAGAGTCAATAAAGTGAAGTGCGTATACTGTGTAATGTGATTTTCGAGTCAAAATATCACTAATTCACTTCTTGATTGAATGGAGAAATATGACACACTTTCCATGTGTCGATCCTCTTTAGCATTTGTTACAAAGTTACAAAACGACTTTCATGTTGTGCAGTGTAAAATAACTGCGCATAACGACTACATGAGGGCATTAAGTTGTCTATTTGCAACTGCCGTAAATCGCCCTGGAATTTGATTAGCTACACGATGTACACACCCTCGCAAAAGCATGTACACTACATAGCCTGAAATCGCAGCTTTTATGGCTAAAGGTGATGTGAGAATACTCAGAGCGTTAAGTGCATAGTTTTCCTACAAATTTACATGTTTTTAGCACTATACAAAGTTTGTTGTTACTTTTGAGTTGTATCGTAGAGGTTGCTGTTTGGATTGACTCCCCGACTTATTGGAGGAAACAGATAAATTGATCGATGAGTTTGTTCAGGGAAAGTTTCATTGAATTGAAGGCAAAAGTTTATTCTTTCTATACTTCTAGCATCAATGTGAGTTTATGTATCAAAACAATAAAGTCAACGTAGGCGGTACAAGGATTATTCAAGGGGGAATTGGAATCATATTCTCCATTCAACTTTCGTCAAATATTTACATACCATCGACACGTTGAATAGTCCTGAAGTTCCATTCACTCTAGAAATTCATCTTATTTTGTCGAGGTTATTCTCTTATTAGGTAGAGGAACAATTGAGTGTTGTGACCGAGAGAGTTTTGTAGCTCGAGTTTCGCATAAGAAATAGGTAAAACTGTTAGAATAATAAATTTTTGTGTATATTGATGAATTGGCTAAAATAGATGCAGCTATCATAGAAATAGTTTGGCGGATAGTCAATAGGTTCATATACAAAGTTTGCTAATTCAGATCCTATTGTGATAATTTTTACTTCCCCGACAATGAGGAGAGCATTGTAATCGTGATTTTTTGACAGTTTGAGATTCTGATGAATCTTCACGTTTTAGACCCTACTGAACCTGGGAAACATAATTTAAAAAAAAGTCGGTCTGTCTGTCGGTCTGTGTGGAAGCACGATAATTTGAGAACGCGTACGAATTTTCGACTGAAATTTTATATTTAAGTCTTTCATCAAAAATCTAGGCTCAAGTTCGTGAACAAGCTTTTTTCAACTAGTGGTACCAAAACTTTATCGATTATACTTTTCAAAATATGAAACCTCTCAAACTAATCCTTAAATAATTTGGCACAATATTTAAAATTATCAGTGGTTCATTTATCATCCAAATTTGAGTTTTTAAAAATTTGTTATGTTTTTCTGAACCAAAGGAGTTGGAATTATTATCACTTATATTTTGACATCACAAGCAAACGTTCGTCAATTGTTTTTTTTAAATAGTTATTTGGCTCTATCGTGTTTAGTGTCAAATTAAAGCTCTTGTGGAGATAATTCTAGTAGAAGTGTCAAAGAGGAAATTTAAGCAATTATCAATTGTTTTTTTCACAAATCATCCAAATAATGTCTAATTTGGTATCAATTTTAAGCTTTACGGAAGATAAGATTAGTAGATATCAAAAAAAAATTATGAAGTAGTGGAGTCCAGATTACCATATTCAAATTACCCTTTCGGCGATCAAATTTCGAAACTTCATGCTCCAATGAATTAGAGACTTTGAAAGTCTAAAAAAAGATTCTCCATTTTCAAAGATACTTATTTTATGTATGTAAGAAATCAAAGATAACCACCATCTATCACTTGACCAATGACAGTTGTCACTTTGACAATGACAACTAACACTCTAACAATGACAGCTGTCACTTTACCAATGATAGCTTAAACCTTGGAAGATGCAATTAATGACTGCTTAAAATTTCGAATTGAATCGTGTATACTACTATGAAAAATTGAGCCGCATATTTCAAAAGAAGAATAATGGAGAATAATGATTAGTGTATATATGTCGATCCCAAAGCATGTTGATGCTGACCATAAAATCATTTTCATAGATCGACGAGTTGAACTGAATTTCAATTTAACATTGTTAAGGAATGAAGAAATCATCTAATTAATTGAGTTTTGGAAGTAGGATCGTCGACTATAAGCGACTGAGCAAAAATATTTAGACAAATTATTACTTTTCGGAAAAGTTTCATTGGAATTTCTGATCGTATGTATGGTGCTTGAGTTCATCAACTGTAAAATAGAAAAATAGGGCAGAGTGGAAACATGCTGGCTCATCCAAGATATGAAAAATAGCAGGGAAAATTCTTTTGTTCATTTCTTGGGATAAGAATTGAATATTTCTCACGAATAACTCCGTTACTTTTATTCTTCATTATTAATTCAGGCTCGCGACGACATTGCGACCGGACACCAAGAAAAAATGTTAAAAGAAATGCATTTTGTATGAAAAAATGTTCCGATAACAAATTTATTGTTAGCTCTGCGAAAGATTCACGAATGAAGCTTAGAACAGATTGATCATCCATCATATCACACTGATCAAGCACTATTGCCAAAACTGTAAGTGTCATAAAAGGCACAAATTTATTTCACACAAGAGGTGATAGGGTATTATTATAACCTTCTTGTGTCTCAATGTCAGGTTTCATGATCTTTTTTTTTTGTGAAATCCTCAAATTTTGTCAAGTGGCCGACAAAACGCTATTATTGGCCTAACGCCGCTATGATGTCATAACGCATGCTAGCGATTGAGACTCGGTTCCTTATGTACTATAAGGAACCGTGAGATAATTCGACTTAGAATAGAATCAGGCACAAGTTATAATGGGCTGGTAAAGCAACAGTCAAATAATTTGTCAGAGGTTCACGATTAGATGGTTGTCGACCTTTTCTCAAGAAGTGAGTTTTTTAACTCACCTGAAACGAATGGTATCAAAACATGGATGTAAATCTTTATTATGGTCCTTTCTTATGACTAAATAACGTCCATTTTTGTGTGCAGTGCATAGTGTAGTAAAATACTGTTTTAGTAATTTATTAATTTCAATACGTTAACATATAAATGCTTTGTTGACATAGTATTTAACCCTGTCACGTTAAAGACATTATTAATAACGCAATATTCATTAGTTGGAGTTTGGAGAATATCATCCTAATTGTGTACATTTATAATTGTGTCATGTCATCCGAAACTAACGTAATTCAAATGCATACAAAATATTTGATAACAATATCCGTTGGTAGATGTCATGCTCGTTTCCTATTTTTTTGTCAAGCTCATTTCCTATTTTTTATTTGAAAGTTTCATATAGTGTAAATGTTCTCTTGAGAGCTCACAGTATTCTGAAAACTTGATATCTTCATGAAAGTTATTCTGTTCAAAACAGGAATTCTCCAAACTATTCTGAGAATATATTATGACAACCAATTTTGTATATCATTTCGGTATCAGGACAGTAATCTCTTCTTTTGTATCTCCCGGGTTGGTATGTTTATAAACAACTTATTTGGCCTGCGATCCAGGCCTCATACAATACTTATTATTATTTTTTTTTTTAAGCTGGGGCACTATTTTTCTGGCTACATTGTAAGCAATACTACAGCTGAGTGTCAACGTGCGTAGTGACGTCGCAACAACATGGCGGTTTTTCGCGATCTTTTCAAACATCGTTCAAAGATTTTTCTTAACAAGTAAATTCATGTCAATAGTTCTCTATTTCTAATTTTTCAAATTATTTTCATCCAAGATAGTATTCTAATCCTGTACAAAGAATTTCTTTACCCCATAATTTTTGTACTTTGTATATCAGGTTTAAAAGAGACTACGCCTCATGAATTACTTCAATTTTCAAGATTTGCTTGTTCTTTCTATGCTAGGTGAGAGACTCATTGATATCTTTTCGTATGTGTTTCTATTCATCAAACACAATCCTGACCTATTGAACCGATTTTGCTTATAATTTAAATCTAGCAGTTTGGAGCCCAAGTTTATAATGTCTAGAATTATAAAGTGAATTCAGATTATAACGGGTTACTTTTGGCGATGTCATATGTCTCTATTAGCAATCTAAATTATAGTCCAAGATCGCCAGACGTTACTTATTTTCTGGGTAACAAAATGAGTAGAATAGTGTTAGTATGTGCTTTGATCGTACGCATATTTGCTAGCTTGAGCCGCCGCCAATTCACAGATACCAGGTGCTAGAGGTACGTTAAGACATTACTTACTTTTCCTAATGTCTGAGTGCTGATTTTCATGTATGTCTTAGAGACTATCGTTGGAAATTGATAATCAACACTGTCAGACACTTCCCATTGGCAATAATGCATGCTAGACGCTTCAAAGTTCGCGGTAAAATAACAGAATCTGACTAATAGTCTGGGTTCTAATTTTTATATTATGATACTCAGACAACGATTTCATTACTCTTTTTGAACAGCTAAACCAATCGTAGAGACCATGCATCATCCAGACAAAATTCAAATTTTGCTGGGAGTACAAAAAGTGATCTCGATGTTTGGCCTCTACGAATTGCTCTGATTATTCACAAAAAGTATAGAAATCATTCCCTCAGTATCAAATATAAAAATTAGGACTCAGATTATAAGTAAGATTATGTTATTTTCTCACGAGCTTTAAAGCGTCTAGCAGGAAATACTGCCCGTGGAAAATGCCTGGCAGTATTGTTTACCGATTTTTAACAATATTCTCTAAAATAGACATAAAAATCAGCACTCAGAATTCAAGAAGATTGACCTACTTCTAGCACCTGGTATCTGTGAATTGGCCGTCGGCCCAAGCTAGCAAGTATGCGTAGGATTAAAGTACACACTAACACTACTCAACTCCACACATTTTATTTCTCAGAGAATAAGTAATGTTTGGTGGGCCTGTGATCTTGCTCTATTACTTTTATATGAATCATTTAAGAGATTTCTGAATAGTGGTATACTGATAAATATAATTTAGCAAATTTAGGTGGGACGACATTCATTCAAGGTATCAAAAACAGTTTGAGGAGACAAACAGTTAACAGCAGGAAATGGTATAAATGGTTTTAATAGGGCAGGGATATATTAGTGATGATGGCGGTTAACAGAAAATATTTTCGTGGACAAGGACTTATTCGCGTTGCTTTTTCATCTTATAGTGATGCAATCAATAGAAAATATTCTCACGCCATAGAATTCTTGAAGATATGTAACAAATATTACAGTAAAAAACAATCAAATCTGATCAAAAAGATTGAGGGCCGGCTTATAGAAAGCAAATGAAATATTTAATCGCGATTTAATAATTAATTCAGAGTTAATTTAATTTTTTGACATCATTCTACCTCGATTGAAAACAAAACTATAATTTAATCGCAAATAAATTAATGCACGGTTAAATTACATCAGAGTCAGAAATTGAACTCGAGTCTTTCACACAACAATAACTGAGCTTATAAATATCAAATTGATGCTAAAGTATTCATCATCCTTCATATAATGAAAACCTAGCTGTCAGTGATTCACAACTTTCCAGACTTGTGGAAAGTTTGACGAGATGGCGAGTATCCAGCATTTACTGAAATATTATCATGAATATCCTATTATAGCTTCTTTGCATGAATATACACCTCTTGTTGAAGGGATATAAACGTCTCTTGTAAAAGAAACATAAGAAATTAATCTTGGAAACGCATTCTATAAGTGCAAGCATGAAATGTCATTCACCTTGAAGTATATGTTGCAAATTCAAATTCACAGGTAGATTTTAGTAGATACTGCAGACTCCAGATTTCATTGAGCTTGGAAAAAAAATCATGTGTAGATCAAGTGAATGTTCATCTCATTTAATCAAGCAAAGCAAGCTTTGGAAAATGCTTCGTGGAAAACTCCAACTAATCTCGTTAGGTGAATAGTAAGTTTATTTTGATAGTGGAACACACTCAAATTTTCAGATTTAGTGAATCTTGATTCAGTTTTGCGATAACACTGGTCAATTTGTGTGCTCTCCTGATCTCCACTTCAAGATATTTTCCTCTGAACTTAACTAAAACTGAGATCATCTAAGAAATGTTGGTGACAATTTTCAATTGCAATTCTGCGCTATTGCCCAATTACAGGACTTTTTTATGGCAGTATTGTACAATTTAAACTTAGGGTCATTAAAATGACTTCATTTGAATGCATCAGCTGGATTGAGTGAAATTCAAATTGAACACAAAGTTAGGATGGTTAATTATAACCTCAACGTGACATCACGAAATTATTCAGTTCAATTTAATTTGCATCAATATTGTCTTGTTTCAATTATCATTCCAATTTGCCCTTCATTATCTCATACATATTTATTCAAACCGCACTGGAGCAAAGAAAACATCGTTTTGCCCTCAATTTTCCATTATCCCTCCACAAGCCATTTGGCGAATATTATTATTTGCAGTAAATTCCTGCAATTTTTGTTTGACATCAAGAAGAGCGAATATTTTTTTTTTGAATAAAGCAAATTTTCGGACTGCTACATTTTGAATAGCTCTGTTTGTATCTATGAAATTCAATCTTTTCGAATTCATCTTGTCGATCGGTTTCAAAAACAATTCTGTTGATTGTATTTTATATCAACCTTTTCTTCTGTTTTTCGTTATTTTGAAGCTAGAGAATAGCTCACCTCTCGCTACTATGTTTAGGAACTGGTAGAATAATGCCCCTTATTCGACAAGAAACATAAATCTTGAATAAAAGTTATCGCCGATTCCACTTTGTCGCGGGTTAAATGAAGATATATGCGTGAACAACGCCTACACAACAGCTCACATGGCCAGTATATTTTTAAATTATTACTGCTGCCACTAAAATTTGCAGAGACCTTCAAAGTTGAGTAATATGATTTGGAGAGAGGATCATTTATTTTAATAATTCAAAAATATTGTTGTCTGTGAGCAGAATCTGGAAGAATAAGATACAAAGTTGTATATTGTGGGAGTCCGCTACTTCTAACCTGACTATGAGGAGCTAAGAGAAGAAAAAGCTATGATAATATTAGTCTGGTATATAAGCATGCATTCAATAATGTTCCTTCATTTAACATGAAACACTTTACTGATTATGATGAATGAGACAACTTTTGATTTGTCATAGTGATGCACGTACGTTCAATTTGACAAAGGTCCAGCGCACACGGAGCAACTGTTTTGTGACCAAAGTTGCAAACCAGTTGAGGATGCAACTGTTTTGTGACAATGGCAGCGTAAAGATGTACGCATCCACATACAAGGCGATCGGAATGGAACTAGTTTGCAATCAGTTTGAAATCGATTGCACCCAACCGTTTTCCACGGTCACAGTTGCGTTGCAATCCAGTTGCACCGGACCACGATGTTTTAAAAATTGTTTTTAGCAAACTGAGTGACCAGGAGCTCAACTTGAAATTGAAAATAGTCAAAAAGATGGAAAAGCATCCAGAACTTTATAATTATAAACTTCCTGGAAAATTAAGAAAAGAAGTGACGGAGAAAGCATGGCAAGGGGTGACCGACAAAGTGAATATCTCTGGTATCTGCCTGAGATCGTTCATTTGCTGCTACAAACAGTCTAGAACATTTCGTCTTATGTAAGGAAACAATGCTTCGTTTGTATCCTGACTAGCCTATTGATAACAATCAATGATGCCTTTCTCATCTGGGCCACTATTCTGTAAGGTAGAAAGTGACAGTCGAATAAAGCTAGATATGGAATAGCAGCCATCTTGAATTATATTTGACATCATGTTTTATAAGCAATTAAGTGGACAAATAAGAATATTACATTAAAACATTAGAATGAAAAATATAGTGAGTACATCGTAATTTTTTTCTATGATGTGAGGTGCTTTCATTCACTAAATTATAGTAGAACTGTTTTTTGGAGAGACTTTTATCAAAAAAATTATTAAGCTCTGACATTTTGTTTTCAAAGTTTTTGTTGAAATTGTATCTATATTTACTTCTTATTTAATTCATGTACTTATAGCTTTTTAGCCAGCAGTCGAATATCTTACTCTATTGGGGATGAGCAATCATGGTTGCAAAAACTGGGAGGGAAAACGTATTCCAAAAGAATTGTGTTCGACTATCGCTTTCTCCCTTACAAAATAATGGCCCTGAATCAGAATTCAACAAAGCGAAAATCAAATGAATAAATGTCACCAATGGATCTGCAATCAATCGTTTCTGTGTGCGAACAAAAGTTTTGTTCTAGTTGCAAACTGGTTGTAGATGAAACTGATTTGCAATCTTGGTCCCAAAACAGTTGCGCCATGTGCGCTGGGCCTAAGGATCAACCAAAATTTTGGAATAGGATTATATTTCTGTCTAACTATCTGTTCTATGTCTATACTGTTAGTTTCATCATCTGAGACAGCGTTTAATTGTACGGTTTTTAGTAGTTCAGCACGTCTCTGAGGATTATGGCATTAAACAAGAATCTTGACTCCAATATTTTCAAAGATTACCTTCATCATATTGTCCAATCAAGTCCATCCAAAGCATAGGCAATTTTTTGAATTGACAATTTTCGGAAATCAATGGCAGACAATTATTCTGTAGGACAATCTAGGTGTATACCTTGATTCATTCTGTAACATATATTTGTACGCTCAAACGAACTTACCTGAGTGAAGTTCGATCGTAATTATGCTAGAAGTCTCGTCCGAAGAGATCATGAATTGTAGTAGCGCCAGCTATGTACTTTTATCCACACTAATTTAAAACCAACAAAAAGTTGGCTCCCCTGACGCTGGCAGCGCCATCCTGTCAATCACGTTTCCTTCATTCAGTTCAAAGTTGCCAAATCGCACTGATATCTGGGTTTAATTCAAGGGAAGGGAGGGAGATGATCTCTTCGGACGAGACTTCTAGCATAATTACGATCGAACTTCACTCAGGTAAGTTCGTTTGATCGTACAATTATACTACGAAGTCTCGTCCTCTAGATCATGAATTGTAGTTGTTTAAAGCAAAGTGCGATTTGTAGCCCTAATTATATATTTATAACTTATAACTCTGTTACAAAACTAAACTGGCTTTAGCCATTTATTAACAAAAATAAACAAAATGTTTTTGATTCATCCAATCACTGGATTTTCACGAAACCAATGGATCACTCAACAATCCAGCGAATCTTCCAAAACTTCCCTAGCAAATTCAGACGGATCCTGGATTGGCTTATTATAAAAACGCTCAAACGTCAGCGATGAATTTGACCAGCACGCGGTCTTTCTAATAATGTCAATATTAACACCCTTTTTTGCTGCTGTTGAGGTTGTCGCGTGTCTAGTAGAATGCGCGGAAAAAATTTGTGTATCTACACCGCTCTGCCCCAGAGCCTTCTTGATCCATCTACTTATGGTTTGGGTAGTCGCGGCTTTGTGCGGCTTTCTGAACGTAAGCAAAAGCGCGTCCTCTCCTTTTGGTCGAATATTTTTAGTTTTTACCATATAAAATTGTAGGGTTGAAGCCGCACAAAGAGACGGCTTATCAGTAAAAAAGGGCAATGTAAGGAGCGGCTGAGTTCTATTAACTCCAGAAGTCTTCATTCGCTCTGGAATTTCTATGCAAATTGAGTCTTGAAAAACCAAAATATTTGATAAATAGATAGCTGAGATAGCTTGCACTCGTTGTGCTGTTGTTAAAGCAAGTAAAGTTGCCAGTTTGATACATAATTTCTCAAGTGTAAGAGTTTCTAAGGGATACAATTTCGAAAGATAATTGAGAACCTGTGACGGATTCCAGACATGGTCATATCTCGGCTTTTGCGGTTTTAGGACCGCTGCTCCTTTACAAAAACGTTTAATAAGAGCATTGCTTCCGATATTATCCCCTACAATCAGCGAGATAGCAGACCTGTACGTATTAAGAGATCCGTATTTCTGAATGTTTCTAAGGCATGATGTCAGAAACTCTAAGACTTTTGGTATCGTCGGCTTGAAGGGTGAGATAGCGTTCTCCTCACAGAAGTTCCACCACATCTTCAAGGGTTTACCATATTGTCGAATTGTCGCTGGGGCCAGAGAGTTTAACATGACTTCCAGTGTATCTTCTGGAATTCCTTTTGCTCTAAAGGCATCACGGATAACCTCGCTGCTACCAGGGAAAGCGTCTCTGATAGCGGGTGAACTTTCCTGAAAGGAGATGATAATAATGATTTATCTGGACGAAAGACTATAGGTTTCGAATAACACATTTTGTTAAACAATGGCCACCAAGGTTGAGATGTCCAGTAAGGAACAACTAAAATTCCTTGTGCCTTATCCAAAATTATTTTCCTCAGTGTTTTTAAAATCAACGCAAATGGTGGGAATGCGTAAAAATAATGTTTAGACCAGTTTATCGTAAATGCGTCCACAGCTTCTGCCTCTGGGTCAGGAAACCATGAGTAGAATTTTAAACACTTTCTGTTTATGTTGGATGCAAATAAATCTACTTCGGGTACGCCAAATTGGGAAATAATTTTATCGAACGCGCATTGAGAAATAGACCATTCCGTGCTTTCGGAGTTGACCCTGGATTCCCCATCCGCCACGAAATTTTCAGACGAACTAATATAAGATGCGAAAATCCAGAGATCTCTATTTTTGCACCATAACCATATTTCCCGCGTCAAATCTGACAACTTCTGGTATTGCACACTACCCATTCTATTAATATACGCGATAGCCGTAGTATTGTCAATTCGCAACAAAATTTCACAGGATCTATAATTACTTGCAAAACATTTTAGCCCAAAAAAAACAGCCTTTAACTCTAAAAAATTTATGTGTTCCAATTTTTCCTCTTGACTCCAAAACCCATGAGTTTTGGTGTCCTTACTACAAGCACCCCAACCTGTCAACGAAGCATCTGTATAAATCGTTAACCTATAACTTAAATTCCTTATTGGATTACAGGTTATATTTAACATGATGTTACCAATCCACCAATCTAGATCTATTTCTACAAGCTCTAACGGAACAATTATTTTAGCATCAAAATTATTGTTGTTTTCTTGTAACGCCTTGAATTTTATGCGTTCAAAACTTTTGACAAAAAGTGGACCGTATTTTACAGCAGGGCATGCAGAAACCAATAAACCTATGAACTGAGCAAGATCTCGAATTTTACAGCTAGGTTTCTTCTTCAAAGAAATCTCTTTCATTAGAATGTTATGTCTTTTTTGAGCTGGTAAATTAACAGTAAACTTTTTAGTATCTAACACTAGCGCTTGGCCTGCTTCGCAGGCCTAAGCCCTAGGCTTCGCAGCTCGATATGTGAACCGCCTCTGGCAAATATTCTGTCTCTATAAGATAAATTCCAAGTACATTTTTAGCCCACAAAACCTTCGTGCTCCGTATTATATTTGTGCATTTTTCCCTACTCGTGATTTCACTGTTTCTTATTGACAATTCTCAATATTATTCCATGTATTTATCAATCGGATAGATTGATTCCAACTCTTCCACGAATTACAAAGTCTAAATTCAAAACTTCACAGCGAGATAACATGTCTGTGCCATGTTTCGCATATTCTCAGTCATTGCTTTACTATTTCCGAATACAAATTAGAGTATTAGTTATTACAACTCATGTGATCCTTCTGTTTTATTTTGACGACATACTTACATCCTTACAATTTGCTTCGCTCGTCAATTTGTATGTAATCACAATCTTTCTGTCTCCTTTACAACTCTCACTATTATTTTGAATAGATATGGTTGATAATGCTGACTGAAATGATGCATGTACATCGAATATACAAAAAGATGGTTACTCCAGGTGGAACCGAGAATATCGAGTGAAAAAGTGAAATAGAATTTCAGTTGAAATTTTGTGTTTTCATCACTTACACCCATCATCCTAAATATTTCTCTCAGGAGAATCATTCAGTAGATTCCTTCCATGAATTAGCGTATCTGATTTCTGAGCTCAATTGCGAGATTGAAAGACCGACTATTTTCTCCGTAGTAACATTGATCCTCATAGATTTCCTTCTAAATCACTGCTTTGAGTCTTAATCACTTAGCTCCAATGGTACATTCGGAGAAACATGCATGTTCCACGCTCCTATAGTAATAATTTTGGAGCTCATGCACTCTGCTATACTTTTGCTTTCCAAAAACATGTTTCTTATTCATTCAGGCACTACTCACAAGCCCACGCTACATGTTCTGACTCCTTGTATAGAGCCACAATATTCAATTTTCTCTGGAATTGTGATTCAACTTGTATTGAAATCAATTCAACATTATTCATTAAATCGATATTAGTTGTTCAAAGTGCCTATTCAATAGAATACAATATCAAGGAATTGATCAAAATAATGAAATTGATGAATGTAGCAATGATAATGTTGACAGCTGTTGTATCATCTGACTACTCGTCATCCGATTCCTTAATATCCAACAAAAAACTCATGTTCTTCACAATTACAATATATTTCAATAACAGATATTATGAAAAACATTAAAAGAAAAATAATATCTGACTCTTACAAAATATCTCTTACGCACGCGCCTGCGCACGCGCATGCGAGCGTCAACGTCACGCCTAACAATGTTACCAACTGTTGGAATAGATGTCTGTGTTGATTGTTCCAATGACATTCATTAAAATCAGCTGATTACAAAAGTAAATTTTTACTTGCAGCAACCCGTATCATCTATCAACATTTTCCGCGAAAACCGTTTCTTGAATAACTACGTTTAATCTGAGAATAAAGTATTGAATCTATCCATATCATGTGTCTCCTACACTTCTTGAGAAATTAATTTTTTTCAATCCCATATATGATTTCTCTCTCTCTATTACAATATATTTCAATAACTGATATTATGAACAAACACTAAAAGAAAAATAATATCTGATTCTCACAAAATATCTCTATCCACTATTTCTTACGCACGCGCCTGCGCACGCGCACCCGAGAGTCTACGTCACACCTTACAATGTTACCAACTGTTGGAATAGATGTCTGTGTTGATTGTTTCAATGACATTCATTGAAATCAGCTGATTACAACAGTAAAATTTCACTTGCAGCAACCCGTATCATCTATCAACATTTTCCGCGAAAACCCTTTCTTGAATACGTATAATCTGAGAATAAAGCACTGAATCTATCCATATCATGTGTCTCCTACATTTCTTGAGAAATTAATTTTTTCCAATCCCATATATGATTTTTCTCATCGATATTACCGATTATTATTAAATTGGAAGTTCTAACCAATAATTCTCATTTCGTTTTATCTTCGTTCACGTCATCTACCATTTTATCGTATTTGTAGTTTTTAAATACAAAGATATATTTTGTTGACGTTTAATAAAATTGTACAATTTGAGGCAAAGAATATCCAAAAAGCCATGAATCTCGTTATTATTCAACAATTTGACAAGCCTGTATGTAAGTAGATGGATTAATTTGGTTCTAAAATCTTGTTCGCATATGTCTATTCTTACAAGGGTCTTATCTATGGGTTATAGAAATTTAGTCCTAAAATGTACCACTAATAGCAGTGATGCACGTTTCAACTTTCAGTTTAAGATCTCATGGTACTTGCAATATATATGTCTATGTCTGATTTACTCATTTGAAACGTAAAGAGAGCAAAAATGTTTGAATTGAATAATTCGTACAACGCTATTATTGAAGACTTCTTCAAGAAGAGAATCATTTGAAAAAAGCATTATTCAGGTACTTATCTTCTGCAGTCCATATAGGCTATGTTTGTTGTGTACAACCTGTGACTTTTGATATTGTAATAAAATGATATGTATTATACAGAATATTTACGTACAGTTTATTTCAGTAATATGTTATAATTTACATTTTTCAAAATAAATGATGACAATCGATATTTTCATCATCGTTCTCACCCAAGCTAGTGTGTTTCATCAGCTCAATGCCGCTTCCAGTAGAATTACTCTCTACATAACCTCAAATACGAAGTTATTTAAGTTCATTGAGTGATGTATGATTTATATCTTTCAACAAGTACAAAATATTGATTGATGGCTCCATTATCGTAATATTATAATCAGTTGATTATTGCTTGTTTCATTGTTGATTCAAGCAAAATGTTCGATTGGCTGGGTTTATCAAGTCTTCAACTCAAATTTATTCAACTGAAAGAGATGTGAGAATAGCATGAACTAAACTATTACTAAACAATATTGAATATCTAAATAAATACTCGAGCATTGTTGAATATTTACCACATGTACCAGCTAAACTATACTTGACATGTTTCAAACTTCATTCAATCTTCAGTACTTATTCCATCCACAACAGAGAAACATCATGAATCAAAATATCCCTTGATTATAAGAATCGATTTCTTCATAACAATTATATGTTGAAATCATTCTATAACTTAGCCAACAACTAATCCATTTTGCGATCAGGCATATTCTGCGTTAAAAATGCATGAATATCGTGACATATAACTTCATTTCAAAAAATGTTTGAGCATAGCCTAAAAAATATTACATAAAATTGTCATTTTGTTAATATTATTCAATTAAACTACTTACTTTGTATCCATTAGATGTGTACATTGTTGAAACTTGAATTGGAATTTTGCGTAAAAGCGAGTACGCATGTACATTCTGGGAAATAAGTTGGCAATACTGAATTTATTGAAATGTCAAAAAAATAGTAATTTTAATATTTAAGCATAATATTAGCTTAAAATGTATCACAAGTGATTTGCTCATGTTTGTTATAAATGTATTAATACATAAATTTGTGAAAATTTTTCTCATCCTGCCATATTCAATGAAATAATATTGAAACCTTAACGTCAAAGCTGACAGATATTATCGATGTTCAACAATTATTTGTACATGGCTACTATTTTTACGTGGAAGCGAGTGCGCATGTACATTCTTCGTTTGGGAAATAAGTTGGCAATACTGAAGTTATCGAAATGTCAAAAAAATAACAATTTTAATATTCAAGCATAATATTAGCTCAAAATGTATCACAAGTGATTTGCTCATGTTTGTAATAGATGTATTAATACATAAATTTGTGGAAATCCTTCTCATTTTGCAATATTCAATGAAATAATATTAAAAGTTAAACGTCAAAGCTGACAGACGTCATCGATGTTCAACAATTATTTGTACATGCCTACTATGTCCAGGATGAATTTTTGACGATTTTTGATTTTTTACACGAAACCTATGAGACTTAAAAAATTGAGACCCCCAAAAGGCACTGCTCGTCAAGAATATCAAATTTATAAAAAAAAAATCATGTGAATCAGAGCTCTCGTTTAGGCTGTAGCCGTGGCTAACTGAAAGTGTATCTTATGCCTTTTAGTATATAAGACTAGCGTTTCGACCTGCTTCGCAGGTCTAAGCGCTAGGCTTCGCAGCTCCATATGTGAACCGCCTCCGGCAAAAATAATTTCTTAATTAGATTAGTCCCAATCATAATTTCAGCGTACCGAATTCTCCTGCTCCATATTATATTTTTGCATTTTTCCCTATTCGTGATTACACTCTTTTTTATAGACAATTCTCAATGTTATTTTATGTATTTATCTGGAGAAAAATTATTGATTTCAACTTCTTCACGAATAACAGAGACTCTAGGCGTCGCAGCTCCAAATATGTACCGCCTCTCTAAGATTCTTTTTTGACAAGATCAATCTCGGATGTGAATTGAGCTCACGTAATTTCCCTGCTTCATATCATATCACTACACCTTTCTCTGCCCGTGATTATATTGATTGACAGTTTCCAATCATATTTAGGTATAAATGCTCAAGAAAATCATCGATTTCATTCCCTTTAAGGATTAGCGACGAGATGGCGGAATTGTTTCTCTAGTAGAACTATCTTCCCAAAAGAACCACTCTTTCCAATATTATACACAGGTCTTGATATTTACCAGTGAGGGTATTTATTATTCAAGCAGCTTATTAGTTATTTGAAGTACTACAGATGGCCTTACGATCGACAGAATAGGTGTGCGCGAGAAAAAGAAAGTGTGCATCAGAAAGACAAGAAACAGCGATTCGAATCATTCAAGTCTGGATTGAATGTTTGCTCTTATATCACAAAATTCACTGATATATAGCACTCAATATCAATAATATTCAAGATATTGCCATCAAATAGCAATAGAATATCTAATATTTCATAATAATAATTTCCCTTAAACTATTATCATAAGTAGATTTATAATCATCAACTACAATATATTACAGCTTCTCACATCTTGAGGAACTGATAATAGCTAAATACTTAAATAAGAGTCAACCCCTTACCAACGGTAGTGGGATGCTAGTGTTGAAACCTGTATATAAGACCGTGATGCGTGGATTAACATGCTCTATTTTTGCATCGAAAACTGCAAAAGCTTTACAAATTGCTAATACCGCTGTAAAAATACTTCACTTTACGTATTAAGATTGCAACAATGAAAGAGTTACCGAACATAATTTTTTTCTTATATATTCATGTTATTCCTTCTAGTTTGCAGCATGTTTTTCATAAAACTGCTAATAATTTTGGGAAATGTTCCAGGTAAATGTTGTGCCAATTCATTCAGGGATCAATCTAAGTTATTCTTTATCACTCATGCAGGATAAGTATTATTTTGCGCACGTTTTTCTGGGCGGTAAATGGCTCTTTGACTTTTGAGTGCGCCAAGTATAATTTGAGTAAACTTGTCGCACAAAAACTGTTTATCGCTCGGAAAAATGAGCGCAAAATAGTACTTATCCCGCATTCGTAATGAAAAATAGTATTTGCAACTCGTGCGGTGTTGTCGATTGCCCACTTCGCTCTTGTGGGCAATCGACAACTTATCGCACTTGTTGCACAATATACCATCATATTGTGGGATAAGTACTACCGTTCATGAAATAAACGCAAAGAACTCAAAAGTTCCATCTAATAAGTTTTGGTACCACATATTAAAAATACCTTATTTATGAATATGAACTTATTTTTTTGATAAAAAACTTGAATATAAAATTTCAGTCGAAGATTTCTAGGCTTTCTCAAGTCATTATGCTTTTAGAAATAGACAAACACAACGACTGACTTTATTTTAAATTATGTTGTCTTGAGTTCAGTAGGGTCTAAAACGTAGAGATTCATTGGAAGCGACAACTGTTCCCATACTTTTTTGTAGATGCATCTCAGTGGTTGATTTTAATTTTCATTTTGAATGGAGTTGCATACCAATAGCGGAAAAAAATATTGAGTAGTCATCACAATAATACACATTTCTTCTCCATTGTCTTCTATACCCGATTTATAAGCCATTCAATAAGTTCATTTTCTCATCAATTTTGACCGTTGTAAAATAATCAGCATATACGGTGTGACACAATGATCGAGTTATATGAAAAACTTCTCTTCCAGGTCTGAACAAAGAATTAGGACCTTTTCTTATTTTTAATGTAATTTTGAGAATTCAAATTTTTCTCGGGATGTATATTTCCACACAAGCAAAAACGCTATGATCCTCACTTTCATGTCAAATGTTTCCGGCACTCTTTCTGCAGTTTTTGAGATAGTGACTCACTTTCTTGCCAATCAATAGATCATAAAGAATAGCGGAATATGTACGAGAGTAAAATATAATTTGATGTACGTAGAATCATTGGAATAACTCAATAATGCCTTGAATGTATTCGCATTGTTTGCGATGCGCGAAATGCCTAATTCACTCACAGCTGTGGAAAAACCTAATATATGTGTGCGAAATTTTATTACAAGAAGCAAATTGGCTTCAAAGTTATCTCCAAGGATATTTTGAATTCAAAGCGAATTTGTTTAATATCAAATCAAAGTCAAGACCCAATTTAGTAGCTTTAATTTATTCATTCAGAAAAACTGGTAAATATGATTAACGTCTCAGTTGTTATGCTGACTCATATTTCACATCTAAGACAGCATTCTAAGATCGATAATAAATTGCTCGAATATAGAACCAATCGGTTTTTTTTTTGACCACAACGGAAATAAATCAGAAAGCAACCCTGGATTGCTGAATAAAATCATCTACGCTTTATATTTTGAAATTGATATTGATGCCAACAATTTATTTCACTTCAGTAATCATTGAATGATCACAGCTATCAGTTTGCAATCGATTGCAACAATATTTTGCTCATCCTCATCATTGCTGGTTGATCACAACAAAAGATGGACAGATTAAAACAATATTTTGTTGAAAGCAATGGAAGAGAAGGTGATCCTAATTATAAATTGCTGATAATGACTTGTACATAGCATTTTTTGTTGATTATACCAATAGTACGATATCCATTAAATAGTCAGTCCATCGATTGCAACAATCAACCATAGATTACAATTGGAATTGAGTAAATGACAACAATAATTTTAAGTAAGTTTTTATCGTTTATCTCATGAATTAACAATAACTTCACGATTAAAGTCAAAATTGAGTTGATTCCAACAAATGATTGTTGCCCGTGATAATCTACAATAGATGATTTCTACTCAGGAATTATTGTTGATAAAAAGATCATGATAACCACACTAGTTTGAAAGAGTCATGTGATTATAATAAAAATATTATTGAATACAACAATCAAATCATTTATTCCAACAATAAAATTGTGGATTTGAGTATACAATTTGGTCGTAGCATTGAAACAACAGTATAAGGTAACTAAAACGTTCAAACTACCAATTATAACAATACCAATATTGATGAAAATAATGGCTTGTTGATTATTACAAAGAAATTGCTGTTGCAGTCTTATTGATGAGAACAGTAGAATTATTCATTAAATCAATATTAGTTGTTTAAAGTGCCTATTTAATAAAATACAATATTAAGGAATTGATCAAAATAATGAAATTGATGAATGTAGCAATGAAAATGTTGACAGCTGTTGTATGATCTGACTACTCGTCATCCGATTCCTTAATATCCAACAAAAAACTCTTGTTCTTCACAATTACAATATATTTCAATAACAGATATTATGAACAAACACTAAAAGAAAAGTAATATCTGACTCTTACAAAATATCTCTATCCACTCTTTCTTACGCACGCGCCTGCGCACGCGCACTCGAGCGTCAACGTCACACCTAGCAATGTTACCAACTGTTGGAATAGATGTCTGTGTTGATTGTTCCAATGACATTCATTAAAATCAGCTGATTACAACAGTAAATTTTTACTTGCAGCAACCCGTATCATCTATCAACATTTTCCGCGAAGACCCTTTCTTGAATAATCACGTTTAATCTGAGAATAAAGTATTGAAATTATCCATATCATGTGTCTCCTACACTTCTTGAAAAATCAATTTTTTCCAATCCCACATAAGCACAATAACACTTGGCTATGTGTCAGTTGCATCATTTATCAGTTGCTCATCAATTATCATAAACAGATTATTTTGAAGATTCAAATTTGCTTCCATTCGGTTAATATGTGACTGTATTTGTTGCTCTTATTTCTTGACTTTATTTCTAGCAAACTTGTTGTGAAACCTATATTCATTGTGAGTGGATCATATTCGCATTTCAGTCTATTGAAAGACTTAAATCGTAATGCCGGAAGAGCCCTTGGACCATTCATGACATAAATGAACCATAGACAGAAATACTTCTGATCACTTCTAACCATTATTCATTGAACTTGATACTTCTCCTGCAATATACTATTTCATACATTGTTATCTATTATACAGATTGATACAATATTTCAGAATCTGCTGTCTCATTATAAATTTGAAATATTTTCATGTCACGACATTCTAATTTTTCGTGAACATATAAAATTTCATTTTCTCACATCGCTAAAACAATAAGTTTTGTAAAAGCTGTAGAATATTTGATAGAAAAAAATACGAATACAAATTACGGCTTACTTTTATGCTAGGAACCCAGTGACGTGCGCATGCGCGTACCTTGTACATGTATCGCTATAGTCAGTAGCTTTCAAACAAAGAGCATTCCACCTAAATACGTACAAGTGTGTGCCTCGCTGACAATAATGAATTTTTTTCAATACTAGTTGGCTTATATAGCTTGGTTTAGGTTTTATTCTGCCTGTTTTTTTTTTTTAACTGAGAAAACACTAATTTACTGTTTTCCAATACTACTTGACCTTGAAAAGCTCGGTTCAGGTTGAGTTTTGTGTTTTTTTAACTGAAAAATACTGATTTACTGTTTTCCAATACTAATTGGCCTGGGAAGCTCGTTTTAGGTTATGTTAAAATTGCTTTTCCTTGAATGTAAAATTCTAGTCCCCACCGTTCTAGTGCCACTTCAAATCTCTGTGGCGCCATCTCTTTTTACTTTTATAACTACTACTAGGTTCCTATTGTAAAAATCTACCCAAATTACTTATGGTCTAATGGAAGACTCTATTCGCATACGAATGTTTAATAGAATAACATCACTTCTAGATTTCAGATTAGTTTGCAGCAACAGATTAATGATTGACAACTGACGCATGCGCACAAACGGTTTAGAAGTGTATGCGTACGTTCCGTTTGTATCTCAAAATTTGAGAAAGAATGAATAATGACAAATGATACTTTCATCATCGTTTTCACCCAAGCTTATCGTGTTATATCAGCTCAATGCAGCTTTCAGGAGAAATATAGTATTACTACAAATACGAAATTGATAGAACTATTTATACTATAATATGAATTTGTGTCATCATATTGTAACATGATCCATCTGATGATTCATAGATTATTGTACAAAATATTTAGGTACAGTTAGTTCCTTGAGAAATATTTGATTTATATTTTTAAGCAAATAAAAAATTCAGATTGATGGCCCCATTGTCGTAATCTAATATCATTACTCTATTTGATCCATTGTTAGGTTATGGACTGATGGTTCTCACCAATTTTGATCAATGTAAACTCCTTTTCGTTGATTCAATTGAATTTTCAATGTATTGGCTTCATTGATTGAAAGGGATCTTATAATCTGCTGATGATTGCATGTTTCATTGTTGTACCTCAACAAAATGTACGATTAGATTGGTTGGTCCTTGCAATATATGTGTTAATGTCTGATTCATACATGTGAAACGTAGAAAGAGCACCTCACTAATATTTTGATGGAATATTATGTACAAAATTATCATTGAGAACTCCTCCAAGTTGAGTATCTTTTGGTACATATCTTCTGTAATCCATATAGGCTACGTTTGTTGTGTATAACCTGTGTACAACAATGAACTCTTGAATTCAACAATGCCAATCAAGTCTCTAGTGCATACATCAGATTTATCTTCTACGCATTGAATCATTAGCTCATGAATAAACATCAGAGCCTAGGCTATTAGATGTCAGAAACTTCAGATCGAAGTCTTAGAACTACTGGGATTTGCTACTCTTTTCAATGAACTTGATATAGCCAAGGATCTTCCAACGGTATATAGCAGTATGATATAATTGTCTTTATATCAAACTTTGAATGAATATTTGCAGTATATGTACATCGATCGAATTTTTGGGATCGAAAGCAGAATCATCAAGTAATTATCTCTTATCATTCTCCATTTCATTTACCCAGTGAATAGGAACATCCATAATAAATATAAAATTGGTCACATTTTTATAGTATACAGAATATATAGGTTTAATCTATTCAAGTATTATTATATTATTTGAATCGTCCACACCCAAGCTCATCGTGTTTCTTCAGCTCAATGCAGTTTTCAGGAGAATTATTTTCCACATAACCTCAAATAAAAAGTTGATAAGAATATTTATTTTTTTATTGCAGAATATTTATCATATGTACCAAACTGAAGTCACTTGAGATATTTCAAGTGGCATTTATTCTTCAGTACTTATTTTACAGGAAATCAATATTGTAAATCAGGATATAAATCGTATCTAGAAAATAGTATATTCAAATGATGGATCGTCAGAAAATGGATGAATCAGTATGAGTGAATTAAATTCATATCACTCAAGCAGACGTTTCAAATCTTAATAATTTCTCTCCAGTATCTACAAATAATTGAATTTTCTTCAATAATATCACCACAAAACTATAATTTTGTGATTAGATAGGTACCAAGTAGACTGACTGAACTTCTCTTCAACCTGCAGCGCTAATTATGAATTTATTGTATGCACGTTTCTGAAATATTCTCAAATATAAGATAAATTGTCTAGTGTATTAATGAATACATGCTTATGGTCCATTCATCTCAAATACTTTTCATGATGATTTATTCGACTCTACGATATAAAATACGGAGTTAGTTGGATAATTATGAATGCATACCAATGAATAACCTTATTCCGTTGATGATCCTGAATGGATATATTTGATTTGAGAAATATCTAAAAAAATTTGTCGCAAAAGCCAGAATACTTTTTATAAATAAGGCTGGGCAACAACGATCATTACCACTATTACCAGTTCAATAATATGAAAGAGTAATTGATGGTGTGTTAATACAATAACGACGATGATTGAAATGTTATGCTCGTCCTCATGGTGGTAATAAAGCAGAACTTATTGATACGCTAGGATGACAATTATTTTCATATTAGGTTCAAATTATTCAATACAATATTAATTCTGAATACAGAGGGTAATAATCAAAAAAATTCAGTAATAGATCACATTTAACACATTCTGGACATAATTTCAGATACTTTTGCTTCGTTGATTTGATAAGTTTTCGACGAAATTCAAGACAAGGCTTTGGGAAGCTAATTAAATGATATTAATTGTCCAAGAATCACTTACTACGCATATCGCTGTGACATACTCCATAACAACAGCGCTATTCTGCCCCTCTGTGAACTGATAACAATATATATTTTCATTAAAAAGCTTGTATCATGATTTTACTGTAAATATATATCAAAATTGTAATAAATATGAATTTCCTAAAATCTCACATTGAAAACATAGTATCAACGGCTTATCTAAAGGCGTGTTCCTTCGACAATCATACTGTGAATCTCAGGATCATATTCGCTGTATATGAATCATGATTATTTTTTGAAACTAGAAAACAACTAACTACGAATTATGGGTCATATTTTGATTTGAGAATATTTATATATTCATTTTTGAAAATATATTCTATAACTATGATTTTTGGCGATTTTTTCTCTTGTAATTGGTTAGAATATCAGAATTTTTCAGTATTGAATTTTATTATAATTCATTAAATAGTTTGTTTTTCAAGAATTATTTATTATTGCATGATTATTCGTATATTCATCCCTTCATATCAGATGCAGGATGTGCATTTATTGTTTTACCAACGATTTTCTTGTTGTGTTCTATCCGCCATATTTCAAATTTACACAGATTTTGTTATTGCAATCATCGTGAACATGCAAAAAGTCCGATTCAGAAGGGTAAGGGGATTGTCACTTTGTGATCACAAAGTGAAGAAGTGGGGATAACAAATAACGACCAAAGAAACATGATTCACTTAATCATGAAGACTTAGATAACTTAGATTGCCCGAAGAAACACGCCTTGAGTATTAAGTGCCCAAGAAACATGGCGGATGTCCAGGCATGCGCACAAAAAAATTCCAATTATGAAAAGAGCTATTGTTGGCATCTTATATAAGAGTAAGTTTCTTGATTAAAAGAATTGATTTCCTGTTAACAATTGGAATCATAATCATCAAGCATTCTGCTATAGCAGCTTCCAATAAATCCTTGAGCATAACCTAGAAAATATTACATAAAGTTACACTTAAATTACAAAAATAAGTTTCTTGATTATTACAATAGATTTCCTTATAACAATTACATGTTGAAATCATCTTGGAACTAATGCGATCGCTTGTTTGGAAGGATTTATATTGTACGAGATATGCCTGTTTTCTATTTTGTGTTGAAAATGCATAGTATTGTGACATTATACTTTATTCCAAAAGAAGTTTGAGTATAGCCTAAAAAATATTATATAAGATTGTCATTTTATTAATATTATTCAATTAAACTACTCACTTTCTATTTATGAGATGTGTACATTGATGTGAACTGTCATTGACTGCAAATGCGAGTCCGCATGTGCAGTTTCTGCTCATGAAATAAGTTGGCAATACTGACGTTTTATTGAATGTCAAAAAATTTATTTCTATTAAAATAAGCTTGATGGAAGCTTCAAATACATCACAAATTATCCATTTGAATATTTTATTTATATAACAATACATAATATCTATATTAAAAAGTGATGTTGTAATATTTTGAGGAATATTTAAAATACCTGTATGTCAAACTTGACAGAAGCGACCTGATGTTCATTAATTTTTTGTCAGAGATGACTTGAGAATATTTCGACGGCCGGTGAACTGTCATTTTTGACAATTGTAATCGATGGTTTTGGCCTTCTCCTGTGATTACTATACATGTGACAGTTTTCAAATATATAAAAGGCACTAGTCCTCATTAAGATGTATTAAATAGAGAAGAAATGAACAAAATTAAATATACCGTTCAAGCTGCAGCGATGGATAAAAATTTTTTTGGTAACATCCAACTGACAGTTCTAATTCAAAAAATTTAAGCAAATTAGTATATAGGACTAGCGCTTGGCCTGCTACGCAGGCCTAAGCCCTAGGCTTCGCAGCTCGATATGTGAACCGCCTCCGGCAAAAATTCTGTCTCTATAAGATAAATTCCAAGTACATTTTCAGCCCACAAAACCCTCGTGCTCCGTATTATATTTGTGCATTTTTCCCTACTCGTGATTTCACTGTTTTTTATTGACAATTCTCAATATTATTCCATGTATTCATCAATCGGATAAATTGATTCCAACTCTTCTACGAATTACAAAGTCTAAATTCAAAACTTCACAGCGAGATAACATGTCTGTGCCATGTTTCGCATATTCTCAGTCATTGCTTTACTGTTTTCGAATACAAATTAGAGTATTAGTTATTACAACTCATGTGATCCTTCTGTTTTATTTTGACGACATACTTACATCCTTACAATTTGCTTCGCTCGTCAATTTGTATGTAATCACAATCTTTCTGTCTCCTTGCAACTCTCACTATTATTTTGAATGGATATGGTTGATAATGCTGACTGAAATGATGCATGTACATCGAATATACAAAAAGATGGTTACTCCAGGTGGAACCGAGAATATCGAGTGGAAAAGTGAAATAGAATTTCAGTTGAAATTTTGTGTTTGCATCACTTACACCCATTATCCTAAATATTTCTCTCAGGAGAATCATTCAGTTGATTCCTTCCATGAATTAGCGTATCTGATTTCTGAGATCAATTGCGAGATTGAAAGACCGGCTATTTTCTCCGTAGTAACATTGATCCTCATAGATTTCCTTCTAAATCACTGCTTTGAGTCTTAATCACTTAGCTCCAATGGTACATTCGGAAAAGCATGCATGTTCCACGTTCCTATGGTAATAATTTTGGAGCTCATGCACTCTGCTATACTTTTGCTTTCCAAAAACATGTTTCTTATTCATTCAGGTACTACTCACAAGCCCACGCTACATGTTTTGACTCCTTGTACGGAGCTACAATATTCAATTTTCTCTGGAATTGTGATTTAACTTGTATTGAAATCAATTCAACATTATTCATTAGATCAATATTAGTTGTTCAAAGTGCCTATTCAATAGAAAACAATATCAAGGAATTGATCAAAATAATGAAATTGATGAATGTAGCGATAAAAATGTTGACAGCTGTTGTATCATCTGACTACTCGTCATCCGATTCTTTAATACCCAACAAAAAACTCATGTTCTTCACAATTACAATGTATTTCAATAACAGATATTATGAAAAACACTAAAAGAAAAATAATATCTGACTCTTACAAAATATCTCTTACGCACGCGCCTGCGCACGCGCACGCGAGCGTCAACGTCACACCTAACAATGTTACCAACTGTTGGAATAGATGTCTGTGTTGATTGTTCCAATGACATTCATTAAAATCAGCTGATTACAACAGTAAATTTTTATTTGCAGCAACCCGTATCATCTATCAACATTTTCCGCGAAGACCCTTTCTTGAATAACTACGTTTAATCTGAGAATAAAGTATTGAATCCATCCATATCATGTGTCTCCTACACTTCTTGAGAAATTAACTTTTCTCAATCCCATATATGATTTCTCTCAACTATTACAATATATTTCAATAACTGATATTATGAACAAACACTAAAAGAGAAATAATATCTGATTCTCACAAAATATCTCTATCCATTCTTTCTTACGCACGCGCCTGCGCACGCACACCCGAGAGTCTACGTCACACCTAACAATGTTACCAACTGTTGGAATAGATGTCTGTGTTGATTGTTTCAATGACATTCATTAGAATCAGCTGATTACAACAGTAAAATTTCACTTGCAGCAACCCGTATCATCTATCAACATTTCCCGCAAGAACCCTTCCTTGAATACGTATAATCTGAGAATAAAGCACTGAATCTATCCATATCTTGTGTCTCCTACATTTCTTGAGAAATTAATTTTTTCCAATCCCATATATGATTTTTCTCATCGATATTACCGATTATTATTAAATTGGAAGTTCTAACCAATAATTCTCATTTCGTTTTATCTTCGTTCACGTCATCTACCATTTTATCGTATTTGTAGTTTTTAAATACAAAGATATATTTTGTTGACGTTTAATAAAATTGTACAATTTGAGGCCAAGAATATCCAAAAAGCCATGAATCTCGTTAATATTTAACAATTTGATAGGCCTGTATGTAAGTAGATGAATTAATTTGGTTCTAAAATCTTGTTCGTATATGTCTATTCTTACAAGGGTCTTATCTATGGGCTATTGAAATTTAGTCCTAAAATGTACCACTAATCGCAGTGATGCACGTTTCAACTTTCAGTTTAAGATCTCATGGTACTTGCAATATATATGTCTATGTCTGATTTACTCATTTGAAACGTAAAGAGAGCAAAAATGTTTGAATTGAATAATTCGTACAACGCTATTATTGAAGACTTCTTCAAGAAGAGAATCATTTTAAAAAAGCATTAATCAGGTACTTATCTTCTGTAGTTCATATAGGCTATGTTTGTTGTGTACAACCTGTGTACAATAATGATTTCATGATTCCAACAATCACACTCTAGTCTCTAGTGCATACATCAGAATTGCCTATACTACGTATTAAAACATTAACTCATGAAATAAATCAACATTAGAGCCTAGACTATTAGATGTCAAAAACTACAGATCAAAGTTTTACAACCACTGAGATTTGCTACTCTCCCCAATGCACTTGTCATCAAGAAAATATTTCATATCCAATTTTGTATACCAATTGAATAGGAACATCCACACTAAATAAGAAATTAGTGACTTTTGATATTGTAATAAAATGACATGTATTATACAGAATATTTACGTACAGTTTATTTCAGTAATATGCTATAATTTACATTTTTCAAAATAAATGATGACAATCGATATTTTCATCATCGTTCTCACCCAAGCTTAGTGTGTTTCATCAGCTCAATGCCGCTTCTAGTAGAATTACTCTCTACATAACCTCAAATACGAAGTTATTTAAGTTCATTGAATGATGTATGATTTATATCTTTCAACAAGTACAAAATATTGATTGAAGGCTCCATTATCGTAATATTATAATCAGTTGATTATTGCTTGTTTCATTGTTGACTCAAGCAAAATGTTCGATTGGCTGGGTTTATCAAGTCTTCAACTCAAATTTATTCAACTGAAAGGGATGTGAAAATAGCATAAACTAAACTATTACCAAACAGTATTGAAAATCTAAATAAATACTCGTGTATTGTTGAATATTTACCACATGTACCAGCTAGACTATACTTGACATGTTTCAAACTTCATTCAATCACTTATTTCATCCACAACAGAGAAACATCATATATTACAATATCTCTTGATCATAAGAATCGATTTCTTCATAGCAATTATATGTTGAAATCATTCTATAACTTAGCCAACAACTAATCCATGTTGCGATCAGGCATATTCTGCGTTAAAAATGCATGAATATCGTGACATATTACTTTATTTCAAAAAATGTTTGAGCATAGCCTGAAAAATATTACATAAAATTGTCATTTTGTTAATATTATTCAATTAAACTACTTACTTTTTATTTATTAGATGTGTACATTGTACAGTCTTCGCTTGGGAAATAAGTTGGCAATACTGAATTCATTGAAATGTCAAAAAAATTATAATTTTAATATTCAAGCATAATATTAGCTCAAAATGTATCACAAGTGATTTGCTTATGTTTGTTATAGATGGATCAATACATTACTTTGTGAAAATCTTTCTCATTCTGCAATATTCAATGAAATAATATTGAAACCTGAACGTCAAAGCTGACAGATGTCATCGATGTTCAACAATTATTTGTACATGGCTACTATTTTTACGTAAAAGCGAGTACGCATGTACATTCTTCGCTCGGGAAATAAGTTGGCAATACTGAATTTATTGAAATGTCAAAAAAATTGTAATTTTAATATTTAAGCATAATATTAGCTCAAAATGTATCACAAGTGATTTGCTCATGTTTGTAATAGATGTATTAATACATGAATTTGTGGAAATCTTTCTCATTTTGCAATATTCAATGAAATAATATTGAAACCTAAACGTCAAAGCTGACAGATGTCGTCGATGTTCAACAATTATTTGTACATGCCTACTATGTCCAGGAGGAATTTTTGACGGTTTTTGATTTTTTACTCCAAACCTATAAGACTGAAAAAATTGAGAACCCCAAAAGGCACTGCTCGTTAAGAATATCAAATTTATAAAAAAAAATCATGTAAATCAGAGTTCTCGTTTAGGCTGTAGCCGTGGTTAACTGAAAGTGTATCTTATGCCTTTTAGTATATAAGAAGCGTTTCGACCTGCTTCGCAGGTCTAAGCGCTAGGCTTCGCAGCTCCATATGTGAACCGCCTCCGGCAAAAATAATTTCTTAATGAGATTAGTCCCAATCATAATTTCAGCGTACCGAATTCTCCTGCTTCATATTATATTTTTGCATTTTTCCCTATTCGTGATTACACTCTTTTTTATAGACAATTCTCAATGTATTTATCTGGAGAAAAATTATTGATTTCAACTTCTTCACGAATTACAGAAACTCTAGACGTCGCAGCTCCAAATATGTACCGCCTCTCTAAGATTCTTTTTTGACAAGATCAATCTCGGATGTGAATTGAGCTCACGTAATTTCCCTGCTTCATATCATATCACTACACCTTTCTCTGCCCGTGATTATATTGATTGACAGTTTCCAATCATATTTAGGTATAAATGCTCAAGAAAATCGTCGATTTCATTCCCTTTAAGGATTAGCGACGAGATGGCGGAATTGTTTCTCTAGTAGAACTATCTTTCCAAAAGAACCACTCTTTCCAATATTATACACAGGTCTTGATATTTACCAGTGAGGGTATTCATTATTCAAGCAGCTTATTAGTTATTTGAAGTACTACAGACGGCCTTACGATCGACAGAATAGGTGTGCGCGAGAAAAAGAAAGTGTGCATCAGAAAGACAAGAAACAGCGATTCGAATCATTCAAGTCTGGATTGAATGTTTGCTCTTATATCACAAAATTCATTGATATATAGCACTCAATATCAATAATATTTAAGATATTGCCATCAAATAGCAATAGAATATCTAATATTTCATAATAATAATCTCCCTTAAACTATTATCATAAGTAGATTTATAATCATCAACTACAATATATTACAGCTTCTCACATCTTGAGGAACTAAATACTTAAATAAGAGTCAACCCCTTACCAACGGTAGTGGGATGCTAGTGTTGAAACCTGTATATAAGACCGTGATGCGTGGATTAACATGCTCTATTTTTGCATCGAAAGCTGCAAAAGCTTTACAAATTGCTAATACCGCTGTAAAAATACTTTACTTTACGTATTAAGATTGCAACAATGAAAGAGTTACCGAGCACTCGAGCGTCAACGTCACACCTAGCAATGTTACCAACTGTTGGAATAGATGTCTGTGTTGATTGTTCCAATGACATTCATTAAAATCAGCTGATTACAACAGGAAATTTTTACTTGCAGCAACCCGTATCATCAATCAACATTTTCCGCGAAGACCCTTTCTTGAATAATCACGTTTAATCTGAGAATAAAGTATTGAAATTATCCATATCATGTGTCTCCTACACTTCTTGAGAAATCAATTTTTTCCAATCCCACATAAGCACAATAACACTTAGCTATGTGTCAGTTGCATCATTTATCAGTTGCTCATCAATTATCATAAACAGATTATTTTGAAGATTCAAATTTGCTTCCATTCGGTTAATATGTGACTGTATTTGTTGCTCTTATTTCTTGACTTTATTTCTAGCAAACTTGTTGTGAAACCTATATTCATTGTGAGTGGATCATATTCGCATTTCAGTCTATTGAAAGACTTAAATCGTAATGCCGTAAGAGCCCTTGGACCATTCATGACATAAATGAACCATAGACAAAAATACTTCTGATCACTTCTAACCATTATTCATTGAACTTGATACTTTTCCTGCAATATACTATTTCATACATTGTTATCTATTATACAGATTGATACAATATTTTAGAATCTGCTGTCTTATTATAAATTTGAAATATTTTCTTGTCACGACATTCTAATTTTTCGTGAACATGTGAAATTTCATTTGCTCACATCGCTAAAACAATAAGTATTGTTGAAGCTGTAGAATATTTGATAGAAAAAAATACGAATACAAATTACGGCTCCCTTTTATGCTAGGAACCTAGTGACGTGCGCATGCGCGTACCTTGTACATGTATCGCTATAGTCAGTAGCTTTCAAACAAAGAGCATTCCACCTAAATACGTACAAGTGTGTGCCTCGCTGACAATAATGAATTTTTTTCAATACTAGTTGGCTTATAAAGCTTGGTTTAGGTTTTATTCTGGCTGTTTTTTTTTTGAACTGAGAAAACACTAATTTACTGTTTTCCAATACTACTTGACCTTGAAAAGCTCGGTTCAGGTTGAGTTTTGTGTTTTTTTAACTGAAAAATACTGATTTACTGTTTTCCAATACTAATTGGCCTGGGAAGCTCGTTTTAGGTTATGTTAAAATTGCTTTTTCTTGAATGTAAAATTCTAGTCCCCACCGTTCTAGTGCTACTTCGAATCTCTGTGGCGCCATCTCTTTTTACTTTTATAACTACTACTAGGTTCCTATTGTAAAAATCTACCCAAATTACTTATGGTCTAATGGAAGACTCTATTCGCATACGAATGTTTAATAGAATAACATCACTTCTAAATTTCAGATTAGTTTGCAGCAACAGATTAATGATTGACAACTGACGCATGCGCACAAACGGTTTAGAAGTGTATGCGTACGTTCCGTTTGTATCTCAAAATTTGAGAAAGAATGAATAATGACAAATGATACTTTCATCATCGTTTTCACCCAAGCTTATCGTGTTATATCAGCTCAATGCAGCTTTCAGGAGAAATATAGTATTACTACAAATACGAAATTGATAGAACTATTTATACTATAATATGAATTTGTGTCATCATATTGTAACATGATCCATCTGATGATTCATAGATTATTGTACAAAATATTTAGGTACAGTTAGTTCCTTGAGAAATATTTGATTTATATTTTTAAGCAAATAAAAAATTCAGATTGATGGCCCCATTGTCGTAATCTAATGTCATTACTCTATTTGATCCATTGTTAGGTTATGGACTGATGGTTCTCACCAATTTTGATCAATGTAAACTCCTTTTCGTTGATTTAATTGAATTTTCAATGTATTGGCTTCATTGATTGGAAGGGATCTTATAATCTGCTGATGATTGCATGTTTCATTGTTGTACCTCAACAAAATGTACGATTGGATTGGTTGGTCCTTGCAATATAAGTGTTAATGTCTGATTCATACATGTGAAACGTAGAAAGAGCACCTCACTAATATTTTGATGGAATATTATGTACAAAATTATCATTGAGAACTCCTCCAAGTTGAGTATCTTTTGGTACATATCTTCTGTAATCCATATAGGCTACGTTTGTTGTGTATAACCTGTGTACAACAATGAACTCTTGAATTCAACAATGCCAATCAAGTCTCTAGTGCATACATCAGATTTATCTACTACGCATTGAATCATCTGCTCATGAATAAACATCAGAGCCTAGGCTATTAGATGTCAGAAACTTCAGATCGAAATCTTAGAACTACTGGGATTTGCTACTCTTTTCAATGAACTTGATATAGCCAAGAATCTTCCAACGGTATATAGCAGTATGATATAATTGTCTTTATATCAAACTTTGAATGAATATTTGCAGTATATGTACATCGATCGAATTTTTGGGATCGAAATCAGAATCATCAAGTAATTATCTCTTATCATTTTCCATTTCATTTACCCAGTGAATAGGAACATCCATAATAAATATCAAATTGGTCACATTTTTATAGTATACAGAATATATACGTTTAATCTATTCAAGAATTACTATATTATTTGAATCGTCCACACCCAAGCTTATCGTGTTTCTTCAGCTCAATGCAGTTTTCAGGAGAATTATTTTCCACATAACCTCAAATAAAAAGTTGATGAGAATATTTATTTTTTTATTGCAGAGTATTTATCATATGTACCAAACTGAAGTCACTTGAGATATTTCAAGTGGCATTTATTCTTCAGTACTTATTTTACAGGAAATTAATATTGTAAATCAGGATATAAATCGTATCTAGAAAATAGTATATTCAAATGATGGATCGTCAGAAAATGGATGAATCAGTATGAGTGAATTAAATTCATATCACTCAAGCAGACGTTTCAAATCTTAATAATTTCTCTCCAGTATCTACAAATAATTGAATTTTCTTCAATAATATCACCACAAAACTATAATTTTGTGATTAGATAGGTACCAAGTAGACTGACTGAACTTCTCTTCAACCTGCAGCGCTAATTATGAATTTATTGTATGCATGTTTCTGAAATATTCTCAAATATAAGATAAATTGTCTAGTGTATTAATGAATACATGCTTATGGTCCATTCATCTCAAATACTTTTCTTGATGATTTATTCGACTCTACGATATAAAATACGGAGTTAGTTGGATAATTATGAATGCATACCAATGAATAACCTTATTCCGTTGATGATCCTGAATGGATATATCGATTTGAGAAATATCTAAAAAAATTTGTCGCAAAAGCCAGAATACTTTTTATAAATAAGGCTGGGCAACAACGATCATCACCACTATCGCCAGTTCAATAATATGAAAGAGTAATTGATGGTGTGTTAATACAATAACGACGATGATTGAAATGTTATGCTCGTCCTCATGGTGGTAATAAAGCAGCACTTATTGATACGCTAGGATAACAATGATTTTCATATTAGGTTCAAATTATTCAATACAATATTAATTCTGAATACAGAGGGTAATAATCAAAAAAATTCAGTAATAGATCACATTTAACACATTCTGGACATAATTTCAGATACTTTTGCTTCGTTGATTTGATAAGTTTTCGACGAAATTCAAGACAAGGCTTTGGGAAGCTAATTAAATAATATTAATTGTCCAAGAATCACTTACTACGCATATCGCTGTGACATATTCCATAACAACAGCGCTATTCTGCCCCTCTGTGAACTGATAACAATATATATTTCCATTAAAAAGCTTGTATCATGATTTTACTGTAAATATATATCAAAATTGTAATAAATATGAATTTCCTAAGATCTCACATTGAAAACATAGTATCAACGGCTTATCTAAAGGCGTGTTCCTTCGACAATCATACTGTGAATCTCAAGATCATATTCGCTGTATATGAATCATGATTATTTTTTGAAACTAGAAAACAACTAACTACGAATTATGGGTCATATTTTGATTTGAGAATATTTATATATTCATTTTTGAAAATATATTCTATAACTATGATTTTTGGCGATTTTTTCTCTTGTAATTGGTTAGAATATCAGAATTTTTCAGTATTGAATTTTATTATAATTCATTAAATAGTTTGTTTTTCAAGAATTATTTATTATTGCATGATTATTCGTATATTCATCCCTTCATATTAGATGCGGGATGTGCATTTATTGTTTTACCAACGATTTTCTTGTTGTGTTCTATCCGCCATATTTCAAATTTACACAGATTTTGTTATTGCAATCATCGTGAACATGCAAAAAGTCCGATTCAGAAGGGTAAGGGGATTGTCACTTTGTGATCACGAAGTGAAGAAGTGGGGATAACTAATAACGACCAAAGAAACATGATTCACTTAATCATGAAGACTTAGATCACTTAGATTGCCCGAAGAAACACGCCTTGAGTATTAAGTGCCCAAGAAACATGGCGGATGTCAAGGCATGCGCACAAAAAAATTCCAATTATGAAAAGAGCTATTGTTGGCATCTTATATAAAAGTTTCTTGATTAAAAGAATTGATTTTCTGTTAACAATTGGAATCATAATCATCAAGCATTCTGCTATAGCAGCTTCCAATGAATCCTTGAGCATAACCTAGAAAATATTACATAAAGTTACACTTAAATTACAAAAATAAGTTTCTTGATTATTACAATCGATTTCCTTATAACAATTACATGTTGAAATCATCTTGGAACCTATGCGATCGCTTGTTTGAAAGGATTTATATTGTACGAAATATGCCTGTTTTCTATTTTGTGTTGACAATGCATTAGTATTGTGACATACTTTATTTCAAAAAAAGTTTGAGTATAGCCTGAAAAATATTACATAAGATTGTCATTTTGTTAATAATATTCAATTAAACTACTTACTTTCTATTTATCAGATGTGTACATTGTTGTGAACTGGCATTGACATTTCGCGTAAAAGCGAGTACGCATGTGCTGTTTCTGCTCATGGAATAAGTTGGCAATACTGACGTTTTATTGAATGTCAAAAAATTTATTTCTATTAAAATAAGCTTGATGGAAGCTTCAAATACATCACAAATTATCCATTTGAATATTTTATTTATATAACAATACATAATATCTATATTAAATAGTGATGTTGTAATATTTTGAGAAATATTTAAAATACCTGTATGTCAAACTTGACAGAAGCGACCTGATGTTCATTAATTTTTTGTCAGAGATAACTTGAGAATATTTCGACGGCCGGTGAACTGTCATTTTTGACAATTGTAATCGATGGTTTTGGCCTTCTCCTGTGATTACTATACATGTGATGGTATTCAAATATATAAAAGGCACTAGTCCTCATTAAGATGTATTGAATAGAGAAGAAATTAACAAAATTGAATATACCGTTCAAGCTGTAGCGATGGATAAAAATTTTTTTGGTAACATCCAACTGACAGTTCTAATTCAAAAAATTTAAGCAAATTAGTATATAGGACTAGCGTTTCGACCTGCTTCGCAGGTCTAAGCGCTAGGCTTCGCAGCTCCATATGTAAACCGCCTCCGGCAAAAATAATTTCTTGATAAGATTAGTTCCGATTATAATTTTAGCGTACAGAATCCTTCTGCTCCATATCACATTTCTGCATCCTCTCTTATTCGTGATTTCACTGTTTTTTATAGACAAATCCCAATTGTTTCTTTATGTATTTATCTGGAGAGATATCATTGATTTCAACTCCTTCACACACTACAGAAACACTAGTCGTCGCAGCTCCATATATGTACCGCCTCTCTGACAAGAATTCTTCTTTTACAAAATCAATCTCGAATGTGAATTGAGCTCACATAATTCCTCTGATTCATATTATATTTCTACACTTTTCTCTGCCCGTGATTGAATTGATTGACAGTTTCCAATGATATCTAGATAAAATTCCTTGAGAAAATCATTGATTTCATTCCCTTTAAGGATTAGCGACGAGATGGCGAAATTGTTCCTCTAGTAGAACCATCTTTTCAACCGGGCCTGAGACTATTATTATAAGTAGATATATAATCATCAAATACTATAAATTACATCTTGAGGAACTAATAATAGCTAAATCCTCCAACAAGAGTCAATCTCTTATCAATGGTAGTGAGATGCTAGTGCCAAGACCTGTATATAAGACCGTGAGGCGTGAATTTACATGCTCTATTTCTGCATTGAAAACTGCAAAAGTTTTACAAATTGCCAATACCACTGTGAAAATAATTTACTCCATGGATTAAGTTTGCAATAATTTAAGAGTTAGCGGACATAATTTTTTACTCATATATTCATGTTGTTCTTTCTTATTTGCAACGTTTTCCGTCTAACGCATCGTCAACGCTACGATCAACAAACCTTGGTATGCCACGTCCAAATATAAGTATAAAAAATTCCATCTTGCATTGATAATAATTATTTCCCTACTTTAAAAAAATTCATCGAACTTCATGATAAATGGAATTAAACCGCTAATAACTTAGGGAAATGTTCCAGGTGAATGTTGTGCCAATTCATTTGGGGATCAATTTAAGTTATTTTATTTCTTTTGATAAATACCACCGTTGATAAAATAAAGGCAAAAAACTCAAACATTCCATCAATGAAGTTTTGGTATTACAGATTGAAAGTACCTTATTTATAAATATGAACTAATTTTTCGGATAAAAAACTTGAATATGAAATTTCAGTCAAAGATTTCTAGGCATTCTCAAGTACTCGTGTTTTGAGACATAGACAAACAACGACTGACTCCCTTTTGAATCATGTTTTTGGGCTCAGTAGGGTCTAAAAAGTGAAGATTCATTGAAAGCGACAACTGTCCTTATACTTTCTTGTAAATGCGTCTCAGTGGTTGATTTTAATTTTAATTTTGAATGGAGTTGCATACCAATATATACATCAACTACCTGAACAGATCTAATTTGAATCTTCTGAATGCATGAATTCAGTTATGATGTTATTGATGTCTGATGCACGACTAACAGTAGATGGAACTGTCTGATAGTAAAGTACAATTTTGTGCTATTGTAAAACTGGTTCAGAAGACTTAAATCGAAGTAGCACATTTTTAACTGAAATAGATCATAATTTTAATAAAACAACAATAATTCTATAATACATTTCGGTTAAGAACGGTCCAAAGATTCTTATGGGACTATGATTCTAGCCTTCCGATTGACCATGATGCGAACCAGTTTCACAAAAGCACAATAACACTTGGCTATGTGTCAGTTGCATCATTCATCAGTTGCTTATCGATCATCATAAACAGATTATTTTGAAGATTCAAATTTGCTTCCATTCGGTTAATATGTGACTATATTTGTTGCTCCTATTTCTTGACTTTATTTTTAGCAAACTTCTTGTGAAACCTATATTCATTGTGAGTGTATCATATTCGCATTTCAGTCTATTGAAAGACTTGAATCGTAATGCCGTAAGAGCCCTTGGACCATTCATGACAAATGAACCATAGAAAAAAATACTTTTGATCACTTCTAACAATTATTCATTGAACTTGATACTTTCCCTGCAATATACTATTTCATACATTGTTATCCATTATATAGATTGATACAATATTCTAGAATCTGCTGTCTCATTATAAATTTAAAATATTTTCATGTCACGACATTCTAATTTTCCGTGAACATATAAAATTTCATTTTCTTACATCGCTAAAACAATAAGTATTGTAAAAGCTGTAGAATATTTGATAGAAAAAAATACGAATACAAATTACGGCTCACTTTTATGCTAGGAACCTAGTGACGTGCGCATGCGCGTACCTTGTACATGTATTGCTATAGTCAGTGGCTTTCAAACAAAGAGCATTCCACCTAAATACGTACAAGTGTGTGGCTCGCTGACAATAATGAATTTTTTTCAATACTAGTTGGCTTACAAAGCTTGGTTTAGGTTTTATTCTGGCTGTTTTTTTTTGATCTGAAAAAACACTAATTTACTGTTTTCCAATACTACTTGACCTTAAAAAGCTTGGTTTAGGTTAAGTTTTGTATTTTTTGAACTAAAAAACACTGATTTACTGTTTTCCAATACTAATTGACCTGGAAAGCTCGTTTTAGGTTATGTTGAAGTTGCTTTTTCCTGAATGTAAAATTCAGGTCCCCACCGTTCTAGTGCCACTGGAAAATTTATTTGAATATCTGTGGCGCCATTTCTTTTTACTTTTATAACTACCACTAGGTTCCTATTGTAAAAATCTACCCAAATTACTTATGGTCTAATGGAAGACTCTATTCGCATACGAAAGTTTAATAGAATAACATCACTTCTAGATTTCAAATTAGTTTGCAGCAACAGATTGATAATTGACAATTGACGCATGCGCACAAACGGTTTAGAAGTGTATGCGTACGTTCCGTTTGTATCTCAAAATTTGAGAAAGAATGAATTATGACAAATGATACTTTCATCATCGTTTTCACCCAAGCGAATCGTGTTTTATCAGCTCAATGCAGCTTTTAGGAGAAATATAGAAATACTACAAACACGAAATTGATAGAACTATGTATACTATAATATGAATTTGTGTCATCATATTGTAACATGATCCATTTGATGATTCATAGATTATTGCACAAAATATTTAGGTACAGTTAGTTCCTTAAGGAATATTTGATTTATATTCTTAAACAAATAAAAAATTCAGATTGATGGCCCCATTGTCGTAATCTAATGTCATTACTCTATTTGATCCATTGTTAGGTGACGGACTGATGGTTCTCACCAATTTTGATCAATGTAAACTCCTATTCGTTGATTCAATTGAATTCTCAATTTATTGGCTTCATTGATTGAAAGGGATTTTATAATCTGCTGATGATTGCATGTTTCATTGTTGTACCTCAACAAAATGTACGATTGGATTGGTTGGTCCTTGCAATATATGTGTTAATGTCTGATTTATACATTTAAAACGTAGAAAGAGCACCTCACTAATATTTTAATGGAATATTATGTACAAAATTATCATTGAGAACTCCTCCAAGTTGAGTATCTTTTGGTACATATCTTCTGTAATCCATATAGGCTACATTTGTTGTGTATAACCTGTGTACAACAATGAACTCTTGAATTCAACAATGCCATTCAAGTCTCTAGTGCATACATCAGATTTATCTACTACGCATTGAATCATTAGCTCATGAATAACCATTAGAGCCTAGGCTATTAGATGTCAGAAACTTCAGATCGAAATTTTAGAACTACTGGGATTTGCTACTCTTTTCAATGAACTTGATATAGCCAAGGATCTTCCAACGGTATATAGCAGTATGATATAATTGTCTTTATATCAAACTTTGAATGAATATTTGCAGTATATGTACATCGATCGAATTTTTGGGATCGAAAGCAGAATCATCAAGTGATTATCTCTTATCATTTTCCATTTTATTTGCCCAGTGAATAGGAACATCCATAATAAATATCAAATTGGTCACATTTTTATAGTATACAGAATATATACGTTTAATCTATTCAAGTATTATTATATTATTTGAATCGTCCACACCCAAGCTTATCGTGTTTCTTCAGCTCAATGCAGTTTTCAGGAGAATTATTTTCCACATAACTTCAAATAAAAAGTTGATGAGAATATTTATTTTTTTATTGCAGAATATTTATCACATGTACCAAACTATAGTTACTTGAGATATTCCAAGTGGCATTTAATCTTCAGTACTTATTCTACAAGAAATCAATATTGTAAATCAGGATATAAATCGTATCTAGAAAGTAGTATATTCAAATGATGGATCGTCAGAAAATGGATGAATTAAAATTAGTGAATTGAATTCATATCACTCAAGCAGACGTTTCAAATCTTATTAATTCTTCTCCAGTACCTACAAATAATTAAATTTGCTTCAATAATATCACCACAAAACTATAATTTTGTGATTAGATAGGTACCAAGTAGACTGACTGAACTTCTCTTCAACCTGCAGCGCTAATTATGAATTTATTGTATGCATGTTTCTTAAATATTCTTAAATATAAGATAAATTGTCTAGTGTATTCATGAATACATGCTTATGGTCCATTCATCTCGAATACTTTTCTTGATGATTTATTCGACTCTACGATATAAAATACGGAGTTAGTTGGATAATTATGAATACATACCAATGAATAACCTCATTCCGTTGATGATCCTTAATGGATATATTTGATTTGAGAAATATCTAAGAAAAATTGTCGCAAAAGCCAGAATACTTTTTATAAATAAGGCTGGGCAACAACGATCATTACCACTATTACCAGTTCAATAATATGGAAGAGTAATTGATGGTGTGTTCATACAATAACGACGATGATTGAAATGTTATGCTCGTCCTCATGGTGGTAATAAAGCAGAACTTATTGATACGCTAGGATGACAATTATTTTCATATTAGGTTCAAATTATTCAATACAATATTAATTCTGAATACAGAAAGTAATAATCAAGATCACATTTAACACATTCTGGACATAATTTCAGATACTTTTGCTTCGTTGATTTGATAAATTTTCGACGAAATTCAAGACAAGGCTTTGGGAAGCATATCAAATAATATTAATTGTCCAAAAATCACTTACTACGCATATCGCTGTGACATATTCCATAACAACAGCGCTATTTTGCCTCTTTGTGAGCTGATAACAATATATTTTTATTAAAAAGCTTGTATTATCATTTTACTGTGAATATATATCAAAATTGTAATAAATATTAGTTTCTTAAAATCTCACATTGAAAACATAGTATTAACGGCTTGTCTACGTATCAAGTGCCCAAGAAACATGGCGGATGTCCAGGCATGCGCACAAAAAAATTCCAATCATGAGAAGAGCTATTGTTGGCATCTTATATAAAAGTAAGTTTCTTGATTGAAAGAATTGATTTCCTGATAACAATTGGAATCATAATCATCGAGCATTCTGCTATAGCAGCTTCCAATAAATCCTTGAGCATAACCTAGAAAATATCACATAAAGTTACACTTGAATTACAAAAATGAGTTTCTTAATTACTAGAATCGGTTTCCTTATAACAATTACATGTTGAAATCATCTTGGAACTTATGCGATCGCTTGCTCGGAAGGATTTATATTGTACGAGATATGCCTGTTTTCTATTTTGTGTTGAAAATGCATAGTATTGTGACATTAAACTTTATTCCAGAAGAAGTTTGAGTATAGCCTAAAAATATTACATAAGATTGTCATTTTGTTAATATTATTCAATTAAACTACTTACTTTCTATTTATGAGATGTGTACATTGATGTGAACTGTCATTGACTGCAAATGCGAGTCCGCATGTGCAGTTTCTGCTCATAAAATAAGTTGGCAATACTGACGTTTTATTGAATGTCAAAAGATTTATTTCTATTAGAATAAGCTTGATGGAAGCTTCAAATACATCACAAATTATCCATTTGAATATTTTATTTATATAACAATACATAATATCTATATTAAATAGTGATGTAGTAATATTTTGAGAAATATTTAAAATACCTGTATGTCAAACTTGACAGAAGCGACCTGATGTTCATTAATTTTTTGTCAGAGATGACTTGAGAATATTTCGACGGCCGGTGAACTGTCATTTTTGACAATTGTAATCGATGGTTTTGGCCTTCTCCTGTGATTACTATACATGTGACCGTTTTCAAATATATAAAAGGCACTAGTCCTCATTAAGATGTATTAAATAGAGAAGAAATGAACAAAATTAAATATACCGTTCAAGCTGCAGCGATGGATAAAAATTTTTTTGGTAACATCCAACTGACAGTTCTAATTCAAAAAATTTAAGCAAATTAGTATATAAGATGAATCCCAAAAAATTACAAGATTTTGTGGGTAACAGCACACACTTATCATTGTTCAAAATGAACCCAAGTGATTCCAAAATTTCTTTGGTATTCGATACGTTCTGTAGGCATTCTTCCCGTGTTGAACCAATTAATAAAAAATCATCTAGATAATTAACTGATTCATGACCTTTAGCTCTCAGGAAAGACAAAACTGGCTTCATTAATTTTGTGAAGACTAACGGGGCAGAACATAGTCCGAAAGGCAAGGCATTAAATTCAAAAACATTGTCTTGAAATTTGAAACGAAGATATTTTCTGTCTTCGCAAGCAATGGGTACTAGTAAATAAGCGTCCTTTAGATCAATTGTAGCCAAATATGAATTTTGCGTGACAAGTCTAATAACTGTTTTCCAATCTTCCATTTTGAAGTGTGGTGCATCAATAAATTCGTTTAGTTTTTTCAGATTTAGTATAAACCTTTTTCCTCCATTGGGTTTATCAACCACGAAAAACGGAGAAAGAAATTGGTCTACCCTAGGCTCCACTTTTGATATCGCCCCCTTTGCTAATAATTTATTTATTTCAGAAATATAAATGATTATTTCGTCATTCGAAAAATCGCGTATCTTGGGCCTATTACCCAATTGTACTCTTGATATAAAAGGTAATTTATAACCTTTTATGGTGTCTAGAATGAAATTATCATTCGTGATTTTTAACCAATTTTGGTAAAAATACTGCAGCCGACCGGCCAAGCTTACCTCTATCTCCGCTGGCCATACCCCGTTTTGTATGTCTTCGGCTTCTGGGCTCCTGGCAGACGGGATGGCTTGTACGGCTTCCTGACAGGAGCTTTTGAGTTTAAAGGAGCAGCTCTGCGAGCAGAATAGGACGCCTGCATTTTGGTGTTGCTGTATACAGGCCTTATACCTTGACTCGACTTCGCCAATACTTTACTTGATTTTTCAACCGCTGTGGTCGCCTTTAATTTTTCAGCGAAGTCCTCTCCAAAGAGATTAGCGTCTATATCACATAAATCCGCCGTCGTTTTGGCTGTCAAATTGAGCCCTGGCAGTATACATGCCCTCCTAGTCAGCGACAGCTCGTGCATTAGATCTGCACCCATGCGTCCGGCATCACCCAACAAAGTTATTATTGAGGATACAGTCTCCGGGAACTGAGATTTCAGTTCTTCATTGCCCAGTATGGCAGATAAAGCTAGTCCAGCAGCATTGATAACTGCGGCTAGTTGAACCTGAGCGTTTCTCTGACCTTCATCTCTTTTTAAAGAATGAGGAGCCATTGCGGACTTAATCTCTAAATTTAGCTTAGGACTAGTCAAAAGCGGACAATTTTCCGGTGTTGGATATCTTTTTAACAAAGATTCCCTAACCTCTTTGGGAAGACCAGTTTTGAGGATTTTTCCCCATATCTCCGCTAAATCTGCAAATAGAGGTGGCCCTTTTTGGGTCTCCATAATACCTTCGCCCAATAATTGCAACGTCTCAGGATCCAAATTGAACTTTTTCAGCGTCATCCGCTGGCTTTGGGAAAATTGCGGAATTTACCACATTCGAGCATGCCGGATCCATTGCCATAGGGCCTTCTGTGAATAGACCGGTGTCATCACCGTTTTTTCTCACCTGCGAATTAGCAAGGCTTTGTATTTCGGCAATTTCCGAGATTTCTGAACCTGAGTCCATATAGGCCTGTCAATTCAAACGCGGCGAAAGACTTTGACGCCTAACTTTGCGTCTTTCCGTACGAGGATGTTTAGATTTTTCTCTGTAATGTGATGAAAAATTTTTCCGGTCTCTTGACGAAGAACGACTATGATACCTTTTATAGCCTCGCGATCTCCGAGACTCTCGCGAACTCAAACTAGAATCCGTTGTTGAACTTGAAGATGAGCTCCGATAAGCTCTGCGGCGTGATTTTTTATGGCCATGTTTCCCCATTATGACCACGCGGCACTAACAACGCGAGCTAACATAACACACGTGTGGACTTTAGCACACAACAAAGCGGAATGAAGGAAACGTGATTGACAGGATGGCGCTGCCAGCGTCAGGGGAGCCAACTTTTTGTTGGTTTTAAATTAGTGTGGATAAAAGTACATAGCTGGCGCTACTACAATTCATGATCTAGAGGACGAGACTTCGTAGTATAATTGGTCATTACCCTTCTAACTCTCTGTCTCTTAGCTGTGGCACTTTTGTAACAGTCACCAAAATTTAGCGATTCAATTTCCGTTTAAGTACGTTGCTCTGTGACTGTTGTAAACTGCTGACAAGCGGCCGGGCAACTTCTTTTTAAAATAGTTGATTTTTATGCAAAAACTAGTAGAAATTTTCCAGAAAAAAGTGCCAACTGAGTCAGTTTAGTTCGATGATTGACTGAGCATTTTTAAGGACGATAGTCGTTTAGGAATGTGTGAAGTACCATTATTTAGTTTAGTAGTTTTAGAAATTTTGTTAGCAGGGATATGTGCTGAATTGATAGCTTTCGATTGCGCGGCTCCAGATGTAGAGATATCAAAGATATCTTTACTTGATATCAAACCCTGTCAAGAGCCGAAAAATGAATCCTCGCAGTTGGAAATGAAAATTCAATTGCTGCAAGAAAGAAAATACACGGAAGTCCATGTTTACAATTGTTTAGTGTCAGTCCAACAAATTATCGAACATTGTGGTATGCACTCGCACACTAGCGCTGTCTCAGGTGGCCAGGCGAAGTATGTTCACTATCTGAAGTCCGAGAGTTGTCTAGAAGCTCACCAATTTCAGCGACTAGATCTCACGGGATTAGGTGCCGGCATTGTTATGGGCCTCCACCTAAATGGGACCACCGAGCTGTCGGCCACTCTCGAGGGTCATTTGGAACCGAGTGAAAAATGTTCCGGTGTATCATACACTCTCCATGGTATTATGTATGAAGATGTAATAGTGAGTGCAGCTATTTCCATCAAGCTGTCCGACTATTTAGCTGTCGCCGATGTCGAAGAAAACGCAGTTCGTCTAAAGACTGGTACGATATGACCGTACTCCAAAATGAACTGTTTTGACGACGTGGCTGGAGAAGTGACTTGGCAAGCAAACAGTGCGGATCGCTGCTCGGAGATAGGGATGGACGTTCTGTACGAGGGTTCTGCCACGGTTCTTACCATGAACAACACTAACACCAAGTTTGTAGTAGTAGAAGTCCGTGATACAGTATTCGCGCTCCGATTAGTACAGTCAAAAGTGCTGTGTCATCAACCTGCCTGGCGTACGGAAAAGAATCGCCTCCTCGTTCTATTCGGAAACTCTCTCGGTTTCTACTTTCAAAAATCGAGACGAGTACCCCAAAACACAGACATCATGGCACAGGTTCTCAGCAAGCTATTATTTTTGGGAATAGCTTTCAAGCAACGCACGAAGGACTTGGTTTACGACGCCATTTTGGAGCGATGTCATTTAAGAGAGCATATTTTAAGGAACCGTCTGATGTTGGCTCTAGAAAAACCGGACGTGGTGAGCGGGCTCGTAAAGGAAGTGAGGAGAGTAATCGTTCGTCATTGAAAGTGGTCGGTCGCGCGATAGTCGGGAATCCTGTAGAATCGATAATATTAATGTAACTTAGCTAAATTTTATTTGAACGTTTTATTTTGGGTATCATATTAATTAGGTAATTTTTCTTTGTAACATAATTTTACTTTTGTTTAACTTATTACATCAATAAATTGTTATCATTCAGTTAATCATATTTCATGTGTGTTGTTATTCGACGCTTCCCGTTACCATTACAGAACTACGAGGAACGGTGCAGTGGAAGCAGGTAAGTATAATTTTCGATACTTAAATATTGAGACCGTTCCGCACAATAATTCAGTACGTCAATAGGGGCTGTGCTTCACTGCAGCACCCTTCTGTTACACTTTTCAGTCTTGGGCTGTAGTCTCCATAACTTGTAAAATTGACCAAATTCCTTTTCGAAAATACTATGGTAATCTCGTGAAATAATACTAGACCTCCAGCTCCGCAGTGAGTTTCGAAAAGGTCGTGTAATTTTTTCTTCATCACGCCATGCTTTTTGGCCCAACCGAATAACGCCATGAGTTCTTTGTATGCTGTTCGGACTCCTAGATATTCATTTCTTAAGTTCCGTCGATGTGGTCTCTATCATAATCGGCGAAGAGAATTAACCTATTGAAATGTACCACCCTGAAGTTTCCCCTAGTTCACTTCCAGATCCGTTTTACAGCGCCGTGATGTCTGGAGTTCTAGCGAATATCCAGAGCGCCGTTCGGAATCATTTGAACCATAGGCGATACTCATTTATATAGGGTGTTATGCATTTCGATGTGCCAATTCAAAATCAAAAAGAATTATCTCAAAATTCGCAAAATTATGGGAGTGCTTCAAGAAGAGTACATTTCTAGTGCCACTGGTCGACACGAAATTCTAAATGAAGCTAATAAATGAGTAATTAAATGTTAAATAACAAATTAATAAATATTATATTGACGTTTTGTTCTTTAGAAGAGCGATAAAGAAATAAGTACAGATATTTATCAATATTTATTTTCCTTATTAATGATTAAAAATATTCTATAGTGGATGTTCAAGATGCCCTCTTTCCATCTCCACACAAGCTCAGCATTTTTCAAAAATGCCTGGTTTTCTTTGAATTATTTCACAGCTTTGCACAATTCGTTGTTGCAATTCTTCTAAATTGCGTACTGTTGTTGCAAAGACCCTATACAAAAAAATCAAGTGATGGTAAATTCGGGGATCTGGCAGGCTATTAAACAAAGCCTCCTCTTTCTATCCATCTTTCAAGGAACCTCTGGTTTAAGTGTTCTCTAACACGAAGCGTAAAATGAGGCTCAACTCCATCTTGCATGAACCACATATTCATCCTTTGTTTAATCAATACATTTTCTAAGAGCACTGGTATCTTATTTTGTGAAAAATCGTTCTATGCGCCAACATTCAACCTATTGGGCAAAATAACTGGTCCAATGAAAGTGTTTTCTAAAATGCCGTGCCAGATATTGAGGCTAAATCGCTCCTGAGGGTGTGATTCGATAACGACGTGAGGATTCTCATCTGACCAAACATGATCATCCTGAAAATTGAATACTCCATCTTAAGTAAAACTGGTCTCATCTGTAGAAAAATATTCGAAACAAAATCTGCATTATTGGCATTCTGGTGTGAAATTCACGGACAAAATTCCATTCGTGTTTGATAATCAGGAAGAATCACGGCTTGTACCCATTGAAAGTAGTATGGATGTAGAAGCTGAGAATGTAGAGTTCTCCAAACAAGAGGACCATTGATAACCATGCCAGCAGATATCCTTTTAACACTTGTTCCGGGATTTTCTTCAATAATATCTAACACTCTTTCTTCAACTTCGAGTGTAACTACTGTTCTCGACCGTCCACCATCGATAAAACATTTATGTAGTGAACCAACATCTCTGACTCTTTGGAAACTTTTTGGAAAATTCCTGGATGAAGGCAATGCTCGATTTGGATTGGCTTTTTCATAAAGATGCCGCGTTTGAAGTGCGATCCCACTAGCACGACCATCTATGAAAATCTTATCGGCCATTTCACTATTGGAATTGGAAGGCATGCTTTATTACTTTTATAAAGAAACCAATGTTCAACTACTCAATTGAATGATCAGTAATAGTGTAGGTATTATTACAAAACGCCAGAAAAAAATTATTTAATTTGTTATCCAACATTGATTACGTGGTTAAAATACTCATTTATTGCCCTAAAAAAATGTTGTTTCTTGAATCAACTTTTGGAACTGCCAATATCTTATCGAATAAAATTAGTAAGGTACTCGGAATTTTGACAGTAATCCTCAATCGTTTTGTTCCCAATGCACCAAACATGGATTTGAATTCTTGTCATGTCTGGAAATTATGCCTTCTCAAAATAGATTCAAGTCGTGAATATCGCATGTAAGAAATAGTAGAATGTATTCATTTCTTAATGATACAAGACAAAGAAAATAGAAAAAATCCGACAATGTGAAAGCGACATGGATTGCTCGTCCAGTAAATATAGGAGCCATACTTAATGAAACATATACTTGAAAATAGACCAATTATTTCATTTCCTTATACTGTAAAAGGCTGTTTGGTCCTGAGGACAAACTGTTTTTGCATGAAAAGTTGAAAAGTTTAGGAGCCACTTCTCTGTATAATCAAAAAATCATTTCCCAGAAAATCATAGTAATCATAATCCTCTTAAGTGTTCTCCACTAACGTCTTCTTCATCGCTGAAGAAATAATCCTCCGTCAATCAGTTTTTCAGCTCTCTATCATTACTGGCGTTAATTCAACGCACGATAACAAAAAGTGATGGAAAATCCTACGATAAACCACCGCAAATCATTTGTCAAGCGTCAAGTCAGTGGCGCAAAATCAGTGGTGGGGGCTACCTGCACCAGTAGCAGCACTTGGTGGGGCTTCCAGGGGATTTGCTGCATGGAAAAAGGTTTTTGTACGCGAAGCAGCTAATACTAATGGAAAATCAATTCGGTTCGATTAGTAACGACTTAGGAAAAGGAACAAACCGTTCAAGTGGAATGCGAAACATCGACATAGACTTATTTGTATTTCTAGAAAAACAAATTGGCTATCTATTGGCTATCCATACAAATAGAATCGAAATATAGTAAACATTTACAGTATTCAGCAAGATTTGATGAAATGCGAAACATAATTTTTAGGAACAAAATAAATTCAGAATTAAATTTGCGCAGTCAGTAAGAGAGAACAATCTTTGAACCGACATTGCCTCGGCAAGTACGGTTGGAGTTGAAAATCTTATTCATCCACTCAAGTTCAAAATTAGAAGCACGAATAGAACCACTTGACTATTACTCAGTTTTGAATTCATTGAGCCAAAAATTTCTCTAATTTATAATGAATGAAAATAGTATATTGTGTGGCTAGGGACGAAACAAGACGATTTCAGCCGAGGGTGAGCGTTGCTTGCCCGAGCGAAGCGAATGCCGGCATCACTCTCGGCTGAAATCGTGTTTTGTCCCGTGCCACACACTGTATTTTTCATAATACCTGCATTGAAACTTTCCACATTACAAATTTGTCATAGCAAAGAAAATATTTGAGGTGGTATGTTGATTCTACTGGCAACCGTGCTTACTATGGTTATGCTGGCTTACCGCCCATGGGCAAAGTCGGTAAGTAAAAAATTGTGGATATTCACAAAAAAGTATCAATTTATTTATCTCTATTTATAATCGAAAATTCAGAATAAAATGTTAAACTTGACAGCTGACAGCGAATAAACAATCATCAGTAGTAATTCAATTTGAAAAAGAAAATTCGGATGCATATTTTGGCTGTTCCAATCGTGCAAAAAAATTTGTAAGCATCACGGTCAATAAGTACAGTACCGTAAACTGTACTTACTGGCCTTAATACTCAAATAACTATATCATTTATTATTGAATTAGACGGTATTCTAATGAATAAATACTAATTGAAAGATATCTTTTTTCAGTTGTACATTGGATTCTGATTGGATTCGTTTTGAAAATAGCTGGTGAGATAAGTAAATGCAGCAATGTCGCATATTGTGTATGTTTTTGATGAATAGGTATGACATACCAGATTTTTATTTTTTTTTCAAGTTTTTATCGAGGTAGTTTCCATTGTAGATTGGAAGGGCTCAATAAACTACGAGAATGCTCTGCAATGTACGGACTTGATATAATTGCGATACAAAAATGGAGAAATCCAGGAATTCTAGAATAAGGGAGTCATACATTTTATCACAAAGAAGATATAATCGTATTTCAACCAATAATTGAAAGAATATGCTACATCAGAGTGACATAAAAGTTCTATACCATTTCTATAGTGAATATTTATGCGTTAATTGAAGATGAAGACAGCAAAGATGCCTTCTATCAGAAAGTAGACTAATTGTTGGTAGAGAGATCACTCAGACATGATCTGAAGTATTACTAGGGAACTGTAACGCTACAAACCAACAATCAGGAAATACAGCTCACATAAAACAGACAATGATTCCTGTCACCAACCATAATATGGTTATAATTAGTAACCCTATTTCAACATAAGAATATACACAATGTCGCATGAGTCTTCCCAGATGGTACTGAGTACAATTGATCACGTGCTGGTGATAGAAAAATATAATGCACTCACTTATGTATTTTTCATTCATTCTTTACCTATGTTTCATATGGAACCAAAGTAGTTCAACAACAAAAAAACCTTCTTTTAATCTACGAGTGAATCTGAAACTCTTTATTATACGTCCAGGTATCTGCCCTGTTGTTTCGTTTATAAATGCGATTTTTTTCTCCGCTTTCTTCTGTTCCTTTGCACTTTTTGGAAGTGACGTTTTGATAGATGTGTTTCTTTTGAATTTTATAACGTGCAAAGAAACTTTTGATAAATCAGCGATGGAAAAGTTTCACCAAGAAAGTATATTATAAAAAATCATTCCGGACTAGAGAAAATAACTTTTTGTTCTGTGCAACTTCGCATTATTTCATTAAGATGTGGATTTTTTATTGTTCGATCCTCCACTAAAAGTTTCAACAAAAATATTCTAGAAACTGATCGTCCCTTATTTATCATCAGTTGAACCATTCTGTTTTCTTGTTAAAATGATTATGACAGCTTCATTTTGCTCTATACATATGTATGTGTCTGTACTATTGATACATCGAACAAAGATGTTTTTTAAAATACCTCGCTTTTAAGAACGATGGAACCTATCCGATAAGAGGAATAAATCATGATTATTTGTTAGAACGATTTAATATCCAACTCTTAGCTGATAGGAGAATATGTCAGTCCTTAATGTTTTTATCCAAATTGTTACAATATATGATAGACTGTCCTCAGTTATTGCAATATATCAACATATATGTACCACGTCATTCAGCTAGAAACTCATGTATTTTTTATTGTGAATTTAGTAGAACAAACTTACAGAAGAAATCTCCCGTTCATATTATGTGCAACAATTGCAATATCTATGGAAAAGATTTAGACATATTCATTATATCATCAAAAAAAATTATCAATAATTTGAATATCAATTAGTGTACAAAATTATTTTGAAATTTAGTTTAACTTTAGTTTTATATGAAAATGTATCTATTTTTGTGAATTATGCTTGTTTCGACTATTTCACGTCTAAACACATTTTATGTATATATTTTTTTTCTGTCCTATTATTGATTATTTACTGTTGGGCAAATAAAGGTTATTATTATTATTATTATTATTATTATAATATGCTCCACATTTATTTATGAACATCTCCTGATAATTCTTAATGTATGTATATTCTAATCGATTCTCCCTGTCAAATTTCCATTCTACTGAAATTAACATGTTTCAGCTTTGAATCTGTTCAATAATTCATATTATTCACAACACGAAAAATTTATAAGCGCCTATCTTTCTTTAAGATAAATTGCCAGGCCAGTCATTCTTCATTCAGCTAGAAGGAATATATCTATCAAAGTTTTTGTCTTGAAGGAATACTTTGTCAAAAAATATTCTGGTCCTTCTGAAATGGATATCGAATTTACAATTTCCAAATACGGTTCTGCGCCATCTTTGCTTTGCGCTTTGGTGCAAACACCGCCTTACAAATTTTCATACCCTCATACGGACCCTTATTCTCTCCTAAACACACATACACATACTCATCCTCTTACAAAAAAACTATTCCATAGAAGAGCATAAACACACAGGACGACATAACTTGAATAGTCTTACTTTAACCGCAGGCGCGCTCAACGCGGTTTTTATCTTTCAACGTGAAAGTTACAAAGTAACTAGAGATAAATTACTAAAGACCGCACATACTTAAAGCACGCACAACAAAGGAAACTTCAATGAATTCTAACTGAAGGGAATATTCCACCACGAACATGATATGAAAAATGTGAGAAATTTAAGAGAATTTGGAAGGGTGGAGCACAATTATATATACAGAAATCTGAGGTGGAGCTTTTTACCATTTCCATTGAATTAAAGAGTATTATTCAATGAGGCAAGGTCGTTCACTCCCTTTTCACTTATTTCCCTATTTAGAATTAACAAAAAAAAGTTCGTATGGAACTAACAGTTCCAACAGTGATTTTCGAATAACTTGCTAGTTGTTGTTGGGATTCAATTTAAATTAGACTAGCAATTATCAAAACAAGAAATGAAACAACGAGGAAGACAGTTATATTCAGTATTATATTTAAATTTTGATATTTATTGAAGACGGTGCTCAGTTACATGAGCTATAACATTTCATGTATGAGTGTGATTAGGAGCCAATTTGCTCATCATTGATCAAGTTCATCAAAGCTTATTCCCCATGATAATGATTGTTGATGCTATCATCAAAAAAATTAACCAACCTTCAGAAGGTAGAATATATTCTTATACTATTTTCAGGCAATAAATCAAACATGAAGCAAGATGCCGTAATAATCTTAAAGCGATGTCCTCATTAAAAACCTAATGAAGACTAATGATGTCTCAATATATGAAGTTATTCATTCATCATTTTACAATTCATTATGATCCACTAATTAAGATTTTCAGGGTTCCTTACGTGAAAATACGGTTTGCCGTTCAATACGGGTTCCTCAACTTTTTTTTGTATCAATTGCAGAGTTGATGTTAATGAGGGTTCACACACAAAAGATATATGAGATACAATGAGATATTGGTGAGGTGAAAACTTCTATAGGCTTGTTGGCCAATTTTTGGATGGGTAAAATCTTATGAATTCGCGTCACCTACATGCTACTGGCGTGTATGTTGATCAGCAATGCCGTATCTCTTCTCCTCATTTTCCAGAGAGTATTTTCTGTGAGATTTCACTGTGCTGATAGTTTAGTCTCGAGCAGGGTCTCTGAAATATTTTTTTTTCACAGACGTCAAAAAATGATGACGTTTGTACATCAATATTGGTATGCGAAATCTTGCGTTGGAGTTGCTGATTTTATTTTGACAACGTGCACGATGTACTCTACTAATTTTAGTATTTTTTGATGATTTTTTGACGTTTGTAGAAAAAATGTTGTATGCAACACGTGTACGAAACTTATTTAGGGTGTTCGAATGATTTGTGTCTCGGCTTCCGCCTCGACATACATTTTGTGTCCGCAGAAAGCATCCTGCATTTATTCCGTATTCGCAAAGAACAGTCCGCAACCGTTCCGCGTCTACGGGCAAACATTCCGCAGCTGTGGGAACTCAGAATTAGACTTGCTCATCATCCGTGTCCAACCGGCTGATCTCTAGTAGATATTTTTCTCAATGGATTGTTAACGATTAAATAGCTACAAATAGGAAACTATTGATTCTCAAATTGTATTACTTCGGAAACTTGTATCAGCAGATCAACTTCTACTGTTTTTCAAAATTTGGGCTAATTTCATTGAGAACTAAAACCGTAGGGCTTTGTGAGGGGTCCTTTTGTAGGATTCGGATATTTACGCCCTTTTCATTTTCAGAGTATATTTCAATAAATTTATTTACGATTCGAGTTCAAATTTGTTCATTTTAGAGCTAAATAAGTACTAAATCAAATTTTGAAGATCAAGACAACTTTGAACTATTCTGTAACTTAATCGGTGAGCTTTTATCAATCATTATCTATTTAATCGATGAAAATGGGTAGCATCGACAAATTTTCTGGATAACTGCTTATAATAATGATTCCTGCTTGACAAAAAATTTATCGATCGATAACAAATTGATGATTGTGCTCAAAAATACAGGTTATTATACATTCATAATGGAGTTGTATATCTTTGTACCCTTAAACTTCAAACGGTTCGTTTATCTATCTACGCTATTTTGATGAAATAATTCATTTTTTGCAGAAATATGTCCTTAATCACTCCGATTCTCGGAAGAATATACCCTGCTCTAGTTTTGCGGAATCAGTTTCTATATTTTTTGTATGTTTTATCATACCGTGTGTCACAAGTATTTGTTGTCATAAGACTTTAATCTAGAAAATCAGTTTTTCGCATATAAAAAGTCTACGGAAGAATAAATTTATCATTTTAATCCCATGAATTATGAAAAAAAAAATACGATTGAATACAGAATATTTTGTGCAATCAATCACGGTGTACTGTTCCTCTTATAATTACATTTGCTGTGATTGCATAATGGCTAACGTACGCGCTTCACATGCAGGAGGAGGTATAGTGTAGGCTCCCATGACAAAAAAGGTACCTCATCGAACACCTCAAGATTATAAATTGAGAATAGCTAAAAACATGCAATAAAAATGACTGACAATTTTTGTTAATCAATTACTGACAGACCTTTATTGAATTTTTTTTTTTCGATGAAAATGCACTTGAAAATATCTTTTTGTTTCTTTATTTCTTAAATGAAGTTTAAGATTTCTTCTATCTATTACAACTTGTCTGGCTGATAATTTTTGCTAACTAATTTGTTACAAATGATTTTTTTTTGTGAAAATGCACTAGATAACACCTCCTTAGTACAGTCTACAGAGTAGACTCATAGACTCTGTGGTGACTCCCTTCGCTATAGTAGTAAGTATGAAGCTCACTAAATTCAATTTTTTTATTGGTGTGCTTCGATGATTGATTGATTTCATTTCATTTATACATTTGTTCTCTGATTGCTTTTATCAGTTTACCGGAATTGAAACGATATGCATTTCTTGTAAAAACTTAGTTACTCCAGATTTAATCATTCTTGGATGATAGGATGGAAGTATATCAAATACTATTCCATACTACACCTTATACTCTCCCTTTTAAGGTACTATTGCATCAAAAATAAATGTATGCAAATTTTATTCAGACTGAAAATAGATCACGCGAGCAACCGATTTGATCTACCGTTGGTTCTTTGAATTCGTCAGGTCTCTGGCTATAATTTTCGTATAGGACTTTTTTGTCCAACAGAAAAAGGTACTTTATCGATATTTCCAACCACTCTGAAGCCACGGTGCCGGGAGTTGTGGCAAAATGAGACTCGGCACCGTGAGTTTTTCTTGTTTTACACATAAAAATACATGTTCCAGTGTAATTTCCGAGTGTCTAACATAAGAAGATAGTTTGTGCGTTAAATTCACATAATGAATAATTAATATTAATTGCTTCTGGCAGAATTAAAAATGGCACCGTTAAGGGTAATGTTTTCACGACGAATCGTTTGGAATACGTAAGAATCGTCTAACGCAGGGGTCGTATTTCCGAGCGGGCTCTTGGACTAAGTAAAAATCATTTTTTCGCTGATTTCATTATGCATAAAATAAATGTCAAACTTTCTTTCAGAAAAAAATTGAGGTAATGTTTTGACAAGACCCTTGTAAGAGCATTTTTTTTTTTAAGAAAGACATATCTTCATGCATAGAGGTCATCCTAAGCTTCAGTTGTTTTTTTTAACGAGGTACACTGAAATGCCAGTGATTGATCTTGATGCATTGATGCTGCGCATTCAAAATTAAGTCAAACAAATTTATTAACAAAAATTGTCAGCCAGACAAGTTGTAGTAGGTAGAAGAGATATTAAACTTCATTTAATTGTTTATAGAATGGAACTTATACATTTATTTAAAATTATTTCAATATAAAATAGAGGAAAAAGAGAAATTTTTTCTTGTCAATTGCTACAACCGACATCTGTGGAAGATGTGTGTCAAAAATCGTGCGTGCACGCATTGTCAAAAAAATACAAATTGACACAGATAGAACTCAGTCAATAGTGGTGTCAATCAATTCAAAATAGGCATCCCGCAGGGTGTCAAAAATATAAACAAAAATCGAGAAAGATAACATGAACCTAGATCTGAAGAATATTGTTGTAAATTGCGTTTAGCGTTATAGTATCTGTCTTCTTATTAATATTTTGTTTGTCCTGTTTTAAATACAACAACTTTAATGTAAGTCTTTTATTCAAGTTGACTTAATCTTGGATAATACTAGTTTCATTAAAATTGAATATATGACCTGAATTCACGCAATGTGTGACTAAAGAACATCTCGGCATACTTTTATTTAATTTCTCACTATTTCGTTTGTGTTCATCCAGCTTTGTTTTGAAATATCTTTTAGTTTGTCCTAGGTATTGTGCATCACAATCGTTACACGGTATTTTGTAGATTAAATTAGATCTCAAGTTTTCATCAGTTTTATCTTTAATTTTGGAAAATAAATTGCCTACTGTTTTGTACTGTTCGAAAGAAATTTCAATTCCTTCTTTATTTTCGAATACTCGTTTAATCATGTAACTAAAGCTATCCATGTACGGAATTGTGAAGTATTTATCAGTCAGAGAATTTTTTTTCCGTCATTGTCATTTAGATTAGGTGTATGATTCATGATTTGATTTTTGATACCGTGGCACAGCTATAATTAAATCATCCACATATTTTCTCATGACAGAAGAAAAAATCTTTGATCGATAAATACTTCACAATTTCTTACATGGATAGTGTTAGTTACATGATTAAACGAATTTTCGAGAATAAAGAGAGAATCGAAATGTTTCAAACAAGAAGGCAATTCATTTCCCAAGATGAAACTGATAAAACTTAAGATCTAATATCATCATTTTTAACACGTCGCTAATGGCAAAGTTGAAAGTAATAATGTCATAAATTGTTATTTTTAATACGCTAAACAACCATTCAAAGTCGTACTTCTGATAGTGTTTGTATAAAAAAGCTATTTAATTTTGAAATTTGATTTGAAAAGCTCAGATTCTCCATCATTAATCCATAATTCAACAAAAAAAAATTGGTTATTTTTTGATAATTTTCGATCAGTCATTGCAAATCTTTATACTTCCTTCATGAATCTAATCAAGGACAGAAATTTTTTAGATCATACAGGGAGCCAGTTTTTGTATAAATTCAAAATTTCTTGTTGAACTTATATGTTAGTTAAGATTCTGAATGAAAGACACTAAGATGATTTCGAGTTTATTTTTGGAAATAAAAACCTAGACTATCTGTTTCTGAGTAGCCTTTACTTTAAATCCTCACTTCACAACGAGCTCTGATTGGATAACATTGTTCAAGCTTCATTGTGATAAGTATCTATTTCGGAGCAGCAAATATTTGTTGACTTCTCATATGATTTGAAAAAATTGGATTATTATGTTCCCACATGAATTTAACCTGGAATATTTAATTTCGAATAATTAAAATCCTTTTGATATTACCACACATTCTCTTTTACAACAATACCCTTCTTCGAAGCTCCTTACTCAAGACGAAACTATTTCCGAGTACTCCGCCATAAACTTCAGTGTCATCCCACCAATTTGCGTCGCATTCACCTCTAGTGTAACCCTTTCGACGTCTCCTTCCCCTCGCTCCCGTGTAAGCTATCACCTACTTGGAAGCAGCGCGCAACGCGGTAGTGGAGCTGTAGCTATATGGTTGTAGCTTTGAACGAGAGAACGGTTTGGAGCAGTGCAGAGAAAAGCAGGGCAGAGCCAGAACAGTGGAGATTCAGGGTTGAGAGTGCCAGGATCAATACTCTGAGGACCACGTATTTGACAAGGAGGGGAGGGGACGAATTTGAAAAAAAAGTAAATTAAATATTCAAATTTTACACGGACTACACAATCGTGTGTTAAATTATTGAATTGGCAATAAACTGTAGCCATTTATTTTATCAACCCGATTTGTACATGATGATATTGTTGTAGGACAAAAGTAGTTGATCATAGTCTCATTTATCATGCCAATCTCGAGTGGATACATTGTATAAAATATCAGAGAACTATAAAGGCTATAGGGCTGGCTAAACGGAATATCATTTAAGCAATGCAAGTTTCATTCCATTAGACTTAACAAAATTGGTGTAGTTAAGATTTCTCCACACGATACAGATTGGGAAAGAAGGAGTGATGATATAAATTTTCATTCATAACCGAGTATATTATAGTAATTAAGGTATCAAGGGTGTTAAAAGGACAATAATGCCTGAGGTCAACAGTGTACTTTCCGAGAGCCTCTGGCCCGAGGTGTGTTCGTTGACCGTAGGCATTATTGTCTTTTCAACTCTCGTGATGCCTTCAATGTTTAATGTCCGATTTTTTAGCGCATTTTTCCGAAAAAAGCGCTATTATATTCACTTTGGCTGTCTGGCTGGCTGGCTGGCTGGCGTGATGCTGAGCTCCCAGCAACTTTACTATTTACAGACTTGAAACTGGTACTAAATAAAAGCTACAGTTTCGTAGGTTTGCACAAATTGCTTTAATTCAAGCTCAGTGATTGTGGAAGATTAAATCATTGAATTACTTGTTTCAAGTGAAACAATGCTCATTGATATATATGACATTAGGGATATGGCAACTGAAATTTATTAAAGTAGATAAAAATTTAGTTACTACTTTAGCCAGGAGTGTCACTATTGTTATGTACAGTTGTCAAATCTGTCCGAGATTCATTCAATGACTTGTTTGACGCAAATTTAAAGCTTATTAGAATGAATCACTATTATTGGTTGAAAATTTGTTTAATTTTCGTGTATTTTTTATATAGCTTTGATAAAGAGCAAATTTTAATTTTAAGGTACCTGCACTTGACCTCCTGTCAGTCAATAACTAAACAATGAAGAATAAAAGGTATTTTTGAGTTTGTACATGCATAAATTATGTACCTATCAAACTGTCAACTTGAAACTAGTACTAAATGGAAGCTGCTGTTTCGTAAGCTTGCCAAAACTGCTTGATTTCAAGCTCAGTAATTGTGAGAGATGGTAATTTATGAGATCTCTGAGGTAACAAGCATTCATGAGCTGTCAAAAATGCGCTTTCATCATCTAGATGATTCTTCCATTTTTTTGTATTTCAATCAAAATTTTTAGCAATGTTTGTCCTGTCATTGTGATTTCTGTCGGAGAAATTACTCTAGCTACTTGCTGTAACTGGAAAACTTGTTTGTTATTTTTCAAAATAATGCATGAGGGCATTATTTGTTACGTAACTACCCTGAAAACAATATTATTATGACAACAATAATAAACTAGTGGGACATTAAGACATTAATAACTTCTATATCAGAGACTATCCAATGATGAAATAATGATGAGACTAACATAAGACGAATCATAACAATATCTTAATTTGATCGAAACTCACAGAACATTTATCAGGTAAATTATTATGAATCGTCATATTTCGTCCTTCGGGAGCAGTTGATGCTGAAACATCAGATGTAGGTGATACAGACTGCCTTAATTTTTGAGCTTTAACATATTTTTATACTTGATACCAATTTTGAATTTTTTAAGGGTTAAAATCGGTTAAAATCCAGAAAATTACTTATCCAAGAAATGGTCGTACTTCTCCGGTAGTATTCATGGTCATATGACATAAGTCGTTTTAGTATCTCTCGGGCAGAGATCTACTACTGAAAGACTTGAAAGAAAAAGCGATAAACTTATGACTAATAGCATAAAAAGATACCGTGGTTTGGGACGTCTCAAGAAATGGTGACAACTCAGCCTGGAGGAAGTTTAGTTCGACAAGTTCCATGCTGATTCGAAAGATTTGAGAACAATTACAGTACTCAATAACCAGCAATGTCATAATAGTCTTCTTTCCGCTTGTAGTGGAGACCAGCGACAAAAAAAATAGTAAATGTGTATGTAGTCGCGTTGCGACGTATCCTTTTGCGATTGAACACTAAATATTTGTTCGTTTATACAATTCAAAGTTGTTTTAACAATTCGTGGATCATTTTGGTTATGTTTTATTGACTCATAATATTTATTTATTGAATTGATCCTTTCATATTCATGGAGACATTTATTTTCATCCATTTTTACCCAAGAAGGTATTTATTTATTTAGGTGTAACGCATATTGTTATTTGTTATTATGCTTATTATTCTATTTCATATAGGTACATAAAATTGAAGTTTGCAACAAGAGCTTAGATATTAATATTCTCAGACTTATGTTGCAATTCTGTGCAAATATATAAGTATGCAAGCGGGATCTAGTTCATATATCAATAATAACTTATTGTTAGACAAATTATAAGAATGTCATCAAGTACGTTGTACTATGCCTAAGTTGACTCTGATCATTATGAATATAGAGCTGTCTTAAAATAATATATGAGACATCTTGAATTTCTCTGATGATAACTTAGTAAATCGAAATTATTATCGTTCAAAATACAGGGTGGGGCAGAAAACTCTATCCGATTTCAAATCCCTTTTTCTCAGAAGAGGGGGCAGGTAGAGTAGTGGGGTGAAAACCGTTAGAAAGCCGGTTTTATGCCATTTGTCAGTAGTCAACATGCCTTGGTCTGGTGAACATCGTGCTTTTGTTATTGAGCGGTTTATCGAATGCGACGGTTCGATAATTGCTACACAACGTGCTTTTCGAATTCATTTCGGACTCGGGCGTCATGATCCTGTTCCACATCACGCTCCGATTAAAGTGTGGGTGTCAAATTTTAGACAGACGGGTTCAGCATTGAAAAAGAAGTCGCCTGGACGTCCCAGGACAGCAACAGGACCTGAAAACGTGGCCAATGTGAGAGCCGCGATTGAACGTTCCCCGCGTCGTTCGGCGCGAAAACATGGAAGAAAATGGCGTGGAAAATGTGTGGTTTCAACAGGATGGTGCAACCGCCCACACATCGCGACGATCAATGGACATTCTCAGGGAACTGTTTCCCGGTCGCCTCATTTCCCTGAGAGGTGATCTTGGCTGGCCGCCGCGCTCACCGGATCTCACTCCATGTGACTTCTTCCTTTGGGGTTACCTCAAATCAAAGGTTTACCAGCATCGACCAAGGACCCTTCTTGCTTTACGAAGGGAAATTGCTCGGGCAATTGAAGAAATTCCTGTGGAAATGACGGTGAAAGTCATGGAAAGCTACCGCGAGCGCCTAAATCAGTGTATCCGCTCCCAAGGACGACATTTGAGTGATGTGCTTTTCAAAACTTAAATTTAAAAATGGCATAAAATTTGCAATATGTTAATAAAAAAAATTTTTTGACAAGTTGACTGGTTTTAATTTTATATCGTTTTGAAATCGGATAGGTTTTTCTGCCCCATCCTGTACTTTGAATAATGGCTTGGAGCGCTAGTTTTCAGAAGAAGTAACTTAAGTCGGCTGCAACGTCTTATTTATACTTAAAGTTTAATGAAACGCTACTTAACTTGTGTCTTTTGAATTAATTTCAATTCAGCGCTCTCAGAGTAGAGTGAAGAAGAGACACTTTGAACCAATAAAGAAATTTTCCAGATTTGATACATCCTTACGATGATTACAATTCATTTAAAATTTTTACAATATTACAACAGAATCATTTGTTCACGTTGGTAGTTCAGCAACATATCGGTAGAGTCAAAATGTCGAACGTTGAATATTTATTTGTTAAATCAAAATCAAAGTCACGGTAAATACAATCAGGAACAAAAACTACAATAGTTATTTAAGTACTGAGGTCAGTAAGTACAGTTTAGCGATTGAGAATAATAGTTTGGAGGCCGAGCCTTGGCGATATAGTGAGAAAAAAAAATCGAATCCTATCCGGCGAAAAATTGAGAAATAACACATTCTACTTCCTCATCGGTTGCATTAGCTGCTGTATATAACTATAGGCTCCAGGAAGTCAATCATTCAGCCTCATAAGGCTTTTATTTATCCCATCATTCAAGGGAGACTTTTTCAGCCTATATAGTCACTTGAAGCAGCTGATAAGAAATTTCTCTCTTTTCAGGTCAAATTAGAGGAAAGCCTTTTTCAAGTTTTTTTTTCTCATTTTTAAAATGTATAGGAAGCATGATTTCTCTTTTATACATCACTGCATTTCGTATATGATATTGTCAATGTAGATTGATAGAGCTTTTCATCCTTCAATAGATAGATTTTCAACTTTTTATTTTTTGTCATTTTTAATTAGAACGCTTTTGCTATTCGTCATCCTATATTTATTGACTATAGACATTCGCGAAAAGTACGCTTCATAAGGATTTTATAGTAGCAAAACTGATTGTCGTCTCTGATTGTATTTGAAATCAGTTTCCGGCTCCCGGAATTGAAGTCAAATATATTACGCTGTTGGCTATATTTTATTTTTCAGTATCAGTAGAAAATATTGTATTTCATTGTAAAAAACATACATTGATATATTTCCTGTGCATCAGACATTGTTTACAAACAAAAAAGCTAGCGGACAGGTGCTCGGAATTTAATTCTGTTAGAATTATTAATTGTTGAAAAGCGCGCACTGTTGCCAACTTAAATTATCCTAGGTAAATGATTAACCCGTAGTAAATCAACCGTTAACTCCAACGAAAAGTTTTATAAATAGACCTGTGGAAATTATATCAAATTAGATCGGTCACGAACACTCGTGTGCTGAATTAGAGTCAAATTATTCCCGCTTGCCCCACTTGTACGCGACTGATTGACGGATAACACAAAAAGTAAGTAATGAGGGTTGTAATTACTCCTTCATTTACTACAAACATTAAACGTACGCATAGACTATGACGTTCCGCTGCTGTGCCTAATCGCTCAAATTAATTTCATCAATTTTTTACAGCACTGCGGCGTTTAATTATACCGTATTTCCTCATTTCTTTGTGCTTCTGTTTATTAACAGCAGATTTATCAATTAGGGTAACGAATACTTGATTCTGATGACTTTAATTCTATAAAATTTTAGATGAATGTGAGTCGGATTTGCAGAATAAAAATTTCAGGATAGTCACGGCATCAGATAATATCAATTATGTATATGAGAATAAAACAATTATTGATAACGTTTTCTACTCAATATATGATTGATATTACCTCGATGGATGCAGATACTAGTCATTAGGTCACAGGTACTCTAAGTTTTTGTGGATTTAACTCCTTCCAAGTATATTATAGTTCAATAAAAATTGCAATGACATTTTTTGTCCGAATTAGGCCTCGACCACATGCATTTCGTATGTATCATGGAAGTGAAGCCAAAGAATATCAACCAAGCTAATATAGATGCAAAATTGGAAAATATACCTCAAATTTTCAATCACATTATATAGTTATTATGGATTTGTTGAGATAAATATTGAATCAATAATAATCTGAGCTTTTTCAGCTGTCAAGCATCAATTTTTATCTCTGTTGAAATTGTAAAGGTCATAGTTCTTCAAAATTTAGATTGAATTATATCGAAATTGGACTTGAGAGACTCTTGAAATCTGGAGAAACTACTCCATTCTTTGCAATGATTATTCCTTGAGAATCGTAATTAAAAATGGTTAAAGTCTAACAATTTTTTATTTATCTGCAGGAAGAAATGTGAGGAGCTTTTCTACTCTGAGTTACCATGTTATCATTTCATACTATTTAGATTGATATGCCTCATGGAGTAAATATGTCTGCAGATATAAATTTCTCCCTGTAAACAAGAAGTTAAATTCACTGATATCTGTGTTTGACAGCAAAAGTCTCTGTGGAGTCTAATATTTCAAAATTTTCCGACTTATTTTCTTGAAGAAGAAATAATTGGTTCTGCATATTATAAAAACATAATCTTTCGCAGATATGTTGTTTTTGATTGAGGTTCTAGCTCACCGATTTATCTTTCAGCCGTATTTCTGGCAGAATATGAAAACTTCAAAACAAATTGCCCTATCTTGTTCATGCAACATGAGTACTTCGATCCATAATTACAAGAAAATCAGCTCTAAATTGAGGAAACAAAAATGTTAAAAGAATAAGAAATCTCTGTTCCACGAATGCGTTAACGTCGCTTGTGTCACCAATAAAAATCATAGAAATACATTATTCAATTTCAACTATAGTTAATTTCAGTTGAGGACGGTCTAAAGACTCTCTTATAAGATTACGATTCAGGCCTTCAGAATGATCAAAATGCGAAACAGTTTCACATTAGCACAAAAATCGCACATCTCACTATCTGTCAGTTGCATCATTTGTCAGTCGTTCATCAATTATAAATAGATTTGTGTAGTTCGACGATTTGAATTCATATCTTTCCAGGTAATATGAGAATATATTCATTGCTTGTTCTGATTTTTGCATTCAATGAGAGTGAATTCTGTTTGCAATTCGACCGATCTGAAGACTCAAATACCATTTACGTTTTGTAAATAATATAATATTATCCAACTAATTCTAATCCGAATTTCTCCAAAACAAAATCATTTAAGTGGAATAATGGACTGCTATTAAGAGTGAATTCCATTTCACAGTGTACAACTAGATATTATAAAAGTGCCTAGAACAAAATTCAAATAATCTACGACTGATTGTTTAGAATCTATGCGGAAAATTCAAGAAGTCTGTCATATAAAGTGCACTTCCGGCTCAGCCGATTGCTACAAGAATAGCAGATGACCATTAAGATGCCACAGCAATTTCAAATGCTGAAGTCCAGTATCCTGTGGCTGATCATTCTGAATTTATGCGAAGAATTTGAAAAAAGTTTCAAGTAAAGTGCACTTCCAGTTTAGCCGATCACAATCATGATGCAAGATGTACAATAAGATTTCATAGAAGTTCTTTACACGAAATTTCAATATGCTATAGCGGATCATTCTACGTTTGTGCAAAAAATTCAAAAAATGTTTCAAATAAAGTGTATTTCTGGCATGGCTGATTCTTTCAAAAATAGCAAATAATCCTTCTGATACAACATCAAGTTTAAATACTAAATTTCAACATCCTACGGGCGATAATTCTGGATTTATTAGAGAAATTCGAAAAAAGTTTGAAGTAAAGTGCACTTCCGGTACAGACGATTGGAACCATAATGCGAGGTGCACAACTAGACCCTTTACTAGTCTTAAATACAAAATTTCAACATTATACGTTCAACCAGTTTTGAGACTTGCGAGTTACGCACGCAAGAACGCACGAACGAACGCAAGAACGAACGCACGAACGAACGCACAAACGCACGCACGCACAAATATACGTACCGACATCAAGCCAAAAATAGTCAAAATGGGTTCAGGGATGCTCAAAACGGATATTTCCATCAAAATCTCGATAGGTGAGTTTTGTCGGTTTCACAATACTTCCTTGTACTTAGTACAAGTAAGTAAAAATGCTAGGAAATTTTGGACAAATTGATAGTTCTCAAGCGATTTTTGAAATAACTGAATCAATAGGTGTCTCAAGATCGGCAGAAGAGAAGTATTGTTGCAATCCTGCCATCGTTATGAATGTCTCATCATGCTCTCTCCATAGTATAGTATTTTATTGACAAATTAATGAATAGAAACGCAGAACTCTGAATTTCGCCAGTCTTCAAAACTATTCATGACTATGCCATTTGTATTTTCAATTATGTATACGCGAACAGTCAGTAGACGCTTGATTCTGGCACGGCACTTCAGAATGTACTGAATGATATAGTCTTTCCTCTCGAAGACATCTAAAGAAGGAGATTCTATCATCGCTCTGAATTGGAAAACTAGATAGATAGTTTGCTGGAAGCATTCTAGGATAAACAAACTGAATTCAATGACACTTACTTTTTGTGCATTCAAACTTGTTGAATGAGATGCCGGCACGTCAAAATAATCTCCTCGCTAAAGATGTCGTCTTTTTTAGCAGATAATAGCTTCATTAGTTTGTAGACAATAGATTCGTTTGTTTTCAACCAATGAGCTTTACACTACCAATACTCATTCTCACTCTATTGTTCAGTTCAAGCAAGTGCTTTTTTTAGAGAACTCAAAATATGCACTTGTAAATATAACAACATATTTTAGAAAGCATTTTGTTTCGGCCTCAAAGAATTAAATCTGATTTATATAAGTTTGGTAACAGCATTGCTTGACATCAAACTGTAATTTTCATAAGCTTGTACACAGTTACACTTGCATGTTACTTGATATGTTTAGGTCAAACGTGAAAAGTTTATTTGGATGAATTAGGACTAATATTACGGTAGTGCAATAAAGTATATCTAATATCATTCAAAATCCAATATGGCGGACGCCCTGAAATGACAAATTACCTTTTACCTCACAACAACAATGAGAAAGTTTAACGAGCAGAATTTGATAAGCTATGTGTCAGTCAAAGAACTGTGAAACATGCTTCAATAGAAGCTGATAATAAAATCATAATTTGAGTAACAAAACACACGCTTTCATCCATGAACTGATGGTGTACTTCGTGATAGCTAACTATAAGATGATCCACGTTTTTATGCATCTATTTGCCACTAAGCAATCACAAACGAACTATGACCTCAAAAACTGAGCATTGATTGATTATTTTAACTGTTTTAGTGCATCATCACTCTCTGGATCAAATCGTGTCTCTAAATTTCAAAATTAAAAAATTCCAATATTGAAATTGTAAATTTGCAAGTCATATCTAAGTGCTTCCAACAATCACAAGAAGAATAAGATTCTCATAATTTCCAATGTTTTCTAACATGTAAGAGCCCAAACAGAAGGAATAGTTTGATATACCTTTCATAAGGCATTTCAGAGCATTGCAAATTTGAGTCGTCCGCTCATAATGAACAAGTAATTGAATTGTCACCGAAAAAGTTTGAATCACGGAAGATCTGGTACTAATGATATGGAATATTTATTAATCACAGCACTCTCATTTCATAATAATCCAAATTTGATATTTTCCTGTGAAATCTGTTAACTTTGCACACTACGTATCCATTAATTATGAATTTGCTTCTTTTATGAGTTTGAAAACTGTAGTAAATTTCAAGCTTTCATGATTTTCTTAATGTTTAAATAATACCGCAGTTAGTTCAGGCTGAACTTCTCTGCTTAGTGCATCCCTTGGGATGCCGTACTCTAGTTCCACTTTCTGTCGGTGGAGGATGAGAGCGCTGCGTAGGGTACATATCTCCGGAGAGGTTACGTCGTCACCTCAAAACTTACAGGCATATGTGCATTAATTCATACATGTTTACACGGCTATATATCATAATCGTACAAAAAGATGGAGATGAATATGTTACATGATGCTTGTAGGTGCTCAGGGAGGAACTCATTACGATATTAAGTGGTTTAAGAAGAAAGTAATTCCGGAAGAAATAAGTCCGTTGTCTCAATCTGGACATGTGAAATAAATGCCGGAACAAAATATACATATATTATTCATCCAATATGGACTTCAAATTCTATTGAATGTAGAATTCATAGCTCCTGCTAGAATTCAGTTAAATTAATATGATAAATGATTTAAAGTGCTGGAATTATCTAGATAAAAGTGATTGAAATTATACTTAGATACCTTGTGCTTTTTCCCCCTATTGTCTATTATCTAGATGTTCCTAAAATCCTCCACTCATTATCATTTGAGAATTGTGATTATTGTGATGAATAAAATAATCAATAGCTTCAAAGGCCGTATGATTTGATTTAGAAGACTATTCATATCTCCCTCCAATTCTTTGATGTCAGACTTCTAGACACATTTGAGTAAAATTCCAGTCTGGGGGTTTTTATTTTTGAAGTAATTAGATGCTAAAATTGAAGATGAGAAAAATTTCAAGTTGCCTAAAACATATTTTCTTGATTAATTTTTTTTGCAAATGTCATAAGTTGCACAGTAGCGAAATAACCGCCAAATCTCTGCCAGACGCAAGATTCTAGATTCACGAATTATTAAAATATTATTTTTTTGTTGTTTCAACTTGCCTAAAATTGTCGTCAGCTCTTGGACTAATACTTATCAAACCTCTTGAAGGCATGAAAAACAAAATGAGGAACTGAAATCTACGACTATCTGGCGGTCTTAAAGTACAAGGAAATATTGTGAAACCGACAAAATTCACATATCGAGATTTTGATGGATATATCTGTTTTGAGCATCCCTGAATTCCTTTTGACTATTTTTTGCTTGATGTCGGTACGTAAGTCAAACTATAATGCTGAAATTTTGTATAAAAGACTGGTATAGGCTTTAGGATCTTGATGTGCTCCTCGCATTATGATTGAAATCGTCTGTACTGGAAGTGCACTTTACCTGATACTTTTTTTGAATTTTCCGCATAAATCTAGAATGATTAGCCGTAGGATACTGTAATTTAGAATTTGAAATTGCTGTAGTATCCAAATGATCATCTCCTATTTTTGTCCCAATCGACTAAGCCAGAAGTGCACTTCATATTACAGACTTTTCGAATTTTTCTCATAAATTTAAAATAATCAGTCGCAGAATATTGAGATTTGGTATTAAGCACTTTCATAGCATCTAGTTGAACACCTTGCATTATGATTGTGATCGGCTAAGCCGGGAGTGCAGTTTACTCGAGACATTTTTTAATTCTTCGTATAAATCCAAAACCATTGGACGTAGAATATTAGAATACAGTATTCGAGATGATAGTACTGTCTAGATGCTCATATCCTATTTTCATTGAGATCGAATGAATCGAAAGTGCACTATACTTGACGATCTTGGAATTTTGCGCATAAATTCAGAACTGTTAGCCGTAGAATCCTGAAAATCAGTATTTAGGAATGTTGTAGCATAAGAATGATGACATACTGTTTCAATAGCAACCGACTAACCGTGGAATGATAAGATGTCGTGTTCGATTATATATCTATATATATACATATATATATATATATATATATATATATATATATATATATATATATATATATATATATATATATATATATATATATATCCAACGATGTACAAGTAAGTCACGTCATGTCCACGTCAGATTTTTCATTGAAGTCAATAGTTGGTTAGACATGTGCATTGAAAGTCAAGTATGTCTATTTTCCAAATTTTTAATCAAACGGTGAAAAATTCTGAAGAAAAAATGGAAGAATCATCTAGATGATGAAAGCGCATTTTTGACAGCTCATGAATGCTTGTTACCTCAGAGATCTCGTAAATTACCATCTCTCACAATTACTGAGCTTGAAATCAAGCAGTTTTGGCAAACTTACGAAACAGCAGCTTCCATTTAGTACTAGCTTCAAGTTGACAGTTTGATAGGTACATAATTTATGCATGTACAAACTCAAAAATACCTTTTATTCTTCATTGTTTAGTTATTGACTGACAGGAGGTCAAGTGCTGTACCTTAAAATTGAAATTTGCTCTTTATCAAAGCTATATAAAAAAAAATACACCAAAATTAGACGAATTTCCAACCAATAATAGTGATTTATTCTAATAAGCTCCAAATTTGCGTCAAACAGGTCATTGAATGAATCTCGGACAGATTTGACAACTGTATATAATAATAGTGACATCCTCGGCTAAAGTTGTAACTGAATTCTTATCTACTTTAATAAATTTTAGTTGCCATATCCCTAATGTCATATATATCCATGGGCATTGTTTCATTTGAAACAAGTAATTGAATAATTTAATCTTCCACAATCACTGAGCTTGAATTAAAGCAATTTGTGCAAACCTACGAAACAGTAGCTTTTATTTAGTACCAGTTTTAAGTCTGTAAATAGTATAGTTGCTGAGAACTCAGTTTCACGCCAGCCAGCCAGCCAGCCAGCCAGACAGCCAAAGTGAATATAATAGCGCTTTTTTCGGAAAAATGCGCTAAAAATAAGTTGGTGATACTTGAATAGTACTACAGACATGCCCTGTTGTTTCTGATATATAGTATATTTTCAGCTACACGTTCTTTTTAAGTTGGCGACCGCAGAAATAACTGTTTTTCACATTGCCTCTGAGAAATATTCTCAAATGGTGAACATTCTTTCCTACTACGAAGCTCTATACTGTTCATGTCAGACCATGCACATGATAAATATGTGGATGAATATAATAGATAATATTCACGTAAATCTCTGATGAAAGTTGTTTTAAAGATCATCTCTGTCCTTCATAACATTTTTAAAATTGCAATTTCTATATACTGCTCTTTCATTTCGTTTCAAGTTTTAAATCCTCGCAAGCATCCTTCCGTTTCCGTTTGTATTTATTTGTCGTTTGCAAACTCGGATCACATCTTCTTGTCTTGCAGGCCTTTGTAAATATTTTCGAGGTAAATATGAACTGAGATTATTAAATTTGAAGCAACATCTTGCCTGCTTGTATGTATGTAACATATGTTTGTTCTTTGCCTCCAGTTCATACTTCACAAACTTTGCTTCTTCACTTTATCGTTGAAGTTTTATAGTAATGTCTACATGTGCAGCAGCCTCCAGTCTTTTTATTTATTTACCTATGTTTTATTGCTAATCATGTCTTTGTGGAAGGAAAACAATAACAAACAAAACTTGCGTCATGCATAATACATCAATGATAAAGAGAATATTGACGGTGGATAGAGTATCATAGTTGGGTTGACACTTAGATTGCTTCTAGAACTTAATAGACTTGATCTATGATCGTTCAAGTAAGATGATATGTTTGAAATTTGAGAATAATTGGTAGACTTTGAACGCGTACTGTAAAAGTGGCTTTGCACATAATTTGATCCATAAAATTTGCCTTCAATATAAGGATAAATGAGTCAATTTCTAGAAAGAGGTGCTACCAGACATTGGGAAAGTTTTAGGAAACTATTTTTCATATTTCAAGAGTCTACATACAGGATGGAATGCGAAATTGGAAACACCTTTTTTCTCGGAAGTTATTATGGATACCGAAAAATTGTTCAAATAAAGTTTCTAGGTCTTCCAATAAGCTAATGAATCTGTGTGAATTTAGTAAGAAAAAAAAAATAATTCTCGTATATATTGCCATATTTTTACTTTCCTCAAACGTTTCAGGGTTCATACCTGCTAGACTTGATAGTTTTTGAGATATTGACGAAAATATCTAAATGTTGTTCTCAAAATCAAGTGTGCCTTGAGAACAAAATTTGTATACAGTTGAGTTATTTTGTATTGTATTTGCGCAACAAAAAATTGTGTTGCATACATATTATTATTATTTGGTGTTAATAATGGCAGATTATTCAATCAATGAGAAGTTAGATATGATAAAATGTTCTTATCTACCAAATAATAATTCGAGACAAGCTCTGGAATTATACAGACAACAGTATCCGGAACGCTTTTATCCCAACTATTCGTATTTATTCAAATTAGAGAGGGCGCTGCGTAGGACTGGGTCAGTTTCAAGAAATTACAGAACACGTGAGATAGTAGATGAAAATTCAGAAGTTGATGTATTGGCATATTTCAATGTATACCCTAAAAATTCAATAAGAGAAGTTGCATTGGAAATGAATACCACACATACAAAGGTTCTTAAGATTCTGAAAAAGCATAAGTACAAAGTCTATAGAATCTACAAAATTCATAATCTTCATCCTGGCGATGATGTGAGAAGATTACAATTTTGTAATTACTTAATACTGGAAAATATTGCAGAGCCTAATTTTTTAGATACAATTTTATGATCAGATGAAACAAATTTCTCTAACAATGGAATACTGAATAGACATAATTCACAATGCTGGCAATCAGTAGAAACGAATCCACGTCAAACATTTATTTCAAATTTTGAAATACGCTTTTCAATTAACGTATGGTGCGGTATGATAAACAACACTATTTTGGGTCCATATTTTTATGAGGGCATTTTGACATCACAGAGATACTTAAATTTTCTGCAAAATGAATTTCAAGATTATCTGGATGATATACCATTGGCAGTTAGACGCAGAATGATATTCCAGCAAGATGGTGCACCTCCGCATAATTTATTGGATGTAACTGCGTATTTGAATCAACAATTTCCAAATTCCTGGATTGGCAACAGAGGCCCTACATCGAGGCCCGCAAGATCTCCGGATCTATCGCCTTTAGATTTTTTTCTATAGGGAGCTATAAAAAACAAAATTCAAGTAACGTCCCAACGTCCGTTGCTACACTTGATGAACTGAAAAACCGAATAAGACAAGCTGTTGTTGAATTGAATACAGTTAATATAAAACAAAATTTATTGGAAAGACTTTATTTATGTGTCCGAGAAAACGCTGGAAATTTTGAACATTTTGTGTAGTTCGATAACATTTATTCCGTACTTCTTTATGTTCCACTATCATTATAAAATTGTTTATTTTGTACATTGTTTTTAATAGTAATTGAACTATGCATTTCGTTCATGATGATGTGCAAATGTCTGAGCGGGCAAAAATATCTAAATTTAAAAATATATTTTGTAATTCCCCGCGTACTTAACAGTAATATTATTTAAACAAAAATATTAATGATGTGTATACAACACAATTTTTCTTAACGCAAATACAACACAAAATAACTCAACTGTCAAAAAATTTAGTTCTAAGCGCACACTTGATTTTGTGAAGCAACATTTAGATATTTTCGTTTATATCTCAAAAACTATCAAGTTTAGCAGGTAAAAACCCTGGAACTTTTTCAAAGCAAAAATCATTTTCTATTTATTAGTGCAATAATATAGAGGATATTCCATTCGAAGAAAGTACAAATATGACAATATCTACGAGAATTATTCTTTTTTCCACCAAATTCACACAGATTGAGTTAGCTTATTTGAAGCACAAAAAATTTTATCTAAACAATTTTTTGGTATCTATAATAACTTCCGAGAAAAAAGGTGTTTCCAATTTCGCATTCCACCTGTATATTATCCAAAACTTACAGTAGGTATTCAAGAAAAGTGTTTTCAAGAGAACTACTGTTCATAAGCATACAGATCATTCCAAAAAGGAGAAAATAGACCAGGTGTTCGTAACAGAAAGAAGGGAACAAATTTTTACAGGCTGCCATTTATAGGAAAGATACTCACGGCTGTAAGCATATTGGATAATTGATTTCAATCAGTAACATGTAATAGCTTCTTTGCAACATCGACTGAAGGCTTATTGGCAGACGATTTAAATGGGTTCAAGAGTTGAGGTGAATTTTTTGATGTAATGCGTATTTCAAATCAAATTTTGACGATCAGTTTTGAGTTGATTTTGCGAGCTCGCCTTTCTTGAAACAAATGACTAAAATTTGTTTAAAGAAGCTCTTTAATTTTCGATATGCACAAGCACCTAGCGGGGATTTTTAGATGCAAATATCTCAAGCTAACATCTGTGATTAACTTCCCCATAAATGGCAACCTATAAAAAAGTGTCACTTTCTTCCGGTCACGAGCGCCCGATCTAAAACATAGTTTCTTGAAGAAAGAGAATGCAGTTGTTCGTTACTCTTGTATATAAGAGAATATTTGTACGTGCATTGATGTATAGTAGAAAGAGAACGAGAAGTGAAAGTTGTGAAATTAGAATTCTGTGTCGGAAGAATGTAATATTGGTAAGAATGTAGTTCAAAGAGTAGAAATGAGTAGTCAGCTATCTTGATATAGACGTTCGAAACAAATATCGAATGAATGGTTTCGATAGAAATGTATTGATGTTTGACAAGCAATGATTGCTGGTTCAAAAAAAAGTTGTGAATCATGTATATATGTATAAATAACTGTATCATTCATACAGTTAGCTTGAACATAGTCATTGAGTGCTTACCCTTCTGTACGCTTAATCGTAACCGATCAAGTAATGACCGATCCGGTAGCTTGATGTTAGATTAGTGTGTTCCTGTAGACTTCAATCATTGAGAAGCATATGGGATGGTTCTTATTCTGGACTAGAATTTAGTTGGATGAAAGTTGAATTCTATTTCATTTAGGCTCGGTCTTCCCAACTACGAATAACTTTATTCGGTGGATAATATCCACAGCAACAGCTATTAGCTTGATATTACAATTTAAATGTTGTCATCTGTGACATGTTCAAAAAATTTGACTTATTCATGTGGATTTCAGTAGAACATTTCATTGAATTAGGGATTTTCAGCATTTTTCTGATCTGGCTAACATGTATAATCAACCAGAAACAAAATTAGAGTAGACAGTATCGTCTTGACGACTGTAAGTGCTTTAGGCGTGATGCTCATCTTGCTGAACTTTCTTTCGACTTCAAAATACTCGTAATTTATGATTTGCTGGGCACATCCTATTTTTGTAAGATTAACTTTCTTTGAGTGCTTAATTGTTTTCACCAGGCCTCAGCTACCGCAAGATATACTGCATACATTATTTTCTTTATGGCTCGCTGCTTCTTGGCTATAACTGGAGTTTCCCTGTCCTTATATCCATATACAATCCTACCAGCAGATAGGTATGACTGGGAAGGGCATGTAAGCTCCATCATTTCTTTAAATTTTTGAAAAAATTTGATATCCGCTACTATAAGAAAGACTTAAAGTTTCATAGCACGATAAGTTCTTACACGCTCTGTTCTTCAAGAATAAAATTGCTTAAAGGGCGCGCAGATCAGAGAGCAACTTTTTTCAGAATGCTGGGAATACAATTTCAAATTGATACTTTTCCACCGCATGAATAATACTGATTTTTGACAGCATCAATGTTTTTCCAATAGTAACCGTGGAAGATATCTCAACTCTTTTTCAATAACTTGTACTAAGTACAAGAAAGTATTGTGAAACAGACAGAATTCACCTATCAAGATTTTGATGGAAATATCCGTTATGAGCATCCTTGAATCCATTTTGACTATTTTCGGCTTGATGTCGGTACGTATGTGCGTTGGTTCTTGCGTTCGTTCGTAACTCGCAAATCTCAAACCTGGTTGAACGTACAATGTTGAAATTTTGTATTTTGGACTGGTATAGGGTCTAGTTGTGCACCTCGCATTATGGCTTCAATCGACTGTGTCAGAAGTACACTTAACATGAAACTTTCTTCGAATTTTTCTGATAAATCCAGAATGATCAACCGTAGGATGTTGAAATTGAGTATTTGAACTTGATGTTGTATCAGAATGATTCTCTGCTATTTTTGTGAGAATCGGCCAGGCCAGAAGTGCACTTTACTTGAAACTTTTTTTGAATTTTTGGCATAAATCTAGAATGATCAGCCATAGCATATTGAAATTTTGTATCAAGCACTTCTATAACATCTTATTGTACATCTTGCATTATGATTGCGATCGCCTGAACCAGAAGTGCACTTCACTTGAAACTTTTTTTGATTTTCCACATAAATCCAGAATGATCAGCTGTAGGATACTGAAATTTAGCATTTAAAATTGCTGTAGCATCTAAATGGTCATCTTCTATTTTTGTACCAATCGATTGTGCTGTAAGTGCACTTTATATGACAGACTTTTTGAATTTTGCGCAGTAATTCCAAACAATCAATCATAGAATATTCAAATTTTGTATTGGGCGCTTTTATAATATCTAGTTGTACACTTTGCATTATGATTGCTATCGACTAAGGCGGAAGAGCACTTTATTCGAAACATTTTTTGAATTTTCCGCATAAATCCAAAACGATTGATCGTTGATTATTGGAATTCAGTATTTAGGACGATTATACCATCTAGATGCTCATATTCTATTTTTATTGAGATCCACCGAGCCGGAAGTGCACTTTACTTGACATACAACTTTTCGCATAATTAGAAACGATCAGGTATAGAATATTGAAATTTGGTATTTCAGTCTGCTGTAGCATCTGAATGGTTGCCTACTATTCTCATATCAATAGACCGAACCGGAAGTGCACTTCAGTGGGAGTTTATTTTTCAATTATGCGCATAAAATCAGATCTGTTGGTAGTCGTAAAATTTTGGAAATCAGTATTTAGGAATGTTGTAGTATAAGAATAATAGCCTACTGTTTCCATAGAAAACGACTTGGCTGAAAGCGCATTTTACTTGACAGATTTTTGGAATCTCTTGGGTAAATCCAAAACGAATAACTGTGGAACGGTGAGATTTTGTGTTCGATTATACATATCCAATGATAATACGATTAATCACAAAATCACATCGTATTATATATATATATATATATATATATATATATATATATATATATATATATATATATATATATATATATATATATATATATATTTATATGTAAGGATTAATCGCGACTGCAATTAGTTAAGGAGACAGTAACTTTTGTAGGCTATGCAGTCAGGTTTTTTTTTGGCAATGAAATAAAAGTTTCCTCTTTTAAAATTTCGTCTAGCTTTCGGCTCCGTACAAGCCTTTATCAGGACACTAAAATAGAATTCATTCACAGAACAAAATTCACATATTGATAAGTAAGAGAAAAAAACTTATTGTGAATAATATAATATTACTTATATTTTTATGCAAGATTTTTCTAAAGAATAACATCTGTTATTAAATTGAAAAGTGTAGAAATAAATTTGATAATATAATGAATTTCTACACTTTATATGGTATACAACAGATTTGTATAATTTTTGAATTAAATTGAATTCTATTGAAACAAATAATTGTTTCAAATTGTTATTTTCAATAATTTAATAAAGTTTACTTCATTTTCACAGGAAATTTCCGTATATAATACCACAAGAGACTGTAATTTTATCAATAAATTTTTCTTGAAAACTTTGATTTCCTAGTAACATCGTGAGAGTCATTTGTCCGATCAAATCTTGAGAGCGTAGCTCGAGGGATTTTATCTGAGCAACTACTAGTTGCAACTACTAACCTTTTTTATTGAAAAATGCACTAAATTGTCTCCATATACTCATGTATTTTTAGACTTTTTGTTTTCAATTCCATTACTTTCGGTGAAAAATGCATTTCCAGAATGATTAAATTTTGACATCTCCGAGAACTGATTGTTTGTTTATATTAGAATTGTGTATTGTTTCTCCATGACAAAGGCAATTTATCGCGATGAATCGCTTGCCAACAGGAATTTACCGAGGTAACGGGAATTCATCGCGGTAAATTCCCGTTGGCAAGGAATTTATTATTATAATTGTCATTGTAACTATGAAAAATTTGTCGGTATAATTGACATGAGTGAAATAATCGTAGAACAAGACAGATAATTTTGTCAAGTAACACACATCAGAAATGGAGGATGAAATTTAACATGTTGGAATCAAGTTCATTCGAATTTGAAAAAATAAAATATGTGACCAATTTCCGAACTAAACGAAAGTTGGCAACATGACTGCAGTAAGCCCGCAAGACATGAATATTGTTTAGGAAGACTTAAATGATTAATGAAGCACATCACTAACATCAGTTGCTTTTTGTAGAATTGATATTCTTATTTTTGTTTCAATTTTTTGCCAAATTTAACAAACATATATATTGTTCAAGTTGTCAATATCAGTTTTTTTTATTCATGGAGTGTTGGCTGCTTTGGATATGTGTCATCTCCAAAAAATTTCTCTTAATATCTAATATTTTAACATTTTGGTAATCAATCTGATGTATGGTTATGTTTTGGAGAATGGCTAATGCTGTTGACATTGGCTTTAGTTTATTGTCACTTCTGTGGAATGTTAGTCTAGATTTCAGGTTTCGTGACGTCTGACCTACATAATTTTGATTGAAGTCTTTGCATGGGATGTCATATATTACATTTGATTGATATAACAATGGATTTGGATCTTTAATATTGGTGAATATATTTTTGACAGTATATATATATATATATATATATATATATATATATATATATATATATATATATATATATATATATATATATATATATATATATATATCCAATGATGTACAAGTGAGTCACGTCAGATTTTTCTTGACGAATGTGCGTTCGTTCGTAACTTGCAAATCTCAAAACTGGTTGAACGTATAATGTTGAAATTTTGTATTTGAGACTGGAAGTGCACTTTACTTGAAACTTCTTTCGAACTTTTCCAATAAATCCAGAATGATCAACCGTAGGATGTTGAAATTCAGTATTTGAACTTGATGTTATAACAAAATAGTTACCTGCTATTTTTTAATGAATCGGCCAATCCAGAAGTGCTTTTTACTCGAAATTTTATTTAATTTCTTGCATTAATCTAGATTGATCAGCCACAGCATATTGAAATTCAGTGTTTGAACTTGTTATAGCATCAAAATAGTTATCTACTATTATTGTACCAATCGGCTGACTGGAAGTGCAGTTCATATGTATAACATACATTCAGAATTTGCCGTATAAAACAATCAGTTCAATTGAAATGATAAGGTAGGCAATGATAATCTGTTGTCAATGTTTTGATTCTGTTTGTCATTGTACATGTCAATAATTATTATAATCTTAAGTGACAGAAACCTTCATTGAATAAATTTGTGTATATATCAAATGATGTACAAGTAAGTCATGTGATGTTCACGTCAGATTTTTTAATGTTGAACATTAATAATAAATCTTAGTCAAAGAAAGTGTTTGATCGATAAAAATTCGATTCAAACTTTCCTTAAACAGATATGCGGTAAATTCTATTCAAAAGTATGATTTGAATGTCCGTTAGTGAAGTCCATATTTTGACTATCGACGGCGCATCAAATAATTAATGAGCCAAAATTCAATCACTTTCATATTGAAAACTTGTGTCTTATAGCTGATAAGTAACTGAATAAAATGTCCTATCTGAAATCCTCATTCTCAATAATTTTAGCGTCACCCTCGTATAACTATTGACATCATTAGTTCAAAGGTATGATAATAATTGACAGATAGGATAAAGAATAGAGCACTGAACTGAAAGGTTGATTCACCTATCTATACGCCAACTATTGTTAATCACATTTTGTATTGATATACTTGTATATCTAAAATTCATATATTCAATGTTCAATTTGTATAATAATAATTATTTTCACTAAAAATAATTTAAACTCATGGTGATTGAGTGTTACCACAGAATGCAATTTAAATTAAACAAATATATTTAAACCGGTATATATTTTTTGCGTCGTAGAAACGAGTGTTTAAATTCATGTGATAAACACTAGCATGTCATGAAAATCCCGGGAAGCAAAACTAATTATAAAAAATATTCGCGGGCGGTCGCTGAGTAATTAATTTCGCACAAAACATTCATTTTCCGCTACGAATTTAACATAAAATGATATTAATTCAAATTAATTTGCCTGTTTGCTACACGCAAAAATTTCACACTGTGTTAACATGTTCCCGCATTTTTTGTCTCTTATTGTCACTGGTCAAAATTTCACGTTCCAGAGAATTTTAATATGGAACTATTTTTGTAATTGTGTTGCAGTGCTCTGATTTTTTAAACTATGAATATTTTACTTTCTCAATTTGGCGCTACTATTTTACTTTCTCTAAAATTAGGTGTATGAGAATGAAAAAGCCATCATTTTTTGTACAAATTATTTCTTCTGAATCAGTGGTCTCAAGCTATAAAGAATTGTTTATTTCCTTTAGATGGTATGACACATGTATTTTAGATACTTTTAGTACAATATTTTCACATGCATCTGTTCATGTAATAATTTTATATTATCTGAGCTGATAACATTCCTTCAAAGCCCCGAAAAAGAAAATATCATTTTTTATCTGAACAATGATACTTCGAGTGCCAATACCTTCAACTTGAAGATTAATTCAACGTAAGAGCATCTACTTGAGAGGAATGTAGTGTTAGCTTGTTAACATAAGAAATTCTCCTTGATGGGGAAGGGTGAAAAACAATTATTTGTCAAGGGAATAGAAACTTAGGGTTAGCGACTGCACTTGACGTTCCAGCATCACTGAAAGTAGAAGTCTTTTGTTTTTCGGGAAGTGGCGCATGCTCTTAACGATCTTGTTCACTTGTTCTCTGTTATTCAGACGACAAAGTGAACAAATGAACATCTAGGATTATACTTAGTACTTCTACAATCATCCGACAGGATCGAAATTACATTTTATGTAAGTTTCCTGAGTTTGACAGGGGGTAATTTCAACTCCCACCATAGTGAACAAAACATGAGTAATCAATATGCAGGTCACACTGAATTCGTGAAGCTTTACTAACTATAATGGCTCCAAAATTGCAACCTAGTTGCTTCATAAGCAGCTACGAATAGCAGGATGGATTTTTTAGACGGAGCAAAAAAGTCTACGTGCCTTGCACATAATATCCTGTAGAATTGATTCGATAATTTGGAAAAAATTGGAATAATCAGTTAACTATGTCAGTTGATAAACATTTCTTAGATAAATTATTATTGCGAAAGTACCAATAATTTTACAGAATTATTCCTTATGCAAATTGAAAATAATAATCATCTTTTCGTGATTTGAGAGTTATGTAACAAAAAATTGTGACAGAGATAATGTGAAATTTGTGTAATTTTTTTCTATAGTAAACTGTGGAGCGCTCTCCCATTTTAATGCGAATCATCAAGGAATAAAACGACAGCTTCAAACAATATTCAAACAAGAGATTGATTTTCTTCAACCGTACATTCTTTTTTTGCAAGGTTTGAGCCATCACATGTTTCAGTCAATTTTTTTGAACTGTCCAATAATTTTTAGATATTTAAAGAGTAGATTTACCCTATTCTCTTAACAACGCTATTTTCTTATATATTCTGCAAGAATTACAGCTTATTATACATTTTTAGACTTCAAAAATTGCTCAGCAAAAACAAATTGCAATGATTATTTTTACCATTCAAATTTCGACCAATAGAATTGCACCATTCGACGTCACGTGGTACAACCTACACGGTTTTCAAGTGGAGATTTTTTGGAAATTTTGTCTGTTGGTTATATATACAAAACAAAGAATATTCAGCCGCGTTGATTCAGCATCTGTCAAACTGACAGACAGATTGAATATGAAAATGAGCAGATTCAGAGTTGAGTCTCTGGAATATATTGATGAATTTGGATGGAAAAATAATCTTCCGAATACCATTCGTGATTAAATTTAACCTGGCAAAATTTTTAGATTGTTACGAGAGCTTGCTACCAATTTATTTCGTGATATTGATCAAAAATCACTCGCTTGACAGCTCGTGATTTTTCTGTCAATATCACTCAATAAATTGCCAAGCAACAAGCTCTCGTAACAATCTAAAAAATTTTCCGGTGAAATTTAACCACTTATGATATTATATATGAAAATACTATGGAATCATGGACAAAATTGGTTCATCATGACGATAGCTGGAAACGAATCTTCTCAAATTATATCAGACTACTATACTCTGTACAATAAACTCCAAAGAAATAATACGAGTTCACTTTTCTTCAAAATCTCAATTACATTTCTTGGTTTTCATCATCTCAGAGAATCATAGAGATTTCAATATCAACTAAAAACTGAAGAATATTCAGGCGATCAAATCTATAAAATGATAGCTATTCGAGATTCAAGTGAGAAGAATATTCTCTGATGCAAAAGCAGGCTTGATCAAAGAAGCGAGTGTTATTGAAAGTTCCATAAATACATCAGACATTTTTACGCACGTGTTTCTTACAATGTCTTCTCTTCGATCGTCTCAATTTTCGTGAAACAGTCGGATATATATAAATATTTTCTCTTTTTGTAAATGCCACTTTGTCGGCTACTATTGGAGGAAACTAAGGAAACGGTATTATGGGTTAAGCTGTTTTCATGGAAGTTGATATAAATGTCCTATAGTCGGGAAGCCGGCCGCCCCTATGTTCTCTGATCGGACTTACAATCAAATTTTATATGAATCGATCGGGTATTTGACGGTCAATAGAATGCCAGACGTCATATATGATACGCAGGGCTCTGTCGTAAGTGTCAAAAAAAAGACCAATTCCGTTCAAGTTTCACGACGCAGCTTCCCTAATGGAACTTATGATTGTAACTGAAACAAATCGATAGCGAGTGTACTTTAGGTGAAAACTAGGGTGTCATTTCCTGTCCTGTTTAAGAGGGCGGCAGCCACCCTTGAGTGTGATCCGTTTTCATTTTAAACTTCCTTGATCGAGCATAGAATAATTATTCTTTTCAAATTGAAACTGGAACCTCTCTGACCACGAAGCAATTAAGATATCGCCTCTCTACTAATCATGCAGGGCGGCAGCCACACTTAAAATCATTCGATATTCAAATCCCAATTTCGAGCGCAGCAGTATTTCTCCTATAATATGTACGATAATTTTTTCATAATATAACTTGAGCCTTCCTGAACACGAGAATACCGAAATGCTGGCTCCCACCTTGTCTGGGAGGACGGCAGCCACTTAAAAGTCAATCCGATTCTCAGGTCCCGTTTTGAACGCAGCTGTAGTTCTCTTATCGAATGTATCCGTGTTCAGGAAGAAGCTCCAAATTTAAAAAGAGTTCAATGAGGGTAGTCGAAGAGAATGCGTTTCACTCAGGGATGACTGCCACTCTCCCTGCGTTTGAAATTGAGACCTGAAAATTGAATAATTTCAAGTAAGACTACCGCTTCTTTGGCTAGGTACTTTGTTTTTTGTGGTCAGAAAGATTCAAGCTTAATTTTGAAAGAAATAGTTATCGTAAGCTCGATCAGGGAAGTTTAAAACGGAAGTGGATTACACTTGAGGAAGGCTGCCGCTTTTCTAGAGAGGACAGGGGGTGACACTCTGGTTTTTCTTGAAGTACTTGACATTCGCTATCGATTACTACCAGCTCCAATCGAAAGCACTATCAGGGAAAGTGCGTCAAAAAACTTTATTAGAATTGGCCTCTTTTTTGACACTTAGGACAGGATGCTGCAATTATGAGGTCTGGCATCCTGTTGACTACTAAATACTCGATCGATTCATTCACAATTTGGCCGTAAGTAGTGTTTAGGGAACATGAGGTGCGATCAGCTCCTGGACTACTAGGAATCATAAATTGGAATATCACGTTCAAAATATCTATAGTGTATGAACGCTCTCACTGACGTGCATTGTGTGTGCAATAAAATTATTATTGCAGTTCCTCAAAAAAGCCTGCTTTCAACATTAAAAATTATGTGGAAAATGTCACACAAACATAATTTTTGTATCGAAAATAATACACGCATATATTTGAGTCTTGGTATACGTTTGCTCTTATTTAGTGATTGGGGCTGGTACCGCAAGCTCTGTTTTTCGAGATTTTGATGCAAATATCCGTTTTAAGCATCCCTGAATCCATTTTGACAATTTTTGGCTTGACGTCGGTACGTATGTTCGTGCGTGCGTGCGTTTGTGCGTAACTCGCAAATCTCAAAGCTGGTTGAACGTACAATGTTGATTTTTTTCATTTAAGACAATTATAGGGTCTAGTTGTGCACCTCGCATTATGGTTCCAATCGTCTGTACCGGAAGTGCACTTTACTTGAAACTTTTTTCGAATTTCTCTAATAAATCCAGAATGATCAATCGTAGGATGATGAAATTCAGTATTTAAACTAAACGTTGTATCAAAATGGTTATCTGCTATTTTTGTAGGAATCGGTCAGGCCAGAAGTGCACTTTACTTGAAAAAATTTTTGATTTTTTGCATAAATATAGAATTATCCGCCATAGCATATTAAAATTTTGTATAAAGAACTTCTATAGCATCTTATCGTACATTTTGCATTATGATTGCGATCGGCTAAGCCTGAAGTGCACTTTACTTGGAATTTTTTCTAATTTTCCGCATAAATTCAGAATGATCAGCCGTAGGATACTGCAATTTAGCATTTGAAATTGCTGTAGTATCTCAATGGTCATCTGCTATTTTTGTAACAATCGGCTGAACCGGAAGTGCACTTTATATGACAGACTTTTCGAATTTTCCGCATAAATTCTGAACAATCAGTCGTAGAATATTTAAATTTTGTATTAGGCACTTTTATAATATCTAGTTATACATTTTGCATTATGATTGCTATCGACTGAGCCGGAGGAGCACTCTCTCCAAAACATTTTTTGAATTTTCCGCATAAATTCAAAACGATTGAACGTAGACTGTTGGAATTCAGTATTTAGGACGCTTATACCGTCTAGATGCTCATATTCCATCTTTATTGAGATCCACTAAGCCGAGAGTGCACTTTACTTGACAGTCTTTTGAAATTTTTCGCATAAATTCGAAACGATCAGGTGTAGAATATTGAAATTTGGTATTTCAGTCTAATGTAGCATCTGAATGATCGCCTACTATTTTCATAACAATAGACTGAGCCGGAAGTGCACTTCAGCACTTCAGTAGGAATTTTTTCTTTAATTTTGCGCATGAATTAAGATCTGTTGATAGTCGTAGAATTTTGGAGTATAAGAATAATGGCCTACTGTTTCCATAGCAACTGACTTGGCTAAAAGCGCATATTTCTTGACAGATTCTTAGCATCTCTTGGGTAAATCCAAAACGATTGAATGTGGAACGATGAGATTTTGTGTTTGATTATACATATCCAATGATATGTATAATTGAACACAAAATCTCATCGTATTATATATATATAGGTAACAGATGTTTCGTGGGCGTATATATATATATATATATATATATATATACCTCTACACCCCAAGGGTAGAAGAGGAAATGACTATATATATATATATATATATATATATATATATATATATATATATATATATATATATATATATATATATATATATATATATATATATATATATATATATAGCTATACTCTTGGTTGATGTTGTTCTTTCTAGCAGAAGTATCATTCTTTGTTCAATTATAATTATTCAAGAATTACCACTGAACTTAACCTCAAAAAAAAAAAAATATTTTTTTTGAGCACTATACTATAACCCATTATGAAGATATCCATATAAGCTTATCATCTTGTATTAGGTATTATAGGCTCTTTGCGAATAGATTGCAGCGCCAGTAGTGGTTAATTTTGACAGTACTAGCAGGAAAACAAAACGTTATCATTGTACATGATTTCAGAATATATGTACCAAATTTAAATTATAAAGCAATTTATAAGCCAGTTTAACAGTAAATTGAAATATTACGTGTTGGTTATACAAATTGTTGCGTTTCAAACTGTAAAACAGTTACGGAAACACAAAAAAAAACAGAAACATTTCTACAAATTTCCATCCAGAGAACATGAAATAGGAATGGGAAAAAATGGATTCAGGCTATTAAACGAGTAAAAAAAGTAAAAAGAAGTCTATAATAATTATAGAATAAGTATTAAATGTAGAAATTACTTGATGAAACAAGAAAATTTATATAAGAAGTTAGGTTAAACCATTGTAAGCTATAGCAATTTTGTATGTATTATTTTTATGTATCGGATAAGTTTTCGGAAATTCATGCAAAATATCTCGCGTTTCATTAACCTAAGGCAATGTGAAAAATATACTTTCATGTGACATGTTTTGATTCGTTTGACAGACATATAGCAGCCTATAATTAATTACTTCAAAATAACATATCTTACTTCGATAAAAACTTTAAACGGACAAGAATTAATCGAAATTTGCTCTACAACAAGCGCGGAAATCAACTCTTATCCAAAAACAGTTCTTCTTCAGCATTAAACACATGCTTACTTCTTGCACTAATTTTCCTCTTTCTAATATTGTACTCCGGATACAACCAGGTTATATGAATTGGAATCCTGTTCCTATTATAACTCCATTAGTCATCATTCACTTGTGTTTTCAAACTTATTTCAAGCTTCAATATAAACTTTTTAACATTTATTCACTTATTCCACGTAATGACAGTTCAAATTTTTTCCTGCAGCTACTTTCAAAATGAAACACTCCGAGCGCTAGTGTCGCTCTCCAACGTTTGCGCAAAGAGCCTATTACTGAAATATTCTGTAGCATATAGAATATTTGGTGATTCAACGATAATATGAGAAGGTTTCCGTCAAATATCTTTCTTAAGTCAAAAACCTGTCTGAAAATGGACCTGCGCACATGTCAAACCCACAGGTGTTGAGTTTGCGCGCATTTGTAAGATGCGCTATGATTGGTCAATATAAGTAATAAGTTTGCTAGTGCAAATGGTACTTATTATTATCTGTTACATAACATACAATGATAACGTACGTAGCAACCAAAAGTTACAGAATCGCTCGATGTATCCATGTGTGTTATTTTCATCCGTTATATCGTCGTACTTGAGTTATAACAGACATAGTTATAGAATCCTACCCCTGGTCGTTTGAAGATATATTTCTGGGAGAATTGATTATTATCATGAATTTTAAGTATTGAATGATATCTACGGAGTTTACATGCCGGTTAACATCACTTGAAACTATTACTGATGCCCCGATTGATGCTGTTGAACAATGGATATCGTCGTTTGAAGCAAGGGATACTTTTAATTCAATTTTATGATCTTGAAACATTTATATAAATGAAGATCTGTATATAAAAACCGATCTATCTATTGGTTGATTTGTGAAAGCCTGAATATTGATTTGTGTTTTTTATTTGTTCGTGTACCCAACATAGGTGTAAACAAGCGAAAAATTCTTGTACCTCAGCAAGCCTTAGCCATCAAATAGTTTTCTCTCTTGCTGCATAATTTACTATTTTCCACGATCACTTCTTAATATGCGTAAACTGAGTGTTCACGTATGCAATCTCTATCATTATAAAAGTACGAGACAATATAGTTTTTGATCTAGTAGTTCTCCTGTGAATACATAATGCTAGCGTTGTTTACAATACCTGTCACAAAATCATTTGATAGCTTATTTGTGAGGTGAAAATGTCTACTTGTGCTCTATGCTCACTTGCTGTGTGCCTTACGATTATAAAAATATGAAAATTGAAGAAAAATTTCATCTGCCTCAAGTGTGCAAAAAAGGATTATGACATGCAGGCAACAATATTTGTAAGTTGTCAAACCTCATTCCGAAATATTAGATCTCCTGCCTACTATCGTCACCTTTTGCAGTTCAATTTTTATTTAATTGATTGATTTTCAAAGCTGTGATTGAAATAACAAATAAATCTTTCTAATTCCTGACTTCGTTTATTTTGAAGTTGATCTGGGTTGGTTTACTCAACATGATTACCTGACATTTATTTCGCAAAAGTTCACTCAATTCAAGTTCTACAATGTACCGTTCTCATTAACTACTTAGATTACTCTTTCATAAGCATTGGCTTCGCTTGTTGTTGAATAAGAAGCGTTTTCCTAACTGACATACTTGATATTCACAGCTTTTTTGATTGAAATTGTTATTTCTTAGTACTTCATAACATTCTGGGCACGTTTGTAGGACTGTTGCTTCGAGCATTTTGAGGGATCTGAATTTGTCACATCATGAAAAATGTTTTTCATAACTTTCGTTGTTGAATATCTAAAAGAAACACTCAAATTCGAGTATGAAGGATGAAACTGTTCAAAAGAAATCTCAATTTATTGTCATACTAATTCACCAAATTACGAAAGAATAATATAACAGGTCCATAATCGCATAATCCAACAACAAAACAATTGAGTACAATACTGCCAGCTCAAGCGAAATCTGTGTTCAACTTTTAATTAAAATAGTGAATCAACGATTACGTGGATACCGCAATGAAAAATTCACTTGTGCTAATCGGAAAGCTTTCGGTCGTAGTAAGCCTTGCAGAACAAATAAAGAAACAGAAGACAGACTCGAAGAGAAAAGCGGAAGAAATTTAGTTCGAAAGCGGAGGCCGTAACAATAAGATTTAGGAAAAAAGTTGGAACTTACTTTAGTTCACTAAAGTTTGATTAATATGCGGCGATCAAGGGAATGGAATAGGAAGGATTCTAGGGGATGTCTCTGCAGTTTTCTAGTTCCTGGTCTCATCTAAAATAATACATTAGGTCATGACCTACCGAAAATAATTTATTCTAGAGGGCTGGTTGAGATCAATAGCCTTTCATCGTGGAAATTATAAGAAAAAGAGCTACATGTGTACTAATGACATGATAGGTATAATATAAGCAAAACAACAAGGAATAATTGACATATGATGGAAATTTCGAAAATGTCAATTATACGAAAAAAAAAAAAAAACTGCGGCTGACGAAATTAGTGATATTAGATATTTTTGTTCACTGATCCATTTCCTCCCCAGAATTTTAGTTTATTCTTTATTATCGTGAGAAATTGTCAATTTTGTTCTATATTAAATGAAAAATTAGTAATTTATGTGTTGGTTATCTAATGAATATCATGCTTTGAGAGATACACTCGTGCTATATTTTTCAACGGCTGCTATGACAAGTTGATGTACTCTCGTTATGACGCAAAGTCGACGTTTCCTGCAGAAAAAGTTTTAAACTCGATTCCCATGACAGCAAGGGCAAAAGTTTTTTGTAACCATTAGCGAAGATCGCTCATTCCGTTTACTTTAATTATCCAGAATAAAAAACATGTATTCTGTACCGAGGGGACATAGTGAGATATTTGCTTTCAAGTTAACAAATTATTGAATGAAGCATCCCAAGAAAGGAAGATATATTTTCATAAAGTAGAAATACATTCATTATTCTTATTATCTTGTACAAAGTGTTTCATCCGAACGGGACAATTGGAATAATATTTTTATTATAATAAATATCAATAAAAATCAGGGACTATTCGCCTACAATGCGAGATATTTCTCTGGTACTAATTGTCGGGTCAGCATACACCACGTCGAGGACTTCAACTTCAATGTTGTGGTGAAGTCTACGACGGCTGCAATCTCGTCCAAGATTACTTCTCGAACTTCCTATGTTGCGAAGACGTTGTGCGACTGTGACAAATATCCAGCGACCAGACAGGCGTCTTTCAGGAAAACGTTCGACATACAAATCCACTAATTCAGAATTGGGTATATGTTTTTGATAACAAGAGCACTGCAAAAATTAATTAATTGTCGGTAACATTTCAAAGATCGATACTAAAATTCTTTTATTCATCACACAATGAAAAAAGATCAATTTTGGCCCAAGCTTTTTGACGCTACTTTCCTGGTATAACTTACGACTGAAACTAGTACAATTGATAGCGAGGGTCAAGTACTTCAAGAGATACCCAGGGTGTCACCTCCTGTCCTGACCAAGAGAGCGGCAGCCACCCCTAAATGTAATCCAATTTCGTATTGAACTTCCCTGATCGAGCTTACGATAGGTGTTTTTCAAAGTGGAGCTGAAACCTTCCTCACCACGAAAAAACCAAGGTACCATCCTCGTACTTGTCTAAAATGGGGACATTTACACTTGAGATTATTCGATTTTCAGGTCTCAATTTCGAGCGCAGTTGTACTTCTCTCATCGATGTATTATTTTTTCTACTGATTATAGCTTGAACACTCCTGGACACAAGAAAATCGGAGTGCTGCCTTCCAGCCTATCCTGAAGGGCGGCAGTCTATTCGATTTTTATATCCATATTTCGAATACAGATGTACTTCTCTCATCGAATGTACAGCGGTTTTTCAGTTTTCAGGCAGGTCTATAAGTTCTGAAATAAATAAATTCGTAAGCAAATGAGCAACGTCTAGAAGGAAATATGCAGAATATGCGTTTCACTTAGCCGCCCTATAGAACAGGGCGAGAGGCAGCACTTTGGTCTATTTGTGTTCAGGAAGGCCTGAGTTACAATTTATAGAGAATTATCATACATTCGATGAGAGAAGTACAGCTGCGATCGAATCGGATAGACTATAAGAGTGGCTGCCATCCTCTCGGCTAGGGTGGGAGGCAGCACTCCGGTATTCTTGTGTTTAGGAATGCTCAAGCTACAATTTGAAAAAGTAATTGTACATTCGATGGGAGAAGTATAGTTGCATACGAAATTGGGACCTGAGAATCGAATAATTTCAAGTGTGGATTTCTGCCGGACAGATAAACAGGCGGTACCTTGGTTTTCCTATAGTTAGAAAGATTCAAACTTCCATTTTTTAAAAAATAGTCATCTCAAGCTCGTTCAAGGAAGTTTGATACTAATCTAGACATTTTTCAGAATTTTATTGAATAAAAACTACTTTTGATTTTAAATTCTGTATATTTATTTAAAACTTTGACGTTTCGATCCTTTGACCAAGAATCTTCTTTAGAAAACAATGATACAAAATAAAACAAGGCAAGTAAGTTTAATATTGTCACAATGTAAAATATTTCAAGTAATTAGCTCCCATAATTATTTGAATTCGCTATAAGTGTAATTTGAATTGAACAAATCGATTTTCAATTGTCGAACATGATTGACAGCCAATGGCTACTAGATATTCGGTGGTTGCCAAGTAACAACTGTGAATGTTAGCCTATTGTTGGATTAGGTATATAAGAGCGTAATCTAGAAGAGGAAGTGATTTAGTACGAGTAACTATGAGCGAAATAGTGATCATACAAGTGTATAATAGTAATTAAGGTATCAAGGGTGCTAAAAGGACAATATTGCCTGAGGTCAACAGTGTACTTTCCGAGGGCCTCCGGCCCGAGGTGTGTACGTTGACCGTAGGCATTATTGTCTGTTCAACTCCCGTGGTGCCTTCAATGTTTAATGTCCTACTTTTGTTGTATTTCAATCAAAACTTTCAGCAATGTATGTCCAGTCATTGTGACATCTGTCAGAGAAATTACTCTACTTACTTGCTGTAACTAGGCAACTTGTTTGTTATTTTTCAAAATAATGCCCTCGGGCATTATTTTGAAACATAATGCCCTCGGGTATTATTTGTTACGTAACTACCCTGAAAACAATGTTATTATGACAGCAATGATAAACTAGTCGGACATTAAGTAAATATTGGCACTGTAACCACTGTGAAAAAAATTATTTACAAAAAATCTGTGACAATACGAGAATAGGTTACACTTAAGAGTGGCCGCTACCCTCCTGGACAAAACAGGAGGTAGCACCCTGGGTTTTTCTTGAAGTACTTGAATTTCGCTATCGATTAGTAATAGTTTCAATCGTTACTTCTGTCAGGGAAGTTTCTTCGAAGATGTTGACCATTATTGGTCGTTTTTCGGCAGGATCCTGCATTCATATAACCTAGCATACAATTGACCACTGAATATCTGATTATTTCATATATAATTTGGCCGTAATTCAATCAAAGAACATATGGTGCAGTCGGCTTCTGGGCTATAACTATTTAATTCGATTGATAGGTTTCAATTCAACTAAGTCCGAATTTTTTTGGTAGCTATATTCACGTTAGATTAATGATTGAAGCAGTTCGAGGCCATTGCCTTGGAATTATCCGTTTTTTTTTGCGGATTAAAAACACCTTTTTGTTTTTCAATATGCATATGCCATACTACTAGTACTTAAATACATGATATGAGGTTAATAAATTGGAGAATCATCTTGACGATTGAAGCGCATTTTTGATAGATGGATGCTTGTTACTCAAGAGATTACGCAAATTACCATATTCCACAATAACTTAGCTTAAAATCGAGCGATTTGGGCAAGCATGCGAAACAGCAGAATTCATTCAGTACAAGTTTCAAGTTGACTATTTGATAGGTACATAATTTGAGCACATACAAACTCAAAGATACCCTTTAATCTTTTTTGTTCAGTTATTGACTGATGGGAGGTCATGTGCTGTACCTTAAAATAATGATTTGGTCTTTATCAAAGCTATATATAAAAAAAAAAAAACGCTGAAAATTATCTTCAAAGCTACAGATTCAACAAAATAAGTAACGTGTGGTCATAAACTTGCCTAAATTGATCGTAAAGACAAAAGTTGGATTCATTCTTAATAACATCAGAAACTGCATGTCAATATCTTGCGTAGCTTGCGAAATATTGAGATGAATAGTTTCTACCCTAAAATGGGCACTAACTCAGATCGGTTTGGAAAGGGTATGAAATTCAATTACTGACAGCATATTTTATTTAGTACCTGTTTCAAGTCTGTAAGTGCTGTAGTTGCTTGGATCTCAGCGTCACGCCAGCCAGCCAGCCAGACATCCAAAGTACATAAATGTTTTTTTTTTTTTTGTGGAAATGCACTAAAAATACTTCTATCGTCACGATATGTCGTAATAGCGATTATTGATTACTATACGGCCTTTTGAACTTCAATTTGAGATAAGGGGGCGTGAAATAATAGGTTACAAGCCATTATAGACTGTGGACAGGATTGGGCACTCTTTTCACTATTTATAGCTTCACTGAAATATCATAGACAAAGACCGTTGTACCATGTACATATGTTAGAATACTTGAAAAAGAACAAGATAAAAGTCATTTTCATGGTATGGTGATTAATAAAGCTTCTTTAATCAATGGAAGAAGCTGAATCCAAGCCTCATGGCCCGTAGTCAGGACGCGATTTTAAACTCGGTTCTAAGTCTGGCTTATGCCTAACCATGACAACATGTCGGTGTTATAACCTAGTCGATTTTTGAACGTCGTCATAATTTTATATAAGATAGACTCAGACCTGGGTTCAAAACCGCGTTCTGACTACGGACCAATGTATCTTAGGTACTATGTGATATATACCCTGATTCAACATTATTTCAAATGTTTACCGAAAAAGCTAGAAAAACTCAAGTCAATCTTCCAATATCATTGAATTGAGTTTATTATTGCGGATGATAAAGTAGTGGAAATTGTTCTCAAATATCTTTTATTCATAGTCCTAACCTTTGAAATATTGGAAAATATGCATTATCACGAATGGAAAATGTAAGATCTATCTTGTGAGTAAAAAACCATAATAACAGTTATAAATCTTTGTTGAAAGAGGAAAAGCAGTGTTCTCAAAAATATTGGTGATAATCATGATAATATCAAACTATAATCTATATATCTGATGACATATCCTTCCTGCACATTTCAAGTTATAATTACAAATTTTCTTTTATGTTTTCTGAAGTCATTCTGCTCTTATCTTCTATTCTTGGTGAACTTCAACCTTTATATTCAGTTATTTATTCATCTCTCCCACAATTCCCTCAGCATATTTTCACGTTCTAATTTCTTCGTGGTTTTCCTTTCTTTCGCATGACAAACTTAACCAACACTGCAGAATTGGCATAGGATAATAAAAAATCTACCAAGCACAGATACGGCGGGGTGGAGTGGGAAGATTTGTGCTTCATGTGATGGACATGTCAATAATTTGTCAACTATTTTAGAGGCATCATATAATTCCATATTTTATTAGCTCAAGTTGATCGCTCTTCAGTATTTCTATGAGAAATATCATGGAGAAGACCCCAAACGCTGTAGGATACGATGGATAAAGAATTGCGTTGCTATAGAGTTTTCTTCGAGAGCTTACACACTACAATCGATAGAATCAACTCCAAATGCTAAACTGTACAAGGGACATTCCATAATAGATACCTACTACTTCAGTTGATATTCCAGCAATAGTCAATGGATCGTATGGATTACAGAGCACTTGAAAATGAAACAATAATGGTTCTGCGACTAAAATAACTATTGAAATTTAATTTCAGCTCTTTATAGTCACAATTCAAGTAAACGTATTGCGGTGAACCATATTCATTGATAAATCTTTAGTCTTGGTACTACAGATTCAATTCAATTTGAAAAAAAAATGAAAGGGTTGATTTGCCTATATAGCTATTAGAATTTAAGGTGTGACAACATCTTCTCGCAACAAGAAAACTGAGCTTGTAACCACAAGACTCGCCGTCATGTTTATAGGCTGGTTTATAATAACAGAGAATCATAACCGATAGCTGACAGTCTACATCTAGAATGTATCACTATTAATCTATGAAATATGACCAGTACAGTAACTTTCAAACTTTGCGTGCACGCATGAAACGTAGGACAATAGTGATGGAGAGAAATGATTATTTACTGTCTGTGAACAATAAAGATGACAAGTTCAGTTGACAGTAGAAGGTGAGAGGAAGTTGCAGATCCTCACGATGTGCAGATTCAAAGATGTAAAAAATAATTCCAGCTTGACGTGCGCATGGTATGATAACGTGCACATCGTGATCGTCTGTAACTATTTCATAGTGTTCTGAGTGATTCAAACTTGATATCAGTATTGTTTGCAGACGAAAAATAATAATTTCTGTTATAAATTTTGTCCTCCGTCTCGTGCATGCGTACAAGCTTCGAAAATGGCTTACTTATTGATTTCTGTCATCATCTCTCAGCCTAATCTGACTAAATGGAGGAACCGTAGCTTCTGTCTCATTATTATTTGAAGTTATGATTCAATTAACAAGTAATAGGTTGTTTGTAAATCAGAAACCGCAAGAGAAAATTCAGTTGCAATATTTTGATATTCAGTCACTTATTTACATGCTATATTTGTATTTGCTATTGCACTACAAATATTCATTGGATTGTGCTATCAACTGTGAAAAAAATGAGACCAGAATACCGTGCTCTGCAGTATACATGACGCAGACGGAGAAATATATCATTTATAGTTAACCAGAAACACCCTTGAATAAATAGACCGTCCAGTTTTTTGTGCATGCAGGCCTACAGAGTAGGATGATATACCAAAGTAATCAAAACAATGGTTTGCGAAAGAGGAACAGTAAGGAAAAAGGATTAGTATTTCCCTTGGAGCATGCTGTATAAGAGTCTTCGAATATATAATTTCGTTGCTGGAACAAGAAGAAAGGAGCTATGGAATCTGTCTAAAAAATAAATGAATATTCAAAACTTTTGCTAATATTTTAAACTATTCCTCAGAGTCCTTTTAATTTCTTTTCTTGTTCCCAAGTAACCAAGTTGGCAACAGCGCTAATTACACGCAGTAACAACCTCAGGGGTGTTGTGCATAGTGTGGCAACATTGTACAGTGCTAGTGACGTCATCAGGAATTTAAACAAGAGCGCCAAGCAACACCAAACAGAACAGTTGCCTTGCTTGGTGATTTATCACAGATTGATGAATATTTATGTATGGTTATTTTCAAATGAAATGACTGCAGTGAGGGGATGAGCATCATTGCATCCAAATGCCAAGAGGTATAGAGAGTTATGTAGTGATATAATTTATGATAATTTATGACCATTGCACAAATGGCCAACTTTGAATTCTAGCATGGCAATATTAATTATCGACTTAAATAACTGTCAGGTGGTGTGTTTCACTCTACTCGCCGATATTATACAGTGTTTTGTTTCTATTATAAATAATCATCAAACAAATTCGACCAAGAGAAATAAAACGCAGTGAAGATCCTTGATCAAAGTATCGAAACGGCAAAGTTTCAAATAAATATACAGAATTATAACTGATAACAATTTATTGAAGTCTTTGTTGGCAAATAATCGACTTTTATCCTTCAATCTCCTGGATCTGATTTAATGGACGGATAGATTTACTTCTCGAATAAATGAAATTTGCTTCATTGGAGGCCAGTTTCACCAACGTCAGTAAAATTTATGGGGAGATTATTTTTAGTTGATAACTATGGCAATGTTTGTATCAACAATAGTTTCCGATGAAATAATCTTAGAATTAATTTAACTGACGTTGGTGAATGACAGCAATGAAAACTACAAAATATTCCTGTTTGTGTATTATAAGTGACCTAAACATCCGTTCAATCATTTTGTGTCTTATCAGCGCAAGATCCTGTCCTTCCACCATTCTGAATTTTGTTTTTTCCACGTCAATCAGTCTATCAAATCCCTAAAAAAAATACCATGGCACATCAAACACATCCACTTTCTCAATCCGTGTCCAGAATTCAAATTAACTTTGATACATACAAACCAATACATGGAAGCACATCCTAGCGAAGACAATCACACATACGCACAATGGATTAGAGAGGGATGAAATGAGTTTTCCGATGAATTAGGTAAATGGGTTAAAGCAACGGGAGGGCGCATCCATCGATCTGTTTTGATCCGAAGTCCAGGGAAAGGCCGTGAAGCTGCAGAGAAAGATACATAGAAGACAATATCAAAGAAAAAATCAGAAGATACAACATAATATACAATTTGCATTAGTTTCTTACAAGCCAATTGCAAGAGCTTCATGTCTATGAATGAACATTTAGATGCCATGCTTTTTTTGCCACTTAAAGAAGATTTGAACAAAAGTGCACGCTTTAAAGGTGAAGCTTCTTTAATGTTAGCTGGAATAATAAGTAACTTTCAAGACCATATCACGTACTTGAGAAATCAATTTCCCATTTTGTCTTATTTCTGAGGACGGTACTTATTTTGTATTGAAAATCGGAGTTAATAGGATACAGGGGTGAAATTTGGATTTGAATTTTGAACGAATAATTAAAAGCACATGAGCGGATTTCCCATTCCTTTTCTTCGGCTCAGTCACGCTGATGACTAATTTCTCTGTCTCTCCCTTTATCTTACATCTTATCACCCTACTTGCAACCCAATTATCCACCTAATATCCGATGTTCATTATTATTGAATTCAAGTTCGATTCAATATAAATATGATTATGCTGTTCCTACATCTTTTCCATATTTCTGTCTTTATTTCTTCCTTTATATCTCTTTGTCTCCCTTCCCTTCTCCATAAGTTTCTCTTTCCTCTCTGTTACTGATCCTTGACTCAAAGCGAGGCAATATTCATATGTCGTCAGCCATGTATCGTGAAATCGTGACGATTGTCACATACAAATATTTCTTCCAATGCTTGATGAGACACTTTATGTATACCGTGTGTCCGGAGTATTCGTTGTCAAAGGACTTCAATATGAAAAATCAGTTTTCCGCAATTGAAAAGTCTCTGGAAGAATACCATGCCACATGATCTTACAGTATGTTAGTGTAACTGTATTCATCCCTCTATCTTATTTTGCATCATACTTATCATTTTAACAGGGCCAGATTTATCTTTCATGCCGATCCTGAACCTGCCGCCCCTCACCTGCCATTCTTATTTAAGTCGCAATTTTTTTTTACATCAAAATCTGTGCGCTAGGAAGTATACTGTTGTAAATTGTAAAAATAATACCCAACTAGTAAAAAATACATCGATTGAAAGTCAAACTGTCGATATACTACTCCACCTATGATTTCGTTGAAACTTGAAGGAAAAGACTTGTTTTAAAATTACAAATATTGGAAAAATAATGAATATTCGTGGTCAGACTCGATTGATCTTACATGTGCATGTATGTATGCGTGCGATATTAGCGACTCCCTCGTGAACTGAAATTTTGACACTTGGTTTAAGCTAGCGATGGTACGCAACCAATCAACGGATGGGCTTCGCCCGCACTGACCAAGCTTGACGTGGAGTCTTGAACCTGGGACATTAACAATGAGTGTACTAAGCACCGTGATGGATTTGTTCTGGCATCATTGTTATTCAAGATTTCACGTCGAGCTTGTTCAGAGCGAGTGGAGCCCTCCTGTTAATTGGGTGCAAAGCACCGCTGGTTGGAAACAAAAACACTGTTTAAAGTGCAACGGACAACATTATATTTCATTAGTGAGTCCCTAGTATCGTCATCTCACCCACAATGTGATGCTAAAAGTATCTTTTCACATAGTTTCATTGAAATTAGAGATGAAGTAGAAGATCAATAGCTTGAGCTAATTGAAAATTGCAATTTTACACAAACAAAACATTAGAAAAAGCTCAGGTCCTATTCTATTCTTCAGAATTATTTTCATTTGTGTTATCAAGACATTTTTCATAAACTTGTTTTTCTTTAAGAAAGGAATCAAATTTGCAAATTATCTGCAACACTTCCTGTTTTTTTTTTTGTATTTTTTTCAATCAATAAACACCGTTCTTCCGAAAATCACACGAACAAGCTAGACTGTTCAGTTCACTTAAAACCTAAACAAATAATTTGGGCGTAGCATTGGACCTCAGTAGCTCAAAGAAATACTTTGATAGCCTCCATAACTTGAAACATGTATCAGTGAATAGTGATTCACTTAAAAAAAAGTGCAATCAAAAGGTCTTCCGTAGAAATTAGATGCAAGCCCAAGTTCTCATATCTTACATGTGTTAACCAAATATAGTCCAGATGGCTATTAATGCGAACTGTGTACTTATTGCCTATGTTTAAATTTTTAGAAACCTGAGACAACTACTCGATTCAGCTTTTGCTGTTCAATTTGAAATTAGAATGATATCTTTGCAACAAAATTTGAAGTTATCAAGCAGTTTCAAATATTTTCCTTAAAATTTGCCGCCTCCAAGTATTTTCCCATGAATGCTCATGGTTAAATCCGGCCCTACATTTTAATACCATAAATTTCAATAAAAAGAGAAAATTGAATATAAAATAGTGCGTTTTATCTATCAATGTATGAGTTGAAATCTGTTTCACCGATGAAACCACATTCAGACTAAAGTCTAAAGCCAATGTGCAAAATAACCAAATAGCGACAAGAAAAAATCCCCATCTTCAAAATTTAATATGTATGCAATTTTCTCCAAAATTGAATGTATGGGTTGATATTCTGGATCCGCACATCATTAGACCTTATTTTGTTGATGGAAATTTGTCCAGCGAGAAGTATCTTTAGAATCGCATAGGTCCAAAATGTATGGGAAATGTTTAAATTATCTATCAACATGAAGGCTGTCCAGCTCATGCGACGCAATTTATTCAGGACTATTTAAACATGGTATTTCTTAACTTATGAAATGGTACGGAGGACCAATTGGATGGCCACCAAGGTCTCCTGACTTGAGCTCGTTAGATTTCTTTTCGTGGGATAATTTAAAATCCAATAAGTATAGACATGGGAGAGAGTTCTTCAATTTAAAAGAATTGGAACAGAAAATTATAGGGAAATGTGAAAATATTATACCTCGGCAATTAGGTAATGTTCGAAAGGTATTTTATGATAGATCAGGTTATTGTTCACCAGAAAATGGTTCACATTTCGAACATTTATTGCAACTTTCCAAATTTACTATTCATTTAACTAGATACCCTATCTTGTTCTTCCTTCTTAAATAAGATATTCTTCAATTTCCAGTCAAAAAAGACAATCTTTTTCATTTATTATAATGGAACATGTAAGAAAATATCGAATCCACAGCTTGCCTACCTTCTTTTACAAGTGAAGATCGTGCGTCAGCCATTAAGCAGTCACAGCACATAATTGGAGGAACATGACAACTGGATTGAACAAACTATATTATATTCAATTTTCTCTGTTTTTTTTTTTTTCTAATTCATTGTATAAAAATGGTAAATGTGATACAAAACAAGAAGGAGGGATGAATACACTACCATACTGTACAATAATGTTGCATCGTATTCATCCAGAGACTTTTGAATTGTGGAAAACTGATTTTAATTGTGTCTGGAGAACGTTTGCCACCTTTGATTGGTCTGGCTGTTCACAAAAAATATTGAAATTGTTCCCCGAGTATCATATATGAAAATTAGGACTAAGACTGTAAGTAAGATAACGGGATTTTTTTGCGAGCTTCGAAGTATCTAGCAGGAACTACCGTCGATGGGAAGTGTCTAGCAGTGTTGATTATCAATTTTCAACAATACTCTCTAAAATATACATGAAAATCAACATTCAAACTTCAAGAAAAGTGAATAATATTTTAACGCACTTCCAGTACCTGCCATCTATAAACTGGCCGTCAGCCCAAGCATGCAAGTATACATACGATCAAAGTACTCCATTCCACACATTTTATTTCTTTGAAAAAAAAAAAGTATGGAGAGCCTGAGATCTTGAACCATATTTATTCAATGTCTCGTAATCAGTTAAAGACAAAATGGAGTGAAAACTAATAATCTCACACAAAATCCACTAGGTTCACTTGAATATTAATAACTAATATCTACTAGAGTATGATTTCTCTTTTAATCGACTCTACATTAGCTTCACTTGATGTAATCTCCAAAATTACCTACAGAAATATTAATTTAAAGACTAGAGAAAGTGCAACCCGAGTAGCATTCGGGAGCGGATTATTTATCGTGTTCTGTGATGAAATTTTGATTGAAAAAAGGTCAATTCAGATCAAATATATCTTGGAGTCAAGTTGAACATTTATTACTGATATAGGAATGACCGTAGGATTGTTACATCTGTAGATAATCTTTCGAACTAGCTATGGAAAGATTTTTCACAAGGCCTTTCTAGAGATTTGATAAAGCAGAGGATAAACAAACCGTCATTTCTACTTTATTGACGCAGAAACGACCGGAATCAATTTTCACTGATTGTTTTTTTCAAGAATGGTTATATTGGAAGTATCGATAACTTATATGACAATAAATCGCTCAATGCTTGTGTAACGCAAATCATTTATACAATGATTGACCAAGGAAAGCTATTTTTAGGAATAGAAATTCCAAAAAGTCTTCAATTTATACGTATCTCGTGAAATTTTATTACTAATGGCCATCTTTAGTAACGACGTTAATTTAAGTCATTTTACTTGATATCAAAATATTTTGATGGATTTGAAACACTCTTAGGAATTACAGAAAAACCGTAAAACATTCTAGATTTGAACATTGACACAATCACAATATTAATTTACAGCATATCCAGAAAAAAATTCTAAACAGCTGATTCTATGAGGAGCAGATCTAAAGCACATATGTCTCAATTTTCTCATTCACAGAATGCTCACTTTTACAGTCTACATGAAAATAGCAACAAAGAAACACTTATCTTGAAGCAAAGACCATCTTCAAGGATTTTTACCCTAATTCAATTGACACACTAATGCGATAGAAAGGATATGGGTTGGAAATAAAAAACACTTACAATAATGCCTTCAACCTGAATAAACAAACATCTATACGCATCAACCTACCTCTTTCAGACAAAATTAATTAAGAATCCAGGAAATTGTTAAGAGATTATGGTACTGATAGTCCATTTAAATAAATCACGAACATCAAATGCGTTACGTTGTATAAAACCTAATAACCGACGCTCAAGCAATTTTCTATGTTCTTCAAGTGTAACTTTCATATTGTATACTCATTCTTGTTACAATATTATATTGAATTTGGTTCCCATATGTGAAAGAAAGAAAAATTTGTATTAATTTATTGTAAAATCTAACGTGGACTTTATGTGATTTACTTGTCCATCATTTGATAATATATTTTAACTTACTTGTACTGAGTACAAGAAAGTATTGTGAAACCGACAAAATCCACCTAACGAGATTTTGATAAATATCCATTTTGAGCATCCCTGAATCCATTTTGAGTATTTTCGGCTTGATGTCGGTACGTATATTTGTGCGTGCGTTCGTAACTCGCGAATCTCAAAGCTGGTTGAACGTATAATGTTGAAAGTTTGTATTTTAGACTGGTATAGGGTCTAGTTGTGCACCTCGTATTATGGTTTCAATCGTCTGTACCGGAAGTGCACTTTACTTGAAACTTTTTTTGAATTTTTCTAATAAATCTAGAATGATCAACCGTAGAATGTTGAAATTCAGTATTTGAACTTGATGTTGTATCAGAATGGTTATCTGCTATTTTTGTATGAATCGGCTAGGCCAGAAGTACACTTTACTTGAAACTTTTTTTTATTTTTTTGCATAAATCTATAATATATTGGCCGGCAAGCGTGCATCAGGCAACAACTTTTTCATTCCTCTTATCAAGAGGTGAATTATCAACCCTCAAAAAAGGCATGCGGTATCAAATAAAAGAGCCCCTTTTGTCACCAGCTCTCAGTCTACATATACATATCAATTCGAAGCTGTAATATACATAGCAGTCTACAAAATCGAATATGTGAGCCGGGAATTCCAATATTGGATAGTTGTAGCCTTAATAGCTATTATTTATCGAAGATCAAATTGATACTAACAGAAACTAAGAAATATTTAGAAGATAACAATGATGAGTAAAATTTCTCTAACCTTATTTTAGAAGATCCTATTGCTCTTATTCAGTACTTTCTTGTAGATAAACAGCAAAAACGGGTACAGTTCAATTTTAAAAATTTATACATCTTAACCACAAATGTTAATAAGAACACAATTTGATGATGAAAACACAGTGGATTCACAAAAAAAGAAAAAAACATATGATTTGGTCCATAAACACTTATGAAGTACATTCTCACAGTAAAATCTCACTTATACTGAATATATTAATATATTGGGATGTGCTAACTTGTTCAAACCATTGTAATTGAGAAATTTTTAGTTATTATTCCTGCGGCTCTCAAAATATATGACCAAAAATTTTAATACATGATAATATATGATGGCAATCATAGAATACGAATAACAAGAGATGGTGATTAAGGGTCCCGTACTGTAAATGTGAATTCGAGAATGCTCTAGATTGCGAGTTGATATTACCAGAAGTTCAATACTAAATTTGACTCTGTTCTATTATCTGGGCTCCGTATGCGATCCAAATATTCTTTCCATTTACTTGTACAAATAGACTGGGAGCTAGTGACAGGTGGGGTTCTCCAGTTTTATACCGCTTGCCTTTTTGAGGGTTGATAATTTATCTCTTAATAAGAAAGATAAAAATGTTATTGAATGATGCACGCTCTCCGGTCATAGTTCAAATACCAATTGAAGATCTGAGAAAAAAATGGTTTTCAAATTGCATGCCTTTGTAATGTTGAATAATTGAAATTAATCTAAAGCCAAGTACTGAAAGGCAAGCCATGCGCAACAGCCCAAGTGGCTCAAAGGGCTGCGTGAACTTGTGAAAAAAAAAAATGAAAAATGCATGCCAATGAAAAGAATTGAAGTTTCAGTCATAAAACTCTTGTAAAAAAATTGGCAAGCATTCCTCGTTGGCGCAAGGGTTTGAAATTGGGGGGTAATCTTGCATAAATTTTGCCGTGATTTCAAATTGCATGCCATTTCAACTAAAGGTAATTCGTTCGATGAATTGTCATTGAGGAAATTGTCATGCACCCCAGGATGTCCCAAAATGGAGGCATGCATCGAGGAAGTTGCAAAAAAAATAAAAAAAATTTCTGTCATTTTATTTTGCATGCCATTGTGTATTTCGTTCAAAATAATTTTTTTCAGACGACATGAAAATGGCACGCATGTTGCTTAGGCTCATCATTAATAAATTTTGGAGAAAGGGTTGAAAAAGAGTGCCCGTAAATTAATTCAGTAAAATTATCAAGAATTATTTCGCGAATTTATTCATTTAAATTTTTTGACTGATTTTAAACATTAATGGCCTAGGTGAGTCTCTTCCAAAATATTGCAGAGAGCTACAATTTAAATTATCCATAATGTTTCCATAGCAACAATTCCAAAAATACTCAATTGAAATCACCAGAAACATAAAATTTTCCCATTGATATCAGTATTAGCTTTAACTGGGTATAACATTACATTGCAACCAATAAGGCACTAGAATAATACTATATCAAAGAGTCCTAATAAGGACGAAACACGTATGTACAGTTGACATCCCAAGTCCTGAATTTGTGAAACATTAAGATTTTGAATCTTGCTATCAATAAAATAATAATCACACATATTAACAACGAAAAGAATAATAATTATGTTCCTACTTTTCCCCTGGAATAAGAATAAGTTATGTGGATGGAATATTGTAACAAAATATATTTTTGAAAGTTAAATCGCCTTCATCTGGAATTTAAGAGTAGGTATGTCTTCATTATCATGCAAAAATATTATTATCATTATGAAATAATAAAAAAGTCAATTATCAGGAAAAAAAAAATTATTATCATAGAAAAATCATACTTAAATAGCTAATTGAATGTTTTATAATATGAATGAATAGAAATGGAGAAGAGTCTGAAATTGGCAATAATTGCTGAAATTTAAATTTCTTCATCATAATTATTGTCAATTTCAGTTTCCTCTTCAGTAGTTTCACAACCTATTTGAGAATCAGTGTCGCTGTCATCATCGTCTGATTCATCCTTATCGTCCTTATTGTCGGCCCTTCTTACAATATCATCCTCTTCAACTTCATTTATTTTTATACTATTCTTCACTTATTTATGCCAAACGGAAAACTTACTGGTATAAAAGTATTGTTTATGAACCTAATTGTATTATTTTGAATATATAATCTGCATTATTATGAAAGATTCACCTCCTGCCATGTCTATAATTACAAACTAAATTGATCCTGGGGCAAATTTTCTTGATTTTCTCAGAATTTGTAAATGTTTGTCTTATGTTATATGCATTCCATTCTTTATTTCAACTTGAAGCATATTTCTCCATTGAAATACAAAACAGCATGCAAAATATGATTGGACAAAGTTGCATGTCATTTTCCAAATGAATTTGAAACAGCATTTATTAATGTAATATAAAATGGCAAGCAGAGTGAAGTCAGAGAAATTTTGCGAGTTTTCTATGCAATTTTCATTATTGTTTAAATTATGAAGGGCTTGAGCCAAATGCTTGCCATTTTCCAAATGAATTTAAAACAGCATTTATTAATGTAATACAAAATGGCACGCAAAATGAAGTCAGAGAAATTTTGCGAGTCTTTTATGCAACTTTCATCATTATTTAAAATATGAAGGGCTTAAGCAACATGCATGCCATTTTAAATTCATAATTATTCCACTATAAAATAAAGTTTTTGCTCCATTTGAGGTAATTTGAAATCACGGCTAATTGGTGCAAAATTTATGCAAGATTACCTCCAAATTTCAAGCCCTTGCGCCAACGAGGAATGCTTGTTAATTTTTTTACAAGGGTTTTATGACTGAAACTTCAATTCTTTTCATTGGCATGCAATTTGGAAACACGGCATTTTTCATATTTTTTTTTCACAAGTTCACGCAACCCTTTGAGCCACTTGGGCTGTTGCGAAAGCCTTGCCTTTCAGTACTTGGCTTTAGATTAATTCCAATTATTCAACATTACAAAGGCATGCAATTTGATATTACGGAAAAGACACTTTTTTTTCAGATCTTCAATTGGAATTTGAACTATGACCGGAAAGCGTGCATCATTCAATAATATTTTTATCTTTCTCATTGAGAGGTAAATTATCAACCCTCAAAAAAGCAATCGGTATAAAATCGGACAACCCCACCTGTCACTAGCTCCCAGTCTGAAAGTAGAAGTATTGTGAGATCCACAAACTACATATTTCGAGATTTTGATGAGAATATCTGTTTTGAGCATCCCTGAGTCCATCTTGACTATTTTCGATTCGATTTCGGTATGTATGTTCGTCTGTTCGTAATTCACAAATTTCGAAAGTCGTCGAACATGTAATGCTGAAATTCTATATTTAAGACTGGTCTAAAATCTAGTTGTGCACCTCACATTATGGTTGCAATCGTTTTAACTTGGAACTTCTTTTGAATTCCTCGCATAAATACAAAATAGCTAGCCATAGGATATTGAAATTCAGTATTTAGAATTGCTGTAGCATCTCAACGGTTATTGTTCATTTTTGTACCAATTGGCTGAGCCAGAAGTGCGCTTCATATGATAGATTTTTTGAATTTTCCGCATGAATTCAAAGCAATCAGTCATATTAAACACTTCTGTAACATCTTGTTGTGCACCTCGCATAATGTTTCCAAAAGTCTGTACCGAGAGTGCACTTTACTTGGAACATTTTTTTAACTTTTCTCATAAATCTAAAAAAAATTAACATAGTATGCTCAAATTCAGTATTCAGGACGATTGTATCATCCAGATATTAATATGCTACTTTTATTGACAACGATTAAGCCGGTGGTGCAGTTTACTTGACAGTAGGTCGTAGAGTATTAAAATTTATTATTCCAGTCTGCTGTAGTATCCGGAACAATTGACTAAACTGAAAGTGCATTTCAGTTGTTTTTTTTTTTTTTAGTTTTGCGCATAAATTTAGAACCAGTATTGAGGAATTTTGTAGCTCAAGAATATTGATCCTACAGTTTTCATAACAACCGACTGGGCCGAAAGCGCGCTTTACTTGACAGATTTTTAAAATTTTTTGGATGAATACGAAACGGTTTGCTGTGGAATTATGAGATTTTGTGTTTGAGTATCGTAATATTATATGCAAAAAATATATCCAATGATGTACAAGTAAGTCATATGATGTCCACGTTAGATTTTTATACTAATTAAGCTCACTCAACAAGAAATAATCGCGCATATAGCAATGAAAATTGATCATTGATCGCTTCATCACTCATATAATTACTTATAATCATTGAACTGTAAGACCCATCATTAAGATTTTAGATAAGCCTCTGAACAGATAATGAAGAGAGAATAATGTGAGAAATAAAAATATCTCGTCAATATAACGGTCTCTGTAGGACCTCGTTTCTACTCACGTACAGAACTACTGAACGAGTAACATTTCAAACCAGATTCTAGATTTTGAGACAACTCGAAATAATAAACGGCCTACGTGTTGATTTACAGATCCGTGTTAGCTAGAGGTAGGGTGCTACTTCTTGATTTAAGAGTTACCAGCGTCAAAAAGGCGGGTTCTACTCTTTTTTTACGGAAGACAATTGGAATAGCATTGTTTCATGACAAAATCTATATCTACTGTTAGAGAAAGCAGTCTTTAAAATGTCTAAACTCGTGGAGCATATGTTTAACCCTCCGTTGCTCGCGCGGCGTCTGTGAGACGCCAGTGAGTGTATTATAAAACATAATTTCTACAAGCGGAAGATGAGGACGGTCAGCTCCTACGTACCTTCCTAACAAAAGCCGATGTTAGATGACGCCACTCCGCTTTAGTCTATCACAAGTAGTTCATGAGATAGGTGCTAATGGTGTCCCAAAGACTCCCCGCGAGTTCTTGTGTAACAATACGACAGTCAGCTATTTTGTAATAGTCATGTAGTTTAGCCATCAAATTACGCATAATATTCAATATCAATTGACATGGATCGAAAATTAATTATTACTCCAGATAATGATGAAAACTCTGATAATTCAATGGAATTCAGTATTGCAGTTTTATGATAAGGTGCTCTTAGAATCAAATGATACCAGTGAAGATGAATACGATTATATTGATGAACAACTTGAATCAAGCGATTTAGAACATGAAGTGTCGAATGATGATATAAAATTGTAGAAAATGGAGATGGTAATGATGAGACCAGAAATATTGTTTTTGAGAAAGAAAAAGATACTAAATAGAAAATGGAAAATCCTCTTCTCAACGTGAGGACTTGTTAAAAAAATATGGTTACTCATTTGCCTGGTTTGAAATATATCGCCAAGGGGGCAAAATCAGCTTTAGCTTCCTGGAGCATGCAAACTCCATATGTCTTTCCATAAATGAGTAATTCAATCCGTTATATCAGAGTTCTTAGTTTTCTCATGGATATAATTTCTTCTACATATTTTTTCGATGTTTGATTCAATAAACGTCTACCGAAAGGATCATACTTCACATATTACCCAAAATAAACATTAAAATTCAAATACAAATAACAAATCTAAGCATTTTTATTTGGTGTCTGTCAGACGCCGCGCGAGCATTGCTGTCATGATAAGTAGCGCGCACAACGGAGGGTTAAAAATCCTTACATGTTGCCTTAAAATTACATTTTACTTGTTCGTAGACATATTCAGGTCTTGTTCTAATTGATTATAGAAGAAATATTTCAGTGATTCAGATTTTTTAATATTATCATGCTACATGCGCTGTTGGCGATGCATAAAATAAAAAAAAATTGATATCGATATCTCAGATTAAAAATTCTAATTAACCATGCACCAAAGACATCCCTTCGGAGCAATTTATCAAGCAACTCAAATATAAATTATCCTTTTTTTGTTACCCCGTTAACCTTCTGTCTTGCAAGATAATAATTTTTAATTAATATCTCCAACAAAGAGAGATAATTAGAATAAAACATCATTGTTAATTAATTAATAATAATCTATAACGACCGATCAAGCGGCCGGGGCGGGAGAATTAAGGTGGTGAAAGTTGGAAGTAATGATTAATCGTGGCACATACGCTGTAAATAACTATCTAGGGCCTAATTACCCCCAGACAATAACTAATGAACGAGGAGATGGATCCAAACAGAGTATAGAACGCTTTATAACGCTTTTGTAGAACGTGACTCGTGACTTGACTGAGAATGACGCCACTTCCGGTTTGATGTATTCGAATTTAATGTGTTTTATCTTTTCGCATATAAGTCATGGGCGTCGAAAGCTGGAATAGATTCACAATCAGTGAAATGCGGAAGGAGTTTTCGTATTAACTTCTCAACCATGAATAGAAAACGACAATCACAATTCCTTGTCACTAAGTTAATATGAAATTCCGGTGTTTAATTATAGCATTTTGTTCAACAGGAATTGCACTTACTGTGGTAATATATTCAATGAAAGAAGCAATTAGATCAAGACTATTCGCGACAATTTGATTGATATAATGAAGCAGACCAGACTTGTAGATCAGCACCATGGTATACTGTGCATGAATCTGATATAGTATCATTTTGATTAAGTATTATTATACTGCAAGGATAAACTCTGGCTTCGTATGACACTGCTTCTTTTATTTCGAGAAGATATTTTTTGAAATGTACCCAAATAAAATCGCCGCCTATGATGCACGCATATATATACACATAAATGTATGCGAGAATAGAGCATAAATCAAAAGAGAAGCAAAGCCCCTCGAAAGCTTCTTTGTATCACAAAGATATAAATATTCAGCTATATCATGTTTTATTACAGTTTACACTCAATCATATCAAACTTGCCATTCAGCACATCAAACTTGAATATATAAAAGAAAAAAAAATCTGTATAAAGAGAGTGGATGAGGTGAAATGGAAAAAATCTGACGTGAACATCAAGTGACTTACTTGTACATCATTTGATATATACACAAATTTATTCAATGAAGTTTTCTGTAACTTCAGATTATAATTAATATAATTTTAATAATATTTTGCTATGTGAAATGTCAAACAGAATCAAGAAATTGACAACAGATTATCATTGCCCATCTTATCGTTTTAATTGAACTGATTGTTTTATACGGCAAATTCTGAATGCCTGTTATACATATGAACTGAACTTCCGACTCGGCCGATTGATACAAAAATAGTAGGTAATCATTTTGATGCTACAACAAGTTCAAACACTAAATTTCAATATGCTATGGTAGTCCAGGCGGAATGTCGAAAAATAGGGGCAAATTAGGAAAAAATGCGAACTTGATGAAACTTTGGTATATTGTTTTCAGTCTTAGCTCATCAAGTTCAATTTCGTGGATCATTGAATTTTTGATAAGTTTGACTCGAAAAACTTGTTTGTAGACCTACTAAGATCCAAAATACACTTCAAAAAAGTAAAAAATTTCTTAAAATCTAAAAAAACATTAAAAATGGGGGGTTTCGCTAGTTATCTTTTATTTTTCAATTTTTTTCATGGTACCTAGTTTCATTCTGACGCAGGGATCAATCAACAACCCACCCCTTACCCTGCCTACCTATGCCATTATAACTGGAGGCACGGTAATGCCCCCATAAAGACCAGTCAATTGAAGCGAAAGAGCACTACATACCTTTCTCGAAGAGTTTTTTTGAACCCTCATAACTAGGATTTGGATTATACCTACCAGATAAACAAAATTCTTGGGATATATTGTCAATAGTGGACTTATTAAGTTTCAATTGCATAGTTCTTATACTTTAAATTTTATTGACATCTGAAAAAACCACGATTTCGTCACTGACTCGCTCACTGATGATTATCAAAATTCTTGGGCTACTTCTTGAAGTCCTAGAATGCTGAAATTTGGTATGTAAGCTAGTATTGGTACACAAACAACAACAAAATTCTAAAACTTGAAACTTCTACTCCCAACCACTTGAACCGCTGCAGTCTAGTTGGGCAATCGGTAAGAGGGACCTTAATCTGAGTATTCCAGTTGGACATTTTAATCCCTTATAATGCAGATATCGGATTTACCTGTGTCAAGTACTCATCCACCTCCATGACTGTATGATTATGATGTTTGCAAATTATTTATACATTTTACAATTTCGATAACATTTAGTTTTTAACTTCGCCTACTCCTAATACTTTGTACTGATTTGTCATTTCCCTAATTGTATGTATAGCTTCAAGAGTTAAAAAGTTCTAGAAAAAATTGCATTCAAATTGGTAGCTTTGCTTTCATCAACGAATGAAAGTGAAGAAAATATAATATTTGCGTTTCATCAGTTATTTATTATTCAGTGATCATGGAAATAAATCGCGTAGTTAGTGAAAAGGGATAGAGATTGCTAGTTATTGACAATTTTAAATTTTGCGTATCTTCGGCAACAAACGACAGAATGAAATGGTGTTGTACAAATAAAAATTATCGATTTACCGCTGAAGTATATACGAATTGTGAGTTTAAAATAATGAACAGTGACTTGATTCATAACCACGAAGAAGAATTAAACATTGAACGGCAGGCGCTAAGTAATATTGTCGAGAGAAAAACAGTCTCCGACCTTACCGAGAAACCATCCAAGCTGATTCGTTTGGTGTTTGAAAGAAATTAATAGTACTTTAGAGTCTCGTATGATAATTGAAATTTGATGGAATACAAATAAAAGCACTATCTTATATACAGAAAAATACAGGTAGAGAAATGTCCAACTGGAAGAGCTTATCATGCGTGCCCTTTTCGGTTGTAAGGGATTATCTCAGGTACAATGCCCAACTCGAATACAGCCACTTAAACTAGGGCATGGAAATTTGTATGAGACTTCCACAAATTTTGATGCTAGAGATCTGAATATTGATACAGAGACTCCTTATTATGAATCATAGTAAAATAAAAACTTACTAAAAGAAGTGTAATCCCACCAAAAACATTTTCATGTAAAATGTTGCCAAGACGAAGCCATATGGCTCGCACTGTGAAAGAGTTATTAGATCTCATGTAGAGCCAAGCTTCTAGCTCTACACGCTCTAATTCTACAAGCCATAACTTCACAATTCTACACCTCAGGCAAAATATGCGACTTGGCCATTTCGATACATTCAAATGGGCATAAAGTGAGAAATTCATTCACTATTCATTAGTTTTCTGCTATACAATACTTCGAATAGTTCTCTTCCAAATGAATGGTGGCTAGACAGGCAGATGGACAAGCAGGCTTGTAGAATTAGAGCTTGTAGGATTAAAGACTTGGCTCTCAATATGACAACTTTTTGACAGTGCGAGCCATATAGTCTCGTCTTGGCAACATTTTACTTAAAAATACTTTTGTTGAGATTCCACTTCCTTGAGTAAGTTTTTATTTTACTATTATTTATAACAAGTAGTCCCTATATCAATTTTCAGACCTCTAGCATCAAAATTTGCGGAAGTCTCGTACAAATTTCCTTCCCCTAGTTTAAGGGATTGGGGGTGAAACTTCCAATGTTCAGATTTTTGTTGTTGTTTGTGTACCAATACTAGCTTACGTACCAAATTTCAGCATTCTAGGACTACAGGAAGTAACATAAGAATTCTGATGATCATCAGTGAGCGAGTCAGTGACGAAATCGGAGTTCTTTTCAGATATCAATAAAATTTAAAGTAAAAGAACTATGCAATTGAAACTTTATGCCTGGTACCACGAGCTCTATTTTTGTCAATACTAGGAGCATTCTGTCAAGATGTGTTTTGAGGCAATTAAAATTTTCCTAAATACTTTAGAAAATAATCTCCAGATACAAATTACGGAAAATTTTGTTAATCTAGTATAATCCAAACCCAAGTTATAAGGGTTCAAAAAAACGACGAAGCTCTTCGAGAAAGGTAGGTAGTGTTGTTGCGCTTTGCTTGGCTTGTCTTGGCGAGGGTACTACCGTGCCTCCAGATATGGTGGCATAGGTAGGCAGGTAAAGAGTGGTTGTGCACTGATTTCTACGTCAGAATGGAACTAGGTACCATAATACCATAAATAATGTTGAAAAATCAAAGATATTTAGCGAAAACCGCCATTTTTTATGTTTTTTTAGATCTTGGAACTTAGTGGGTCTACAAACAGGTTTCACGTATCAAATTCATCGGAAATTTGATGCTCTACAAAGTTGAACTTGATAATCTAAGGTGTAGGAATGGAGGGGAAAAAGTTACAGGACAAAAACTGAAGAAAGTGCCAAAATTTTGTGGTTTTTCCCTCCCCCTAAAAATTGCTTCGCGAAGTTTTGGTTGAAAAACATGAATATAACACTATTTGGTGATCAGAAACAACATACCAAGGTTTCATTAAGTTCGCATTTTTTCCGACCTTGAAGTACATGTCGACTGGACTATGGCTGATCATTCTAGATTTATGCAAAAATTTAAAGAAAGTTCCAAGTTAAGTGCACTTCTGGCTTGGCCGATTCATGCAAAAATAGCAGATAACCATTCCGATGCAACATCAAGTTCAAATACTGAATTTGAACATCTTACGGTTTATCATTCTAGATTTATTAGAAAAATTCGAAAAATGTTCCAGATGAAGTGCATTTTCGGTACAGACGATTGGAACTATAATGCGAAGAGCAAAACTAGACACTATACCAGTCTCAAATACAAATTTCAACATTATACGTTCAACCAGTTTTGAGATTTGCGAGTTACGAACGCACGAACGAACGCATGAACGAACATACCCTAAAATAGTCAAAAAGGTTTTAGGGATGCTCAAAACGGATATTTCCATCAAAATCTCGATAGGTGAATTTTGTCGGCTTCATAAAATTTTCTTGTACTCAGTACAAGTAAGTAAAAAGGTACCTAGAGCAAATATTCCCAGAAACTAATCAGAATCTCACAGTGTGTAAGTAATTGGGTTCATAAGTAATATACTTAGGTCCAGTTGCATGAAGCATTGTTAAATTCAATCATTTTGTCAATTATTTAAATACATGTTTCCAACTTCTCTTTCCGTCATTAGGATGATAATATTTGTACGGATGATTTTGTGATGAATGCAATTCAGAATTGTTATCTTATTGTTATAAATAAGTAACTCAGTCTTTGTATTTTGTTTGTTTGGACAAACGTTATTCTAAAATTGAGTTAACAACATGTTAGCTAACAATATGTTAACAATTCTTTATGCAACTGGGCCTACCAGCTGGATTTATGTTAGAATAGGATCCCATTGTCAAACATTATGTATAAGTACATGAAATGTTGCTTTCATCATAGCTAGAGATTCATGAAATTGCATCTATAGGTAAATTAATGGTTGCCCAGTGGTCGGAATTCGACCGTAATTAATTATATTGTTGCGTTTGACCGTAATTGAATTTAAGCCTCCATCCCCGAGGGGTTTCAAGTAAAATTAACTTGATATTCAAAGCTCCATGCGAATGTGGAATAAAAATAGTGGTTTCCATTCGAGATTTTAGAGTTATTCCATCTTTTCCATCCTTCGGAGGGAGGAGAAATTATTATTTCTAATCAGTGAATATTTCTCGATATATTCCAGCAAATAATAATATTATGTGTATGCTTATAGTTTGAGCTCTCTGCACTCCTTCTCTACATAAATTTTGAATATGTTGAATCTCACATTCTTCCGTGAGCACGGTATAAATTCTGCTCTGCCCGTGAAATCAAAATAGAACACTCTGTATTCAATTTCAGCTTTCTGCACTCCTTTTTCATATATATTTCAAGTATGTCAAACCTTACATTCCTTCGTGCGTGCTTTACAATATTCTCTCTCAAAGTAAAACAAAAATGGGATGTCCTGTATATAATTTCAGCTACCTGCACCATTTTTCCATATGAACTTCAAGTTAGCCAGATCTCACATGCGCCCGTCACAGAATTTTCTCTTCACGTAAATTTGAATTGGACATTATATAATTTCTGCTCGATGCTTCTCTTCCCCATATAAACTTGAAGTATGTCAAATCTTACTTTCTTTTGTGAGCGCGGTACAAAGATTTTTCCGCAAATAAAAATGGGACACTCTTATGTAGTTTCAGCTTTCTGCACTCGTTCATTCAAACTTCAAGTACGCTAAATCTAACATTCCTTCATGCGCGCGTTACGAAGTTCTTTCTCCACATAAAACTAGAATGGGATATCCTGTATTTAATTTTAACCTCCTGCACTCCTTTTCTACCTGAACTTCAAGTATGCCAAATCTCATATTGCTCCGTGCGCGCGTTACAAATTTTTCTCCACACGTGAACCTAAAATAGGATACCTGTACGTTATTTCAGTCTTCTGCACACCTTCACCATATGAACTTTAAGTGGGTATTCCGAATCTAACTTCCCTTTTGCGGTTGATACAAAGTTTAATCTCCACGTGGAATAAAAATGGGACACCGTGTATATAATTTTTGCTTTCTGCACTTCTTCCTCATATAGACTTCAAATATGCCAAATCTAGCATTCCTTCGTGCACGCGGAACAAAATTTTCTCTTCCTGTGTCTTCAGTTTCTGCTTTCTGCACTCCTTTCTCATATAAACTAATCTCACATTCCTTTGTGCGCGCAATATGCTTGAAAAAGGGTTCACAGCTTTCTTTTAACGTATTGATATATAGATTAAAGTGGGACATTCTGTATAAAATTTTTGCTTTCTGCACTTCTTTTCTATAAAAACTTTATGAGTATATGCCAAATCTCACATTTCTTTTTGCATGCAATATGCTAAGCAAATTTTTCTCCTTACATAGAATAAAAATGGAACATCCTGTTCATAATCTTTGCTTTCTGTATGCCAAATCTAATGTAACCGTTTATTCTTTCTGTCAAAGCGAGACATCTCCGGCCGAATTATGCGAGAGAAATTTTTTTTTGTGTTTTACAAGTATTTTATCAAAGAAGGAATAATAATACCGACACAAAATAATCAAAGCACCAATGAAAGGTAACTTGTATGAGTTGACGTGGCTTCTAGATAGTATTTTTGTATTTTTTGAACGAAAAAATCAGTATTATAATATCGGGTCTGCGACTGCTTAAAATTATTCTTAACTTGATTATCCTTAAATTATCGCTTCGTCTGTTTGCGAAAGCGGGACTTTCACGTCCTCGCTAGGGACAGCTCAAAGCGAGACGTATGGTCACGTTAGCCAAATCTCGCATTTTTTGTACATTGTGACGAATTAGGCCCCAAAATCCGTCACTGTTGCACAACCCAGAGCCTTCTGCTACCGTCAATAATTTTTCAGTCCATCACAATTTTATTCACCTCTTGCGCACCCTGTAAACTTTAAATTCAGTAACTCTGCTTCAACATACAACGTCATTTACCGTTCGTTCATCAGTTTTCAACTGATTCAAATACCGTTAATATTTCACATGTGGATGAGTAAGGTTAGGTGTTAACAACACCTGAAATTAAAGGAAATTGAGATCGTATGATCCGTATTTATGTCTTGTATCTTACCGTAATAAAGTCTGAATGTAATCCACCGTTGACCTGTAAATATGTTGTATATTGTATATTTTCTGATGTTATGTTCGTGACCGCTGACAAACACCCGAATAATAACACCTGACATTTGACAGTTCAACTTACCGACATAATCTACATTATCGACCGATTGGAAAATTATTTAGGACAATTTTAATATCAAGAAAATAAAATCAGAAAAGGATGTATTCGACAGAAGAGTAATAAGAAATGTATTATTGTAATGAAATTTGTATTTGTAAAATTACTTCTCCTTTTTTTCTGTATGTCTTATTTATATTATTGCTAGCGCTAATATGAATTTAATTTTAAAAACATGTTAAGTAAGGTTTCATTAAAATATGGGTATAAATAAGGCCTTCTGGCCGACTTCAGTCATTTCTTTGTAAGTCAAGTCTTCTGAGCAGCCGTTCCAAGTACGCTACCAGTTCCGATACCGAGCGTCATCTTCAGAGGGTCTACCGTCCAAGTGAAGTTTTGTGCTAAGTCCGTTAGCACCACTGTCTGACACGATTTGTGAGTTTGTTTTGTTTTTTTCTAAGTCCGAATTTTTGCTGTTTTGAACTTTGAATATTTTTGCTGTTTTAAACTTAGAATATTTTTGCTGTTTTTGAACTTGAAATATTTTTTGGATTATTGAACGTAGAAGCACCGCTGAAGAAGTCTTCGTGATTTTGAAGCGTTTGATTATTCAACGTAGAAGCACCGCTGAAGAAGTCTTCGTGATTTCGAAGCGTTTGATTATTTAACGTAGAAGCACCGCTAAAGGAGTCTTCCTGATTTCGAAGCGTTTGATTGATTTAACGTCGAAGCACTGCTGGAGGAGTCACCTGGTGACTTCCCAGTATCGAACCGCCTTAACGTAGAATCACTGCAAGGGAGCAAGTTTGGTTTCACCCGCATAGAAAGTTTCTCGTCATCTGCGACCGCCTGGGTCCGTAATGCGACCGCAGGTGTCGAGTGTCATGTACCGTCGTTCCGTCACCGTCAGCCGAAGTATCTCCGTGCAAGTGTTCTGTAAAATAATGTTCTATGTTCATCGTCATCGTTGTGTGTAATAAATCTAATTGTGACACCTACCTCCTGATGATTATTTCTGACAACCCTAACCCTTCCCGTCTGAGCTATCCAGCCGTCCGTCATAGAAAAACTGCGTCACCGACCGTATTGGCACCCGAGCACACCGTTAGCAATTTTCAACAGCGACGTCGAAAGTAACAACCACGCCATCAGCGAGGGTATTGTTACAGCATGCAATATGCTCAAAAAGGGGTGGAAAGTTTTCTTCAGGTATTGATATATAGATTAAAATGTGACACACCTGTATATAATTTCCGTTTTCTGCACTCCTTCTTCATATAAGCTTCACGTATATCTAATCTTACATTCCTACGTGCATGCACTATGCTTAAAAAGTGAATGGAAAGTTTTCAGTTCACGTATGAATTTATAGACAACTGTTACAGATAAGAGTAGCATCTATGGAATGACTCCGCTCTGACAAATACGTAATAAATTCAGAAAATATTTGCACTTTTCTTGCAACAATCATACCAAAATATTATTGCTACGGTATTACTTATAGTTTAAGTATGACTTACATATTTCAATAGGAACAGAAAAATCATAATTTTTCATTCTACGAACATAAAGTTACATATAGCAGAACATCGTATTTCATTCTGGATTAATGTATTTTGTTGAAAGCTCTGGAACTACATAGTTATACAAACACAGACAGAGTTTTATCGGTAATGTTGTTGCATAGTGAATTTATGTTAGTGTACCAGTAAATCTGTTTCTACATACGCCATATGTAAGTACGTAAGTCAAACTGATGCTTTTCCTATGTACATCAGATTTAATTTGTATATGAAATCCATTTATGCAGCATTCCTTTTTTTCACTGAGAGAATATTGAGCACTTAAGAGTTGCTTCTCTCTGCAAAGTAAATATGAGAAAACAAACAATCGGAAAAATTTTCTAAAGTGAAAATCAATTTTAGACCGAGCGTATTACCATCTCTGTTTGGTGTTCAAAACAGCGAAGACTTTCGGCAAAACTTTAAATGTACACGAACTCGATATTGAGTTTTTCACGATATCCAACCAAAATTATTTAATAGATATTTGATTTTTCCATGCTTAATTAATTCACATCTTTCACGAGATGCGAGATGTGATATGAAACTATTTCAGATATAAGGTATTTCATATCACAACTAAAATATATTTAGTAACACTTCTAAAAAAGTTTCAATTCAACAAGCAATGGAACTGAGTCTCAATTTGCGATAAAGTTTTGGCTGTGTTACAAGTGGAAATTTTGTCCGCAACTACCTGTTCAGTATGCAGATATTTTACTATAGGATAATGCCAATCTAGTGATATTTGCGCTCCATAAAATCTAAAGATATATTAGTGAATGTTGCCAACAGCAAGCAGCGTTTTTCCACCACATGAATTTATGATTTATCGGGACTTTCGCATTCAAATTTTAGCAATTACCAAACTTATGCAGTTAACATATCAAGAAAAAGGAGAAAGACACTATTTCTCATGCAGACACAGTTTATATCGCTATTAGGATCTATTCTATCTCAACAGCTGGAGAAAATCTGGAATAACATGAAGAAAACGACGTGGTTACTTGAACGATAATTGTTGAATCGGACAGATTTGTGATATCGAACAGCTCCTAAAGAAATATGGCTTAGAACAGATTTTCATCCAAATCAAGAACGAAATACTCAATAAACTGAATGTCCAAATTGGGTATCGATTGATCTGTCTTGTTGACCAGTATGCGATAAAATATTTGATTTTACCAAACATCGAAATTTAACTGTTGACAAACGTGACTAAGTATATCAGTCCTTGCACATAATTTTTGTTATATGCATGAAAATTAACAAGACTGTATGACAATCAAAGCATGTAGATATTTTTTTGTTATTTTTATTTTTCACACGATTGAAATTTCCCGTCTGTTTACAAGCCTGTAGGTAGTATGTTGTTTTTCCATTCAAGCTATGCTTGCTTAGGAAATGTTGTCTTACTACTTATTGGCAGAGGCGGTAAGTTGAGTATAATGGATCTTCCAACAGAATACCTATTTATTGATATAAAATTTGAAAGAGCTATCATCACAATTTCTTATTAAAATAGAATTCTACTCATATTCGAACACGTCGAATTTGATACTAGGCCAGACAATGAGATTTGTGGGCTAATTAATTCTGGAAAAGCTGGAAACGGGTTCAATCTTTTAATTTGCATCTAAAAAGAGTTTATTGGAATTTACATCAATTTTCTGCTTGTGCTGTATGAGAGGTTTCCCAAAAACCTGGAAATTTTCAAATTTTTTCAGTTTTCCACTAATAACTCCTAGACGATGCATTTCAGGAAAATGTTATTGTACATAAATTGAAACACAGAAATTTCTGCGTCGGATAATTACCTTATATTTGAAATAACGTGGATTATCAGGTACTTACTTGTATTGAGTACAAGGAAGTATTGTGAAACCGACAAAATTTACCTATCGAGATTTTAATGGAAATATCCGTTTTGAGTATCCCTGAATCCATTTTGACTATTTTTGACTTGATGTCGGTACCTATGTGCGAGCATTCGTAACTAGCAAATCTCAAAACTGGTTGAACGTATAATGTTGAAATTTTGTATTTAAAACTGGTATTGAGTCTAGTTGTGCACCTCGCATTATGGTTCCAATCGTTTGTACTGGAAGTGCACTTTGCTTGAAACTTTTTTCGAATTTTTCTAATAAATCAAGAATGATCAACCGTACGATGTTGAAATTCAATATTTAAACTTGATGTTGTATCAGAATGGCCATCTGCTATTTTTGTATGAATCGGCCTAGCCAGAAGTGCACTTTAGATGACACTTTTTCAAATTTTTTCTATAAATCTAGAATTATCAGCCATGGCATATTGAAATTTAGTGTTTGAACTTGTTGTAGCATCAAAATAGTTATCTACTATTTTTGTATCAATCGGCTAAGCCGGAAGAGAAGTTCATGAGTATAACAGACATTCAGAATTTGCGGTATAAAACAATCAGTTTATTTGAAATATTAAGGTAGGCAATGATAATCTGTTATCAATTTTTAATTTTGTTTGACATTTTACATGTCAAAATATTTTTCACTAAATTTCATTTCATAAGCATGACAGAAGCGACAAAATTAGATCGAATATGCTTTTTCATACAAATTTGAAATTAATTTTCATTACGTTGGTCACATGGTCCAGCTTTAATTCCAGCATCATTAAACTCCAAATACTCATACTTATCAAACCTCTTGAAAGCATTAAAAATAAAATGCGGCACTGAAATCTACGACTATCTGACGGTCTAAAAGTACAAGAAAATATTGTGAAACCGACAAAATTCACATATCAAGATTTTGATGGATATATCCGTTTCGAGCATCCCTGAATCCATTTTGACTATTTTTGGCTTGATGTCGGTACGTATGTACGTATGTATGTGTGTATGTGCGTAACTCGCCAATCTCAGAATTCATCAAACGTATAGTGCTGAAATTTCCCATAAAAGACTGGTATAGGATCTAGGATGTGCTCCTCGCATTATGGTTGCAATCGTCTGTACTGGAAGTGCACTTTACCTGATACTCTTTTTGAATTCTCCGCAAAAATCTAGAATGGTTAGCTGTAGGATACTGAAATTTAATATTTGAAATTACTGTAGCATCCAAATGATCATCTCCTATTTTAGTTCCAAACGACTAACCCGGAAGTGCACTTCATATTACAGACTTTTGGAATTTTTCTCATAAATTTAGATTAATCAGTCGCAGAATATTGAGATTTCGTATTAGGCATTTCTATAGCATCTAGCCGGGAGTGCAGTTTACTCGAAACATTTTTAAATTTTCCACTTAAATCCAAAACGATTGAACGTAGAATATTAGAACACAGTGTTCAAGATGATAGTACTGTCTCACTGTCTAGATGCTTATATCCCATTTTCATTGGAATCGACTGAGTCGAAAGTGCACTATACTAGACTAGATCTTGGAATTTTGCGCCTATATTTAGAGCTGTTAGCCGTAGAATCCTGGAAATCACTATTTAGAAATTTTGTAGGATAAGAATGATGACCTACTGTTTCCATAGCAACCAACTAGCTGGAATGATGAGATGTTGTGTTTGATTATATATATCCAATGATGTATAAGTAAGCCACGTGATGTCCACGTCAGATTTTTCACTAACTTATACAAAGTAAAAGTATGTATTGTGAAACGGACAAAATTCACATTCCGGGAATATCTGTTTTGAGCATCCCTGAATCTATTTTGCCTATTTTTGGCTTGATGTTGATACGTACGTATGTATGTATGCATGCATGTATGTGCGTTAGTAGCTCGCAAATTTCAAAACTCGTTGAACGTATAATGTTGAAATTTTGTACTTTGAACTAGTCTAGGGTCTGGGTGTACTGGAGGTGTTCTTTCTTCTAAATTTTTTTTATCAATATTTGGCATAAATCTGATATAGTTAGCTGCAGGATATTGAAATTCCGTATTTAAAATTGCGTTAGCATTTTAATGACCGGTGGACCCATGACCTGGCTGTTACTCCTCTAGACATCAACACCTCAAGTTTGTTTGAAAATTTGTCAAGGATATTTTTTACTTAAGGAGCATCAATATTGGCAGAAACACATTATGTCACTTGTATGTTCAGAAAAAACTGACTGTTCTTCTTCTGCTATATCCAGCATGGACAAGACAATGCAAGGTGCGTAAGCCTCGCTGAGCAATTCCTGTAGCTCACTGCCTTCCATTATGGAATCGATAGCCCTCATAAACGACATGAGCAGAGGAAAACCATCGAGCCTAACGATTAGAGAACTGATTTCTGAATCAGGACCAGATGAAGCTATAATATCTCGTGCCTTTATATAAAAAGTTTCATGAAAAGCTTCGAGGTAATTTGTATTTATTGCAGCATAAAGCAGTGCTGAACAAAATGTATCATAGTTGGATGGCGGAGCATTGATGAACGGTAGGCACATTATGCATTATACCTGATTTGAATAAGCTCGATTCTGAGTTACCTTTTCCATGAATCCATTCCAACTTGAAATGTCCATACGTTCTTGCCATTAGTCATACGCCCATATAAAATCAGTGGCCAAATGCCTTATTCTGGAACAAGGAATTTATTTGTTAAGATTGAGTTATGTGAATTTTACAGAGGCCTGCATTGGCTACATTTTGAAGAACAACGTCTGATATCGTCTCATATTCTCCCAAAGTTCAGGCACAAGGGATATTTTTGTCTCTCTCTATGGTGGTCCTTTCGAATTTAGAAGGCTCAGGTGTAGTGCACTGGGTGCCTTTTATTGCGTGGAATGTATTAGTTCCACCTGAAGTGTCAATGTTCACGTCAGCATTGTCAAAGACAAACTGTGTGAGTAATTTAGATGATAGAACATGTTTAACAGGTTGTTTCAAGCATGAAACTTCGTATTGACGCATTTCATTATATGTGCAACTATATAAATAGATCCCTTGGACCGTATTTCTGGTAAATCAGCACCTCTAGCCCAACATGTGAAGCTGATCGAAAGTATTCTGATCGCGTAGCACCAATAATTGTGTGGGTGGGCAGTAGACTTTATCATATCGGCATTTATTAGGAGTTTATGAAATAACCCAAGTGATTCTGGACAACCATTATTCTATCCCTTGAGGGATGCACTATAATGTTCAAATATATTGTTTATCACATATTATACATCTGACATTCAGAATACGACTTTTTTTTGGATGATGAGAGGAGATTATAATTTTTTCAACCTGCATATCTCTCTGACAGCTCTACATAATTTCAAATGTTTGGTACTCATTCAACACAGAATTTGGTGTTCTCCAGTTCATAAAATAATAATATTTTCTTATAGATGTATTGGTAATGAGTGAAGAGATTAAGATTATTTCCTGCTTATATAATTATAATTAGATTAGCCTACACCTCCTTTCATGCCCTAGGTTGCCTGGCCTATACTTCTGAGTAGATCTACCAATCGCATGAAATATTCTATGATACCTCAGATTGTAAAACGCTTGTTACAAGAGTTTTCACTCAACGAGTAAATTGTTACAGTGCGTGAAAATTTTGGAAAACAATATAAAATTAAAATATGCATATTGTCTACCAAAAATTGTAATACAAAACTTGTGCCCTGAATATTTTACAGCGTACCAGCTAATAAAAAACGCACGCTTCGCAGTCGTTTCTCAAACAGGTCTATCGCGCTGTAAAATATTACTTTGACGCATACGATTGTGAGTAACTATTGTGAGCATCACGGTCAGTGAGAACATTTGTACCGATTTCGCATATTTGGACATCTCGTATGTACTTATGAACCTTAATACTGAAATAATTATTTCATTATTTCATCTTCCAATTCATTCCATTCCAAATTCAAAAAGTGAGAATCAGATCTCTCCAAATTGAGAAATGGAGGGCATCAGGGGATAGAAAGTTTGGTAAATTATGGATAGATGGCATAATTATTAGCGACTATCTCAGTAACATCCAGAGAGAATTATGAAATTTTGCCTAGTTTCTAGTTTCAAGCTAGGATTGGAAAATTAAGAATTGGAATTGGTTTATTAAATAGATGTATTACATAAGAGTACGTTATCTGTAAGTGTTTTTCGTACAGAATTCTAGAAGATATTAGATCTCAAAATGTTACAGATTCTAGTTGCAATATTTAACCTATTACACCGACAGGTACAAAGTATGTAATTCTGTATTATACTTAAGTTTACGTCTGTTCACGATCAAGTTTTGAGAGTGATGATTTTTACTTACTTGTATTGAGTACAAGGAAGTATAGTGAAACCTACAAAACTCACCTATCGTGATTTTGATGGAAATATCCGTTTTGAGCATCCCTGAATCCATTTTGACTATTTTCAGCATGATGTCGGTACGTATGTTCGTTCGTGCGTGCGTAACTCGCAAATCTCTGAGCTGGTTAAACGTATAATGTTGAAATTTCGTATTTAAGACTTGTATAAGGTCTAGTCGTGCACCTTGCATTATAGTTCCAAGCATCTGTACCGGAAGTGCACTTTACTTGAAACTTTTTTTGAACTTTTTGCATAAATATAGAATGATCCGCCATAGCATATTGAAATTTTATATAGAGAACTTCTATAACATTTTATTGTACATCTTGCATTACGATTGCGATCGGCTGAACCGGAGGTGCACTTTACTTAAGACTTTTTTTAAACTTCCCGCATAAATTCAGAATGATCAGCCATAGGATACTGGAATTTGGAATTTGAAATTGCCGTAGCATCTTAATGGTCATCTTCTATTTTTATAACAATCGGCTGAGCCAAAAGTGCCCTTTATTTGACAGATTTTTTGAATTTTCCGCATAAATTCCAAACAATCAGTCGTAGAATATTTAAATTTTGTATTAGGCACTTTTATAATATCTAGTTATACACCTTGTATTATGATTGCTATCGACTAAGCCGGAAGAGCACTTTATCCGGAACATTTTTTGAATTTTCCGCATAAATCCAAAACGATTGACCTTAGATTGTTAGAATTCAGTATTTAGGACGATTATACCGTCTTAATGCTCATATTCTGTTTTTATTGAGATCCACCGAGTCGGAAGTGCACTTTACTTTACAGTATTTTGGAATTTTTTGCATAAATTCGAAACGTTCAAGTGTAGAATATTGAAATTTGATCTTCCAGTCTGCTGTAGCATCTGAATGATTGCCTACTATTTTCATAACAATAGACTGAACCTGAAGTGCACTTCAGAAGGAATTTATTTTTCAGTTTTGCGCATAAAATCAGATCTGTTGGTAGTCGTATAATTTTGGAAATCAGTATTCAGGAATGTTGTAGTATAAGAATAATGGCCTACTGTTTCTATAGCAACTGACTTGGCTGAAAGCGCATTTTACATGACAGATTTTTAGAATCTCTTGGGTAAATCCAAAACGATTAACTGTGGAACGATGAGATTTTGTGTTTGATTATATATATCCAATGATATATATGATCAAACACAAAATCACATCGTATCATATGTATATATAACCAATGATGTACAAATAAGTCACGTGATGTTCACATCAGATTTTTTTCTTTCATGAATAAAACATTTTCAATGTTTGACATTATCATCACTATTCCTTTACATTCGGAATAATTTTGAAACAAGTGGATATCGAAACATATAATTGGAGCTGCTTATGAGCATAATGTCATTTTTTAAATATTTCCTGTTAAAAGAAAAGATATGTTTCGATCAGAGAGTAATCTATTCAATGATTCAATTGAAAAATTGAGCAGGTGGAAGCTACTATCTTTGTGAATTCTATGAAAAAAAGCTGTCTGTTTTCAACAATTTGTAAATAATCGATTGCACTGGCAATATCACTTCTCAGGAGTACATTATACTTTTTTGAAACAAAATGATTTCTGTGACAATATGAATACTATGGAGCTCATCGAAGCTGAAATAAACATCGTTTTCCAAATACTCTTTATGATATTTCGTGTTTTTTTGTTCATGAACGTTGAATTTGGATATTGATGACATGATCCCAAAATTGGGTATATTGGAATTATGTCAACAAATTATTGTGTGTTACAATGTTTGGTTCTACATCAAATTGAGTGAGGGCCTCTCTCGAAATATTGTACGTCAAAGCTTATAAGCTATGTAGGAACTAGGATGTCATAACAATATAATTTTTCACTGCCCTCTTGTCCGAACCCTCTTTCCGCTCTTGACTCCACAAGTTTATTTTCCACTATAAAGCACCCTGGAGTCCCTGGAACATCAAAGCGCAATATTCCAACATTGCCATTCATCCAGACTCTTTGGAAAATTCCCACATTGCACAATAATGCATTTTATATGAAGATCGAGGCACAGTGGCAAGGTTGCATTGGTCATGTGACTTATCACCCTTACACTACGCGTTGCTGAACGAAGATAAAACATGTTTATGGGAATCCTTTATCACACATTACTGGGCTGAAATGTAGCAACGCTGTGAAATATACAAACGTTGAGTTAATATTTAAAATAAATAGTGGCGCAGATTTATACGAGTGGTCAATTTGTTAAGATGGATGATTTTTTCAGGCGGGAGGTAGCGACCAGATGTGGAAGCTATTTGTAAAAGGGGTGAATTTTAAACAATAGTATAATCATATTTACATTTAAAATCTTCTAGCATGGTTACTTTCATTGCTGTTCAGGTACCGTTCTCATCAAAGCGACTTAATCGCAACTCGATTGGAAGCAACTAGACACAGTTTTTCTACAGTTGCGTATCAGTCAGAAATCTAATGATGTACTTTTACCTATTTGCAGGAACTTGTTTGCTAATTTACTTGTAAGTATATTCGATTATTTCTGGATTTCTGATTGTATAAGTACTAACTAACATATTTCGAGGAGTGATATTTGAGATAATGAGATTAAATCAAATTTTGGATGAATTTCTATCGTGACTAAACCACATCTGATTGATTTTACGATACATAAAGACCAACGCTTCTCGTTTTTAAAAATTTACGAGCCCCGTATACACTATCTTTTCACTGCTCGAGAATTTATAGGAAACGTTCATGTCGGTTCATAAAGATTATTTAAACACATTGAGGCTTAAATTAGAATTTTTTATGCGCTATAATGTTACACTTTTACGCTTACATTTTTACGATGGAATGATAAGTCTTCTTGTGACTTTACACCAATATTACATCCAAAATGACTGCTATATTATAGTGCTACACGTGTAAATATTGTATTTTCACGTCAATTTTATTTATTCTACTTAAGAAGAAGTTGAACTTGCCACCATAAGAGAAATTTGTATGAAACAGTAATTCATGCAACAAGAATGAAAAATTAAATATTATAAGATGAGGACAAGTTTTTGGTGACGAGGCTTGCCGAATCACTAAAATGTTAGGCCGAATGTCATAATATGCTTGTAAATATTTATATTGCATACAGGATTTTCTCTACGATCCTTAATTTCCATATTTTAATCAATATCCGAACTAATGGGTCAGTGAAAGTGGCTAGAGACATAAAATCACAGAAATTCAATTGCTACGCATTTAAATGATTATAAAATCATATTTCCTACTCCATGCATCTATTTTATAGCTGAAGTAGGTACACTGGATACTCTCCCTTAATTTCATAGCATATATCTGTGGATTAAGGCTATGAATAACGAAGTCTCGTATCCCAGCGTTTGATTTACCTTGAACATAGCATTGTGTAGTTATTGAAACAGCTGTTACCTGTGTTTGGATTGAATTACTTGACCCAAACTGGATCACGTATTTTTAATTACTGGTTTGACATGAGATTTGAGCAAATATTACTGTATCCATCATTTTCACGGTAGTGAAAATCATGGTTTCCAAATACTTTGTTTCTTTGCATCCACTCGAACCTAAGCAGTTATTCCACTCGATTGTTGACTCTGACAAAATTGCATTTATGGAGACGTCGACTTCTTCCGGCGACTGAAGTCTGTTTTTAATTGTAAAAAAAATCGTTGGGACTTGTATGTCGAGATTGTAAGAAGAATAGTCTAACAGTTTGCCGTTTTGCTGCTCTAAAAATTTAATAGTTTTGCGAGCTATGTGCGAGCTTGCATTGATTTGGTGAAGGTTGATTCGTCGTTCAGGGTTGGTTCTTTGAAACTCAGAAATTACTTCCAGCAAACAAATGATTCTATGCCAAGTTCTTCGATCTTGCGGAGGAATTGTTGCTATATGATCTACTTTTGGGACTAATAGCGCGACCTTCTTTTTGGGCACATTTCGAGAACGTATAATTTTTTCCGGATTTTCTTTACCTTGGACGACTGGTGTTCATCTTGGGGTTCAAATTAGTAAATCCACGGTTCATCACCACCGACGATACTATACATGTTTTCGGAGTTACTTGCGTTGAATTTATCTGGAGTTTTTTGGTCACGAATTGACCCTGGCTTCTTTATTTTCTTCGGTCAACTCATGAGGTATCCAACAAAAAGCTGATTTTTTGCACACAATTCTTTATGAAAATTTTTTCGAATTGAGGTCTTTGAAATCTTCAATAATACTTTATTCTTGTGACGTATCACATTTAGATCTTCGTTGACGAGCTTGAGCACTGTTTATTGACGTTTTTCTGAATAGCTGCCGTTTTTTGGGATCTGTATTTAGCAGGTCGCTAAGACTTATTCGTGCACGTTTGAATTCTCCATATTATCCAGAAGCTGTCAGCTAATGTGGTACTTCATTACCGAGAACAGAAACTAACTTAGCAAGGCATTTTTGTTCAGATAATTCTCCACGAAAGTTGTAAAAAATCATTGCACGAAAATTTTCCCGAGTTAATCCAATATTTTTGATTACTTTATTTTGAAGATTCGCCACAGCTGAAATATTATACGTATCATACTGAAACCTTAGATCCAGCTTCTATAATATAGTCATTCCTTATATAGTAAGACCTACACTCCCAACCAGAAATCTTTTTGGAAATTAAATTTGTCAACAATTCTTCTTAACGCTTTCTTATATTATTTTAATTATTAGGAGGCAAATAATGATATCTATCTGCTCTAATTGAATTGATGGTCTCCAATTCGAAGATTTCAAGTCATCATTCAGATTTTTCTAGAAGATATGTATCTAACTCTAAATACATACAACTCAAAGTCAGAATAATTACCATTTGATCTGAAGAGAAACATTTTTTATTATTCATATTTTTTGAATTTCCGATCGTCTAATTCCGAGAATTAAAGAGAGAACGAAGTTTTTGCTGAACACTTCTATCAGTTATCTGGAAATCAGACAACATATTTTTTTGAAATTGAGGAATGACGGGTAAATTTCAGCAGAATCCTATTTCCACGATCACAACTGGTAAATAGAACAATAAAATAGTATATTGTTTGGCTAGGGACGAAACAAAAAGATTTCAGCGGAGCGTGAGTGTTGCTTGCTTGAGCGAAGCGATGGCTTGCATTACCCTCGGCTGAAATCGTGTTTTGTCCCGTGCCACACACTGTATTTTTCATGATACCTGCATTGAAACTTTCCATATTACAAATTTGTCATAACAAGCTTGTTTCTTCCTTAGGGCAGAAACAGGCTTGTTTTTGCTCAGCTACACTCGCATTTGTCTGAAATTGTCTTGTTCCGACCGACAAAACAGGCGTTGAAACGCGTTGTTCCAATGCAGGTATTATGGAATAGTGTATTCTACAATAAGTATTGGAATGGCCTATATTCTGAACGAGCGTAAAGTTTGTAATCCTCGCCTTTGGCTCGGATTACGGTCCGCGAGCGTGGAATACGGCATTACAAACATATTGTAGACTATACTTTCTCTAACACAAGGTTTTGGAAACTCACCAATATTTCAGAGAAAACTTAAAAAAATTTTAAATGTCAAACGTAAATCCAGATATGAATACTTGAATTGTTAGGAAGTAACCACGGTAGTAGCCCAACTAACAGCTTCTGATTCTTCGAAATGATTCTAATGCCATGCAGAATACTTCTAAACGGCATACGGAATCATTCTAAATGATTTTTTTGGATGTCATTCGTTCCAACATAATTTTTGGTTATGGAATATGCGAATTCCAAAACAGTGTTGGAGAAACATCTTTGTGATAAATACTGAGAATTTGAAATTGATAGAAGCTATGAGTGAAGCACCCATTCTCACCATAAGGTGGGAGCGAAACTTTGAATACTCAATATTTCAATTTTCAGAATGTTGAGAATTTGCATACGGAATAGGAGAAACAAAAATCATACTTTCACATATGGCGGCAAAGTTATAATTAGCAAATCGAATCGGAAAATTCCTTGTAGAATGAATCATATATATACATTTCCATCAATAGCACACCAGCATTTCGAGTACCAATAAATTTTTCTTCTATTCATAATTGGATCCCGTTTATATCTCGAGAGTTCTCCTCCAGGAGTTTTATCCATTGTTATATAAGCTGAGGTAGAAATAGATATGAAATTATTTCTGGATTCAATACGTCCTATTATTAGCTTATAACTTGTTGTTACTGGAAATCTTAGTAACTATATATTGAAGAAAATTGAGAATACTTTGCTCAGGAAGAGAATTTGCTGTTATCTATTCGGCAACATCTTATAATGATTGAAAAAATATATACTTGTCCCAAAATTCAATTGGTTTAATATATATTGCGCATAATATGATTTATTAGGTTTATTTTCTAATAAATTTTGTCGATTTTAGACCATATCTGAACCTCTATTCTGATATTAAACCGAACATTATGATTAGAGGTATGTTAATCGTTGACAAATGTGATGCCCTATAGCTTATCATGAAAATAATTTATTCTAACAGAGCCTGATTCTTGTAAGCTCTCAATAATAAGACCCGGTGAAAAATGTACCCCATTCTTTCATATTCAGCCACAATAAGCTTCAAAATAATCCTATGAAAATTTTAATCATCGAATGGATAATGAGCATTGTGGTGATGAATTTTATAATGTATTAAAAATTAAGCTATGTAAAATCAAAAAATGGAAGAATCATCTAGATGACGTGAGCGCATTTTTGACAGCTCATGAATGCATGTTACGTCAGAGATTTCGCAAATTACGATATCTCACAATTACTGAGCTTGAAATCAAGCAGTTTGAGCAAACTTACGAGACAGCAGCTTCCATTCAGTACTAGTTTCAAGTTGACTATTTGATAGGTACATAATTCATGCATGTACAAACTCAAAAATACCTTTTAATCTTCATTGTTTAACTATTGACTGACAGGAGGTCAAGTGCTGTACTTTAAAATGATAATTTGATCTTTATCAAAGCTATATAGAAAAAAATTCACCAAAAGTAAACATATTTTCATCCAATAATAATAATTCATTCTAATAAGCTTCAAATTCGCGTCAAACAAGTCATTGAATGAGTCCCGGACAAATTTGACAACTGTACATTATAATAGTGACACTGGCGGCTAAAGTTGTAACTGAATTTTTATCTACTCTAATAAATTTTAGTTGCCATATCCTTAATGTCATATACATCTATGGGCATTGTTTCACTTGAAACGCTTAATTGAATAATTTAATCTTTTACAATCACTGAGCTTGAATTAAAGAAATTTGTGCAAACCTACGAAACAGCAGCTTTTATTTAGTACCAGTTTCAAGTCTGTAAATAGAATAGTTGCTGAAAACTCAGCGTCACGCCAGCCAGCCAGCCAGCCGGCCAGCCAGACAGCCAAAGTGAATATAATAGCGCTTTTTTCCAAAAAATGCGCTAAAAATTTCTAAGAGAAGTTCGGAAATATAATCTCTATATAACAAATAATCTGGGAATTCATTGCATGAAAGCAAGTTTACTCGCAAATCATTGCCCTAAGTTGAAGTTATTTCAGAGTTTAGACATTTTAACATTCATAACAAAATTAAGAGTATTTCTGGATTCCATGTTCCTACAGATATATTCCGACAAAGAGTCAATTTTTAGTGTCATTGGAAACATATTATGGAATTGATTGGAAAACTTTATATGCGACAAGGTAAATGGCAGCTGTCAAACGGCAAGATATTTGAATTCGAGCACTCGTTTTCATGTAATTCACCCCAAGAGACGTGTAAAGGTGCACAAATAAATTCATCACTTTGTATAACATAAACATGGACTGGATAAAAAATGTTATTTTCGTTATTTAGTAAGAAGAGGTCAAGCAAATGATCTGATTGAATTTCGTTAGTGTATCACAAAATGTATGGGTAATATATTGTAACGTGCGAAGGTGTCATAATTGATAAAGATAAAATAGGCCCTGAATTCAATTATGTCTGGGTAGAACCTTCCATCTCTTTATATCGCGCTCCTCTACCCAATCGAACATTCGAGCAATTTGTTAGACCGACGTAGAAAATTCTAGACGTATGGATAGTAGTAGTAGTAGATGGTAGTAATGAATATCCAGAGCGTGATCAGCTAGGTGCAAAGTGTATTAAATGAATAAGTTGTTGTAAATGAATATTAGTGGATTTGTAGTTGAAGTTCAATAGTAGTGAGTGAGGAACAAATTGTATAGTCTTTGTTCTAGTTGCATCAAAGAATAAAACTTATATATTCTTCTCATTCATTGAATAGTGACTTTTATTTTAATACTAAGCAATTCCTTTGAGGACTGGTTTTATAAAAGGCAGAGTTATTCACTTTCCGAATAAATAAAATTCACCCTATTCACGACCCTATCAGATGCCAGTCGATTATTTGACAGCAATGATGCTGATGTCATAAGGAAACTTAAACTGATCGGAAATTGTTAAATTGTCCTTCATACAATCGGCCATAAGAGCAATAACATTACAATGTAAAAACTTCTGATCGTATTGGTATTTCCATGATTCTACTTTTCAAGAGAAATATTCATTTCTCGAGTTTCCTGTGAATTTTTTCAGGAAAGAAGAAAATTTCAACCGGAAAATCTTCTTCACTCTGTGGCTTTGATCAATTTTCACGTGAACTAGTTTTTTTCTGTTTATGTTCAAACTTTTTGAAAATATAAATTTAATTTGTGCTTCGTGAGATAAAGATTGCTCCTCTTTTAATCGTGACAGGAGCATTATCTTTATGAAAATATGTGTCGACTCGTTTTGTTCTCAAATCCCTAAGTCCATGCAATTTATTCACGTTTGTAATTATTAACAATCGATATTGGGCAAACTTGAAGGCACAAACTGAAAGCACAAAATCAAATAAGCCTCACAATAATTGATTCAATATTGTGATGTATACTTGAGGCTCACAGTTCGAGCACAAATCAACACTAACTATTCTTTAGATTTGTTAACAGTTCTAGGTATGGGCCTATTTTACGTAATACACATGTCGTGATGGTACGGTTCTTCATATGCCCAGCAAAGAGAGTACAATAGGCATCAAGTCCAATTCACATCTGCCAATTTGACCAATCGGTGAGGCAGATAATCCTTCATTCTAGAAGTTATTCAAGATCGCGTTTTGAATATACCAAGCTTCTAGTCTCTGTTACAATTTCAGTCGCTACACTGATAACTTAATTGAATCTGACGATAATCTTTGTCAAAATAAGAGTACAAATATGATTTATATTATCATTATCTTCGACTTACCAATGACGGTGAGGTTGACTTTACTATTCCGCGTCTGCCCGACTTTGAAGTCGACCCTGCATCTGTAGAGTCCTTGATCAGTGTCCCGTATGTGGTCCACTCCCAATTCAGCTGGCCTTTTTTCAGGCATGAAATAAGCACGATTCGCGAATACATTTTCATCTGACCATCGCTCGGCCAGTGAAAAGTCTCTATTCCGACCGTCAACACTGCAAAAGAAACAGAATAAATTTGAGAAATTGCGGTATCGAATAAATCTTCTTGCTTTGAACATCTCATATAGATTATTTCTCTAGAATATATTGACATGGGTGAACATGAATACGTGATTTGGCTTAGGCTCAGTGAAGTGTGTGATGTATATTTTTATAATGATTTTTATAACTAAAAAATGATTATAATGTGCAACAGCTGGATAATGCAGCGAGAATAAATTCTTTATCCGAAGTGATATTGCGAATTTGCTCGGAACTAAATTGTTCAACATCAATGCAGAATCTTGTAAGAAAACTATTTCTAAAACTAGGGGCTCTGAGGCTTTTTGCCAATTGACATCGTACATAGTTTCAAGGATTTCCAAGAAAGACAATTCTCACCCTTTATTTTCCAACGTAATTATTCAATATTCTTCCATTTTTGATGAACACTTAGGTCATGAATTTTTGATATGACGACAATCAAAAAGAAAGAACTTGATTTATACTCACAAAATTGATATAAGCCCAAATATTATGATTTTTCTTACGAATGAAAATATTTCAGAAATTACAAGAGCTGGAGCACCCAAATTTGGAGTGAGTTCCATTGAATTAACAAACATCATTTCGTTACAATTCAACAACGAAATCTGGGCTTCCCCTAAATATATCCAGTATGCAAATTACAATTTTTACGGTGGTTTTCTGCTCATTCGATCTTATTTTCTAAATTAAAGTACTCGGAAGGTTTATAATTCGTGAAGTTTCCAAATATGAACTAATTTTGTTGAAATCTCCAATTTTCTATATTTGTTGCCCGATTGTTCGTTATTCAGCATGTGTGAGCTTTGTGCTCAATATCATATTATTATCGTGCAAACTTCCCTAGGAAATGAAAAATACTTATTAAAAATTTTTGGATTTGGATTGAATTATGTATTAAGGCAACTGTAATTGAATAATATGTTATAAGAATATTGAGACCATTGGCATGAGGTGGTGTCTCATAGTCCCTGTACTGCGGCCTTTTGACCTATTGTACCCTCTGTGTTTTACTCCTCCGATAGGAGTCCCGTCTATCTAACGAAGTCCAGGATTTTCTCCAGATTTAACTCTTTTAAGTTCTTCGAGGGCAGTTTTTCCGCTATAAGAATATTACATCATATAAGTATTTGCCACATAACTTGTAAGGAGGGAAATCCAGTACTACAACACATCGGAATAAATAATTTTTTGAATTATTTTTGTCTTGCATTTTGAAGGCAACTTTTAATTCTGAGAAACAATCATTTATCCTTAATAAGAAACAAAATCGGAGACAAACACAATCTTGGAATCTGCGTACTTACTGCTCTGATCCCCCAGGAATATTCGAAACTATAGAGGATAAAAAATGTTCAACTTTCCATAATTCATAAATGCGTTAAATAGGAGTACGATAGTTGTTTTGCAATACGAACATTTCAAAGTTATTATTTGTGAAGCCATATTGTTCTTCAAGATCTTTATTCTGTAGTGGAAATTATGTTGATATACATATAGAATTATTGTGATGAGTATGAAATCAGAATTAGTTTTGCATAAGCCCAACTTGAACTATGAGCTTCGGCATCGAGAAATAAGTATTAAATGATTTAGAAATTGAAGAACAGTATGTTTCGCACTTCTTGTAGATTGAAAAAAAAAATAGACATCCTGTAATGTAGATCAGTTTATTGAACAGTCTCTATCGATTTTTACTATAAGTGCAATCGTGGCACAGTTTTTTACTGATATTTTTGGTGTTATATGTTGTTCATTGTTTAGTGGAATATGTGGACACTAAGGTGTAGCAGAATTGCGTTCATAGATGAATAATGACAATAGTAATGAAGAGTCAGCCATTTTCGGCAAAACACCTTGAACTATCCAAGTTCGAGAGTTTGAGACTTGATAATTATTGATACAAAGGGAATGATGTGATATAAATTCAAGTACGTATGATTTAAATTAAAAAAAGAAAGTAGTTAGCTGTCATGACGTGTGAAACAACGACTCTCATTTTCAATGATGGTTGCAAAATGAAAAAATCTGCTGTAGCCACAAAGTAATTTCCCGACCATGAATTTCATAACCAGTTCTATCGTTGTTTCAGAAATTTAGAGTGTCGCATTAATTGATTGCATTTTTCGAAGTAACAGCTGTCATTGTTGGAGTAGCAGATGGTGGTTATATTTTAATCCTTCATAAAATAAATATTTTTGCAAATGAAGGACCTATTTCTAGATTTTCAGTGTCTTCAATTCATTGGAACATACAGTTTCGACATTTGATCACTAAGCGTACGTTCCATCAGAAGACCTCAACGCTCATGTCGCCTCAATAATCGTTCCACAAGACAATCGCGGTCTTGGCGTTCATGATAAATACGTCATAGATCTCGACCACTACAAGCTCACAACGTCCGCGATTGAAAGGTGGGTCGAAGCGGTAGTTGCGTTAATTTTTGTCTATTGATTCAAGTTTTTTTAATCTGTCAACATGACAGATAGTTTCATGGTCTCTCATCATCATTATTTATTATTCAAGATCGATTAATTCACACAGGCATATTGAATTCACTCTATTTTCATATATTTTTTGCTACAGTTTAGTTTAATCTTATCAATGATTAACTTTTCGATCCTAACCACAAATTGTCAGTTTATTTGACATTTAAAAGACACTCTCATCATTCCATCACATCGACCATGAGTTAGTGGAACAGCAAAAACCGTGGTCGTGAGCGTGAGCGTTGCGGTCATCTAGTGGAACGTACTCCAAAAGTGTAGTTTAAAGATGGTAACTTGAATTCCACTAATCATTAATTACTGCTATCTATTAAAAGCTCATTTGCCCGAAAGCTTCAAATTGATACCAAACTTGACATAATTTGAATAATTTGTGAAAGAAATAATTGACAATCGTTCAAATATCTTCTTTGGCACTTCTACTAGAATACTCCCCGCAAGAATTTCAATTTGATAATTTGAAACACGATAGAGTTAAATTACTTATTCCAGAAAAACAATTGATGAACATTTGCATGCGATGTCTAGATAAAGGTAAGAATAATTCTAAATTCACATTCTGAATCTCATTATTTCTTTGCTTCAGAAAAATATAACGAGTTTCATAACGATTTGAATTCTAATAATAACAAATAAAACACTAATAATTTTGAAAAATGTTTCAGGTGAATATTGTGCCAAACTATTTGTGAATCAATTTTAGTTATTTCATATTTCATGATAAATACTACCATTCATAAAATAAACGCAAAAGACTAAAAAGTTTCATCAATAAAGTTATGGTACTACAGGTTGAAAATAGATCATTCACCAAATCGAACCTAGCTTTTTAGGGAAAAACTTAGATATAAAATTTGACTTAAAAAATCGTGTACGTTCTCAGGTTATCGTGCTTTCAGACAGACTGATCGACAGACAGACCGACTTCATTTAAAATCATGTTTTTTGGCTTTAGTAGGATCCAATACGTGAAGGTCCATGAAAATCTTGAACTGTCAAAAAAACACGAATATAATACTTCCCCTATTATAAAGACCGGTGAGAAAAAATGTCAGAGAATGAACACGATTAAAACATAAACGCCATACTCAATCAAACAATCTGAAGAAGTAAGTTTCTCATAATGAAATTGAACAACTGGTTTTCTAATTACCACATTATCAAGAATCTGACAGGACATAAATAAGCCCAAACTTTGGTATTTTTCAGGACAAAAAGTTGTGACATAATCAAATGAAATTATTGCATAGGGATATATGGCAAAATCTATTCTAAACCCGTGAAAATGAGCTTCATGGAGAGAAAATTTCTGTTGTACCTCAAGAGCCACTAGTTTGAGAAATTATTGTTTCACCTTCACGTAAATCAATCTTTGCGGTCGTCATGAAAATTTTTTCTGCTTAAAATTTCAATATCTGTATTTTGAGACCTAGCAAGTCTTCTCTCAGTGAATCACTAAAAATTTTATCGCATTTCGGGTTGCCGTAGAGGGTCAGCGAGTTGACCGATTTCGAAAATTATAGCTCTATGGACGATATGGCCCTCCACGACTTTTAGAGTAACTTTCAATGAATCACTTACCTATAAATGGGGGTACCAAGATCTTCCCTGTACCACAAAACTAATAACACTTCGTCTTTGGGCTCAGATGTTGATATATCACATGGCATATATACGGGGTCGCCCATAACTGCCTGCACTTGAACAATCGGAACTGTAACAAAATAATTTATCAAGTTAATCGAGAATATATTATGTAACAAGTATATAATTTAGGGTTTCATTTGATGAATTACAGTTTATGGGCAAACAAGCCGAACCAATAAAGTCGACTATATATACGAATAACTCATGAAGTATTATGTTCGGCTATTCAAGATGAGCTATCATTTTCAAAATTCTATTAATTGAGGCTATTCTGTAACTCAATCAATAAGTTTTCATTGATCAGTACCTGCCTCAATCAATAAACGTAGCATTGTTTGTAAAAAATTCGGTTGATCGATAATGAATAAATGATTATCTTATAGAATACGGGTTTGCCAGTGTCGAACAATAAAAAAAACATATAAGAATGATTCAGGAAGTTGTAGTGGACATATATACAATAACAATTGTCGTCTCCTGGTCCTTTATAGCTCTCATGTTTTGCTGATAGCATTCAAATATCTTGTTTATGTCGAGCAATGAACCAGTTTCTCTTCCAATAATTCATCATCCGATAAGTTTTAAAAAATGAAATTTGATAAAAATAAGTATTAGTAATCTTTCCATACTTTTATCATATCGTAATCGTAAGAGTAATGCGAATAAATTTACGTTGTTGAAAATTCGAAATGATTGCCTGATGCAGTCACATAATTGATATTCAAAGCTGCAGGCTTCAGCGTTGAGTGAGCGTTCATTCCACTTTCACAGGAATCCATAAGAATCAGAGAATTTTCGAGTTTGCAATGAAATAGAACAACTGGAAAATGGAGAACTTTCGACGTTTTCATCTGCCTTATTAAAATTTTTCATCTGACTGATATTCAATCTATGTATTTAGTTACTTAATTAATTAATGGAGCTCTGACGGACTAGGTTTTGTTTCATTTATACAACTGTGATTATCTCGTTAATTATTCATCATTGATTATATTATAATTTCATTTGGATTATAATTGAACAAATATTGTGGTATTAATTCATTTGGTATTTGTAATACATAGTTTGAATTTCAATAATTTCATATTCCATGTTTGATTGCAAATTCTTTAATTAGGTACAATACATGAGCATAATGAATTGGCTATAAAATTTGCTTTCCATTTTCAATCGCTTGGGTGTGGTCCGCAAGCGTTTCAATTATGTACTCTGGAAGATAGAAAGTTTCACGTTAACACAAAATGATGGAATTCAGGATTTCTTAACGATCATCCATCTAACTTATGTTGAATGTTTGATTAGTTTGCGAAATAAACTATCATATATTTTCTGATCTTCAGGGATTGCACACATTATAATTAATGATGTTAGCTCAGTAACAGAAATTTAGAAAATTATGACTTCTGTTTAACTTCTAATTTTGGATAACACAACTCGTGAAAGTACAGATGGAATAATAATAAGTACAGTTACCCAATGTACAAGACATATTGAACTGACATTTAATTCTATCAACCTCTATATTTATGGTCAAATTTATCATCTGCACTGGTGCTTAGATTGTAAAATGGAGCAGAAATCATCAACAAATGATAACTGGACGTATTCATGATTTTTTGAACTATAGATTGGTGTAATTAGATAAGAGTACATATTTAGATTCGGTTTTCCAGAGTATTAGGCTTGACAGTGACTAAAAAAAAATTACTACCACAAGACTTTTGCTGGGTAGCTCAGACAACTGCTTCGGATGTTTATTAATCTAAAAGCAGTAACAGAGGCTCACAAAAATGTTTGGATCTGCAGGGTCTATGCTAAGCGCTACAAGCACTAGTTAGAAATGTTTATCAAAATAAAAACAGTGACAGCGATTCATAAGAAGATCTGGTTCCGTAGGACCATGTTGCGTGCCACAAGCATCTATTAGATTTTATCTCTTGAAAACCGTTCAAATACAACCTATCCTGAAACACTATGTATCATCAACAAAAGTTACAAATTGGCAGTCCAAATGCAAAGTACGAAGGTAGTTTAAAAAGAAAACGTAAGACTTGAGAGCTTTTTCAAATTTCTATACATGATCTTATTGAAATTTAGTATACTTAGTCCGACGGTGCTTCAACTTTTTCATACAATCAGAATAATAAGGTGCACCCAAATCTGCAGAATAAGCGTTCGTTTTGTTGGTCATGACGATTTTTAAGCGTCCTATGCCTTCATTATTCTGGATTGACATACTGCCACGTTAAAATTCAGTCGCCAACAGCCAGCCAGCCAGCCAGCCAACCAGCAACTATAATATTTACAGACTTGAAACTGGTACTAAATTAAAGCTGCTGTTTCGTAGGTTTGCACAAAGTGCTTTAATTCAAGCTCAGTGATTGTGGAAGATTCAATGATTCAATTACTTGTTTCAGGCGAAACAGTGCCCATAGATATATATGACATTAGGGATATGGCAGCTAAAGTTTATTTAAGTGGATAAAAATTTAGTTACAACTTTAGCCGTGTCACTACTATTATGTACAGTTGTCAAGTCTGTCCGGGATTCAATCAATGACTTGGTTGACGCAAATTTGAAGCTTATTAGAATGATTTATTATTATTTGATGAAAATTTGTCTACTTTTGGTGTATTTTCTTGTCTGTAAATCGAGCAGTCAGCTTAATGATTCTGAGATCCAGTATAAGCCGTAGTTTGCAATATTTGGCTCACCAAAAGATACCAATACAAGTAAGTGACCCATTGAATTACACTTACCCATTTTTATTAAGGCTAAGAAGTTTGAATGCAGCAATTGTAGAATATATATGAAAAAAATGTTTATTCTAGATTGAAGTTCATATAGCTCTCTCTATATGTATCAGATTTTATTCATTCAAAGCTTTGTTATGTAAACTGGGATTATGTCATTGATTACGTAAGTGATAATTAATTGTGCTACTCGTACAGAATTTATGTTCTGATCTTGAGACAAATAAGCTATTTATCTATCTATCTGAAAAAGTAATTTGTTGAAGTTTCAAATTACCTATTTGTGACCGTTATAAATGGAAGTCGATAGAGTGGATGAAAGAGCCTGTGTCAGCTTTGACACATATTATTTTCAGATGATGCTATTGTTGAAGTTCATAGCAAATTCACGATAAGGCCTCAAACGTTCCATATACTACTTCAATAACAATCTCTCATTCCCAAATGAGCTCGCAGCATAGTGTCATTTTCCTCATCAAATAAACAATTGCAGTGTACTTGTCCCAAAGTAAAAATTTTTTTATTCAGCTTTGATAAAGATTAAATTATTATTTTAAGCTACAGCACAAGACCTCCTGTCAGTCAATAACTAAACAATGAAGATTAAAAGGAATTTTTGAGCTTGTACATGCATAAATTATGTACCAATCAAATAGTCAACTTGAAACTAGTACTAAATGGAAGTTTGCTCAAACTGCTTGATTTCAAGCTTAGTAATTGTGGGAGATGTTAATTTGCAAAATCTCCAAAGTAACAAGCATTCATGAGCTGTCAAAAATGCGCTTGCGTCATCTAGATGATTATTCAATTTTTTTTAATTTCTGTCCAATGAATAATATTTATTTTGTTGAACATTATTATGGAATATTGAGGAGCATATTTCTTACATTCAATACAAATAATTACAAAGTAAAATATCATGGATGAAATACAGATATGAAAACAAAAATTGCAAGTTCAAATGTACTCGTCGTACATATGAAATAATAATATTCATTATAATTCACGTCAATATCAAGCATTAACATATGACTACCACTTCCGTTTCAATGTCAGTTTCATTTACTATCTTTACACAAACCGATTTACGGAAATAATTCACCAGCTTGGGACGTCTACCATACACAATAATTATTTATGATGGCGCACAAAGCTTAAATCGAGCTATCACCTAACTTGCACATTATACAAAATTTCAGGGATCCAGGCTACGAAGAAGTGGTTGACAAAATTCTGTCACATAATAAGTCACAGAGAGTAAGCTAATAAGAGCATAAAGAAGAGATCATTCACTAAAAACTTATGAGACCAGAAAATTACTTTTGACCCACAATTTATTCTCATATTTGAATTCGTTTTCTACAAATTCAGACATTCTCTCAACAAATCCTCAATATATCATCCTGTTCCCACTTCCAAAAGTGTGAATTGAGTAAAACACTCCATAATTACATTTGTGGCCTGTGTTTTCTTTTCCTGTTTGTTTTAACAAAGCACTTTCATCTCGGTGTTTTCAAGAAATTTTTCTTCAATTAATCATCTAAGGTGTCTACGACGACGTTTATTCTTTTCACTTGTTTTTGCTCCGTATCAAAATATGTCAATTTATCTTTGCAGATAGCGCTGTGATTGTCAGGTTTTTTAGGATGAATTTCTGGTTGTTTTGTCATGAAACAAGTGATGTATTATGGAATATTTTGAATGGAACTATACATAAATCACGATTGTAGCCGAGGTGATTGCTCAACAGATAAATGATTACACAAAAATGATAAATGGACATAAATGATGATTTTTACTTTAGGGAACATGCTTTACATACATTTTCTTATATCAGAGATCAAGTATTTACCTAGAAATGATAATTATGATACTTTTTTCTATAATCATATGTCATTCAGGAACTATTTCTATAAATGGTGGTTCATTAACAGTTGGAAATTGAACAATAAATTCTCAGACAGGATTTCTGAGAATGCTAGGCACAATCTATAAATACTCCAATTTTTGAGTCAGAGATTGAATAAACGGCTGTGGCCATCACAGTGCTTTTCCAACCATGAGTTTTATAACCAGTTTAATTGTTGTTTCATGAATTTAGAATGTCATATCAATTTATTGATTTCAGAGTGACAGCTGTCATTTTCAAGGTGACAGATGGCGATCATATTAAATTATCATTTAATTTTACAATGTCCATAAGTCTCATATCTAGTTGCTTCAGTTGATCTTCAACTTGTAGTCCAGGCAAAATAGGAAACTAACCTATGTATTACCAATTTTTCCAAAAATTTTATAAGGTAGGTCCCTCCTACACCCTAAATTACCTTAGAAATAATAAAGATTGGATCACCCATAAACATTACGTGAATTAACTCCGAATATTGAAGTCATGTTTTCATCTACAGAAGAATGCAAATGCGTTGATAGTGGTCCAGTGGTACCAAAAATGTTAGTTTAATAAAAATTGTCCTCAAATATGTGATTTTTCAGAAAATTCTTTTTCCCTCGTAATCTACACATGTCATACTAGTTATCCTTGAATTGATGACCACAATCTTGGAACCTCTCTGTTTATATACATATTCTTATCAAAGGATAGATGGAACAAAGCATTATTTAATAGAGACACTTGTATTAAATACCAATTGAACATTACAATAACACAATATACGTCTATAAATTGATGTACAGAGGCCACCGATCTCGGAGTGTGGATCTCATGTATTCTGAAAATAAAATATAACATAGGCAAACTACTTGCTTCGTGAGGAGAATCACATCCACACACAGGATATACACTCAAGATTAAATACTCAATAACTTCAGCACACGCAGGTTATATACTCAATATCACACAATTCCTGAACTAGGATCTTAATCACTAGTTCAATCCCTCGTTGCGCCAGGAAGCAACGACTACTGAACGTCTCTCACGTTGTTCCCAAATACAGAGCTCAGGACAGGGAGATACACGGATCTGTCCTGATTCACGTTGAGCTAGGAAGCACTGTCACTGGCTGTTATCCTTTTTCACCAACGGATATTACATTCACACAACTTACTTAATGCATCAACACTAAATTGCACCAATACTACACATGGTTGTACTCATCAGCACATTCGCAAACTCTGGAACCACCCACAGTGGCATCCGTCAGAGTATCTAGAAACAGTGCTTAACACCTTTCGAATCATATGCCTGACTGGGTTCTCAGGAGTATGGATTGTAAGCCAAGGTGAAACCTATCACTCCACCCGCAAGTGACAGGTGTTAGCGATTCGTTGGATACCTCCTGATACATTAAGAAACTGAAGTTGGCTGGCAGGGCACTGGTGACACGAGGCTAGCAAGTCGTGATTCGTTGGCCACTGCTTGATTGTCACTCCCTGTCAAAGGGGACTTCCCTGGAATAACAGCGGGGTACAAAAGGAAAGCAATCATACAACAACACATAGGATAGTAAACAACAACAACTTAACCCACGGTAACTCTCAAAAGTTCTCTCAACCAACACACTGCATACTTATTCAACTCACACACCTATAGTAACTAAGCTCGCGCACCTAGTAACTAAACTCACTGATTCAACTCACACCACTTGTTATCCATCCTTAATCCTTCCAGATACACTGAAACAGTGTAGAACTCCACTCTCCTATATAATAACACAAATTGAGGTAACAAATCATTATCGAACTGTTTAAATAACTTTCTTGTTGTGTAACTGACCGGAATATGTTGAAAACAATATGATTATTGATCTCACGTTAAATTTATGAACACTCCATAACATTCTTGAACAAAATTTGATGCTCCAAAATTTTTTTTTTCTCATGGTTTCTTTGTGAAATCAACGGCGGAGGAGCTAGAGGGGAAAGTTTGCCTACTTTAGAGAGCAGACATCTCCAAAACTATGCATTTTAAGACATATTGAAGTGGAGTCATGAAAAATTCATCAAGCTCCAATTTTAATATCGATTATTTCACTCATGACAATTAAAATGACAAATTTTGCATAGTTACAATGACAATTATAATAATAAATGCCTTGCCAACGGGAATTTACCTCTGTCAATTCCCGTTACCTCGGTAAATTCCCGTTGGCAAGCGATTTACCGCGATAAATTGCCTTTGTCATGGAGAAACAATACACAGTTCTAATATGAACAAACAATCAGTTCTCGGAAATGTCAAAATCTAGTCGTTTTGGAAATGCATTTTTCACTGAAAGTAATAAAATTGAGAACAAAAAGTCTAAAAATACAAGAGTATATGGAGACAATTTAGTGCATTTTTCAATAAAAAAGGTTAGTAGTTGCAATTAACATTATTTAATAGGTACTTATAGTAGCAATTTCATTCGAGAAATATTCTTCACAAATACCACTCGCGACTTCAATTTTATCATAAATTTTTCTTTTAAACATTGATTACCTTTAAGCAACATCCTTCGAGTAATCTGCTCAGATGAAATCCCTCGAGCTACGCTCTCGTGATTTAATCGGACAGATGACTCTCACGATGTTGCTAGGTAATCAACGTATTCAAGAAAAATTTATTGATAAAACTACAGTCCCTTGTGATACTATATACGAAAATTTTGCGCAAGGACAAGTCATTTTTCATTTATGAGCAAAAATTTTTGAAGACGAACCTTTAAAGACCCTTTCTCCCTCCGGCGCGGCGGCATGGTGATTTCACTTTCGGCTATTAAATTTCGATCAGGGGATCTCCCTCATGACGTTTGTGGAACAATTGGTAATACACAAGTGAGTTCTCCTATTTGCCCATTTTTGGTCTATTTTGCTCAAACTATTGGCATAATCTGGTCAAATTATGTAAAAAACATTCAACAATTGAAAAATCTACTTATTTTAGATTCCACGAGAGCTTCAAATTGATACCAAACTACACATCATGCGGATAATTTGTTAAAAAACATTAAAAAATCGTTCAAATAATTCGACACTTTCACCAGAAATAGAACCAAATTACACATTTTAAAAAAAGTTGACAGAATCTTGTATGTTATTTCTAAATGTGAGTAATAATTATTCTCATTATACAATCTGATGATATTTCAAATTGTGATGAGAACAAATTAACCGCTGATTTTCGAAAAATGTTTCTGATTAATGTTGTGCCGAAGAACTTAGGGATTGCTTCAAGTTTTTTCATAATTCATGATGAATATCACAATTTATGAAATAAACTCAAGTAATTAAGAAGTTCCATCAATAAAATATTGATACCACTGGTTAAGAAAAGCTCTTTTTCAAACCTGAAATTGACCATTTAATGAAAAGCTGGAATATAAAATTTATCGTTATCGTCCTTTCAGACAGACAGGTTGATTTCTGTGACGTTATGTTTTTTGGGATTCGTAGGATCTAAATATTTGAGATTCATCAAAATTTCGAGCTCTTAAAAAATCACGATTACAGTCATGTCGGGGAAGTAAAAAGTTAATAATACCTTCATCTTCATTAGTGTTTGCATTTGCGCTTCGAGTTTGAATGATGATATTGTAGCTTTCCTGAACAAATTTGTTGGTTTTTGGATTGGAAATATCATATAAGAATATAACTTCCACGTTATTGGAGCGAGTATTGGTGGAACACTTCCCAAGGAACATTCGCAAATGTCGACCGTCCGAAACATCGAATTCAAGTTCATAATAAAACCCAAATTGATTTTCAGTAAAATGTCATCATTTATTTCCATGTCCCTTCTTTAGTAGGCCTTGACTTTACTCCTTCGGGTTGACCTTTGACCACGGAGCAGCAAAGTTCCGGGTCGTTAATCCCCTCTACCGATACCCATCCTCCTCATCTGTTCTGTGGTTGAACTGTTCACCCTCCCTATTACAACAAATCATCCATTGATGATTTATAGTAAATAGTCAGCATCTAACCACTGCACGGGTCTTTGGTTCGAAGCCTGATAAAGATAACTAAGTAAATGAATGGGAATTGACAAAGAATTGCGTACAGAAGAAACACGACAAAAACACACTTTCTTTGCAGCCATCTCTTGACTTAGGGGTTCTTAATCGCGAAGAAAGTATGAAGTAAGCGTTTACACGTTGATTAGAATAAACCCCTTTTATAAAACGCTTGGTATTGAGGATTGTAGTCGAAATTAAGTGTTTATGTGAATTCAATTTGTTAGTTTATTTCTTGATTCTAAATATCAGCTTTGCTCTGTGCTCCCTTTCTCTGTTAATAAATCTATCAAAACTGACAGCATATGAAAGTTTGGGACTATGGAGGATGCAAGATTGGATGTACGAGTTTATCATAGAACACTTGCGACTGCATAATTGAAATAACTTTTGAATAGATATCTAACATGAAATAATCATATAAAATATGTTAGCAATATCTGTCTTGGATGAATCGTCTTCAGTTTGTGTTTCTAATTACATCCTCGTGGTATATAGTCTACATTATTTGTTTATTATATAGTGTAACATTTTGTATAATTTGCGAATTGGATAATATAAGGAATGATTTTTGAATAATTTCCGCCCGGGTGAAGTGTGTTCAACAGCGTATAGAAACATCGATATTCCTGCAATGCTACAAGAGCACCCAAAGTGGAGGGGTGCGAGATAAATCAGATTTAACGAGAATAAAAAACGGACGAACATTTTTTAAATTTTCCACGACTGCCAGAATGATTTATAGATTGAAGTTTTTGGTATCTCGGTACGAAAGTTTTTTTCTTCCGATTTTGGATAAACTTGATTAAAATTTTATTGCTGCGATTAAACGAAACTTTTTACACAAAGTTTACTTCTTTGGATACAGAAAGGAGAACTGGAAAATTTCTTCGTCTACAATAGTACATCTGAAAATGAGATTTTATTTGATGATTTTTGTGTGTAATTTGTTGAGCGTTGAATGTTGTGCAAAGTGCCTACGAGATTATATAGTTCCACTCATCCTTGCATTGAGCAAAACATGTATTTTGGAAATTAGTATGCACTTGGACCTCAAATATTGAAACAAAGAATGAATGAAATATTCTGCTCCCAGCCAATATACATTCTGGAAACTTGCATCCGCGTCCTTAGAATTTTCCAGCTAATTTTCTCGTCTTGTTGGCTTTTGGTCTAAGCGTCTTTAGTCATTAAGTAAGCGGACACCAAATCTGACACGACCAAGCCACCCCCAATCCGTCTTCTAAACATATCCGTCGCCAAACGGGTGCCGGGGGTTGACAATGAAGCCCAACCGGGTTTAAATGTAGATTTGTTTAGAGTTAAGAGATAATTTAAACAGAATTAGAGGAATTAGCATGACCTTTGACATATTTGGGTGATACCATTATGAATTGAATGACATTTTGCGATAATATTGGCTTGTCCGAATGGGATGTACAATGGATTCATCACTTCTGCAATATTGATTAATTTAATATCAGCAGAGCTAATCGCAAGTTGATGAGAGTATTACATCATAGTCAAAATAATTAGTTGTTAATTCAAAGTGGATGTGAATGAGAGTTTGATTTGATTTATTTCCATACATGGAGATGTCGCTGGTAGAATCAAAAATACAAACTCTGTTTTTTTTTTCTATATCACATTAACTAATTATAATGCATAATCATGCAACAATCAGTTGTTCACAGAAATAAACTCATAAATGATTATAAAAATCAATTCTAATCAATTAACCGATCCAAAAGAATCACCGAAATTGTTCAAAATTTCAGACCTGTAGCGAATACTCTCATTTTGAATGTTCAAGGATTACTCGAGATATAATTAATTCAAACGTCAAAATTCGCACACCGCCATATGGCATGCTATAATATTTTGAGTTATAGTTCACAATAAAATTCAGGCCAGACAATAATATTAATGGAAGTCGTAATCAAAAAAATTGAGGACAATGAAATTATTTCTATATTCAAGTGCTTTCAGCTCACAGTTGACAATCTTCTCCTGAAATTAATTTCCCTTTGTCCTAACTCTATAACCACTCTGGTGTTATAACCACACAAGTAACAGGTAATAAATGGCATCCTGGCTATAACCCAAGATTCTGGACATCATAGCACAACGAAATGCCCGCTCATAAAAAGCTCCACTTCCAAAGAGCTTTCACAAAGCTAATGTCTGATGTTCGGATGTCTGGAATGGAATGACGATAGATTGATTATGTCATTAAATGGGAAAATGACTACGCCCAGAAGTTTATGGTACATAAAAGTTACACGTTGTGAAAATTGATACATTTTATATATTTATGAAGTTTATCTGAGAGGTCGTGTCAAAAGGCAACTATTAAATAGTCGTTTTACTCTCCATTACATGAAGTTTCTCAATAAGGGAGAAAGATATAATCTTTTCCACTGATATGTAATACGATGATCAATACAAAAAGAAAACTAATATAGAATAGTGAATCTGTTCGATACTGTATTCTAAAGTGCAAAGCAATAAAACGATGAGGTTGTTTTGGTCCAAGTTTGAATATCTTAGTTACGCTGCTTCCTCAAAAATTAGGAACAAGTGCAGCTCATCTTCCTGCATTATATATATCCTTCTATTTTGAATATTTTTTAGTTATCATAGTTTGATCACTTTGTAGTACGCATATTACAGATAGTCTCAGGAGCCTGGTCTTGTCCCTCTACTATTTATCTTATTTATAGATGAAATCATTAATTATTTCACTTGCCCGTTTCTTGCATATACAGACGAAGTAAAAATTTTCAACTGTATTAGTACTCTTGATAACCCTCTAGTCTTACAGCAGAATCGGGACTTCATGGTACATTGGTTTGTAATTAATAACGTTGATCTTAATATGAGCAGAGTCATACTCGCGCTGCTTGAATGTAATTTTCTTACCTGCAAAACTCATAACAACAATGTAACCCGAATAAATACTATTAACGATTCAGGAATTGAATTTAGAAAAGATTTCCATCTTACTGCACACATAAACAATTTATATTTCGCTGCCAGCAGAATGCTAAAATGACTGATGAGAATCTCTTCAAAGTTTCATGACGAATCTCTATCCAAATGTTTGTATTTTGCTTACGTTGTGTGTAAAATTGAATATGCCCCTCTCGTCTGCTATCAATTCTATTCGTATCAAGAAGCGTTATTAGAAGGAATTCAAAGTATTGTTACGACAATTTTTTATTTTACAAATATTTTTCTGCTTTTAAAATTCACAATATGGCCCGACCCATTTATTTGTCTTCGGAATGCGAACAGATTCTCGACACATCCTGCTACACCAATATGACCCAAAAACCGTATTATACATAAAAACTAGTTTCAAGTAAACAACCATATTCTCTTTCAAGGTCAAGCTACACAGGAAGCGTGTACTGCACACATTTGCGTCACTTTGAAGTCGAACTTTGAACTTTTAGTTTATCTGTGTGGTGCATTGTTTACTTAAACTATCATATTATTCAATACAGTGTTGTGAAATAGCTGAGAACTTCTATCAATTGATGAGTTTGTCTGTCATTGAGTTTTATGAGCTTTGTATGTTTAGAGAGTGCGCGGGGTATGATCCCTTTCCTTTGAAGTGTTGGTATCCTTAGCTACCTGGGGTACCAACGCCATCGATGCCCACACCTTGACCGTGTGACGGTGGTGATTGTTGCCACGGCATGTACATTGTGTTATTGCGGGAACAGTTTTGTTCCAAGATTGGACAAAGCAACCAACATGCGTATGTCGCACGCGTCGGTATGGCATTATGCTACTGATAGACATCTGTAGGTGTCTTCCAACGTGAGATGAACTGTTTTAGTGATCTGGAAGCTAGCACTACCGGTGCTATATTATGCTGTTGGCGTTGCGCGAGAATATGTGTATGCCAACTGTATGTACTGTGCTATTGCGGGCAACGGAGTTGTTCCAAGAGTGGGTTAATCGATCAACTCGCTTGTGTCACAAGCATCGATGTTCACTATAATACTGGTAGGAATCTACTCGGTAAACTCAACGGCCTATCTCTTCTCTTCTAAGGCAGGTGTATCATTTTCATATCCGTTATTGTTACCTTAACTTAACTTGAAATGCCCTAATGGCGGGGAATTGATGTGTGTGACTCTCTGATGACATCTCACTTAGCATTGTGGGTCAAACTCATATTACTTTCAGCAGAATTTGGCTTAATCACGTCCTAACACCTGACCAGCCCCTTGCTCCTAATGGCAAGGCCATCAGCCAAACATATTTGTTTTTAAAATTTTTTTCTTATATATTATTATATCTATTATCGATAGTTATTATCATCTCACTTTTTTAAAAAGGCATACTAATAATTCACTACTTTCACAGCGTCATGCTCCGAATTCCTTAATAATCCAAGATCCTAGATCCGCCAGACCTTACTTATTTTCGGAGAAACAAAATTTGTGGATTAGAGTAGTGTTAGTCGGTACTTTGATCATACGCATACTTGCTAGTTTGTGCCGACGGCCAATTTAGAGATACGAGGTGCTATAGGTACGTTGAGAAATTACTTACTTTTTTTGAAGTCTGAGTGCTAATTTTTATATATGTTCTAGAGAATATTGTTAAAAATTAGTCATCAACACTGCCAGATACTTCTCATTGGCAGTAATTCTTGCTAAATGCTTTAAAGCTCGCAAAAAAATAACGTTATCTTACTTATAATCTGAGTCCTAAATTTATATTTGGTACTCGGGGAGCATTTTCAATACTTTTTATAAACAGCCAGACCAAGGAAGAGCTGGATGCCCATAGATACTCTGCTTACTATATCAAGCCTACAAATAGTGACCTCGCGCTTTTACTCACAGCGATATTTTAATTGTGTCTGAGAGATGTTTAGCCCTACGATTGATCTGGCTATTAGCAAAACGTATTGAAACTGTACTCTAAGTATTATATATAAAAATTGGCACTCAAATTATAAGCAAGATCACGTTATTCTTTGTGGGCTTCAAAGAGTCTAGCAGAAATTACTACCGATGGAAAGTGTCTAGCAGTGATGATTATCAATTTTTAACAATATTCTCTGAAACATACATCAAAATCGGCACTCAAAACCTTGAGAAAAGTGAGAAATGTCTTAACGTACCGCTAGCACCTCGTAACTGTAAATTGGCCGTACATACATAGTAACACTATTCTATTCCACACATTTTGTTTCTCAGGAAATAAGTAACGTCTGGTGGACCTGGGATCATGCTCTATAAGTTCTAGAAGATGTTGTGATATTGCAAAATTTTTATGTATGCTTTTACATAATCTTATGACTGCCCTCAGCTATTGCCTGATGTTTAATTACAAGTAACCTAATTACTTTCTTCAAGGTATTCTAGAACTTTTCAACTACTCAATACAAGAACAGATATATGCTAGCGTTTTCTAGTTTATCTGATGTGTCAACCTGCTAAACAACACTACAAAGATATATTTTTGTAAATTTTACTTTGATTGTCACTACTAATCATATAGCTTTATATTTTGTATCATCATTATGCGTTATTATTTCACTGTTTAGTTCTGTTATGGATTTCTGTTGAGCAAATAAATTATTATTATTATTATTATGAGCAATATTGGACCAGTAAACTAAATATCAGTTGATGCGATTCGCTGACACCGTACCTTATCTTCCCTGATCGGACTCACGGTCAAATCTTATATGAATCGATTGGGAATACAGTGATGTTTTCAACTTTATTAATAATTATGAGTCCTAAGTATGAACAAAGGCATTTTCGGTTAATTCTATCGGAGTTAACTTACTTGATAGAACAATTGATAGCGAAAGTCAAGTAATCTAAGAGGAACCAGGGTACTACCTCCTGTCCAGTTTGAGACAGGGAAAAAACAATTGTAAGTTTGATCAGAAAATTTGAATACGAAAATGAGTTAAACATTGATCAAACAAATTCAGCCCTCTCAGATATCTCCAAGCAAACAATTATTGACGAGCCACACGAATGTCTTTGACAGACTGATTTATTGCTCTCTCTTTCATTCTGAAACAAAGTATACTGTTTAGTCAAATGATTCGCAAACAAAAAAGTGTATAGTGTATACAATATATTGAAGAGATCGAAAAAGATTAGCGTTCAATTACTGCCAGGAGATACTGGGTTGAAAGTGAATTAATTCAGATTTTACAGTAGGAATAAAATATAGCCTAGTCCCAGAAGAATCTTCAGAACACGAGGCTAGTGTTGTCTTCACCGACAAGAAAAATACTTATTATACACAAATCATATATAATTCTTCACTTACAGTTGTCTTTTGCTTTAATAATATTTGAGGAAAACTAATGAACGCCATTCATCCCTGTGGAACCACAACGAATTGACATTGATATTGACTTGGTCATTATAGTCCATTTACCATCATAGGGACTTGACAGGGACCAAATCAAGCTATGTTTTATAGGAATAACATCTGGATCAAGATGACAAGGATTTGAAGTTCAAGCCAAGATAGCATTATGTCAATGTTGATTCAATATCCTAAAATGACATTCTATTCGATAGAACGAGTTACATTGCTTGATAACTGAATTAAATGAAATGAATGTCAAGATTTTTCATGAGAATATGAGCTTTAATACAAATGGTCATTTACTTGAAATATGAGGGGTTTCAAAAAGTGCAGAGTGGTAAGCACACAACGCAAAATATAGCAGTGAATATGAGACTTTCTTCTCACAGCTAGTTACCTAATAGGTTGCATTGAGAATTTGAAGGTAGATACCTGATGCTTTTTTTTTAAAATACTTGAAGATGAAATATATCTTCTCACGATATAGGAAGGCATGATTTATATGTTTGTATGTGTGTATACTGTAGAACAAAGTTATTTATATTCCTCGATTCAAATTGGTTAGTTATCATAATAACAATAATTGATGTGCAAGTAGATTCACGGAAACTCTTTCTGCATGTCTTTTATTATCCTGGATTATAACTTCTGTTTGCATTACAATTGAGTATACTGCTATCAAATTAACAAAGTGAATTCTCTGCTGAGAAAATGCACATAAATTTCAAGCCATTTTGCACTTTATAGATTTCTCTATTTTTCTAGACTATGTACATAATTGCTCGAAAGAACATGGCGTGAGAGCAATGTTGTCATGTCGTTAGCAATACGAGATTTTCTGTGTTGACACAGCATTTATTCACGTCCAGATTACTTTATATCATTTAGCAAATTTAATTTATACGTGTTTTCCCTTCAAAACATGCAATTCAAAAATTCAATAACATATTCACCATTATTAACAGTTTGTTGCTAAAAAGGATTGTATGATAGTTTCCCTTTATATGAGATTTTTGTCATTGTAACGATGTATTACTAAAAATGATCAATATGAAATTCAACATAGGCTACACATAGCTCCGTAGGGATGATTGTAGTAATTGATAGTGTTCGGCCGAACATGCGACTTCAAAAATATCATCTTCGGCCACACACTTTGCTTTGGTTGAAAATCAGCCGAAGGTTTGTCCGAAGCCGAAGTTTTCTATCAGCCGTCGAAAACGGACAATCTGGTAAGAACGTGTCAATGGTTTCAACGGAAGAGTAGTGGTGTACAGGGTGTAAATGGAACTACGCGACTCGTTTTTTCTCGGAAGTTATTAGATATACAAAAAAATCTTCCGGATAAAGTTGCTAGTTTTTCTAGTAGGCTACCTAAATCAATGTGAACTAGAGAAAAAAAAAAAAATTGGAGATATACCCATTTTTGAAGGTAGGCCCTGTATATTTTGTTGTTTGGTAGGACATAATTTTTGCTTCAAAAAAGCTCGATAAGTTACACCTTCTAAACCTAACAGAAATCGAGATTTTTAAGAAAATATTAAGATAGTTTTACTTGTTGAAATTAAAGCTGGCAATGAAAAAAATATTATTGAACTCTAAACATTTATTACAGACGATGGCATTAGTAAAACTCAAATTTTGAGGGTGCCCTTAGATATACAAATTTACAAAGATTATTATAATACTGGTAAGAGTAACACTATGAAAATTGTTCAGAATTTTCACCGTTTTGTCGTATACAAAAGTTGACTCTTTTCAACAAATGTTGATACAAAATATTATTGATTTTTTTATTCAACTCGTTTACATCTTGTCTTATTCTATGTTTTAATTCTTCAAGTGTAGCCACGTGCGTGACATAAACTTTTTTTTAAATGGCTCCCCACAGATAGAAATGTAACGGCGATAGATCGGGAGATCTTGCAGGCCACATCTTAGGTCCTCTTGTTCCACCCAGGCATTTGGAAATTCTTGATTCAAATAATTTTTCACGTCTATGGAATTGTGCGCAGGTGAACCATCTTGTTGAAATATATCATCGAAATTTTTTTTTTATTAATTTTGTGAGAAAAACAAATATCTTGGCGAAGTTAGAGTGCCTTCATAAAAATATGGATCCAGAGTAATATTGTTAAAAATACCACACCACACATTAGTTGAAAAACGTACTTGAAAATTAGTTCTACATGATTCTTGTGGATTTAGGTTGGTAGTTTACCAGTAATGCGTATTATGCCTATCAAATATATCGTTATTAGAAAAGTAGCTTTCATCTGCCCACAAAATTTTATTTAGAAAATGTGAATTTGTGTGACATTTCTGAATTAAATAATTGCAAAAGTATAGTCTTCTTATATAATTACCAGGATGAAGATTATGGATTCTATGTATTTTGTAAACTTTGAATTTATGCTTCTCTAAAATCTTGTGTACCTGTGTATGTGATACGTTCAATTCTAGTGCAGCTTCTCTAGTTAAATTTCTCGGATGCAAATTAAAATATGCTAATACATCAGTTTCCAAATTTTCATTCATTTGATGATCTTCGCGATTTTCCATAGTGATAAAACCAGTTCTACGTAGCTTTCTTTCTAATTTGAAAAATATGTTTGATTTGGATGAAGGCAGTCAGAATATTGTTGCTGGTATAATCGCAGGGCTTGTCTTGAATTATTGTTTGATAAATGGAAATATTTCAACATATCTACCTTCTCGTTAAGTAAGTTCCTCTGCGGCAGCCCCAACCAAAAGTTATATATCGACTGCATTTTAAAATGGTTTATAATTCGTTCAAATTATAATCAATAACTTTGTAAATCCCATATATACGTACTCGGTGCCAGTAAGATATACAAAAGATATCATTTGCTCTCGTAAAATTCATTCTGAAAGTTCTTTTGAACTGATATTGCGGGTAAACTTTTTGATGGAACTATATGGGCTTTGCCTCAACACACAGAAAAGGTTGCCTATACAGACGACGCATTCTTATGCGTGCGTGTTAGAACGACGATCGTGGCCAATCGTGATAACTTTCCGCTCCCCACCATTCGCTTATTCGCTTGCAAAATATGTCATATGCAGCTGAATCTTAGTACTTCTCGAGATTATATCTGTCGAACTAGATGGTCAATCAGCTTGATTTTTTTTTGACAATATCCGTAATATCCTGTTTGTGCTCCTCTTTGTTTTTCATAAATTTTTTGGTTTTAGTTCTAACGGTAGAATTAATAATGTGCTGTTTGCCTATGCATGGTCCATATGCTACGTGTTAATTAAGTCAACTTCAACTATATATTTCTCGGGTTCAGGATGGTGGAATTTGTTCAAATTTTATAGAAGTGTTGTTCATATGGTCAACAATACGTATGTCAAATTTGAACAATTTCCTAATTCAACCATCTCGTTAGGGAACTACCTTAATTGAGTATTGATCCATTTTTGAAACAAATAATAATCTAACATCAATTCAATATTTTTTTTTACAAAGGTATAACAATAAAGTAAGCTAATACAAATGTCAAATTTAGTTTTCATAGCCAGCTTTAATTTCGAGTGAAACTATTTTAATATTATCTTCAATATCTCGATTTCTGTTAAGTTAAGGAGGTATAACTTATTGAACTTCTTTGAAGCAAAAATTATATCCCACCAAACAGCATAAAAATGTAAAGGTACAGGGCGTACTATTAAAAAAAAAAAAAAAAATAGATATATCTCCGAGAATTGGATTTTTTTTTCTGATTCATATTGATTTGAGTAGCTCATTAGAAACACTAGCAACTTCATTTGAAAGATTTTTTTGTATATCCAATAACTTCCGAGAAAAATCGCATTGCCTAGTTCCGTTTACACCCTGTAGAAACGTCCTGTTGGAAGAATATACCATTTAATATAACTGAGGCCACAAAAAAATCGCCTATTATTGTTCGATGACTTTCGGCTCTCACTTGCAACACTGGCTCTCACAGCAGCAATGTTGACTTGATTACTTGCATTTTGTTGTCGCTGTGGTATTATTCCATCATGTGGAGTGAATTCACTCACATAGTTTTCCACGATTCGATTGTGAGAAGATTATCTCTTCAAAAACTTTCACTCAACGAGCGAATGAATTTGGACAAAAAAAAAATTATTTTGAAAGAAGATCTGAATGATAAGGAGACATTCTTGAAGCGTACATTTCTCCACGATGAAATGCTGAATTTTGTTTAAAACAACTGTTAATCAATAAAATTTCTTTTGTGACAAACATGGTCATCGTGATATTTTGAAAATATATGATAGCTATTGGGAAAGCCTTTATATGAATCTTATTGAGTACTTTTATTACTACTATCATTATGGTTTTCAGCCAGTATAATAAATTTTTCTTATTAAAGTTGAACATTAGGCTTCAGCTTAAATCTGACCTTTGATCAGACACTAGTAATTCATGACTGCAAATTCTCGAGATTCGTACAGGAAGTTGTACTATGCGATCCTCAAAATAACTGCCAGTTGAGAGCAACCAAAATTTTTCTCCCTGCTACTCTTGTACGTTCAAATCTCACGTATTTTAATTGTTTCATTGTGGTGCGCCCTTACCAGTATTGTATTTGTGGAACAAGGATAGAATAAAGCTCAAAAGCAGAAACCTTCAACCTTACCTCATCTAAATATTCGTAGTCCACATTGCACTGCTTTTGAAACGGACTGAAAATTTGAAGAATGATGACAATAACAATAAACAAGACTCTATATATCCAATTTTGTTGCTTCATGTTCATCACAATGCTCCTAGAAGTACTTCGTGTTTACTCGAAATTCGCATTTTTCTACTATATTTCTTGAGGACAAATGCTGTTGAGTGACTGATAATTGGGGAAATATAGAAGTTTAGGGCTGTGCGAAGAACCTTGTGCTGTCATTACTGTCTTTTGAAGCTTTTTTTTTATATACCAGCATACTTCTAGTACAAGATGATAGTGAATATTCATGTGATGATACAAAATGAAATTTGATTCTTTCTCATGTTAAGTCCAAATAATCATTAAATGCATCCTCAATATTAAATAATTGTACATAAATTTCAGTTCATGCCTCACGTACTATGGCCACACTTCAAGTTCTTGTGATATGCCTACAGTTTTTTCTCACTGAATAATGCATTGAATATCGCTAATTTATGATATACTTCTTTCTCAAGTAAACTCTTGGAGAGCAGAATCCAGTTCTACTCGTTTTCCTGTATTTTAGTTTTAGAACCAGTGAATGACTTGAGGAAGACAGGTTGAGGAGTCTTGACTCTATAGATATATTTGAAAACCTTCATTGATATTGCATACTTTCTTTTACGTTATATTGGATCAGAAAAATATCGATTTAGTCCAAGAACAATTTTTATATAGATGTATAGAAGTTCTTAAGAAGCTCCAATGAATTCATCCCCCAATTCAAACCGACACAGATGGTCTTTTGCTAAACTAGGATAGTAAATTTGGTCTGTGGTTATAAGGGCATCTGTCCTGATCACACAAAACACTTCAAAGCAATCAACATTACTGTATCTACAATGTTAGATGGTCAGAGATTAAAGCACAAGTCTTTGTTTTTGTATTCCAGTCGAGTTTCTTAATTAATGTATTTCAGTGTGTAAACTGCAAGTTGCATCTTGTATAGTAGAAAGAGTGAGAAAGACAGAAGATGCAGGGATTAATAAGAGAGATAATGGAAAAGAGAGATAGAGTATGCAGATATTTTGCCCCTATTACAGCGCTTCTTCTCGGGTTAAATGTTGCTTCACGCCTTTGAACATTATCCAAGAATGAAAAATTTCTAGCTAGACGAAAAAGAAGGGAAATTTTAAAGTGTACACAGCGTGGAGGGACATTTGTTTCCTTTGCTCATGTAATGTATTATATTGTTGAAAAGTACGAAGGTATGCAGCTATTTCATGATGATCAGTAGGTACCACTATAAAATATACTTGAATATACTAGTAGTTGATTACTTTCTTGATTGGAAAGACGGTAAAACTAGATCATTTGAGGTAAAGTATTTTGGAGGATATAAGAAAATTTTGGATGTTATACAATAATCAGTATTATAATTGATTTCTAAATCAGACAGAATTGCGTACAAACTTCCTATTCTTCCTAACAAGATAATCATATTACAATTTCAGACGATCTGTACTTTCGTTTACATCTCTTAAATGGTTTTTTTTTGTACACATGTCAGATTTGAGTTTTTTGGGACTGATCTGTTAAAAAATTGAGAACATTTTCAACCTACCTGTATGGACAGTTAAATGAACTCTTCAAGAAACAATTTCAGCTGACATGTATATAAGAGTCCACTCCATGAGTTGGCACAAAACTTTGTCTATCTAAATCAAACAATGCCTGTTCAATTGCTCATTTTGTGCGTCAAGATCGTAGTAGTTGCATTATGTCGACTATTGAGCAGCGGTCGGTCATTGAATTTCTAACTGCGAAAGCTTTATCTCCTAACAAAATACATCATCATTTGTTAAACACGTGTATGGCACATTTTAGTTGAAAATTTTGACAGAAAAAAATGGTTCTAGCTTTTTCGGTTGTCAAATTGAGCGTTGAAGATATAACAAGGAGAAATAGGCTATCAGAAGTCATTACCTCTGAAAATATACAGTTAAATGAGAAGACAGCTTCGGATGATGAGCTTTAATGGTCAAAGAAATTTCAAAAATAATCAAGATTTGAAAAATGAGCATTTGAAGACTCATACACATATCTAATGTCTCTGCAAAGTGGATGCCTAGCAATCTTTCGGCGGTACAAAAACAAGAACGCCTCCAGACGTGTACTGATTTTATAAATTGGTGTGGTGATGCTTCTCAAACTATTTTACCCTAAATTGTGACTGGAGATGAAACTTGGATGCATCTTTATGACACAGAAAGCAAATTGAAGTCACTGAAATAGAGGAGACCAGGAGATTGTTCTCATTGATTATTTAAAAAAAGGTTCGGTGGATATAACGTTACCGTTTTGAAAGAATTGTGAACTGAATTTTTCAGTAAAAGATGAGGGATTGCTCTCATCACAAGGCCTGCTAGTTCAAAAGATTCCACTTGCGCATTCATCAAAAGAAGGAATAGCTGCTGTGCTCAAGCGTGGTTTCGAAATTTTATCGTACCCAGACTTGGCTCCCAGCGAATATTTTCTTCTCCCAAATTTGAAAAAAGAACTAAAAGAAAGACACTTTTCGAGCATCAAAAACCCCAAGCTGGCGGGTTCATGTCATTTTGACAGCAAGTCGGATAATTATTTTTTTGAAGAGATCCAACTTCTCGGGATACGGTACACGGTAATAAGAAGTGCGTTGCCCTCAAAGAAGCTACATTGGAGAACAGGTGAATTCCAGTTTTTTAAAGTGAACGGCACAGGCTCTGCTACGGGCTTATGGAACGATTCTCGTAGTATTTCCGTCAACTTCTCTAGTTCTTCTCATTTCGGAATAAGTCTACATTTTTTTCCAAATTTTTGCTTGATAGAAAATTATAAAATAAGACAATTACAATGGCAATCGGGATTCACGATTGCGATGACTTCGAAATATATAGATGGGATTTGAAATCTTGCATTGCTTAAAGAACGTTGTGTGCACGTCGGCTGAAAGTGCTTATTGGGTCTCACCTAATGCTTCGGTCGCAAACCACCGATTCGATCAAAGAAGATTACATACATAGTCCTGATACACAAATCTCCATCATTATTACATTAGTAGTAGTGGAAAAAATATGATATGGTAGCGGTGGCATACAATTGTATTCAAGGTATAGAAAATGGCTTCAATATATGATTACATTTTGTATGGAGCTATCTTTTTATTCGAACAAAATTATGTGATGAGACTTTAGAAAAAAATGTTTTCATGCATATAATGGAAAGAGAAAAATATTCTCTTGATTCACAAGGAGTTTAAGAAATTCTTTTGGAATTTATTGTTGGCTGAGCAGAAAGTATTTCTTATTAGGTCAGGTAATTCATAAAGGCATTGTCTTCGAAAGTTTCCCTACATTTGAATTCAACTCCTCCAATCATTGAATTTCAACGATGTTACATGTACCCTTTCATATCTACTTGTGCTGTCGAAAACCGGAAGAAATGAGAACCAAGTATCTGGTTGTTTCTAGTACCGAAATAAATGGGAACCAAGTATCTGGTTGTTTCTAGTACCGGTTACTTGGATAACTTAAATCTGAATAGTTGAGTCATGTTTCGGCGATTTTCTCGATTTAGATTTGTTTCAAGTAGCAAAATTGGCAATCGAGTAATAGAATCGGTGAACAGCTCTGGCAGATGGAAGCGAAAGAAAAACCAGTACTCACATTTAAATTGAAGAATCTTGTGTAATAAACCCAACCTAAGAGTCTAAAAGGGGGACTTGATACCATTTGTGGACGTATTCTATTTGTAGCAGGATGGATTTGATTCAATTGAGGAATTCCTGTTTTTCCGGAAACTGCCTAATATCGGTCTGGATCGAATATCGGTCAGTCCCGGTTTCAGTCAAATACCAATTAGTTTTGGAATTAACTGGATATTCATTATTTCTTGCTCCAGCTGCTACTTAAAAACCGAATGTTTTAGTACTTAGACCCAGTTGTACAGTTTCAGCTTATCCAAAGTCTAGTGAAACCAAGTTCAATTTCTATGATTACAATTGCTGAAATAATTGTGACCAAAGAAATTGAACTTGGTTTTACTGAATTTTGGATGAGCTAAGACTGTACAACTGGGCCAGGGAATCGGTAGCCGAGTATTCACAAATTCAAATCATGATTTTGATGGTGATGAAAGACAGCTTTGAACAAACGGTATTATTTGTCAAGAAAATATATTATCAAACATTACTCACATGAACTATAGGGAAGAATGGGGAAGAATTTGACAATTTTTACTTCAACCAACATATCTCAGTGAAGAAACATATTTCATCTATCAATCGTATCAGTCAATGTTGCTCAATCCATACTGATTGAGAAATAATCATCCAGATTAATTTAAGTATTGGAATGACTGAGAGAATTAACAAAAACGGAGATTACTCCCCGTGTCACAACTCTCCTACTATCGAGGTGAGTGTCGACAGATACCAAAGCAAATTGTGACACCCATGTTAATACCATTATTTTAGCATTCAAGGTACTGAACCCATTTATCTTTTGATTTGCTATTGGCAAAGGGCTCAAGGCAACACAAGCAGAAACTATTATTTTCTACATCTTCTTCTTGATCCTTATCATCATCAACTCCACTTTTCTTTTCACTCTTCTTCCATATTTTTTCAGGTTTCTCCTTTTTCTCACTTACAACACGCATTTTCACATTCTTCATCATTCTACTGGCTGCTATGCAATTAGTCATTATAAAAGAAATGTGACAGAGCTCAGATATAATGGATTTGAGTGATTTCTCCTTTTTTAGACTTCCAATACCATGAACTAGGAAGTTCACCCATCAAAAATCACCGCAATTCTTAAAATCCGTGAATTCAAGCGAAAAAACTAAATCTCCAAATAGAAAAACAATCATCGGAATTTTTGAATATTATTTATAAGAATAGCTGTTTCAGTTTTTGAGGTTGTTTATATCTATGAGAATATTAACGTTACTGTAATCAACTCCAAAATGGCTTAAGTTTCAAGAAAGAATAAATGAAAAAATTAAATAATTGGATTATAAAAATATTCAGGAATTTTTGTAAAAACGGTGATTACGTGAATCAATTGCCTTCAACGTTTTCATTTTCGATCTCATTCATATACATCAATGGTGGAACATTTAAGCAGCCTACTTCTCTACAATTTAAACATGTTGTAGAACAATAATTTAAACCACTTTTTCTTCAACCATAAGCAGAGCCACATCCAGTTTCACATGAAAAAAATCATTTACAATAAATATTTAGAAGTTGGTTCATCGTAACTGGCACAGATAAATTATCTTTTTCATTCCATCCCCATTCTTTTGGCAATTTTTGATGTCCCATCCACAACTGTACTTCTGAATACACTCTTCTCATATGTTCTGAAGTAGCATCCAGTGCAGGTATTAATGAAGCCAAGTTGACAGAGCTTATTTTACTCGTAGCTTTGAGGAACGATTGGCATCAAGCTCTATCCATATTTGTTTCATTTTTAGGAGCACCATATAATGCTAAAATGTATAAAATACCCGATTGCAAAATATCAGCGATGCCAACATTTTCATCAGTGAAGATAATAGCAGCATTTTGTGAATCTATACGACTTTCGAACAATCTAGCGAATTTATTTTTACTTTTTTTGTAAAACGCTGAAGTCGTATCACATCCAATAAGTGCATGTACAAACAAAATATACTTCTTAAACATTGGTAGTGTTTGTTCCAAAATTCAAGTGGAATAATTTTTTGCGTATACCGTACCTTGAGCTGGTTTAAAAAAATATATTTCTTCATGAGGAGGTGTTGAAGCTGTCACTAAATAAAACTAACACATCAATATCATCAGCAGCAACTATAAAATTTTCCGATTCAATATTAATCGCCGTTAATGTATCAGTATAGCCTTCTGCTTGACACTAAGAAATATTATTATCTGCTAGTTTCTTCCTTTTTTCAAGGACGTTTGCTGTCTCTTCGTATATATGTAGAAACTTTGTTACTCTCCAAAGAAAAAATGAATATAGCTGCAAAAGGAATGTACTAGAAGTAGCACCATTTTCTTGAGACAAGCCTTGAAAAAAAAAAATTTGACATGAACATCACGTGACTTACTTGTACATCATTGGATATATATATATATAATAAGATGTGATTTTGTGTTTGATTATATATATCATTGGAATATATAATCAAACACAACATCTCATCGTTCCGCAGTTAATCGTTTTGGATTCACCAAAGAGATTCTAAGAATCTGTCAGGTAAAATGCGCTTCCAGCCAAGTCGGTTGCTATGGAAACAGTAGGTCATCATTCTTATACTACAACATTCCATTATTTCCAAAATTCAACGACTATCAACAGATCTGAATTTTCGCAAAAAATAAAATTCCTACTGAAGAGCCCTTCAGCTTGGTCTATTGTTATGAAAATAGTAGGCAATCATTCAGATGCTACAGCAGACTGAAATATCAAATTTCAATATTCTACTCCTGATCGTTTCGAATTTATGCGAAAAATTCCAAGAGACTGTCAAGTAAAGTGCACTTCCAGCTCGGTGGATCTAAGTAAAAATAGGATATGAGTATCTAGACGTTATAATCATCCTGAATACTGAATTCTAATAATCTACGTTCAATCGTTTTGGATTTATGCGGAAAATTCAGAAAATGTTTCGAATAAAGTGCTCTTCCGGCTTAATCGATAGAAATCATAATGCAGGGTGTACAACTAGATATTATAAAAGTGCCTTATACAAAATTTAGATATTCAACGACTGATTGTTTAGAATTTATGCGGAAAATTCAAAAAGTCTGTCATATAAAGTGCACTTCCGGCTCAGCCGATTGTTATGAAAAGATGACCATTTAGATGCTACAGCAATTTCAAATGCTAAATTCCAGTATCCTTTGGCTGATCATTCTGAATTTATGCGGAAAATTAAAAAAAAGTTTCAAGTAAAGTGCACCTCCAGCTTAGCCGATCGCAATCATAATGCAAGATGTTATGGAAGTTCTTTATACGAAATTTCAATGTGCTATGACAAATCAATCTATATTTATGCAAGAAATTCTAAAAAAGTTTCAAGTAAAGTGCACTTCTGACTTGGCCGATTCTTAAAAAAATAGCAGATGACCATTGTGTACAATATCAAGTTCAAATACTGAATTTCAACATTCTACGGTTGATCATTCTGGATTTATTAGAAAAATTCGAAAAAAGGTTCAAGTGCACTTTCGGTACAGACGATTGGAACTATAATGCGAGGTGCACAACTAGACCGTATACCAGCCTTAAATACAAAATTTCAACATTATACGTTCAACCAGTTTTGAGATTTGCGAGTTTTACACACACGCACGTACGAACGCACGCACGAACATACGTACCGACATCAAGCCAAAAATAGTCAAAATGGATTCAGGGATGCTCAAAACAGATATTCCATCTAGATCTCGATAGGTGAATTTTGTCGGTTTCACAATACTTATTTGTTACTTTGTACAAGTAAGTAATGGGAGATGACCATTGAGATGCTACAGCAATTTCAAATGCTAAATTCCAGTATCCTACGGCTGAGTATTCTGGATTTATGCGGAAAATTAAGAAATAGTCCTGAGTAAAGTGCACTTCCAGCTTAGCCGATCGCAATAATAATGCAGGATGTACAATGAGATGTTATAGAAGTTCTTTATACGGAATTTTAATACGCTATGGCGGATCATTCTATATTTATGCAAAAAAATCAAAAAAGTTCCAAATGAAGTGCACTTCTGGCCTGGCCGATTCTTACAAAAATAGCGGATAACCATTCTGATACAATACAAAGTTCAAATACTGAATTTCAACATCCTACGGTTGATCATTCTGAATTTATTGGAGAAATTCGAAAAAAGTTTAAAGTAAAGTGCTCTTCCGGTACAGACTATTGGAACCATAATGTGAGGTGCACAACTAGACTCTATATCAGTCTTAAATACAAAACTTCAACATTATACGTTCAATCAGTTTTGAGATTTGCGAGTTACGCACGCACGCACGCACGTACGAACGCACGCACGAACATACGTACCGACATCAAGCCAAAAATAGTCAAAATGGATTCAGGGATGCTTAAAACGGATATTTCTATCAAAATCTTGATAGCTGAATTTTGTACATGTAAGTAAAAAATAGCGGAAGGTTTCAATGGATAAGCTTTTTACTTTTTGGTATAAGAAACTCAAAAAATCCGGAATCATCTAAATTCATTCATTATAGCTGGGTTCCGACGTATAAACCTAATATTGCACTGAACTATACGGGCTATAGACCTTAGGGCAATGGGCTCTTTGGCGTTATAGCTCAGAATATATGGACTACTGGAGGGTGTCATGTTCTGATCTGTTAACATACTTGGGGTGAAGTTTTTTGCTTCTATATTAGATTCTCTGACAGCAATGTCATCGTTTTCAATAATACCGATATTCGGATTTAGAGTGAGGATTCTTTCTTCTAGGTTTTTCTCAATTTCTGGATTAAGCAAAATACGATCAGTGACTTGACTGGGTATAAAGTATAAACTTCTTCAAAGGCCAGTTCATAAGTTACGACACTAGACATGCTCCTATAGGTCTTTCGTTTATATTTATTTGACATTCTGAGGCAAACAAATAGCAATTCAGCATGCAAGACAGGGAAAGAACCCAGCCAAAAAAATAAATAAGTAAAGGAGAGTTGTGACAGGTTGTCACTGCTCGCCTGGTTGTAAAAAGTTGTGAACCGGTCAGAATATTAGTTTGTAATCGACAAGATGCCAACACAAAATGACAATATAATGCTATGGAACTTGCAAAATTGAAGCATTTGAGGAAAAATATTATAACAATATGAACATAATACGTAACTTACTTTCTCCAACACTGTTTTGGAATTTGCATATTCCATAACCAAAAACTATGTTGGAACGAATGGCATTCCAAAAAATCGTCTGGAATGATTCCGTATGCCGTTTAGTATGATTCTGTAAGCCTTTAGAATCATTTTGACGAATCAGAAGCTGTTAGTTTGGCTACTACCATGGTTACTTCCTAACAATTCAAGTATTCATACCTCGTTCAGAATACAGGCCATTCCAATACTTATTGTAGAATATACTATTTCACAATTTTTTGCATGCAGATATCGTACACAAATTTGTGAAATCCGTAAAAAACCCTTTGAAGAAATACAAGACTCGATTCTTTGATAAGTTTCAAGAGATTGCGGCATTGAGATTTTAGAATGAATGAAGTAGTAAAATCAAACACTAGAATTTTGTGTTGAGATTTGTGGGATTCCAAACAGGATAAATAATTATATAAAAGAGAGTGCCTTGGTTTGCTCAAAAGCAAAGTTATCCATGTGAAGAATGCACTCCGTTTGGATTATTTTTTTGTATCGAATTTCGCAAATATTAGCACAGAATTTTGAGATTTGATTGATTCAATCAATTCATCCCAATTATTCCAGAACTGGCACTGAATGATTTTTTTTTGCTTTTTTGTAGTGTTTTCCACAGAATATGTACACCGATATTTGAATACGCGGTATTCAATAACTTAGATAGTTCAGATAGAGAAAAGAAGTATTGTCATGGTAACTTTGATCGAATACGAGTACAAAATAATGATGGATTGATAAATTTAGATGATTTGCTTCAGGAGCTCTTGTCTTTCCAAGACTTTCCTTAATTTTATGGATGATTCCAAGAAGAGTCATTTTCATAGGTTTCTCTCTGAAATATACGTGTTTCGTTTACGAAATAAGATGATTTGTCGGTAATTCAGTTAAGTATAGGCAATCATTCCGAATAGACTCATAAAAACTAACCTCATAAACGAAACAAATTCCTAACAACAGCATAAACACAAGCAATAAATTAGTCACTTAAAGTGTCAATTTACTAACTAAACGATCGCCACAAAATAAACCTGAACTTTCTTCACAACATTTTCCTCGATTCTTCTCGTTTTTCTTCGCCCTCCTTCGGCTGTTCTCGTTAATCTATCTGCCGCGGATGTTTTGATCGAAGAGGGCACAAATCATAAATTTTTCGTATGTTTTATGAAGTTTGCAATTCCTTCCGAGAGGCGGTAATAAAATTTCATCAATCTGAGGTTTTTATTTTGAAGTTTATGGTGGAGAAAATGTACGAGCACACGCAGTTTCAGATAACGGAACGGGAAACGGATGTATAAAACCGGATGCGAGAGGTTTAATTAGGGCTGGCCGACTTCCGTATGCGCAGACATAAAGAGTTTATTGTTTTTCCTACAAGGCCATTTATCAATGAATGCGTTTTATTGTCGAAGTTTATAAGAACAACTCCGGAATTATTGTGTTGCGAATATTTGTATCTGTTCTCAAATTATTCTTATTAACGTGATAGCGCGTTTAAGATGCCTTGCGACACATATTTCTAGAGTAAGCTTATATATTTCATTGATCCTTATTTTCTTAAAGATATGATTTTTGTATCGAACTAGCAGATTCAAAATCAACAAATTTTATTGATAATCATGTGCTGGAGCAGTTTTCTTCTAAAATTTTCTCTTATTTATAAGTTTATCCGCTATACTAACACCTTGCACTCCTACAAATATCATTAAAGAGCTATAATCTCCAACAATTCTATTTAATTAATAGTACAAGATTTTGGCGTGGACCCAGATCTTGTTCGATGTCCTCTTGGTAAAAACCATGGCTAGAAGGACGCTGTCAGCTGTTCGCGCGTTTGTTTACGACTTGGCACGTTCAACTGTTAACTCGGCACGTGCTGCAAGCTTGCTCCGTACAAACAAACGTGCCAAAATGTCGGCGGAACCTACACTTTATTCTAGATATAGAGCAGAAAAGATAATTTCCAATGTAACAGAATGATATTGAATCGGTTTCTTGGAAATTCTTGGAACGAGTCTCCGAGAGCGGGTCAATTAGATTGTGGCATGAAGACGTTAGTGAGAAGATTGAGAGATCTCACTCCAATACACCTGTTTTGTAGCACATTGAAAGTTCATTCCTCAAATCTTAGCCCAATTGTGTGACTTATTCATTGAAATAAACAAGTGATAAGCTATTGATGGCCTTGGCATCAGGAGTAAGGGGCTGGTCAGGTGTTATAGAGTGTAATTAGGCCAAATTCTCCTTTAAATAATATTAGTTTGAGCCAGATTGCTTCGTGAGGTATCATCAGATAATCACACGTATCAATTCTCCGCCATCGGGGCATTTCAGGTCTAGTTGAGATAACCAGAACGTATATAGAAAATAATATATCTACCTTAAAGATTGGGTAGGATATCTGGCTAGCAGAAAAGTCTTTGAGTTAACCGAAAAGATAGCTATCAGTACTATAGCGAACATCGGTGCCCACAACACACGCGAGTTGGCCGATTCAACACTCTTGGAACAACCTCGTTGTCCGCAATAACACATAGTACCAACGGTTGGCATACACATATTTCCGCACAAAATCTACGGATGGCTATCAGTACCGTAATGCCGTACCGATGCCTGCTACACACGCAGGTTGGTTGATTTACCTACTCTTGAAACAACACCGTTGCTGCAATAACAAAAATTACACGCGGCTGGCAACAATCATCTACGTTAAACGGTCAAGGTGTGAGCACTGATGGCATTGGTACTTTAGATAGCTTAGGATACCAACATTTTACAGGAAAAGGATCATACCCACATGTCCCCACATGTGACGCTGAACATACCAAACTCATAGTGCTCGCCAAATTTTACGCAACTTGAGACAAGAAGTCTCTCATATGACTGTGTGAAGAATTCTTCGAGACTTGAAGTACCATCCGTTCCATTACCAAAGAGTTCAAAATCTGATGCAACGTGACTACCTCCAGCGACTAAATTTCTGCCAATGGCTTCTTCACCAACTTGCTCAAGACCAAAGTTTCACAATAAATGTAATTTTTTTCGAGGAGTCTTTATTCCCTCGAGATGGTATTTATAATTTTCACAATTCACATTACTGGTCACGAGAAAACCCACATGTTATTAGAAAAAGTAACTTCCAGCATCGATTCTCTTTGAACTTTTGGGCTGGAATTGTGAATGGTATTCTACTTGACCCATACATTTAACCTGCGCGTTTGAATGATAACGATTACCTAGGGGTCTTACAAAACACTCTACCAGAATTGTTAGAGGACATTTCGCTAGATGTTCGGCAGCATGCATAATTTCTCCATGACGGTGCAACTATGCACTACAGCAGATTTGTGAGAGAGCATTAAGATACTGCATACGAAGATCGTTGGATAGGGTGTGGTGATCCTGTACCATGGCTCCTGAGATCACCAGATCCTAATCCTCTTGATTTCCATTTTTGGGGTCATTCAAAGTAATTAGTTTATAATAACCAAGATACACCGCAAAGTATTAAGAACTGCAACAGCGTATTGAAAATAGCGCAGAAATAATAAAGAACACGATTACCTCCGTCAAGTTTGTACCGTTATCATCATTCAACGTGCTGCATTGTGTGCTGCTGTGAACGGCGATAATTTCGAGCAATTTTTATAAACTTATAATCTTCCAATTCTTTTCTTTAGAATTATGTTATATCGTGTGTAGTACAAATTCTATTTAATCTGCAGTTGACAAAAATATTCGTATTCAAATAATTTAATTGCTTGACTGATAGTAAATTACGCCTGTAAATATTGTGTAACATAGTTTTTTATTTATTTTGTATAGGAGTACCTTTGACAACCAGCGGTACTCAAAATGCTACATTTTTGTGAACTACTGCTGTTTTTACGAATTTCAGCAAAATTCTTTTTGATTCATGATCAGTACATCCAGTACTATATACCATCAGATTTTGTTACAAAGATCCAGTTACACCCTGTATATCGTACAGTGACATTAATCACTATAATAAATAATAAAAAAAAAACACAAGAATTAACAGATCTATCGATGAACCAAGTCCATTTACAACAGAAATGATGAAGGAAATGGGATAGAATCATTTATATATATCCACCAGTTCTTGTATGGAAGGAGGAAGTCGAATGAGTGATAATCTGGAATATGTATACCAAATGTAAATACCTGATGAAATATTATAACAAAATGATGAACTAAAGTACTTGATTTATAAAATTCTTTATCGATTTTGGCTTATTGGCTTATTAGGAATCCGTCGGAAGAAATAACAGAATAAAAACCAAATACAGAATCATCTTTTAAATACTGCCTATAACAAGTAGTAAAGAAAGCCGCACCTATTGATTTTACAAAACTCAATACCAGGACTAGATGTATTAAATGAATTTACCTAGTCACTCAAGGCGTATGAATCATTGTGGATGGCTTTTGGATCTCGTAGATTTCTAGTGAATCTGATTACAATATTCACAATTTTCAAGTTGCCGATGTTACAGGTGTGATTTGTTCCATTCAGATGACTAGACTAGAATTTGATTAACAGTTTCCATAGGATCACATTTACTCAATCAATTTTATATCAAATGGTCCACCTGAACGATATATATATATATATAGAGCCATAATGTGACGGATTTCCTTATTGGAAAGTCTGGAGTATTCGAGATTATTTGAGCGGCCTCTCGGAAGGCTGTAAAATTGTACAAGGCTATTTCAGGTTAACAAAAGAGACTTAGCACTCTACCTATATAAAGGTACGCATCGTTCACTTGTGAGGTCGCCAAGTGAATCAAACGGTCGAAGAGTAATTGAAACTAGGGCGCAGGTCGATATAAATTTCAGTGATATAGGAAAGTATTTGATGAATATGTTTCATTTGGGTACAGTTCTGTATAAAATAATTGGGAACACAACGTTCCAACAGCAATGTGCTGCCTTTTTCAAGTATATAAATGTATAATGAATAAATAAACAAAAATTATCAAGACAAAAAGAATACAAAAGGTGACTAGATAAGTATAAAATATCAACTCCTAAGATCGTAGAGCTCTGCCTGTGATTTAGCTATAATACAATATTCACAGGTCTTCAGGAGATGAAAATGAAAGTCTGAATAGGAAAATTGTCAACTCCTTGTGGTTCTAGATCAATTGAATGTCATGATCAGCTTGATCAAATAGTTTATGATTGATAATTAGGATAATTCAACATGGATCATGTATGGAAGAAGATTAAAATTGTCCAATCTGTTGTCTGATGGATATCTGAAATCTACAGTAGCTGACATAGAAGAAAAATCTTCATCTCACTAAAAATTACACCAAAGCCAACAAAAATATGATGAACTCTCTTTTCAGTAAAAGTAAGGTATGTAAGTTCCATCTGAGAGTAAAGAAAAAAATCATATGCCATATTCACTGAATAATAAAATTTTATATGTTGAGAAGGATCCAAAATAATTTATTGTTAGGAAAGGCATACTTTTCCTAACAATGAATAATAAAATAATCCTAATAAATTCATATCCAAGGATCAACAACTTTTACTCTATGATCTTAATAAAGGTCTGTCTTTGGCTCCTAGTATTGTACATACTAAAAAAGACATTGTGAATCTAATAGCTGTTACTAACATAGCCACAAATTCAACAATCGGTGAGGCATGAGGCTGAACATCTCAGGTATGATAAATCTGATAAAATAATCAATTTCTGTATAGCTGAAGGTGAGGACAAAAAAAAATTCTTGATCAAATTTGAAAGAGCTAACTGTACGATTGAATCATATTGATCTACATTTTGCAATAAATTTACTAAATTATGTAATAGAAATAATGAAGTGCCTCATGAAAAACTTCTCATTTTCTGGGCAAAACCAAGTTAGTTTTAGCTGGTAATTTCAAGTCCAAATATATTACAATGAGTTCTGGTGCTCTTATTTCATATGGGCTACCTGAATTGCACAAACCTGGTACTCCCGTCACGTTAGTGGTTTCTAATGGCAAAGCACCTCCCTGCAATATTTATAAGTCGTTGAATGATAGAATGTAGGGATATAATAGTTATTTATGATACAAGTGAGATAAGAGCATTATTAGGATACGCATGTGAAGTTTGCTCAACGAGGCGATAGCCGAGTTGTGTAATCACATAAGTATCTTAATATGCCTAAATCACACGTGTATCGTACAAAATCTTATCTACGCCCGTCCAAAGTTAAAAGATTCAAATAATTAGAACTTTTGATAAGAAGAAATTAATCCAAGTAGTTGCTGTAAAAATGTTTTAATCCATGACGACCACAATTTGACATAAACAACTTAAACAATTTGTTGATTAAATAAATATGTTTTATTGGGTATAAGTTCTGTAAATTTATTATTATTTATTATTTAATAAAACATATTTATTCATAAAATGAGTTCTGAAAAGTTTTTTCCTTCATTAATTTGTTGATTGTTGTAAGTAGTTACTTTTCATGAATTCTTCACGCATTTTGTGAAAATGAGTGATTCTGGAAGTATTGGTTCAGATATTGAAGAAGAAGCATCTAAAATTATAGCTGGCCTTTTACCTGAGAAGTCCAAGTCTAAGTATGAACTTATATATACAAAATATGAAAAATGGTGTATCGAAAAGAAAATACAGAACCTAGCAAATGAGAAGGTACTGATTACATACTTTGCTCATTTATCTAACACATCGAAGCCTTCATCTCTCTGGGCGTATTATTCTATGATACGTACCATGATTTCCATTAAAAAGAATGTTGATATAAGCAAATATACGAATTTAGTTGCTCTGTTCGAGAGAAAATCTGATGAATATCGTGCAAAGAAATCAAGAGTATTATTGAAATCGGATATTACTAAATTTTTGCAAGAAGCTGATAATGAACAATTTTTATTCTTGAAAGTGGCGTTGATAGTTGGTCTTGCTGGTGCTTGTAGGCGAAAAGAATTGACAAATTCACTTTTTTGTAATGTTAAGGACGAAGGGCAGTGTTTACACTTTTTGTTACCAAATACTAAAACCAAAGTATCAAGAGAACTTTTTGTAACTGCTGGAAACATTGATGGTATAAATATGGTTACAATTGTTCGGGATTATATTGGCCTTCGTCCAAATAATGTTGATCATGATCGATTTTTCATTCAAAACAGAAAGGGTAAATGCTTCAAACAGCCTGTGGGAATTAATACGTTTGGCTCTTTGCCCCAAAAAATAGCTTCATTTCTGAAACTTGAACATGCTGAAGAATATACCGGTCATTGTTTCCGGCGCTCATCCACGTCATTGTTAGCCGATTCAGGCGCGGATTTGCTAACTATAAAGTGCCATGTGGTTGGCAATCAAATACTGTCAACAAAAATTCATTGCAACTCTCCCCTTCATCAGGAATTAATTTGAAAAATTGTAAAAATTGTACAATTAACATTTATAATAAATAGTTTATTTTGTATTTCAATGAATCTATCATTTTTGTTGCCATTATTCATTTTCAAAACCCAGTGCGTTAATGAAAAACGGGTGCGTTAATGAAGCTCTTAACTCACGCGAAATGAGTGGCAGAAGTGGCAGTTAACTCCCGGGCGTAGATAAACTTGTTTACTTGTGTTTTATTCATATTGGATGATATTTTGTCTGGAGCTCGAGACTTCAAACATACTAGAAGTATCGAATACGTGGGATTCAATGGATGAACTCAAAGATTCAACATCTTATAATTCTGAATTCGTTTTTTTTTCAGTAGTTAATAAATAATGAGTTTTTTCAATTTGTCGGTATAAACAATAGGCGTGATCTTGTTCACTTATTATTATAGTATCCAAGGGATGTTTCTGGATTCATATATCATATACTTTCTTCCGACGATAGCTCAACAAATCGAAATCGGTAAAGGATTTCATAGATCTTCATGTGAAAATACATCAAGTGATTCATGCACTATGCAGATAGATGAATAATTCCAAAACGTGCTCAAATTCCTATTGCAATTCAAAGAATACATAAACTATGCTAAAAATCAACGCCAGACATTTCTATCCGAACTATCTCTGCGTTGCCATCATTATTGATCTTATAAATGCATCCATTTATTCACACAATAGAATTGACGAAATATTTCAACCTAATTCTTCTTACAAATATCTACTTTTCATGACTTTGATGGTGCATCTATATTTTCTGATGATAATAATAGGAGAGCACTTTTAATACAGCATGTGAAGAATGAAAGGATTATTCAAAACATTTTATTATCTCAAAATGATTCATTCAGAATGATACGTACAATTTGATTGATATCCTGTTTAATGAGATTTCGCGACAATATTTTGACATTCCTTTTAATTCAATTGGAACGTGATATGACAAGAGAAAATGTATAGAATTTGATGTTTTAGCCATAGTATCGAATTAATTAATCATGAATAATGTGATGTATGATAATTGAACTCAGCATGATTGCTCAAAAAAACAAACACACAGTTTATTATAATTAGGTCACAGACGGAATCATGTTGAAATTTTGAAGTAATATAAGTAAAATATATGGACTATCGTACAAAATTTGAATAGGAGCTATCTATTAATTACGCCAGACATAATTCATCAGTTGATTTTTCTGCGTTATGCTACATTTAATTTTTTTTCTCAGGTGATGATATGTCACAAATCCTGCCCTACCTTTAATCCCCAAATCGATGTTTATTAGGAAAACCCGAAAATTATATCGAAACAATTGAATTTATTCTCCCAATCGTAGATGAAAAATTGATTACGTGCAATAATATCCACATCTGTATGTGTAATGAAGTCATCATATCACTCATGATACTACTTCAACAATAATTTGAGTATAAATAAGGCCTTGTGGCCGACTTAAGTCACTTCTTTGAAAGTCCAGTCTTCTGAGTAGCCGTTCCAAAGTACATTTCTAGTTCCGATCACGAGTGTCATCTTCAGAGTGTTCACCGTCCAAGTGAAGTTTTTGTGCTAAGTCCGTTAGCACAACTGTCTGACACAATCTGTGAGTTTGTTTGTTATTTATAGGTCCGTAAAAGGAACTTTTTTGCTCTTGCTGTTTCGAACTTATAGTCTAAGAGCTGACGACGTTTTTTCTGATGTATCTACGTAAGGCAAAATGATATCAAGGATACCTGTAAAAGTGTCCCCCATTTGAGAATCTGTAAGTCTGGCAGCATCTGTCCCTTGCGTTTCAGGTACAAGGTAAAAACTAAAATTTTTGAAGTAATGATGGTAGACTGTTTTCAAATTCCGTCTTATTGGATAATAATTGCGAATCTATAAAATAATTCTCCCTGCTTGATTATTTGTTGTTAACATGTCGCCAGACTCATTTATAATTTAAAATTTTTAATTTTTTTCTATGTATCTACGTAAGGTCTGGCATATTTTTTTTCATATGAAGGATGATACATATCGTTCCAATTATGAAATGCCTGACCAAAATATAGTTGTGAACACCTCGAGAAAATATTTGAGAGATAATTATAAGGGGAGAATCTCCCAGCCATAACGTTTTTCATTTACAAACTGAAAACACGGGGCGCATTTGATTTGATGAGATATGAGAAGTATATGATGATGCGCTTCATGTCTTAAGCTAGTAGTTGGTCCCAATATTATTTCCTACTTTCTAGTATAAATAGGAGACGTAATATTCACAAAAGTGAATAACAATAATGATTTTTTCCCCTCTTTTTGAGGAATTCTAATTGTCAGAATTCAATTACTTTAATTCCTTTGGATAACGGATGGACTGAACAAAATGTTCAATATGTATTTTGCAGCTGACCAGCTACTTCTATTTGAAAGCTATGTAATAATTCAGCCAAGAAAAAGAGGTATATATTAATGACTGATAAATATAATTTCGAATGATCTATAATAGTATATTGTGCAACAAGTGCGGCAAGATGTCGATTGTTCAAGAGAGCGAAGTTGCAGATACTATTTTTTATTACGAATGCGGGATAAGTGCTGTTTTGCGTTTGTTTTTCCGATCGGTGAATGATTTGCGTGTGGAAATTATTCTTGGCGCACGCAAAAGGCAAAGAACTATTTAGCGCCTACAAAAACCTGCGCAAATTAATACTTATATCCCATGAGTAATAAGAAAAAATAATTTTTGAAAATCAATACGCTTTTTAATTAAACTAGAAAGTAGGGAATAAGAACCAAGAAGCTGAGGCGCATCATCATATACTTCTTATATCTCATCAAATCAAATATGCACCACGTTCTCAGTTTGCAGATGCAATCGTAGTGGCTTGAAAAGTCTTTCTTATTATTATTTTTAAAATATTATTTTCGAGGTTTCTACTGGAGAGTAAACCAAGAAACAAGTTGGAGAAAAATATTATTGGAACGCAAAATGGATTTAGGGAGAGTTACTGCACACAAGATTACATTTTTAGTATTAGACAGCTAATTGAAAGAGCCCTTGAATTTCATAAAGAACTTAATATATGTTTTATAGACCTCAAGAAAGCATTTGATAAAGTGAACAGAGAAATGCTTTAGAACATACTGGAAAAAATGCAGAAAATAAGCTATTATTGGCAATCTAGAGTATTTATAATACCAGCAGAAATAATATAAGAGCAGGAAACTGCATGTCAGAAGAATTTAACACAACGCAAGGCTTGAAACAAGGAGGTTACCTAAGTCTTCTTCTTTTCATAATATATATGGATGAAATTGCTAAGCAAGCAAACCTAAGAACAAAAAAGACTATTTTGGAAAACCTGAATCTCATGGATGTAATTGTGACAGAATGTCTATTCGCAGATGACATGGCAATTTTTGGCAGCAAAGAAGGACATTCACAAGAAAATTTGAACATCTGGAATGAAGAATTATCTAAAGCAGATATGGAAATAAATATAAATTAGACGAAAGTAATGGCAATAACAGAGGAAGAATAAAAATTGGAAATAAAATTAAGTGAAATAAGAATACAACAAGTCAAAAGATAGGAATATCTGGGTAGCATAATAGAAAACAATAGAGGTTATACGGGAAAAGATGATAACAGAGTACTAGCAACATCGAAAGCATGTCATATGCTTAGAGCAACAATTTTTAAGCATAAAAATTTGAGTAGAAGATCAAAAATTACCACATATAAGACAATACTTCTGCCAATCTTTATTCATAGGAGCGAGTCCTAGGTCTTAAATCAAAGACAAGACAGCAAGGTACAAATGATGGAAATGAAATGTCTGAGAAGCATAGAAGGTGTAACGAAACTAGATAGCTGCATGTGTCTAAGCTTGATATAGAAAGGACTGCTCTCTATTCTTTGAAAAACTATACGGTTACCATCTACTGCCTTGAAATCTATACTTAAAAATATATTTTGATATATCTTGCGTAGTACGGTCAATAACATTCACATTATATTTCTTTCTCATGATGTTGTGTATTGTGCCTATTGGAAAACTTAATACCTAATAAAATTCGTCAATTCTAAGATTCAAGTGAACACAAAATTATCTTTTATCCTGACATGTACTGAAGATTACGCAGTAGATTACCCAATAAAAAAAGGACTATTTTGTTTTAAATAGTTTCCGACACCATCTTTTTAATTTACTGTAAATCCCAGAGGAACACTCCAGATTATACTCACTATCCTGATTTCCCTTAAACGCTTCCGTATCCTCCATGCTAAACAGAGATATCGTGACTTTCAGATAAGTAACCTCTCTGTCTTACTCGTTATATGTTAGAAAATACTTTTCGATTAGAAGAAACACGAAAAGACGCTAGCGAGAGCAACTAGTTTACATTTAGATAGATTTGGTAGTGTGCCCTAGTTGCAACGCCTTTGGAATTCTTACGATTGAGATTGTTGTTTGCGCTAACTGAACTCCGCTATGAATTCAAAATAGAGCTTGGAGATATATTTTGAGTTATGTCGATTCGATGGTTGCAGTCTGCAGTTCATTGATATTCAAGTATCCGACGATGTCGATAAACTAAATAACATTTTATTCGTATAACCCAGAGTTCCGAAGAGCCAATTTCAATGTTGTACACTGTACAAGTTTGCTATGAAGATATGGATAATTTCATACAATTGAAGAGTAGTAGCAGCCTGAATTTGAAGCGATGGTTTTCAATTAACTCTATTGATATGTGAGTTTCGATTGATCAGGAGACTCAGATTAAAATATAATGCGTTTAGTATGGCCGCAATAAAATAAAATAATTTCTCCAGTCATATACATGCTAATATAAGATTAAAAAAATAAAAATAGTGATAAATGGTGACAAGGTCTTTTTGAACTGTCAATTCGCAGATAGTCATATTATTTCTAATATAAAAGCTTTTGTACGCGTGTTGTGTTTTTATAACCCCCGTCAGCTCTTATGTGCTCAAGTATCCATTCTGGAGTGGATTAGACGTGAAGAACTCCAGAAATGATTTTTGAAATAGCAGAGGGCGAATGCAAAATCGGTCGTGAACTGGGTTCTGATGGAGAGGGGCTAGTGGGTCGTCAGTCGTTTGAATATAAAGCCAATGGCACTCGATCTCGACGGATCGCAGGGATGGAGATCCACTTTCCTGAGGGATATAGCACTCACATCCACACACACATTGTCATATGATGCTCAGGACAGAAATTGATTCCTAACTTGAATACAGTGGCTTTGTGATTTATAACATTCGTATATTACAGTAGAATCGAGGTAACTTCCGAGCAAATTGCATTTTGCAAGTTTTGAATTTTCATATTTGTGCTAGCGACATAGTATTTACCATGTTGAATTTGAAAGTTTACATTTTCATATGAATACGTTACTATGCTTTCATACGTATATAATCTACATCGAAGCTGTACAATCGCTATACATCATACAAACTTTAAATACTTCACAATCATATCAGTCCTAATAGTCGAGACGTTCAAAAAGCAGTCCGTATGAATTCCGGGTCCGTGGGTTCGAGTCTCACGCAAGGCATGGACTTTTGTAATCTGTGGGCTATAAAATTTATGAAAACTTAATCAGATAGATAAATTTTTTTGATGACACTGTAATATGCATTATTGCGTTATTGAACTAGCTTCACAAAATATAAAAATCAGCTGTGGCCAGCGCGGTACTTCAACGACCATAAGTTTCATGATCAGTTTCATCGCTGTTTCAGGAATTTAGAGTGTCGCATCAATTAATTGCAAATTTCAAAGTGGAGGCTGTCATTGTCTCAGTGACAGATGGCGGTTATTCTTCAGTCCATAAAACAAGTATTTTTGAAAATGGAGGATCTTTCTCTTCGATTCATTGGAACATATAGTTTCGAAATTTGATCGCCGGAAATGTGATTTGAATATGATGATGTGGATTTCACTACCTAATTATTAATTTTCAATATTTACTAAGCTCATCTCCCCGAGAGCTTGAAGCTGATACTTTAACATTTCTATTCGAATAATATCCGCAAGAGTTTTAATCTGATTCCATTCACGATAGAGCCAAATTACCTATTTAAAAAAAAAATTGACGATCGCTTGCTTGTTATATCAAAATATGAGTGATCCTTATTCTCTACATTATGATTCTCATAATTTCTTTGATTCAGAAAATTGGAGCACGTGACTTACTTGTACATCATTTGATCTATACACAAATTTATTCAATGAAGTTTTTTATTACTTCAGATTAAAATTAATATAATTTTGATATTTTGACATGTACAATATCAAACAAAATCAAAAAATTGACAACAAATTATCATTGCCTACCTTATAATCCCAAATAAACTGATTGTTTTATATTGCAAATTCTGAATGTCTGTTATACATATAAACTGAACTTCCGGCTCAGCCAATTGATACAAGAATAGTAGATAACTATTTTGATGCTACAACAAGTTCAAATACTAAATTTCAATATGCTTTGACTGATCATTCTAGGTTCATGCAAAAAATTCAAAAAAGTTTCAAGTAAAGTGCATTTTTGACTTGGCTGATCCATACAAAAATAGTAGATAACCATTCTGATACAACATCAAGTCCAAATATTGAATTTCAACATCCTACGGTTGATAATTCTGGATTTATTAGAAAAATTCGAAAACAGTTTCAAGTAATGTGAACTTCCGGTACAGACGATTAGAACCATAATGCAAGGTGCATAACTAGATCCTATACCAATCTCAAATAAAAAATGTCAACATTTTACGTTCAACCAGTTTTGAGATTTGCGAGCTACAAACGAACGCACGCACGCACATACATACTGAAATCAGCCGAAAATAGTCAAAATGGATTCAGGGATGCTCAAAACGGATATTTTCATCAGAATCTCGATGGGTGAGTCTCGTCGGTTTCACAATACTTACTTGTACTTTACAAGTGAGTAACAAGCGATGGTCTTTTCTATGTAATGATTTATTATCCCATGCTTCATTTCATGATTTTCATTCACTTGTCACACATTCACTAGTTTTTGACTTCTTCCCTTTTCTTAATCTTATACTGGTGTCTGATGATTATCATGCAGTGATTGAAACGTAATTAAAATAAATTTTTGAGAACAGTGAACCAAATTCAGCTTCGTTCATCAATGAAAGCTGCATTAATTACTATGGAATTGTTTTCTATCTTTTTCCTATTCGATTATTTTAAAAGACATTTGTCTCTATTTGTGATATTGCACTGAAGTTTCTCTAAGTAGTGAGGAGAGTTGAATTCGACCTAGTGTGATCGATAATTTTTTCGGTTTTTTCGTATATAATATCACAAGTGACTGTGATTCTATCAATAAATATTTCTTGAAAGCATCGTTTACCTAACAACATCGTGAGAGTCATCCGTCTGATTGAATTACGAGAGCGTAACTCAAGGGCTTTCAATCGAAAAGATGATTCGAAGGATGCTGCTTGGAGGTAAACAATGCTTGAAGAAAAAATTATGATAAAATTTAAGTCGCGAGTGGTATTTGTGGAGAATATTTCTCGAATTAAATTGCTATTATATAAGTGTTTATTGAATTATATTGGCTGCAACTACTAACTTTTTTTATTACAAAATGCATGCAATTGTCTCCATATACTCTTTTGACATATTTTTTTTTGTATTCTCAGACTTTTTGATTCCAATTTCATTACTTTTCGCGAAAAGTGCATTTTTGAAACGGTTAAATTTTGATATTCTCGAAAACCGATTGTTTGTTTATATTGAAACTGTGGGTTGTTTCTCCACGGCATTTATTATTATAAATGTCATTGGAACTATGCAGAATTTGTCAGTATAATTGACATGAGTTAAATAATCGTAGCACACTCTTTTTATTTGTTTTTTATCATCTATTTTAGATATATATGAGCATTTTGAGCTTTGAACATTAGTGAAGTATTCAGTCGATTGTCTTGTTTTGTTACCTGAATGTTTTTTCAACCAATTGTCAGCATTTCAGCCTTTCATTGTGAGTTTACATATGTTCACAGTTTATATTTTGTTTAATAGGCTAATATCTTTCAGGTATTTCATTACATTTGTAATTGATTCAATTTTATTTGTTAACGCTTCATTTAATGTTGTTGGTATGTTGTGTTGTGAGGTGTATTTGTTACATTGTGTGATAACATATTGTATTATTATTTGCGTGTTGCATGTATTTCAAATTTCTGGTTGTATTTTTTGTAAGATATAACTATGTGTGAATCGACTGTCCTATTCGTAGCCTGGTTATTATGGTTTGATTTCCCTTGTCTTCTAAGTCTGTCTATTGTTGGGTTTGTTTTGTTATATGCCGTAGTTTGTTGTCAGTTTGGGCTCCCCATTGTTTGTCACACTTTTCTTTGAATTTCGTTTCTATTATTTATTTGAGGTCTTGAGCTATTACTGGTATATCTTTGATTCCTCTTGCTACCTGGTCCGCTTTTTCATTGCCAGGTATTCCTACGTGTGATTTGGTTATTTCCGAAGCTCTTGTTGCACAACTACTGATTACTTTCAGTAATGAGGATTTTATCCTGTAGTAGTTGAGAATGAATATAATATGATTGAATATAGAGTTTACAAATTAGAGAAGCTTCCTATTGATTGCCTGATCAACATTATAAGTCTTCCAGAGATCAACTATAAAATTGATTCTGGAAGTAGACTTTTTCATGATAGATATACTAAAATATACAATGATGACGAAAAGTACTGAACAAAAGATGGATAAAAGTAAAGTTTAAAGATATTGCATCCATACCAAATGCATATAAGTTGTAGGAGTATAATAAATTGAGGTCACCCAGCTTGGCAAACACATCATGGACCAATACCTCAGGGAGGATGAAAATAGGAGATACTATCAAAAGTATAAGATTTTTTTGGAATATTTATTTTAGATTCATCAAATTAGGAATATCTGATTATTCAATCTCACGAAACATCTGTGGGCACGGTAGTGCCCCCGCCAAGACGAGCCAAGCGAAGCGCAAGAGCACCACCTATTTTTCTCGAAGAGCTTCATCGTTTTTTTTGAGACCTTATAACTTGGGTTTGGATTATACCAGATGAACAAAGTTCTTGGGATATGATTTCAATAGTGGATTTATTATATATATAAAGCTCTAACTGCATAGTTCTCTTACTTCAGATTGTATTGATTAATTATGTCACTGGTTCACTCACTAATGATCATCACAATTCTCAGGGCACCTCCTGAAATCCTAGAGAGCTGAGATTTTGTGTGTGAGCTAGTATTGGTACATAAACAGCAAAAAAATCTGAAACTTTGAACTTTCACTCCCCAACCTCATAAACTGGGGGATGGAGGTCTCTACACTTTAGTCAAAATATGTGGCTTGGCCGTTTCGTTACTATAACAACTATTTTATAACAAAAAAGTAATGAACAGTCGATAAATTCTCCATTTTATACCCATGTGAATGTAGTGAAACAGCCAAGCCACGTATTTTAACTAAGGTGTAGAGGTTGTGAAGTTAGGACAGAGTTAGGGCGAGTAGAATTAGGAGCTTGGCTCTACATGAGATCTGATAACTATTTGACAGTGCGAGCCATATAGTCTCGTTTTGGCAATATTTTATATGGAAATTTTTTTGATGGGGTTATTATTTCGTTGAACATAAAAGATGTTATAAATAGTTAGACACGTCCAAGGATAGAAATAATGATGGTCCTACTCAACATGTTATATCTTGCAGAGTATTCAAGAAGAATTGAAATAAGTAGGATAATTTGATCTTTTAATCACATCTTAGGGTCTATATTTTGCAGCTAATTCATTGAACTAGGCAACCACTCTTGAGGCAATATTTCAAGAAGGAAAAAAATGCCCTACACAGCCTGTCAACCCTCCCAGCAGTCATTACTTCGAAAAGGATATTATAAGACAAAACTATCAACTCTTCAACAGGTGTAATAGTTATTTGTGCAACAAGCATGTGATCTCATGTATTAAAACATGAGGTCAAGTATCTTGAGAAGAAACTAGCTTTTCCACAGTCCTCAACTGTCATATTTAGAAAATAAGGCACAATGTACAGTACGTAAGGTTAACATCCAGACATACAAACAAACAATCGATGACAGATTTGTACACAGCGCTACCAACATAGATTTACATCGAAACTTTATTTTGTTATTGAAGAGGTGGAAGAGCTGAGCTCTTAGTTAAAACATCATTTGCGGGGTGTAAACCTAGTTTAAAGGCGGCCGTAGGTAAGAATTTATTTTTACTATAGATGACAGAGTTCGTTAGACATCATGTGTCCTAATGAATATGTACATAATAATTTAATTCAGATAAAAGCGTTGAAATGGAAAAACTGAAAACTGATATACGATTATTGCTACGTACTCATATATTATATAAGCTGTTTTTGTACGGTGCTTTTGGATCAACAGTATTACGCAATTCGAGTTGAGACCTCCACCAAACAACGTGCCTCCCGGAATTACCCCTTTTTTAGCGCATTTTTTGGAAAAAAGCGCTATTATATTCACTTTGGCTGTCTGGCTGACTGGCTGGCTGGCTGGCGTGACGCTGAGTTCTCAGAAACTATACTATTTACAGATTTGAAACTGGTACTGAATAAAAGCTACTGTTTCGTAGGTTTGCACAAATTGCTTTAATTCAAGCTCAGTGATTGTGGAAGATTGAATTATTCAATTACTTGTTTCAAGTGAAACAATGCCTACAGATATATATGACATTAGGGATATGGCAACTGAAATTTATTGAAGTAGATAAAAATTTAGTCACAACTTCCGCCGCTGGTGTCACTATTATTATGTACAGTAGTCAAATCTGTCCAGAATTCATTCAATGACTTGTTTGACGCGAATTTGAAGCTTAGTAGAATGAATTATTATTATTGGATGAAAATCTGTTTACTTTTGGTGTATTTTTTTTATATAGCTTTGATAAAGATCAAATTATCCTTTTAAGGTACAGCACTTGACCTCCCGTCAGTCAATAACTGAACAATGAAGATTAAAAGGTATTTTTGAGTTTGTACATGCATAAATTATGTACCTATCAAATAGTCAACTTGAAACTAGTACTATATGAAAGTTGCTGTTTCGTAAGTTTGCCCAAACTGCTTGATTTCAAGCTCAGTAATTGTGAGAGATGGATATTTGCGAAATCTCTGAAGTAACAAGCATCCATGAGCTGTCAAAAATGCGCTCTCATCACCTAGATGATTCTTCAATTTTTCTTTATTCGTCGTTTTTACGCAATTTCAGTGATTGTTTTGCATATGTATATTGTATCACCCCTTCTTGCACCGCCATCGGTGAACAAGATTATGTGAAATCTAGTAAACCACTTTGCTGGTATTGCGGACACGTAATGGAATTTTAAAATCGTAATTTAGGACTCTATTTGGCTGCAGTTTTGTTTGTGATGCATTACGCGTGATCAGAGAAGTGTTGGAATGTTCGACCATGTATAATAGATGCATACCTAAATCATGAACATTGATTGTAAATTAAAAACTGTTCCAAGGTATTAAAACGTCATAGTTATTGACTGAGATAGGGAAGATGATTTGATTCTTTTTTTATGATGTGACATCCAATATTCAATAGATCGAAATTAATCAATCTGATCACAAAGCCTGGTTATTACTTTATTCTTGGTTACCTCAGTTGGTAGTACATTACAGTATTCGAAAAGATGAATATATGAATAAAATACACAATAATCAAATTTTATTCTGATAGATTGTTTATATCAATCATCATGATCTTGAAAATCAACTTGAATATGAATCTGATCTTTAAAATTTTATCTTAATTTATGACTTAAATGTTGACTTCATAAAAATTATACTGTATCTACGGTATAGCTATATGATCTAGGATTAGTTTGTGACGAATTTCGTGTGATCCAAAAAGCATTCATGTGTATGTAATTGTGTGATTGTATTGTAGTACCTGATTGATGTAGAACTCAAACCTCTGCTTTATGTTTCAACTAAAACACGAAAACTGAATAGAAATAGAACACAGCGAATTTTTTGCTATACGTTTTGATTTGATTGCAGTTTTTATTGTATGTACTTTGTAATCATTCCAATGCACAATTATATTTTTTGTAATGCTAGAAAATTGAATAAAAGCTTCACAAACCAATGGCCACAAATTGGTGAATGGAGAATGCAAGATTGAAAGAATTGGTTTGATGAATAAAAATGAGGCCGCTAGCAGAAGCTGAATATGGGACATGAATTTAAATGAAAATATAAATTAAAAAACTGTAATCCGATTTTGAAAGAGAGAAATCAAAGTATGACATGAACTGCTATATAATATTCACAAATTATAGCAAGGAAGAACAATTTCTATACAAGTTTGCGGAGATGTCAAGAATTAGAATTTGAGTAACGTAATTTAGATAGTTCGAGTTAATCAAAATTTTTTTCAAACCTGATTTGAATTTATTACTTTCAGAATACATTCCTTCACAGCCTGTATATGTTAAAATGAACTAGAAGCATTCATAAACATCGCTTCAAAAATTTCATAACATCAGTGATTAATTCTCTGTAGACTGAAAAAATTCTTTATTAAATAGCGCAACCTAAGTACTTCAAACGGCGCACGGTTCGTAGCCAGAGGCGTTCGTTATTCAGGGTACAGAGAATAGGAAACACTGTAGTGTAAATAGTGTACCATGAAATGGAGCAGGTAAAATAAACAACAGGAATTCTGCTACGTTCCTGCTGCAACGAAGAGAGAATTTCCGTCCAATAATATATATTGTTTGCGTGGTGGAGTTATTCCAACGGATATATGAGAGCGGGAATAATTAATTAGAAATTATATGTTTCAATCAAATACGAAAGTATATTGATGGATAGCTGGCCTGGACTACTTTAGAAATACAATGCAATATGCTTTTCCTATGGATAAATGTTTGACATTTTGTTAATAGCTATACAAAGTTTGGTAGTCCATATCTTTTTGTAAAACTTCTTTTAGATTTTTAAACAAAATACGGAGAGTCAAAAATTTACTTCTAGTAAGATCGAATACATGTGAGTCATGAAGTATCTATTTTTGGAAGGACAGTCTGCAAATGGCGACCCACTTGATACGTGTCCTTCGTATAGCATAAAAGAAATCTGACGTGAACATCACATGACTTATTTATACATCATTTGATATATACTATTCAATAAAGTTTTCTGTCACTTCAGATTATAATTGATATAATTTTAATAATATTTTGACATGTACAATGTCAAACAAAATCAAAAAATTGACAACAGATTATCATTGCCTACCTTATCATTTCAATTGAACTGATTGTTTCATACGGCAAATTCTGGATGTCTGTTATACATATAAACTGCACTTTCGGCTCAGCCGATTGATACAAAAATAGTAGATAACTATTTTGATGTTACAACAAGTTCAAACACTAAATTTCAATATGCTATCTATGGCTGACCGTTCTAAATTTATGCAAGAAATAAAGAAAAAAACCTGGTACAGTGCACTTCCGGCTTGGCCGATTCAAACAAAAATAACAGATAACCATTTTGATACAACATCAAGTTCAAATACTCAATTTCAACATCCTACGGTTGATCATTCTGGATTTATCAGAAAAATTGGAAATAAGTTCCAAGTAAAGTGCCCTTCCGGGACAGACGATTGGAACTATAATGCGAGATGCACAACTAGATCATTTACCATATAACATCATACGTTCAACCAGTTCTGAGATTTGCCGACATCAAGCCGAAAATAGTCAAAATGGATTAAGGGATGCTCAGAACGGATATTTCCATCAAAATCTCGATAGGTGAATTTTGTCGGTTTCACAATACTTTCTTGTACTTAGTACAAGTGAGTAAAAACTCGTTCCAAATTTTGGAAGAGATGAGCACCGTGAATAAAGTCTCGAAGAATATTGGTGTTGCACATATAGACTGGGAGCTAGTGACAGGTGGGGCTCTCAGATTTTATACCGCTTGCTTTCTGAGGGTTGATAATTTACCTCTTGATAAGAAAGATAGAAATGTTATTGAGCGATGCACGCTTTCCGGTCATAGTTCAAATTCCAATTAAAGGTCTGAAAAAAAAATATTTTTTTCCGTGATATCATATTGCATGCCTTTGTAATGTTGAATAATTGAAATTAATCTAAAGGCAAGCGATTCGCAACAGCCCAAGTAGCTCAAAGGGTTGCGTGAACTTGTGAAAAAAAATATGAAAAATGCCGTGTCTCCAAATTGCATGCCAATGGAAAGAATTGAAGTTTTAGTTATAAAACCCTTGTAGAAAAATTGGCAAGCATTCCTCGTTGGCGCAAGGGTTTGAAATCTGGGAGTAATCTTGCATAAATTTTGCACCAATCTGTCGTGATTTCAAATTACCTCAAATGGAGTAAAAACTTTATTTTGAAGTGAAATGATTATAAATTTAGAATGGCATGCCTGTTGCTTAAGCCCTTCATATTTTAAATAATAATGAAAGTTGCATAAAAAACTCGCAAAATTTCTCTGACTTTATTCTGCCTGCCATTTTGTATTACATCAATAAATGCTGTTTTAAATGTATTTGGGAAATGGCATGCATGTTTCTCAAGCCCTTGATATTTTGAGTGATAATGGAAGTTGCATAAAAAACACGCAAAATTTCTCCGACTTCATTCTGCCTGCCATTTTATATTACATTAATAAATGCTGTTTTAAATTCATTTGGAAAATGGCATGCAAACTGTCCCATCATTGAAGAACTTTAGAAAAAGTGGCATTAAAAAGCAAGAATATCTCCGTGATTTTATTTTGTATTCCAATAAAGAAATACTTATGCTTCAAGTTGAAATAAAAGAATTTAATGCATGTGACATAAGACAAACATTTACAAATGAAAAAAAAAAATCAAGAAAATATGCCCTAGAATCAACTTGGTTTGTAATTGTAGACATGGCCTGAGGTAAATCTTTCATAATAGTGCAGATTTTATATTCAAAGTAATACAATTAGATTCATAAACTATACTTTTATACCAGTAAGTTTTCCGTTTGGCATAAATAAGTGAAGAATAGTATGAAAATGAATAGAGTCAAAGAGTATGATTTTTTTTTCATCGGGGAAAAGTTGAAACATTTTAAGTTGATAATTGTAGGAAGGGTCAAGTTTCAATTTATGATTTATATATTTTTTATAAAAAAGATACCTGAAGATGTCTTCAAAAGCCGAAATGATCATCGTAAATTGATAAAGAAAATCATAAATTGAAACTTAACTCTTCCTACAATTATTAAAGAGCATGATATTGTAAGAAGGGCCGACAATAAGGACGATAAGGATAAATTGGATGATGCTGACAGCGACACTTATTCTCAAATAGGTGGTGAAACTACTGAAAATGATCCTGAAATTGACAAGAATTATGATGAAGAAATGGAAATTTGAGCAATTATTGCCAATTTCAGATTCCTTTCCATTCCTATTCATTTATATTATGAAACATCCCATAAGCTATTTGAGTATGATTTTTCTATGATAATAAAATTTTTTTCTGATAATTAGCTTTTTAATTTTTTCATAATGATAATAATATTTTTGCACGATAATAAAGATAAACCTACTCTTAAGTTCCAGATGAAGGCAATTCAACTTTCAAAAATATATTTTGTTACAATATTCTATCCACATAACTTATTCATATTCCGGAGGAAAAGTGAGAACGTAATTATTATTTTTTTCGTTGTTAATATGTGTGATTATTATTTTATTAATAGCAAGATTCAAAACCTTAACGTTTCACAAATTCAGAAGTTAAAATGTCAACTGTACATACGTGTTTCGTACTTATTTGGACTCTTTGATATACATAGTATTATTCTAGTGCCTTATTGGTTGCAATTTAATGTTATACTCAGTTAAAGCTAATACTGATATTAATGGAAAAATTTGATGTTTCCAGTGATTTCAATTGAATATTTTTGGAATTGTTGCTATGAAAACATTATGGATAATTTAAATTGTAGCTCTCTGCAGTATTTTGGAAGAGACTCACCTAGGCCATTATTGTTTGAAATAAGTCAAAAAATTTGGATAAATAAATTCGCAGAATAATTCCTGTTAATTTTACGGAATTAATTTACGGGCACTTTTTCTCAATCCTATTTCCAAAATTTTCCAATGATGAGCCTGAGCAACATGCTTGCCATTCTTTGTGTCGTCTGAAAAAAATAATTTTGAACGCAATACACAATGGCATGCAAAATAAAATGACGGAAATTTTACTTCTTTTTTTTTTGCAATTTCCTCAATGCATGCCTCCATTTTGGGACATCATGGGGTGCATGCCAATTTCCTCAATAACAATTCATCGAACAAATTACCTATAGTTGAAATGGCATGCAATTTCAAATCACGGCAAATTGGTGCAAAATTTATGCAAGATTACTCCCAAATTTCAAACCCTTGCGCCAATGAGGAATGCTTGCCAATTTTTTTACAAGGGTTTTATGACTAAAACTTAAATTCTTTCCATTGGCATGCAATTTGGAAACACGACATTTTTCATATTTTTTTTCACAAGTTCACGCAACTTTTTGAGCTACTTGGGCTGTTGCGAATCGCTTGCCTTTCAGTACTTGGCTTTAGATTAATTTCAATTATTCAACATTACAAAGGCATGCAATATGATATCACGGAAAAAACCACTTTTTTTTCAGACCTTCAATTGGAAAGCGTGCATCGCTCAATAACATTTTTATCTTTCTTATCAAGAGGTAAATTATCAACCCTCAAAAAGGCAAGCGGTATAAAATCGGAGAACCTCACCTGTCACTAGCTCCCAGTCTAATAGAAGGATTCTATAAGTCTATCGAATAGTTATATTTAGCCTAAAACCGAGATATTTCAGAAAAAGTTTTCTCTCACACTGCACTTCCTAAATGATGTATGAAAGAATTGTCAGTTCGAAGGATCCCTGATCACGCAGATCGAAAATAACAGACAGTCAGTACATTTAGAGTTATTCGTAGAAATTTCAGAGAAGATTCATGTAACATGCTAGATCAAGGAATGACTTCAAGTCATAGGACAAGCTGAATCACCTCGATCCAGGAATTTTTACGCACAGGAATTAACAGAAAAGAGTTGTTACTTCCAGGTTTAGGAATCTATTTCTTTTGTTTGTGCTGGGCCAAAGATATGATTATCTTTATTGCAGTATCGTTGCACGAATTATATAGAGTTTCAAGAATATTTTTATGTTCGAAATATGTTTCTTCTACCTATGCTAAGCTAGGGACTTATCAGTATCGCTTGCTACGTAGCAAATCAAAAATGAGCTGAAGCTGTGCACAAAATATATAGAATCTTGAATATCTTATCTCATTCAACATATTCGTTAATCAAATGACAATTTGAACTCCAATGATATATGTATAATCCATTTGAATGAGCCATGAGAGTTTGTCTTGCAATGTACATGAACTACGTATTACCATACCCATAGATTCATCAACCTTATCTAAATATCAACTTCTTTATTCATATTTGTTGTGGAATGTCGCTGATGGTTTTTCTAATGGAATTACATATTCATCTCTCTCATTTCTTCCAATCCAGTTTCAATAAATCTCTTGTTGAAAACGAAGTCGGTGAATAAGGCAACTGCACACTTCTTCGCTAACAAACGACGTAGAAATAACAACGATATTAGTGTCAATTCTCGGAAGATATTGAAGAGAGCTGAGATTTTTGAACGAACAACTGATGATGTATCGAACGTGCAGTAAATAGATTTCGTGAGAAACTGAACGCGAATCGGAGAAGCACGGAGCTCACAGCTCAGAGCGGATGGGAGCAAAATTCACTTTGAGAACGATTGGAATTTCACAGTAATAAAATCATGTTTCACTGAAAAATAAAACTATGTGCTTTCCAAGTTATTTACGTAATTTAAGCAAGAGAAATATTTGTAATCTTGATAGACTTCAAGATGAATTATGAATAATATAGAATGCAACTATTTTTCATGTCTAATCGGAGCATTGTTGTCTATGAATAATTTGGAAGATAGGTACTTAGTAATGGTTTTGATAAAATTGAATATTGTCGAAGATTGATCAATATTAGTGCATTCTTATGCATCTAAAGATCATTGTGGAACAATTAACATGAGAAATTGATATATTCATAAAGTCGAATATTGTTTTTCCACTTTTCATTTGACATTTGTCCCACATTTCCATATTTCTCTTTTCTATTCTTCCTATCATATATTCTTGATATAAGATACTTCATACAACAATTTATTCCATATTTAATCTTTTCTTTTATATCCATGAACACCAAGCAAAAATCTCATTTTTATGGCAGCCACTTTCTGTTAATGCTTCTACAGCTACAACAAGTATCCACTACTATACATCAATGCGAATACTATTCCGTTATATTAGTCGAGGAGCCAGCCGCACCTTATGTTCTCTGATGGGACTTATGGCCAAATTATATATGTATCAATCTGGTATTTAGTGGGTGATTGGATACCAGACTTCATAGATGCAGGGCCCTGTTCTAAGTATCAGAAAAAGGCCAAATCTGGTCAAGTTTTTTGACGTAACTTTCCTGATGCAACTTGCGATTGAAACTAGTATCAATCGATAGCGAAGCTCAAGAACTTCAAGTCTGTCCTGTCCAGGAGAGCGCCAGCCACCTCTAACTGTGAACCTATTTCCATATTGAACTTCCCTGATCGAGCTTACGATAGTAATTTTTCCTAAATTGAAGCTCGAACCTTCTTGATTGCGAGAAAACCAAGATACCGCAACATAACTTGTCCAGAAAGATGGCAGCCACACTTGAAATTATATGATTTTCAGGTCCCTATGCTTAACGCAGATTGTTGCGGTTAAAATTACCGCAATCATTTCCAAACCTTTTACTACTATTACTAGTAGAGTTTAAAAATTCCTCAAGCCGTCTCTGGCTTCCTCAAGTATCCAGTTGAGAGCGCCACAGGTCTTGCGAGTGAATGTAGAGGACCGCAAGGCTGTCTTTGGCCCCTTCCTTCGGTGATCAGTGCCCTGTCAATATTACTTTAAACAGTTCCAATTTCACGTTAGTGTATTATTTTCACAGTTACAATAGTAAGTACTATTTCCTATTAATTTCAATATTTGTTTGCTTTCCGTAATACTTAATTCCTTACTGTGGACAGTTTTATTGTGAAGTAAATTTTTTTAGTCCTCGTGGCTCAGTTTTGAGTTTATTTTTTTTGAACGTAATATAAATTCATACTTTTGCTTTTTATTTCACTTTGAGGCTCCGGCGGGGTACTGCCCATCGCAAAAAGACCATCACGAGTCTTTTTTGGGCTCTTTGAGCTTTTTTTTTTTTTACTCAAGATCCCAAGTTCAGGTGACGTACTTTCCGTCCTGTTTTATTCTCTACCCTTTTGTCCGATTCTGCATTTGTAAAGCTCTAGTTTTCTAGTCGATTTATTACTCACATTTTTTGGTTGGTTTACTTTTCGTACTAGTAATTACGAAACCCTCAGTTTTCTTCTTTGGTATTTTATTTAGGAATTACTTGTCCGAGTTCGGCGGAGTATTAAACTTAATTGAACTTCACAAATCAGTATCATCCTTCTACTCGTTTCCTACATGCTCTCCTATCCTCTCCTTGAAATGAATGAGTGAGTGAGGTGTGAGTGTGACTGCGGACAATATTTTTTTGTATTCGGACTAAAAGCTTCGTAAATTCTGCGCATTACTGTTTCTACCAGAAAAAACTTCTCTCTTACTCTCTTTTGTTTATTATTTTTTTTAGTTCGACGTAATAACTTCTTTTATTGGTTATGCGGTCGAGTGGACCTTACTGATAGAACCTTTTTTTTTTACCGATCAACAAGTTACTCGTTTAATTTTGTCATTGCGTTCTTGCACTTCCTCACCGTGTATGCTTGCGATCACCTCATTTGTGTTGTGGCATCTCTCTCTTCTTGCATTGGCGTAAGTTGTTTCAGATTAGTATTGTGTCTTTCAACCATTAAATCAGCAAAGGAACTTAGCTGGGCTGAGAGCAGAGGCCGGATACCAGCCGTAGGAGCCGCCGAAGTCGTCTTTATTCTTTATCGCTTCTGGGGAGGCTGTCAACACCCACTATATTAGTTCGTCCAATCGACGAAGACCGCAGATACAGCTCAAAAAACTTCGACGACAATTCTAAGTATTTTTTTTGGTCAACTCCAACCGCAAGAGTCGTGGCACCACCTCAACCCAGGAAAAGTCATAGCTAGCTACCGACGGTATTCAGCAATTGTAAGGTACATTGTCGTTTTAGCTAGGTTAAATTAATATACACCAGTAAATCAAGCTGCATAATTTATTAATTTTGATCTGTTCATGGTTTTTGATAATTCGTTATTATTTTTCACTTTATTGGCCAAATTAAAATTTAAATTTACGTGCATTTTTTGCTGAATCACTTATGTTCCCACTTCCTACTTCTATCTCTACTAAGTTGGACTACTTAAACCCTCTATCTATTCCTTTCAAGTCCTGGCACCCATTTTTTCTTCTTTTTCGGTCTTCGCTATTTGGTCTTTGCAGCTGTGCTCTTAATTAGCCGAGCCTTCCAAACAAAAGATAGGAGTAATTTAACACAGATAAATATTATTAATACACTATTGAAATATAATTCATTAGCCTACCACTATCGTGGAAGTAACTTCTACAAATTATTCATCAAGACCACCAGAGGAATTAATTTTGTAACAAGCTGTACTTCTCTCATCGGATGTATGAATATATTTTCTAATTGTAGCTTGAGTCTTCCTGAACACGACAATACCGAAGAGTCACCTTCCATCCTGACCGGGTAACAAATGAACCGCTGACAATCTTGGAATTTGTTTCGAATGAATGTTGTGCCAAATTATTCGAGGATCAATTTAAGTCATTACATATCTCATAATAAAAACTATCGTTCATAACATAATCGCAACAAACTAAAAAGATCCAACAATAAAGTTTTGATGCCACTGGTTGAAAAGAGCTCATCTACAAATTTGAACCTAGTTTTTGAATGTAAAAATTAAATATAAATCTCACTCCAATATTCGCACGCGTTCTCAAGTTATTGTGCTCCCACACAGACCGATAGAAAGTGGTGTGCCAGGTATTTGTAACAGGCGTAGGAGTGGCACACTTCTCTTTTCTTATACAGAAATGTCTAATCTTTAATTTGATCATAGTCTGAAGCTGTTACTTGATAGGTCAAGTAACGGAGCAAAAAAGAGAATAAAAAAAATGGTGTGCCGAGGCATAAGAAAAGGATTTGATGAGGAACACAGATATATTTTTTCTTTACTCAGTAACACCTAAATTTTGAGAGTAATTTCATAGTGTTACTTCATTGGTATGGTTGCTGTACGAAAGATGTATCATAACTAAAATTATATTATAGTTGTGCACAATCTCTGCCTTCGTACACCATGAATTGTCTTATTAACCCGGTAAGTACTAACGTTTGAAAAACATTTCATTCTGTTACTCGATCGGCCGGGTTTTTTGCAGCCAGCTCTAGCTCCATGAGAATCGAATATTTCAAGTATGGCTGCCACTCTCCCGAATAAGTTAGGAGGCGGTACTTCAGTTTTTCCGTAATCAGGAAGATTCGAGCTTGAATTTGAAAAAAAAATATTATCGTAAGTTCGATCAGAGAAGTTTGATACGAAAATGGGCACTCTTAGGAGCGGCTGCCGCTCTCTCGGACGGATGAGAGAGAAGTACCTTGATTTTTTTTTGAAGTACTTGACCTTTGATACGAGTTTCAATCGTAAGTTCCATCAGAGAAGTTGCGTCGAGTTACTCGACCAGAATTGGCCATTTTCTCGTCACTTAGGACAGGACCCTGCATTCATAAAGTCTGACATCCTATTGACCCCTGAATACCTGATCGATTCATATACAATTTGGCCGTGAGTCCGAGCAGGGAGCATGAAAAACGGTCGACTCCTTGACTATCAGGTGCATAAAGCATTGTTGACAGCCGGTATGCTGTTGATGCGATTATCGAATGAAAGATATCGTGAATTGTATCTGAATATCAAAAATTTAGGTTGTATATACGTAATCAAATATTTGACATTGTGATTTAAGTTGAGAATACTTCATAAAACTGAGCCTCAATCATGCATTGCTTGAAAGAGGCATATGTCGTGCAAACATTTCTCAGGCTTCGAAAAAGTCATGAGCAACAGAAACTATTCATTGAATCTTCTTTTCAAATCTTCCATTATTTGATATTATACTATCTAGATATACAAACACATCATTTACATTCATCAACAATCAGAATAAGATTCATTTCCTTCAGCTTCATTCATTATATCCATAATTCTTTTTTACTTACTTGTAATAAGTACAAGGAAGTATTGTGAAACCGACAAAATTCACCTATCAAGATTTTGATGGAAATATCCGTTTTGAGCATCCCTGAATCCATTTTGACTATTTTTGGCCTGATGTTGGTACGTTTGTTCGTGCGTGAGCGCGTGCGTAACTCGCAAATCTCAGAGCTGGCTGAACGTATACTGTTGAAATTTTGTATTTAAGACTAGTATAGGATCTAGTTGTACACCTCGCATTATGGTTTCGATCGTCTGTACCGGAAGTGCACTTTACTTGAAACTTTTTTCGAATTTTTCTGATAAATCCAGAATGATCAACCGTAGAATGTTGAAATTCAGCATTTGAAATTGCTGAAGCATCTAATTGTACCAATCGGCTCAGCCGGAAGTGCACCTTATATGACAGATTTTTCGAGTTTTCTTCATAAATTCGAAACAATCGGTCGTAGAATATTGAAATTTGGTATTAAGCACTTCTATAACATCTAGTTGTAGATCGACTAAACCGGAAGTGCAGGTTACTCGAAACATTTCTTGAATTTTCCGCGTGAATTCAAAACAATTGAACGTAGAATATTGGAATTCAGTATTCAAGACGATAGTACCGTCTTCTAGATGCTTATAACTTATTTTCACTGAGATCGACTGAGCCGGCAGTGCACTTTACTTGACAATCTTTTGGAATTTCTTACAAAAATTCAGAACGATCATCAGTAGAATATTGAAATTTGGTATTTCAGTCTGCTGTAGCATCAGAATGATTGCCTAATAGTTTCATAACAATAGACTGAACCGGAAGTGCACTTCAGTAGGAATTTATTCTTTAATTTTGCGCATGGAATCAGATTTTTTGGTAGTCGTAGAATTTTGAAAATCAGTATTTAGGAATGTTGTAGCATAAGAATGATGGCCTACTGCTTCCATAGCAACCGACTAGGCTGACAGATTTTTAGAATTTTTTGGATAAATCAAAAACAATTAGCCGTGGAATGATGAGATTTTCCGTTTGATTATATATATCCAATGATGTACAAGTAAGTCACGTGATGTCCACGTCTGATTTTTTGAATTGTTTTTCATATTAATGTACTTTGGAAATAGTCTATGGGAGGATCTCCACTTTTTTCTCCACTTTTTTGGAACAAGTAGTACATTCTTACATTTTATCTTCAGATTATTTACATTGGATATTCCAGATCTGCATTTCTTGAATTAAATGTAAAACATTCCACTTCTCCAAAAGCTGATTCATCAGTATCCTTCGATATTCTTATCTTGAACCACTTTGGCAGACAGACTACAATCATATCTGATCTGAAATGGTCTTTAACCTATTGAAGGCCCTAGGCATTTTGGATAATGGGTGTCCCTCGCCTCTATGGCAATGATATGACAGAGTCGGCTCACGTGGGTGGATCTCGTTCCGTTTTATGTCGCTATTAGCTACATAAAACTTGGAAATAATTGGAAGGAATCATCTTGTACGTAGGAAGCCAGACAGAATTGTCAGTGTTTGTTAGGCTCCTAGTTCATTAGAATACCAAAGGAGCTGATAAGTAATACAAAATATATATTCATAGTGTGTCATTATGTTTTTGATGTTTTGGAATATATTCATCGGTAATATCGGTTTTAGGTTGGAGATCTGGAAGGAGCTAGGAGGCCTCATGGATCGTGAGCACTTTTTTGGAATGATGAGATTTTTCATCAGCATACTCCTCCCTCGGCTTCCTTTTTGATTTAATTTCTATCATATCACCATAAGTATTACTGATGAAATCGTGAAAATAAGGCAGTGTTTTTGCAGCTTCGATCTTTGCTCTCATTATAAATTGATTTTCAGGGAGAATCGTATGTTAATATAATATTACACAACTTTATTACTATGCGAACTGTTTTGGTCGAGTCGTATATAATTATGCTGAACAAGTAAAATTATATTCATACTGATTGATCTCTAACTACAGTGTGTAATATTTCATAATTAAGTGAATTTTAATGAACTTTGTACTAAGGCAACTCGATCTAATAAAACAAAATCTACTAATTGAACTTGCTCTGTTCGTGCTAATTGATACATCATTAGCAAAGTCATCGCAATAATGTCATTTGTTGCTTCATAATCAAGTTATCTGTGAAACAACTGGTCAACGGTCATGACGCGCCATGATATCTCATTACCAGGACCGTAACGCATTCGTAATTTGACGGTTACGCGCCGGGCCAATTCAATTCGTTTATATCAGATGCGAATTTGCACTACTTCACAAATTGAAATGACAATGGACGATGGGGCGATAGTTCCAGCACCGAAATAAAACACAAAGAGATAACGATATCCAATTGTCACACGGTGGAGAGAGAGATGGAGCTATACCTGCATTGCTGTATGTTGCATTTTCAAATAGATTCAAGAGATGCTGAAGCTCAAAGTATTGAAATATCTCCGGAATGGAATATATTGCGGTCAAAACAGCAATTCTTCGAAAAGCGCATCCATCAAAGCTTTCCGTTCTATAGCTGGAAGTTTTCAATCAAATATCATATAAATATGAATGACATCCGCTACCAATATTTTCTCAGATGAGTTATTCACAAATTTTCGAGATTACTTTTGTTGAATGAAGATATGATATATATTATTATTCGACTCTTCCTGCGCGTCTATTACATATGATTTTTTCTTCTAAAAACGATCCAAACTCATGTTTTCTTTCGAGGTCCTAGAAGACGATCAAGACGAGAATGAAATCGGTCTATCAGTCTGTGTTTGTGAGCATTTTCTCTAACACTGTTTTAGAATTTGCATATTTCATGATCAGAAATTATGTTGGAACCAATGACATTCCAAAATATCGTTTAGAATGATTCCGTATACCGTTTAGAATTATTTCGACGAATCAGAAGCTGTTAGTTTGATCACTACCATGGTTACTGCCTAACAATTCAAGTATTCATTTCTGGTTTTGCATTTGACATTTATTAATTTTCTAAATTCCCTTTGAAATATTGGTGAGTCTCCAAAACCTTGTTAGTGAAAGTATAGTCTACAACATGTTTGTTATGGCGTATTTCACACTCGCGAACCACAACAAACATGAACAAACTTTCCGCTCGTTTGGAAGGCTACGTGCATGCAGTCTTCTAGCGGGCAATGGAGAACGATCGAACTTCCATTTTATCATTGTTCCATACCTATAATTTTTTAAATGCACTAATATTATTTAATTCAGCTGTGTGCGCATAATATAACTTACATAGCACAAGAAGTACGTTGAAATTATTCATTTTGAGTATTTTTTTCTTCAATTAGAACGTAACTATTGGAAAAAACGTCCTAATTCGTCCAAATTATGTCGCCAATGATGTTGCGAATCGGGTTTATATGTAACAAACACTGTATCCTTTTTACCGAGGCAACATTGAAGAAAAGCGTGGGGTTAGTTTTGCCATATTAAACATGTTGAAGAATATGTAGCTGACAATATTAATAACAAAATTATTGCGAAGTTCATCCGATAAGCTTCTATCACTGAAACACCTTATAAGTTAGAGATAGAGGTAAATTCATGAATCCCAAATCGATGATGAATTTTTCTAATTTCACAATGATTGAATCACAAACATCTTTGTTATATAGATTAATAACGAAAGACAGATAATACTCTATTTACCGCTTTGATCCACTCCACTCGTTTTTTTATATTATAACTGAGTACATGGAATCAATAAAACTATATTTCACTTGAATCATCCTTTACAGACCAGCCTGAAACAGAACAAGCGTTCTCCTATGTTTTATATGCAATTATATCACTTTTAAACTACAGTGCTCAATGACAGCTTGATGAGAAATGGAGTTCGATGCTTGCAATAGTGCTTACCATGAGCGCTCGCATCGATATTTGTTCAAACTCCGCCTCCTTGCCCATAGCCTATTCCAATACTTATTGTAGAATATACTATAAAATAGCAGGCGCAGCATTTTTGTTAGGTTTGAATTAGATATACAGCCATAATGTCATCATGATTTGACCGTATTAGATTGTTGTAGCAATGAGTCAATCAAAAAGCTTTCATATGTGTCATATAGACTTATTATCAGGTTTTTCTTTAGAAATCAAGATACTTGTACGGTTTTTGTCTTTATTAGCACTCGTCAGTATCTATAGTCCAGTTCAGCCCAGCAAGAAGGTTTCAGGAGCTTTATACCATATGATTGTCCATAGTATTGTCAAATATGGAATAAACTGAGATATTTATAGTCTATTATAGTTGAGAACAGACCAAAGGTTCTTATAGAACTACGATACAGTGATGATAGCAAAACAAATCCACATTGACATAATCTCATCTTGTTTTGACCTTCCAATCCCCTTCATCTCAATCCAGCTCTTATTTTTATAGGAGGTTAACCTTGTCTAACAATTCCCACTCCCAAGGTAAATTGACTGAAGACTTAAATTTGTATATATACAAGCAATATATGATATATTGCTTGAATATGTGCAAATTTAAGTCTTCAGACTGCTTTTATACATTTATTATAATTTATCAACGACTGACATTACATGCAACTGACAGATGGGCATGTACAATTTCTGTGATAATGTAGAATCTTATCACAGTCTAATCAATGAGAAGGTTTATATCGCAGTCCTATAGAATCTTTGGATCGTTTTCAACTAGAACAAACCATAATTGCTTGTATTTATATTTGCTGCAATTATTATATAAGTCGGTTTCTGGAGCCTCCAAGAAAATGTTGTTGTCAATTGACAAACATTTAAAGGATAGTACCTTGTCGTAGAAATGTGATTGATACGTGACAAGGGAAGATTGATCCTGTTTGTCCATTACCACTTCTGATTGGTTAAGAATGTTGGAAAACATTGAACAATAATAAAATAAACTCACGTGCAGAGCTAGAATGAGTCAAACAGTATTCGAAAAGTTACAGCAAGCAATTCTGACTGGTAAGTTCATAGTGTGCAACAATTTATAAAAAGAAAAGTGTAAAGCGATCTGTGCAAAGTTATTAAATATGCAATAAATTTGTAAAAATATGTAAAGATGGAATTCATATGCTGATTCACCTACCGATCGAGAGCGAAAATAAAGAATCTGTCTGCAACTGTAGGTCATAGATAAATTTATCAACCATCGGGATTCAAATTTTATAGATTATTTCACTTATGTCAATTATACTGACAAATTTTGCATAGTTACAATAACATTTATGATAATAAATTCCTTGCCAACGGAAATTTACCTCGGTAAATTTCCGTCACCTCGGCAAATTCCCGTTGGCAAGTCATTTACCGCGATAAATTGCCTTTGTCATGGAAAAAAAATACACAGTTCTAATAGAAACAAACAATCAGTTCTCGGAGATGTCAAAATTTAATCGTTTTGGAAATGCATTTTTCACCGAAAGTAATGAGATTAAAATCAAAAAGTCCAAAAATACAGAAGCATATGAAGGCAATTTAGTGCATTTTTCAATAAAATAGGTTAGTAGTTGCAATTTACATTATTTAATAGGTACTTATAGTAGTAATTTTATTCGAGAAATATTCTCCACAAATACCACTCGCGACTTCAATTTTATCATAAATTTTTCTTTCAAACATTGATTACCTTTAAGCAACATCCTTCGAGTCATCTGCTCAGATGAAATCCCTCGAGCTACGCTCTCGTGATTTAATCGGACAGATGACTCTCACGATGTTGCTGGGTGATCAATGTTTTCAAGAAGAATTTATTGATAAAATTACAGTCCCTTGTGATATTATATACGAAGACATTGCCCCAAGTATCCGAACTCGAATTGTTGACTACATTCCAGTTCTTATCATTATAGATATTTTAATGTCCACTTAGGGAAACCACAATTTGGAAAAATACATTATTGATTCAAATATTCAATATCGAAAACTGAAGGATATTGTAAAACGTCTATTATATATGTCACACACGTCTTCAAAAAAATATCAAAACTATCTCTAGCGAAGCTATATCTATTATCTTGCTACTTGATATAATACGTTCAATAGTTTATTGAAACTAAAAATACGAGAGAAGTTATGCCGTGAATAAATTTTTTATATCAAATATTCAATAAAATGATTTGGCTCTTTTAATGTGTGATTTAGTCTTTATTTAGTCTTTCGTTCATCAAAATGTATATTCTCTCCACAATAACAAATTATCAAATGTCTGACACAAGCAATTCTAAAGCTGCATGATCTTCGTCTAACTCTTATTTGATGACACACTTTGTCTAAGAATTCAACAAGCAAGATTATTCCTATGACATTAGGACAATTGTGTAGCCTAAATGCTCATATCCTATTTTTATTGAGATCGACTGAGCCGGAAGTGCATTCTACAGTCTTTTGAAATTTTTCGCATAAATTCGAAACAATCGGCTCTAGAGTATTGTAATTCAGTATTTTAATCTGCTATAGTATCTGAATTATTGCCTACTATTCTCATGATAATCGACTGAATCGGAATTACACTTCAGTTGAATTTTTTTTCCAATTTTGTGCATGAATCTTGTTCTGCTAGCCGTAGAATCTTGGAAATCAGTATTTAGGAATGTTGTAGCATAAGAATGATGATCTACTGTTTTTATAGCAGCTAACTGGGCCGAAGGCGCACTTTACCTCACAGATTTCTAGAGTTTTTTGGATAGATCCAAAACGATTAGCCATGGAACGATAGATTTTGTGTTTGATTATCGTATTATCATATGAAGAAAATATATCCAATGATATGAAGAAAACGAAATGTGGGAATTCAGTCAAGAGTTTTATTTTTATTTTACTTTACAGTTTCGGTCCCATCTGGACCATCTCCAGAAGTGCTACATTGTACAAAAGTGTGAACATGAATGACGAAGTGAAATGAACAGTGTCTTTGTTGGTTTTTTGGATTTTTCTTTCATGGCTTGCATCCCTTGATATCCTGATGTGATTCTTATCCAATGGTTGACTTCATCAACTGACTGTTATTCTGTGTGGTTTTGCTTTTCCGCATTACGCGGGCAAACACCTTATTCAACAAGTACTTAGTCTTGGTCTTTCATAACGATCAGTTGTTGCCAAACAAAGTTTTTTGAATATTTCAAATATTTTATTTCAAAATTTGTGACCAAAAACATGATTATTTCCCTCATTTTTATTACTCCGACTTTTATTTAACTTATTATTACACACAGATGTCAACACATACACACATTAATTTTATTGTTAGTACACTGTTAATTTCACTTCGTCATTTTGTCCCTCATGTTCACACTTTTGTACAATGTAGCACTCCTTAAGATGGTCCAGGTGGGACCGAAACTGTAGAGTAGAATAAAAATAAGACTCTTAACTGAATTCTCACATTTCATTTTCTTCATATCATCTAACGTCAGTATTATCCACTACTTCTATATCCAATGATGTACAAGTAAGACACGTGATGTCCACGTAAAGTTTTCTTAATTGGTACTGTACTATATGAGGCATATTAAAGATAATCTCAAACGGTTTGAATATAATATTCGAAATTGTGTTAATTTTCATTCAATATTATAATGTCTTCAATAGAATTCATTTGAAATTTGGATTAAATGATGGCTTTGGATAAACATTATGATCTGGGAATACTGGAATATATATCAAATATGTTGAGAGCTTGCACATGCTCTATAAGTCTATATTAATGTTTCTGATCAAACTTCGGGCTAAGTTATAGCTGTTTTATGTTGGATGAACAATATTGTATTCAGCACAACAAAACAATGATTGTTGAGCCTAAATAAATGGTTAATCTCGGCTACGCCTCGCGTGATGTTTTATTTCTATCCGGAAAACATCCATTCTCGCGGCTTGATATTTGCTTTTTTTCCTACTCGCACTTTTCAATAAATCCGCAAAAAGCAGTAGCGTAGGTACAGACATTTGCTGTAAAAATTCGAAACAAAATCTTCAGCCTCCAAAGGTTATTGTGCGCATCTGTATTTAAAATAAAAATTGATAAAATCATAATTCAAATATTCATCCTTTATTTATGTATTTTTTTATTCATTCGAATACGTATTGTCACTTTGATTTTTTGTCAGCATTTTTTTCTTCCTACACGCTACTGCCTCTAGCGAAATTTTCGAAAAGAGCGACTGGGAAAAAGACTGGTAATATTTAGTATCTTGAGTTTGTTTATTTCTATACTATACCAGGCTTGGTATCCTTTTGATTTTTCTAATTTGTGTTTAGTATGGAAAATATCTTATTTATAATAGTCCATTAGTTAAGTTCCTGATATATAAATTTCATTCAGTGATTTCTGTTGAGTGCTTGTATATCGCGCTTAATGTGATTGAAAGAAAAGTTATAAAAGTATAGCGTGTTTGTCAGCCATTAATCTCCTATAGTTCCTGACATTTTTCGAAGCATTACCCATAATGGATTCGAATTGAATAGGTAGCAACCAATCAAAAGAGTGATAAAATGTGCCAAATTCTTGGATTGGATCCATCTATCTCAATATCTTTAGGGCCCAACCATTTTGAGTGGTATGAGCGGAGCTCTCCACGGTAAAAATGATGCGTCTATTCGTTGATTGAATTTTCCAGTCAATTCTCCTTAAAATAACTTTATTTTCTTTTAGTATAATAGAAAATTTGTCAAGTCCGACACACATGTCGAAGGTACGTCTTATCAGCTGGATAATGAACCAGATTCTGCATCACTACGGCGCCATCATATCCTGTTCTTTGTTTGTACAAAATATAAAGATTCTTCCAGACAGTTTTCTTATTTCCAGAGAGAATTCTTCAACATTCCTTAGAAAATCAAGTATAAAATTTATCCTGAAAACAGCAAACTATGATAGTGGAAGTCGCTCGCTCCCAAATTCAATTCAAAAAGTTTTAATTCAATTCTTCTACATAGAAGGAGACAGATACGGGGCTCAGATGCTCAATTCTTCCAATCTACAGAAGTAATCTTAGATCTTATCAAGCCAGCGTATAAGCACAGGCATTATTGCTTGACTTCATCACAAATTGAAAAAAAAAGTTAGATGTGTAGCAGACTAACTTCGGTAATCTTCTTGAATGTTTTTTGATCATATTTGATCTGTAGATAGGAAAGGGATATAAACTCAGTTGGTGAATAATTACATTATGAAATATGATATTTACGAATTAATTTGCTGTTTATGACTTCCGTATCTCGTAATGATTAGATATACAAAGATGATGGATTCTCATTAACAAAAAGTGATAATTTTCTATCTCAATTTCTCTATTTTTCCATATCTGCAAGTCTCAGTTTGACTCAAACGCCTTTCGTACTAGTACCATTGATTGACTCCAAGACAAAATTGGAAAAAGCTGAACATGCAACAGACAAATCTATAGGTAATCTCCATGGATATCCTCGAAGAGGTTCCTCATTCTTTCTGTCATATTTTCAATCTGTGAACTGACAGCACGATATATTGATAGGAATTTATTCAACGTATTTTGATAATGCTTTAATTTTACTTTTAGAAATCGGGGGAATATACGTGGATCCTTCCTAATGCAATTTTTTATAACGATTCGAGTTTGATGGATATTGACAGGTTTGGAATATATCAGAATCCCCCATGTTTCACGTTGTCATCGTACGAAAAGGGATTTCAGGAAACATGCTCGAAAATATCATGAGTCTATCGTTGATATTTCAAAGAAAAATATGACATACATGGTACTTCAAGAGTTTTGATTACATAACATATTAGTTATCTTGGATTAGACGGCAATCTTCAATTTTTCCAATAACTAGTCAATATGAATTATATAATTTTCTCGTAAAATGACAAGCGGCAAGCCTGGAAAGTGAGCCTATTTCAGGAAGCAAAAATCGTGTTTATCGTGATAGTGCATGAGTGCTAAGAATATCTGATGAAAACTAAATGATCATGGAAGCCATGTTCCATTGTATTAGTTTACTGTAAATGTGATCGCAATTGCAGGAATTCATAAGATAATTTCAATACATCTAAATTAATTGAAAAATCTCAGTAATAGGAGTACTTCAATGCATTTGTTACAAGAAGTATTGTATGCAACACGGACACTGAACGACTGTCATTATTGTTTCGTATGAATTTTGCTGCACGAAGCTACGCCAAGAGCTTTGCCCTCATCTTCGCCTTTGCTCCGTACTTTGGCCTCGTCTTTATGCCCTTGTCTTCACCGAGTGCAGTCAAGTTCATACTGGATCAGAATGAGAGTAGTTCGATCCTTGTAGCATAATACACTATAAAAACTGAATAATTAGTTCAGTATTCACACTATAGAATCGTTGCGAACAATAATCAATGATATATACCTCATTGTTTTCTCGTTTCAAGGGAGAATCATGATTCTCTGGAATAATGTGCGAGCAAATCATAGATTGAAGAAACACGGCCTTAGCAGCACTTTGACGCCGAAAACGTACAGCAGATAACCTAAAATTGTAGTTGAGACTACTGTCAAAGCTTATATTCACAATCACTGATCGACGCGACGAACATTTGGCAGAAAAAAAAACTTTTAATGCAGAAATATTAGCGAGATCATCTAATGAATAAAACAGCTTTATGTACGACTAATAGAATTTAATTAAGAGACAGAAAATATTTGACAGCTTAATTGCGTAGCCGCTGCTGCCGTACAGAATATAATTGGAAAGCAGGTCAAGCAATAATGGAGAGTCAACTCAAAATTAGGATCCTTGTTATTGGTAGAGTCCTACACGGACTTTGGAATTTAAAAGAAGTTTCTAGTTAATCGTACCACATCAGATTTTCCATTTTCAAGAAGCAAAGCGTGTAGGAATTATGTATCCTGAATGCGGACATCAGTTTCTCCCCAAAACCATGGCAGTTAACACAGTTCATATTTCCTTTCTTGACATAACCAGCCTCTATGAGAGTCGTGTATGGATTCTTGAAGATGGAGAACTTTCGACAATCAACAAAAAGTAGCAAGATATGAAGAACTATATACCCGGTATTCTGCAGAAGTACGGGTAAACCAGACAAAATAGACGGATAAAAGTGCTAAGTTTGCATTAATTCTCAACAAGCTGAATTTTTTTCACAGATCTTGAATGCGTCATTACAAATGCTATGTACGTCAAAAGTCCCCATCGATCCCGCTTGTACGTTGTTTTTTATCCGAAGTCCAAGGTCACAAATTTCAGTTTTTCGCGTATATCTTCGAAATGGTGGAAGCTACCGAAAAAATTGGTGGGAAGAGTTTATTGATTGTAAGATTCTCTACGAAAAAAGTGTCAATACTTTTTTCCCTGCAAAGCACTGTTCTCGAGTAATTTCAAACCTAGAAAATACGAATATGAACTTATATTTGGCCAGTGTGCATCATCAGGTCATCCGTTTGAAGAAAAGAATATCAAAATATAGGTTTTTGTGACTGATGTACTTGAATACTATTTCATTAGTCAATTAGCTTTCAGTAACATCAACAATTTTAAACTGTGTCGTTATCGAATTTTATAAAAATATCCAAAGCTTTCTTCATTTGCAGTGAATCTTTTATTGAAGATGAAATAAGTGAGTGCAGGTATTTTCTATCCCTGCAACATCTTCTTTTGCTTATGAACACTTGTTTCCTTCCCTCTTGAAGACCGAGGCTCAAAATTGATGAATAATAGTTTGGAACTAATCCAGACTTCACTTTCACTTGCTCCAGATAAACTGCTGAATACAATTGCAAGAAAGGCTACATGAACAATTGTGGGTGCAGAAAAGTTGGATTATTTTATTTTTCAGTCTGTGCCAATTGTCAAGACCACTCTTGCACTAATGCAACAGATTGAGATTCTTTCAAAATCGATGAGTATCTAACTGATATATCTCTCTTCTTAGAGCAGTCAACACAAATTGAGCAAGAATGGAAAAAAGAAAGCGAAGAGGGAGGAATGAGTGATCATGTAGGATTCAATGATGAATTATGTAATTTTCTTGCTTCTACAATTTTCATCATATTGTCACAAATTCTATTGTAAATATTTTTTTGACACAAGTTACAGTGTGAATATTTGTTTTCTAAACATGTATGAGCACAATATCGCGCACAGTTACTCGTATTGAATCACTGACTGAATGACTCACTCTCCTAGCTTGCACTCTTATATACCTAAGTCGACAATAGGCCAATATTCAATTGCCTAACAGTTGTTGCCTGGCAACCATCGAACATCTAGTGACCATAACCTATCAATCATGTCCGACAATTGAACATCGACCTTATCAATACTAACTAGGATTACAGTCTCAGCGAATTCAAATAAATAATTATGTGATCTAATCACTACAAATATTCAATATTTGTGACAATATTGATAAAACGTTGTCCCATTGAATTTTCTTGATCGAAATATATCGTGGAGTATTCCTACTGGGCAAGTCACGTTGAAAACTACCTTAGAGGTAGTGCAGAAATGTGTTCATACCTACGATCTGAAATCGTGATAACCCGAGAACGGTGCTTCGTAAGGAAAAAAGTATTAATATACTTTCATGGAAAATTTCACAACCCACAGACTTTTTCCTATCAATTTTTTTGGTAGTTTCTATCATTTCAGAGATATGCGCAAAAACAGAAATTTGTAACCTTTGACATCGGAGAAGAACAACACACAAGCAGGATCGATGAGGACTCTGGACATAGCATTAGTAAGGACGTATTTATTACCTATACAAAAATTCAGCTTGTTGGGAATTGATGCAAACTGGAATATTAATTTTGTCTGGAGTAAGACTTGAAGAATGCAATTGAGCTGTATGGATAAAACATTTTCTGCTTAGTAATACATTTTGTAGTGTTGGTCCGAAGTGCTTAATGAAGTTCCGGAGGAAGAAATTATGTTACGTCATGATAATGTATCTACGCAAATGGTTATTATAAAAATATAAAATAGCGGCAATGTGGCAATATGCGACTTGAACTATTATATGGTGATAAGAATAATTTTTGGGATTAAAAATTTTCAGCTGACAATAAGATTAATGATGCAATATATCATTATTTTTGAAGGACTCCGGAAGACGGGTGTTTGGGAGCTCTTGATAAGTGAAAGAGAAAAATAGCCAAGTATATTATTGTTCACTTCGAACATATTTGGAATGGAATCCTGGAGATAAAGATTATGTCTCTTATTCGAAATATTATCTTTGACCCTAAGAAAGCTTTGTCGTATCTTTTTTGAGAATTTATTAAAAAAAAATTGAGTTCACCTAATTTGCCAGTTTAAGATTTTTGCTGCCAAGTGCAAATCTTCAAATGTTGCATAGGAGTCGTACTTGTAATACCGCATATCCAATTATTCTTCAACTGCGTAATTTCTTCGAGAAGTATCAGATATTTACGTGTTGTTCACTCTGTATAGGTACCTACGTTTGGTTCAATTTTGTTGGGAAATATCTTTTGTATAATTTCTGAGAAAGAAACTACTTTCAGAAATCTCTTTCAATTGTATACATGCTGAATTTAATTTTCTCATTACTGTGAAGCTATTGTTTTTGAACAATTGTAAAAACCAGGAATAAAAGTTGTTCTTTTCCTATTATTTCCAAATCAAGACAATTTATCCCTGCTCTACCTATGACGTATGCCCTAGGAATATAGTACACTTTAAATCAAAGTAAAGACATTCTACAATAAAACATGAAGTGTATGATTAATCTTTAGAACAATAGTTGAAACAATCTGTCTCTGATTAGATTTGGACTAATGCCTAACGAAGAATAAAAATTGTTCAAAACACAATTAAATTATGTTCTTTTACAGTACTGTACTTACGGTAATCACGCAAGCTGAAGAAATGAAATAAAAAGTTACCGCGAGACAGTTATCCGTGTAAATTATTTCAGAGAAAGAAAAAACTGCCAGACTTTAAATTCCGCATTTCGCGTGTCGAGATAATGAATGTAATATTTGATTTTTCTGCACAACTTTTTTATTTATTCCTGTGGAAGAAATGCTGAATTTCCGACGGAAATATATTTCAAGTTGCTTAAACGGCCAGCAATTTCACTTACATAAATAGCACTTCTGGAAAAATTACTTAAATTGAAGTTGAATCCTTCATGATTATTTTACTTGTATAGAACGATATTAGTATTCAAATTACTTTTTATTTTCATAGAGACAGTAAATAATGAGTAATCGTTAATGCAACACTAATACTCACAACCATAAATACATGAAATAATAATTGATGTAACAAGTATAGAGGAATTTAGCTTTTTTTTGCTACTCGAAGGATTTCTTGGGTGCAAATAAGGAAAACCTACTTTTAAAATTCATATCTTCATTGACCATCATTGACATACTTGGACCAATATTCTATCTCTTCCATTAACATGATGTAACGAACAGTGCCCCTACAGAGTAGACTTTCATCTCAACAAGTAAATTAAAAGGGTGGTGAACGCAAGTTGTGTAACTGACGCTACCTACTGATATTTGTCAAGGACAAGAGGACGTCCATAGAATATTTCTGGTGAGCCACTGAAAATTTCTGGAATCGTTGGGAACTAGAGGTGGCAGATTATTGGTAAAGACGGACAGGAAGTGAGACATAGTGAGGAAGACGCGGTCGAAATAAATAGCGCGTAGAAATGATATTAGTTGGTTGGTTGGTTACAAAAGCGCGCGAAAGTGATCTTAGTTGAGTGGAGAAGTGGAAATTAATGAGAATAGTGATAAATAAATAGGAAAACAGTTGGAAATCAATAAGGAGAGGTTGAAATAAATAAAACAATGCTCGAAGCAAATTATCTATTAGTGTAGTATTGGTGACTGATTAAGTGCCGATAATATGTAGGAATATTGAACAGTGTGAATTTCAGTTATATAAATGAAGCCAGAAGTGACAATAAATTATTAATTCACGAGAAAAAGTTCAAATTTCGTTACACATTTTTAAATGTCATGACCGCCACTTTTGCAGACTATACCGGAATACTGACCAAAAACTAAGATCCACAAGCCGCATCAGCAACACTTCAAGAATATCTCATTCCGATTGGAGAATGGCTCAAAAAATAGAGAATAAAGCTAAATGAAAGTGAATCAGTCCACGTTACCCTCGCCACAAAGGAAGATACTTGAACAACAAACCAATTCTTCCAGCTGAAGATGCAAAATATCTGGGACTGTATCTCGACAGACATGGCAATTGGAGAGGACATATTACGACAAAACGAAAACAACCAAACCTAAAGATTCAAAAATTGTACTGAATGCTAGGCCCCAGGTCAAAACTATCAATAGGAAACAAGCTATTCATTCACAAAGTGGCACTGAAACCGATCTGGACTCACGGCATCGAACTATAGGAAACAACCAGTGTCTCAAACTTGGGAATCATCCAGATTCCAATTTAAAGTACTCAGAATAATAATAAATGGCTTCTAGTACTCTAGTACGTTCATATATCAATTGAACGAGATGCTAGAGCAAAAGGCATTGACGAAGCCATGATAAGGTGGATAAGTATCATGTTGGAAAGTCGTACGATGAAGGCTGAATTAGGTTGAGAGGCTTCAATAATACGGGCCACTAGAAGCTGCCCACAAGGTGGGGTTCTATCCCCTCTCCTATGGTCAATCGTCATGATTGATCTAATCACTGAAGCTGGGTATACTACCCAAGGCTATGCAGATGACCTGGCGATACTAGTTAGAGGTGATGGCGACAAGGTAATATTAAGCCTTACACAAGAAATGCTCAATCAGGTCTATCGTTGGACGCAAAAACATGGCCTCAAAGTGAATCTCACTACAACGACTATAGTTCCGTTCGCCCGGAGAAGAAACCACAATCGAGTTTCTAGAAGAAGTTTATTATCTAGGAGTCATTTTAGATCAAAAGCTCACATGGAAGCTACAATTGGATAAGGTATATGAAAAGAGCCTAGTGGCTCTAAGCACATGCCGCCGGCTTTTGAATGAAAAATGGGGACTGAATTCGAACTTAGCATACTGGGCTTACATAACAATCGTCAGACCCATGATCACTTATACTTCATTAGTATGTTAGCCAAAAGTAAAGTAGGTAACAACACAGGCCTTATTGCAGAAAATGCAATGAATAGCCTGTCTCTGTATAACAGGGGCAATGAGAACGTGCCCTACTGCTGCCATGGAGACACTAATAGGACTTACACCTCTCTATATTCACGTGAAGAAGGAGGCGCCGAGCAGTGCAGGTCCTAATCCTTTATATCCGAAGATCTCGTAGGCTACCTAGAGATCTTGAAGGAAATTCAGACGAAAAACTTAGCTTCATCAACATGTGGCCACATGGTGACAAAATACAGTTTTGAGCACTCTTACAAGGTTATAGAAACTGATCGTTCGCAATGGGCAACAGGAGGACCAGAATTCAGAAAAGGCTTTTTGTCCTGGTTTAATGATGGTTCAAAACTGGATAGTAGCGATACTGGAGAGAGAGTATACAGACCGGGATGCCGAATACGTGAACCCTTAGGAATAGCGCCACAAATTTCAGGCTGAAATATATGCCATCAATCTCTGCGCCAGAATAAGCCTTAGAAAAGATCTCAAAGGAGCAACCATTAATATCATGTCAGATAGCCAGGCAGATCCGAAAGCAATAGGTGCTCGCACCAGACAATCGAAGGTGGTCTGGAATTGCAAAAACACTCTGCAGCAACTGGCAGGACAAAACCAAATAACTCTTTGGTTGGTGCCAGGGCATGATGAGGTCGAAGGCAACGAGCGTGCAGATGAGCTCGCCAGAAAGGGAGCCAAACTACCGTTTATCGGTCCAAATTCTTCAAATGGACATCTAAAAAGCCACATCAAGGAAATAATAAAAGTGTGGAAGACAAAAACCATGGCCTCATACTGGGAAAACACTAAAGGTAATAATCAGGCTAAGAGGCTTCTGCAAACCTCACCTACAAATCTAAAGGAGATTCTCTCTCTCAATGAAGGAAACCTGAGGATCCTGATAGGCTTTCTTACTGGTCATTGTTCTCTTAATTGCCATTCAAACAAAATTGGCAAATCTGACCACAACATCTGTCGCCTTTTTCAAGAAGACAAAGAAAAAGCAGAACACATTCTATGAGAATGCCCGGCTGTAGCTTTCAACAGACTACAACACTTCGGTAAGGCATATATAGAGGCCAGCAAGGTAAAAGATTATAGTCCGGGAACTATACTTAGGTTTTCCAAAAGCCTGGATATATTTCCAGACTAACCAAATAGGGCTATGTTACAAAAGATCTTCGTAGGTCGTATTGATATAGGCGCTTCTGACGCTTAAGCCCTTTGCTCTATAGTAAAAAAAAATGATAACTCTGGTACGTAACAAATCATACGATACACACGGACTTCAACATGCGTACAGTAAAAGAAGAAGCGAAAGCCAAAATCGAAAAATACCTGAACACGTTAGAAAACCATCCAAATCACAATGCAGTCAATCTTCTAGACAATAGTCAAGACATACACAGATTAGGAAGAATATATTACACTAGATATGCCACTTAGATTCTTATAATTACGAAAAATAACTACTACTAATTTCATGTGAGGGAGACATGCCGCTGTGCATCGATCCCATTCGATATTTCACCATATAAAATTTCCTAACTGTCCAGATTGTACAAATTGTGAATGAAAAATTATCAAATAGAGTGAAAAAATGAAAATTCTTTACATCAATAACATGATGCTGAATATTTCGGAATATTTACTAAGTTGAAAAAAATGTTGTCTAAATATCATATTTGCCCATGTGAGCTTGTAATCACCTGGATGAGATGATGAAGAACCTTGCCTCACTAAGAGTACGTTCCACTAGATGACCGCGACATTAACGCTCAACTCATGGTCGATGTGGCTGGTGCTCCAAGTGGAACTGTCAATTTGTGGTCAGGATCGAGAAGTGGTCATTGATAAGATTGAACTAACCTGTAGCAAAAAGGATATATGAATGGGATGAATCCAATATGCCTGTGTAAATTAATCGCTTGTGACTAATAAATGAGAATAATGAAGGACCATGAAATTGTCTGTCATATTGACAAATGAGAAGTTTTAAATCAATTGACACAATTTGAAATCTAAAATACAAATTGGAAAGGCACCTTTTCATTTAATTTGAACTTTTAGGCGATTTTTGCAAAAATTAACGCAACGACCGCTTTGACCCATCTTTCAATCGCGGGCGTTGTGAGCTTGAAGTGGTGAAGATAGACGACGTCATCTATGACGTATTTATCATGAACGTCAAGACCGCGATCTCCTTGTGGAACGATATAGTGGAACGTACCCTAAGTGAAGCAATATGATGTGCATTTATTCCGTATTTGTATTAAGAATGTTTCGGGTGCATTACCGCGCTCTTAATTGAGCGTATAATTAAGTTAATACTATAAACCAGCGAAGATCAAATTTTATATGGCCTCGTGAGGTCAGAAATAACTCTTTTTGTGAATGCGTGGACGTAATACGCACTAGGGATGTTTTTCTTCTATAGAGTAAAATGAACTAAGCTACCCTTGTGATAATTGAACTCTCTCCCTGTGCTGTTCAAGAGAAACGGGTATTAGGAAGTAGTTGATATGTATAAGTGAAAAAGCGAAAATACATTTGGACAATGCTTTTTGACGTTTGTTTGTATGTAAATTTGCTTTATCTTCAGATTATCTAATAATCTCAACTAAAATTTGAGGTTTGATTTTGACAAAAAAAAAGAAACAAAACTGATATTCTATCTGCGTATGCGACTCTGAATCCAAGCTATCTTTCCAAGCAAAATAGGTGGTGCTTCGCGGAGGGAGGAGGAACTAAAATGAGGAGTTCAGAATCACTTCACCCAAAGTGAAAGGAATGCAAAAAGTGAGAATAGAGAGCACAGTGCAGCACTTTCTTGTGAAAGGAAAAGCACCTTAGACGTGTAATTCTTTACAGTAGAATAATGATAAGGTTTCTGTTCCACTAGCAACATGAACTATCTCTTATATTTGTTGCATACAAGTCAATATACAGGCAAGTACACTTCCGGTACAGACAATGACAATCGCAATGCGAGGTGCACAACTATCGTAATGCGAGGTGCACAACTAGACCCTAGACCAATCATAAATACAAAATTTCAACATCTTACATTCGACAAGCTTTGAGATTTTTGAGCTACGAACGAATGCACATAAGTACCGACGACAAGCCGAAAATAGTCAAAATGGATTCAGGAATGCTCAAAACGGATATTCTCATCAGAATCTTGAAATATGAATTTTGTCGGGCTGAATATGTATGGGAAGAATCTGCTAGTTATGCTGCATATATTCGATGTTTGTCTACTAATAACCGGTATTTTTTTATGATCGGCTGTCATTAATTTGCTCGAGAAATGGATCATAGAATTCATATCAAATTTTGCTATAAGAATGGAATTAAAAGCAGCATGGCTTTAGAAATGTTGAGTATTACTTTTGATAAGTCCGCATAAATAAAACTAAGGTTTACGAGAGATATAAAACTTTTCAGGAAGGTCGTGAAAACGTTGGAGCTGACGAGCTCCCTGGACGCCCCAGCACATCAACAAGCGATGAAAACGTGTGAAGGATGAGAGTATTGGTTATGAATCACAATCAAATGATTCTCTGAAGATGTTGATATATCAATTCTTGGATCTTATGGGTGAGAAACATATGGCAACAAATTTTTCTCCAAAACTGTTGAATTTTGAGCAAAAATAGTAGCAAATGGAGGTCACTTAGAAGTAAACGATACAAAACTACTGAAACGTACTATAACAGCACCTATGAATATGACATCGAAATAAAGATTCAGCCATTCCACTGAATGCATCCAAAATAGCCAAGATCGAAAAAATATTGACAAATGCGGTCAAATAAGAGTGTCGCTGAACAGAAAACTTCAGAATTGTTCCAAAGATTGGAAGAAAAGCTGGCATGAATATATAATATCTAATGGGAACTATTCCGAAGAAAATTACGATAATGTAGCCAAAAAGATTGAATTCTTCTCAAAACCCGGAAGTTTTCATTATGTTTTGGACAAACCTTGTACAATAGGAGTAGAATAATCAAAGGAAAAAAGAGTGTTGGAATAAAATTTGTGCTTCATGCTTCAACTAATGGGTTCCATGTTATTCTAATCTTTGGAAACAGCCGTCTGTATATCTTCGAAAATTATAAGTGGGGCAGCTTTGGTTCATGCACAGCGCATGAACCAATAAAATATAGTTTGCTGTGATTTTTGTCTACGGTGCATGCTCTGGCTCTCGCTTTTAGTGCATTTCAGTCGTAATCAAGGAAATTATCCCAACTGTAATAAAAAATTTAGGAAATGATCATTAACCTCATCGATTTATTGAATAAATTAGTCCTTTCCACGGAGATTGATGATCACACCAGATCATTGAGAACGATAAGATCTAATATATCGCCATTTTCTTCGAGAAAACTGATTATGTCGTTCTGTAACATTCTATATAAGCTTAATACAACTATCACATCTATAATCTTGTATGTTGTATTCTTCCTTAAAAGCTATCAAAGTTCCTATCTGCAAGCAAGCGACTCTTTCTCTATTTCACACATCTGTATCTCTTTCTAGTCTTTCTTAGCTTTTCTTTCATCATGCTATCTTTGTCTAGCTTAACAGCAAGGAAATGAAGGAATAGCAGCAATTCTCGCGTCAGGATATTGAGAGAAATTTTAGCAAGGGTAAAAAAGATGCGAAATTTGAGACAGAAGGAAGTTTTGCATTGAGTACAAGTAGAGGGAAATGAGTTGATGGAAAGGGGTGAAAGGTAGGGAGCAAGTAATTGTTGATCAGAGGATAACGGGAAGAATTTGTCAAAAGCTTATTTTAAGTGAATTTACAAAAATAGGAATCAATTCACTGAGATCCAAAATTACAGGGTTTCGTGCGGGGTACTTTGAACTTAGTATTTATCATGTTCCGATTTTTGAATGCATACCTGATGAGTTTTCTGTTAGTAGTACAAAACTAGCACCACAGACTTTTCATACAAAAATGATTATTCATATCCCTAAATTTTTACATTCAATCTTAAAACTGGTTCAATATAACTTCCTGTTCCGTGAACACATATAACATATAACACAACAAAATTATATGTACCTTACATTTGATATCCTCCCGAATATTACTCGTTTCCGGCGAAACTCGAGTGCAGAATTATCAGATGTACTCAAAACATAACCAAATAATAGATCTCCAGATTAATTTTGTTTTGTAAGACTACACCTTATGATTCAGACAACATCTTAGAGGTAAATATAAGTTGCATTTGTAGTAAATTCAAGACGATGAACAACTACATGATTTGTTGTAGTTATTATCCGGCGCACTCTAGGAAAACGTATTAATTTTATGATAAGCAGCCAATGATCAAACGCAATCACACGGTCACGCGAATTTGTCACGCGATTACGTGACATTTAACATGTCCGTTCTTCACTCTTCATTCACCCCTTGCTTGCTAGGACAGGAAGTAGCGCCCCATAAACACTTGACGATCAAAACCAGCCAAGTACATCAATATTTTTGTTTGTCTTCTTGTGAAGCTTTTTAGCTTAGTGGCTTTCATTTGAATTCAGCTGAATTATGAAGTTTTTTCGGATATCAACATATGTGTTTACAATATTCTTTTCCGGAAGCTTCAATTCAAATCTCCAATTATTATGTTTTAAACAGGAAATAATCAAAAGTAACATTTACTATTCCAAGTAATTAAGCCTGACTTTGAGATCGTGAATTGGATGAATTAGAGATGGATAGATCGTTCTGCTGGTTGGAGTATCAACTTGAATATTCTCTGTGCCATTATTGGTCCATCAGATTTATGAAAAAATGGAAGCATAATTCCAAATCTTTGTCATTCCAGCTCAAGTTGAAGTTACTTACTCCTCATAATGAGGCCAAGCATTGAGGAACAGGCACAAATATGCTCTAGCTCTTGTAGATTGCCTACTGAAATCAACAAGCCATGAACAAAGTCAGAAACTAGATCCCCATAGTATTTTGAGATATTTGTGAATAGTTATTTATGTATCTAGTGCGTGAAATTATACTTTGGTGCTTGAGAATGGAGGTTTCTTGTCGAGGCAGAAGTCGAGACAATAATCATTCGAAAGCCCCAAAGAAATATCGTGCAAGAGTTGCATACAAAATTTTTTCTACAGACATGAAAAAATTATTGAAAAAATTCTGAGATCATATCAAAATACGAGAATTTGTGGAGTTCTTTTTCTTTGACAACGAAGTATGCCGTGAACGTTCTCAAGATGAAACCAGTGCACGAAATACTTCACTGTCAGTCAATATGCCGTTTACTCAATTATTTATTGACATTTATATAGGAAAAAAATTGATCGCGTGAATATTTGACTTGTTTCTAACGTTTAAATGGCGATTTTAAATTGTATTTGCAGTAAAACTATGCATGAGAATAGGCCTGTTGCGTATCTTCAAATTTTGACGAAAGCGGCGTGTATTATTCAAAAATCACAACTTCGAGGTGTGATGTCACCTGTCAATGTTTTGAAATATGTCAATCTGCTCTAAGATTTATTTTGAATTGAATGATATCTAATATATTTTCATAGATTATAGCATAAAATCACACTCATTTTACTGCTGTTATCCACATTTCTCTTTGTTTTGCTTCATAATCTCTTCCGGAGACCTATAAAAATGTAGTTCTGGGCTGTTTGCTTCAGTATTAATACATCCGACAACACAACAACTTCTAAGTGAATGACTTATACGTTATGTCAGTAGCGTCGTGCGTGGCACGAGCGCCGTCCTGGTGGCGACACTTGGCATCTATTTACTAATATATTTAAAATCGTGACAATCAACAAATTTTGACGTACTCACGTAATTTGCAAAACTGGCACTCAGAATTAGCAGAAAGTTTGTTACAATGACAGTAGTACTTTGATGCAGGTCTCAAGAAGTTGATTTACCTATATTTAGATCCAAAAGTTTGAGCAAAGGGAAAAAAAATTGGTACAAATTTTTCATGTCAGCGACGAAGAAGAAATTAAAAATAGTTACTTTGTGGGAAACGCCTGGCACATTTAGTGCTAGAGCAAATCTGAATTTGTATAATTTATTGGTCGAGATATGTGTAAATTATTATAAGTGTAAACATAGTTTTCTACTTGACATGATAATACGTACGTTCAGGTGTACTTCTTGTATGTTCTGTTTAATTATTGTCTGAAAATTGAATCGATAAACAATAATAATTTTTTTCGTGATTTTAGATAACTTCATCTGATATTTACGAGTTATTTTTATAAATTGAAAATAATCTGTGTGACTATCATAAAAACTTCTTGATTTGGTGTATTTTGAATTCTTCATTAGGGAATCAGCATCATTCATGCCTGATGATTTGATATTTGCTTGCCAGATACGAGTTATCCGGAAATATCATTCATTTAAATAAGTTAAAATTCAATCATGAGGATTCATTCATGATATTTTGTCTTCAATCTATGATCAATGATAATATTGTTGAAATATAATTTTAATAATTCAATATTGATACTGTACAAATATTATACAATTTAAAAAACACCAACTGCTTATTTCTAAAGTTCACTAATATAATAATAAGTCTGTGTTTCTTACATGATTGCTGTGAAAATTTATTAATACAGGTAAATTGTTAATATTAGTTGCAACTGCAAGCATACAGCTGCAGTTTGTATATAAATTAATTCAGAAGGTACCTGCTTCAAGACTGACCAGTCAATGATTTGGAATCGTCCAGCACAGTTGAATGAATATCATAAGAGTGCAAGGATTGATAGTATGTACTATTGCATAAAAGCAAACTGAGAAGATAACTTTTTCACAGTTTCTTACGCCCATTCGCGATTCGGAAATGAATGAAATTTCAGTTCATCATTGCGCAGTTGTGTGTGCGAACACTCAGACACACAATAAATTAAACCTTGTCCCAATGATCTCCACTTTTTCAAAGGATTTTCCATATTTATCTGCCTCAAAAACTCAGTTTGGCTTTATGCTCTTTTATATTTGTTTTGACAGCTCTAGTCAGTATTAGTAAAGAGCTTGTAACTTCTACCACATGGAGTCGCGTTCGTCGCTACTGACATAGCGTATACTCATGATTATCGAAATTCGACTTACAATATGACATACAAAAATGACGTTTGACAGTTTGACATTTTTGACGACACACCTCGTAGATGTAAAATTTAACCGATAGAGCGGAGCCACTGAGGATACGCAAAGTAGTTAAGATACAAGATTCAGATCCGGACGTGCGTTGTCGCGGCTCGAATCTTGCGCGGGTTGAAAATAATTAGCGCTGGAAAGCATTATTTGGATTTTTGGTTTCAGAATTTTTGCTTGAGGCAGAAATGCAATTAAAGCTAATTTGGTTTAATTTTGGATGTTTAGAAAAATTATTTCATATACATGTACAAGGTTTATTTTTGAAAATAAAATGCAGGCAATTTCAATTTGAACGGAATATAGCTGAGACTTTCTATTTTGATCTGAAACAAAGTATGGACGAATGTTCAAAGTATATTCTTCTTAAGAAATTATTGTAAAGGAATATTTAAATGTTTTTCTGCTAAACTGCTTGTAATTATATTCTCATTTTAACATGGTTTCAAGTGTTTGTAATTATATTTGAAAAGAGCTGATTGATATTTCTAATTTAACATGGTTTAAGAAATTACCTAGATAGATTTTGACATTAGCGTAATTTCAAAAAGATATCTTCAGAATTTATTATGTTCATTAAGAGAATTTTGGAATTTTGGTTCAGAATTTGGAAATGATGCGAAGTAACAAATAATGATTCGATTATGATCTTTAAATTTAGAATCATTAGTTATTTTGAGTGAAATTTGATAGGAATTTAAAGACAAGAAAATTTTCCAAATGCATTATAATTTACATTTTGAAATTTCTTCAGACTTTTCGTCGGCCAACTTAATGATTTTATCAGGGATACCATATATAAATTAAAAGTCAAAGGAATATTTTCATTATTCTGTTTTTAGCAGTGCTTGTGTTGCTCACGTGTTTATTAGGTCAGTGTTTGTATTGTTCACGGGTATTTAGTTTTGAGAATCTTGCTTGGTTTTGAGTGCTCTCTGAATCCATCTCATCATGGCTCCGAATAAAACAAAGACGTCGAATCCTGAAAAAACCGTCAGCCAGCTTCCGAAAGATACCGCATTCGTACATGAAAATCTCGTCACGGCTCCGAGTAAATCAAAGACGTCAACTGTCATAGCTCCGAAAAAATTGAAGATGTCCAAAAAAATTAGAATTCTGGAGAATCGGATGATAACGCCAGCTAGGAATAGGAATGAACTTATGGAGGAAACTGATTCAATGAATTTCGGCCCCTCCATTCAATCTGAGAAGAAACGGGAGATAACAAGTTTGAATATGCCAGTAACAAGTCAAGCTGAGAAAAAAAAACGAAAAATCTCAACTCCAAATACATCGATAATTCTGGATATTGTAACTAAGAAGGCGTTGGAAGTTGTTTTTCCAAAAGAAGAAGAAAATAATAATCCTGCAAAAACAACAGATAGAACTGATGAAAAGGAGAAGACTATGGAAGAGGAAAAAAATGATGAACCGTATGGCCAAAGACTGGAAGATGCATATGAATCTTCGGACGATGAATTCATTATTTCAGAGGCAGATGAAAAAAAAATGAGCTTAATTCATGCCACCGCGGAGATAACAAGTTTTGCATTTCCACACAACAAAAGCCTAAAAGATAATAATGATCGGCTTCTTGAAGTGGTGCCCATTCCTCTCGACAACGAAAGGCGTGTTTTTATTTCCATTGGAGTGAACCCGATTCCTGTACCGCATGTAACTATAAGATTAGTGGGATCAGTGAACTATAAACAATTTATCGACATCAAAGATATTGTTAAAGTGATTGAGTACCTTAAGAAGAAAGAACTAAAAAATAAATGCAGCGATTTAGAACTAAACAAAGTTGATAAAGTTGCTAATATAGAATTTGGTCTAGTTCCTAGAAAACATCTTAAATGTAGATATGATAATACTTGGATAATTTTGAATGAAGAACGTGTCCAGAATTTAATAAAACTAGAAACAAAAATTTTAGAATCAAAGAGATATTTTATTAATAAATATAAAAATTTATTCAAAATTTATAAAAAGCTTTTACAAAATACTGTAATTTATAGTCTACAAAAAAATCTAGAATTAAGTAAAAGTTTATATGAATATATTTATTTGCACAATACAGAGTGTGAAAATATTTTTGGTGAAATGTATAATTACTATTGCAACAAATTAAATAAGGACCTTTTGTGTGTGTCGACCTTCATGATAAGAGAAGGAAAATTCATTGTATGAATGAAATTAACTTAAAGATAGACTTAAAATAAGGGGAGAGGAAAATTTGATTGTAAATATAAATAAATAATAAAATGAATGTTTAAATAATATTCTCTTTATCTTCCTTCAATCAGATTGAGATTTCAGGTAGTGACTAATTTTTCTACTAGATACTTTATGAATACTTCAAAATGATTTCTCAAATCTTAAACTTTCTAAAATATTTTCTTAACTACCCTACCAGTTTATATTGGTCTAACTAGTCTTAAGGCATTATCAATTGTATTTAAACTGACAGAAGTGCAAATTATATATTCAGTATTGTTACGTCCTCCTGACTTTTCAATAACGTCTATCTGCAATGGCTTCTCAACAAAATTTTGACAGTTTTTTCAAAATTTGTGAAAATATCATTGAATCTTCGCTTAATAATAATAATAATTGTGAGGTGGAAGAGGATCAAGTGTATTTTGATAATTTTTTCCGTACGTGCGGTAATATATTCGATGAATGTTTTGAAACTAACAATGAAGATGAGGATCAAGTATATTTTGATAATTTTTTCCGTACGTGCGGTAATATATTCGATGAGTGTTTTGAAACTAACAGTGAAGATGAGGATCAAGTGTATTTTGATAATTTTTTCCATACGTGCGGTAATATATTCGATGAATGTTTTGAAACTAACAATGAAGATGAAGCGCTTGAGATTCAACACGGAGAAGGAGGAGGAGGAGGAGGTACGGTGATACGATATAATATTCTGGAGGACCAGGAGCGTCATGTCAAGAGATTCGGGATTCGTGGAAGACGAATTTCATTCCGTCTGATAGATCCTCCTGAAGAGGAAAATCCAATTGTTTGGTTCCATGAAAGTATTGAGCAGGTATAACAATAAATTTTAATCATGAGCTACGGTTTAATATGCTCGACATCTATTTTATATTTCTATTATTATATTCAGGTATTGAACGACGTCATGAAAAATATGGAGCCCAGCGATTTTGTGGGGTTCACATTCAGCACGCCGCGACTGATAAATGGACCAGCATGGGTTAGTTTTAGACGGGTTGATCAGGTTCATATTGATGTACTGTGGCAGGCTATAGAAAAAATTCTTCAGAGTAACGCTGATATCTTCACGGATGGACAATTTAATATGGAAATAACACAGGTCTCAATGCCAACAGGAAGAGGAAGGTCATTGAATGGGCACGGACTGGCATACGCTGAATTATGTCGAAGGAAGTACGGCATAGTAGAAATTAATAATTCTGACAATCTTTGTCTTCCTCGAGCACTTGTTGTCGCGGAATCGTTTATTAGAAAAGAAGCACGTTTCAGACAGGTATGTAAAGATACATATGGTATTCAGAGTGAGAGAGTGCAGGAGATTTTAGACAAAACAAATATCAGAATACCTGAAAATGGGGCTGGCATACCCGAGTTAACAGAGTTCCAAAGATTTTTTATTCGCTACAATATATGTGTATATGAATATAATACACCTGCAGAACTTATATTTGAAGGTGCAAGAGATCAAAATCTCCCAAGATTAAATCTCTTGCATTATCAACATCATTTCTCGGTTATAAAAAGTATAACATCTGCATTTTCTTGTAGATATTTTTGTGAGCAATGTCACGTTACCTATAACACCGTACGGGGTCATACTTGTGAATATATTTGTATTTTCTGTGCATCATCTCCTGCCTGTCTTCCAACTCTGAATATAGTAAATTGTGCTCAGTGTAATAGACAATTTCGAGGACAAGTCTGCTATGATCGACATAAAGCAATCATGTGTAAAGCATACCATAAGTGTAAAAATTGTTACAAAACTTATAAATTCTCCAAAAATCGAAATCATTCATGCGGCGAGATATACTGTAAAATTTGTAAGAGTTACAAGGAATCTGGACATAAATGTTATATCTCGATCGATCAAAACGTTGTGAAAGACAAGAATCTAACGCTTTATTACGATTTTGAAACTAGGCAGGAAAAAAATCTTGATCAATATAAACAGCATGAAGTGAATTTAGCCGTTGTACATCAGTCCTGTTCTTCATGTCGCGATATTGAAGATATTAATACTTTTTGCAGTTCATGCGGCATTCGCCAACTGATTTTCAAAGACGACCCTGTTAAAAATTTTCTTACATTTGTTTTGACCCCACGAGCTTCTTTTTCATCAGTTACATGTATTGCTCATAATGCCAAATCGTTCGACGCGCAATTTATTTTAAAATTTTTAGTTGAAATTATGAATATAAAACCAAAAATAATATTGAATGGGAATAAAGTTTTTCTAATTGAAGTAAATTCCAATGTTCGATTTATCGACTCCATAAATTATATGCCCATGTCCTTGGCATCATTACCTAAAGCTATGGGTCTAGCGGCTTCGGTCAAAAAAGGATTTTTCCCTCATTTATTTAACACTCTGAATAATGCAGATTATGTAGGCCCCCTACCGCGAGCAAAATATTATGGGGTAAACTCAATGAGCAATTCTGTACGACAAGATTTTCTAACATGGTATAACTAGCAGATAGATAATAACGAGATATTTGATATGAAGAAAGAATTAGTGGAGTACTGTATATCCGATGTCGATATTTTGCGTCGTGCTTGTGAAAAATTTCGCCAAACTTTTATAAATGACTGTAAAGTTTGTCCATTCTCGGAAGCAGTGACTATCGCGTCAGCTTGTAATAAAGCATTCCGTCGCCTGTTCTTAAAGCCTGATACGATCGGTATCATCCCTCTGAATGGTTATAGATTAAAAGATAACCAGTCTAAAATTGCATTACAGTGGCTAATTTCTAAAGAAAATGAGCAAGGAATACGTATACAGCATGCAGGTCACGGCCCAGAAGCTATGATTACTCCAAATTTGAAAGTCGATGGTTTTTATGCTCGCGATAAACTGGTTTATGAATTCCTAGGTTGCTTCTGGCATGGATGTAAGTCTTGTTTTAAATCGAATCGTAATGAAAAACTTTATAATACTACAAAAGAGACTATGGAATTTCGATATCAAAGAACAATTGAGAAATTAGAGAAAATTGAAAAATTAGGATACAGGGTCATAAGTACATGGGAGTGTGAATTTCGGAGTTATTTAAAACAAAATAAAAATATCGCGAAAGAATTGCAAGATCATCAACTTTTAAATTCTCTGCCTCTACAACCGCGAGATTCTTTGTACGGTGGGCGCACAGGCTGTACTTATTCATATAAAAAAATAGAAAATAATGAAAAAATTAAGTATGTCGATGTTTGCAGTTTATACCCGTATGTCTGTAAGTATGGAAAATACCCAGTCGGGCATCCAGAAATTTTTGTTGGTACAGAATGTGATTTATTATGCCCTAATAACAATATTGATCGTGTCGAGGGATTAATAAAATGTACTGTATTACCACCCCATAATCTGTATCATCCGGTGCTGCCTAGGAAAGCTCATGGTAAGCTAATGTTTGTTTTATGCCGTACATGCTGCGATAATCTAGAAAAAAATGAATGTATACATAACGATAAAGAAAGAGAATTCACGGGGTCCTGGGTTGCCGATGAGGTGAGATTAGCTGTGAAACATGGCTACAAAATTTTACAAGTCCTCGAGGTATGGCAATATGAGATTAGTCAGTATGACAAGACGACAAAAACAGGAGGAATGTTCGTAGAGTATGTTAATCATTTTCTAAAAATGAAACAAGAGGCTTCAGGTTATCCTGAAAACTGTAAAACGGACCCTGACAAGGCTGCTTACATAAAAAGCTATTTTGAAAATGAAGGCATACAACTGGATCCTCAAAAGATCGAGAAAAACGCAGGCAAAAGATCTGTAGCTAAATTAATGCTGAATTCTTTCTGGGGTGAGTTATTTGATCTTGTATTTGAATTATGGTATTAATATCGAAATCTGATTATGTGTTACAGGTAAATTTGCTCAAGCAGAGAACTGCCCGAGAACAACGACTGTGTCATCTCCTGGAGAGCTTTTTGAACTTCTAGCCAATCCTGCTGTCGAAGTTCATAAAATTATTCCAGCGGGTGATACTATGTTATATGTGAATTGGCAGCATAAACGAGAAGCGATGGAACAGATACCGACAGTCAACATCGCCGTCGCGGCGTACACGACGGCCCAGGCTCGCTTGAGACTCTACGAATATCTTCACCTGTTACATGATAGAACGTTATATTATGATACTGATAGTATAATTTATTACCATTCACCGGGTCAGTACGAACCCTCTACAGGTGATTTTCTTGGCGATTTAACAGATGAGCTAGTCTGTTATGGTCCAGAAAGTTATATCACTGAGTTTGTATGCGGAGGGGCCAAAAACTACAGCTTCAGAGTTTATTGTCCGGTGAATAAAAAAACTAGTGAACTCTGTAAGGTGAAGGGTTTCACACTGAATTATGAAAATTCGCAAAAAATCAATTTTCAACTTGTAAAAAATGTAGTATTAGGTATAGGTGATGAAATCAATCCTGTTATAACTAGTAGGAATATCAGATGTATGTCAGATCATACTGTAGTTACGAAAAAAGAAACAAAAAAATTTTCTGTTAATTTCACAAAACGGAGACAAGTGGAAAATTTCAATTCAGTTCCGTATGGAACAAAAAGGTCAAGATTACATTGAATAGTGATTCTTCTTCTTTCAATAATCCTCTTGAATTATTTCATTTTTCTGAAATAATAATTATCATTGGAAATTATTTGTGTAGATTCTGTTTGAGGTATTTATGAAAATTGTAATGGTATATATTAACATTGTAATAAAACAAATATTCAGAAAAACTGTCTTTTATTGAAATAATAATAGAACATGTATTTGATAAATTCATCGTTTTCAAGTTTATCGTATTTACTAAACAGTAGTACAAAATTATTATGTGAATAATTATTAATTCGGAACCAAAGATACAATAAACAATAACATCCACAGACTGATGTCGTTATATCCTGAAGGGCATAAGTATTGTGAGTCCAGCTTCTTGTATTTCTCCATAAGAAATCCATATGTTCTTGTACAAACGGTGGTCTCCCAAAACTATCGAAATACATCCCATATCCCGTTCGATCTATGAAAATATCCATCCAATGTTCGCCTTTCTTTGAATCGGGATCAGAATTTACAATAATAGAGCATGGAAAATTAACATGACGAGGAAGTTTATTTGCAGCGTACACACCATAATGACAAGTATTTTTGAAATAATTTTGGAAAATATTTTTAATGAACACTGCATTCATTCCTGCTAGTTAGCTAGACGAGTGTCAGTTCAAAACTAGCAATGAAATATGAAAAGAATAAATATATATGGGAACTTATGAAAAAAAATTCTTTTGATATTACAAACCTTTATTCGCACGTATAAACTAAAATATATTATACATTGACCGTACTAACTACCATAATCTACGATAACATTTCTATTCCTATCAATTTCAATAATATTATCAAATTCGCTATAAATTACACAATTGACTGTTTGAGTGAGTGCTTGTTCGAAACCGACTTCGATTCTTAAGGAGCCTTGGCGGGTCAAATTCCAGTGTTGTATTGAGTTTGCTGCAAGGTCTGGAGTAAGGTCAAATGCAGATAGAAAATAACCATATGGATAATCTTCTCGTGTAATGCCATGTCCAGTGTTTGAAAAATGGATTCCAGTACCCGAAAATAGGGTGTTGTACATCTGAATATATGATTTGTTATTATCGTTAAACGATGGCTGTAACGGTTTTGACGGTAGCTGTTGACCATTGACACACAATGATAAATAATTTATAGTGAAATTCTCAAAGTTGTACGGATTTGTCGCATAATCTCCATTAAACGCTTTATTTGAAACAAAACCAATAATACATCGCTTAGGTAGCTGACCCAGGAAAATGTTATCGTGAGATTTTCCCTGTACTCCTGTAGGAATGACGATGGCCTTGACCTCGGATCTCGTGATTGGATATTTAGCCGTAGTTAGTTCTAAAGCTTTATTATGTGCTAATAAAATGCTAGGATTTAATTTTATACGACGAACAAGTAGTGTAGCTTCATTGATATGGACTTTATAATTTGAACCAGTTGAGATCAGTTGAAAACTATCACGTGAACGTACTAGCCTCAAACGCATTTCAACACCATTAAGTAGAAATTTCTCTTGATTGAAAATATCAACATGAAGATGACCAATCATATCAACATTTTTACTTGTTTCAGTATATTTTTGACGTTTTTCAAAACCGGGATTGCCACCAACATCTTTATTATTCATTCTACCAGCCTTATCAGCATACCAGAGAGCTGAGGTGAGATGCGAATTCTTGGCATCACTACCATAATTTAATAAAGTTTCAATGTATGCTCTATATGGATATGTGTTGTTAGGCGGCGATACTAGTTTCTGATTCAAGTATAAATCAACTTGACTGAAAATTGAGTGGAGCCAGTTATTGACAGGTGCTACATTATCTGTATCAGTTAATGGCGTATTATCTGATTTTAAAATCTTAACATTCAAGTACAACATTGTCTGTGATAAATCCAGGTAATCCTCTCCACTTCCAGGTATCAGGAATTCTAAAGGTCCATCTTCAACGGAAGAGATTGTTTTGTATGAGGTCCAAAGACCGCTTTCGATACTAGTCTGTGTGGGGGGTAAAGCAAATAAATCTAATTCGGTTTTAACGCATTCACAAGATTGTGTATGTAGAAATGCCATTTCAGTCAAAAATATCAATATTTCTAGCTCGTTTTTTATTCTTTACTGCAGCAGGTGAAGCTTTAAACTGAACAAGTTTCTTAGCTAGCTTCTTCTTTTTATAGCCAGAACCGTCCATCAATTTATCAATTTTGTTCTCAGCCTTACGTTTCAAATTAATCCCCGCCTCTCTTATTCTATTATTGAAAGATTCTCTAACAGGCTGATTTTCACTCAAGTCTCCTAGAAATTGAGCTCCTGTACTGAGTGCTTCTTTCCCAATAACTCCCAGCCCTTTCTTTATCACTGGAAAAATATTTCGAAACAGGCTGCTAAAAAATGATCCGATTCCATGACCTCGTTGAAACTGGTTTCCGCCTCGGTACACTAAGCCAATTCCTGATCTAGCCTGCTCGTTATAGTATCGCTGATAAGGACAAGTTTTCATGATGCTCTTCTAAAATGTAGTTTCACACATAAAGTACCAAATTGGAATGGTGCAGCACCCCCCTCGTTGAGTCTTATATCTATTTCAATATTTGAAAATTCGCGTCGTAGGATGGGAACATAGTGCGGCTGCGTGTACAAAATTGTTTTACTTGATCCGAATACGAAATTTTCAGTTTCAACATGAACCACTCTTAAAAGTTGAGTAACTACATCACCGACAAACTGAGGTTCAATTATGTCGCAGTAAACATACAGATGATTAGGCAGACCTAACAATAAATTAGGTACATTGATTGATGATTTCTTTTGATACAAATCACTTAACGGTGAAAATCCCAGCTGGAGCGCAAGCCGCGGTGATAATTTCAGAGAGCACACTTCTTTTTGCTTAAATAGCGTTTCAACGCGTTTTTCTGACTTGTTGTATGAAAATGCTACATATTTATTTATTACTGAATTTTTATTCATCTCATGCAATAGCTGGTCGATATTTTCATAATTTCTTGAAGTAACTTTTTCTTTACTAATTCGTGGAGGTAATACTAATGTCACATCCGGTTCGTTAATTTGAGATTCTTTCTTGAATGTATTTGTCAAGTATACTTTAACTTCATTTTCTTCTGTGTTCACATTATAGAAAGTGCACGGGTAAATAATTTCTGATAGCGAAACTTCCCAATTTCCATCCAGCTTTATATTCTGAGGTAACTGTGTAGTGAATTTTGATGTTTTATTGCCGGGAAAATATTGCATGCTGCTATTACTAGGTAGCGTTATGAAAAATTCTCTGTCATTCATTTTTTGAAATATTCAGAGCGCTGGCAGAAACCCAGGAATCAAATTTCTCGCTGTAACCTCTCCAGCGAACTAGATACTTCTTTCTGAGACCTTTACCTTTTGTAGCAATAATTTTATCTATTTTATAGACTGTATCTGAGTCGACATGTACCCGCTGTAACTCAGGCTCATAAAAAGTGCCCTCTATTGGTTCGTTGTTCAAATCTCTCAATTTATAGACAATAGGGTTTCTTCTACTTATTGAGTGTATTTTGAATAGCTCTTCGCTCCAGTTTTGTTCATAACCTTTTTCAAAAAGGCTTTTGTATTTTGATATTCGAACTATATCTCCCACTTTATATTTTTCACTTTTGTTTTCGAAATTTTTTTGAGTCTCATTTTGATTTCTCCAAACTTGCAATATATTTCTATCGCTGACGTCAATAGGGGATATTTTAATCGAGCGATGTTTTGTTTTATTATAAGATGTTACAAGTTTCTGTAGCACGTCGATATATTTATATGTATTTTTGTATGTAAAATAACGATACATTTTTGTCTTCAAAGTCCTGTTAAATCGTTCTACAAAACATGCTTTGATATCAGCGTTGTGAATCGTATAAAATTTGACATTATTTTCTTTCAAAAACGATTTCACTGATTTCGCAATGAATTCAGAGCCTTTGTCCGTTTGTATACAGATTGGTTTTCTCTCAATAAATATAGATTTAAATGCTTGAATAACAGAAGAAGGTTTCTTATCGAACAATGGAATAGCCCAGGCGTATCTCGAAAATACATCAATGACTGTTAATATATACTTATAATTATCGTTAAATCGGCTTAACTTTCGCATATCGTTGAGGTCAGCTTGAAAAAGATCGTTAATATTGGAAATATTGTACTTATTTCTTCGAAAATGTTTTCTAACAGGCTTGTGTAGAGTATAAGCATTTTGAGAAATTATCCAATTTCTTATTTCGCTAGGTTTATACTGCCCTTTCATAAAGTTCATAAGATTATTCACACTTGAAAAACCTGCACTATGTGACGGGTCATAATAAATTTTAGATAGTTTTTTATCCATCATGTAAATGAAAAACGTTTCCACTTCCGTTTCGAGGGCCTCACACCTTCGATGTCGTCTTTAAATGATAGTTCACTATTCTTTTTTTTGTTAATTGATTTTTTGCTTTCGGAAATATCAGATTTTGACTCTTCCGTCAGAATTTTTTTTCTTTGAGGATTATTAATTAGTTCCCGAGATATATTTCCTATTTTTAGAGCCTCTACAAACTCCTTCCACTCCGACGGATTATTATTTTTTTTTGTATCGTACAATATCACCTATCAGATCCGAAATATTTGAATCGGGAATTTCTCTATTATTTATGTAAACTTTACCGATATTATCCCAAGAAATTGAATCCTGCAATTTCAACCTTTGCAATAACAAGCGAGCTTTTTCTTGATGGATCTTAGGTAACACGCTTACAATTTGTTCAGTATCGTCGTGCTTCTCAGCAAGCGGTTTAGATTCTGCGAGAATATCCTGTTCAATTTGTAATTTTATAGGTTCCCTATTTTGTTTTTGAAAAAATAAATATCTTTGTAGAATTTCTTGATACATTCGCCATTTTTCGTATTCAGAGACTTCCATTTCTAAGACATTTTTCATATCTATATCCAACTGATGGGTAGTATTTCTACCTTCCTCAACATTACTATTCCGGATACGGCTCAAATTCTCGGGAGATATAAGAACCATTTTTTTGGCATGCTCCATAATTAATTTTTACTAAACAAGGACCCCAGAACACCGCTTAGAATAGGCGCTAGTAGAAAAGGTAAGAATGCTCCTCCGTTTTGAACTAAAACACGTTTCTTTTTTTTCCAATTTTCCCCTTTTTTCACAAGTTGTCGTAAAACTTTTTTATGACGTCCTAGTACAGCTTGCTGATTTCGACTGAGCGGGATTTTACCATCTAATATATTATAAATACATTCACAAATGCATTTTACAGCTGTACAGTCACTATTTTTTAATAATGCTAATCTATATTTAGGTTTAAGTTTGTGGAGAGAGCGTAAAAACTCGGCGTTGCTTATAACAGGTCCACTCATTTTATATAATAACCTCGGGAATGTTTTTGGACATATATTTATATGATTTTTTTGGTAAATAAACATATGTGAGGCCGTCACGTGATGTGCGAAAACGAAGCCATTCAGGAGTGCTTTGTTTGAGATCGAACATTAAATAGCCATGAGGTTCCATTGTAGCGTCTCTATAAGATTCTTGAATGAATTTTACATTTTCTGGAAAAACCTGTCGCGCTAGGTGTGAAATTTGCGCTCTATCACGGGGGTTTTTAAAATAAATTATATAATGTGCATTCAGCGAGATATCGCGCTGGCCTTTACCCTGATGGAACAAGTTTTGTGTGAGGAAAAATACAGATAAGTTTTTATGATGCGACCATTTTGTTAAAATGTCTACGATTCGATCATCGGCCTCTCTCATAAGATCATCAAGTATCATTAGCTGTGGGTATTTTCCATCTATATTTTCAAGATCAGGTAGTCCCTGGATAAACTCTACATTTTTAATTTTATCGTACATACTTTGCCATGCGCCGTAATGCCAGTATATTTTTTTAAAATTCGTATCGCTCATTTCATTGATATTAGACAGAAAGTTATTTACAAAATATGATTTCCCTGCATGACTTGGACCGGCTATTAAAGCTGAAAACGGATGTGTAAATTTTACACACATGTTGTCGGCAAGCAAAGCGATAGAACACTAAGTCAGTATCTAATCCTAGTTTCATATTTATTAAAGACAGAATAATAGAAAAATATGATCATAGTAAGATGTTTATTCATGGTTCATATACAAACAGTATCCCTACTAATTTATATATACTTTTACAATTTAACAAATTCAATTAATCGTGCCTGCTTTCCAGCACTATAATTTTTCACACCTGTATATTTTATACCCCATATGGAAACATCGCACTGTTTTAACTGGCATATTTCTTCATCAGTTATCACATCAAAACGTCCGGGTAAAAACACCACAAAATCTTCACACTCAGCGATAATTTTTCGTCCAAATCCACGGGTCTTAACGGCCTTGATGTCGACCAGCTTGTATGTCGTATCAATTTCTAGCTCCATAATTTTCTTCATAGGTTTGATATCAGCCAGCTGTCCTTTTTGATTCAATTTGGAGAAGTCCATTTTCTGAATAGTATTAAACAAATAAAGTGTTAAATGTTTCTTACTAACAATAATGATAGCAGTAAACAAGAAATATTAAAAACAATTCTTTATAATATACATATAAATATTTTAATAACTCAATATTCTTACCTGAGACTTGATATGAAAACCTTACTTCTTTTACCAGGACAAGGACTGTTGTGAATTCTACTAAAATAAATACAGCTTTTATATCTGTATTTCTCACTCTTTTAACCTTCATATATTATACATTTTCTCTTTTTCAAATTCCATATCTTTTTAAAATTCTAATACACTATTTTTAAAAATAAGCCTTGTATACGTATATGAAATGATTTTTCTAACATCAAAATTCCTCTAATGACCCTTAAATAATCTTGTATAAAAAATACTCTGCATTTTATTTTCAAAATAAACCTTGTACACGTATATGAAATAATTTCTCTAAACATCCAAAATTAAACCAAATTAGCTTTAATTGCATTTCTGCCTCAAGCAAAAATTCTGAAACCAAAAATCCAAATAATGCTTTCCAGCGCTAATTATTTTCAACCCGCGCAAGATTCGAGCCGCGACAACGCACGTCCGGATTTGAATCTTGTATCTTAACTACTCGCAATAGGCGTATAGCATAACTTCTATTTATATGTCAAAAAAATGAGGTTTTAAACACGTGATCAAATATTTGACTATATGATCAAAGCTAACAGTGCTTTATGCCTATGTTCTTGTTTCTCAGAATTTAAGTTCTAAACGTAGTCCTCAATCAAATGCATGCAATTCGTTACAAGATGTTCCAGTTTGTTGATTTGAAGACCCAAAATATGGATCCAATTTTTTTTTTTTTAATTGATTAACCACTGATGTTTTTTCATTCGCTGTCAACTTTGACAACTTGACGTTCGACATTTTATTGTGAATATTCAAATATCAATAAAGATAAATAAATGAATATTTTTTTTGTAAAATCCACAATTTTTCACTTACCGCCTCTGCCCATGGGCGGATAATACAATAGTAGACCCCTTGATTATAAAAGGGAAATTCTGTCAACAAGTACAAAAATTCAGTTTTGAGTCTAGTATAATAAATGTTAGTAAGCGCGTGCGCGGTGATCGTATATGCTATTGCTCAAAAACTGGATTTCGGTCCAACACTATTCTTGATATCAGTACCACAGGCGCGTAAACTCAATCCGATACCAGTCAGGGATGTTTTTCAGAAGTGCAAGATTAGTGATCTAGTCCATAACCATTGTAATAGGAGAATAACATCGTTTTTGTTTTACTGACAATACTTTATTTCATTTGTGTGTTAATAACACCGTCTCTTCAAAAAACCTTCCAACACAAAAGTCTTTTCAGACTTCTTTTTGATTAGTCCTTTCCTGGGTCATACCTTTCTTTGATTGCAGAAAAAGATCAATATCAAAATATTATAGTAGAACAGTAATTTTCATCTCGCCGTGAAACCTCGTAAGAAACCATATTAATCAGAAAATATCAACTGACCAACATAAAACCAATTAAGAACGCGTTCATATTAATTTAAGTGCAGTTTAAGGGACCTGCTCATCACACTAAGATCTTACTCAACTCACACTTAATTGCCACTCACTTCTAACTCAAATTCGAGCACTCAAATGATTTTGAATTCATTATAACATTAAATCTGTCAGGTGAGTGTGAGGTGAGTATGAGTCATGTCTCTGAATTTGGCCTCAAGAATATCATTAGTCTAGGCAGGGAAAGTTGCTGTTTTAATAAATTTGATGAATATAACCTCATAATTTTGTGCAGTCTCATCAACTTCACCTGACACTAAATTGACTTTGAGGTTTTCTATTACAGGCTGTTTAAATATTTCCCTACCGATTTCCATTCATTCTATTGAGAAATCAAGAATATGAACGATTTCTTAAGACGGAGAATATGACAGTTACATCATCAGTTTTTACAGAGCTTAATAAGTAAAACGAGTAATACAATACCCGTAATGACATTCAAATAGGCGACCGATAAAAAAACTCATAATCAGAGCGAGAATTATGTATTAATCCATTTAATTCGCAGACTTGGTTTTGTCTACGCTGAGAAAGAAATATTAGCCGTGGCAGTTAATTGATACTTTGCAGCTTGTTCCTACGATGAATCAGAATAGACAATAATGATAATTACAGTAAATAGTGGAAGCCACAAATGCAAAGAAAAGCAAAAAATAAACAGTAATAACATTGTATACAAACTTCACAGCACTAAACAAAGAAACAAATTAATGAATCTATTGATAAATCAAGTGGTCAGCTTGATGAATTCGTAAACAGTGGGCAAGAAAATTTCTCCAATATAAACGTGAGAGGAGTAAGGTAGCTTTTATTTTTATTTTCCTGACTGTCGAGTTTTATAAAGTCAATATGACGGCGCGAAAATGAAGTGTCGATGATGTTGTAAGAAAGTGAAGTTCTTGTCAATTTACTAACCGTTGAGTACTAGTAACACAAGTCAACAACACACCACTTGCCGATGGTGACGTGTATTGACATCTTGAGGTTTAACAATTTACCTGGTATGTTGGAAGTTGAAATTTTAATGGAGAAAATCTAAAATTCAACTTCCACAGCATTGGATTTTATTTGATATTTCTGTTTTTCCATTCTTATATTGTCTAGGTGATAAGCTTGCTATTAACAGAAATTTCTGTCGGTTATTCTATTTGGAATTAAATTCCATTGTTAGTATTGGAAAACTATGACAATTCAACATTATTTCCGAAGTGAATTCTACAGGGATATACAGAGCTGAAATTGCCTGGATGGTTTCAATATTGCAAGACACTATTGGGTGAAGCTGCCATGTATGAATAGTTGGCTGCTTTGAATAGATAATTATTCACAGAATGCATAAAATCACATAGTCTACATACCATAAAGCTATATGTATTACTCATACTGTTGAATGAATTATGTGTTCTACTTGAGATATCATGGCTTCATTCTGGATTTGTAATAATTCAAGTTAGGAACGGAACATATTTATTTTCGAATAAAACTGCTGATGTATGTTTGTATGTAGTCTGGAGTGGAGCTCTACCACTCTAGTGTTGATATGAATACGTTAAATTACAGATGAGATAGAGCATACTCATGGAAGAATTTTTCCAAATCTCTTAAAATAGTCAAAAAATATTTGATAAAACGGAAGTTTTTATGTTTGATTAACACTCGACCGTATTCCTACTGAAATTCTTGACTTCTTGTCTACATTTGTATAGGCTATGTGCAAAGGGGCGGAGTTTGAACAAATATCGATGCGAGCGCTCATTGTGAGCACCATTGTAACCATTGAACTCCATTTCTCAGAATACGTCATTTATCCTTCAAAATTTCTCGATCTTGATAACAACAATTTATAACAACAATTAATTGAAAAATGAGAAAAATATGATAAAAAAAATTTTGCAATGGAAATTCTGATCTTATATTCAATATGGTATTTATAGAGTAACTGTTTTACTTATTTATAATTTTTAAACTCAAATAGAGAAATTTACAATAAAAGAAGTTGTTAATAAGGTGATTTGCTCAACTTATTATCTATTGGTAGTTGATGATCCCATATCAATAACTCTTGAACAAAATAAATTTGTCAGAGAAATTTGATTTCACAACAACTTCTATGCTTCCTTGATATTCGTACAGAGTTTTATTGATTTAGGGCCACTGACTGAAAAAAGAACTGATTATTCGTTCCGAAGAAGCTAATTAGACTCATAAGTCTATTGATATTTCCAGATTCTATGTCTATAATTCATTAACAAAAATTTTTTGACAACCAAATATTATTGCACACTTACTGCTATTCTTTTTTATGTTTTTCATGATTATAGGATCACTGGTTTTGTAATGAAATTTTGTTTTGTTTCGAAGGAGGCAGTGCGACTTATATTTCCAGTTGGGGTTTTCAGATTCCAAATTGATAACTCATGAGAATAAATGTATTGATACTTAATTTTTATTTTATGGTCACTCTCATTCTTCCATAATATCTATGCAAAGTCTTGTTTCTGTGAGGCTACTGGTTCGATATTGAATTCATTATTTGTTTGGAAGTAACTGACGAGTTCCCATTTATATCAGTATATTAAGATTTTAGTCAATACAATAAGAAAAGAAAGGTAATTGAGGATTAAATTTTATTTTATAAGCTCTCCCATCCTTCATTGATAATGATATAGAGTTTTATTGATATAGGACAATTAGTAGAGAAAAAAATTGATTGATTGCGTTAAAAGTCAAACTATAGGCATATACAGACTCCATGTCAATAAATCTTAAACAAGAACAGTTTGTCGGATTAATTTGATTTGACAATAACTTTAATGCTTCCTTGATATTCATACAAAGTCTTATTGATTTTGAACCGATAGTCGAAAAATAAATTGACTGATTGTTTTAAAAGCATGCAACTTATCAAACTATTGGCAGTTACTGATTCCAATACCAATAACTTTTGAACAAAACCTGACTGTTGGATTAATTTTATTACGCAATAACTTGTATGCTTTCTTGATAATAAATCAAATTTTCATCGATCTGGGACTACTGATTTCGGGAGGAACTGATCATTTGTTTCGAATGAGCTAATGCGACTCATAAATATATTTTATGATTCTACTTCTATAATTCATGAACGGGAATCTATTGACAACTGAATATTATTTACAGTTACAACTATTCTTCCTTGATATTCACACGAAGTTTCGTAATTATAGGACTACTGGTTTTGTGATAAAATATTTTTCTGTTTCGAAGAAGGCAGTGCGACTCATAATTCCAACTAATATTTCCATATTTTAAATCGATAACTTATGAACAAATATATATATATCGGTATTCGATTTTCATTTCGTGACCACCCTTATTCTTCCGCAATATTTGTACAAAGTCTTGTTCATGTAGGGTTACTGGTTTAATAATGGATTTATTATTTGTTTGGAAGTAACTGATGATATCAAGTGATTTCAGCATTTTCAGATTTCAGTCAATACAAAAAAAAAGTTTCCAGCTGAAGTCCCTTGAGGCCTCAAGGACAAGTTCATACTAGTTTTTTCCCTGTAAAATATCAATTCAAACGCAAAAAAACTCTAGTTTTGAAAAGAAATTAATGAAAACTCCGAAAAATTAATAATTACTCATTTTGATAATAAAAAAGTTGAGATCAGAAAAAATTAATGGGTAAGCACTTTACTATTCACTGTTGGAAACATATTCTAGAAGGTTTTATGAGAATCCGTTCAGTGGATTGCACTACATCGTGCAATGGATGCGTAAAATTGAGCGAACAACTTGACATGAACTTTTCCAATTATTGCAGCTTTTCTAGGATTTAAAATGTCGCTGGTATGAAAAATTTCTGCTTGTGATTTTCATCTTCCCTTTGTCACGTAACTTGCGACTTGTGCGATATCAATTCTAATAGCAAGTCTTTACAGGTGATTGTTCTTGTTTCCTCGATCCTAAAGATATCGCAAGACTTCATGACGGTGGAACAGTCATGAAGAGATGATGTTGGTCCTATCACAGGCCTTACAGGCTGTTTCGCAGAATGTTGTTCCTTCACACTGAGCATCAGTTCAAATCTGACCGCCATGTGTGGTCAAATTCGAAAATTTTGGCTTCCCTATGGTTTGTATCGCTTCGACCTAGCAACATAATTACATTTTAGTGGATGACAAGCACGCTACGTTCCAATTATATACATAATCATAATATCAGAATAGAAATGTTAGAGAACTCCATCTTTCGACAGTGAGGATGGCAGACTGCACTTTTTCCTAAGCCTTAATAGATGCTGGACTATCCAGACAATTCCGACTACTCGTATTATCACATAATAAACTGGGAGATAGTGACAGAGAATTCCAAGTCATTTGTTACTAGTACGGCGACCTTTCAAGGGTCGAATTGGATATTTGATGGGAGAAAAATAATGGTCGTAGTGCTGGTCGTCAAAGAATAGTCTCAGGGAAAATGATAATCGAACTTGTCGGAATTAATAACGAGTTTGAACGAGTTGTTACACAAAGATTTTTGTATTTTCGAGAAGTCGTTGAATAATATAGAAATACCATTCTTTTCTGGTGGAACTCACATCCCGCCATTCCCATCATAGAACACGTTGACTCTCTCATTTTTCCACTGACAATTTCTTTACAACTTATTATTTTTGAGTAAGCATTCACCAAAATCACTATGTCATACCGTTCCGTCGGTTTCAAATAACTGCCATGTCGCCGCAAAGCAGCAGATTTATTTAATAATGCATAACGATTTGTTACAGTATGGTACTTGAGTCGTGGAAAGTTTATAGCACAGTGAGACTATTCATACATTGGCCATACTTTTGGTAAATTGCAAAAGAGATGCCATACTTGAAAAACGTTTTTTTTGAGTTTTTCAAGATACAAGATGTAGAATTACTCAGTAGTGTATGGGATTATAGTGATGAGTTTCTTTCAATACGAGTGTACCCAGAAAAATATCCCATACTATGACTGTGGGCAGTAGAGTGAGACAGTCACATTCGCGCTACGATGTAACAGAGAAAAAGTTTTCCAACATATTATTACTTGCTTGTACTAAGTACAAGAAAGTATTGTGAAACCGACAAAATTCACCTATCAAGATTTTGATGGAAATATTTGTTTTGAGCATCCCTGAATCTATTTTGACTAGTTTCGGCTTAATGTCGGTACGTTCGTGCGTGCGTTCGTTCGTAACTCGCGAATCTCAAAACTGGTTGAACGTCTAATGTTAAAATTTTGTATTCAAGACTGGTATAGAATCTAGTTGTGCACCTCGCATTATGATTTCAATCGTCTGTACCGGAAATGCACTTTACTTGAAACTTTTTTCGAATTTTTCTAATGAATCCAGAATGATCAGCCGTAGGATATTGAAATTCAGTATTTGAACCTTATGTTGTATCAGAATGGTTATCTGCTATTTTTGTAAGAATCAGTCAAGCCAGAAGTGCACTTTACTTGAAACTTTTTTCAATTTTTTTGCATAAATCTAGAGTTATCAACCATAGCATATTGTTTTTTAGTGTTTGAACTTGTTGTAGCATCAAAATAGTTATCTACTATTTTGTATCAATCGGCCAAGCCAGAAGTGCAGTTTATGGGTATAACAGACATTCAGAATTTGCGGTATGAAACAATCAGTTTAATTAAAGTGATAAGGTAAGCAATGATAATCTGTCGTCAATTTCTTGATTTTTTTGACATTTTACATGTTGAAATATTATTAAAATTATAATCATTAAAATCTAGAGTGACAGAAAACTTTATTGGATAAATTTGTGTATATATCAAATGATGTACAAGTAAGTCGCCTGATGTTCACGTCAGATTTTTTTAAAGTAAGCATTCACGAAAATTACAATGCCATACCGTTCCGTCGGTTTCAAATAACTTCCATATCGCCGCAGAGAAGCAGATTTATTTAATAATGCAAGACGATTTGTTACAGTATGGTACTTGAGTCGCGGAAAGCTTATAGCACAGTGAGACTATTCATACATTGGCCATATTTTTGGTGAAGTGCAATGGAGGTGCCATACTTGAAAAACGATTTTTTTGAGTTTTTCAAGATACAGGATGTAAAATTACTCATTGCAGTATGGGATTATAGTGATAAGTTTCTTCCAATTCGAGTGTACCCAAGAAGATATCCCATACTATGACTGTGGGCAGGAGAGTGAGACAGTCACATTCGTGCTACGATATAACAGAGAAAAAATTATTGAAACGACTTGTCACAGTATGGCATTTGAATTTTTCAAGAGTTAATAAAATAATATGCTTCGGAAAAAAATTTGCCTTACTTATGTTGAAGTGCTAAAGTGATGCCATACCCGGAGAATTGATTTTTAGCAACCTCATCCAGCTATAACTTGTATACAACGCATAAGTTTTCAAAACAGTTCCTTGAGCTATCTTGTATCGAATTTAGCTCCAATGCAATTTTTCTCCTGAATTAGCCCATACTGTGACCACACTTACTTCAATATTTATTATTTACTGTTTTCGCACCTCAAACTTTTACAAAAAAAATTGCGCTATACTAAAACAAATTATTTGAACTCCGCATAGAATGCATTCTGTAATAACATTCCACTTATTCGACCCATCCCACGGGTATGATATAATCAAATTCAAATTTCTAATCATACAAATAACTAATAACCAAAGTTTCAGGTTGTAACAAATCGTTTCGCATCATGAAATGAATCTGCTTCTTTGTAGCGATATGGCGGTTATTTGGAACCGTCAGAACGGTACGGCATAGTGATTTTCGTAAATGCTCATTCAGCGGCAAGAAAAGTTTGGCATTTTTCTAGAGTCTAGGCCAAGTTTATTATTCAACGACTTTTGGAAAATACAAAAATCTTTATGTAACAAATCGTTGAAACTTGTAACTCAATCTGACGAATGTAATTAATTACCCTGCAACTGCGCCCCGACGACCAGCGCTACGACCATCATCTATCGACCTTATTCGACTCCTGGAGGGTTGCAATAATATAGTAACAAATTACTTCAGATTTTCTGTCACTATTTCCCTGTCTATAAATGATGAAATACAATGCCGGATTGTAGACAGAAGATAATGCAATTATGAAACCAGAAAGCTCCAATCTTCTCGTTTTCTCTATCTATTCAATTATTTATATTTATAGTTGCTGTCCTGCGATTACGATAGGATAATTAATTCCTCTGTGACTTTATGAAAGATTTTTTCCAATGTTCATTTCTGTTTCACGTCTATATTTTTTTCAAGAGTCAACTTCCAATTATCCTTTCTCTTTACGACTCCATAGCCAAATGGCTAAAACGGGATTCTCATACTCTTGTCATGTCCTTTTGTCTTTATGTCGTAGCCATTTCAAATTCAAGACTATTGGCACCATATCTTTGAGAAATGCTTGGACAATTTTTGGCCTATCGTGAGCTCATTGTGTCGTTTTCTAGCGATTCTTATTCTTTTATTTGGAATTTTCTTGTCAGTATGATAATTCACATCTGCTACTGATTTAATGGTAGCTATTTATGCACTACTAATATACGAATGGTCATATAATTTATGTTGAATTTGAATCATTCTGCATTCTGATTTCTGATTTAGGTAAAAGCTGTACCAGAAGATTCATTACATCATTTAATCCCAAATTTTATGGTCAATTACTATCAATGCTTCTTGTATAATATGTATATTTGTTATGGAAAGTGGAAAAGTAGAAAACTTCATGTTCATATTTCTGGAGTAGCTTTCTTCTAATGTGATATCTATTTCTCATTTATCAAGAATCATACTTTAAAATCACTATCGAGTTCAATGTAATGACACATAAACAATAAAATGAAATATGATGAGTATTCAGAATTTTGAAATCGTTGGAAGTCAACGACTAATGTCCTCACTTCATCTTATGAAGAGATGACACATCTTTAGCTCTTTTATTTACTTTACTACTGGCACGATTTATATGTGGTATTTCCACCAACGCTGTTTACATTTCTGTCAGCAGGGGACTCATCTTTCTCGACCTGGAGTCGTCTTGGTATTACAGTAAAGCTAGCTACTCGGAGTACTAAAGTGCAGCTGCATTATGCATGTTTGACTTCGTCGCTAATGCATGCTACTTAACGCCAGAAAGACGACGTTTCAAATTCTAAGGAGCAAAGAGGAAGTTTGCTGGGCAAAATCTTTTGATTGCGCATACATTTAACTTCAAGAACAGTCACTGAAGAGTAAATGATGGTAGATTCTCGTTTATTTCAATACAAAATTATACAAGGTAATCTAAAGGGAACAAGTCACCTCAGGTCACGAATTCAGAGAAATATGGATGTCTTGATTTTTATTTGCTCAAAAAAACAGATGTTTGGAAAGACAGTTATCAAAAAAGAATTGTTCAAAGAGGCTCAATTAAAAAATTGTAAATATAAATTCAATAGGTAAATGTGTGACAGAATTATAAATTGCAGTGTGTAACAAAATATTTTCTACTAAAATAGACACACAATTAGTTGATCGATTCATCAACAGAACTTGAAAATAAATAGCAAACTGAGCCGTGTCTCGTTGATTGTATCACAATATTTGGGGTAGCACATGTTTCGAAATTGGGTAAATATTTTTTTGAAACAACTGTGCTCGCTCACAAAATTGGACAAATTGTTGATAGATCATGTGAGTAGTATTGCACATAAAAACTCATTAGTTTTATTCAAAAAATACCTAATCATACAGCTGAGACAAGATATCGTAATACAACAACATCGAAGATTTCCTTGAATGTCCAAATAAGTCTTAGTTGATATTTTATTTTAATAAATGAAGCGGAGAAAAAATACTCGCATCTCTCAAATTTCATTCTAATATCGTTATATTGAATTCACCAACCTTATACTTCTATATATCACCCGTGTTTGCAAATTACGTGGAATGTTCCAGATCTGTGGAAATTTTCTACAAATTCCATTTACTCCTGGTTCCCAATCAAATAAAGGAGCGTACGATTCGAGTAAATTGAAAAATATCACGTTCTGACACTCAGAATGTTTTCCACGATTTATTTGCGATGTCGATGTGATATTGTTCTATTTATTTAGGAATACATTCGGATATGCCAAAGTGTGTCCTTAGTGTTGTTTTATTTTATTTTGTATTTTGTTTCTGTGTGTAGAATCATACAATACAATAAAAAAGATAAACTTGAAAATATCCAAATATAAGTAGAGCATTGAGATTTCAAGAGGAATTACAGATGGTATTTTATTTAATAAGAAGAATATTTTTGGAGAGGGTTTCCAACAAGAACTGAAAACAAGGATTGCAAACTTTCTGATAATATATAACCATTATACGATACTCAAATACTCATCTATGATTTTTTCGAGTTCGGCATTCTGATATAAAATGTCATGGGAAACTATGACCATGGCTACATGATAGTTGAATCAATTAACACTATAAGCTATGCACCAAGAAATATTTGCTTGAGAAGTATTCAATCAATTCATAATACTCTAGTGGGTTCTTGATGAATTATACAGAAACTCTAACCTTTAAGTCATTCGTAGGTTTGAACATATTCGAGATAGAGCTCAATAATTTGACTACAGGGCTTTAATGTACCCAAGACGTATTCTTGAATCGAATGCGTAGCTTCACTTCCTTGTTTGCACACAAATTATGAGGACAAGCTAACGCATTCAGCAGCAAGCAATCATATATAAGCTATGTGGCGTCAATAAGATGTTTTTTCATGCTCAAATTAATTGCATGCTTAGTACAGTACTTTATGCTCTCTTCAGACCTGGATACTTTAAAGACACTCAAGATTTTGAGTCTTCAGAAGAAAAAGTACAATTTGTGTCACCTGTCGAACAGGGACGCCACTTATTTCCATCTCACAAAATGAGAGATGCCTTTCCTCATTAATAATTTCATTGTAATCTATGTTTTTGATTTTTGTTAGATGGATATGGACATTGATAAGAGTGTTTGATTTACATATTGATGTCATATCATTATTTGCAACACTCAACTGTTTTTATCGAATTTGAAATGTGCAGCATGCAGAGAATATGGTACATACATTTCTTTCTCTCATTATCCTTACTATATGTTCCTAATTATTTGTTGGTCAAATTGTTCTTCAAGCAATATAATTGTTCGTTGAGATTTAAAGGCATATATTGTACTGTCTTATAGAAAGTCCAAATTCAAGGCTTCATTTTCTTATCTTGCACCTTCTTTATACAACAGTATACCGCAAAACTTGAAGTCTCTATCATTTGATGCATTCAAAAAGCGAATAAAATGTTCATATATTATGTTAGATTAACAAAATATTTGAAATCACGTTGTTGACATTCACTTTATTAATTTACTTTTTGTTTTTTTTTTCTTATTATTTAATTTATTTGTGTATATATTAATTGATGATCTGGGTTCAATCTGTTGTTTGTCAAATCATGATTGGTTGATTTTTTAGGTTCATATATGTATATATAAATATTTTATTTTTTGTATTTTTTTTGTGTAAAATTTTTATTATTTTCTTCTGTAAGGGTTAGGTGGAAGAACAGCCTATGGCTGAACCTCGCCTTTGGCTTCCAGTCAATAAAGATATATTATTATTATTATTATATATTATATATAATATTATAAATGCGAAAGTCACTCTGTCTCTCTGTTACGCTTTCACGCATAAACCACTTAACCGTTTTTGATGAAATTTGATACAGAGAAAAATTAGAGCTTGAGAAAGAACATAGGCTACTTTCCATGGCAAGGGGGCTAAAATGGGGGATGACAGTATATATGGAGATTAGACATTTTCGAAGATAAAACCATGAAATTTTGTATTCAGGCATCAGGCACTTGATAATAAGTGAATAAACATTTCTTTCAGCATTTTTGCGATTTCGACCTGCATGGGGACGAAATAGGAGATGAAAGTTCGTGTTGAAATCCAAGCGCCTACGCAGCGCGGCAAAGTGGGAGAAATATCACTGAATGTGGCTATTTAAACGGCCAGTCATGTTAGGGCAGGCGAGTGCGAATATTAAAAATGAATGAGTTCCATAGAAATATTTTGGATAACTGTAAGCTGCCGTACGAGCGAAGCGAGCTCGGTCAACGCCAAGCTGCTGCGCTAGCGAAAAGAGCTTAGTTAACGGCAAGCTACCGTGCGAGTGAAACGAGCTCGGTTAACTATAAGCTACCATGCGAGCGAAGTGAGCTTGGTCAACTGAAGAACGTCGTGCGAGCGGAACGAGATTGTTCAATGGTAAAAGATGCCGTGCGAGCGAAGCGTGCTCGGTCAACGTTAGGACGCCGTGCGAGCGTTGCAAACTCAGTTAAATGCAAGCAGCCGAGGGAACGAAGCTACGTCGCTCAACAGTGAGCCCCCTATAAGAACAAAGCAAATTGATGAACTTGGATTATTCTCAGCATATGCATATTCATTTCACTGTTACATTTTGGTTAGGTTCATATTCAAATAGACAAGTTAGGTCCAATATAATAATAATTTCTATATAATCACTTGAATAAGCATGTCATGTGGGATTCATATATTTATTGTATAATCCCTAATAAATTAACGAAAAAGAAATTAATATAAACTCGAAAGACATTCAGTGGAACTGCAAAGTCTCGACCAAATCTCCTATTTCGATTGATTTCCCGCAAAAGAAAATCTTTTCACAGTTTGACATGTCCTTATCATTTCCAGGTTATAAGATTCTGGTATAAAAGATAGGCTCAAGAACCTTGCAATCTGAATTTATCAATTCTGTGGCGCTACGAAGTACGCTGGGTCAGCTAGTTATTAATAAATGGAGAAACTGATCATTCACGAACAGTTTCCCATCTTATTATTAACGGAATATTCTATTTGAATAATCTAGTACAAGAATACTGATGAAACAAATGAATATGTCAGGGATGTTATTATAAAAGTGAAAGAAGAGACACATTTTGACATATAAAAAAGAGCTACATATGTAAACGACCAAGGCACGAAAAAAGGAAAAACAATATTATAGCTTCAAATTATTTCTTCTTCTTCTTGATACTAAAAATTAAGTGTGTCTTTATGATGCTTTCTTCTGGATAAAGCTGTAATAAGTCAACTTTTTTTTCAGTATTGATCCCTATCTCGCATTGCATCAGTCATTCTTTCAGACAGGTTAGTTGAGTGAGGTATAGAAAATGAAGACAATTGGTAAAACAGAATATTGTCTGAACATTTCAACATATTCTTAAGAATATATCAGATGTCACCAGAGCATGTTTCACAAATATTGATTGCTAATATATAGTTGGTTCAGAAAATTTCAGATCTTTCTGGAGTAATAGTTGACCAAAGATTAAAATTCGAAATTCATATTCACTACATATGTAAAAAAATAGCAAAAAAAAAACAATTTTTCATACAGGATTAGTAATAATCCATCCTCGTGGGCAAAAAAATTAAACTTCAATACAATTATACTTCTATACTTCAATTACTGCAGTACAATATTATTATTATTATTATTATTATTATTTCAAACTTGGGAGATTTGATCAAGATCTGAGAGAGCAAAATTCAAACTCAAATTAAATATGCGTAGAGAATATATCACAATAATTCAGAAAACCCAATTATTTCGATGAAATAACTTCGAAATCAGAAGTTTCGATGTTTTAATAGGAAATATGATAAAACTAGAAGTAAATCATGGCATAATATATTCATAAAGACATAGATACGTTCTATCAAAATCTAACCAATCACACAGAGGTCTGGTGGCTATTTGAAGGAAATGTATACAAGAGTCTTCCTAAATCTGAATACACAAATTATTTTCGCGACTCTGTTCAGCTATTGGAATTAGTACTATTCGCTGATATTTTGAACTACTTATTCTTCAACCAAGACCCTGCATGGACGAGAAAAGAATATTTTAGAGGCAAAGAATAAAATCAAAAGGTTTCTCACAGAAATTTACAGAAGATTATGTATGAATTTTTCCCTTTCATTCAGATGATCGTCCAAGAAATCTCAGTGGACCAATTGTTGGTAGTATGCTCTCACATTCTTTACATGATACAGAGCTTGCGTAATTTGGAAGAGAAACTATTAGGTCACTTTCCAGAGCTAACTCTGAAGCTGACAATGAGCATACATAGATGGATACTGAATACTTCTTTGGATACGTCAGTACAACTGGCTGATCTCACTATCTTATAGATTTTGCTGCTAATGACAGAATGGAATTAAATTTGCAGAAGATTAAAGTCTTTTGGATGGAAAAAGAAAAATATGCAGATCTTGCATGAAGGAAGATTTGAAATTATCTGTGTCATTTGCTATTCCCTACTTGGTGAACATGAGAACTGAGGAGAGAAAGAAAGGGTTCAATTAGAAAATAATTTGGTTGTTTGCGTCTCAAAAATAGAGCCTCGGTCTCGCAAATTATTAAAAAATTAACTGACAGCCTTATTACTGAAATTGTTATATTTCAATTATAGTGTAGAGCCTACAACCCTTGCTTTTCACTTTTACCTGGAATGCGACCATGACCCTCCGAGCAAGATTCTGCGACCCTCCTGAAGATTGCGACCTACAGATTGAAAAACACTGTCTTACAGAATAAAAGCTTTGACCAGCAGCTCATTATCCACAGGTACAAAATTATACATAACAATTCGATGTATCTCACCTCACAATTTCATCTACCTCGTAGCTATATAACTGTTTCTGATGGTTTAGAGTCCAAATCTCCTGAAGACATTCAGGTAGCATTTTGTGAACAGTGCAACAAATTCAAGATGTTGATACTTGGTTAATATTTACTGCTTTCACTGCCCACAAAATAATCCCTTCCAACACTATCCCTATGAGCAGTTCATATATAGAAATACTGGATATTGCTTTCAATTTGTTTCTGTACGATTTCTGAAATTGTTCAATATTTGTCATAGAACATATAGAAATTGGATCAAATATCAAAGATTGATAAATGACATCAATATGAGATGAAGGTTATTCAAAGTAATTCACAGTACCAAGTTTGCGATACCTTTTAGTAGGTAAAACAAAATGAAATCAGTGTTTTCTTGAAGAGAACTCTGCATTCAAATTAGTTTCATTTGAGTACGCCTGAAGGTATTATTAATTATTAACTCCAATCGTTTATTCCTCTGTAGTTATTTTATTACGGACAACAGGGTTTTCTCTCTCACGAAACGTTGAAGTACCGGAGGGTCTGAAGCAATCTTATCAAATGTCATCTCCAAAGAGATAAAAGAATGTAGACCTTTTCTTCAAAGCGTTTAGGTAGGTAGTAGTTTTCTTTGATAGCTCTTGATTTTCACCTGAGGCTGAAACTTGAAGATTTGAACTCTCAAAGATGGGATCGAATTTCCCTAAAACCAGAAGAATTTGACTAGAAATAAACGACGACAGACAAATACTGTCTCGTGTATTTGAAGCGTTATCGGTAGCTTACTCCAATATGATAATGGTAAGAACTGAACAAATTGACGATCAAATTATATCTTTGAGCAATTGCCAATTGGACAATATATATTCGCATTTTAATTCAAGCAGGCACAATTGTGAAGTTTTAGATACTCATTTTCAGATAAAAACTTTGAACCTAAACTTTTTGTCCGCTATAGCTCTCGTCCGTCAAGGGTACTTTGATTCTATCATTGTATCTGCTCATACAATCGGGACAGTTTATGGCAAATAAAAGATGAGAGAATAAAAAAAGTTTTGTATCAGTTTTTTTGACTCTCTCTACTTGTAGGATTACAAGTAGAAGTTTACATTAATAAGTGTTTATTATCATTTAATCAGGACATGACTGTAAATGATTGAATTCGGAGACTGCCTACATTATATTCTGAGCAATGTTCAGCATCTAAAATATAATATTCTTGCAAATTCAAACTTTCATGAGAAAGATTACAAATTTCTAACATAAAAATGCTCTGCAGAATCCTTCGTCAGTGTCTTTCCTCTCAACAAATGAATATTTGTTTTTAGAAAATATTGACTTGGTGTGGAATCATCTGTTATTCTGGCGTCAGGTTTACAAGAGTTCTGAAGACGCCTCGAACGATGTGAAGGCGTCTCAAAGCTTTCTTGGAACATTCTAGAGGGACGAGAGGATAATATTGATGACGTGGAACAAGAAAACAGAAAGGCAAGGAGGATTTTTAATGGAATGCTCAATCAATGCTAACGTATTCATTGACAATGAATAAGATATATTATGAACGAAGATGCACTGTGTTTATGCTGTGTTCTGTTTATACAATATGTTACTTTATTGTTGTGAAAATCAATGCATTATTCACTATACAGAGTGTTTACTCTGGCATTCACTTGAATTTAACATTTTACAACAGGTATACTTTAAGAGAATGAATGTGGATTGAATTGATAGAGCATGGAATATGTGTTACGACCGTTTTTAAGCACAATAATTATTTAATATTTTTCTGCTTATAAGAGGAATATCCATTAATTGAATATTCACCATATGGCCTGACCCATTTCTTCGTCTTCAGAATGGGAACAGATTATCGACACACCCTATATGACCCAAGAACCATAGTATACATGGTACCTAGTTTTGAGTAAGCAATCCTAATCAGTTTCAAAGTAAAGCCCTTCAGGAAGTGTGTACTGCACATATTTGTCGAACTTTGAGCGTTCAGCTTATCTGTGTTGTGCATTGTTTACTTCAACAATTATCTGAGCTTAACTAACCATCATATTATTCAATTCAGTGTCGTGAAGTAGCTTAAAATCTCTATTGATTGGTGAGTTTGTCTGTCATTAAGTTTTATGAGTTAGGTTTGTTTAGCGTCACATGTAGTGACGCTTAGCTAAGTGTGCGTGGGATATGATCCCTTTTCTTTTAAGTGTACTTATACCTTGACCGTATGACAGCGGTGATTGTTGCCAACCGCATGTACTTTATGTTATTGCGATAACAATGTTGCACCAAGAGAATGAATCAATCAACCTGCGTGTGTCGCAAGCATCGGTACAGCATCACGGTACTAATATCCCACATGTAGGTGTCGTCCAACGTGAGATAAACAGTGCTAGTGATTTAGCTATCTGGGAGCTAGTACCACCAGTGCTACATAATTCTGTCGGTGTTTCGCGGGAGTATATGTACTCCAACCGCATGTATTTTGCGGTATTGCGGGCAATGAGGTTGTTCCAAGAGTGGGTAAAACGACCAACTTCCGTGTGTTGCGGGCATCGATGATCAATGTGCCAATATATCTGATAATTAGACATCCTAACCAACCTCTCATTTCATATCCGTTCTAGTTATCTGAACTAAGTCCAAAATGCCTCGAGCATAGGGCTCAAACTCGTATTACTTTCAGAAGAATTCAGCTCAATTACGCCCTAACACACAAACAGTTCCTTACTTCTGACGGTGAGGCCATGAACAGTTCGTCAACTAAATATAATTTTTTTTTCATATTATCTTGTATCTCATTTATCTATCATACATTATTACCAGCCTCTCATCCCTTCAACATATAGAAAAGAATATAGTTGAAAGAGCGGGCACTGTGTTCATTCAGGCATGTGAATCGGCTGAGAAGGTTCAGCAAAAGAAAAAAATGTATTAGGTATTCATGTTGGTTTAATACATAGAATAAAGTTTCTGAATTGTATTAATTTAACTTTGTGCGGAGATAAAGCGAATGAAAAGTGTTTTGGTGCAGATGTTGGCCAATATTATTCTATGGTTGAATTCGTATGCAATTATAATATAACAAAGATAAACAAGACACCGACACAATATTTGCACAAGTTCAAGGTCAACTTTGCCGCGGGTAACTCTATGTATATCTGCTATATTAATCGCATCAATGTCAAACATGTGCAGTTGAAAATGAAGAAGGCAGCATGAATTGAGAAAGAATGAAATTTACTAGAAAAATGGCGTATTTTCAATGTAACACATCTGTTTATCAGATGTCTTGGATCTAATTGGAGTATTAGTAATCTGTAAATGATTTTGAAATTTGAAAATATATGAATGTACATATGTTGGACGCTGAAGGGACGTCAGGCGGAAGTCAATCAGTGGAAGTCAGTCAGTAGTCGAACTACGTAAAAAATAAATTGTTCATATCTCGTTAGCTCACCATTTGTAATTTTGTGTAGCCGTTATTATCATCATTAAAAATATAATCATATGTATTAATTCTGATTATTACTAAATGGTCATTGAATCAAATTGAACCAATATTTGAACTAATTCGAGCTTGAAATCCTAATACAATTCCTTTATGTATTAGAAAGTTTTAATTCCAGTCGCCATATTTGATTTGAATCAATTAATGACTGAGAGTACATTTTTACTTACTTGCACAAAGTAACAAATAAGTATTGTGAAACTGACAAAAATCTCGATAGGTGATATCAATATTTTGATGAATATATCCGTTTTGATCATCCCTGAATCCATTTTGACTATTTTTGGCTTGATGTCGTTACGTATGTTCGTACGTACGTGCGTGCGTGTGTGCGAAACTCGCAAATCTCAAGACTGGTTGAACGTTTAATGTAAAAATTTTGTATTTAAGACTGGTATAGGGTCTAGTTGTGCACCTTGCAATATGATAATATTTTTGTAACAACCGGCTGAGCCGGAAGAGCACTTTATATGACAGACTTTTTGAATTTTCCAAATAAATTCTAAACTATCAGTCGAAGAATATCTGAATTTTTTATTAGGCACTTCTATAATATCTAGTTGTACACCCTGCATTATTACTGCTATCGACTAAACCGGAAGAGCACTTTATTCAAAACATTTTTTGAATTTTCCGCATACATCCAAAACGATTGAACGAAGACTGTTAGAATTCAGTATTTAGGACGATTATACCGTCTAGATGCTCATATCTTATTTTTAATGAGATCCACCAAGCCGGAAGTGCACTTTACTTGACAGTCTTTTGGAATTTTTCGCATAAATTCGAAACGATCAGGAGTAGAATATTGAAATTTGGTATTTCAGTCTGCTGTAGCATCGGAATGATTGCCTACTATTTTCATAACAATAGACCGAACCAGAAGTGCACTTCGGTAGGAATTTATTTTTTAATTTTGCTCATAAATTCAGATCTGTTGGTAGTCGTAAAATTTTGGAAATCAGTATTTAGGAAAGTTGTAGTATGAGAATAATGGCTTACTGTTTCCATAGCAACCGACTTGACTGAAAGCGCATTTTACTTGACAGATTCTTAGAATCTCTTGGGTAAATCCAAAACGATTAACTGTGGAACGATGAGATTTTGTCTTTGATTATATATATCCAATAATATATATATATATATATGATCAAATACAAAATCACATCGTATTCTATATATATATATATATATATATATATATATATATATATATATATATATATATATATATATATATATATATATATATACATATATATATTCAGATTTTTTATCGTAGCTTCAAGACAGTCTCCATATTTTGCCTAAATATGTCCATGAAAGTCCCCAGGGATTTTCGAATAATTTGCGCACAATATGTCCGTGAAATATCAGGAATTTTGTATGCAATCGAGCGAATCAAGCTTAGGTATGGGTGAAGAGGCACACACCAAGTCCCATCCAGACCTACGTCAATGTGTTTGACGTTCGTTTAAAACGAATGACAGGAGCGATTACCAAAAACAGGCGGAAGGAAAACTTGGATCCGCAAGAATTTAGTCGTCGTTTCATCATTGCGAACAAAATATGGATCAATTCCAATACACCAGAAATGCAGAAACGTTGCAAATAATGAGTTTTGTCAAGAAAAGTCTGCATTGAAAACCGCATTTTCAAAAATTTTCAAGAAATGATTGCCTTTATAGATACTAACCACCGTTATCGTTGTCAGAGATTCTATAACAATCAGCCAATAGAATTTTTCTTCCATTACAAAAATTCACCCACTTTCACTGGTTCTGTGCCTCTCTTATCTATAAATTGGGCTCTCGTCGACTTTTACATTCTGAAGATGTGATAACTGCTTCTGAAAACTGCAAAGATTGATTTTCAACAATTATCATCAAGTACGCGGTAAAACTTTCGCAGATGCGTGATAGTATCTATTCGACTTACCCAACTAACATCTGATACAACACAGGAATTCCCATGCTCTTCTCTCCCAACAAAATTCTGCTTGTACAAATTTTTGCTTTCGCGCACGTTTCTTCCAACCCTCGATAGGTCCGTGATACCATTGACTAATGGCAACGCCTTTCTTTTCTACGTTACTTGACGTAGCACTACAAACTATAAGCAACAAGCATCATTTTTGATCATCTATCGTTTGGCTCAATACGTAAACACTTTTTCAATTGCAATACATCACTTTAGTTTGCAAATGAGTCTTGGATGCCCCTAGAAACTCCATTGAAACTAAGCAAATTCAGAAGAATTTACAAAATTCGACTCCAACAAATTTTCAAAAATTCTTTTTCTAATGACAATTCTCAACTTCGTGAACTCAGCTTTAGTTTATCGGTAGGGCTGCTTCCCTACAAGCGCAAGGGGAGTATTAAGGGTAAAATACACCGCACAGGGCGGCACAATTTATTTCTCTGCGTAGTACAAAATAACGTGGCGTTTAATGGAAACACATTAGAGTAATATGTTAGCGTGCTCTAGTGGCGCCGTCGACAAACAAAAACCACCCCTCTCTTCTCCTCAAGGATATTCACACAACCCCAGAATATCAAAGAGAGAGAGGAAGTGTGATAATCACAGATTTATTACCAAAAAAAAATCTGGAACTAAATGTATCAGGTTAAAAATGTATTTCGGCAAAATATATGTACTGTACATACTCACCAAAATTGAAGGACTTAGAGACATGTATGGATATTATGAATGAATCAAAAGCTAATAAGCTGCTCTCTGATGATCCAGAAGATTTTGTAACATCTGTATCATGTAATATATCAAGAGCAAATAGATGTTGGAACTGAGTTACGATCATAAACAACCCATGCTTGCTATAAATTTTGAGAAGGCAAATCAATATGTGGCTATAATACATTGTAGCAAATAACAATACAACCTATTAGGCTTATATAAATTACAACCTGATCAATCAGTACATGATTCATTATATTCAGCTTGTTTATATAAATCAAACAGACTGAACATTGTAGATTTTTGGAACAACGATGGTACTGGCATTGACATATTTCGTTCAACCATGTTTTTTCGAAGATTTAGTTTCATTATGACCTGCCTGCGATTTGAGGTCTATCACACAGTTGAACCTTATGTAACTAGGGATAAGAAGCTGGAAGCATTTAGAGATCGAGTTGGTTTCAAGCAATATATGATACCCCATAAACCAGCCAAGTATGGGCTCAAAGTTTTTGCCTCAGTCCATGCAAAGTCATTATATCTTGTTAATATGGAAGTCTATGTTGGCTAGCAGCTAGAGGGACCCAGTAATAAGCCAAGCGATCTAGTGGAGTAACTTACAGCTCCTATATCGGGTTCCGAATGTAATATGACTTTCGATAATTGGTTTCTATCTTATGATTAGATGATTATTCTATTAAACAATCATAAGCTAACATCTCTAGGCAGGAAGAACAAGAAGGAGATTCTCACAGCCTTATTGGATACTCGCGATAGAAGCTGACAGTTCAAAATTTGCTTCTCGAGAACAAATAACAGCTGCCTCATCTGTTCCCAGGAAATCGAAGAATGTTATACTATTTTCCACCCTTCATCATGACAGCACCTTGGTTGAAGTATCTTCTAAATTGAAGCCAGAGATCGTCACTTCTTACAATGTAACTGAGGAAGGAGTTGACAACCCTCGATGAGCCTTCTGCCAATTTTAATGCGTTAAGGAATTATAAACGGTGGTGTCTTATTCAATTTTTACTTACTTCTACAAGTAAGTATTGTGAAACCGACAAAATTCACCTATCGAGATTTTGATGGAAATATCTGTATTGAGCATCCCTAAATCCATTTTGACTATTTTTGGCTTGATGTCGGTACGTATGTTCGTACGTGCGTGCGTAACTCGCAGATCTCAGAACTGGTTTAACGTATAATGTTTAAATTCTGTATTTGAGACTGGTATAGGATCTAATTGTGCACCTCGCATTATGGTTCCAATCGTCTGTACCGGAAGTGCACTTTACTTGAAACTTTTTCCGAATTTCTTTGATAAATCCAGAATGATCAACCGTAGGATGTTGAAATTCAGTATTTGAACTGAATGTTGTATCAAAATAGTTATCTGCTATTTTTGTAAGAATCGACTAGGCCAGAAGTGCACTCTACTTGAAACTTTTTTCGAATTTTTTGCATAAATATAGAATGATCCTCCATAGCATATTGAAATTTCGTATGAAGAACTTCTATAACATCTTATTGTACATACTGCATCATGATTGCTATTGGCTGAACTGGAAGTGCAATTTACTTGACACTTTTTTTTAGTTTTCCGCATAAATCGAAAACGATTCAACGTAGATTATTAGAATTCAGTATTTGGGAAGATTTTACCATCAAGATGCTCAGATCCAATTTTTTTTGGGATCCACTGAGCCGGAAGTGCACTTTACTTGACAGTCTTTTGGAATTTTTCGCATACATTCTAAACGATCAGGTGTAGAATATTGAAATTTGATATTTCAGTCTGCTGTAGCATCTGAATGATTGCCTACTAATTCTCAGAACAATAGACTGAACCGGAAGTGCACTTCAGTAGGAATTTATTTTTCAATTTTGTGCATAAATTCAGATCTGTAGGTAGTCGTAGAATTTTGGAAATCAGTATTTAGGAATGTTGTAGTATGAGAATAATGGCTTACTGTTTCCATAGCAACCGACTTGGCTGAAAGCGCATTTCACTTGACAGATTCTTAAAATATCTTGGTTAAATCCAAAACGATTAACTGTAGAACGATGGGATTTTGTGTTGGATTATATATATATACACACGCTTAAAACCCAATGCTACTACATTGGCGATGCATAAAAATTCAAAAAAACATGAAATAGATTACAGTAATGCTACAGTTTTAGATGTTGAAAAGAATTTAGAAAAACGATCCTTTTTGAAAATGCTTTACATTAAAACGACAGATAATACAATGAATAAAAAAAGTGACATAGATGGCTTGAGTTCAATATATGCCAATTTATTTGAAATATCTAAGAAGTTTAATTAATAATTTCTCTTTTCACATTCATTTTTTGAGTTTTTCTCTATTTGTGTCATCTCTTAGGATTTTAAATTTGTTTCAGAAAAAAATTTTATTTTAAAAATTTAAATTCTTATTTTTAAAATTTTGGAAATTGAGTTTTATGTGTAAAATTTTTTTTCAAAAAATTGTTTTTACTTTTATTTAGATCATTTTTTGACTGTTCATATTTATACTATTTTTTCACAGTTTCTACTTTAATTTTTATGATTTTTAATCTGGTTCTTCTTTTGAATTAATTGATTGTATTCATGTTGTTGATAGTTATAATTATTATTATTAATCTGACTGATTTTTGAAGCCTCACGAAATGTAAGTAAATAATGTTAGAAATCTTTTTGTATCTTACATTATCATTAATATTGTAGTGTCCTGATGAAGGTATAAAACATACCGAAAGCTAGACAACTTCAGAGAGTCTACTTATTACATTGCCCGAAAAAACTTAACCGGAAATACCCAATAAATTTTCAAATTCCACTTAATTGCGGTTACGATTACTTTTTCTATATATATATATATATATATATATATATATATATATATATATATATATATATATATATATATATATATATATATATATATATATATATATATATCCAATGAGATATATGATCAAACACAAAATCACATCGTATCATATATATATCCGATGATGTACAAGTAAGTCACGTGATGTTCACGTCAGATTTTTTATATTGCTGGATATAGGCGGTGTCAATTGTAGAATAATTTATAGAGGAAACAATAGACTAGAGCAAGTGAGAGGATGTGAATTTCTGAAAAAATTAGTTACTTAGTGAACATAAAAGCAGAAGATCGGAAAATCTACGACTCCCAAGAGATCTATAGGCAAGACAAGAAAATTTAGGTACCCCAACTACAGTCAAAAGAATGCAAAAAAGCAGATATGAATTTTGCACAAGACCTAAAGATACGATAACCTTTTGTGCCTATAAACACTGTAATAAGCCAATATGTCTAGAACACGCAAATTTTGTATGCTCAAATTGCATCAATTTGAAGGAAGCATAAAAGTTTTATTTATCGATGATTCCTTGTCAAATAAATTATATATGGCGTTATGCATGGCATGCGGAGATTATCAATTTAGTTTTGCTTTTATAAAATGGGTATCTTGCATTTTGCATCACCTTTTTTTCAAGAAGATTTTGTAGTATTCCGTTTTTTTTATGTTATAAATCCAATGAATAGTTTCATAAGAATGTGGTGTTTATTTTATTCCAATTTATAAACATCAAGTAGAAAATTTTCTTGATATAATTGACAAATATTTTCCGTCTCAATTCACACATTCGTCATGGGGAATGTCATACGACCCCTATATACTGTTCGTATTCACGTAATTATGATCCAGCACACTGTCTGCGGGCTAATGCTAATATTTTCCACTAAAAAACAATGGCTACAGTCCTTATAGAATAAGATTCCAGGCCCGCTTATTTTCTGAGAAACAAAATGTGTGGAATAGGATAGTGTTAGTATGTACTTTGATCCTACGCATACTTGCTAGTTTGTGCCAGTAGTCAATTTACAGATACGGGATGCTAGAGGTGCGTTACAACATTACTTACTTCACTCGAAGTCTGAGTGCCGATTTTTTTGCATGATTTGGAGAATATTTTTCGAAATTTATAATCAACACTACTAGACACTTCCCGTTGGTGGTAATTTCTGCTAGACACTTTAAAACTTACACAAAGTATTGAAATTTTTCTCATAGTATCATATATAAAAATTAAGACTGGGAATCTGTTTTTTTTTTGCGAGGTTTGAAGCGTCAAGCAGGGATTACCGCCGATGAAAAATGTCTGGCAGTGTTGATTATCAATTTTTAACAATATTCTCTAAAACAGTCATAAAAATCAGAGCTCAGACTCTGAGAAAATTGAGTAATGTTTGTAAACGCTAAAAGAAAGACATCAAAATTTCCAGACGTATTTAAGACTAATGATCGTGAGTTCTCCATCCCTTATAACATTACTGATGCTTTTGCATCCATTTTCAAATCAGTTTGCACGGATTCTTCCGATAATGTGACTCCTGATACTCCATCCTCCGGTAGCGACTCAGGTTTTATGCAGAAAAGATCTACAACCAGCAACCTGATATATTTCACTCATACTGTTGCAAATGCATTAGATAATAAACAACAAGTAGACTGCATCTATACAGATTTTTCGAAGGCATTCGACAGAATAGATCACAGTATCTTGATCGGTAAGCTTAACTCTTTCCCCTTCTCGCCATCCTTATTATCCCTGCTCTCTGCTTACCTGGATAATCGTCAACTTTTCGTACAGTTTCTCGATCAAAAATCTGTGTTCTTCACTGCAACATCAGGTTTCCCGCAAGAGTCGAAATTAGGACCAATTTTATTAATTTTATTCATCAATGACATTACTAATATTTTATAATGTGACAATCTTTTATTTGCAGATGACCTGAAAATCTTCAATAAAATCTCATCTATTGACGACAGTGACCTACACAGTCTTTCAATATGGTGCTCCGACAATAATCTCCCTCTTAATATTGAGAAATACTATATAATGTCATACTCACGCAGTGCCTCTCCAGCTTAGATCATGAATAATATCTAGATGGAAGGAGTCCTATATCACACAACACATTTTTGCGAACGGTTATGCCAGAAAGAGAGGAAAATACAGTTTACGTTAGAGGGACAAAGAAATAAAATATAAAGAAAGAATAATGAAGTGAAACGAACTGCGCATGTCTATCGAATTTTATTTGCTATTTATAAAATTAATGTTAAGAAGATGTACTTTGCAACTAGAAAACGGCGAATGAATATAAATATTTTCTACAGAAATAAGAACTCATTACATCATGTATTTGTCATTTTGCGGGCTTGACAAACCTAAATTTGATTATTGTCACGCTTGCGTAGTTTATTTCTCCAGCATTCTTACAATATATCTTCCATCTCTTTCCGTCGTTACCGTTCGCAGCTTCTTCCATCTAGATATTATTTATGATCTAAGGTCTCCAGTCACTTACAATTATACATTAGACTCTATAACATTATCACGTTGCACTACGATTGAAGATCTTGGAGTTATCTTTGACTCCAAGTTCACTTTTGCCGACCACGTTACTTACATATGCAACTCAGCTATGAAAATGCTTGGTTTCATAATTCCCCCTCCTATAAAAGATACCAAGACCGTATAGATAGCATTCAGGAGAAATTTCTCAAATTCATTTATTTTAAACTTCATGGTAGCTACTCTGATCGCTCAATATCTTATAAATATTTTCTAGAAATATTTAATCTACATAATCTTCATGAAAATCGTGACTTCATTTCTGTCCACTATCTAAGTAAGCTAATTCATGGAGAAATTGATGATCTGTTGCCCTTCCACACACCACTTATCCTCCCTCGTAACTGCCGAATTTTTCATTTACTCCTCCCACCAATATTTCTAGTTCATCTCCAATACACAAAATGTGTCTTACTTATGAAAATAAATTTGCAAATGTTGATGTTTTTCTTCTTTAACCTAAAAAATTTGTTAATGAGATTAAGTTGCAGTAGTGTGTATTCATTTGTTCTTTATGTAATTTTGTGTATTTCCTGTCCAATTATTGGGTATAACCTGTTGGACAGTGTACTTATAATAATAGTAACGTACCTCTAGCATCTCGTATCTGTAGATTGGTCACCCGCACAAACTAGCAAGTATGCGTGTGATCAAAGTACTTACTAGCACTACTCTAACCCAAACATTTTGATTCTCAGAAAATAAGTAACGTCTAGCGAATCTGGGATCTTGGACTATTAGGGATGATCAAGAAGTACATTCAAAAGAAAAATTGTATCGACGGAGTATATTACCTATCCCTTATATATCGATCAAGGAAGCTATCGTAGAGGGAACATTTGAAAATTTGACCTGAGGCAATTCAAAGATCCCGTGGAATCTATTACCCGCCGTACAATCAAGTTCAATGCAATTTATTTTAATTCGTAAATCTTGAACATATTTTCAGGGAATAAGATACAGACGATGAATTTTCAAGGATGAAAATGAACATTGTGAGGCGCAAAGGAAGAATATCTCAATTAATTCAAAATTCGAATAAATGTTATAAGAAACTATATTGAGGCATGAGATGATTTTTGAACTGATAATTATATTTTTTCAGACTCATACCCAGAATTTATTGACTGCTCTAGTATGAATGTAGGTAGAAAGATTGGTTGAGATACTGATACCAAATATGACTTTGGGATGTTCTGATCTGATTCATGACAATAGTATAGCTTAGTTCTGACCTATCGGATAATAAATAATAATTATTCATTGTTCAAACATCTTAGACCGGATTCTGTCATTGTCAGGTCTTTATATCAATTTGTGCTTTGCCCTACCTTGTTGCTATAATAACTATCTAAATATTTGGATTGAGGACCGTAGAAAGAGTTCCAAATTCAACATGTGTATCAAGTTAAGCAGTATAACATTCGGATAGCAATCAAAGTTCAATATCTACTGAAATATCAACTACAAGTTTAGCCATAAATGCAAACAGAATAGATGCTCGTTAAACTTTTTTGAGGACAGAATAATATTTGATGGATGTAATCATTTTTCATTGCATATAAATATTTTGTTTATCATAAGAGCTTAATTCTCGATATTCTGCTAAGTAACAAGACATAATTCTGCGATCTAATTACATGAATATTAAGAATCTTTCTAATATATAAAAAACTCATGCAAAAATTGTATCAGTGGAACTACAGATGTGTTATACAAAAAAAAAATTAATTATACTTTCGTGTATTTTTTCCAGTAACCTTGTCATATTCTGAAGAATCACTTACGTGAAACAAAAGTCACCTACATCAACTTTATGCTAAATCCAAGGGTACCCTTTTCAAAGCAAGAATCCGCTCAGGAATAAACCATTGTCACAAGTAATAATTCCTTATGAAAATTTCCTCTAACATTCAACTTCTGAGTTCAACTTCCTTCCGTATGAAATATCACGTATCCCTGTCTAACCTTCTGCTCGTGTTATTTTATCCTTGTTCGTTGTGTACGTGTCGATTAAGAGTTATGTACGTCTTAGGGTAAGACGAATGTTGTTGGAAATGAAGTTATGGTTGTCGCCGTCGAGGTGGCAGCACTTGTGTTTTATTATATTTACAGAACAGTTGCTTCCATGTCGCGAATAACTCGATTATTCGACCGGAAAACTGAGTTATGGGTGTGTACGCTATATCTTATGAAGGATTAGAATCTACAGGAACACTAAGGTTTCTCACTCTAAGGAGAGGCTGTCTCTGTCGTAACCCTTGAACATTTGCAAGAAATGTATTTGCACTAAAAAGCAACAGCATCAATTGATAGACTTGGGTTCTGTACTTTGGACAAAGTTCAGAACAAATGAGGTCCTATATTTTTTTTTTATTATTAGGACCTCAAAATACTAGAATATACACAAAAATATAATGACATATCCTTTAAGCCTTTTAAGTACGTGAATTAGAGAGAGCTGCTCAGTTTCTATTACATGCTATATGTAAAAATGATTACTGGTATTATTCTGTTCTCTGAATAATTAATACTGAAACATAACTCTCATGTGAACACAAACATACTCGTAAACCAAATTTAGTTGTAATATTTCATCGGTTACCCTTTCCAATTTACTTGAATTTAGGTTATTATTAAATTTACAACGCTATCATTTATTCTGCATATTGTTTTCCAAATAGTCCGTTCCGTTTTATTATTAATCAAATTCACAGCCGTCACTTTGAAAATAATTTCTCAATGGTCCATCTTCCAAAGGAAGACAGAATATATTATTCATCTGTTTCCGCTTGTCTGTTCCGCTGTCATCCTTGTGATGTCGCTTCCGCCCACGTAGTCTTTTGTTAAATCGTTTAATATATTTCCTTTTGTGTAGCGACCTTACAGCACGTATGTCAAAATAAGCTGAAAATATCTCGAGAAACATCTTTAGCCCTAGGGAGAGATTCGAAGTTTCCATCGGAATATATTGCATTTGTTTTTGAATAGGAAAAATAACAATTGAACGTCATGATGAGTCAAAGGTTATTTCTACGGGCAAATTTCCAAATTTCAGATGATAAACATGAAGTTTCCGAGGTAGACTCATGCCAAAATGGGAACATATTTCCACATCCAGAATCTTGGAATAGGGTCTGTATTCGATTCTACATTATTCTTCCTCCATTTTATTTTTTATAACCTTCACAAAATAACTATACCTCATCTGTAGCGAGCGGTCCAGAAGTTTTGGTTTATCAATAAGTCACACCATGCGATTTTTGTCTCATTTTAAATAGATATCAGACAGCACGTTTGTGATCCAGTAGTCCTAGAATCTGCTCCAATTCTCAGCTTACCTGTAGGTATGTCAAAAGTCCGATTGCACAGTCTTTGATTTATCGTATGCATAGCTTGATCATCCAGGTAACGATTGTTAATCAATTATTACTGAGGTATTTGAGCTAGGCTTTGAGTAGATCGATTTTTATAAATATTCAACAAAACAGAAATTGAAATTCTAGTTGTCATTCTTTTACGATATCTCATTCGAATTTTTGGAAAGCTTATTTCAAAATGTTGACAAGGAAACGCAAAAATAAAGAAGGAGGATAAGCAGCGTATGCTCAAGCCGGTAGTAATATTCAATAAATGTCAAATCGCATATGGAGAATGAGGATTATTTCTTGTGACCATTGCCAAGTGATGTTGGATATTTCAGACCAGTCATTTGTCTGACGAAGATGAAAATTCGCGAAGGACGCGTAATACCTTCGACAGATGATACAAGAGTAGTACAAAATCGACAAAGAACCAAGGTCGACACAGGAAATGGTTGCCAATAGATAGGGCTTTAATGCCATGGCAGTATCACGAGTACTAAGCAATCATCTTGGAGACACGATGGGTTTCCTGAATTTCAAATAAAATTCAATAGGAAGCACTCAATATTTTTTTTTAACAACCAGGCACGAAGTGTTTAGCGCATTCAATGAAATTATAACAGGACATGACACTTGATTTCACTGGTATGATCCGGAAACAAACAACAGTTCGTGGTACGAGGCTCAGAAGTTGCAAATCTTTCTATGAATGCAAAGCAACAAAATTGATAATGTCAATTTTAAACCTCCGAGCAAAGAAGATAAGCAACTATTCTCTTGCGAACTGATCAGGCAGTAGTAGCTAAATAGTATACTGGAAACAACTTATCAGTAGCCCTTGAAAATTTGTTGGAAAATCAGAAAAAAGAAAGATCTGAGTCGACATGAAAAACTGTTTCCAGCTCAATGTATTCATTGTCAAATAACGTCTTGATAAACGATATTAGAAATTAGTGTAGTCTCAGTATTACAGTAGCAGCTAGAAGCATATATTGATCAATTGTTTTCAGTAAGTCAGATAAGTCCTTCATGTCTGCATTCATAACCGAAAGTAGAATTAACCTAGCTTTAAGTGTCAAATACTGAGCCAATGAATCATGCTTTGATTTATAAGATCACTTCGATTGGCCAGTGAGGAATGGGAAAAGTGATATTCTCATCAAGAAAATGAGTTTTTTATTCCGAAGTATTATAGTTCCATCAATTAGTAAATGAACGGTTGGTGTTTTGCTTGAGAGCAAAAGTTTGAATTATGATTTAGCTGGTGCTGCATAAAAAGACAGATTATGAGTAATGGACTACATGCTCAAATCCGTCAATGTTATTCATTGCTAGTTTGAATTTGGTGATTGAAATGTACTCAGTAAAGTATTTATAAATTTGAAGACTATAGATCGTCAGATAGTCGTAGATTTCTGTGCCCCATTTTGTTTTTTTTGCCTTCAAGAATTTTGATGAGTATTTTGAATTATTAGATAAAATAGTTGAAGCTGACTGGATGAGCGAACTTGAGTGGGTAAAAAGTCTTGGGAATTCAGTCAATATTTCTGTTTTAATTTCTTTCCTACTTTACAGTTTCGGCTGTACCTCAGCCATGTTCAGAAGCGAAAAGAACTCATATTGTGAAAAATTAAAAATGTACATTAAAATGTGATGACGAGTTTAATAAAATAGCGGAAAAAAATAATTTTAATTTTTTTTGGTTTTAGAATGACCAAGTCAAGATATAAACAAAAATATCAAAATTTTCGCAAGATGTTTTCGTACATATCTTGACTTGGTCATTCGGAAAACTTCTGCCATTCGTTTCTACGAGATACTCATGATATCAACTTTCATATGACCAAACGGCAGAAGCAAAAATAACGTGAACAATTGGTATAATTTTTTGCACAATGGAGCCCTCATTCCAAACTCTCGGGAAAGTGGAACACTCCTGCCTTTCGTTTTCCGCTGACTTTTTTTGCCCTAAATTCCATTCCGCAAGCATGGCAGAAGCGACAAAATTAGATCAGAACATGTTTCTTCACAAAAATTTGGAATTTTTGGAGTTAATTCTCATTATGCTGGCCACACAATCCAGCTTTAATTTTGGCATTATTATACTCCAAATATACACACTTATCAGAACTCTGGAAGGCAGAAAGAATAGAAAGGGGTACTGAAATCTTGGACTATCTGACGGTCTACTATCAGGAAAGGCTCTGGATGTAAACATAAAGTATCAAACTCTGCTCTCTTCCAAGTTAGCTATCTATTACTTTTATAACGACCGTTTTCATTTGATTTCAAGATCAAAGAATGAAAAACTTTCCAGTTACTGAGTGTCTTGTAGTTAAAATCTCCTAATCTGATGTAATCAATTGAATTGCCGGAACCTGTCTTCGAAAAGATTCCAAAAGAAACACGGAATCAACATACTTGAGCTCTTCCTGTTAACGTTAAGTTATATATTCAACAAAAAAGAACTGTCATCAAGAACAAAAATTAGAATATACAACTCACTGTTCGTGCCGACCCTGACATATAACTCAGAAACATGGGCACTGTCGAAAAAGCAAAAAGGAAGACTCCAGGCGGCCGAGATGAGAATATTAAGAAAAATAGCAGGTGTGAAATTGACAGATAAAGTACGAAGTGAAAAAGTAAGGAAACAATTGGGAGTGAAGTCAGTGGAACAGAAAATAAGAGAAAACTCTCTACGTTGGTTTGGACACCTTAATAGAATGCCAATAAATAGATTGGCAAAGAAAATATAGAAAATGGGACGACCAAAGAAGAAAGGTAGAGGCAGACCAAGACGAAAATGGAATGATGAAATTGGTAGCCACATTAAGAAGATGAGACTAGAATGGTCAGAAGCGAATCAACTATCTCGAGACAGAAAGAAGTGGAGAAACAAAATAGTAGAATAAAAATTCAAAACTCGACACTGGCAGAAGCTGGTAGCAGAGTACCGGATTAAGTAAAGTAAGTAGTATATATTTGATGATAATTTATATCTTATGTATAAACAGGTGGATTATGAATGATTGATCGTCATGTGTTTTGTTCAAATTCGTATTATGATCAAAATTATCTTCCATGGAACAAAATACATATTTTGGCCCATATCTTGTTCTTAAGATTGAATGAAAAATTTGATTACTAAAAGATTCTCTAGATTAGATAAAATTTGATTCAAATTCTTGAGTTAGAATGATCTCTCAATTATAGCTACTATCTCAACGAGACGGCAAAGGAAAAATTAGATTCAGGCGCAATTTTTTTAATTTTTTTTTTATTGTCTGAGGAATAATAATCCTGCAGTACAATAGTAGCAAATTGTATAATTTGAACAGTCTTTCATATCTTCTGATGTTGTCTGCAGATATATCAAATGCCTCCGGACAAACTTGACGTATATAAAATTGAAGTGCAATCTTATAAGGATGAACAAATACCAGCGGCATTCATAATTTACAATTATATTATTTCTTCTCTCAGCAAGGATATGATAATAAAAAAATTTCCTGTCAGAAGGGAGTGAATAATGAAATTTTTTTCATCGTCTGGAAAAGAGAACACTGAAAGCTGGTAGCAGTTTAGTAATGAGGTATTTTCGATACACGTGCTACCAAAAATATTGAAGAATAAAACGAAACGGTATGAAGTTCACAGGAAATAGATGGTTGTGAGTGATTTTATGATATCTAATTGGAGTATACCAAAATTTGTGAATTTTTCACTATTCAGTGACATTTTTGGCTACCGTTGAATTATCGGAAACAAGAATACATCACTTAGAAATGGAGTAATTTCATATAACTCTTATCGTGCGTATCAATGTTAGCTGTATCATTGATTTATATCGATAGAAATTATTCCTCACCATGATATTTTCTTCCATTTTCAAATATTTCCGACCTCAGTTAGGTCTCAAGAATATCCAATGTTATGCCTTCCTGAATTTCACGTATGTACATATATTACAAGATGGATCTTCTAGAAATATACAAAGTAAAAACTGAATAATTCAACTTGAATATGAACTAACGTGTATACAAAACAAATGAGTTCCTATTTTCGAGAGCATAACGCACTTGATTTCGCTGCAGTGAAGGAATACACTTCTACAAATGTTGAAAGCTGAGTACCTGATTACAGGGAAGAAACATTGATTGAAAAGCTTGCTTTATGTATGGAAAACTCTAATTGGACACTTATCCGATGAAAATCTTCAACAAGAGAGAATAAGTATATCTTCTATTGTAGGATTTCATTTTCATATGTCAGTCTGATTCTGATTGTTACAAAGAGCGTTTTTGATGTGTCATTAGTAGAACAAAGTGATATATTGACTCTATAACAAGTAACAGTACAGGAAAGTTGATCCAATAACAAGAAAAAATGTTCTAAGAGCAGATTATTCTCTTGAAGATCATTGATTATCTTGACTTGATCAAAAATATTTTTTTCAATATTAGTGAAGTAGATTCTTCTCATGTCAGTAGTTACTGAGAACGATCTACAATGTCAGCTGATCACATAAGAATTGATTCTAATATTCAACATTGTTACTACATCCTACTTTCGTCGATGTTAAACATGCATTTAAGTTGACTATGTACATGTCAACAGATCATACAAGTGATGAAGGCATCTAGTAACAGAAAAAATCACACATGATTGTCTATTATCAAGAGCTTGTGAATCAAGTATTTCTTGTCTTCTGAGCCTGCGAATAGTCTCACTATCTCGTATCTAAAAGATTCAGTGCTAATGTATTGGAGAGATATTTCTGTAGTACTATTTTGGAATCTACTTATTGCACAAGTAAAAACAATGTTTAGAATCATACCATCATTATTTCCGAGGTATTAAAGGTTGTTAGTCTGGCAACTATAGTTACGTCTTAGCAGTTCAGACAGGCCTTGAAATTTGCATCTTCCTGATGTTATGTTATTTCTTTTTGGCTGTAATGTGGTTACATTAGAATAATTTCCAGTTAACCATTGGAAAATCATGTTTAGAGTAGATCATGGCTAAGTATAAGGCTATAATGTTAGACTTTACATCAGTCACAATGCAATTTGATTTTATTCTACCATAATAGTTCTGCTTGACGATTCAACTCATTTTAATGATTTCTTTTTCAAATCATGCATTGAATGTGTGTGAGTTGTGCTGCTTTTGAAGTGTTATCTGTCAATTTGAATAAGCTGTAATGAAAAGAACAAAAAATATGAGCCATTCAAACTCCAGTGATGAAGTTTCATGAATTCATTTCTTATCGGATAAAGCTTCTCATAGGTCTTTGTGATAAGAATAAGATGCAGTTTGAGTTTTGACCACTCTTACAACACGTCCCCAAAGTTTTGCTGATTTTGATCATAGGTGACAAGAATTAATAACAGGACGCCTCCACCAAATATTTGTATCAAAATCCAAACTCCTGTCCAGGTAGAGTTTTGTGACCCACTTTAATGACAAATTATACACAGTTCGGTTAGGTAATCTTCCTAATATAGTATGACAGCGGCTTTGTTCGTCAGGTTATTGCTACTGAATATTACTTGCATGATACGTTCATCAGAATTCAAAGGATTACAGCGAAAGACAAAGCCATAAAATTATGTAGAATATCTCTGCGAATAGTGCAGGAACACAGCTTATATTATCAAGCTCAACAAAGGCATGTATTCACGTATGAGGTGTGTGTTTTTTTTGCTGAATTAATTAATCGACTAAATGATATTTTCCTACGACCATGCGTAAATTGAATACTGCATGCAATTCATGATTATTGTAACTTCACTGATTCATTTGTTCAGAAGTTTGTTGCATCCAATTGCTAATTTGTGCTTCTTTGCTGTGTGCTCAATTATTGTTAAAATATTTGAGTTGAGACCTTGGGAAGAATTAATACAAGTATGAACAACCATGACATTCGACCAGCAATTTTGCTTCAGTTCATGATACTCAATTTTACACTCTTGTTGCATAAATCACTATTTTGCTTAGTAATTACATATATTCAGTTAGGCTCATTTTTGTATATGATTTTTAGGTCCAAATACACGAGCCTCTCATAGAAACTACTTAACCCGTAACTGGTATGGTACAGTTATTGGAACGTCGTTGTTAAGGTGGGGTCAGTCCGACTTCAAGCTCAACGCCTCAAAATATATGACGTCACAATAACTCATAGATTTCCTATAGGTACTATATTGATATTCTGGTATAGTTGAACATATGGTGTATTCGAAATGGAGCATATTTTTATATAAAAAGAATATAATTGGAAACATACAAATACCGATAGAGAAAGAGATGAAATGCCGAACATTCTTTGAGTTCGGATAATTGTTACAATCCAAACATGATGAGTTTCTGAACATTTTTAACGTGGAGTATACATCCAAATTCAGACAGAAAATCTAGTACAGCGACTTTCCTGTATTCTCAAGTGAAAAACTGAAGTTTTTTTGTGCAATCTTCGTAAACACTTTGCGTGAATCTGCCACATACTGGAAGATGGCAAACAGCAACAAGTTGTGTTGCTCGTGTCTTTATAATAACTCTGAAAATTCACTCGCACTCGCCTTCGTGATGAATTCGCCATTACAACGTCTGGAACGAGATAAATTTGAGTACAAAAAAATCACTCAATTGGTATGGTGGGGTCTTACAGACCCCAAGCAATCAAACACTGTGAACCAAGACATCACACATTCAAGACTCATTGACTGAAAGGTACACGGGCGGACAGCACTATCAATCAAAAACTATTTGAACTATGAATAAAAATAGAGACACTAGGGTCTGATAGACCCCACCATGCCAGTTACGGGTTAAGCTGAAGTTCTCAAGATTCAAATATGACTAGTCGAGCGGTTGTCGAAAGATTACTATCGAAATCAAGAAGCTGCTAGATGTGGCTTGATTTCTAATCAAACTACCAGAATAGGTTTTCCAGAACGCAACTTTGAATTTTAGAAAATACTTACGTATTTGAGTAAGACAATGATTTTTAACCAGTCACCAAATTCACTAATTCTGATGGAACTTTTCTATTTGAATCACTTCACTTGATATTTATCTGCACCACAATAATTCAAAACAGCATACTTTGATATAAAATGTTATCAAATTGATTCAACAAAGTTCTATTCGGCGATCACGGAAACTAAAGCTCACTTGCTCATGCGCTGAGATGATATGCTTGCTTTGTGCTAGGAAAAATGTAAGATTTGGGTGCAGTTGTTGTAATCACAGCAACAGTCCTCTAATAGCACACTTTTTATACATGAGGGCATGCTGAAAATATTGGCATGCTATTATAATGCTTGATTACTAACGTGTTTCATACAGTTCCAAAATTCAATATTTCAACAATTCGGATACATCAATTACATATGATGTGCACAGTGCTACAAACATAAATTAACCAACTCAATTCGAGCGTTCCTATAGTCATAGAATTTGTTCCGGTGGGACCTCTATTTTTTATCGTGAACCATTGGGTCTATGGACAAATATTGTTTGATGAATATTTATTAGGTCGAATTTCTGTACTCTAACATACCAAATTCAGTTTTTACTACATATTGAGAGCTCATTGATTTCTGGTGCCGAATCAAACATCATTATTTAAGTTTGATTTATTATAACTGCTTTCGTGTTGGTCACTGAATGACTCACCAGATGCGGACCAAACAGCACTTATCACAACAGTGTACTTTGCTACTTCTGCTTTCCGGTTACCACGAGGTTACCTCCTTCATAAATTACAATAGTTGGACCAAAACTTTGTTCATCTAGACGCGGCGAATAATGGTTAGCAGTTCGTCTAGATGTTAATACATAGGATTGGAAAACTATAATAGTTTTGTCAGTGGAATAGTATTTTGTTAGGGCATAGTTATACAAAATACTAGATATCTACTTTATTCATTATATCATTGTTACATTCCTCTAACTCTAAAAATGTCGGGAGCTTTCCTAATGTGATCACTATTTTTGTTGAGGACTATAAATTCTAATGAAGTTCTACAATCACAATTTTTTTCCTCTAAGCAGAGAAATAATAATAATCAATTCTATATCATAATTCAGTGACGATCATACTGACTTTGTTCTCCACGACCATAAGATTAATATAAAAGCAGAAATACTTGAAAATTGATACAGTCGATGCATAAAAATGTTACAAGGAAAGCGTGGCTCTGCATTGCCTCTAACTACATTTGCATACGTGAATCATTCTCTTTGCAATACCGTTCAAAGCTAGGCACTTTGCGTTTAACTCACCTTGTGTCGCATGAGGAATATTCACTTTAAAAAGTTCATCACGGTGTTTAGAAATGAATGGATGACATTCGGAGCATTTAATTTTGGAGTAACACATTTTGTCTTCCATTGTTTGTATCACGTCATGAAATTATGTCATAACAATTGTAATCTCTATAGTCAACAATAAAGTTGAAAATGGGTCAAACGATCTGCACTGTATATTTGAGAACTATGCAGATTTGATTCACCAAATTTATGTATAATAATTCATCATTCCTAATTAAAATATGAAGATTTTCTTATTTTGAATAATTCAATGAATAAATAATGACCAAATATCGGTATATTCAATCGTATAATTAATGTTTTATTATACTCGACGGAATTGATTCAAAATTCTATACAGAATACATGAACATGAGACTGGATAATATATTATATTGATAAATATATTAATCAATAATACTGGCAGTTATAACGCAATTCTGATTTAAACAACTGTGGTGTATATTTCGTTAATTTATAATATGATATGAAATCTTGATTTCATCATGTTGTTGTATCCATATGAATCGTTGATTCACCCACTAGTGCAAATCATCTATAATAATTATAGAATCACAATAAATTTTGAACTTAAAAAATAATTGACATCTGGATTTGATGAATATCTGAACTAATGAATCAATGAAGAATGCTGCAAACATAAATTCAAATAAACCTTTTTGCTACCGGTTTAAATGGAGGTAAAGTTGAAACACGTACTTCTCGCATAGCCGTAAAAAAAATACATAAATAAAAAAAATCGGTTGTCTGTAAAGTCGGTTTACTGACGATAGTTTAACGTGACAACGTCATGAGAAAATACTGATGGAGTGGTTGCATTTTAAAAAGAAAATTTCAATTTTATCGGTTTTATAGATATTTTGTATGGATATAGAGAAGAAAGTAAATGGAAATCAGGAATTGAATTGATCAAGTTACATTTATTTGTACGCATAAATACAATTATGTCAATTTTTTCTATTTTTCATTTTGTATCAACAATATTTATTTCAGCAAGTAAACTGAATAAAAGTTGTTGTTAAATTAGTTACTCAATTATTTTCGCAAATTTAATCGTAGCTTGTTGTGAAAAAGTGATAATCTTGTATAATTTATTTTAAGAATAAACTGTGATTAAATTATTGAATAAATATGTTTTATTGGGTATAAGTTCTGTAATTTATTAGAAACACAACGTTTCAACAGCAAAGTGCTGCCTTTTTCACTTGAAAAAGGCATCACTTTGCTGTTGAAACGTTGTGTTTCTAATAAATTACAGAACTTATACCCAATAAAACATATTTATTCAAAAATGAGTTCTGAAAAGTTTTTTCCTTGTGATTAAATTATTGTTCATAAATCCTAAATTGAAAAATTCAAATCTAGAAACATCATTGGAATTTTAGTAACTCTAGCTTTTGAAAAGCCTACCTCAATGTGTTTGATATGGGAGAAAATTGTTCCCTTTGACGGCTGGCTGATCCAACCTGTCATTTCAGACACGTTGTTATAATATGTGGAAGATTTAACATTTATGTTCTAATTTTTTTAAATCATAGCTACGCTCGATAATTATTTCGATCGAATAGTGAAGCCATTGATTCTTTACTCATCGTGAAATAGTTCTGGGTAAGAGTGAATGATAGGTCACTATGACATTTCGCACAATTTTAAAGAGATGGCGATACTGGCGTCTCTGCAGTAAAAACAAATTCTGTCAGTGGCACTAAAACAGTGTTCATGTGTAACAATGGTTGTAGGTTAGTTCGCTACGCTAGCGGCTTTAACAAACATCTCTGAATATTACCGCACTTGCGCTGCGCGCGACTGTGGGACTGAACTTGAGAGGAAACCACCTCGAAGGGTGAACCAAACTTCTCCATGTTGGACCGAAATAATGAGACTTTCACATGTCATGTTTGAGGACTACTGCTTAGCTACCACTTACTCTGTACACATGTATTTCGAGCGCAAGCGCATTATCATAGTGACCTATCATTCACTTTATCCTAAGGCGAATTCTGGCGATGGATGCAAATCCATGAATCCTCAATTTTTTTTCCAACTTATGACGTCATGTTTCCATACACACGTCACAGCTACAACACCTCGCCAGAACGAAATATTCCATCTTATTCCATGATATCAGTGTTGAAGTTTGAATTTTTCAGGTTATTTACTAATCATTACTATGAATTCAATATTAGTAGATTTTGGTTGCAAGTTTTGAGTTTTTCCTTGATAACAATGAACTTTTTATATTCGACAGTATAATACAGAATATCAGTAAGTATTAATTTAAAATTTTTTGACACTTTTGTTCTAACCAAAGTTTGCAAAGAAAGACATAACCGATTAAGAAATATTACGGAGAAGTAATTAGTACTTATTCAGAAAAGAACTTTTATAGACACTTTAAAATGAGTCAAATCTCTTTCAATTAACTTTTTGAAATTATTGAAAATAAATGCTTGACAGAAGAATGAGAAAGAACGACATTTGGAAAAGGATAGGTTACATGGAAGCAGCTTGCTTGCAGTATCCATGAATCCGTGGGATTACTAACTCATGACGTCATGAGTTCGTCGCCAGAATTCTGAATATTCCATGTTTCCCACGAACACAAACTCGAATCCATCGCCAGAATTCCCTTCTAGTTCTGTTAACTTATTGTTATAGTTTTGTCAATTATAGCATAACCTACAATCGCTGCACTAGCGGACCGATGCTATTCATTTTATTGATGAAAGCACGAATATTCGACAATATATCATTGAACATATATCTAATATCGAAAGAATCATTACCTTTATCGCCGCAATTATCTTTGCTATAAACAATTGACACAACATTCACTATTCACTGCACTTCATACTTGACGAAAACATGTAAATGTATTATTGTATAGCAGCTGTCCATGCGGACGCATCGCTCACTCAAGTAGGAGAAAGACAGACGTCGAACGCTGCCGAACGCGTAGGTCGATTGTGCCTCTTTGTCGCTCGTTCCGCGCTCTCGCTTGCACTTCAAGCCTTAAATAGAACGCCTCAGAGCGAGGTAACGCCGCATGAATCATGTTTTTTCGTGCGTGCAGCCGGCTCCATTGAATTATAAGACGTTGTCACGTCAAAAACAAATATATCCCAATTAAATGAATCTTTTCATTACTTCGTTGCACCTGAAATCGTGTTTCACGTCCGTCCCATATAAAATCTTTAACACAACTGTCATCTCTTAACATATTACAGTAGTACATCATAATCTCATTAATTACTTATTTAATTTATTCTTATTGATAAATAATCATTGGCATTTGTGATGACGTAATGGAACGCCTCAGAGCGAGCGAGGTAACGCCGTATGAGTCATGTTTTTTCGTGCGTGCAGCCAGCTCTATCGAATTATAAGACGTTATCACGTCAAAAATCTTATTTCCACCAATTTATAAATTTGAGGTCTCTTTGGGAACAAAATGAACAGCCAATTATTGTACGATTTCACTTCAAATGTATGATAATTCAATGCTTAATGCATAGGACCAATCACAGTGTCAGTGCAGATTTATACATCATCCCACATATTAATTCGAGCCTCAACACTCCCGGCTACCGTACTGGCTATTAAACTGGACAATTGCTACTAAATCGACTTCAAAATATGGGCTTACTTATGCAGAGTACATTCAATGACAGCAATTTATGGTTCAAAGTCATTTTGTTAGTACACAGTTCAATATCTCTAGTAAACATAAAATAAGTTATAGCATCTATTAAATGAATGTAACAGTTTCTCACAGCATGGATTTATTGGAACCCTACCTTGTTTGCTTCATTTTGTAACATTCTGTTCTCCTTGGAGCTTAAATAGCTTCAAATTGTAGCATACAGTCGTGCAAATGAATGCAGATTTCAACACAAACACTGTTTAAAAACATTCACAGTAAATAACCAATGCTACTAATGAAGATTTCACACTATTTCAATTATTATGGACACATCACTGTAATACCACATTTTGTTTATTCACTTACAAGAGCGACTGTGGCGTGATTCACTAGTAAATTCTGATGCAAGTGTGCAGGTTTTGACAAAAGCAAAAATAGGTGAACTAACGAGATACTCCTACTTCATTTATAAATATTGACATAGAATAATTATTTAATAAAATTTCTCCAGTTACCATGAAAATATGTTCTAAGATAATAAAATAAAAAACTTGGTGAGGTGTTTGCTCTTAATATTTATATTAATATTCATATTAAGACGTGCCCCATCGTAATTTTTGATTTCTCTTCTAAATAACACAGAAAAAGAATTGGAATTTCATTGCATTCTAACGAATAAGCATATTGCAAATTGGACATCTCCAAATTAAGGTCTGACATAATTTTTCCCTACACTTAACGATAAAAGGGAATTGGACTATATATATATATATATATACCTTAAATAGTATATGATGATTGATGACCCAAAATTTCTTCAATATTATCCAGAAATAATAGTTTGAATGGAACATCATGTTTTTCGTAAAATGTTTTTTTGATAAAACATCAAAATTTTACGACACACTATTAATCGTAATGAAATTTCAAGAAATTGTGGATCATCATATACCGTTTGAGGTTGAGCTTGAATAATTTTCGAACGAGTCAACTTAGCGTGAAATCATGTCGCTTGATTTCCTACAAGAAAATGTATTGATTACAACACCATAATTTGCTAGAACGCAATGAAACCCCAAATAATAAAAATTCGTTTTCCTATGTTATTTCAATGGGAATTCAAAAATCAGGAATAGGCACCTCTTAACATTGATACCAAGAGCTCAAATTCATGAATTCTATTTCCATTATCCTGAACGATATATCCAGGGTAACTGGAGAAAAAAAAATGATATTATTTTTGGCTCACCCTAATATATACGAATGTAACAGCGAAACGACCTACCTGGAATAACTTCTGTTACTGAAGGTACAATAATATACCTTAGAACAATCTTATGCAGGACCAGAGGGGACACTCAATTATAGAGGAAATTTTTTTTTCAAGCTGCAGCACAAAATTCAATTTTTTCAAATGAGATGCCTTGGTTTCGAGTAGTTCAGTCTCGAGTCTCGACGAGAGTCTTGTAATGATTTCTCAAAATTACATATTCTTACATGCGGGAATCAACTCGTTCTACCTGATTATTATTTGCTATGAATTCTACCAAGAATATGTATTTGTGTGTTTGGCGCAAAGTTGATTTGGAGTTCAACTCTGATTTGTAAAGATTGTCTTTTGACGTCATTTTATAGACTTTCGAAACATGTACCACCTATCGGACAATTAGAGAAGTGACCTAATGTCATCGTCGTTGAAGACAGTCTTCCAGAAGTAAGAGACAGGGTCAAGTCAGTTTCCTTATTTTGATGTCAGTGCTGGAACTACAACAACTTGACATTGACATTGACTTGATTTCTACTGTCAATTTGCCATGCAAATTGGACATTTTTCCAGTTAATATTTATCATAGATCTTATTTTAATAGAAAGATAACCTGACCTATCAAGTCTCTATTACAAATATTAACTTAAAACATGTCCAATTTGTGTGGCACATTGACAGTAAAAAACAAGTCAATGTCAATGTTAAGTCGTTGTAGTTCCACTACAGATTTGACATTCGTATGTCATAAAATAGTAACAATAGAATAAAATTATACCATTACATTTCATAAGAGAGCAAAATGATTAAGCTTGAATTGAATCTGATTTCTCCAACATACAATATTCAAGTCTCTATAAATGTAACTATGACATTATAATTTTGAGTTAGAGACTGCGATTCGTCTAAAAGCTGTCTCTATGAATTAGAGTAGGACCTCTGGAGCCACGAGGGTTCTAGATAATTAGGAGGTAATAGTGTTATGGAACAAATGTGTGAACTCAAACATCATGACGAGGTTAAGGTTAGATATTTCAAGTCAAGAATCGCTGAGTTACAAAGAGTATTTTCTGCATTTAATAGTACTAGTTCGCACATGTGTTTGACGCCACACGATATTTCTTCTACGATTCTCAAGATGAATTTATATAAACTAAATTCAGGCTTCGAAAGCGTTCATATGAATTGATGATAGATCTAAGATGCCTACACGCTCAGTTCACGCATTGTTTGCGATGTGTAAGCCACCAAATTCAGAAGTGGATGAAGAAAAACCAAATTATTTGATGAGGCTATTTTATTGACTTTGAATAACGAGCAATATAGTTCAAATTACTGAAAGTTATGCAAAAATAGTATAGATATTCTCTTCCTAAGGCCCAATCCAGCCTGATTTGTATGAAATTGGATGAGATACAGGAATATCACCAGAAATCTTATAGGAGTCGATTTATGTAATGTATCTCATTGAAAATCAGTTATAGTATGACAATATTTTTTTCTCATTATGTCAATGATTTTTTGTGAAATTGAATGTGTTGAGCTAGTATTGGGGCTCGTCCAGTTGCACAATCTTATTATATAAAATCTTTTGCGGCTACACAGTACTTCCCCAACTGAAAATTTTATGGCCGGTTTCACCGCTGTCATTGTAATAGTGACAGCTATCATTTTCAAAGTGATGGCTGTCATTGGTGAAATGACGGAAGACGGTTATATTCAAGTCCATACATAAAACAAGAATTTTTCTAAATGAGTTCTTTTCTAGATTTTTGGAGTCTTTAATTCATTGGAACATACAATTTTGACATTTGATCACCGGAAGTACAATATCATAACGTGGATTCCACTAAATATTTATTCTATTCCTACTGAGCCTACCTCCCTGAGAGCTTGGGATTGATACCAAAATAGACATCATTTAAATAACCTGTCAAAAAACAATTGTCAATCGTTGAAATATCTCATTTCACACATCTATTAAAATTATTGTTGCAGGAGCTCTAGATAATATGATACCAAACATGATAGAATCAAATGACTTACTTTAACAAAACAATCGACGAAAAAATATTGTTATATAGGCTAAATATGAAGTGAATATACTGAAAGAGCGGTAGAATGTTTGTCTCAATCGGGAACTTATCCATCAGTAACCATCCTAACTCTACTATTATTACTCCAATTTGGTGGTATTCACCTACTCGCTCTATAAAATTGCTTTCAGAAGAAGTGAAAGTGAGTTTTAAATGATTATGATATAAGTCTCGTCGAGAGTCTCGCGAGAGTCTCGCTGAGACTCGACTCTGGTCTCGTCTCTGTCTCGACTTTTGGCTCGAGACCCATTCTATGGTCTCGTCTCGACTTTTTGAGGCGACTAAGACTGGTCTCGAGTCTCGTGGCAACACTACTCACAAAAATTCAAATCTAAGAATGGATTTATAAAACCATTATCTTGGACAGAGGAGCAACTGTTTACACGTGTTTCATTTTAGATGTGAATTCTAGTGGGACACAAGTCTTTTCAATTTTGATTTTTAATTGAAATGTTGCACAGCATTCTCATAAATTTCACATTTTATTTCAAGTCATTTTTCAGTAGATTTGGATTATGTTTAGAGAGAGATGGAAATCAGCTAGATCATCATTAATGAAGTTATCAACAAATTATTTGATATATTATGTATTTGGCTAGTCTATTGAAAAATCGCTATGAAAATAAGACGGATTCAAACTTCAACCGTATTTTTCTCAATATTTTCACGCAATTTGCAAAACTCGCTACGCTCGTTTTGGCGAATATTACGTTTCGTCAAACAATATGTCACTTTTCATAATTATGTAAATAACTATTATATGTGATATCAAACGTGATAAAATGGCGGAAGAAATCACAAATTATCACAAACGAAACAGTAAAAAATTAAATAAAAATACGCCGAAAAATGCTCTAGTCACTCATTGCATAGACCAAAGACTTACATTAGAAATGTTGTATATGAGACAAGACAAACAAAATATTGATGAAAAAGCAGATACTATTGCACTTTGCACTATAAACAACAATATTCTTCAAGACCTTTGTTACTTTTCCTGATTTTCGTTTATATTTTTGACACCTTACGTGATGCACAAGCTTGCATTTGATAATTTGTAATTTTTGGGCAATGCGTGCACGCACAATTCTTTACTAGCACTTAGCCAACGTCATCCACAGATGTCGGTTGTGGCATTTGACAAACAAAGGAAAAATTTTCTCCGCTATTTTATTACGTTCGATATCACACATAAATGTAAATTTTCAGTTTTACACACTATAATACTTTCGTAAATATTTCCGATAACTATAGCATATATAATTAGTAAAAAGAAAATAATTGAATTGTAGCGCTTCTGAAGATGGCTGAGGTACAGCCGAAACTGTAAAGTAAGAAAGAAATTAGAACATAAATATTGACTGAATTCCCCAGACTTTTAACTAACTCAAATTCACTCATCCAGTCAGCTTCATCAATTTTATCTAACTCATTCTTATCTCTGAAATTCTTATTTATTTCGAAACCCCATTTTTCTGAATCAATTAGAAGCTTTGAGCTTTCAGATGATCATATTTTGATAAATTTGAATATAGTTCCTCTTTTCAGTAACATTTCTGAAGATTTGATTCTGTCTGTTGTCTTTTAAAATTAGGAATTCATTCCATTATATCGCAAACTGAGTCATAAACTATTCACTGGAATACTGACCCTTTTTTTTGGATCAAATTATTGCCAATTTAGAAATACATTTTTTTTACGGTCACTATAGAATGATACCTATTCCGCACGCTTGAGAGTTTCTAAGAAAACCGCATAGCGTCGCGGGAATACTGTTTCATTATTGTCATAATTTTATTTCTTTTCGATTTACTCGTCATTCCTTTTTAAAATGTAATCAATATGAGTGATTTTGTCAACGTTTGATAAATTGAAGAAAAATCAATGGAGCAAACTCTTTCTTGGAATGTAATAATCTCCATTCTGCACTTGTATCGAAATATACTATTATAAGCAGATTAATGGTTGTCCTATCTATTATTAGTCCTATCTCATCTCAGTTTGTGATGAATGAACTTCTTGATACATGCACCTCAAAACTCTCTTCCAAAATTCCATTCGTCAAGAAAGTAGATGTTATCATTTTATCTGTTACGGAAGATAATATCCCTGAATTACTTCTGAAATTTAATCCTTTCGATCTTCCTTTGAAATTTTGAAAAGAATAAGTCTTGTCTTGATGAAGCACTATGCGTACGCACATCCGTACGTACAAGCCGAAATGAATTGAAGTTGAAAGGATTCAGAATATAGGTAATTCATGATTGATTCTAGCATGCGACTAATATTTCGGAATTCTATCATTTTGTTGATATATAGTGCATGTTATTTTGAAATTTAATTGACAGAAACAATAGTTGAATGATATGAAACTTTTGAATCTTGATATTCCATGGCATGTGTAGGAACTGGAATATATTTAGACGTGCCTCGAATCGATTGAATATGAATACTCACATATCTAGTTTTTGTTTTGTTTGTTTGTTTTATTTAGTCTCAAGATTACAGCGGAATATTAATTCAATCCCGCTATTCTGCCGACTACACAAAGACTATAAAAGACAATACTGTTCTTAAATATGTATCAAGATTATCAGATCGTCATCTACCAGTAAGAATCATTCACTGCCCCTGCCAATAGAACAAGTTATCAATACCAGGAGATGTTCACAAATTCAAATTTCATTCATGTAGACACGTATCGATATACCTATCAAAATTTGCAAGAAGGATTTAATAAAATTCATTTTCAAATGATATTTTCCCCTAGAAGTGATCGCGACATATGTCTACTGACATAGTGTCGTCGCAGAGTCTTTCTTCCTACTTTTGTTCCTGCAGTATCCCCTCCAAATTGCCATCAAACCATCTGCAGAAGTCACACACCATTATTCTCAGATCAGGGAAGCTGCGGTGGGGAAAATTGACAGTCAGGAGATTGGTTTTGTTTCAACGCCACCCTTCACGAAAGGGTAAAATTCAAATGGTTTTGAGAAGAGAACGGAGACTGTGAATTTATCCAGAAAATCCTTTATTTGATTTTATGGAATCTGCTTTCTGTTGTTTGAATAAAGCTTTGGAAAAGTTGATTTCGTGATGGAATAAATTATTTATCTTGCGTCCAGTGTGACGTGTAGCGAGAAAAAATTTATACTCAAATATTGATACTTTTCCATGCATTTTTAACTAAACCGCTCGTGCACTGAAAAATAATTTTTTACTCTTGTTTCTTGAATGTCCATTATCTGCGATGAATTTATTCGTATTGTATTTAAGAGCCTTCTATTACTAACCAGTGCTAGGCACATTTTCATATATAAAAAATAGCAATATCAATATCGGTAGGTCTCTAGATAATAGTAGATAGCATTGTCTGCATATAAATTGAAGATTTAATTTAAAATCCCTACATGGATACGTATTCATTTGAATTTTGAAAGCAGCAATCCTCCACAAAGTGTAAACTTCCCCAAACTGAACAAGCTTCCCCTAATGCCCATGTCATCGCACTGAGTTAATGTAGGGGTGGTTTCTGGCTATTTGGAAGTGTTTACTTTTTATTTATGGGTGGTTGTAACTAATGGCAAATAAATTTCCACTGTCAAAAAAACCCTTTTGCTGTCTAATCTGTAAATGAATACATTTGTTGCCAGATAAAAGCCTGTAGAACAATAAAGAATCAAGCTCAGTCAGGTTTTATATATAAAATATGTTCTTTAAAACAAAATAAGCGAATTATCCAGACATCAGTTATGAGACTTCATTTGATAACAATATTGATCTTTGTCTTAATTAGATATTGCTTCAATTAGCCCTGAAACAGCCAGAAGACCAAGAAGAGAAACCTGTCTTGAAAAAATCGAATGTGGAATGAGTTGAAACCATAACTCGATTCTATCAATACTGTCACAATAATTCTAGAGCAGAGACAGGATTCCAATTCGTAGAGACAGCTTCTTGACGTTATTTTAAAGATTTGATACATGACCACCTAGCGGACAATTGGGAAAGTGATTGAATGTCGTCCTCGTTGAAGACAGATTTCCAGAAATAAGAAACAGAATCAAGTCAATTTCATCACCTCGATAACAGTTTTTGACATTTCTATGTAATCAAATAGTGACAATAGAACGAATATCTAAGAGCCCTGCTTGTAGTTTAACTCAATTCGATGTCAACACGTCTAAAAATTAGAGTCTAAATAGGATAATTGTTAACTTCTTGTGGTTCTAGGTCAATCTTGCTCTACTTTTTATGGTTTGACGCATAACTGAACCATCCACTGATCTTCAGCAGATGGTGATGAAGTTGCTCTGCATAGTAGATTGGTATATGAAAATTACTCAAGATTATGAACAAATTGCTGGTAGCCACGATCGATTAAGTTCATAACCAATATTCAAATTTAAATTATCCGAAGATTTTTTTATTCCTATTGCTTCTCTTATTGGCTTCTTGAACAAATTGTTCTCTTTAGAATCTTCAGAATCTTTGTATTCTTGAAATGAATACCATGTAATTCTTGAATAGCATGTTCGCCACTGCAGACTTTTCTGGATGGTTCAATATGACGAGAATGCTCTTTCAATCTTATTTCTACAGTCTTTTTGGTTTCTCTAATATATATTTTGTCACACTGACAAGGAATCTTGTAAATACTTGGATACTGTAAAGAAAATGTGTCTCTAACATTATTAATAAAATTTCGAATTCTCAAACTGGAAGTGTATGAGGTTCTTACGACATATAAAGTTGAAATCTTTCAATTTCATCTGTTATATTAGCAACAAAGGCAACATAACAAGTCTTTTCTTATTATTTAGATCTTGAAAAGAAGGCGTAGTGCTCTTTTGATCTGAGTTTTATTACAAACATTCTTCAAGATAACATCATCTAAAAGTTTGATTCCATCAGATAGTTCACATGGATGATTTGAGGACTCATGTAAATATTGGTTTGTAATGGTTCGGCTTTCTATATACTGAGTGAATACGTTTATCATTGTTGCGGTTTATTTTACCGCAACTATTTCCAAACCTTTTACTGCTATCACTATTAGAGTATAAAAATTCTTCAAGTCGTCTCTGGCTTCCTCAAGTATGCAGTTGAGAGCGCCACTGGGCTTGCGAGTGCATATAGAGGACCGCAAGGCTGTTTTTGGCCTCTTCCTTCGATGGTCAGTGTCCTGTCAATATTACCTTAAACATTTCCAATTTTACGTTAGTGTATTAGTTTCACAGTTACAATAGTAAGTACTATTTTCTATTAATTTCAGTATTTGTTTGCTCTTCGTAATACTTAATTCCTTACGTGGCGCCGCCCCTGGCTCAACCCAGAAGAAGTCATAGCTAGCTACCGACGATATTCAGCGATTGTAAGGTACGTTGGCGTTTTATCTAGGTTAAATTAACATACACCAGTAAATCAATCTGGACTACTTAAACCCTCTATATATTCCTTTCAAGTCCTAGCGCCCAATTTTTTTCTTTTTTAGTCTTCGCTATTTGGTCTTTGCAGCTGTGCTTTTAGTTAGTCGAGCCTCCTAAACAAAAGGTAGGAGCAATTTAACATAGATAAATATTATCAATACTTTATTGAAATATAATTTATTTGCCTACCACTTTCATGGAAGTAACTTTTACAAATTATCTATCAAGACCACCAGAGGGAATAATTCTGTAACATCATTATCTTGTTTCTCCAGGTTAACGTCCAGAAGAGAAAGACAATTATTTTCTTCAACCTCAAAACTGTATTCAATGTTTCCATGTTGCATGTTCAGATGATTTAAAAAACATTCAATTCATTTATACCACGAGGCCAAACAGCAAAGTAGCGTAGCCAAACAGTAGTTTCTTCATAGCTGTGCTAGCAGCATTTCGTTCAAAATTCTCCATGTATCTATCGATTTGCCTGTGAGAATTACCATTGAAGACAAAGATATAAGAAGTCAAACAATGCTTAAAAAGCTTGACAATATCAGTTGTAAACAATCTCCTAATTTTGATGTATCTCTATTAAGTGATGTAATAGTTATTTACATAATTAGTTATGAAAAGTGCCATATTGTTTGACGAAACGAAATATTTGCCAAAACGAGCGGAGCGAGTTCTGCAAATTACGTGAGTCAAACAATATGGCTTTTCATAACGTATTCTGTACAAAATTTTATCTAATTCCGTCAGAATAATTTTAAATGTATTTTTCAATGAGAACATCTCTCACGTCACATCACCAAATTCAGATGACTGTGATTCCTGATCATCTATTGTTACTACAGAAACAAGAGTTCACTGAAATAAACAAATATCGAATTTTCACAAAACGTCAAAATAATTTTTTTAAATGTGCTCAAGCAGTAATATCCTGAGTGATATAGTACCCTTTGATATTAAAGACTCTGCCAAAGCTGCACACTATGAATAATAAATCTTTCTTTTAATTGTACGCAGATAAGTATAATTGATAAGCTCTGAAACATGGCCAGTTACGTAGAGTCATTACGTAACTACTTTATGCTACTTTACGCAACTGTTGCATTGCAGTTATGAAAAATGGGACGTTGCATAACGTCAGAAATTGATGTAAAGTTTGACTTTTCAAAACGGAATTAGATAAATCATTTTTTCTCAATCTCAGATCCACAAAATATCTAGAATTCTTGACATATGATGAAGTATGACCAATCATCGGCTTCAGCAAACCATCCAAATATTTGGCTGATCCATAAGTTGTTGAACCTTTTGAATTGACAATAGGTCTTAGCGGAACATCTTTCTATTGATTTTTGGAGGATTAATAAACTTGGAAATGACAGGATCGTGAAGAATTAGTTCTTTTTGAATATCTTGAGATGAAGACGATTCTTTCAAATGTTTACTTGTTTGATATTTTGAGGAGCTTAGCGAATTACTATCAATTTGAACGTGAGCTGCATCATCCAGTAAGTCATTCGCTTTTTTAATGTAATCTTCTTTATTCAGGATGACTGTAGCTTTGCCCTTATCAGCTGGTGAAACAACAATATCCTATCACTTCTTATTTCTCCTAGGCATTGATGTTCACTTCTTGATATGTTGAATCTGATAGCTGAAGCCATTTTCAAATTACGCATAGTTTCATAACGAATTCTTCAAGACCTCTCTGCAGGTAGCGTATTGATGGCAGCTTCTACATTTGTTATAATTTCCTCAATAGGAATACGACTATAGTTTACAGGTGAACTCAAAGACTTAAAGGTTCACCGTTCGTCAAGATTATTAGCTAATGAAAGTCAGCAGTACAAAAAAATCGTGAGAATTCACTATGTTTCTGTCTGCTGACTGAAAGTTGTAAGATTAGAGAAATAGGGCTGTTCAATCAGATAGGTGGTCTCAATGAAACAAACACCAAAAATGTGAATGGATCCTAAGATCGCCAGTGACGTGAGAACAATGACGTATTATTAAAGTAGACCCAGCGCGTCCTATGGCAGACCACAGTTTGTTGTGATGTTAGCACTTACAAGGTGAGGGGTTTTGAGAAGCGAAGGGAGTAAACATGCTTGTTATGCGGTTTGCCTGCTTTTATTTATGTTTGAGAAGTGCGCGCCTTTATTCTGTACTGTATGTATATATTTGTTGAAATAGAAGTAATAATATATTAATTGCTTCAAAATAAAAAAATACGAGATTTTTCCCACATCTCACAATCGATATTTTTTCAAATGAAAAACGCAACCTGCGATACAACGATGTTTACCTTCCTCACCCCACTGTTTATTCCTGCATCAAAACAAATGCCGCGTGCTGGGTCTACTGTTAATACGTCATTGCGTGAGAATCATCTACTTTCAGGTTATAGAGCTTGAATGAATGAAAAAACGTAAAATGGGGCTCCTCGAACTTCAACAAAGAATCTTGCGGCAGCGAGCATATTTTTTGAATGCCTCTATAATTTTAGATATGTCTTGACTTGAAGCAGTAATGATAGTGGAATGACCACGTCAGGAACATAAACCCTATTCATAAAATGTACTTGACGTCGTATCGTTGTTGCTGCTATCGCACTCTTATAGAAGTCATGTGAAGATTATTTTGCTACAAAATTAGATCAATCAATTTTTATCTGACGATGTTTCAGCACAAATAGAACCATGTATCATCTTGAATACTGGAAAATAAGGATTTATTTCACTCTGTCCATGTGAGTCCGGTGCAGTTCACTTATGGATAACTATAACTAATGGAGGTGTGGAGTATGTATTTCAAGACTAACTTCTCGGCCATTAGGAGATGATAGATGTGATTACAGTAGGCGCAAAATTGTCATTAAACGAAATCAATTAATATTGAAAGACCCTGCTTGAATAAACAAACAATACGCGCCATTGGCTTCACCCAATTTCACACCACTACTGACTGTGTATAAACACGATATAAAGTGCTTTAGGTGATGGTGCAAATCTTCAATTAGCGCAGTGTCAAATACATCCGTCCGTATGTTGGTCGACCATGTATGAGATTAATTTGAATAGCGACATAAATATTAGCGTACCAACCGCCTATTAAATTAACACAATAAATTAAAAGATCCTAATTACAGAACTGTCCGCTTGGCAAACTGGTCCTTATGAATTCGTAAACATCAAACACATACACACTTGAACACTCACCAATACATATAAATGTCCTGTCATCGTGTATATGGATGTACAACATCATTGCTGAGAGAGAATTTAATCCTGTGATTATAATTTCATCGTTTTAAGTGACCAGAACACGAGCAAGGTGTAATAGAATTCGGCGAGTATCTTGCAGCGTTACGCATTCAAATAAGTTACCGTCCTTTACATTAATCATAAATTCATTCCGGTCAACTGAAAGGTAGACAGTGAATGCCAAACAGTGAAAGAGACGAATATGATGCTGAAAAGTAAAACTCTCATAAAATAATCTGTGACAGATCTGAGAACGTGAAAACCTGTTTCTGAAACGGAAAAATTCAAGTAGAAATCACAAGGCAACGATAGAATTCGTTTACTTACTCATAGGGCTTTTCCTTGTTCTATCCCTCAAATTTCAATGACGGTATTCTAATACAGAGTGATCAATAATGATTGTCTGACAGGTGACAGGCAAAAGTTCGCATTATGATCAAAACTATCTTTATAGAATAGAGTTAGTATGAGTTTATTCATTTTGAATACTACCTTACCGACATTTCAAGAACACAATGGCATATATTTTGCATATTTTATGACGGATTCATCCATAATCTGATTCAATAAACAAAAAAGTAAGTAAATAGCTGTATTATTGACTGATTACTGAGAATTTATTATTATTCTACCAAATTATTAGGTTAGAATAGTGTTTTCAGAGGAACTGTCATCTGTCACTTGAAGGTCACTATCTCAACCAGGCGGCAAAGTAAAGGCTGAACAAAGCGGCACTCTGTAGTACAGAGTGATCAAAAATGATTGTCCGTGCCGCTTTGTTCTGATTTTTTCTTTGCCGCCTGGTTGAGATAGTGAGTTTCAAGTGACAGATGACAGTTCCTCTGAAAACACTATTCTAACCTAATAATTTGGTAGAATAATAATAAATTCTCAATAATCAGTCAATAATACAGCTATTCACTTACTTTTTTGTTTATTGAATCAGATTAAAGATGAATCCGTCATAAAATATGCAAAATATACGCCATTGTGTTTTCGAAAAGTCGGTAATGTAGTTTTCAAAATAAATAAATTTATACTAACTCTGTTCCATGAAGATAGTTTTGATCATAATGCGAACTTTTGCCTGTCACCTGTCAGACAATCATTATTGATCACTCTGCATGTTGAGAATTGATGAATATGATACTGAATATTTCACTTAGAAATATTATATTGCACATTTACTGTTTTGAAAATTCACTTTACAGAGCTATTCACTTTCGTTCACAATCAAGAATTATTACCTCATACAATCCTTTATATTTCAACGGCAATCAATTTGGAGCTTCTGCGGTTGTAATCTTGAAATCTTGTTGTACCTTGCATCATCTTTTGAAATTATATCTTATATTTCTGACCCACATAGACACCTTCTACTTTTGTCGTCTATTGTCATGGATATTTCTTTCGGAAAAAGATATCTACGGTGAAAATTGAATGCATTCTAGTATTATGACGTCAAGCACTACGTTTGCATCGGATTCAAGAGGATACGAGTTAAGTACCAAGATATGATCTTTAAAATGTAGTAAACTTTAAGTCAATCAGCAGATCAAACGTGTTGCGATCAACATTGCAATAAGTATTGTGATTGATCAAGTGCTGTGTTTTGTCTTCTACATTGGATTGTGCCCTATAACAATCTAAGCTCTAGACCCTATATTCCATGTTATATCAATCCTTTTACTCTTTGACAAGTTAATGTTATTATATTGTATGTGAATAATAAGCTGACGACATCTTCGAGAACTCTGATATATTTGATAGAGGAAAGCTCCATAACGTTACTAATTCAATTTCCTCACTCTAAAATAAAGTTACTATTACAAATATTTTTCCAAACGATGACAGATGATCGCTCTTACCATTGATGGTAGTATAGATATTTCTGATAATTCATAAATAGATATGAAAGTTATTGGGAAAGTGCAAGAAAATAATTCATACTCACATCTACTGGGCAGAAGTACAACTAGCAGGTCTATGAATGGAATTTCCAGGAAAAAAACTCAGAAAATCACTTGGCTTGGTAATCCTACGTGAAACACTACTATTATCACATATTTGGATATTGTACTTCCTATACATAAGTCACGGTTCATTCTCTTTCAACCCATAATTTCTGCATTTTGTATCCGACAAGCCAAGCCTCGACCAGTATTCAAATCTAGGAGACAATTATTCGATAGAGAAGGCATTCGGAAGCTGCCTCGAAAATTTGACATCATATGAATAAATGAATATATAGAATTGGCCTCATTGAACCTTGATTCATCCATCTGATAACGCAAACTCTTTTTACTTGTACAAACTACAAGGAAGTATTGTGGAACCGACAGAATGCACATATCGAGATTAGGATGAATATATCCGTTTTGAGAATTCCTGAATTAATTTTGACTACTTTCTGCTTGATGTCTGTACGTATGTATGTATGTAACTCGCAGATCTCAGAGCCTGTCAAACGTATAATGCTGAAATTTTGTTTTTAAGACTGGTCTAGGGTCTAGTTGTGCACTTCGCATTATGGTTGCAATCGTCTGTACCGGAAGTGCACTTTACTTGAAACTTTTTTTGAATTTCCCACATAAATCTAGAATGATTAGCCGTAGGCTACTGGAATTCAGTATTTAAAATTGTTGTAGCACTCAAATGGTCATCTTCTATTCACGTACCATTCGACTGAGCCGGAACTGCATTCTATATAACAGACTTTCCGAAATTTCTTCATGAATTCGAAACAATCAGTCGACTAAGCTGAAAGTGCACTTTACTTGAAAGTCTTTTGGAATTTTTTGCATAAGTTTGAAACGATCGGCTGTAGAGTGATGAAATTTGGTATTTCAGTTTGCTGTAGGATCAAGACGATTGCCTACTGTTCTTATAACAATAGACTGAACCGGAAGTGCACCTCAGTTGGAATTTATCCCCTAATTTTGCGCATAAATTCAGAACTGTTAGCCGTAGAATCTTGGAGATCAGTATTTAGGAATGTTGTAGCATAAGAATGATGACCTACTGTTTCCATAGCAACCGGCTAAGATAAAAGCGCATTCTACTTGACAGATTTTTAGAATCTTCTGGATAAATCTCAAACGTTTAGCCGAGGAACGATGAGACTTTGGGCTTGATTATATATATCCAATGATATACAAGTAAGTCACGTGATGTCCACGTCAGATTTCTCTTATTATCAACTAGCTGACCCGACAGACGTCGTTCTGTCAAAAGCTATTTGACTGTGGCTGTCTCACAAACTGATTTTTTCTGGTAAAGTTCTGGTGAGGGTGACGCTTACAAAGTGTACAGATTCGCACAAAATTAATTCTAAAATCAATCAATGTACTTAAGTTATCCTTTTTATCAGAGCTTGGATGGAGAATACCAAAATTATAGCTTATTCAAGATTTCAAATTGTTTTAATCTGAAGTGGGCAGCATTTGACTTACTTATACACCTTTTGACTGAACAATTGACATTTGACACTGACATGGAGAGCAATTGAAAATTTGAGGTGATCATTGAGATGCTACAAAAGTCCTAGATACAAAATTGCAACATATTACAACTGATTGTTCTGGATTTATGCGAAAAATTCGAAAAACTGTTTAGAGAACTGCATTTCTGGTTCAGCCGACCGCAATCATAATGTAAGGTGTACAACTATATGATATAGGAGTGTTAAATACAAAACTTCAATATTCTTCAGCTGATTCCTTCGAATTTATGCGAAAAATTCGGAAAGACTGTCATATAAAGTGCATTAATAGATAATAATAAACATTTAGATGCTTCAGAAATTCCAGATATCAAATTTTGATATTCTACGGATAACCACTTTGGATTCATGCAAAAAAAATTGGAGGAGGTTGAAGTGCACTTCTGGTACAGACATTTACAACCATGATGCGAGGTGCACAACTAGCCCTAAAATCATCTAGAATACAAAATTCCAACATTATATGTCCGACGGGCTTTTAGATTTGCGAGTTATGTACATATGTACATTCCGACATCAAGCCGAAAATAGTGGAAATGGATTCAGAGATGCACAAAACGGATATTTCCATCAAACTCTTGAGATGTAAATTTTGTCGGTTTCACAGAGCTTGCTTGTACTTTGTACAAGTAATTCAAAATTCATAGAGCATACAATAGAAACAATGATATTGGAGCTCGAAAATTCATTTGCCCTTAGCTTCGATCAACATTCACTAAGACACCTCTTGCATTCTAATTGTCTTCTTGGAAGATTTCTGTCTGATATGAATGAGATAAGTAGCTGAATCAGAATATTAACTTTAAGTAGGGCTCCTTCTACTATTTATTGACGTTGATGTGTCAATACCTGGCAAGGAGCAAGATAAAATCAATATTATTTTCTGAAGAAATGCAAGACACTGTGAAGTGACCTTAGAAGTTTGACCGTGAAACAGGATTTGATAAATTTTATAAAATCAAAACTTGATAAGTTTCACAAAAATACAAATTCAGGAGTTGGTTTTCACACCATCATCGTGAATAGGACAGCAACCGTAGACACGTGTTTCGTCCTTATTAGGACTCTTCAGCTCAGTAGGGTACAGCAAGCCGCAAATAGTCGGGCTTGTAGCCGCGAGACTACTGAAAAGTAAGTTGGTACATGGCATGCAGAGAAATGAATCTGCAGCAGTACCATCTACCATAATACAGACGAAGTGGCAAGGTTTGAAGAAATGCAGGACACTGTAAAGTGACCTTTAAAGTTTGACCTTGAAACAGAATTTGCTGTCCTATCCAGGATAATGGAGTTAAACCGACTCCTGAATTTAGATCAGGTTTTAATTTCATAAAATTTATATAATATTATTTTCTTTCAAAGTTTTATTGTGTCACCCGCTAGTAGCACTTTCTTTAAGTCAACTTTTGGACCATTCACGGTTTGAGCTTAATTCCAGTATTGGAATGATCTGAATTTTGTTTAAATGTCGTTTCCTTAACAGTAACATGAAGCTACTTGTCAAAAAATATATTGCAGCAAAACTCCTCAATTGCTGGCATTCGACACGAGGGAAGTTATTTCTCAAAAAATTTGATTTAGAGCTGGTCTGATATACATTTATCACTAGCTAAGAAGTATGAAATACTATTCATTCGAAAAAGAGATTATTATCTACAATGAAATCAAAATAAGATCCGATAGCTTCTGGTGGGTATCTTCAGAATTTTTGAGGCTTGTTTTCTCACCTCGAGGTCTTAGTTGTCCATTCTTAGGAGAGATATATCATTTAGAATAGATTATTTGACAATGCTGCTGGTTCTTAATGCATTGAAAAAATGTATTCAGGAAATAATTCAACGCTGCAAGATATATATTAATATAGCCTAAAATTCAGGTCAGAGAATAGACGCAAATCTACACCTGGAGCATTTTTGTTACTCACAATACTTACATGTCCGGATTCTAACTAGAGGTCTGCCGAGTATTCGGTTATTGAAACACGACCATAGTTGTCGAACTGGAGAAATATAAGAATTGTTTCTTTGTGAAGAATATCCACGTGAAAATAGAATAAATACAACTACCAGATCGTTGATGTGGTTTTCGCGATTAAACTCTTAATTCAAAGTAAATCGATTGTAACTTCACAGTAAACAATCTATCTGTTCGGAATAGTGTTTGTCCATTCCCTCCTTCAAACTATTTGAAAACCTCTGCACATCCTTCTACAACTAAACACGCAAGACAAGGACAAAATCCTGGAACTATGTTTATCCTGCTCTTACGACGTCACCCAATTGTATATGCATAATTAATGAGCGGAACGCCAGGATCAAAATGCCTTCGCTTGGACAGACTACAATTAATTTATAACGAATATTCGAGGAAGCGTAGCCGGAAGCGGCGGGCTAAAGAGGTAGGGGTTAACAAACCGGACGTTAAAACTGGAATTGAGGCAAGACCGACAGTTAACCAGGATTTGGAAGCCGTTAGCATGGCGACAAAAACAATACTATGGGAACTAAATAGGCAAGGGATCAAGAGCTGTTTTTTCTAGTTAACACGGATAAAAACTGAATATCATGACAATGCCAATGGATATTTGCCCCAAATAAACTTGTCTTGAGAAAAAAGCAGGAAAATGTATGTATACACGTAGTGGTAACCAATTTTTCAGTAGCACTTCTAATCCATTAGATTTGATATGTATCGTGCTCAAGGATGACAAATGACTATGTTGCCATGCAACAGTATAATACAATGATCTTCTGTAATGTGATTGACTTCCGTATCCGTGAGTTATAGTTGCTCCAATTTGATTGGCCATAAACACTGAGTTATGAGTAATAATTCACAGATCTTGGTGATGAATAGCAGATCCAAGCAAGAAATTGAACTGAAATGAACTTATCCTACAAAGTGCTGAGTAGAAATATTCAAACAATGTTTATATGGAAACCTACACATTCTGATCAATGAACATAGGCCGAACAAAAACTGAAAGTGCAGTCAGGGCATTAAAATTTCGTGATGAACTTCCATCAAAAAATTAATAACAGACGACCTAGTTGAAATTTGCTAGTCCAACTTTCCAACTTCTCATTTTATAATGCAACAAAAGTTCTTAAGAGATCAAGATAACCCTCCCTCAAGTAACTCAATTGAAAGAAACTTTTGGAGAATACTTATAAGTGTGTTCATTTACAAATTTCCATTGAATAGACAATATGGTCATCATAGAATATACTCAATTCCACTATAAAATGTTTATAAATTCTATTGAAATCTCACAAGGAGAAGTAGAGTACCGTTCCAATACGTCTGCGACATATCTTCCCTAATAGCTTTTTACACCTAATCTCTGAACAGGCTCCTATCATCTTTCAAAATAAAACTTCGACTGAAAGGAAACTCTTCTAGAAATTCTCTAAATAGTCATCGGGTTTCGAGCAGCAGTTCACCTAATTGGTTAGAGAGTATTTTCCTCAATTCGAATAACTCAATTTTCATTGATAATAAAATCACAAATTAATCTGCACTGTATCGTGAGTGCGTTGGAAGTCCTCAATTAATTTGTTTGAGATGCAAATGCCTTCCAGGAGGAGTATCTACAGATTTCATGCTGGAGTGCATACAGAGAAAAGGGAGAGGGAGGTTCTTAGAAGATCTTTCGAGGGGTTGAGGATATGTAACAAGATACAAACCTCAAAGAGAAGTAGTGACATGAGTTATGAGTGTTTTTGATATAGAGGAATGATAGAAGACGTTGACATCTTGCAGTGAAATTCTGTATTAGATTACAAGTCTCTGAGAAATGCTTGATCAAACTCTAAGTTTTGTGTATCTATCAATAATTGATTGAGTATTGGAATTGCACTTACTCTAAACGAGCAGAAAGTTCGTAATCCGAGCCGAAGGCGGGGACAACGGGTTGCGAGTGGGAAATACGCAATTCCAAACATGCTGTAGATCATGTTTTCCTGAACAAGATTTTGGAAACACCAGGCATTCCGAAGAAAATTTCAAGACTTTGAAATGTCAAACGTAGAACCAGAAATCAATATCAGAATTGTGAAAAAGTAACTATATTCACCAAACTGATAGCTCCTGATTCCATGAGAATGATAAAGGAATGATTTTGAACGATATACTCCAGTTATTCACTGAGCAACAACTATTGAATGTATGTATAATCAGCAGAGGATACTTAAATCACAGAGTAATCAAATAGTTCTTATTGCTGAGCAGTTAACAATCTTTCAAGAAAGAACATCAATGTAATCTTAATTAAGATTCGTTAGAAGACCTGAATGGATTTTGAAGTTCTCAAAGAGTTTTTATTATAATCTCAATTTGATTCACTTTCGTTCAAATTACAATAGATAGACGGATCTGATTAGATGCGTTCTTTATGAAACCTGAATGTGAAGAGCATAGACCAGTTATTGTATTGATAATGCTCCCATAGAAAGGTATTAATTATGGCGTACACCTTAACTTAACAAGTATCCAGAATCATCGCTAGGAATCATATTCTTCCTAAATAATGAATATTTTTGTTGATTTATATGAATGACTTATCAAAAAGTATCCATTGTCTTGGAATTTTTCAATCCTGGAGAGAAAATAGCATAGTAAAACGAATTTAGATTATATAATGACCAGTTAAAGCTCGTGGAGAAAACTGTGGAACTGCAATTTAGTGTATGGCCACATTAAATGCGAGCGCGTGTGATTTTGGAACGTCCGTGCACGTACGATATTGTGTCCGTCTCATTGGAGGTTATATTATTTCTGTCCGACTGGCAAGAGCCGAACGAGCAGTCTCGTGAAATGGAGCAGAATTTGTTTAATTATTATTCACTTATCAAAAATAATAGTGCTTTGGAATTGACGATTGTGAAACAAGAATGAAAATATCGGGTGACTGAATTATACGTATAAAGAGATAAAAATGGAAAGAATATAAACATTTAAAAAAATTGGAGAGACAAACTGAGAAATTCTTTGAGTATTTATATACTATATAAAATACTATACAAATCCATACTAAACTGGAAAAATACTCAAGTCTCCGAAAGTGTATTAGACCTAGAAAGAAACTAAATGTAACACACAGCATAATTTTCCAACTATAATCTTCTTGTGGTATTCCTTAGAATTTCAATCCGATAATGATTTTTTTCAACTCAATACAACAAATTAGTTTTTCAATATCCATTCCTTGATTTGAATTGCCCAGATAGGCTTGCACAATAAAACAAGATAAATCAAACCAGTTTGTTTAGCTCTGATAGTCGTGCGATAGCATACGAGCGCGTCAGACAAAATCATTTGCACTATACCCATTCGTGTTTATTTCAAAAAGTACATCTAAAAAATTGCACGGGCTCGCATTTAATGACACCACACACTACTTGATATTATCGATAAAATTCAATGAAGTGTATCGCTTCTCTACGAATTCTTTCTTTATACTTGTACATAAATCTTGAGTTTAATGTCAATAGTTATCCCCCAGTTTTTGAGAAAGATGAAAAAATATTTGAATGGAACTGTGAGCTTCACAGCTCCAGCGGCTTGGTGTCTGGCTCCATTCGGACCTATATTCAATCAGAAGTGGACATATTATTGGGACATTATTTTGGATTTGGAGAATTGATTTTGCAGAATGGAGAATCCTTTTAATCAGCTATGATTTTTCCAGGTTCTAACAATTACCTTTCTTGAAACGGAGGTTTGTATAACTAGTTAGTACTCCACAATACCTTGAGGAGAGCAGAAAGCCTTTATTGAGATATCAACGCTCAAAAATGGCAGATAATTCAAGATTTGCTGTTTGGACAAATTATCTGGATTAGAGAGTTATATCCTAATAATCCATCGTAGTGTCTAGATTCAGCTCCTCCAGACAATGATGTCTTAGGGAGATCGAGGAAGGTTGTGACAATTTTTACTTCAACCAACATATCTCAGTTAAGAAACATTCTACATCTATGAACTGTATGACTCAATTTAGCTTAACCCATACTGTTTAAGAAGCGATCATCAAAACTCATGAAAGTATTCAAGTGTCAGAGAGAATCTACAGAAAAAGAAACTTTTCCCCGTGTCACGACTCTCCTGGTAGCAAGGTAAGTTGTAACAAATACCAAGGTAAGTTGTGATATCTATGTATTAGACTATTTGGTGAATAAAAAGTACCATTATACAGAGTGATCAATAATGATTGTCTGTCACGTGACTAGCAAAAGTTCGCAATATGATCAAAACTATCTTCATGGAATAAAGTTAGTATAAATTTATTTATTTTGTTAGCTACGTTACCGACATTTCAAGAACACAGTGACGTATATTTTGCGTAGTTTGTGACGGATTTATCCATAATCTGATTTAAAAAACAAGGAAGTAGGTGAATAGCTGTATTATTGAAAATTTATTATTATTCTACCAAATTTTCAGGTTAAAATAGTGTTTTCAGAGGAACTGTCATCTGCCACTTGAAGCTCACTATCTCAAGCAGGCGGCAAAGAAAAAATCAGAACAAGGCGGCACAGACAATCATTTTTGATCACTCTGTATTTGCACATTCAAGGCACTGAACTCACTCATCTTTTAATTTGCTATTGGCAAAGGGCTCAAGGCAACACAAGCAAAAACAATTATTTTCTGCATCTTCTTCGTCTTCATGCTCTTCATCATCAACTTTACTTTTCTTATTAGTCTTCTCCTTTTTCCTGGCTTCTTTTCCTTCTTCATTTGAAACACGTTTTCTCACATTCTTCATCTTTCTACTGGCTTTTATAGCAGCAATTTGATCCTTGGTAGTTGTGTCAGTAAGCACAGCAGATTCGACCTTGCGTCTATTTGGTTGTTTTTTTTTTTAACGGAGCTGTTGACAATGACCAAAGTGATTATTGCGAGATTACATTAGAAGTGGTGGCAATAGGACTACGGGCTGTAGACTTGGGGACAACGGGCTCTTTGGCATTATAGCTCAGAATACATGGACTACTGGAAGATGTCATGTCCTGATCTAAAGACATATTTGAAGTGGGGTTTTTTGCTTCTATGTTAAACTTTCTGACAGCAATGACATCGTTCTCAACAATACCGATATTTGAATTTGGAGAGAGAGTTCTTTCTTCTGGGTTTTCCTCAATTAGTCCTTCGTTCATATTTATTTGGCATTCTGAGACAAAGAAGTAGCAATTCAGCATGCAACATTACACAACAAGATAGGGAAAGAAGCTTACCCGAAAAATAGACAAAAATAGGAGAGCTGTGACAGGCTGTCACAGCTCGCCTAGTTGAAAGCAATTGTGAACCGGTCAGAATAACAACTTGTAATGTCGAAGCAAAATGTCAACACAAAAAAACAGTATCACGCTATAAAACTTGAAAAACTAAAGCATTTGAGAAAAATATCATAACTGTGTAAACATAATACGTAAAAGTGCATCGTTGACGCGTGTTGCATCAAATAGCGCGTCTCAGAAGCGACAAACGCGCGTTGTTGTCACCTTGCTAATGACCATAGTTTCCGAGAAATCGACTATGTCACAACTCTCCTAGGTCTCCCTACTGTAGATAACACTACCAATCGCTGTCAAAACTTCATTCACTAATCTTTGTCTCACTAATAATTTCTGCTATCCGGTATCATCTATCATCAATAATAATTTATATGTCAATCAGTTGAATGAGACAGTAATTTCCACTATAAATATTTAATTGTGTGTGACTTAGGCAGTATGACCTCATTGTGTGGACTTCTGATCTCTCTCTCTATCTTTCAATTTATTTATGTATTCATTTATTGATCATTCTGTCTACAGGTTGAAAGAACCCAATTACAGAGGAATTATGAACATAAATAGATACAAATAGAATATTTCAAACGAAAACAACAAAAGAATTGTCAGATACACAAAAACCTAGACAGATACATGGATTTCTGTCAACGAGTCAAGCTAGAACGGGTGTTGGAATAAATTTCCTTCAACACTGTTATGGAATTTGCATATTCCATAACCAGAAATAATAGCCCGTATTCTGTAACACAATCAATAACTTTTTATCGATCGATAAGTTTTTTGACAAATGGAAACAATTGTAACAAGTAAATATTCAGAGTTTTTGTCAGTGCTACCCATGTTCATTGGCTGAAATAGATAATGATCAATAAAAACTTATCGATTGAGTTACTGAATAGCTCCATATGTTGGAACAGGTGACATTCCACACGTCGTGCAAAAATAATATTCTGTACCTGCGTAGAATCATTTCAACGAATTAGAAGCTGTTATTTTGGTAACTATAGTTACGTCTCAACAATTCAGATATTCTTGTCTGGTTTACGTTTGACGTTTCATAATTTCCAAAGTTTCGTCTGGAATATTAGTGAGTCTCCAAATTCTTGTTGAAGAAAGTATAGTCTACCACATGTATTCGAATGGCGTATTCCACATTCGCAAACCGTGAGATTAGGGCCATTCCAATACTTGTTGTAGAATATATTATTAGACTAGAGAATTAGAGGTGAAACATTTTTATCTAAGAATGAAGAAACTACATAAACTTTGTCTTGAATGAACTAGACTGTTTGTGGTATATGGGAAGAAATTGAAGATGTGGAATCAAATGCTTCAATCTATTTATTATATTAGTTTTTGATATGAAAGTTTATACGTAAAGATTCCGCCAGCTACGGATAATTTAATAATATCAACAGTATCAGTTCGAACAGATCAGGCCTTGCGGATAGCACTATAGAAATTTCTGTGAAATTTACTGACGGTTGACTCTTTGTTTATTCAGTCCTTTTTAGAAATTGTACCTAATGCATCAAATTAAGATAAAAGATAGCTATATCCTTTATGCAAATAAAGATGATAAATTCCACCCTTCGCAAAATCTTTACGATAATGAAGGGGTTAAGTTTCTTCGAGTTAAATATAAAACAGCCCAAATTGAATTTTCTCGTTTACTTGATCAGTTAGGAGCAACCAATTAACCTGATATCTTGTTCTCGGTGAAACTTAGTAAACAAGAACGTTGAACCTTCGTCGCCTAACTCCCACTACAAAACCAATCACAAGCAATTATAACCATCCGTAAAGTAAACTAAACTTAATTACCTCACCAATCCAGTTATAGAGTTATTAGTTTAACGTTAGGTGAGGTGCACAAAACATCAGTTAGAAGCTGCCATTCGTTTCCTTAGCAAGGAGAGAACGATCAACCATAGAACTAAAGATAGATTCAGGCAATGTTTTCCATGAAGCAATCGCCTACTGTGAGAGAAATATAAGAAAGCGTATTGTTTGATTCTGTGCGACTGCAGAGTCGTTCGGTTTTTGAAGAAATAACGTAACAATATAGTCAATAGCAATCAGTTGGTGTATTAAGGATCAACATTCGTCGTTTGAAATTTATTTTCCAGAAGTCTTCAGGTCGACATTCCAGCATTTTTCTTTTTTTCAAACACAATTTATCAAACATTTGTTTTCCCACGTTATAGTCTCTTCAAGAAAAGGGTAGATAGTCTACTCCCTATCATCAGGCAGAACTTTTGGAGAAGGGGATGTAACCTCTGAACAAACATGGTCCTTCAGAAGCAGAGAAACTGCACTCCAAGACTTTGAAAGAGCTAAAATCTGAAGAAAAACCTCAAGCTTGTTAGGTTAGGTGTTAGGTCTCCTGTCAGAGGACTGAAGACCACCTCTTGAAATAAAATTAGCCTATATTGAAATGTGAAATTTTAGGAAATTTCCAAATATGTTGTGAAAATGGAATAGTTGTAAATGAATTACAATACTTGACTGCTGTATGAAAGTTGAATTTCATCTGATCCTAACACTTGCTTAAGCCCTTTATTCTGAGTCTTCTTCTTCTGAAAGAAGCGTCAATTTCAAAAATTATATACATACTATTTTGTCATAACTTCAAAATATCGCTGCGCTTCGTATCTACAATTCATGTTCAAGGATGTTAACATTCGTCTTCTTCGTCCTTATAGAATTGAACACATGATTAGCACTATTGGGAATTGAAGAATTAACGTCAAGAAACGGTTCTCATGAGACCTGATTCGTAAGAAGCCAACCGGGTATTGAACGGGAGTTTTAGTTGGAAATAATTGGCTACAAAAAGCAGCATTATGTTCTTGAAGATTTCAAATTGTTATTTCATGATTGAAGTAGTCTGGTTATTAGGAAACATAGCGAATTTACTGGTGCTACTTAAATGTAATACTGTTATCAATTTTTATTGTGCACATAACATTTTTGAACGTCAATGAAGTCATTGTTTCCGTAATGCAATCATAATAAAAATATCATTGTAAATGTTGAAAATAATGGTGGATGAATCCAATGTTTTTAATGTTGCAAATTGACTTTTATGTATGCAATCTTGCAAATAGAGTATCTTGTATTGAAATAACTGACTATTTTTATTTGAGATCATATCGTTTCGTATGAATTGAATTTTCTCTGCTAATTATGCTGTTAAATGATGCACAAATTATCTTATCATTCATATATATGGAATATTAATTTAATCATAATGGTTTTGTTGATTCACTTGAGGTTTTAAGTCAAGTTATGAACCAAATAATCGAATCACAATAAGATTTTGTGACAAATTGATGTCACGAGTGAAATCGTAGAGAAAAATGTGAAAATATAATTCGATCGTTAGACAATGAAATTTGGTTGCAGTGCCGTAAAGTGTTTGCAAATTGTGTAGAAACTATAAAATGTCTTTGACGGACAGAATGTTCATCAGAGAAGTGTAGGATTAGTCTCTTTGTTCTAATTCAGCATTGTCTAAAACAAAAGTTTTTATATTCAATAACAAATTTTATGAACAAAGTGAAGGCTTACCCATGGGTGCCCCTCTATTTGGCACTTTGGCAGAAATCTTCATGAAAAATTTTGAACATGAACTTTTTAATAATTCTACAGTTTCAGTTACCAATGCTAAATTCTGGTATCGTTACGTTGATGATGTTCTGGCCCTTTGGACAGGCACTATGGAATAACTAGAAATATTTCATACAGCATTAAATCTCTTACATAACAACATATCTTTTACCTTAGAGACAGAAGTAAATGAACAAATAAACTTTTTAGATCTTAGAATTATTAGATTACAACATGGTTTCAATTTTAATATCTACCGCAAGCCAACTCAAACCATAGACTCAATTAACAACAATTCCAATCATTGCAAAGAACACAAGTTGGCAGTTTTCAAGTCACACATTCATAGAATGTTGTCATACGACTTAAATGTCTCAGATATCGAAAATGAAACTAAAACTCTGAAACAAATGGCCATAGCAAATAATTTTCATCCAAAGATTGTTGATAACCTAATACACAAAAAAAAAAAACATTTTCTTAAAAACAGCAGCTTATAACGGTTTAAACATTGAAACAAACACATTTTTGCGTATTAGCTTACCCTTTTTAGGAAATATAAATTATAGAATAAGAGCAATATTCAAACAATATAATATTGACCTTGTGTTCTAATCGATGACATGCCTTGGTAGAGAGTTGTGTACAAAAATTGACAGGAAGCCACACTTGAGAAGTCGGGGGTATATCGGTTAAGGTGCGCATGCGGCAGCAATTATATTGGCAAGACTGGGCGGCAATTTGTCACTAGGGTAAAGGAACATGTGCACTGTATTAAAAATAACAACAACCAATCTAGTTTTGCAGAACATATATTAGATACAGGACATGATTTTAACATTGATAACAACGTAGAAATATTACACATTAAGAACAATGGGAAAGCACTTGACTTTTTAGAAAACTTAGAAATAAGAAGATCTATTGCAGCAAACAGAGCGTTAAATTTGAATGACCAGTTGAATTTGAAAAATAGCGCGCTTTTGGAAATTTTACTAAATTTTGGCGCTGCGACAGGATTTCCCCGTCCTCCTCCAGTATAATCATGTTTTTCAAAAAAAATTTTGCACAGTCGTGCGTACTCAAGGCGCAGATCCAGATGAAAATCTTTTCATACATTATGAAACTTATTTTATTACAATTTTTACATGGTTGTTTTTTCCTTTATATATCTAGTCGACGTAGTTTTTCTTCTGTAGTTGTATAGTGTAAGTATTTTTTGTATATTTTTGAATATTTGTTTATTTATGTGACTTTTGTACATTGCTGTAGATTTACAGAAAATTTGTATGTGATTGTTTTTTCGTTCCGTTGTAGTCTAACCGGCTCTGAAGATGATTCTTTAAAGAATCGAAACCGGTCAGCGATTAAGCTAAAATAGAACAGTGTAGACAAGACTTTTTCAATTATTTGTTGAAACCTTGCCGTCCTTAGTTGAAATTGCTAATGGAAGCAGAAATCGATCGTAGCTGCAATAAAAGAGACCAGGCAAAGTAGTAACCGAGTCAGTGGGAAAATCAAAAGCCGGAAAGAGGCAAACAATAGAAGAAATAATAGCTGAAGAGATACATCCATGAAGAAGAAAATTGATGATTTCACGAAAAGTATGGGGATGGCAGCAGCTGAAGGAATGAAAGCAGTTAAAAAAATCGGTGCGAAGCAAGTGCAGATGGAGTTCGAAAAATTGATGCCTAATTCACTTGAGTAGAATATCAGGTCGAACAAGTTGAACATGATTTTGATGCAGAATTTGGCTTAGTTATCATCGAAAAGCTACAGACCCTCAATCTCATTCTTGATTGTGATTATGCAGCTATGCGAATGCAAAGTGTTCCAATGTCTACTCTTAAACTGAAACCGACGTCGTAAGGTGGCATGACATACTCGGAGGAATATTTTGCTCAATTTGAAATAATTTTGGAGAATATTGACTAAAGTATTGAGAAGAGAGCTTCAAAGTAGTTAGAACTGCTTCATGGAGAGCTTCAAAACCGTAAATAGCTCTGACAACATCCGAGTATATTGTGCAAAATCTGGTCGATGAAGCTTTCGCAAATTATCCTGGCTCAACACAGATACATGAGACAGTAAGACAGTTTATTGATGGCATTAGCGACGAGTTTGAACAAGTCATGCGGCTAGCAAATAAAAAAGACACTGATGGAAGCTCTCGAAATAAAGGCAGCTACGAAAGTGTCCATATTAGCAAAGTAGAAAAGTTGATTAGAACACAAAGATGAGGAAGAGCTCAAAGTGAAGAGAATCATCACAGGCAGTCGAAAACAAGAGCGGTCTTCTTCTCGATTTATGCACAATGTCATCACCATTAGGAGTGTGAAGATCGTCGATCTCCAGATGCAAATAATAGAAGCTAGTCTAGCTGAAGGGAGATTTGTGGAGAGTATGCCTTGTGATACCAATTATAAAAATTAACATGAGCAAGAAAGTCGTAGAAAATTTGGCAACTAATCCAGAATAACAGAATTTGAGCTAGATGGATCAATTTTGTCACTGAACGAGCTACAGTGGTCTCAGATGTTGATCATAAATTGGATGAAGATCGGCCAGAAGTCAAATTTCAAAGAAACATCCGCGTTAAATTCGATAACCAAGATCTATCTAGCTTAATATGACTCTGAGAGGAAGGAACAGCGTACTATGCCGACTAAGGGAGGAGAAGTAAAAAGAAAACTGTGCCAAAAAATTTAGGCGAAATAATTTAAGGGTAGCTGCGTGACGATAATAGCGGTGGATGTTCCGGCATTAAGAAGGCTGTTAAGAGAGTTCGTGAATATTTCTGATAGGTTAGTTGTCTAGAAGACGTCGAGGAATACTGGAAGGAGGATAATTTGCAAAAACAGCTGTAGTCTCACGGTTCATCCTCAAAAGCGGAAATTTGTGCAAAATTGTCGGTGATTCTGCTCAAAATGGCAGTTCCTACTCTATTTTCTGTATGGAAAGTAGACTTTCATGAGAAACTCTACAATAAAAGATTTATCGTATACTTTTATTGAGCAAGTTTATTAGTATTTTGAACATCTGGGGATTATTTTGAAACTCCTTTACAACACTAAAGTGCCGTTTTATCTCTCGTCATATATTGGTCTTGCTTCTAAGCAGTCAATATTATGCCTTATCATTTGAACTCAATTTGAATTTATTTTTCAATTTCAATGAGAAAATATGCCGGTCTGAATATTACATATTCCTCATCCATGAGTGAACGGTTGTAGAATAATAATTGTATTTGTAAAAATGTAAGAAGAATTCAGTTAGGCTTTAAGCGATTTAAACCCCAGATATCCACCTCCTAATAAATTTATTTGGTGGATAATAACTATGGTAACAATTGTTCAGACAATTGTTGCCATAGTTATTATTCACCAACTAAATTTATTAGGAGGTGGATATCTCGGGCCTTAGTGTAATTTCAAATTGTCATTTATTTAAACACATAACGACGTTTCGAGAGACAAACTGCTCCTATCATCAGCTCTAAGGCTCAGTATTTCAGTGTTCGGATTACGAAGACTGTGGATTAATTTTCGTAGCAACGATTGTAAAAACAATTGATACCATCATAGTGATCAAGCTTTGTTTAAGTAATCTATAGATTAAAATGAGCCTGAAATACTGGGCCCAAGATACAAATATAATTGTAACATTTAAATTTAAGTGTTCTTGCTGAATAATATTGAATGTGCAAAAACTGAAAACGCAAATCCATAATCAGAGCCCACATCCGAGGCGATGTCACAGTTTGAAGGTAAGTGAACACCAATGAATTTTTTCCAGGTAATAATTGAAGTACAGACAACGTACAATTTCTATAATAAAATCAAAGTGAATTATTTGTCCTTCTGCGGTTTTTAGTGGAGTACCATGAGGTTTAAACCTCAGAACCCGGATCCACTGAACGAATTTTTATAAAACCATCTGGAATATGTTGTTAACACTAAATACTATAATGTTCACCCATTAATTTTTTTCGATCCCAGCTTTTTACTTACTTGTACAAAGTAACAAGTAGGTATTGTGGAACTGATAAAATTCACCTATCGAAATTTTGATGGATATATCCGTATTAAGCCCCTATGAATCCATTTTGACTATTTTTGGTTTGATGTCGATACGTATGTTCGTGCGTGCGTAACACGCAAATCTCAAGACTGGTCAACGTATAATGTTGAAATTTCATATTCAAGACTGGTATAGGGTGTTGATTTGCACCTCGCATTATGGTTGCAATCGCCTGCACCGGAAGTGCACTTTATATAGCACTTTTTTTAATTTTTCGCATAAATCCAGATTGGTCAGTCGTAAGATACTGAAATTCAGTATCTGAACTTGATCTAATATAAGAATAGTTATCTGCTATTTTTGAATGAATCGGTCAGGCCGGAAATGCACTTTACTTGAAACTTTTTTTCAATTTTTTGCATAAATATTGAATGATCCGTGATAGCATAATGAAATTTCGTATGGAGAACTTCTATAACATCTTATTGTACATCTTGCATTATGATTGCGATCGGCTAAACTGAAAGTGCACTTCACTTGAAACTTTTTTTTAATTTTCCGCAATAATTTAGAATGATCAGCCATAGGATACTGAAATTTAGCACTTGAAATTGCTGTAGCATCCTAATGGTCATCTTCTATTTTTGTAATCATCGGCTGAGCCGGAAGTACACTTTATATGACAAGACTTTTTGAATTTTCCGCATAAATTTTAAACAATCAGTCGTAGAATATATAAATTTTGTATTAGGCACTTTTATAATACCTAGTTGTACATCTTGCATTATGATTGCTATCGACTGAGCCGGAAGAGCACTTAATTCAAAACATTTTTTCAATTTTCCGCATAAATCCAAAAAGATTGAACGTAGATTGTTAGAATACAGTATTTAGGATGATTATACTGTCTAGATGCTCATATCCTATTTTTATTGAGATCCATTATACCGGCAGTGCACTTTACTTGACAGTCTTTTGAAATTTTTCGCATAAATTCGGAACGATCAGGTGTAGAATATTGAAATTTGGTATTTCAGTCTGCTGTAGCATCTGAATGATTGCATACTATTTTTATAACAATAGACTGAACTGGAAGTGTACTTCAGTAGGAATTCATTTTTTAATTTTGTGCATAAATTCAGATCTGTTGGCAGTCGTAGAATTTTGGAAATCAATATTTAGGAATGTTGTAGTATAAGAATAATGGCCCACTGTTTCCATAGCAACTGACTTGGCTGAAAGCGCATTTTACTTGACAGATTCTTAGAATCTCTTGGGTAAATCCTAAACGATTAACTGTGGAACGATGAGATTTTGTGTTTGATTATATATATCCAAGTAAGTCACGTGATGTTCACGTAGATTTTTTATTATTACAATGAGTAATTATCAATTTTTCGGAGTTTTCATTAATTTCTTTTCAAAACTAGAGTTTTTTTGCGTTCAAATTTATATTTTACAGAGAATAAACTAGTATGAACTTGTCCTTGAGGCCTCAAGGGGCTTCAGCTGAAATCATCATTTTTTTGTATTAACTGAAATCTGAAAATGCTGAAATAAATTGATATCATCAGTTATCTCTAAGCAAATAATGAATCCAATATTAAACCAGTAACCCTACAAGAACAGAACTTTGTACAAATATTGCGGAAGAATAAGGGAGGTCACAAGATGAAAATCGAATATTAATATGTATTTCTTCATAAGTTATCAATTTAGGATATGAAAATACTAGTTGAATTATGGGTCGCACTGCTATCTTCGAGACAGAAAAATATTTCATCACAAAACCAGTTGTCTTATATTTATGAAACTTCGTGTGAATATCAAGAAAGAATAGTAGTAACTGTAAAATAATATTTAGTTGTCAATAAATCTCCGTTCATAAATTATAGAAATAGAATCTTAAAATACCAATATATTTATGAGTCGCATTGGCTCATTCGGAACAAATAATCAGTTCCTCTCGAAATCAGTGGTCCCAGATCGATGAAAATTTGATTTAATATTAAGAAAGCATACAAGTTATCGTGTAATAAAACTAATCCAACAGTCGGTTTTTGTTTAAAAGTTATTGGCATGGAGTCAGTAACTGCCAACAGTTTGATAAGTCGCATACCTTTAAAACATTCAATCAATTTATTTCTCGACTATTGGTTCGAAATCAATAAGACTGTATGAATACCAAGGAGGCATTAAAGTTATTTTCCAATCAAATCAGTCCGACAGACTGTTTTTGTTTAAGATTTATTGACATGGAGTCTGTATCTGCCAATAGTTTGACTTTTAATGCAATCAGTCAATTTTTTTCTCGACTAGCTATTCAAAATCAATAAAACCTTATTTGATTATTGAAGAAGGATACGAGAGCTTACAAAATAAAATCTGATCCTCAATAACCTCTTTTTTCTCATTTTATTGACTGAAATCTGAATATACTGAAATAAATTGAAACTCATCAGTTACTTCCAAACAAATAATAAATTCATTATTGAACCAGAGGCTCCACAAAAACAAGACTTTGCATTGATATTACGGAAAAATTAGAGTTACCACAAAATAAAAATGATGTGTCAATACATTTATGTTCATGAGTTATCTATTTGGAATCTGAAAGCCCCCGACTGGAAATATAAGTCGCACTGCCTCCTTCGAACAAAACAAAATTTTATTACAAAACCAGTGATCCTATAATTATGAAACTTTGTTAAAAGTGTGAAATAATATTTAGTTGTCAATGAATTTTTGTTGATGAATTATAGACATAGAATCTGGAAATATCAGTAGACTTATAAGTCGAATTGCTTCGGAACAATTAATCAGTTCTTTCCTCAATCAGTGGCCCTAAATCAATAAAACTTTGTACGAATATCAAAGAAGCATAGGGGTTACTGTGAAATTGAATTTTTTTAACAAACTATTTTCTATGAAGGAGAAAACTTCTCAGAACTCATTTTTTAATGAATATATATTATTTGGAAAAATTCTGTATATAAAATTTGTTAGGAACACAACGTTTCAACAGCAAAGTGCTGCCTTTTTCGAGTGGAGCGTTGCGTTTCTAATAAATTTTATATACAGAACTTTTCAAATAAAACATATTCATTAAACTTATTTTGTTCAAGAGTTATTGATATAAGATCAGTAGCTGCCAATAGGTAATAAGTTGAGCGAATCGCCTTGAAAACAACTTTTTTTTATTGTGAATTTGTCAATTTTAGTTTAAAACTTTTAGATTAATATTAAAGTCACTCTATAAACTATAAATATCATTTATTGAATATGAAATCAAAATCTTTATTGCAAAATTTTTCCATCATATTTTTCTCCTTTTTCAATCAATTGTTGTTATAAATTGTTGTTATCGAGATCGGAAAATTTTGAAGAGTAAATTTTTTTATTTAAGCTTTTAGCAATGCAATCGGAAAGGTCTTATGAAAATCCATTCAGTGGAACCGGTTCCAAGGTTTTTACATTATTATGTCTAACGTTACTCCACTATTTAGACAATTATGGTATTATGGATGTAAGGCCCAGTTATACAGTCTAAGCTTATCCAAAGTTTAGTAAAACCAAGTTTAATTCTCATGGTTACAATTGCTGAAATAATTGTAACCATAGAAATTAAATTTGGTTTTACTAAACTTTGGATTAGCTCAGACTGTACAACTGGGCCTTGGAGTGATCGACATCTGAGCTTATATCACAGCAAATGAATTTCAACAAAATATCTTACGCAAAAAAAATATTGTTAAATTACTGGGTTTGAGTGCAGTAGCTCCCATTAAACAATTCAGGGTTGCCAGAGCAACAGATTTGCCTGAGTATCTTAGTGATGATGTGCTTACTACAGAAATATCAAACTTGTCAGCATATTTTCCACAGCTATTGATTCAATAATAATTTTATAATACGGTATCAATATCCCAATAATTTTCCATTATCTTGATGAAACAAAATTACCTTATCTGTTGAGAATCGTCTGAATTGTGATACAATGGTTTTAAGATCACTTACCTGAAACAAAAAATAAATTATTAATATTGATACATGCCACATCCTTCTCCATACAATATGGATCAAGTCATGATATTAAAGTAAAATTCTCCAATTATTAAAGTTTAGTCTTCACAATAATTATTGAATATGTGCTTATTGTGTAGTATCACAGCTCACGCTCAAAATTCTAGTAGCGCTAACATCGCGCCATGATGTATAAATGCTGAAATACAGTTTCCCAAGAATAAACCAGTTGAAATAAGCAAGATAGATTGACTTTTTGCAAGTTTCAGTTCTTTTGGAATTCTCTTTTATTTCTGTCAGAAGTTTGATAGTTATTGCTTTTTATCCTAAATCGAGTGATTTCAAGCAGAAAATTCCTTGAGCCTGCCCTGCCGCAGCGGTGAGATATGCCTCGTAGACGAAGAACATACATTTTTCATGAAGTTCAGACAAGAATATTGATACATGTATTAATAATTCATTGAATGCCTGAATTTTCTGAAATTATTATTGACCATTTCATTGTTCGCGCATACTTAACCGATCAGAAAATAGTACTTTCGATCTCTGGCAGTTAATATAACAATGACGCAAAAGTGCAAAAAGATTCTGACTTTACTAGTGCAGCAGTTCCAAATCGAATTGTATCGAGAGAATAGGTAGATGATTGGTTCTATAGTTTTTATCATTATAAATGCAGCCGTGGTGGAATCATATTCTATTTGAAATATGAACCATCAACATAAGAAATAATATCGCCGGATAAAATCACGTTTTGACTTATTGTTGAAGTTGAAATATGGAATTTCTCTTCTTGAAATTCAATTAAATATTTTTCATCTTTCTTTCACAAACGCTCACGTTCATATCGCATGCTGTTTTCGACTTTAATATAGTGTAATCCCGGTGTTTTGTCAGGGATGTCAAGAAACAGAAGAAGCAGAGAAACAGTTGAAATTCTGGAGATAGGAGCAGTTTTTTCACTAACAGAAGGAACAGAGAAGTATATATGTAGATAAAGTCCTTTATGTTAAACGTCAGGCTGCATTGTGCGCAATATTTGGATCACCAGACATCTTTAACCCTTACCATATCTCGCTGAGAAGGATTACATTCAGGAGAACATAGTCGGAGAAAATGAAACTTTTACTGGGCTCAACTCAGATACAAATCAATTATATTCAAATGTCTATTGAAATAATCTACTACACACACTTTCGGACAGAACACGAGGATATTTTTTTTATATGTGTTGCTATTTCATAGACAGTTTCTTGAGAGAGCACAACCTTATGATTTTGAATCAACTTATGTGACTTTATATTTAATTGCATGACATAAAAGTTGTTGGGTAATGATCTGAAGATTTGGTATTTTGGATTGTAAAGTATTTTATATGTGCTGGAACTTGAGTGAAATGTCGTGGCAGCAACTAAGAATTACAAATTATTCTCAGGGCTGCTGCTGCGCTGCTGATCATGATGACGGATAGCAGCACAAATTACCATCATTGTTTTTGACACGCCAACTTTTCATTTCAGAAGGAAGTCTCAACAATACCAGCTACAATCTATTTCTTTTATTTCAGTCAGGTCTCAGAACATATAAAACACAGAAAGCTACTAATATGGAATAGTTATTCAAGTATTAAGGTCAGTAAGTACAGTTTACCAATTGATGATAATAGTTTGGAGGTCGAGCCTTGGCGAGGTGTCTAAATATTATGCAAAATTGAATTACTATTGGTGATTGTTTATTTGCTGTCAGCTGTCAAGTTTGACATTTCATTGTGAATATTCAATTACAAGTAGAAAAAAATAAATGAATAGTTTTGTTGGAAGTTCACAATTTTTTTCTTACCACCTTTGCCCATTGGCGGTAAGTCAGCATAATCATAGTAACCACAGCTTGCATGGTGAAATCAACATACCACCCCGAATAAAGGTTCGATAAACACATGGAAACACCAAATGGTGCAAAGAAAGTATTTATATTCTGTCAGAAAGAGATGCCCTAATCGGCTTTCCTGCATAAATCTCTATCTTAATCGCACTGAACCTAGAACTTCTGAGACTATCTGCAATTGAACACTAAGTTGAACTGTACTTGGAATTGCAACAGCCCTTGGCGCTAGTTTCGCTGCTCTTATACATCCAGATCTAAACGTCTGGAACTTGATACTTTGTAGTAGATTCATTGCACTGTCACTCCTAACGAGAATACATTCTCAAACTTGGATCGACGGCTAGTACCGTATATTATCAGGTATTTGTTTTTTTTTATCTACTTATCAATTTAGAAATTTTTATATAATTATTCAATAAGACAAGACAAATGATAGAATTGTACTCACATTTTCTGAGAGATACGTTTTTTCAGTGGGCAATAATGTGCTTCCATGAGTATAAACACCGACTGATTTAATCCATCAATGTATGGCTTTGCCATCACTTTTCCCGGACTATGCTTGCAATGATGAAACTATTTGTAAGTTGATATTCTGGAAATATCTCTTTGGTCTTAGGAATACCTTTTTCTGAAGTTTTTGAGTTTTTTTGAGTTGATGATTTTTTTGTAAAGCTGCGACCATCAAGTTATCACTAAGAATGAAATTAAGCGATTCAGCTGTAGGCACTTAATTAAACATAATAACAAAAAGATTAAATAAAACACTTGGTGTAAGTTTCACAACAAAATTATATTTCTTTATCGATTTCGGCTTCTTAGGCCATCATCAGAAGATGATTTACACCAACTATTTTTTTATTTTTTTGTCATCACTAAGATATTTAAAATATCGTCACACATAGCTTTACAGACGTAAAACAAGCCAACCAAACAGCAACGCCACGAAAAAATTCCTCGCAGTTTGAAGCAGAAACCGGACAAGCGGCGTCGCTTGACTATTTTCTGCACTATAATCAGAATTTACCGTATTGTCTATTTTCTATTAGTTGTCAGAGACAAATTCAGACCAAAATCTTATAAAAAGTGATGCCGCTGTAACTAGGGTATTAGGAAGGTATAATTTGTCTATCTTTTATTTAAAAAAAAATGACTTAAAATCCCTCCATAGATACCAATCGCTACCACTGTTTGAAATTCTTAGTTTTAAGCAAATATATGATCTTCGCAGATTACAAAAAAGATGAAAATCGCTTGAAAATTATCCAAATACAGACAGTAATTATTGGGTTGTACACTCATGAATACGACCGTAGTTACTTAGTAAAATATTCATCTTGTATTGCTAATCTTAGCTCAGCAACGCATGCACAATACTAAACTGTGCAACAGGAGATATTTAGTGCGGAATGTACAGGTTAGTATTAAATTCATCGATGAATATTGGCAGAAATGATGCACATAATTTTCCAATGAAATAATTATATAATTAATCAGTAAGTCTCCGCGATCAACCATTTAAATGCTGCAGCGTGTCCAATCTCAGATTTAAATATGTTATACATATTAATAATAATTAGTTGTCGGTGTTCGTAAAAAATGTGCATCACAAGTAGAAGTACTAACAGGGGTTCAGGTTTCGAAACATCCAATTCTTCTTCGTTCTCAGAAACATTAGCATTTAACCAAGGCCTAAACATTTTATTTCCGAAAGTAGAATAAAAACCACAAAATGAGAGAATGAAGCTAGCATGTATATTGCTGCACTAGATAATTTGAATTGAAATAGTAGCCACAACTAAAATATTTAGTTGGAATAACCAAAATTATTATTTCTGAGTAACAATATAAATTATAAAAACTCTGCACTATTAGAATCTAATTTAATTTGATGGATTATCTAAGTAACTAGCAATGATTGAAAGCAATAATTACTATTCTCGACAACAATTAACTCGAAGCCTCACCGATGTGAGGTAGCACTACTTCAAAATACAGATAGAAAAATGGAAATTATACGGTAATACTGTCCTGTAATATGTTTTATTCACAATCATTATAGTAATATGGCAATTCCTAACCTTTTGGAGGTTGGGAAGTATGTAATTTCCAACTGCAATGACTAGCTCACGGGTCGGAAGCGATACTTCCATCTCTTGGGTGGGAAATGTTTATGCAGGGTTGCCTAGCATCAGTCATAAGTCTTTGTTGGAGTAAAATAATTCGTGCTGTCAAAAATACCGATCATATAATTTAATGATCCAAATAAAACAATTAATATCGAAAAGAAGCGGATTTATGCTGCAATTCCGTGTAAATCTATGTATTATAAATTTGTAAATTATGAACAAAATCGCTATGAACTCACATCCGTAGCACTTTCGTTCGATTCGCTGTTATAACTTATTGATATCTGCACTAATCACAATTTCAATGGATACACGTATAAATAACTTGATTCATAAATCCTACAAATGTCAAATTAAATTTTTCAAAACATTCTTGTTTTCATAAACTACTACATCAATTTACTTTGTTGAAAAAAGGACGAAATTATATCAATTATTTCTTCAAGAATTAGAGATGATTGTGAATAAAATAGTATACATACTTCGGTGAGGATTTCATATCAGCCTCGAGCTATATCTGATCCTCGAGGCTTCGCCTCTCGGTCATATAATAAGCTCTCGGCTGTAATGAAATACTTCCCACCTCAGATGTAATATACTATTACTGAATAACTACGGTCGTGTTAATCAGGGTACAATCCAATCAACCCTGCTTGTACTTGAATAATTTTTGAAGCAATTTTCATCTTTCCTACATATTTTTTGTAATCTGCGAAGAGGATATATTTGTTTAAAACTGAGAACTCTAGACAGTGGCAGCGATTAGTGTTTATAGAGAAATTTAAAAGTCATTTTTTCAAATGAAAAATGAGCAAACCATACTTTCTTGAGTGTAGAAAACGATAAGAAAATCTTGGCTGCTCTAAAGTGCATGCCAAATTCATAATTTCGAAATCAAAATCATAAATTCGGGCTTTACGTTATATTGAAAACAATATGAATGTTCTTTGAAATTGAGTACCCAGGGATTTTTTGGGATGCTTATTGATAATTTGATATGAAATTTCTAAAATAAAAACGTACTAAGCCTTCTCATTCTCTATATTTTGAAATTTAATTGATACATTTTGGAAGTGTAAACAGATGATAATATGAACATGATTTTTTGGTTGATTAAGATCATTTTATAAAAATGGCATATTCAATAAGGAGGTCTCTAAAATGGATAAAAATTTGTCAGTAAATAAACACAAGAATAATGGCCGGTTTTATAAAAGACCAAGTAAATTCACTCCTAAAGTAAATCTATTTTATCAAACAAATCCTAATCAGTTTGTATTTTCTTATGACAACAAAATCATTGCTGTCAAATTATCGACTGTCATCTGAAAGAATACATTTTATTTACTATAGGAGTGAATTATTCTGCCCTTTATAAAACCGATCATAAGATGTATTTTATAAAACAAATGAAAGATTGATAAAATTTTTCTAATCAATTTGTACTATCTTGGTCTAGCACTGGAATTTTAGGTAAATTTCTACAAGCATCACCTGTTGAACAAAAACCACATATTGCTGCACTCAGTAGGTCTGTTGATTTAGAATTACTACAAGCTCTCCCACATATTTTTTTGCAATAATTGCAAAACAATATATCCAAACTAGATTGCGGAGTTGGCAGTTTTGTCATTTTGACAGTACTTGATGTTTACTGAATGTGTAATTAGAAAAATGAATAATATATTTTTAAAGCTCAGAGTTTCATTTTCAATTTTGTATTCTCCACACGACACCGTTGTCATTTCCAAAACAGTTTTTATCAATTTTTATATGAATCAGAAATTAGATCACTTTATATATATATATATATATATATATATATATATATATATATATATATATATATATATATATATATATATATATATATATATATATATATATATATATATTCATATATATATATATAGTAATCTAATTTCTGATTCATATAAAAATTGATAAAAACTGTTTTGGAAATGACAACGGTGTCGTGTGGATGCTATTAAAAAAATTATTATTCTAGAACATGAGTTCCATTATACAGAGACAATATTCATGATTTTGATTATTTTTACATTAAAAAGTGGAAGCTTAGTGATGATAAATGTACGACGATTTTATTTTTTTCATGCCTCTATCAATATTAATCTTCAATTTCATAAAAGTCAGTGAGAGTTTTAGAAATTATAACTTCTGGTCAAATTTTGTATGACAGAAGAAAAATCATTAAAAACTAATGGTTATTTCAGAAAGCTTGGCATCTCCACTTTGAGATACTTTTGTTTTGCGTACATTTTAAACAAAAATAATTTAGTTTTCCCCCGAACGCCTTGCTTGAATATTTGTATATTCGCTTTCTTATTTTAAATAATTTTTCATAATATTGAGAATTTTTTTTTACAAAAAATGCTTTATAATATAAATTTCACTAAAATTTCCCGCTCTTTCTGGCGGTGCTATTAGTTACTCGATTTCTCTCTATTTTTCGAGATATAAGGCAAAAACCAGATTATTGATTTAGCTTTCAAGCTTCAAGAATATGAACTCAACATACACTTTAGAGCTGCAAAGAATTTTAACCTATTTCTACACCCAAAAAACTACCAGTGAGCCCAGTTCCAGTTACATTACATTTTATGAGAGGTCAAAATCTCTTACAACTGGGCTATATAGATCTTGGATCTTGACGGGTAGATACCTATCTGCACTAAAATGTGCGTCCACCCCTAAAGTAGCACATAGTACCAATAACTTATTTTTGAACACAATGGCGTTTGACTAGTTTCTAAAATAATCGATTCAATTGAAAGTGCAAGTGCGGTTGGTAGCCGTCAACTTCAGATGAGCATAATTGTGGATGTAGGATAAACCACAGAGAAGATCATTGAGCTATGAGAATCGAGTACAATATTGGACCCCGCCTAGAAATTAACTAGTTTTTTCTGAGTCACCAGTATTTTGGAGACTTTGGCTATTTCATACATTTAATGCAGCTAGATGATAAAATTCAGTAAATAACTCTCATCAACTCCCAAATACCATATAATTATGTTCGGGTGACTCGTATATTCCAAAATTCCAGATATTCATGACGTAGTATTTGAAAAAGAATATTTTAAAATGTCTCTCACTGACCATGAGAAGTCCAGGATTCATATTTGGTCTCAACAAACACAGTGCTTCGTATTTCTATAGTTTGAAAATTCACGAAGTCAAGTCAATGATATCACAATCACCTCATGATTCATTGCAAACAGGTGTAAAAGACCCTTACTTCCAGCCATTTCAGTTGTATCGTTGTATTTATGCATATATTATTTCTTTGATAAGCACGTTCTTGTGTCATCTCCGACAAAAAGCACATGTGTCGTGTTTTGAACAGATCGTGCACTGTCTCCCGTTCTTGGTTACACAATGGCTATTGTTTAGGAGACAAACGAGACAAAGCTCGAGGTATCGCTTACACTAACAGAACTTTCACCAGAAGATTAATTGACAGTGAAGGTCAGATGAACGATCAGGATGAGACCCTAGTATGAAAATGTATTTTGTGTGAAGTAGCAGAAGGTTGATATAATAGATTGAGAGAATGAATACAGAGTAAAAGGCAAAACCGTCAAATATCGAATGAATTCTATATCTCAGCCTGACCTAACTTCTGAACTCCATTCACTTCCAAAAAATGTGAGACTGTAATGTTCAATATTCAATATCAAACAAACAAGTAGCTGAGTAAAATTCAAAATAAAATATTTATTATAGAGGTTACTATTATTATTGATGTCTTACAAAGATTTGATAGTATAAGATCAGAGAAAATAGTGATTTGAAGAGTGCATTGAAAATCAATAATTATTTTGTATATTAAATGCTAATTCAGAGTTAGAATTGAAATACCAATCAAATTTGGTCTGCTCCTATATTCACTATAATGAATAATATATTTGTGTGAACACGGCAAGCAATTCTTAGTGCTACATTTAAGAATTTGTCACGGAACGAACAAAGTACAGTGACCGACTTCTAAACATCAAATCCTTATACAGCTATAAATTCTTGTGATTGCAATTATTCGATCTGAAATAACCAAAAAAATTCTGGTAATTAGAGGCTCTCTCTCTTAGATCAATCAAATTTAATTTCCTGTAATATGACAACAAAACCATGAAAAATATTCGAGTAATTTGACAGCTGTCAAATCGCATTAGTCATGCAAGGAGAAAATTAATCCTCAACAAATGCCGAATTTAATGGGGATGGAATAAAAGAACATTGGAGATTTGTTGATGACAGGGACTGATTGGGGACATTTCAGAATATGAAAAATAGAATTTTTGGGTGATCTGATTCTGGAATAGATTAGTTCTGCCACAAGAATAATAAACACATTAGTGTGTCCATTTGTGACTCCATCGTGTGACAAAAACAAATTACATTCAATAAATCTGATCAGTGCCGCAATGGAACACGTTGTAGCCCCTAGACATGAACTGGTGTAAATGTAATAATAATAATAATAATTGCTCTTTTTGTTATAGGGGTCCCAACTTTTTTGAAGAAACTTGATATACACAAAATACATGGATATCGTTTATTTATTTGCTACAATTTTAATTTTTTCCAGTCTCACATATCAGGCACACGTAAACACTCACGCCCAATAATTGAAATTAGATTTCAAACGGAATCTTGTGTATGATGATCGGCATGTATATATGTAGCAAAGTTAATGTAGAGTGAATAAATTATAAATATTTATCAATGGTCCAATTGAATTGGAAGTTTTCTTAACTGGTCCAACTTGGTAATATATCAACAATCATGTATTAATATACATCAATACAGCTGTGAGGACCATACGTGTTCTACAGTTACATATTGAGTCTGTAGACCAGGATTCTTAGATAATTTCCGAGGCTTTATTTGTGTGTGAAGATGTAATCACTTCATCGATGTTTCAACAGAAAAACATCGATGTTTACCATTGCCATTTGCAACTGCAAATCATCGATGTATCAATGCTATCTCAAATAAAGACTTATATCGATTTTTTGTTTGAAAGCTATGAACAGAGTTATATATTTTAAATCTTTGGTACTGTTCTCGATTTACTACAAATTTACCCACTATAAGTTGGTAGTCCGCGAGGGCGCTGCTCATACAGATATCAATGTTCTTAGTCATGTTAAACACTGATGTGAGCCACGTGAAGATTTTAATGATGAAACACACTAAAGCTTTTCTTCACAATTCATTTATTCTTATATAAAAAGTGAAGAAAATGTTATATTGTATCTCATTAGTAATATTATTCCATTTCTCTTATGCTGGGGCCACATTTACGTTAACGTTTAATGCCTATTATTGCAATAGATATCGCGTCAAATATGACGCTCTAGTAATGCGTCAAATTGAGTGGCCACACTAGCATTTGATGATAAATGTTATCATAAATGTCACTAAATTGGCCGTCAAAGCACTGTCCTATGAACAAGGTTCCTTTTGAAACACTTCTAAGAATGCGATGGCTATTTCATCGCACCACTCCATTGTATAACTTTGATGTTACCATTATTCCAATGAGAAACTTTTTGAATTTGAGTTCGCACATTTGAAATTTACGATGACAGTTGACAGAAACAAACGCTAGTGTAGCCACAATATTGCAATGAATAACGTGCTAATTAAATAATTGCAACCTCAAAATAGGTTTTTAAAAAGATTTATTTTTACTTCAAGACAGATGACAGAGAACTAACTCGTTACAAATGAATACAGGGTTTATATAAAGTATAAATGCTGACTAAGAGAATGGAGTCGTCTAACAAGATCTAGTATACATAACTCCTCCATTCTTCAAAAGATGATTCCATTCTTTTTCAAAAAGGATTTCTATCCTCGTTTAAATTTATAGATTCAATATTTTTTTTTTTCAAGAGATTTCTTGAGTTCATTCCTTTTCCTAATTCTATAACTAATATAAAATATTACAATTACAACAATAAAAATGATAATCGCAAAGGAATTAATATGACCGTGATAATTATCGTTTATTAATATTTCTTGAAGTTTCGGAATTTCTTTTATAATTATATTTTCTTCATTCAATTGTTTTAGCTTCAAAGTTTTGTTACTGAACTGATTTCTATCGATAGCAAAATTAATATTCTCAAATATTATTTCCTTTGCTTTAACCAATCTATTTACTAAATTATAGTTATCTATTTTACAATTACCATTTGTCAAAAATCTATAGACTCTCTGAATTTGTTTATGTTTAATACTATTTTCACATTTTATCTCTATATTTCTATTCAATGTACTAGCTATTATTGCTAAATTTTGATTTTCTATCTCGATGATTATAAATGCATCACTTATTCTGTGATATTCGCAGCCTTTATTATTGTGATTTATAACAATATTCTTTATACAATTATTAATTTCTATATAATTTGTCTTGCAAAAATAATTATCATTAATTTTATTACAATCATGCGTATTAAATAATTTATTTTGGAACAAAATTAACAATTCCTTTTCTTCATTCACAATAAACATTTCTGTATTATTGATATTCGGTATAGGGGTAATTTGTAACAATTTATAATTTTTATTACTATCATAAATTGGTATTTCTAACAAATATTCAATCTGGTCTTCTCTTATTCTACAATGGCTTGTGATTTGTTCTGAAAACTCCCAAAAGTTTAATGTTTGATTTGTTTCTTTAATTATATTATTTAACTCATCCCTGGATATGATAGAACTATGAATTTTATTCAAATTACAAAAAGTTAAGCCAGTTTCAATTTCTTCCTATATCTCATTTAAATTAATACTCAATAGTATTAATTGATTAATTACGTCTTTAATTTTCAATGCGTTTTGCCAATTCATGACCTCTCCTAATACGTTACTCATTTCGATGATTCTTGACTTTAATATTAATTCGTTATGTTGTATATTTTGTAATTGTTTATTAAATTTTGAAATCATTTCTTTATTAATACGAATATTTTCTAAATTTTGTTCTTGAAGTACATTTTGATTCCGTTTTATAGTTTCAAATAATTTATCATATCTCTCAAAGTCTTGTGAATCTAAATTTCCGGTTATACTTTTAATAATTGTTCCTAAGCCATTTATTAATCCGCGTTTACTACGTTTATTTCTAAATAAATTATTAATCTTGTTCTCCAATCTATGTATATTAAAATCCAAAATATTTAAATAAGTTTGTGTTTCATTTTTATAATTGAAATCTATAGTCTCTTTGTTATTCAATTTTATTGATACTTTATTTCTATGATCAATTAACTTATGATATTCTAACTCTAAATTATTAATTCTATAATTAAAGTACGAATAATAAGAATTCTTATAAATGTTAACTTGTCCTAAGTCTAGAATGTTTATGCCGGGGTTGTCCGTCAGTTTGTTTAGTTCTTCTTCTTTGCAGAAGCATCTACAACATAGAGTCGTTTTCTTTTGATTTTATCGATTTTATGTCTCTTATTTGAATTGATTTTTATTGTCTTTAATTTGGGATTATAATCTTCAATCTTATGAATTTTGAACAATGGTTTTTTAATTTTTTGAATTCTTCTTTTGCCTTCTTTAATCAAAGCTGTATCAAATTTCAAATCGTCCAAATTCTGTTTAAAAGGTTTTGCTTTAAAAATCTTTTATTTTTCTCTATTTGAATATTCTTAAAAACATTATCTCTCAACAAAGTGAGACTATTCTTCCATTCTTGTAAATAATCTTCATTACAATTTTTAAACTTCAAAATATTATTATTCTTCTCAAAACCGTAAAGAATTTCAATGGGAGTAAATTTAGTAATTGAATTTGTAGAGTTGTTATAAGCTATTAAAGCTAGCTGAATTTTTCTGGAAATGTTCTGTTGTTTGAATTCTGGTCGTTGATTTAATATTCTCAAATGTTCAATTATTGTCGAATGGAATCTTTCTATTATTCCATTAGATTTTGGATTACCAACACAAGTCATATGAATTTTAATATTATAAAATTTCAAAAGGTCTTTTATCAAATTATTATTGAATTCAGTACCACTGTCAAAGGTTATTTCGCTCGGGATCTGATATTGAGAAAAGTAATTCAAAAGTGCGTCTGTAATTTCTGTAGCGGCAAGTGTTTTAACATATATTATCTGTGCGAATTTAGAAAAAGAATCTATAAGAGTCAAATACTTTTTATTTTCTAATGTTAAAGTATCAATATGTAGTATGTGAAAAGGGTATTTAGGAGTTCATGTAAGGTTGTCAGGGATTTGATAGGGAGTTCTTTCATATTGGTTTTGTTGACAAATATCACAGTTATTTATATATTTCTGGATATCTAAAAACATTTTTGGCCAATAATATTTACGCTTCAATTTTTGGTAAGTCTCTAAAATACCTCTATGATTGGTTTTTCCTAAATGATAATTTTGAATGATATCTAGTTGGTCTTCGAGAGTAAATACATCCTGTAATACTTCCGTACATTGGATAAATTTATATGTATCTTTACCAAACAGCTCTTGCAATACTTCGTTCATAGTAGTTATCAATTCCGTATCAATAAAACAATAATAATTTACTCGGGGTACACAAAAATCCTTTATAAATTTAAATATTTCATTTTTTATGTTAACGTCTTTCAGTTTGATCATTAGTCTCTGTTTTTTATTATCAAATAACCTTTTTAGAACACAATCAGTTTCTTTTTCATGTTTTTCAATGATAATTTGGTTTTTGCCAACGTTTATGCAAGTGTCTTTATATGTAATCCCGTTAATTTCGTTTTCGTCTGCCGAGTGTGCCGTATTTATATCTTCTTCGTCGATATTAGCTATTAAACTTTCGTCATCGTCATTCATATTTATTTCTTCTTGATTTATTTCATGAATTACAACTTTAAAATGAGTTTCTATGAATATTTTTTGCATTAAGTTTTCTATTATACTGAAAGGTACTTTATCACAGCCAGAACATATTTTTGGCATATGTATTTCGTAAATCTCATTTTGAATTAAATAATCTTTCATCGTTATTAAACATTGTTCTATCTTCTCCAATGTTGGTTTATCAAAATGATTTTCTTTTGTTACTAAATGAAATAATTTATATTTATTTTCAAAAATAGGTTGAATCGCTAAAATCTTGTCTCTACTATTCTTGTTTATTAAATAATTCTTACTGTTGAATTTTTCGTCTATTTGTTTTGCAAATCCTGCACCAAATCTAATATCTTGCGAAATACAATGAACTAAATTATGTGGTTTCTCAAAAATATTCTCTACAGTTTTAATGATTTGAAATTGGGGCCTGATTCTCGAGAGTGCATCAGCGTTCGAATTTAAAACTCCTTTTTTATATTCTATTTCATAGTTATATTCGTCTAGTTTTATTCGCCAACGCATTAATTTTGAATTTGGATCTTTCAAACTCATTAACCATGTTAAAGGTCGATGGTCTGTTCGTATTATGAATTTTGTTCCATATAGGTATGGTCTAAAATATTTTACACTCCAAACTATTCCCAATAATTCCTTTTCTGTAGTACTATAATTAATTTCGTGATCGTTCAATGTCCTTGACGCGTAAGCTATGGGCATATCTTTTCCATTAATATTTTGACTCAAAACTGCGCCTATAGCAAAATTACTTGCGTCAGTTGTAACTATGAATTGTTTTTCGAAGTCAGGGTATTGCAGAATCGGGGCATTAATTAATAGATTTTTCCTATTGTTAAAACTCTGTCTGTATTCTTTATTGTCTGTATTAACGGTCTGTCCTTTCTTTAAATGAATAGTCATTGGTTTTGTTAACTTCGCAAAATTGGGAATGAATTTTCTATAATAACCTAAGAGTCCTAAAAATTGTTTAATTTCTTTTTGTGTTTTGGGAATAGGAAAATCTTTAACTGCTTCTATTTTTGCTGGATTTGGCTTAATACCATCTTTTGAAACGATGTGACCGAGAAAAGCGACTTCTTTACGCATAAATTCTGATTTATCCAGCTGAATTTTTAAATTGTATTCTCTTAATTTCGAGAAGATCTTACGGATGTTTTCGCAATGTTCTTGGAGGGATGTTCCTAATATTATAATGTCGTCTAAATATACAAGGCATATTTTATTTATATGTTCTCTCAGAACATAATTCATCAGTCTTTGGAATGTAGCCGGAGCATTTTTCAAACCAAAAGGCATACGGGTAAATTCGAAATGTCCTTCATCAGTACAAAAAGCTGTTTTTGGAATAGAATCTGGATGCATCTTTATTTGGTGGAAACCTGAAGTCAAATCTAATGTAGTGTAATATATGTTTTTGCCTAGTTTATCTAATATTTCTGAAATGTTTGGAATCGGAAATTTATCGTCGATAGTTTTTGAATTGAGTTTTCGATAGTCAATGACCATTCTAAATTTTCTTTTTCCGGAAGCATCAAGTTTTTTGGGGACCATCCATACAGGTGAGGACCATGGTGAATGACTCTCTTGTATAATTTTGTTGGTTAATAAATCTTTAATTTGATTATTAATTTCTTTCTTGTAAATTTCTGGATAACGATACGGTCTTGTGTAAATAGGATTGTCGTCTTTAGTAATTATTTTATGTTGAACAACATTTGTATGTGTTAAGATTTCGTTTGTTCTGGGAATAATACTTTCATATTCTTTTATCAATTTATAAAGCTCATTTTTTTCTTCTAAATTTAAGTGATTGGCTCTAACTTTAATCTCTTCAATACTATTGACAGTGTTCTGAGCATTAAAATACTGTAATTTAAAACTTTTATTTTGAATCGTAATAATATTTGTATCAAAATCAATTTTGACTCGCATTTCTATCATTGTCGGTAAACTGAGTAATAGATTAAACTGATTATGAAAATCATGTAAATAAAATTTTAAATCTTCTCCTTCAAATTGCAAAATTACATACTCGTTCCCACTGTGTTGTCCGCTAGCTGTTTTAAAATTGAAATTTTCTTCATAGATTTTGAATTTATTTTTATTGTTGTAAACGTAAGTTTTACTTATTAAATTGATAGTAGAGCCGGTATCGATCAACATATAATAATCTTTCATTTTTAAAAACGGTAGCCGGGAATTTTGATAAATGTTTAAGATTTCTCGTGGATATTTGGAGGAATTTCTAAAAAAAAATCATTGTCACAAGTATTGTCAGTTTCAAAATTATTCTCAGAAGTTTCGTCTGTAAAACAGTCAAGATTTTCTTGATTCAGTTTGTCGGGCTGGCAATATTGATTTTCGTCAGGATTTTCTGTATTGTCTATTTCTTCAACAATGTAATTTGGTTGATGTGCTCCAAATTGTCTGTTTTTCTGGGTGAAATAATTACTAGGGCCTGGTCGGGGTTGGAAAGTTTGTCTTGTCTGTGTGGACATGGGGGTAGGTTTCATTCTTTGTGCGTTTTTGATCTGTTGTTTAGGGGCAAATCTTTGATTATTTGACCAATCTTTGTTATACGTGTTTACTCGGCCGGTAGGGAAATTTGCTCCGGGAAATTTTTGAGGAGGAATGTTAGGTAAATGTCTATTTATGGTAGTAGTACTAGTATTGGGTCTCATGTTGGTGATTGTATTAGCATTTGATTTCAAATATTGAAAATCATTTTGTAGCAACGTCTCAACTTCCGCTAGGTCCTGAGGGTTTCTTGTCGCCAAATTATTTCTGTACGGATCGCTAATTGTGGATATAAAATTATTTATAATGAGTTTCTCGGCCAATCTGATCGTTACTAATTTCGTTCCTGGGTCGTTTTCTTCGATACTTATTCTGGATTTGAAACTGAGAAATTTTTCTTTTGTTACCTCTAACAATTTATATGGGTTTTTAATATGTTGTGTTTTCAAAATTTCGTTGATGATTGTTACTGAATTAGTTTTGTCTTTAAAACTATTCACTAAATGTGATCTCAATTCATTCCAATTATTGAAATGAAGATCTTTAATGCTATCTAAGGCTTTTTCGGTGATTTTGTTTTTAATACTTAGAAATGTGATTGCCTTGTCAAAATCATCTAATGGTGGATTGAGCGTACTGAAAAGGTCCTGAACCGTATTCACAGCATTTATAAAATTACTCAATTTATTAGGGTCGCCATTGTATGATGGAACTGAGCCTAATGCAAAATTAATTTTTCCAGTTCTATCAGCCATTATTGCTGGGGTATAATTAATAATATTATTTTCAATTTCTAAAATTGATTGTAATAAATCTGAGTTGTCTTCCAGTTTGAATATCTATTATTTACTCTTTATTTCGTAATAACAAAAAATTTTTATATTTAAAGTTAGTAAATTAGTAAATAATAGTGTTATGATAAAATGGCTCTGTGTCGGAGCTCGATTTCCGTCTTAACAGCTTTAGCCGTTCAGGAAATCCCTGTGTTTTATGTTAACATATAACTAGTGTATTTGTGAAACAAGTGGCTCTGTGTCGGAGCTCGATTTCTTTCTTAACAGTTTTAACCGTTCCAGAAATCCCTGTGTCTTTGTTTATCAAATGTTGTTAGTAGCAATAATAATTAAATATATGTATATATATATATTTTTTTTATTGTGAAATGTTCGTTGCACTTACAATGCAGTTATGCTTACGAAGATTACGCTGAACTTCATTGGAATTGGACACTCGCTGCTGGCTCTCGGTTTACGGGCTCTGGGCGGTGTTGTTTTCCTGGAGGTTAACGGACCTGGTTCTCGCTTTGCGGACTCTGTGGTACGGAGTTACGTTCTGTCGTTTCTGTTGGAAGACCTGGGGCTCTGCTTCAAGCGGCTCTGTAGATTCTTCTTGTAATGTGTATTTGGATATTCGTAGTTGATGGTAAAAACCAAAGAAGCGGTGATATCAACGAATTGGACTTGCTTAGAAGATTTCGATCAGTCGCTTCTCTACGAATCCTACCGACTGCGCCAATTAAATAATTGCAACCTCAAAATAGGTTTTTAAAAAGATTTATTTTTACTTCAAGACAGATGACAGAGAACTAACTCGTTACAAATGAATACAGGGTTTATATAAAGTATAAATGCTGACTAAGAGAATGGAGTCGTCTAACAAGATCTAGTATACATAACTTGCTCGATCACTTTGATGTATCGAATTGGACCGCCAACCGATCTATCGCCTAATGCCTCACGTCATTATCAACGCCGTGAATAAGTTATCACGCTAAGACGTGGCTACACCTACCTTCAATGTCAAATAACACCTTAATTATGGCGTTAGACGTAAGTGTGGCCCCAGCATTACAAAAGTACATACACTACAATATAAACGTTAAAACAGATGAGAAATATTTGGAAGAAACATTTTTCTAGACAATGTTTGCTTGCATCCTCAAATAATCTGCTGATTTTAGACGAAAAGAAAGTGAACTTCTCATAGATTCCCACGCTTCAATTTTTATTCTTATGTTGTTAGCTTAGGTCCCAGTAGTGTAAGTTCAAGTTTTCAGCTTTGAAAGACTTGTGCTAGTTGCGTGATGCTCGAGAAACCTCGAAATTTTCCAGTTGTCTTCGGCTTTTTGCTCAAAACTCTTATAACAAAGCTTCCTACATAAAAACTTGTGAATATATTTTCTGGAACTGTGAACATCTTCTGCAATTTGAGCCTAACCTCAATTTTCTAAATCTGATAAATCTTGAGATACAGGACCTCAAAATTCGATTTTTTGATAAATGTACTCTGCTGATTAGATTTGCGGTATTAATCTCATTCTAAAGGACATGGAATCAAATGTAATATCTAATAGTCATAAAAATGTGTAGTTAACAAAATTTACTTCAAGTTATTAAATTTGTAAGAGTATTGAACATACAGTCGCAAATGATAAGTGTTCCTATGGCAATAAAGCCTTCTGAGCCATTCCCGGTGATATTCATGACGCGCCATAAACGATGAAGACTGCACCATCGTAAGAACAACCTTGGAAAAAAGGGAATCCAATGGAATTGTCTTTCTAATTGGAGGGGACGGCGATTTACTCAATCTTCTCAATGACTTGGGCTCGTCATTTGAGAACGTTGTCTTCCAGAGAAGTGGCAGAGGTGATTCAGGGCCTCTGCAGAACATTTCAAACTCTTTCAATCGCAGGGAGGTGCCATATCTCCTCGAATTAGAGTGGTTTATGCATGCCTTCACGGATTGCGACATCACCTCTGGTATTTTCTGGCAAGGAAAGAGTAAGATGATGAGAGGAATGTTGCCTTGGTAGACGTGGCTACCACATTCTTAAAGCCCGACGCTGCTTATAAAGAAATTGCCTCTGCTGGCTCTAAGTGTCTCGTAGCGATTTATAAAGGAGAAGAAGGCGAAGCACTTCACGACTCTCGCTATAAGTATTCCGTTCGATCAGATGCTAACGCGAAGGTCAATCTGGCTTGTCTGCCCTAACCGAAGAAGCAGCAGCTCACCACTCTAAGCGTGGGTCACACTAGGCTACCTACCAGCTGCTGTTGACCAGCGGCTGGCAACAGCACCAGCAAGCAGCGGCGGGCAACCCGGTCCCATTACCGGCTGCTATTCGTAAGCTTCTACTAGTAAACAGCGGCTGGCAAGCCGGTCACACTGGCGACTGCTACTCGCCACCGGCAGCGGTAATTTTGAAATATATTTAAAAACGATATTATTCCTTTTCCACTCCACTTCAACTCACTTATTGTACAATTATAGATGTAACAATATATAATTATTCAGGAGAAAAGTTTCTGGCCTTGAGGAATCCAATTGAGTTTAAAATATTTTTTTAATTACTCAGTAATTAGAAAAATATTTCAGACTCAATTGGATTCCTTCAGGCCTGAAACTGTTCTCCTGAATGATTACTTGGGATCCATTTCCGCATTTTTGATAATATTTAATCATATATACCTATAATAGAATTTCAAAACAGTTTATGAGAACAATTTCATAAAAATAATTACACAAATGACCAAGTGCAGGCTTATTCGCTAACTTGCTACTTATATATATATCGCTCGAAATGCCTGACTGGTCAGACTGCGCTGCCGGCGGGTGGCAGCGGTCACGTGATCTATCAGTCGCCGCTGCCTGCTACTAAAAGTTGAACACGTCCAACTTTGCCAGCAACTGACAAATACTCGCTGGCTGACGGCGCCAGCGGCGAATTTTGTGGTCACATCAAGCTGATCGACAGCTGATAGTAACGGCTACTCAATTCGCAGCTGGTAAGCAGCCTAGTGTGACCCGTGCTTCACCGCACATACCACCAGTACAGATATGGTTGAGGGTAAACAAAGAGCCAACCGCTTGGGGATGGAGGAAGAGCCAGCAGGGCCTACTATCAATAACTAGCACTGCTCTACCTACTTCACCCACCCTTCTCAAGTGAATGAATCAAGACAACAAAGAGTCAATTTTGCAGAGAATACAAATATGTTGGTAAATAGTAGTTCTTAAGAAGTTGGACTCTCGAATATGACAACTTGGCGAATTTTGAAAAGGGATTTGAGCTCACACCCACACAATATCGTGCTGATTCAAGAAATAAAGTCATTTGACGATCATTGCAATTGAACTCAAGAGAAACCTGAAAATAACTCTGATTTTTATTACGAAAATCACTGTCATTGACGAAGCTCATATTTGGCAAAATAATTTTGTGAACAATCAGAACTGTCGTTCTTGTGTAAGAATAATCAACAACTTTGATGCATTTATTTTTAGGTTAATTATGTTTGCATCCTCCAATGTATACATCAGATCATTATTGAGCCATAATATTTTATTTTGATGCAACTTTTTTCAAATATCGAAGAAAAAATTTGGTTGTTTAACTACCTGTGTTTCGCAAAACTCGAATAATATTCAATTTCAATACAGCGTAGGTAGGAAAAATGAGGCTATCTGATTGGTCTTTTTATTAATGACTCAATAATAATTGCTATTGTGAAGTATTTTGCACTAATCATTTCCTTATGGAGGTTGATCAGAATCACACATTACGCAACAATTAGGCTTATATATGCAGAATAGAAATCTATACATTTATCGCAAGTCAGTTAGTCGCAGTAAACCCGACATATAAAAATAATCGCCACTCATTTAAATAATGTTGCTATCGCTTTTCCATCAAGAATGTGTTGGACATGCCACAGGGAACAAAACCATTGTTTGTCAAACAATACAATCTTTCTAATGGAGTTCGATTTTTGTTCACTGGAATAAAAATTATTCTTTTCCGATTGTTGAGGCTGAGTTCACTTAATAATGATTACAAGTCGATTGTGAGCTGTAGTAGACAAATGAACGGACGCTTGAAAAACTTTTGAACACTCTCAATTACACCTCTAATAGTCCAAATAATCAAAATGAAAAAGTATCTGATATAATGAAATATATTCATGGTATTCGAATCAAATTCAGGTGAATTTATTATTCTGAATGTCAGTTTATGCAAATGGCTTCGAGAAATCCTCTAATATCAGAGATATTCTACTTTTCCTTTGGAAAATAACAGCTTTATTAAACTTTGATAAACACACATTGTTTGAAAACTGCTGGTGCATTTGCTGTAAACACCAGCAATCAAAACTTCCCGTACTCATGTAATTTCGCAACATACAATAAAGTTTTTAAATCTCCATTAATCGTAGCAAACCGGAGGTGATATTGTTCTACGTTTTTACTTCTCTTCATTGCAGCAAAGAAATGAATTATTATCCTCATGATAAGAAAAATGTAAGTGAAGGAAATTGCGATCAATCATTTTGAAAGTTTACGGCGATTTTTCCTCAAAAATTAGATAACTCAAGCCATAAACACGAGTTATTGCCCTTTCGCAAACTACAAATTGCAGGAAATGTATGAGATAGTAGACATGATTCGTGCAGTTGAAAAATAAATAATTTCAAGTGTAAAACAGTTCACATGATACATGTCTGAGATTCTGTATTTATGTATATCATAGACCATGATATTTTTTTATAGAACGAGAGCCCATTGCATGATTTGAACGTTCATCTCTTATTTTGTTGAACTAAAATTCAAAGAAGAGGTAATTTGTGACTCTTTCAACATACAAAAATATTGATTATTTCGCAGTGAATTTGAACACATCAAAATGAATGTTGGTGGAAAATGACCCAAGAATATTTTGCTACAATCAAGACTATAACAATTCTATATCATAATTGTAGAAGGGATGTTAACCCAAGTGCGATGGAGTTTCAAGTTAGGGAAAAAAGGTGTTGAAAAACCAAAGTCTTCATCACATTGTTTTCTGAATGAATTTTATCAAGTGACCGGTTTCGACCACTTAGTGGTCATCTTTAAACTCAACCGTAGAGACTACAACATAAAATGGAGCCAAAAGTATGATATTTTTTTTTAATATTCCATATTTTTTGTTCCATTTTGTTGTAGTCTCTCCGGTTGAGTTTGAAGACGACCACTAAGTGGTCAAAACCGGTCATTTAATAAAATTTATTCAGAGAACTGTGTGATAAAGACTTTGGTTTTTCAACAACTCTTTTCCCTAGCCTAATTCTAAATCAGCTTGGTACAGAAATTTTCTTTTGGTACTTATTCATGTTTATCTGTCTTAAGGCTAAGTTCTGACAGGATAAAGTAAGATTTTCTGCATGATAGTTGTTGCAACAAAAGATCTTCTTCAAGGTGAAATATAAGCCGGAAGAACTATTTTAGTGCGAAATTTGAATTGATGAATCTTATAGCAACATGTTTGATAAATACTTTCTCATAATAAATGACCAACATTTTCAGTGGCGTGTATATTAAAAATTAGATAATTTGTCAAAGTCTCATTATGTCTGCAATAAATTCGTATAAAATTAGTGCTCATGTATAAAATTGGCATGCAAATTCTATATCTCAGAGACTTTGATAACTACTTATCTAAAAAAAAATACATATCAATCTAGTTTCAGAAAAGGTTTCAGTGCTAATTAAATTCAATTGATAACTTGATAAAAAGTTATGATCAATCAGCAATAACATTGCTTGCACAAATTGACCTTTCCAAAGCCTTTGATTTGGTTAACCATGATTTATTGCTAGCTAAATTAAAATATTATAACTTTTCCCAGAATGCCCTGGATTTCTGTTATAATTATTTGATAAATAGATACTATTCCATGGAGATAATATCTGACTCGAAGTCTTTTGCCTCTTCTTTATTTGTCTATTCTTGCGGTGTTCCTCAAGGAAGTATTCTAGGACCACTTTTCCTTATACTATTTGTAGCAGATATGCCAGCAGTATTGAAAAAATGTTCTGCATACTCTTATGCTGACGATACAAATATATTAACATCTTTCAAAATAGCTGAAATTAATAATTCCATAAATGATCTAATTGATGATATAAATAGATCAATCGTCTGAATAAAAGATAACGGACTTCTCATAAATGCAAAAAAGACTAAACTTTTAATTGTTGGAAACTGTTCTGTTGAACCTTCTATTACTGTCGATGGCGTATGCATGAAGAGTAGTCCATTTATTAAAACATTAGATTTACTTATAGGCAAAGATATGGAATTTCGCGAACATTTACAAAGTAAATTTACTGCGGCGCGAATTCGACTCAGATATCTCTATCAATTTAAAAATGTTTTAGCATCCAAAGTTAAATTACTTTTGATCAATACGCTCGTATTGCCCATTTTAGAGTACTTCGCTTGTGTCTATTTTCCCAATCTTACACAGCAAGATATAAATCGAATTACTCTTTTTTAAAACTCTTGTTTGAGATTTACATACAGTGTGCGTAAATATGACCATATCTCAACCTATAGAGTAGCAGCCAATATGAATTTAATTGATGACAGAACAATTTTTCTCTACTTATGTTTGGTTCATAAAGTATTAACAACAAGAACACCGGAATATTCATACGATAAATTTAAGACAAAATCATATGAATATTCATTTCGTCATAAGAATACATTTGTCGTTCCATCTTTTAATAAAAGTAAATTCAAGAGCTCTATTTCAAATCTTGCACCTAAAATGTATAACGAAATACCAACATTAAATCTGAAAGATATATTTAATTTTATTTCTGGAGATCTACTTCCATAATACAAAAAACAATTATATTTATCAGTGGGCACATTTATTTTGTATATTTTATTGACTTCTTCTTTTTTTTAAGTACATGATTATCATTAGTTACGTTTATTTTTCTCTTATTGTATTATCTGTCCCAAAACTCATTGGATTGATATTTATAACTAAATGCATAAATAATTTGTAGGTTAGGTGGAAGAACAGCCTTTGGCTGAACCTCGCCTTTGGGTTACACTCAATAAAGATTATTATTATTATTATTATATACAAGGCGCTATACTTGCAGTTATCATATGAAAATTTTCATGGAAATTGAACTTAATAATTTCGAGAAAAAAAATAATTAGTGCTGAAATTTCAATTTCTTAGAGATTATCCAGTTTTTTGGGACAAAATTTGATAAACTTATAGATGACATTATTCTTCAGAGTGCCGTGCAAAAATTATTGATTTTTGTCAAATAATATTCCGTTTATAACCCTTCCTGTGCACTTCTAGAAGTAAAATATTTATACTGGAAGTTGGAGGAAAATCAAAGTCTTGTATTCAAAAAGTATATACATTCGAATAATTTATTTTTCTTGACATCGGTCACTGGATTTTGGGCTCAAAATTCTCGATATTTTGGCTACTTCTTTTATGTCCGTTTACACTTCTTTTATTCCCTGCAAGTTTAATCTTGACGAAAGTAATTATATACCATGGCCAAATATTTCTTGGAGATAATTAATTTTTTTGAGAGTCGTGAGACTCCAAGTTTTCGAGAAATTATTTTTTTTTTGTTCAAATCATAGATTTTGTTATGAAGAAACGTCAAATGAACAAAAAGAAATATATTCATCATATCTAAAAACTATGAGCAATATTTCACAATATTACCCGGAGTTTCAGCGGCTGTATATTTCAAAATAATAATTTAGGAAAATATTCTTCAATTTCTTTTCTACTTCTTTTAGTACCTAGTGTAAATATGACTGTTTACTAGTTGATTTGTTCTGTGGCGCTATCTAGTACCCAAATTTTGTATTAATTACATGACAAATGTCAAAGCTTGTTAACCTACCTAGATTAATTTTATCATTTATTTATTTATTAGAGGATAAATAGCCTATGGCTGATTTTAGTAACAAAAACCATTTTGAATATCTGCTTCTGGCTGTGTTTGATAGAATGTTTTCTATGTATATGATATTTTGGTACTGTATTCGGCTTCACATATTTAAATATCAATCTATCAAGAACCGGAGAAATTGGTATAAATTGTAGTTTTACCGATCTTGTCATACTAGTAAGAAGAATGGTTTGGATTTCAGGATATTTGACAAATCAGACTTACAATGTTACAGTAAGTTCATTGGATGAATACATTAAAAATCAATCTTCAAACCTAATTTTGTAAAACTTATCTCTTTCAGATTTCTAAATACTACTATAGCTGGAAGTGTACAGATGAGAATTTCAAGTTATCAATATCATATTTCTCAAGTTGTATAAAGCGACAAAATATTTTATTTATTTCCATCAATTATTATGGGGATCTGTCATTCAACAAATAATAATACTTGAACCAAATCTGCATTGCTGTAAAACCCGAGATATTCACCTTCAAATAAATTACAAGTATCAATTTCTTAGTGAATACATCAAGGGTAAATACTTTAAAGAAAACATAGACTAACAGCTTCAAATTTTGGTCTAGTCTGAAAGCGAAAACTGCCTGCCGGACCCCTAGTAGAAAACATACTATATGTTAGAAATCTATCTACTAGTGCTACGGAATGGGGTAAGAGTCATGAGCAAGTAACAATACACAACTATGAAAATGTAATAGATGTTACAGTTGCACATTGTGGTTTGTTTGTCTGTTTGGAAGAAAATTTAGGTTTTTTGGCTGCAACTCCTGACGGTTTAGTTGGAACAGAAAAGCTTATTGAAGTAAAATGTACATTTGCAGCAAGACATTTATCACCTGAAGAAGCTAGTTTGAAAATTAAAAATTTTTGTTCAGTATTACAGGATGGAAAAAAACTCAGTTACTATTATCAAATACAAGGTCAAATGTTCATAACTAAAAGAAGAGAATGTGATTCCAAGATTAAGAAAATTTTATAATACAGATCTTGCTCCAGGAATAGTAGAATCACGAAAAACAAGACGTATGCCTCTTAGAAATATGCCTTCAAGGCGAGCCAAGTAAGTTGAGAGTAAAAACATATGTTCAACCAAACTATAATGATTTTACAAAGTTCACAATATGTAGAATGAAAAATGTATGGATTGTAGAGTCACAATATTGTTCATAATAACAATGTTTTATCATTATCTACGATTGTTCTAAAATATCATTTGTCAGTCGTTCATCAATTATCATAAATAGATTTGTGCAGTTCAAAGATTCAAATTTGTATTTATTCAGATAATACGTGAATATATCTGTTGCTTTTATTTCTTCAATTCATTTCTAGACAGCTTGTTTTATATTCTGCATTTACTGTGAATGAATTGTATTCGCAGTTACGCCTTAGAGCCGTTCTTAACTGAAATGAACTGTAGTGAAAATCGTCGCATTCGGGATACAGAAAATCCACGAGTGATTGTTGAGAAACAAATGCTTCCACAACGTGTCACTGTTAGGTGCAAATTTTGAGTTGGAGGCATCATCGAGCCATTCTTCCTCGAAGAAATAGCTGATCAGGCAAAAACATTTAATCGCGCTCGCTATCGCGACATGATAATCAAGAGTCTGTATGTGCGAACAAAGTCGTGGAGATCATTTGCTCTAAATAATATTCCATACATAATCTTTGTACTGTATACTTCACGGTTCAATAAAAAATTCGTAATTTTCAATTCAAATCCAGTTTTCTATCAAAATTGATAACCCTTCACTTCACTTTATCCTTCATGATTCAATAAAAAACTCATAATTTCTTATTTAAAACATGTTACTATCAAAATGAGTTCTTGCGTGAATTTTGGGACATTTCTATATTATAATTTCATATTCTCATTATGAATATTTTCATTGAAACTTTTGTCTTTGAAAAATTATTTTGTATGCGAGCATTAATTTCAATACATTTCTCTATAAAATGTATTCCTACTGAAATGTCAAAATTTAATTCTTGTGTATTCCGCAGTAATCACTGACCTCCCATAAGCCTCACTTACTCCAAAACAAAATTAGACTAGACAGAGACAGCTAGTATTTCCAGGTGATGTTTCACCTCAAGCTGTATTTTGTTCATTCCAATATTCTCTGTGTTAACTGAAAGTGATTGTTTTAGTATTAAACAAGACAATTTGATCGTAAACTGAAGCGAGTCATAACTTTTCGAAATGAACGGTCGTATATGAGAGTTTGTGTAAAAATTGCTCATATATAAGCACTCATGGTTGAGCTAGTAAGCTTGACTGTAGAGCTAGCGGTTGACATGGAGCCTACAAAGTGATTCGTCATCTCTTATTCCGATTGCTACAGTTTTGAATAGTTGAAAATTACAGAGTTATATGGTCGAATCGGAGGGGGGTGGACAGGGCGGTCGCTTGAGGAGTGCGATCTGTCGCCTTGTCAAGTGATTACACTGGGAGATAGAAAAACATGGGTAGATGGTAGACCACACACCACTACTCGTTAATCTGTGGATTTTACTACCTTATCCTCAAACTGTGAGTAACAAAGGCAAAGCCGCAGCGATGATAAGTGGTAGATTATTACAGTTCGTGTACTGCTCGTCGGCGACTTGTCAAATGTGACACGAGGAGGAAGAAGCAGAGATAAGTCTCTCCCAATATTGAAAACATGAGTAGATGATGGACACGCCACTATTCCTAAAGCTGTAGATTTTGCTACCCAATCCTTCAACTGAGGGTGAAGGGCGAGAAGGCTCAGTAGCGATATGTGATAGAGTATTACAACAGTCAAACGGTGACACGAGTACTAAGAAGAAGGGAAGCCTCCACCTGCCCTTGTGTGGAGTTGGACTCTCAAAAGTAGTGGTTTCAATGGACAATGGTTGCCCAAAGGTGCTTAGTCATCTCTGCGGGTGAGCTCCGGCATTGAACTAAAAAGCCAGTAGGGAATGAATAGTGTACTGCTCTTACTAGTGATTCCAAGTCAGGATAAGTCCTGAAGACGAAGCGTTGGCAACGTACTGGTAGCCTACCAGCATTATGTCTGTGGCGAGAGTGATTGACTCACCAATCTCTGCCTGTGTGCAGATGCCACTCGTAGTGCCGAAAGGAGAAATTGGTTTACAATTGATAGTTTCATGAAGTACCTAGGCCTTCGATCCTAGGTCTTGCGCTAATTTATATATAACAATCTCTCATCCAAATCGGACATCAAAAATTACAGATGGAAAAATAATTCATTCAATACAATCTTGGACCATAATAGATGGAAAATGTTGAACAAGATAACTGCTCCGACAGTATGATACAATCTTTTTTGTAGCCCTGATCAATGCATTAATTACTGAATAATTTCCGAATGCTTTCTCAATACTTCCAACAATGTCGTTACTTCCTTATAACATAACAAAATAAAGAACCAATCGTAAAAAGACCCACTTTCAGATCCGATGGAAAGAGATGAAATGTATAATTCCAAACTCAGTCGTCTGAAATGAGGTTTATAAGACCACACCTCAATTAATAATCCTGCACTAGTACCACAAGAGTAACAGAGACTCTCATCTTTCTCGCTTCATCCCTTTCCAGCGTCATAATACAAGGCGACTTGGCTGACACAGAAACGAACAGAAGAGCAGCGTTTGGGTGGAGGCGCGCCCAGTCGTCTTGTGTTTTTATTCAATTCTTGAAACTAAACATGACGTGGACGTGCGACATTATGTAGGAAGACACTGTAGGAGGACTCTAGAGACGCTGGGAGGGAAGTCTGTGTACGTCGACAGACAGTAATAAATATAACGTCATATGTACATCGCAAAAATATGGTACATCTAACAGAGCTGAATCAGTGAATTCATAGAATATATAAATTTCATTCATATATTTTGCTCAGTGCAGATGGGACATGCTTCATACTCCAAGTCTCTCTGTTTTTGTACAATATACAGGTTATATAAGAAAAATATGAAAATTAATTGGCTTTATCAAACTATTTTCCTGAAGAATAGTTTATATGCCTCGTGTAGAACATTCTAACACCTAGTACACATGTGTTGAATGTTGTCTATTATTCTGATAACATGCGGAATATTTGCTATTCACCAAAATCGAGCTGGACCTTTAACTAATCACAGTGCCATATCCACATGTATATGTGATTTGAAGTATGCCCTAATTTACCACAACTATTCTGTGCTGGTGATTAAACAAACAGCTGACACATATCCCAAACTAATTTAATTAAAATTAGTATCTCACGGAATCGAACTACGCTATCCGCTACCCTGAAAACAAATCCACCCTCTTTGTCAGTACCACTTGTCTGCGGTCGTAGTCAAGGCAACTGTTCAACTGCGCGCTTGTTTCAAATCAACAAAAAACAGTAGCGCGTCGCTCATTATGTTATATCGTTCGCTGGAGTCGTTGGGAGAGTTTTCATTTATAAAGCTGCCAGGCCTGTCTTCATTACGCGATCATTCTTTAGTCGTTCTCCAGTTTATGAATTTATTGTTTGAGATTCTCAATTCCTTGGTGCAATATTGAAATGTTTCAATGGAACAATGACGGCAAGCGATTGTCTATAAAATGGAAGATTCTAATTGTGGAAGAACTCCAAACAAATCTCATTAAACAGACTTTTATTGTAGCTTTTTTGATTCAATATTTGAATATTTTCCACGATGATGAGTTTCTCGGAGATTCTCGTTGAAAAAAAAAAAATTGCTCCATACTTTTTAATTAATTTCTTTCGATAGGAGGTTGAGAAGAATTACATGGATACTCAGATGGATAGATCATTATAATAGCTGAATTGTTGCGTAAAAGAAAACCTTCGAGCAGCAATGGATAAGGCGAAAGAAATGTTTTTATACAGAAATCTGTTGCTGAATTTTAGACTGTGAGATAGTCGTAGATTTGAGTGCCCCATTTTGATCTTTCTGCCTTCGAGAGTTTTCCTAGGTATGTTTATTTGGAGTATAATCATGTCATAATTGAAGCTGAACCGTGTGGCCAACATAATAAAAATCAATTTTAATTTAAAAAAAAAAAAAACATGTTCTGGTTCAATTTTCTTGCTTCTGCCATATGCTTACGAGATGAAATTTTGGGAAAAAAGAGTCAGCGTGAAACGATAGGCAGAAGTGATCGTCTTGGCCGAGGGCTTGGAATGAGGGTTCGATTGTGCAAAAAAATTATATCAATTGTTCACTTTTTTTTCGTTTCTGCCGTTTGGCTGTATGGAAGTTGATAACATGAGTATCTCGTAGAAACGAATTGCATAAGTTTTCCGAATGACCAAGTCAGAATATGTACGAAAACATCTTGCGAAAATTTGAATGTTTTCGTACATATCTTGACTTGGTCATTCGAAAAACTTATGTCATTCGTTTCTACGAGATACTCATGATATCAACTTGCATATGGCCAAACGGCAGAAACAAGAAGAACGTGAACAATTGATATAATTTTTTTGCGCAATCGAGCCCTTATTCCAAACCCTCGGCCAAGTGAATCACTTCTGCCTATCATTTCTCGCTGACTCTTTGTTCCCTGAAATCCATTTCGTAAGCATGGCAGAAGCGAGAAAATTGGATCAGGACATGTTTTCTCATAAAAATTTGGAATTAATTCTTATTATATTGGCCATACGGTCTAGCTTTAATTTTGACATTATTATACTTAAAATATACATACTTATCAAAACTCTTGAAAGCAGAAAAAACAAAATGAGGCACTCAAACGACTATCTGACGGTCTATTTGATTGCAATTTGAATATCTGCGTGACTCGCGCCAATAACATTTCACAAGATCACGCAGTTTATATATGTATACATATATGGGTATTATAGTGGATGAGAATTCAAAGACAAATATCTGCAATCTGATATATCTCGCAGACTTACAAGGATGATTACTGAAATCAAAAACTCATTATTATTTGAATAGTAAGTCTTGGAAGTCAAACGAAATGTGTCCAATGTAAATCATGTAACTGTCTCAGGCTCATTTAATGATGAAATTTGTTTCCTGTCTGTCCCTTCTTTATATCAGGAAGTAAGTCATAATCTAAGGAAGCCTGATCCGAGAAACAGATAATAGCATAGCTGCATCAATTCTGCGGCCCCAATTTTTGAATAGTGATTAGATTGTCGGGCTTACTAGTCGATCTGTGAATGACGGATATCATCATACTGCCAGTTCCAGCAGTGATAGAAATAAAGAGATCTGCAAGAATATCTGGTACGTCTAAGTCCACGCGGGGTGGTAAGCCTTCTGTAGGGAGGACTTAGCACTGTTCAGAAGAGGTTAGATCAGAGACTCCTGGTCCTCCAGGCTGGAGGCTGAGCGTGAGGCCAACCACTACACTTTGGAAAATATTAACCTTTATAAAAGATCAGCGGAAGCTTCGGACAAGACGAACTGCAACTTTGAAATGAATATAACAAAACGGATTAAATATTGAAATGTAATGAAACCTGTCTACGATTAGTATCTTTCAGAGGGACATGACAGGGACTAGATCAGGTTATCCTTCTATGAAATTGAGATCTAGATAATGATGACAAGAATTGGGAGATCAAGACAAGATGAGAATATATCAATGTCGACACGATGTGGTACCAGGGCTGGATGCTAAAGAACCAGGATCAGGAAAAAATCTGGCCCACATAAAATGCGAACAAACAGTGATTATGAACTAGAAGATCTCATAAATTTTGCTAACATGATGATATTTATCAAGGATTCCAGATGAAAAATTAGCAGAGAAATTCACCGACCGGGAGCCATGGGAAACAAGAAAAAGAGGAAAGCCCAGAAAGCAATGGTAGAATGAAGTATTGATTAACATAAAAAGGATGGAAATCTAACATTGGACAACCATAATTAATCGAAAGCCAATAAGGAAAATAGTTGATTAGGCTAAGATCCACAAAGAGTTGCGGTGCTACAGGAAGAAGAGGAAGAGCTGATTGTCGTGGTCAAGAAAAACTTTTCTAAAGGTCGACTTTCCGATCTTCATACACTTTTCGGCCTAGGAAACTATATGAATGCTTTGTAGAAGCAGAGTCAATAAAATGTTCATGAAGCTACCTCGATTCAAATGGACGCAAAGCCGGATCCGGACATTTGGGCGCGACCGTTGAGGCGCGGCTATTTGGGCACGAGGACAAGTGCGCGAGTCCATCAGGGCGTGAGTCCTTTCGGGCGCAGAGACATAAAGCGTGAGGACACTACTGTGAATATCCTCAAAAAAAATTATTGTCTCTCCACAAGGGTAATTCAAAAGTGGAATCATGTACCATACATATATAATAAACAAGTGAATCTTTCTTTCATTTAAGTGTTGAACAGAGACTGGTACCAACAACAAAAATACACCGGCTCAAACGAAAACCAATTATGAACAGAAATTACCACTTCCTGGAGATCAGTGATGAAATTACAATCAAAATACATTTCAAAGGATTGACAGCAAAGGTTGGACGTTATTATCATTTTCATTGATATGAAGACTCCTTTGGTACACAGAACCTTTTTTCAGGCATATTGATCTTATGTTAAGCGCAGAAACTATAATACTCTGAATACCTTCAACAAAAGTTGTACTCCATTTCACTGGTTTAACTGATTTTATCACTTTAAAATTTAAAATGATTCTCGTTCACTGTAGTTTGTTTCATTTATTGCAATCATTTTATCCCCACCCTTGCACCAAATGATTGGATTCACTTCATAGTAATCACCGATTTTTCTCTATCAGTTCGTTCAGTTTAGTTTGTCTCGTGTTTTGTTTACGTTTCTAAGATGGAGAACTTAATGGCGCTATTCTGAAATACGCTGGTTCAATTCAGACAACTGATTTGAACAAAGTCATCTGGTTTTTCCAACTGATTCAAGTGTAAGTAATTTTTTTACTGGCAAATGCACACCTGAAGTCGATTTTTTTCACTTTTATCGATTTTCAAATTTGGAGAAAAATAAAGGCTAATCATTCGCATTGTCTCAATTTTCTAATCAAGTGTATCAAAATGTTATATCAATAAATTTATAGAAAGAAACTGAATCCAATGAGTGATTCAAAAAGTGGGTTCGAATTTGATATAAAAAGTTGTACCATGTATTTTGAGAACCACGGATCTAAAAAGATTGTTTTATTTGTTATAATCCTCCTAAGGTCATTATTGATATAATTGATATTCTATTGCTTATTCAAAATGATTATTGCTCTATATATTCCACACGTTTCTGAATTATTTGATGAGTAAGCATGATACGTTCAATCTGAATTCTGTGTAATTTCACTCAAATTGTTTACTGGAAATGCTTACATATATTTGCAAAATTTCCTTTGTCCTGACCTTGAGAATTGCAATTTAGCATGAAACTCCCCTTTTCAACATAGTCTTCTTTACTCATTTTGAGACAAATTAGGATCAGTCTGATAAGAACGTCCATTAAATAACTAGTAAGTCTGAGAATTAAACTGATGGTTCAGGTCGAACAAAAGAAGTTGATCATCAAGTTCAAATACAAATTTGATAAATTCGAAACAAGTAGTTGTGTGTCAACTTTGTAAACTTTCATATTCAATAATAATAACCACCTAGTAATATTCAAACAATATTTTATTTAATACCGCGGTGGATTTCAATCCTTTACTTGCCAACAATCCTATATCCTCAACTTGTCAATAACATCGAAAATCGAAATCACCACCCTTATTTCAATCGATCATAACATATTGTTAAATCAACTAGTCTTATACTAAGAAAATTATAATTATATGATGTGAATAATAATATGAAAATTGTTTGTTAATGATGAAAACAATAAGTATGCCAATTTTTTTGAGTATTATAGTGCTCCTAAAATATACTTATAAATATTTAGAAAATTCTGCGCCCAAGTGTCTCTGCGCCCAAGTGTCCCGCGCCCAAGTGTCCCGCGCCCAAGTGTCTCTGAGCTTAATCGGCCGCGCCCAAATGTCCTAGACCAGACGCAAAGCACATAGTAGTAGACCAATCTGGTTCAAACTTGGTGTGTTCCTCCAAGATATGTTATTCATCTTTGATATGCACTACTTGATCTAAGACTTATAACCAGTTACATCATCGTGACGATTTCATCAAAGTACAACAAATGTTTCTGTTTTGCTCTGCGAACAAGTCTTTGACAGCACTGATCAACTTTCACCCAAACCAAATTCCAATCTTTTCAAGCTTTTGACTTACATAGATGATAGTGCAATCAATATTAATGCAACAAGAGTGTAAAGTTAAGCATTGGTCGAATGTCATAATGCTTGTTTACACTTGTTATGCATATAAGATTTTTTCTGAGATCTTTAGCTTCTATATTTCAATAATTATCGAACACACAATAAGGTAGCTCAGGAAGGAAAAACATATTGGTTTTACAAATATCTGGAAAGAAGGAATCAGTAAGAGTGCCTAGAAACATAGATTCACAGAAAATTTACTGCCACGTGTTTAAATGGTAATAAAACTGAGACGCGAGAAAGGCTCACTTCCATTGAGAGAACCAAATTCACGCACGGTCGCAGAAGAAATAATACAGGAAATGATCAATAATTTTGGACTTTAATCGTAGATTTCCGGCATTCAATAACGACTTGTGAGCTGGCGCACTTTTTGCGGAAACTGCACTCTTAAAAAGAGAATATATGCATAAACTATCCCTGCTTCTTTAGTCGATTGAGCGTGGAGCCAGTATTTTCTCATTTGCACATCTGTTCTATTGTTTTTGAATCACGATAAATCTAAGCTCTATACAAAATCTTTACTAGATCCAAAAGGTTTAAAGAATTTCTTTTGGAACAAATACAAATCAACTTGAATATTGTGAGTCTTAGTAGCTGTTTGCCAACCATTTGGCTGAAAAATATCTTATATCTAGGTCAGAAGGAATAGTGTACAGAACACTTATTCATGCAATTTATAGAGTCTGCTACATGTTTTATCTCAATTCGTCGATCATTCAAAACCATTTCATCTACAGCTCCAATATTTGACCAAGAGATAGGACAATATGTTTCAGATATTCCAATATTATTGAAATAGCTTGCAGCGTTGATTTTGGCGTCTTTTCTTACAAACTATTGAACAGCAAACTCATCAAATTCACAAAGAATAGAGTTGAATACGAAACCATTCGAACGACAAAGTTTGATACAAGATTCTAATTCGTCCAAAAAATAACTTTTACTTCAAGAAAACTGATAATTTTGCATTATTCTACATGAAAATACTTATCAGATTCTGAACTTCAATAGATTGTAGTATTCTACGTGGAACTTAAGGTGCTGAATCGACTACTTGAACGCGCTCAACCAAATGGCGTAGTCGGTAGGCAGAGTGGTAAATGATATATTTTTTTCTGTAGATAGATACCTTGGGCATTTAAATGAACCTCCTGGTTAAGTCTGATACTCACACTTTCGTTCTTTTGGAACAATCTGAATCATCGACATTAGGAGTTAATAATAGTGCTTTATCTCAGGTGCAATTCCAGTCAATTTCTACTCTACTTAAGTAATAAATTTTTCACATCGGACGATCTTCTGTTCGATCTCAATGTGTTCGGGTTGCTCGCACCGTACTGATCAGACTGTGTAATCAAATAGGGGACCATCAATTTCATCTGACCAATTAGGAAAAGGCGGGTGAGGTGCCACAATTTTAATCAGTATCTAGGGAGAGTGAAAATAGTTTTATTGCATTTTCGCTTGACATTTGAATGTGTTTTTAACCTTGTATGTGCTGATGCGTCTGTGTTTGAGGGTTGCAAATATATGTACGTATGTGTGTCACGTTCGTTTCCAATCTTCTGAATCCAGAGATCGATTCTCACCCGTGCGTGCGTAGGCGCACACATACATAATGTACTGACCGCAGAGTAAAAACTGAATTCAATTTAAAAACACGCCCAAAATCACGCAACTCACCCTTAAAAAGGGGTGAGCTGAGTTCAATACGCCCAAATAGCACGCTCTATCTTTCCACTGAAGCTGTATCAAATATTCAGTGTTCAATTTGTATTCTTTTCTCTCGAAAACTTGAAAAAATCGTTTAGCGGAATGACATGCTCCTCAGAAGTTTTCAATATTAGCTTGGCCTTTTATTGACAGAGGGAGCCCAAATTCGTACACAGTCTGGAGCAAAATGTTGTACACAAGTTCAGAAGCCCTTCATGAAATCCCATACTCTAACTAGTTGTGTAATTATGGACAACATTATGTATATAAAATCTGATCCATAGCAATTACAGGTCTAATCGAATAACGGAGAATGAATTTCCTATTCACCTAATCAAACATCACAATAACAATATAAAATAATCCCTCTGATCGTTCAAATGTGCAAAGAATGACAATATTACAGTCATTTTCATGATGCTTCTGAAATTCGAATAAACTTATTCAATTCCAGTTTCTTTTTCTACCCTATGTTCAGATCTAATTTTCCCTAATCCATTTCTCATTTGTCCACTTCGAAATAAATCATTTTCGCAACACATTTTGCAGGGGTTCGTAAACCACAACCATTGAACCACCCTAGTGACAAAACGAGTAGGGTGTTGTACGTTGTTAAGCTGGTACACCTGCTACCGCCCCAAATACAGAATCAAATGTGGCCGCGAGCAAAACAGTCCAACACACATAAAATTCACACACCACAGAATCTAGATAGGGTAATTGTTAGGAACGTAAATAGGGGATTCTGACCAAATCTTACAGGATTTAATGGCGATTGGATTCGATATTAATTTGTATGATTGAAAACAAAATCATACATTTACCACTAATACGAAAACACGCTATATTCAAGACTGTTATTCTTTTACATCACATCGAAAAGTAAGCTTGGACAGACAATGTAATCACGGTTGAGTACAAGTTAAATATGTACTACTACTGGAAGACAACGCAGATAAAAGTTTCAAGGTACATTGTTTCAAGCTTCAAAATCTGTGTTTGAAGCTACCTGCCTTCAAATATTAGAGAATCTACAAATTACGATGCGTTGATTGCCTTCCAATATGATCACTTTTCAAGGAATTGGAATCCTAAATATAATACAACAGCTACATTCAGATCGCAGCTTAAAAGAATTGATTCCCAATGAATTCAGACCCAGACATTTCAACATGTATGAGGACTATGATAGCATGGTCTACCTTTTGTTTAATGCAGACTCGAAAAATTTATGGTTCCCCAAGGAGCTCACCCCGGACATGAAATGCCGAAGGCTTCACACAAGTTCAACAGAATATATTTATGTGAATCTTAGTTAACATTATTTCATTGTCACAAAAGAAAATGGTAGAATTTATCAATTTTATAATACATTCACACGGAAAGATGTAGCAAAAATTGTATTAGGTATAGAGCGAGAGCTGGCTGCAAAAAACCCGGCCGATCGAGTAACAGAATGAAATGTTTTTCAAACGTGAGTACTTACTGAGACAATAAGAATATTCATGGTGTGCCTAGGTATAGAAGTTGTGCACAGGTATAATATGATTTTTTTAATGGTAGATTTTTCATCCAGCAACCATACCAATGAAATTATTCTCAAAATTTAGGTGTTACAGGGTAAAGAAAAAATATATTTGTGTGCCTCATCAAGTCCTGTTCTTATGCCTTGGCACACCACTTTTTTCATTCTCTTTTTTGGTCCATCACTTGATCTATCGAGTAACAGCTTCAGACTATAATCAAATTGAAGATTAGATATTTCTGTATTAGAAGAAAGAAGTGTGCCATCTCTATGCCTGTTACAAATACCTGGCACACCATTTTCTATTGGGCTGTGTGGAAGCACGATAACTTGAGAACGCGTACGAATTTCTGACTGAATTTCATATTTAAAATTTTCATTGAAAAACTAGGTTCAAGTTTGTTGATGAGCTTCTTTCAACCAGTAGCACCAAAACTTTATTGATGGAACTTTTTGATTTCTTGCGATTATTTTAGAAATGATAGTATTCATCATCAAATATGTAAAACAAAAATTGTTCCTCGAATAATTTGGCATGGAAATCATTTGAAACAGATTCTAAATCTGTCAGTGGTTCATTTGTTATTTTGAAATTCGAGTTGTTATGAAACTGGTTATATTTTTCTAAAGCTAAGAAATATGTAAGATCATAATGTAAAATTAGAATTATCATCTTCTATATTTGGACATCACATGCAAACATTTGTTGATTGTTTTTTTGGAATAAGTAATTTGGCTCTATCGTTTTTGGTATCAAATCACAGCTCTTGCTGGGACAATTCTAATAGAAGTGACAATGAGGATATTCAAACGATTGTCGATTATTTCTTTTATAAATTATTCAAATGATGTCTAGTTTGGTATTGATTCAGTCGGGGAGATAAGTTTAGTAGATGACGATTATCATAACAATAATTATGATAATGCTTAATAACAATTAATTGATATTATTGATTAGATGTAAGCTCTTAGATATGTAAATTTTCACTAATGATATTTCTGTAACGTTGTTAAATAAATTTGATCTGATTTTTGAAATCATGAAATTGTTTATTGACTAATTAACTATTCATCTCCAAGTTTCTAGTATGGATTATATCAATACCAGCCTAAGACTTTGAGTTGTGAAAAGTGGAGTGCCAGGTATTTGTAATACGCATAGAAGGGGTACACTTCTTTTTCATAATACAAAGATGTCTAATCTTCAATTTGATCATGGTCTGGAGCTGTTGCTCGATAAGTCTAGTAGGTAATAATAACAAAATAAACCGCTGACAATTTTGGAATTTGTTTCAAGTGATTGCTGTGCCAAATTACTTGAGGATCAATTCTAGTTATTACATATTTGATGATAAATACTATCGTTCATAAAATAATCGCAAGAAACCAAAAGATTCTATCAATAAAATTTTGGTGCCACTGGTTGGGAGAAGCTCATTTACGAACCTGGACCTAGTTTTTCAATGAAAAACTTGAATATAAATTTTCAGTCTGAAATTCGTGCTCAAGTTATCGTGCTTCCACACAGACCGATAGATAGGGGTGTGCCAGGTATTTGTGACAGGCATAGACGTGGCACACTTCTTTTTTCTGATACAGAAATATCTAATCGTTAATTTGATCATAGTCTGAAGCTGTTACTCGATACGTCAAGTGAAGGACCAAAAATGAGAGAGAATGGAAAAAGTGGTGTGCCAAGGCATGAGAACAGGATTTGATGAGGCACACAAATATAAATTTTCTTTTTTACTCAGTAACACCTGAATTTTGAGAGTAATTTCATAGTGTTACTTCATTGGTATGGTTGTTTTGCGAAAAGTTTACTATAAAAAAAATCATATTATACTTGTGCACAACTTCTGCCTAGGCACACTATGAATTTTCTTATTGTTTCGGTAAGTACTAACGTTTGAAAAACATTTCATTCTGTTACTCGATCGGCTGGGTTTTGCAGCCAGCTCTTGGACTAGTAATACAATGAATGATTTCTTCATTCAGTATCTTTATGCACCATTTCAGTGTCATGTAGATTTTGCTCACAGATGGATTTCACACGATCAAATCAGTACTCTCAATACTGATTAAAATATTGAACATAGAGTGATTAGACTTCATTGAATGTTTCTTTTGCGACTTTTAAATAGATTCACGAATATCTATCATCATTTCAAATTCAAGAATGACTGGAATGTAAATGAAAATGACCGAGAACTATATTCTAGACAAGTAATTATTTTTAATAAATGGATAGAGAACGTCATGAGTCGCTCTGTGATTGTTAAGTCGGAAATCATATTTTTATAAGATTAACAATTACTTGAATTCTATGAGTAGAGAGAAGAGGTTTTTCTGGAAAACTGTATTAATCTTCGATCTGATATAATCAATCTGAGTTTTCTCCTAATTAGGCTTTCATTAGCTCAGTGAGAATGATCAATCGATAATCTCTGAGTTATTTATACAAAAATTATCCTATTTCCACGCAATGAGCAATCGTAATCGGGATGATTCTATTATAAATAACTCATCGAAATAAACTGAATAATTGCGATAGCAATTTGAGTAGTACTGATACAGGTGCCAATTTCAAAAGTAACCCCCAACAACTTGCAGTAATATGGTCGTAGTGACAATAAGTGTTGGAGTTTTGCAACTAAAGTGATGAAATCTCACCACTTAAGTTCTAAGTGGTAACACTTGCAGTTGAAAAATTAAAATAAGATGTCAAACGTCAAGGTTTTAAAGTTAGGAAATCTATTTTCTCCTCAATCATATTCGTTTGCAGAAAGTTTTAATATAGAAATAATTTGAACTAATAGTCCAGTAGGCCAACTTTTGAGTACATGAGATCTACTTCCTGTCTTGAAAATGTGTCTTGATCAATTTACAACTTCGATCTTTGCTACTGGAAGTTTTACTACTTCAAATCGGGAAGCCGGCGGCGGTATCTTATGTTCCCTGATCGAACCTACGGCCAGAATCTATATGAATCGATTTGGTATTCAGTGATCAATAGGAACTTTATAAATGCAGGATCCTGTCCTGAGTGTCGATAAAGGGCCAATTCTGATTAAGTTTTTTGATGAAACTTTCCTTCCTGTCCAAAAGGGGAGCTTATGATAATTCTTTCTTCAAATTGGAGCTCGAATCTTCCTGAACACGAGAAATTCAAGGTATCGCATCCCTACCTATCCAGGAGAGCGGCAGCTTCATCCAAGATTAGCCGATTTTCGGGTCCCAATTTTGAGTGCAGCTCTACTTCTCGCATCAAAGATACAATAATTTTTTTTAGTTATAGCTTGAGCCTTCCTGAACACAAGAATACCTAAGTACTGCCCCCTACCCTATCCGAGAGGGCGACAGCCACTCTAAGAATCCATTTGATTTTGATGTCTCAATTTTGAACACAGCTGTACTCCTCTCATCGAATGAACCGCGATTTTTCAGTGTTCAGGGAGGTTCAAGCTTCAAATTGTATAAAAATATAAGTTTAATGGAGGAAGTCGAGTATGAATATGCGTTACACTTATAGAGAGTAATCGTACATTCGATGTGAAAAGTACAGCTGCGTTCAAAATTGGGACCTAAAAATTGGATAAACTTCAATAGTGGCTGCTGCCCTCCCTAACAGGGTGGAAGGCAGCACTCCAGTATTTTCGTATTTAGGAATCATTAGAAAAAATAATTGTATATTCAATGAGAAAAGTACAGCTGCGTACGAAATTGGGACCTGAAAAATCGAATGATTTTAAGTATGGCTACCGTCATCCAGGGCAGATAGAGCAGCGATATCTTGGTTTTCTTGTGGTTAGAAAGATTTGAACTTCAATCTGTAGGAAATAATTATCGTTAGCTCAATCAGGAAAGTTCAATAGGAAAATGGGTTACACTCAAGGGTGGCTGCCGGCCTCCTGGACAGGACAGGAGGCGACATCCTAGTTTTTCTCAACGTACTTGACCATTGCTATCAAATGGTACTAGTTTGAATCAAGAATTCTTTTAGGGTGATTGCGTCGAAAACCTTGACCAGAATTGATCTTCTTTTCGATATTAATGACAGGACCTTGCCTTTATAAAGTCTGGCATCCTATTGACCACTAAAAATTCAATCGATTCATATACAATTTGGCCGTCAGTGGTCGGCTTCTGGACTATTAAGTTTCATCACTTAATTGGTAAGACCTTATCACTAATACTTTCAACCACTTGAATGATGCAATTTATTTCTCCAAGTTTGAAGATAAAATAGTAATTAATGCAAGCTAAGTTAAGTTGCTCCCAGCGAAGTACCGGCCACCAACCAAATGCCAGCGGTACTCTCCTGTTATCTTCACTGTTTTACCAGAAGGTGCCCAACGTTGAAGCGCTTCTAGAACTCACTGCAGTGAGGGGATGATCAGTTAAGTTGCTCCCAGCAAAGTACCCGATGTCAGCGGTGCCCTCCTACCATCTTGAATGTTTTACCAGGAGGAGCAACAAGAGTGTAAATTCAAGTATTATGATAAGGCCAAGTATTTGAGACGAGGCTTGCCAAGTAGCAAAGATTATTGTCCAAATATCTGTCTACAGTTGTTGAATAGATCTGTGACAGATGCTCCAATTATATTCAATAGAAAAACTAAATTTCAGTCACGGAACTCGACTGCTACGCGTTCAAATATCGGGTAAAGCTGAATTGCAAAAAATGCATGATTGCATTTTAATATTAATTTGAATTTTTGGTCTCTTTAGAAATAGGTTACACGCTGTTATCTCTCAAATTGCCGAAGAATAATCCGTAGATCAACAGAAGAATTTATCTGGGAACTGAGGGTTCTGATGGATAAATATTTTAACTAAAGCCTTATTATTCTTGGAAAAAGAAATAAGGATCTTAAAATTTATTCGGCTAGAGCCTTAGGCTAGAAAATATTAGCGCAGCTCCTGAGAACAACTCAAATATATGCTCATTTTTGTGAAGTTCGCTTGGCATTTTATTATCTGTAAGACATTTGAGTTTCATGTCCAGTATTCATTGCTCGTTTTCTCATTTAATTGGAGTCGTTAAGCAAAGATTCAGAAATATTAACAAATGCAATAGTATATCTAGCTTAGAATAAGTTTCTTTTTTGCAACTCATGTAGTTTTACCGCATAAACATTCGTTGTCAGGAAATACTCATCCAATATAAATTAGCAAGATTAACCGTTAAGTCTAGGTATGGATAATTAATCTTTATTCAAGCTTGGAGTGACCTGAAAAATCATTTCCTTTCTTATAATCCAATTCCAAGTACCGTGACAGAATATTAGAATCAAATTACAAGTAGGTACAAAATGATTCAGTTATTTCGAAAAGAACACAGTTATTGATAAACACATCAACTTCTGTAAAAACATCTTAATAAAATCACAAATCGGGAGAAAATCTCTTCTCTTGATTATTTTTTGCTACAAAACAACGCAGTCATTTCCTTAATGACAAAAAAATACGTTTTATCCCACGCTTCCCTTGCTTAATTATGCTTTTGCTAATGGCCAAAATAAAATTAACACTATCACAAAGCACCGCGTGCACGCATATTTACATGGTGAGTTCCAAGCGAAGAAGGGTGAAGTATCAGTAAACAGAAGGGGAGTGAACAGCCCTCTTGTATTATTCAATATTTATGGTAATCGTCCCGGCGACCTGATTTGGTTTGTCTTGAATTTTGTTCACAAGATCAAAGATATTGCTTCAATTTTGTTGTGTTATAGTTATCTAGATCATTTATTTAATAAATTATTCATATGTTTTATGTCCAGTGCATTGTATTAATTGGAGATTTATTTATTGATAGGATTTAGAATATTTTGTTTTTGACACGTCATTTCTCGTTCTCAAACAAAAGGGTCTTTTTATTTCTTTGACCTATTTATTATGTGATTGTGATTTCTTGACAGTTTGAGATTTTGATGAAACTTCACGGTAACTTAAGAATGGGTACAAATTACTGAATGAAATTTTACATTCGAGCTTTTTATTGAAGAGCTAAGTAGTTTTGAGTTGCTATGGTGGCTTTTTTAATAAGTGATATCAAATCTTTATTGATGGAGCTTTTTAATTTCTTGAGTTTATTTTTGAACAGAAGTATTCATTTTAAAATATAAAATAACTGAAACTGATCAGTATTACAGATGCAGATGACACAAGATCACTTTAAGTCAAAAGTTGAAGAGCAGCTCTGGATTGAGAAAAATAGGAAAGAAAGCTGATAGAGGTCAATACGCCATAAAACAGAGAATATATTTCTAGATTTGATTGATATTCCAGTTCCAGCTTCACTACTAATTTTATTTTATCACAAACTTTTTCCGACAAAGTCATCATAACATATGATTTATTATTTTCTACACTTGATTACTTTGAGGATACTTCATGTAGGAAAGAAATGGTTGCATCTTATAATCTCATAATTGGGAATGTTGGAAATATCATTAATTATTTTTACTTGTACAAAGTAACAATTGAGTATTGTGAAGCCAACAAAATTCACCTATCAAGATTTTGATGGAAATATCCGTTTTTAGAATCCCTGAATCCATTTTGACTATTTTTGGCTTGATGTCGGTACGTACGTTCGTGCGTGCGTTCGTGCGTGCGTACGTGCGTTCGTAATTCGCCAATCTCAAAACTGGTTGAACGTATGATGTTGAAATTTTGTATTTAAGATTGATATAGTGTCTAGTTGTGTATCTTGCATTATGGTTCCAATCGTCCGAACCAGAAGTGCACTTTACTTGACACTTCTTTCGAATTTTTCTAATAAATCCAGAATGATCAACCGTAGGATGTTGAAATTTAGTATTTAAACTTGATGTTGTATCAAAATAGTCATCTGCTATTTTTGTATAAATCGGCCAAGCCAGAAGAAAACTTGAATTTTTTGCATAAATCTAGAATGATTAGCCATAGCATATTGAAATTTTGTATTAGGCACTTCTATAACATATTATTGTAAATCTTGCATTATGATTGCGATCGGCTAAGCCAGAAGTACACTTTACTTGAGACTTTTTTCAAATTTTCCGCATAAATCCAGAACGATCAGCCGCAGGATACTGGAATTCAGCATTTGAAATTGTTGTAGCATCTTAATGGTCTTCTATTTTTGTAATAATCGGCTGAGCCGGAAGTACACTTCATATGACCGACTTTTTGAATTTTCCGCATAAATTCTAAACAATCAGTCGTAGAATATTTAAATTTTGTATTGGGCACTTTTATAATATCTAGTTGTACACCTTGCATTATGATTGCTATCGACTGAGCCGGAAGAGCACTTTATTCGAAACATTTTTTGACGATTATACCGTCTAGATGCTCATATCCTATTTTAATTGAGATTCACAAAGCCGGAAGTGCACTTTACTTGATAGTATTTTGAAATTTTTTGCATAAATTCGAAACGATAAGGTGTAGAATATTGAAATTTGGTATTTCAGTCTGCTGTAGCATCTGAATGATTGCCTAATATTTTCATAAAAATAGACTGAAACGGAAGTGCACTTCAGTAGGAATTTATTCTTTAATTTTGTGCATGAAATCAGATCTGTTGGTAGTCGTAGAATTTTGGAGATCAGTATTTAGGAATATTCTAGTATAAGAATAATGGCCTACTGTTTCCATAGCAACCGACTTGGCTGAAAGCGCATTTTATTTGACAGATTTTTAGAATCTCTTGAGTAAACCCAAAACGATTAACTGAGGAGCGATGAGATTTTGTGTTTGGTTATACATATCCAATGATATGTACGATCAAACACAAAATCACATCGTATTATATATATATCCAATGATGTACAAGAAATTCACGTGATGTTCACGTCAGATTTTCTTCATTAGTTTATATACCTCAAATTGAGAGCCAGAATCAACAAAATACAATGATTCAACCGTCATAAGTCAACAGTTCCGATCGGCAATTCAATACTGCTATTTTCTTCTTTTTTGCACTCATGTCAAGCGACCACTTCTTCGATGTTTTTGTCTCATTCATACAACGACAATAGAGCAGACCTACTGTTTGTTGAAACACTTCTTGAGCCCCTAGCTGATGTAACATCAAATTTTATCATCGTTAGGACAAATATTTACTAAGAACGATCGCGTTTGATTAAATTTAGAATGTAATTGATCCGTCAAGATATTAGTTTCATTACTTGACTTTAGGGGAGCTGGAAGGGAGTGTCGTGAACTGACGGTTGTTTGCACTGACGATATGATACATTGACTAATATTGACTTATAGCAGATCAAAGGTAAGATGTTATATGTGGTATTTAATGCACTGCTTGAGTGCAGAATCGTTCATCAATCTAATTATCCGTCAAAAGCAAGCAGAATTGCATCAGCTGGGAATACTAATAGTGAAACTTGATAATATATTCAATGAAGACCTATATGGGAAATTATTTCGCGCATTTTTGTGCATCTACTGTATTTCAATGTAGCAAAAACTATTAATCAATTCAAATAACTTAGAGATTAGCAACGTGTCCCCTGAATATTTTATATTATTATTGTCTCTGATGTATCAGGAAATGAATTAAAGATGCTTCAGAGCTCATAGAACTATCATGTTGTGTATATTCTGTGATGTAGTAATAATATATGAATTTTGGAGGAGTCTTAGTTAGTAAACAGTGTAACAATTGTTGGCTGCTCATTATTCAATTATTGAATGACATAATAACAATATTGTATGAGCTAAGATGTTTTCAATGGCTGTAGTTCTTGTAAGATAGACAATACAAGCAATACTACCTAAAACCAGTCTTCTGAAGATCAAAAACCACCAAGATAATCAGGACCGAGATTAGAGAAAACTAAAATCTCATAAGAACCGAGGAATTTGAACTCATGAGGACTAGTTTCTTCTATTTAGAATAATATTTAGAATAATTGTCTAACTTCTTTTGAAGCAGAAATATACTGGAGTCTTATGGATTCTTCTTGAGGTACCTATTGAAAAACAATAATTCAATTGCAGGTAATGATGTTAACATAACATGCATATCAGTTATCTTATTTAACAACTCTTTCTTTAAGTGTTGTTCAATCTTGTAGAGTGGATAGCTGTGTTTAATTCAGTGCTTGTGTTAAATATTATAGTGAAACTCACGGTGAGTTATCCAGGGTTGACTATTCTAAGTATTATGTCAGTTAAGTATTGCTATTAGTTTTTGAATATGTTGTTGGGTGTTGAGCGATTTGCCACTCTTTTATCCTTTGATATTGAGCGTTCCTAGAACTCAAAACAGAGGGGACGATCAGCTTAGTTGCTTCCAGTGAAGTACCGGTTACCAACCCAGTAACAGCGGTGCTCTCCTGCCATCTTTACTGTTTTGTCAGGAGGTGTCCAGCGTTGAAGCATTCCTATAACTCACTGCGGTGAAGGGACGATCAGCTAAGTTGCTATCAGCGAATTACCGGCTACCAACCCGGTGCCAGCAGTGCCCTCCTGCTATTTACAGTGTTTTATCAGAAGATGCCAAACGTTGGAGCATTCCTAGGACTCACTGCGATGAGGTAACGATCAGTTATGTTGCTCCCAGTGAAATACCAGCTACCGGTCCAGTGCCAACTATGCCCTCCTGTCATCTTTAGTGTTTCACCAGGAGGTGCCCAGCGTTCGCTTGCATATCTTCGAATGAGCAGGCGGAGACTGAGTTTTAGCTTGGCTTTAACTCTCTCCCACAGCCTCGCAGATCACTCCACGGAAGATTGCAAGTCTTGCAGATTCATATCTTCTGGATCTCACAGATTTACGCAGATGTCTGCGGGCAGCGTGGAGTGAGTTGTTTTCCCTTTTTTATAGTTCTTCCTTATACCAAATTCTGCTTATTCAGGGTCACATGCGAGAATAATTATTTTGGTGATCTTCATTTCAGTCATATATCCTCACTAAGTACTTTTTACTCAAATCTCTGCTTTCTTTCACAATTTTCCTGAGCTACGGACGGTTTGATTTGGGGACCATATGAACTATGTTTTATCTAATAGAATCATTGTTTCGCAACAATTTGTATGTATATTATTTCTTTTGTGGACAAAACATTTTTTTTGATTCAACTCAACTGGAATACCTAACTAAACAAATCACGTGATCGACATATGAAAAAGTATCACATTGAATTCAACGAGATGTTGGTAATGAAGCTTTCTAAGCAGCAGCAGACCAGAGCTACCATCATAACAAATTGCAATAGATTAGTACTGAATTTTCACTCTTTATACGAGCAATGGTCCTTTCTAAAATTCTCAATCTATTTTCTTCTCTTTGATAAATACAGGTGGAACGTATAAATAACATTGAACAATAGTTTACTTGTTTGCTACTGCTTTCAAAGCTCTTCTTGAAAGTACAGCCTTAGGTTTCCACACACTTATTTGCTAATCACGAGCATCCTAGATTCATGCCTCTACAGAAGTAGAATGATAGGTTTTGGGAGAATCGGGAGATGTAAATTGGACATAGTCTATTTTAGCACCTTTAAGCCCTTCATGGACCTCTTTCCGATGAGCGCTACTTCCAGAAGTGGGCTCTTTCCTTTATTCTATTGCTGCAACAATAGCACCATCTCCATTTACTCTAGTTATTGTCTTGGTTACGTTTTGAGAATGTAAGAATAAAAACTAAAAGATAGAGGTATCCATCTATATAAAGGAACAATCATGAATAGTACAAGCAGCATTAGCATGAGTTACATGTCGTGACATTTTTCTTTAGCACGCTGCTTCATTACCTATGTACAGATCATCGGCCTGTATTGTATTTGTTTTCATATACTTGAGACATTCTTAAATGCTATAAGCTGATAGTCCGATATGAAACTTCCTACTGAGGATCTATTTAACAATGGGGCTTTTTAACGACAACCAACGTTAATGTAGTGTTCAGCAACTAGACAACAACAATGTTTTCCGATAAATAAAATATTGTTCCTTAGACGTAATTAGAGTTAAAGTGAACAAAAAAAAGTTAGTATTTATGCTCAAACAAGCAGGCTATCATTCGAATACATCGAGTTTGGGTAATTCCAAGCAAGTTCTTCAAATATTGCAACTCTTAGTCCTCTAACTAGTCCTAAAAATAGGAGTACTTCTAACCCTACTTTTTTGCAGCCGAATTTTGAATAACATCTCTTTTTGCAGTTGCAAAAAATATTATTACGGAGCTTTTTTAGTTCAGGTGGAAGTAGAGTTTGAATTGGTTCGATTTCCACTCATCAACACTTTTATCAAGTATATTACCAGGTTCAAGAGTGGTTTGGTAATCAACTGGATCCAGAAATATGGGGTTGGAAACTAATTAATAATGTATTTGAACTAATCCATACTCTAATTCCACCTGCATCAGGAAAGTTCCTTGATACTATTTTTTGCAACTGAAAAATGGAGTGTAATTCGGAAAACAGTTGCAAAAAGGTAGGCTTACTTTGTTTACCAGCAGGCATTAGCTGTAAAGGCCAGTCGTGTTCAAATACTGAATTTCCAACAGAAGATGATCCTTACATCAACGACGAAACAACTGATATATCGCTGTTTGAACAATTTACTCAGGAAGATGAAGATTGAGAAGAAGAAAAAGGAGAAAGTACAAAAAAAGAATAAAAAGCTGAATAAGAAGACCTGATATTTTATAAGGCTCCAATAAAAGTAGGCTTATCGGGGAAATCACGTTGAAAAATACGCGCCAAGTACAGTACCTTACAGATGGCGTGGGGACATGAGCATATTATGGAGAATATAACTTTAGAATATTAATAAAACTAATTGTTCTGCTAAAAAGTCCAAGAGACTCATTTTTGCGAGCTTTGACGTCGCATAAGACTTCTTGCATACATGGGATCAATAAGGACTTCTCACAACTTCATTTTACTGGTATCTCTAACGTTTCTATCAATTTTCAGCTTCTTGGAGATTTATCTTGAGCAGACTATTTTAGCAGATATAATTGAAACAATGTAAAAAACTGAGCAGCACAACTTACGATTTTCTTATTAGTAGTCAATTTTTGGTTTCAAGAAAATCGGTTGCCGATTGCAATTCTTCAGCAAACTTTTAATGACTCACCTTGCATTACTTTTGAGAATGTTTCTTGGTATATATGTCTAGGATGACTCTTAATTTAGCCATCAAAACTCAGAATTCTCCCAATTTATTCTTATGCAGGGAATACACTTACGTCTAGTGCCATTAATTGAGACGTTATGTGACAATTGATATATTGTCATTGACAATATGTTCATTGTCGAACAACGCACATATTGTCATTGACAATATGTTCATTGTTGAACAACGCCTCAATTAATGGCCTTGGAGAATATATTTGCCACTGTTTCACTGTTTCAAATGTTTCAATACTGGAATCAGCCGCGAGAAAAAGGATTACTGAAAAAAAAAACTTCAATATAATTTTTTTTTTGATCATTTACTATCACAACTATATCGACAAGTTGAATTGAATGTTTGTAAAAGCACTCCATCAGTCGAATACAATTTAACTTTCAAAAATATCGGAAGCGAATAACGTGCCCAAACAACCGTTCACAGAATATCAGGTTAGGCATCTTCTGGAATCAAAAAATCATAAACCACTCAAGTGCATATAAAAGAAAGACGGTAGTAATCCACAATGTGTGTGGAAGTGAGAGCGATTATTATTGGCTCTATTCCTTTCTCTATTTCTCTATCTTCGCCTGGAGATCCAGACGCTTCCATTATACATTCTTTCAAACAATATTCGTGTGATCGCCGCACATATTTCATATCTTTTTTCTTGATATTGCCGCTATCATAACTTTCCATCTAGTGGGCTCTGATGTCAGCAAAGAAGAGGCTTACATGAAAATGTGTCAAGCGGCAAATTGCATTCATACTGACCAGTGGCGGATGTAGGAGTTAAGGGTAGGATAAATATGATACATTTCATCTTGAAGTACTGGCTTTTGATGTAGTTTCAGGAACCAAAATTAACTACTTTTGGCATCATTTTTCTGAAGGGGACGATAGAACAAGAGATACGTATCAAAATTCAATTTTTCAGATACGTTCTCGTATAGTTTATATTCAGAATAGAAGTCAAAAATCGAAAGCTTGAAGTTCCACCTTATCAGTCACTGCTTCGTTATACTGTCAAATTGCTCTGAAAAACTGATGAAAATCATTTGAATTCATTTGATATTGATCAAAGAACATGTAAATATATTGCCGTACTCAGGAATATGATTCAACTTTTTCATCTGAAGTTCAAGCAATGGAAGTGCAAGCTATTGCGTCAAATCTAACATTATAGAATTTAGCTTGAGACCTTAGTTTACTCAACGCTTCCAGAAAATCAAATCTATTGGATTCATCATGCCAGAAACGAGCTAGGATATGCAATCAGATCTTCGTAATTATTTTTCGTACATGTAGGCTAGTGCGGTTGATAGGTCAAAACATTCCTCACCCAACATTATAAGCTCTTTCTACGCGGTTTGTATGGGGAATGCTGTCGTTCTCAAAATAAATTATCTTCTGTAATTCATGCATTGTACATTAATAAATACAATTATAATTAGCTTTATCAATGTAGAGCAAAAACAAAATCCACAGCTTGCTGCCATATTGCACATTGTTTTCTCCCTTATTTCTCATGTTTGTTTCACACCGCAAACATATTGTGACGTACGAGAATAGGGGGAAGCTCGTAAAGACGACGTAGTATTGGGAGGAGCCTTTCGTCCGCGCTTACGCCACACCGCGTCGCAGCACATCACCCCTCCCAATGGAAGTCTCCAGTGATTTCTAGAAATGGAAAGAGTCGAGAAATAGAAAATTCGAGAGAACAATATTTCTCTATATAAGGCCAAGCAAAAGACGTGTGGAACAGTACAGTAATAAGAGTAGTACTGGTGAAATGGAACTAGAACAGTTGAAGTAAAGTGAACAGTGTATATAAATAGTAAAATATAAATATCTGTGACCTTGATTAAATTAGAATGAAGTGAGAAATGAATGAATATAGTGTTATAAGTGACATAAGGAGAATAAAGCTTTTATTTTATTTAGATTATTAAACAGTGACTTTTATTTAATTACAAACTGTAATAAACATTACAATATTATTACTCAAAAAATTGGAGCATGAAATCGCGATAAGTAGCCGATATTTTTCATAATAAATTTGTTGCAACCATACACCCTAAAGCTCGCATCAATAATCAAGAAGAGAAGGATAATTGCAAAATTTTATAGAAATGATATCTCTTTCTAGATTTGCAATAATTCCTTGTTTTCTGCAAAGACAATTATGAATGATTATTTCTACAAAATTCTTGAGTGACTTCTGTTCGAAATAGTTGCTTGTTCACTCCAGATGTCAAATTGTTAGCAAAATTAGGTATTTCATAGTAAATATTTCTTCAGGAATATCATGAATTCCTCAATTCTAAAAAAATCTTGGAAAACAGTTCGCACAAAACTGCTACAATCGAATCGACCGATGGAACTTTGAGAAAAGATATCATGAATTATAAGTCCAATCACTTATCTTGTTGACACTACGTGAATCTGATTCAAAAGAGGATACCTCTGATTTAGTTACTGACTTCAAGGTATTTAACTTATATCAAATTGTGTTATAAACGTTGAAAAATCTGACATGAACATCACGTGACTTACTTGTACATCATCTGATATGTATACAAATTTATTCAATGAAGTTTTCTGTCACTCCAGATTATAATTATTATCATTTTAATAATATTTTGACATATGAAAACAGATTTATCATTGCCTACCTTATTATTCCAATTAAACTGATTGTCTTATACGGCAAATTCTGAATGTCTGTTATACATATAAACTGCACTTCCGGCTCAGTCGATTGATACAAAAATAGTAGATAACTATTTTGATGCTACAATAAGTTCAAATACTGAATTTCAATATGCTATGGCTGATCATTCTAGATTTATGCAAAAAATTTAGAAAAAGTTCCAAGTGAAGTGCACTTTTGGCTTGGCCGATTGATACAAAAATAGCAGATAACCATTTTGATACAACATCAAGTTCAAATATTTGATTTCAACATCTCACGGTTGATCATTTTGGATTTATTGGAATAATTCTAAGAAAGTTTCAAGTAAAAATGCTCAAAACGGATATTCTCATCAAAATCTTGATGAGTGAATTTTTTCGGTCTCACAATACTTACTTGTACTTTACAAGTAAATAAGAACTGTAGGTAGAAATACATTACTCAAGAGATTCATATCCAATATGCTCTATTAAGTTCCTGTTATAATCACAATATCAAACATAACTATGGTGTATCATCCGGGTGAGTCCTTATGAGCCTGGTGGCTAGCTCCAAGCTCTGAAGGGTTTGAATATCTGAGCACAAGGCTCAGTGAGAAATTACTGGTGTCAACAGTTCCAACACACATCATACACCTACACTTTCCTTCCGTTGGTAGCTTGGTCAGGATTGTTACAGTTTCACTGCTTAATCCTAGCTGTTGGCAACCCATTGGCCACCCGGCAAGGTATAATACAGCCCAAAGCTGCTCGTTGCATCGTTGGTGGTCTGCCACAGCACGCTACAGCCGGAAGCTGCTCGCTGAGCAACCGAAATCCGACCATTATCGCATCACACATACCCGCCTTCAGGCTGTACCATAGACACTCCATTCTCGCACTCTTCAAGTCGTACCATAAACGCTCTACTCTCATATATGCACCAAGTAACTCAACTGACACACCCAGTAACTCAGCTCATCTAGCACTAGTACTCTCATTTCACTAACTCTGTTGTACTTACGTCTTCATTATTCGAACGATAAAACTAAACTGCCAAAATAACTTGAGATTCATCATCAAGCTATGAGCTAATTGAATTAATAAACTGATAAATACATGAAATCAGCCGATGATAGTTTTACCTAGTGTAACATTTGAGATATTTAAGGTTGATTTACTAAATTCTAATTGAGACTTGATGAGCACTGTAGATGTTGTAACTATTTCAGTTACCATAAATTTTATTCGAATTCTGCTAGAATAAACTTGAATCTCAATTATTTCTATCAAATTTGGAGTAGAATACACCATAAAATTATTTATTCCAAAAGAAGATTGCAGGTTTTGAGATAAATTCGAGGTTTTGTTGATTTGATAACTCTATGAGGATTATAACATCATAAATGAGGGAAAAATCTAGATGCCATTAGGTTAGACCTCTACATGTTTTGAAAGTCCTTGTACTGATCTTCTGATTGAGTCAATTCTTTAAGTTGAGCTTTATGTGCATGTGCTAGTGTAACTCAATCAAGATTTTTACCGGAAGTAAGGCTTTCAACGCCACTGGATCTGGTGTAAGTGAGGTTACAAAGGCAAGTGGCTTGAGTTATAATTATTACCATATTTTCTCCTCGCTCCCTCAATCAGCTTGATAGTCGCACTACTTCACAATCAGTTTCCTACCTTGAAGTTTTATAGAAACTAAAAAACTCAGAAAAATCTCCTAGAGTGATAAGAGATAATTTGCATCAAAATTGTTTTTTTGAGAAAAGGATCACTTTATGAACCAATGGAGAAATTTCACTCTGGAAGTTGTTTTTTTTTTTGAGTCAGGCATTGCACTGTTCATGAGAAGTTGTTTCTTGTATATCTGAAATATTTGAAAAATCAGGCGTATATTCAAAAATAGAATTCGTATATTACAAATACAGCAATTTCTGAAATTATGTAAATCCAGCTCTGCCTACTGTCGCATCTGTGTGGCGAAAGACCAAAATCAAATTTTCTCGAAGACCAGTTTTTCCGCTAGGCAAACGAGGTGTTACAACAAAAACCTAATATGATCGAAAGGTACTCGTTGACCCTTAGCTCTTTATAGAAAAATGGGGAGAGAAGGACAACAATGACGTGAGGGTTTATTTTTATCAGAGAAATACTTTCAGAACAAAGCTATCGCTTCAAGCGCTGCCACCAAAAAGCTGACCGCAAGATTTTTGATAAAGCATACAACTTGAATTCCAGACAATATAATAACCAGTGATGTCTTTTATAAGGGAAAATTGTTGTTTAACTTGCGAAAGTAAAGGGCGATAAGAGAATCGAATGAAACAGCACAATGAAAAGTGATGTATAATAAAAACTACTCTGTAGTTTTATTTTAAAACGTTTGAACGGCTACGTGAATAGCGTCAACTCATACAAATCATGGCTCCGCAATCTACATTTTATAGCATGTAAGAAATATTTTTGCCATCTTTAAAGAAAAGCACATAGAGGTGAGACACAAAATATTGAAATATGTGTGGAAAGAGTTATTGTTCTCCAATGTCCGATTTCAGGACTAGGTGTTGAATTAACCTAAATTAAAGCAAGTGACTGAGGGTCAACTAATAAACTGAGCTTCGATTCATTTTATTCATTTGATTGGCCAGTGATGACACAGAAAATGAAAAAACTGGGCCATTTGAACCAGATTAACTTAATCCGAGATAATAAAATTGGTCATGAGTAAAATAATCGTACATGATGTCTCAATAAAATAGGAATCTTCGATTGAAATCTTGAAGAATCGTGTGAAGTAATAAAATATACAGAGCGATGTGTTCAATGGATCTATTTCCTCGACAACCTAGCTTCTTCTCAATATTTTGCTATTATTTACTATTAATTTATATAAACTGACATATTCTCTTCTTTTTCAGTCATCCTTGATAAATAATTTGAAAAAAAGATTGTTTGATTTGATTGACAACTACATATCTGCACTTTAGTTCTTGAAAATTTCAGTCGAATTGAAAAAAAATTGATGATAGTCCATCGACATGAAATTAAAGTATAGATGAGAAACCAAAATATAATACTTGAATCAATGGTATTATAGTACATTATTCACAAAGTGACATGACAATAGTAGAAGATAATATCAAAATAATGGAAAACCATAACCCGGCCCAAGAGATTGAGACGATTACAGAAGAAGAACTTAAAATAGCCCTATAGAAGCTAAAGTTAGGCAAAGCTCCAGGACTTGATGAGATCGCGGCCGTAATGCTGAAAATTATGGGTAGTAAAGGTGAAGAATGCCTACTATAAATATTTAATGCTGTAGAAGAACAAAGACCTCCCCCTTTTTTTATATATACACTTGAAGTAAAAAAACCTATGAGATTTGTGGCTATCTTCGTTCCTCCATTTACCTTTACTCACCTAAGTATGTTTGATGTATGAATGATTAGTGAAAGTGGTTGATAATACATAATTTAACTATATTTTGGATCCAACGCATTGCGGATTTGTCATTCAACAACTCGTAGTTTAGTTTCTTACATTGCTTGTGTAGTTTCTGGTTTCCAAAACTTTAAATATTTTGTTGTGGGCTTCAGTTCCCGTTTTTAAGCAGGAAAATCCTACGAGTTTGTGAAGATTGATCCAATTTTTCAGTAACGAACCACGTTAGTAAATTTATCGACTCGTCGCTAATAATCCTTTTACTTGTCTTGCTAGACTTTGTATTTTCTTTGTTTTCCTTCTCTTTAATGCTCAGCGTAGTTTTTTTTTTACTTATCTAGATTTATTCATTCAAGTTTAACGCTTCACGTTTGAAGAGAGCTCTCCAATTTTTTTATAGGAACCTCATGTTTCAGTTGAATTGGATACTGGTTGGGTTGTTTGTTTTCAATGTAGATTGCTAGGAATCTTTAGAGCCCATGGCCACTTGAGACTAGTTTTTGGCCAACCTAACATTAAAAAAAACATTAACATGTCTACGAAATTAAGAAGAACATTAATATCTTCCGAAGTTGACTACCAGGCGCACGGCCAACCTTAACACCTTAATGGACCTTTGGGTATTTATCAAAACCCTATAAAATGCAGGATCAACTTTACTTAGTTCAGGGAACGTTCTTATCTGACGTTATTTTTGTGGCTACCAATTCGTCATCTACTCTGCCGATACTACTCTTGAGTTCCGCCTGAAGAGGATATTTAGCTGGTTTTTGTAACGTGATTTTGAACATCTGTGGCTTGCTCTCCAGTTCCCTTTTGGCTCTTGCAGTGAGATTTTCTTGTATTATAGCTTTAACCATTTTCGTAAGTTACCAAATTTTGTCAATTATAATTTTTGGAATTATTTGCTTTGAATTAATAATAATTTTGTTTATAATTGATTTCGACGTCTATGCTTTATTTCTGTTTTGCTGTCGCTATTGTCTCCCAGAATAGTACCATCTTCTTCTTTGATCATTTCCTGGGAGTGGCGCCCATTTCCTATTTTTCAGATAAAATATTTCTGGTGCCCTTATTAATAGCTAGCCTGGGTCTTCACTTTCAAGGTAGGATATTTCAATACTTGAATTTAGTGTCAATCAGAAGTACATTAAGTTTTTGCTATCAACTAGTGAAGCATCATTACCTTTTTGAATTTCTTATTGCCACCTTGGAAATAGGAAAAGGTACACAATGCTGTAAAAACTAAATTCTTGTCAAGGAAGGAAATAACGCCACAAAGGTTGAAGTATTCAAGAAACTCCAGTTTTGATATACGGAAGTGAATCATGGACTACTTCGGGAAGACTACACAGCAGAATTAGAAACGTTGGAATGAGATTTCTCAGGAAAATAAAGGAGAAAACTAAATTGGACCGAATTCAAAATGAAACATATAGAAAAAATTTAAACATCAGGCATGTTATGGAAGCTGTAGAAGAGAGTCAACTAAGATGGAGAAGTCACCTACAAAGAATGCAGGAAGAGAGAACAGCAAAGCAAGTATACAAAGCTAGAACAAAAGGGAAGAAAAAAAAGGGGCGGATCAGCCAGAACATGGGAGGAAGATGTCAGAATCGCAATAAAAAGCAGAGGAGTCAAATGGCAAGAAGCTCCCAAAATAATGCGGGATAGAAAGGCCTGGAAATAAATATGGAAAAGAAAGCCAGAAGACCACAAGAAAAAATAAACATAACTACAGCCCCACACCGTGCGGTAGAAGGGTTTCAGGATTAAGTAAGTAAGTGAGTATTCACAAAGATGCTTTTTTGAAATGTAATTCCAATGTAAATTAGTGCTGAGAAATGAACACTATTTCATTCTACTTTGGTTCCAAGACTATTAGGACAACAGTGATTTAGATATGTGAATACCTGATTGTCGATTTTGAGTTCTTAACACTATTTTATAGTAATATGAAGCTGGAGCGACCTAGCAGGTATTTGATGAGAACCATTGAAAGTCAGGGTACTGATTTTGTAGCTCAAAACTGCAGTCGCTTTGAGGGCGTATACATTTTAAGCCTGCTCGCGCAACCATTTGTGTGAAAAAGTTGATGATGTTATACGAACGACTTGATAAAATTTGAGAGTGGCGCCTGAAACTCATGCACACTAAGGAGTCTTCAATTCCTAAACGGCGGTTAATTCATAAATCTATTCCATTTCATATTCACATTACTCTATTATAAAGGTCATGAATGATGAACTGATTATTGATAAGCCAGCTGAGAGTGATTGAAGGGCTCTTGTGAGACTACAATGTTAGCCATCTGATTGGCTGAAATTCAAACACAACTCGAACACAGTGAATACAGAATTTGAAACAAACCTTCTAAAAATTAATTCAAGAAGTAATAGCAACAAAAATATTCAGATATCACCTGACTAGTTACAAATTGATAGCATCGAATTGTACAAATTTATTAATGATTATTGATGAACGACTGACAGTCGATGCAACTGACAAAAAGCTAAACAAAATTTTTATGCTGATGTAAAATTGGTTTGCGCTTTGGCCTACCAGAAGGCTCAAGAGCCTTGAACCATCTTCAACTGGAATATACTATAATTTCATAGTAATAACGTCATTCTAGATAAAAGTGTCATTAATATTTTCTAAAAATTATTCATTGAACTTGACTATTTTCTGCAAATGCTATTCTAGACATTGTGGTCTATTCTTCATAGATCTTCAATATTTTAGAAAATATTGACGGCTCATTATCAATTTACAATATTTTTTCGCCAAGGAATTCTGGTTTTTATCGAACATATCAAATTTACTTATTTTACAGACGATTTTTCCCTAACGTTGGTCATGGAAGTGATGTCGAACACGCACGTCTTCTCTATTCAAGCTAGAATGGAGTATTTCGAAGAGCATACTTTGATCACAAAAACAATATATGGATATGAATTCCACATAATAATGTCTAGTAGAGTAAAATTCCAATAGTCCCACTGCAACACTTCAGACACATTATAAAATATCGAACGCAACAACCTCGAAAGCGACAGTCGCTTTTAAAACGATTGGTCTTCAGCAGTCACTTCGAAAATGATAGCTGATGCATGCGCATACAGTTAAGAAGCGTACGATTTTTTAAGGGACTGCAGCGAATCCAGAATGGAAATTGAATCCATCTTTCCACAAATAAAATACCATTAGTTACCAATCATAATTTTATTGTCCTCAAAAGAGCAATATTCTCAAATATCAAAAGGCTTTTCTGCTAAGCTTGAACATGAATACTTGAGTCCTGCGGCTCACTATGGAAGAAGACTGTAGTTTCTTCTAATTGTGTTTGTAAACCTTCGAGACAAATTTGCGTTTGAAGTTTGTTGGAACAATACTTTTAAACAGCACATGCGTTGGATTAGTCCAAATTGATTTGATGGCCCGAAGTACAAACTTTTCTTGAACAAGATGGGATCGAATGTGAAATGAAATAATGTATGAAGGATGTTATATTGAAAAAATAATAATTCAGCTGCGTTACTCCATTTGATTAATTGAATTGATATAATTATTGTAGGTTCGTTGCTAGTACATAAGGACCAGAGTGTAAAGAATGAGATAATATAAATTTAAAATTCGCTGAGAATAATTGCCTCCTTCAATGTGAATTGATTTGGGGCGCGTGCGAAACATCATCTGATCAGTATTCTCAATATTTATTCATGTACAGAATAATGTTCTATTTTTAAATAGGAGAAAAGAATATCCACCTCAAAATATGAAGAAATACCAATTTACACTTGTAATTCGAAATTAAAAAGTTGAATGAAAATAACTAGCACATATTACCTATTATGCTTTTCTTGATTCAAATTACAACGGTACTGAATTTCTAAACTAGGGCGAAGTAAGCTCAATATTCTCTAAATAGAGGAATGTATACTCATTCAGCAAATTATAAGGAAAATATGAGCATGGTGACCTCTTGAGATTAGTACGAAGTTGACTCTACTCGTAAAACTAATGAATAGAATATGAAATACTCAAGTCAAAATTATAAATAAATTAGCCGGATCTCAAACTATTCTACAGAGCATGATAGAACAAAATGTCCCTATTCCAACATAATTTCGAGTTATCTTTGCAAGAAGAACTTTGAAGTTTTTCCCTACTACAATATTTTTCTTTGGCTACCACAAGCAATTCGTTAAGTGAAGTACCTAATTCGTAACACTGACAATGGAGAGCGGACATTATAACTGTAGTGGTGGATGTAATACGGCAACTAAATTTCAGTGGTCTGAATTTTAGAAAAAACAAATTAGTTAAATGCAACCGAAAAAAGGATAAAAGCGTCCTAGCTGGAAATGATGATCTTGTAACGTCATAGATTTGACAGGAAGGATACAATTCCAGAAATATCAATTCTAGTAAAAGCCAGAAGCTCTTACATCTTTTCTATATTTCAGAAAAATTCTATTATCATAATCATTTGGATAGTACTGAATGTATGAAAAATTATTGAGAGTTTCAAGCTTAGCAAGCACGTTACATCTAATCAAAATGACCTGATTTGATAAACACTTCTTAATGTCTCTAATACAGTTCATAATTTAAGTGTATGCGAACATGCGAAATTCAAGATATTGAGCCACCAATGAAAGCATTGAGCTTCGATCTGACCCATTAAAAAGATAACATGGAAATTAAATTATCGACAACCATGCATCGAAATCAGTGAAAAAGTGAATTAAATGGACATTGTAATATGTATTTGTTAAATTGTTTATTGTGACAATGTATCAACTCATTTTGAATCGTATCTAGAAATATCGGTAATAATCGAATTAACAGATAACAAAATTTCAATTTATCGCTCACCCCATAGTTAACTGCCCGTATTACATTTATATAAATTAATTTGTGCATAAAATAAGTATGTTTTTGCAGTATCACATTCTCTATCTCGTATTTTGAGGATTCAACATTATGATATTACTTTCTCTCTAATCATTAGGATATAAGATTGGAACCATTGGTCAAACCAAGAAGACATTCTTCAAGATTATTAGGTACCTCAATCAAATTCAGAGGTGAAAATAAGTATTTGGTAGTTGAAAGGATCTCGGAGGAATTTTCTACAATATATCAAATTCAAGATGAAAATATTGATGGTCAATGTGATATGCTCAACCATCAGTGAATGAGAATGAAGTAACAACCAATATAATAGAATCCTAGATTGCATCTCTGACCATATAATCGCCTATAATAATTGTTGTGTTAGAATTTCAAGACGATTTGGACCTTAGACACAGAGACTGAAAAAAAAAATCCGAACCTTCGGTCAACACTAGACGATCATAAAAATGGAAGAATCATCTAGATGATGAAAGCGCATTTTTGACAGCTCAGGAATGCTTGTTACTTCAGAGATTTCGCAAATTACCATCTCTCACAATTACTGAGCTTGAAATCAAGCAGTTTGGGCAAACTTACGAAACAGCAGCTTCCATTTAGTACTAGTTTCAAGTTGACTATTTGATAGGTACATAATTCATGCATGTACAAACTCAAAAATACCTTTTAATCTTCATTGTTTAGTTATGGACTGACGGGAGGTCAAGTGCTGTATCTTAAAATGATAATTTGATCTTTATTAAAGCTATATAAAAAAAAAAAACACCAGAAGTGAACAAATTTTCATCCAATAATAATAATTCATTCTAATAAGCTTCAGATTCGCGTTAAAAAAGTCCATGAATGAATCCCCGATTTTACAACTGTACATAATAATAGTGACAACCGCTGCGAAAATTGTAACTAAGTTTTCATTTACTTTAATAAATTTAGTTGCCATATCCCCAATGTCATATATATTTATGGGCATTGTTTCACTTGAAACAAGTAATTGAATAATTTAATCTTCCACAATCACTGAGCTCAAATTAAAGCAATTTGTGCAAACCTACGAAATGGCAGCTTTTATTTAGTACCAGTTTCAAGTCTGTAAATAGTATAGTTGCTGAGAACTCAGCGTCACGCCAGTCAGCCAGCCAGCCAGCCAGCCAGACAGTCAAAGTGAATATAATAGCGCTTTCTTCCAAAAAATGCGCTAACAAAGAGCAAATTCTCACTACGGACCAACTGATCAAGAAAAGTTAAATGTGAATCCAAGTTCTTGAACTTGAAAATAATGAATGTTGTACAATGTGCTATTGATCTGCATTGATCCATTGTCAGGTAGATAACAGAGTATTTTCATTCAAAGATTACGACAAAGCTCATAATTATTATTAAGTGTATTATAAGATAGGTGGTGGGATTGAGTAAGGAAGATCACATACATGGCGCAATACATACTTAATTCCTACAAATATTATACCAAGAGCTGGTTAATCGCACAAGTAGGGAGAAATTCATCCATTTTATTCTAAACGGTTTTACATAAGCTGATTGCCCTTAAAATGATCTCATTCTCAGTGGCTTTATGAAGCTTATAATTGAGTGGGCGTTGAACACAATGGCAGATGGTTATATGAGCTGAATTTTTGAGCCATTTTTCAGTTTGTGTTAATTTCAACAAAGAGCATTGAAAATGCAATATCCTTCAGATTTCTCATCTAATTTGAATAACTGTTCATTTGAGATTGTAGAGTTATTCACTGGAAAATGATACTTGTATAATTCATAGTAATCTTTTCCCTATAACTACATCATGCTGGACAACATTTTGCTTCTCGTATAGTTTTCGATAGAATTTTTGTATTTTGATAGGAATCCAGAGTTCTAGAATCAAGAACTCCAGAAGTAGCAAGAGGAGCATATTATTTTTCTCGCTATTCTTATGAAATATATCCGTTCTTACCTGAATTTAAGGTTTGGGTATTGCACAAATTTAACATTGAACTAATTGCCTGATTATTGTTGAATCATGAACTGAGGTTTCCTGTCCAAATGCTCTAATTAATTTGCGATCATATTTTTTTAGTATCTGATATTAACACCCCTAGCGACTCGCTGACAGAGTTCAGACATCAACTAGGTAGCAGTTTCCCTTCTGAATATCTAAATTTGTAAGTTTCAATATTTTTAAATATTCATGGATGTTCAAATGTAACATATTATATACCTATTGTGAGACAATAACTTTTTTGTTGCATTATTCATGTCTAATTCGACAACCTTTGTAACTTTTTGTTCTCTCCATTCAAAGAAAGATCATTATATATGAATTGATAGATATATTATCATAATGATTCTATAATAGTGGTGTTCAACACTTTTAACTTGAAGACTAAGTTGAAAGCATTTCAAATTCACGTACATACATAGCTACAAACATATCTACATATACGAGCATAGCGTCATTCCTTCAGAAGGTCACATCAATCGAGATGTCAAAAGAAAGCCGACAGATGAGATGTAGAGTTCTGCCTCCTCATCTAGTCGAAGAAGAATCTGGAATCTGGTTCGTGGACTGAACAAGGCAAAGGTACCAGGATACGATAGAGTGCATAACAAAACCTTTCCTCTTCTCTACCGAAAACGTGGCAAACATTACGATGCAGTCCTTTGACTTTGTTATCACCGCCAACAGTAGTGAAAAGCACATATTCGCGTTTTACCGAAGCCAGAGAAGAGGAAAATATTCTTGAAACTAACGGCCAACCAGTCTTCTTTGGTTCAATGTTAGAAAGCTTGCAAGAAGAGGTAGCAGCTCTGAAAATCATCTCAGAATACCAGGCCACGGCAGCAGTTTTCCTGGATGTAGAAAGAGCGTTCGACAAGGTTCAGCATCAAGGACTGCTTCAGAATCTTTTCAAAACATGCATCCTGCACTTGTCTAGCCTCTTTCACTACCACATGTCCTAATCAATTTGTACTGCAGAGTTGCAGACGGTCGGCACAACACTTGGTAAATATGCAGACGACATAGCAGTGCTACATAGGTCGCAATATGTCGGAATAATTACCTCAAGACTTTGACAAGTAGTTGAGAACAGCAGCAGTTGTTTTCCAAGTGGGAAATACACATAAATAATGTTTCACAAGAATCAAGAAATAGTATTGATATTGTCTTGATCTTGTCTTGAAATCAAGATAAAACCAAGACAAGAAGTATTTTTTATTTCCCAAGACAAGACAAGACAGTACCATCAAGAATCAAGACTTCTTGTCAAGAATTCTTGATATCTTGACAATTAATTTTTCAAATCTGCATATTTATTGATCTACTATTAAAATATCAAAATCTGATGTGGCCATAACAGTTTTTCCCCGACAAAAAATTTCATGTCCAGATTCATCACTGATTAATGATAGACCGTCAGATAGTCGAAGATTTGAGTGCCCCATTTTGTTTTCTCTGCCTTCAAGAGTTTTGATAAGTATGTATATTTAGAGTATAATAATGCCAAAATTGAAGCTGGACCGTGTGGCCAACATAATAATAATTAATTTTAAATTTTCATGAAAAATCCTGTTTCGATCCAATTTTCTCGTTTCTGCCATGCTTACGAAATGAAATTTAGGGAAAAAGAGTCAGCGGAAAACGATAGGCAGAAGTGCTCCACTTGGCCAAGTGTTTGAAATGAGGACTCGATTATGCAAAAAAATATATAAATTTTTCACGTTTTTCTCATTTCTGCCGTTTGGCCATATGAAAGTTGATATCATAAGTATCTCGTAAAAACGAATGGCATAAGTTTTTCGAATGGCCAAGTCAAGATATGCACGAAAACATTTAGACTTTCGCAAGATGTTTTCGTACATATTTTGACTTGGCCATTCGAAAAACTTATGTCATTCTTTTTTACGAGATATTTATGATATCAACTTTCATATGGCCAAACGGCAGAAACGAGAAAAACGTGAAAAATTTAGATATTTTTTTGCATAATCGAGCCCTCATTCCAAACCCTTGACCAAGTGGATCACTTCTGCCTATCGTTTTTCGCTGACTCTTTTTTCCCTAAATTTCATTTCGTAAGCTTGGCAGAAACGAGAAAATTTAAAATTAATTATTATTATGTTAACCACACGGTCCAGCTTTAATTTTGGCATTATTATACTCTGAATATATATACTTATCAAAACTCTTGAAGGCAGAGAAAACAAAATGGGGCACTCAAATCTTCGACTATCTGACGGTCTATGAATTGAGGAATGTCATACCAACTTTCAAAGTGACATTTCTAACAGTCAAACTGACAGTTCAAAGTGACAGCGTCATTGTCAAAATGATAGCGTCATTTTCAAAATGACAGCTGTTATCGTTTAAATGACAGCTGTCATTGTTATGGTGACAGATGTGGCTATATTTTAGTCCTTACAATATAAGTAAAGTATTTTTGAAAATGGCGAGTCTTTCTCTAGATTTTCTGGTTGAAAAAGCTCATTTACAAATTCAAACCTAGCTTCTCTATAAAAACTCAAACATTATTAAATTTAAATCAGGAATTCGTACGAGCTCTCTAATTATTATACTTTCAGACAGACAGACCAACCGATTTCATTTGAGCTTATGTTCTTTGAATTCAAAAAATCACAATTTCAATACTTTTCCTATTATATATAAGTCGGGGAAGTAAAAAGTATCTGTGACTATGATTGTCAAAACAAATATTTGATACATATCGCAGGCATAAGTCGTCAGTTTCCGGTGATCAATTCGTTCATATAGAGAAGATATGTACAGGTAGATTTCCCAATACTCTAAGAAAATTGTTAAATCTGAGCAACATTGCTATATCATATAACAAATAATAATTGCAAATACTGATTAAAACATGAAAATGACAGACTTTTCATTTATTTCTATTTGTGAAAATCTTGGAAAACGTTGCTAGAATCGATTCATAACATAAGTGACAGGGAGGATAAAGGGTAGAAACTATCGCTAAACTGAGTGTTCAGATTGGATAAAGCAATAGAGAAAGGAGATTTGCCCAAAATGTCATGATCAAGAATATCAAGAATTCTTGAAGCAAGATAAGAAATGCGTCGTCAAGGAATGGGCAAAACAAGAAATGATCATCAAGACAAGAAATCTTGTCTTGATGAAACACTACGCATAAATACTGAGAAAAGCAAAGTTTGAAAACAGTCTACCTTGGCATCCGAGAAATAAAATTCTTGGTTTACTATTCGACCAAAATTGAACATAGGGTTCGAATGTCGGGAAATATTATAACCACTAGTGAATCGCCAAGCCCTTTGTCATCGACAAATGAAGCGATGAATTCCAAATCAATGAAAGTACAAAAAGTGCAAGTACAGAAGGCTGTGAATGGCTGGAAATTACTATGGTTCGTCCACAACAACTGAATCCCATGTGATCTCAAGTTATAGGCTATGTGCAAGAGGGCGGAGTTTGAACCAATATCGATGCGAGCGCTCATGGTGAGCACCATTGTAACCATTGAACTCCATTTCTCAGAATATGTCAATGAGCTGTCATTGAGCATTGTAGTATAAAAGTGAAAATAATTGCATATAAAACATGGGAAAACGTTTGTTCTGTTTCAAGCTGTTGTGTTAAGGATGATTCAAGTGAAATATAGTTTCATAGATTTCATGAACCCAGTTATAACATAAAAAAAGAGTGAAGTGAATCAAAGCGGTGAATAGAATATTGTCTGTCTTCCATTATTTATCTATATAACAAATATGTTTGTAATTTAATTGTGAAATTAGAAATATTCATCATCGATTTGGGATTCATGAATTTACCTCAATCTCTAATTTGTAAGATGTTTTAGTGATAGAAGTTTGTCAGGTACACATCGCAATAATTTTGTTGTTAATATTGTCATATTCGTCAACATGTTTAATATGGCAAAACTAATTTCACGCTTTTCTTCAATGCTTCCTCGGTAAAAGGGATACAGTGTTTGATAAATACAAACCCGATCTGCAAGATCATCGACGTCATAATTTTAGGTTATCCTGTCAATTTGGACGAATTGAGTCGTTTTCTCTATAATAGGTACGTTATAATAGAATGAAAAAATACTCCAAATAAATGATTTCAACGTACCTTTCATGCTATGCAAGTTATATTGTACGCACACAGCTGAATTAAATAATATTGGTACATTTAAAAAATTATAGGTATGAAACAATGATAAAATGGAGTTCAGTCGTTCTCCATTGCCCGCTAGAGGCGCTAGTAGACTTCATGCACGTAGCTTATAGATAATAACCGAATTTGCACTTAAGCGACTGGCCGACTACGACGATAGCTGAGATTTGCGTCATGAATGGCCAAAATGAGTTTTGACTACATAACCGCACCAAGACGGCGGTACTGTAGTGTAAAAATCCAGTTTCGAAGCCTTGCCACAATCAAAAATCAAATATTGAATATTCTCACGATATCACATTTCTTATATTCTAAGTCGTTCCTTATTGGATGTCTTCTTCACACTTCCAACCATTATGTAATAATCTCATTTCTACAATACTCAATATACTACTTTATGCAGAGCTTAACAGTATATAGTACTTAACATACATAATAAGGGAATAGGGAAACCCAAGAGTGACTGATAATAGGAATTGGTAAGGGCTTTTTTAATAAAAAAGACAATAAAATTCTTGATCATACTGTTCTCTAATTTTTATTTAGTTACCGGTTTCGATCACTGGGTGATCATCCTCAGACTACCGGAGAGACTACAATGAGAGGAAATAAAACGTAAAACAAGTAAACATACAAACAGGTAGAACTTTTAACAAATCAAAAAATACAAAATGGTAACTTACACAATAAAATTACAGGAGCTTCACAAAAAAAAAACGGCATCAAGTAGCCCGCTAGTGCCATGTTGATAAAAAAATGTAAATGTTAATGAAAAAATGTGAAAAAGCGGTAAAAAGCACTAAAAAAAAATGTAAAATGATATACAAAGATATATCCAAAGATATATCCAAACAACAAAATCCAAACTACAACTGGAAAAAACTGAAAAAAACTCGAAAACTATTCAAAAAGTCTCGTAAAAACTAATTATGTAAACCGCGAATTGAATTAAAAGATTTAAAAGTGGGGTGTGTTTAAGGTTCGTTTGGTCACTCAAACTAAAATCGGCATGGTTTTTTAAAGACTTCTTAATCTCTAAGTTTTCCAGGAAATCAAGAATCTTGCCATTTTTGCGTCTGTGTAAAATTTCAAAGTTTTCAGTAATATCAAAATCGTGTCCGCTTTCAATTAAATGATCACCAAAACTTGATTGACTGTTCTGAAATTTTACTGCGCGCGCATGTTCTTTGAATCTCGCTGCAAATTTCCGACCAGTCTTGCCAATGTAAAAACATTCACACGTGCTGCATTTCAACTTATAGACGTCAGACTGCGCCACTAATTCCGGTTTGTCCAGTTTTTGGGAGATCTCTTTTTTCAAACATGTCACAGGGTTGAAAGCAATGTCAACTTTGTATCTAGCGAACAAATTCCTAACTTTGGAGCTAATATTACCAATAAATGATGGACTGAATCTCAAATTGTTTTTTTCAATGTGTAAAGTGCTGTTATAAGCTTGTTTCAGTTGAAGTTTATATTTTCTTTCTGTTATCATTCTATCGATAATATTAGGATTAAAATTATTGGATAAGGCGATCTGTTTGAGAGTCTTTGTCTCCAGATCAATGTTGACAGTGTCCAAGCCGTAAGAGAGCATTCTGTGAATGTGGGAATTGAAGACTGCTATTTTGTGTTGCAAGCAGTGGTTGGAGTTATTATGAATGGAATCTACTGTGTAAGTAGGTTTCCTGAAAATTTTATAGGTAAAATTGCTACTTCTTGTGATCTGTAGGTCGAGGAAATTTAACGAGTTGTTGGATTCAATTTCGATGCTGAACTTCATGTTACTGTGTAGCGCGTTGAGTTTAGTATGAAAACTATGCAAAAGCTCCATAGAGCCTTCCCGCAGGACCAAAATATCGTCAACGTAACGATACCAGAACTTGATGTGAGGCACCTGTTCGTATGTTTGCTTGTTTTACGTTTTAATTCCTCTCATTGTAGTCTCTCCGGTAGTCTGAGGATGATCACCCAGTGATCGAAACCGGTAACTAAATAAAGATTAGAGAACAGTGTGATCAAGAATTCTATGGATTTTTTTATCAGAAAAACCCTTACTAATTCCCACTTAACATACATATCACGAAAGAAAAAGCCTTCTTTCCGATATTCGACAGTTTTATATAGAGGTTTTTCGACCAAACATAATTGGACCATCAATACAACACATGATTTTAATATTGTTTCTTTTACTGAGAGAACTCAGTGGCAAGAGTAGCAGTTGTGGAAGTACTGGTAGTAATTTTGATGGTATTCCTTACAACTCAAAATGGTTAGATCGATGTGATAGTGAGTGAAACCTCACCTCTCGTGTAGCAACCGGAGCACTGGCAGTTGTGAAACGTCAAATTCATGAAGTAAGGGAATGTATGGTAAGATACGACCACTCATACATTCAACTACAATAATGGTGAAATAACGTTTTCACAGTGTGTCAAATCTTATATGTATCATTTTTATATTACTTGATTACTCCTCAATACGAGTTTTATTCCAGTGTCAATTCTTGTTGGTTATTTGTTAGTAACAGTGGTACATGAATTGGACTTCAAACTTCTCTGTCTTGTGAATTCAATAAAATCTTCTCGATATACTTAGCAGTATGTCAAATACTATGTACTTTTGAAGTGTCTGGAGTTCAGACTTAGCACTTATATTCTCATTACTTAGTTCTACATCCTTTGAAACAGACACAATTCACCTAAGCCCTTCCTACATACCCAAAATTTTACAATCGGAAGAAACTTATCTCTCAATCTCATCAGTTTTCTTCCACTTGAAATCACCGTACCCAAATTCACAAACATATCCACTTGTTTCTATCTTACAGTTCACGCCATTCCCAAAAGCATTGTAATCAGTCACCGTTCCACCCTTCTCAAACAACAAGAGATTCAGGATAAATAAGATTTATTGATCCATTCATAATTAATTTCACTCAAAAAACTAGCTACTAGCTGTTCAATTTCCTGATATTTTATTTCGTTTGAATAGATTGATCGAAGTTGTAGCAGAAAAGTCTAAATTCATAGCTATAACTTAATTCGCTTACAAGAACATCAAAATCAGTTCTTTAATTGAAGAGGAATATGTTTGAAAAATCCAGGAGAAAAAATGTTGGAATGACACAATCAGTCGTCGTTAATAGACTTGAATGCACGAGTGAGACAAAAAGCTCGAATATGGAGCATCAATCAGAAAAATCAAAAGGAAGGCTGCCCAGTCATTTGATTGCGAATATTGAGAGTCCACAGCCACGAAGCTAGTCGGAACGCTAGTATAATATACTATTCTAGACATTTAGCTGTGTGTGATCGATTTTCAAATTCTACAAGACTCTTATCCCTGCCAATAAGAAATACTACCCTATCTTCCAAAAAATTTGAAGAGAATCCGCTTTTCAATTTTATGTGATATTGATACAAATGACTCTCTGTTTCAGTTCATTGAATCACAAAGCTCTTCAAAGGTTATGTGTACTTAATGCGACGTCGTAAATTTGTGTAAATTTAGTCAGTATACATTCTGACTTCAATTAGTCACACCATGCTTATTCTGTTTGAATAACACTAGGGTAAATATCGACTGTATAAATTTGTTTAGATTCAAGGGTCGATACAAATTTGTATTAATGGGTAAGAGCACCGACCAAATAAGCTTTCCTAGCAGAAATATCTCTGGACACATGCACAGAGCCCATCGTTGCAAATCCACTGATGCGCACCAATTAATCGGCCTATGTTTATCTCTAATTATATATCTTTCTCCTATCGCTTCACAATATATAATTAGTGCGGGAGGGATAGCTATACAGATTAGCAAATGAGGCTGAAAGAGATACAATAAACTTATGTGTAGTGAGATTTTATAGATATCTGTATGGTCATAATAATCTGCAAATTGTTCTGATAACATATGGGTGTCTATCATATGGGATGTCTAAAATAAACGGTGCAATTGAATGTATAAAAGAGACATGTGAACTGACTGGTCTTCATGGTAGATATTGATCATGTTTCCTGAACAGAATAGTTTGTTACCGACGAGAGTTCTAGATATAGTAGCATCAAATATCGAGTCAATGTTATGTAATTTCTTTCAAGATGACTATTCACGCAAGTAATTTATAGTAACATTTATACACAACTAAGGGACTGCGTGTACCAAGAAAAGAAAAAACCGTCATCAGTGGTAGATACAAACTTGGGAGATCTGATTTTGTGGCAGAAAGAAAATGCTGATGCTTTACATGAAATTATTTCGAAAGATCTTTTCTGAAGATGATTTGATATTTTTTGACTGATCTATTTGATTTGTGGCTTCAAATCTCGTATCATTGTATATAAATACCTTTCGTCAATTTTGAAATGAGTGTATTGTTTCCAGGTTCTAAAGACTCTTAACGGTAAAAATTGAGCCGCTAGATTTCGAATGTAACGATTCTGTTTGCAATATAGAGCTCCAAATCAGGTTGGAAAATCTTTTGACAAGGTGAGACTCCAGATAAATCCTTGTATTGTTGGTCGAGTATATGTAACTGACGAATAAATTTCAGAAATAGGCTGATAATTACTCTGAAAGTATTTTGATGAGTGAATAATCAAGTTGACAATCGTCATTAGATATTGCAATAAATGTATATATACTAATTGTATTTAATGAATAATTCTGAATATGTTACCAAGCTAAAGGTTGTATGTAGATTTTATTTAAGATTCCTCCAGTGAAGCTGTAAGCAATTTTCTTTTGTGAGTTTGTTGTGGTGAATGTACCTTTAGATACTCTTAGAAGTCACAAAATGAAAACAGAACGAAACGATACAGAACTTTTGTTATTTTGATGTCAAGAAAAACTAATCTCTGCTTTGAACGTCTGTGAATCTATTCAATCTGCGTTAAGGTTGTATGTAATATTCAGTGACGCGCCATGACGTTTATAAGACAAAAAATGCGCTGTCGTTCTGCCAAAATAAAATGAGATTTTTTACGTCCACAGCCATTTTATTATTTTCTCTTCACTCTATCTCATCCCGCTAGTCTTCAGGAAAAACGAACATTCAGTTAAAACATCTGAATGCTAGAAGCTTATTTCTTTTTCTTGAATCTCACCAGGATGGTGGATGGAATCTTTTGTTGCGGTTTTCTAATTTATATGTCACCAAATTGAATCAAACGTAGCAAATAATATAACTTTTTTTTTGCTCGAAAAACTTATTAAATAATTGATTTATTGCCATGTTTCGTGAGCAGAATGAACGAAAATATATAACCGCTACCTTAAGATTTATTCCTTAAGATATTCCCTGCAAGAAGTATCTGCTAGTTGATAAGAATAATTTCAAGTTGTGCGTACTATTCATATTTCCATCCTCTGGTCATGATCTACTTGATTACAGAAACAATTAGATGCTGACTTGCATAGCTCTTTTTTACAATCACATTGGAACTTTATAATATACACATCGTAGACAATGCGTGAACTGAGCGTTTACGTAATCCGTAAACTACATTTATAGTTCAAGATCCGTTAGAGGTTCCAACCTGCATCGATTAAGAAACCAAATCAAATTATTTTTTTATAAAATCAAATGTTAATTAGAGTAACGTTGATGAGTTGTTCAAAGAAATCTGTCCAAGGTTATGTTTGATTGGAAATTCAATGATCAATGATTTTTTCAAAATCTTCACCGATTTTGTAACCAAGAAAGTTCAACACTTATTGAATATATAAAGCCTATAAAATATGCAAACAAAGGGTTGCTTACTTTCTTCTGTTCAAGACTATATAGTGCCCAGGCTCTAATCGGTAAATTTGAAGTGCCAGGACTTTCTGTATATCAAATCAAGAATATTTTCATATTTTAATGATTATGTAAGTGATGTCAATCTCATATAAAGTTTAACTGCTAACGCAACATGGTGTTTTAATCTTCAGACAGAAGATATTCTTGATTGGTAAGTCTTCGGTTAACCGTGAGACGCTTAAGTTTGTCGGAGTTGGCGGCGGCAGTAGTGCGGTTTTCTCATCTGCATATCTAGTTAACTCTGGTCGACTCAAACAAGAAACGGTTGACCTGAAGCTAAAAGGACTAGCTACACGTATTCCACTGTAATTTTGTTTATTTCAGGATAATTCTGTTCAATTGCACTTTGGTTTACAAAGGGTTTGAATTATTACTTGAGAAAACTGAACGAAAAGCATGCCTGGCACCTGAGTTTTGCATTGGATATTTTCAGGTCAAAAAGGATAGAAGCTGGATGATACATTTTTGAGGGAATCTCAATGATCTTAGAGGCATGACTTTTAGAAAAGTCATTTAGCTCTAGTCATAAGCTTGCTAATTAGTTCTACAGCAGGATATGACATATTTTCGAATAAATTGACTGACTTATTAACATACACAATCCAGACTACTGGATTTATGGCCAGTTGCACCATCATCACTTAACTTAAAGTTGAGTTTAATATCTATGGCAACTTTTGTATGGACAATTGTTACAACGGTTATTATTCCTGCCATGAAGTTGAGTGACGGTGAAGCAACTGGCCATCAGAGACTCAAAATTTTGCACAGATGTTAACGTATTCGAGCACTGAGATAGGATTTTTTGAAACTCTACCTTTGAAAGAGCGAAGAGCGGGTTTTAATTTTGATATATCGATCAAGGTACAGCCCAAACCGCCAAATCAAAGAGCTTGCAGTCCCGATCAGAGGATCCTGTTACAAGTCTGAGCCCACATCGTCTTCCATATCATCGGCTATTGTTACGTGTGGACACACTCGTAATGTTGCTTAGAAATCTGAAGCCACGCAAACTTTGTGGGCTACAGTTTGAAACTTTGTATCGCGATGTAATGAAGGCAACTTTTATAACCGGTTCTGCTCCACAAATCCCTTCGATTCCAAATGATTTCCCTTTTGAATTCAAGAGACTGCAGTGTCCTTCAGAAGTATGCTCCACTATGACAATGAATAAGTCACAGGGGAGCTCTGAAATTCGCAAGAGTGTATATAAGTCAGCACTGTTTTCTCCATGACCAATATTATGTAGGGTACTCGCGTGTTAGTTAACCTCTTCTTGATTTTATACCTCTTACCACTGACTTGAAACTTAGAGTTTTCTCTCTGAAATATTAATCGTGATTTGAGGTATCATTTGTATATAAATGCTGATTTGTAAGGTATTTATGATCATGCAATGTCTATACAGTATATGGTTATTATTATTATTGTCATTGCAATTCGCGCGGACAAAATCGTGTGTAACGGCTAGTCAAATAAAAGGTGATTCATTTAGAGGTACTTTTTTCAGACTGATGACACGTGAATCACGTTATTGTATTTTTGTTCAGTATTGCTTGACATATATTTAAGAAAGGAGACGTATCCAAATGTAAAAACTATAGAGGGATTGCTCTGCTCGATGTAGCCTACAAAATCCTGTCAATAAGCCTCAAGAACCGAATCCAAAGAGTGGCGGATAATATCTTAGGTGATTATCAAGCGGGGTTTAGAGCAAACAGATCCACAATGGACCAGGTTCTCACTATAAAACAAATCATGGCAAATAGCTATGAGCAAAATCTACCACTTTGCATGATGTTCATAGATTTTAAACAGGCTTACGATTCGATTAAACAAGGGATGATATTCAAAATACTGGGATACTTCCAAATTCCTGAAAAACTGGTGGAACTAATCAAAATGACATTGACCGATAATAGATGCAAAATTACAGAGCATGGTAAGACGTCAGAAAGCTTCGCAGTGCAGAAAGGACTAAGGCAGGGAGACCCAATTGCCCCAGTGCTGTTTAACTTAGTGCTAGAATGGGTTCTACGGAAGAGTGATATCAATAGAAATCACACTATACACCACCACAGACATCAGTGCCTGGCTTACGCGGATGATATTGCGATACTAACTCGCACAAATCAGGAATTAGAGAATGTGCTCAAGAAAATTGAGATACATGCAAGTTAAACGAGGCTGGTGATAAATGAACAGAAAACAAAATATATGCAAGTAGAACATGAACAGCGACAAGGACCAGCATATTTTAAATTGAGGGTAGCTAATGGGAAAGAATACACATTCGAAGTAGTGAAGAGTTTTGTCTATCTTGGTGTCACGTTAGCTAGCGATAGCAATGAAGACGAAGAAATTGCCGCGAGACTCATAAAAGGCAGCAAATGTATCGGTGCCTTGAACAATCTGCTTAAATCCAATAGAATATGTAACGGGGCCAAAAAACGAGTATATAAGACAGTAATAAGACCGACAGTGACTTACGGGTGTGAATTATGGGTGTTTAGTGAAAAAAATAAAAGGAAAGTCGAAGTATGGGAAAGAAGAGTGCTGCGGAAAATATATGGTGCGAAACTAATAAACGGGGTATTTGTGCAGAGATCAAATGAGGAATTAAAAGAACTTTACGGGGACGCTAATATTACGGGTGTTATTAAAGCTCAAAGACTTAGATGGACAGGTCACGTTGTACGCTTGGCAGAAAATAGAGTGACTAAGAAAGCATTGACTATGGAAATAACGGGTAGAAGAAGAAGAGGCCGACCAAGAGGGAGGTGAAACGATGCCGTACAACAGGATCTGAGGCATATCAATGTCACAGACTGGGAGCGGAAAGCAAAGGACCGCTTGCAGTGGAAAGCCATAGTGCAACAAGCCATGGGCCAACTTGGCCTGCAGTGCTGACATATTATTATTATTATTATTACTTGACATTTCATCGTGGAAAGTCTGAGCCTGGCGCAATCCCTATAAATCATTCAGCCGTATTACAAAAATCTGTGTTCTACGAGAAATGTATTTCGTGTACTTATAGCTGATTATGGTCCACATACTTGACCTACTGAACGCGCAATTTGCTAAACCATCAAAAAGTCAAGAGCTCAATTTTCTTCATTAGATAATACTCGACCCAATAGATCACATCCAGCACGCGGTGAACGAAATATAGCGGCGTTAGCTGGGAATAGCCGGCCAGAACGTAGCTATCAATGACGCCAGTATTGCACCATGATAACGTACTATTTGTTGCCTGAAATTGAAGCCCGTGATTTTTAGGACATTTGATACCAACAAGACGTCGCTACTTGCCACACAGCCCGTAAAACCATGTCTTTATTGCGACAAAAACTCGAATAACAGTTATAGTACAGGACAAATTATTTTAGCATGGTTCTAGGAAATCCTCACAGTTAGGGGGCTATAAGCAGCTAATAAATTTTCTTTTTTCTGGGCTGTACTAAAATTATTTTGACTTTTATTTTAATATTAGCTTTAATTTAAAAAAAAGTTACAGTTTAAGTATTAATTCAAATTTTAAAATTGAAATGTATATAGAATAATTACCGAATACTTTTTTCTTACATTTAAATATTATGTTCTAGGAAAAATACAGAAATTTACTTAAAAGAAAAATATTCTTGATACCACCCTTTTTCACAGGTAAATAGACTTCATGCTGTGCCGCGGTTTACCATGCTATTAGCGAAGTAAACTCATGCTAAAATAAATTGACCTGTACTATAATTTCATCTTCAAACTGGTGGATTGGCCACCTGGATTGTATGACATCACATCACCATACTTTTCCTTTAGACTTTTTAGGGTCCAAAGTGTACACTCGAAAAGTCAAGTTAGTTATACAACTAACCTATTCCACAACTCACCTGATCTAACCTAATCTGAACTAACCTTGCCCAGCTCTTAGCTCAGTCTCATCTCTAATCTCACTATACCGAATCCCTAACTCAATCTATCTCTGGTTAACTCCCAATCTAGCTCTTCCCAATTCTCAACTTAACCAAACTTAGCCTTACCAACAATTAAAATATTGAATATTTGACTGTCCATAGACAGAGCGCCAGCAAGAACGTTAATTTTAGAACATTACCCAAGTCCTCATGCAATGTAATCTAACCCTTAGCCTAACCTAAATCAGTCAAATGAATATACTTCAAATCAAAGAACGCAAATTTATAAATAGAAATATAAAGATATATACAGACAGTAAAGCTGCTCTTCGCAGCCTAAGTGGATGCAAATTCACATCAAGGCTTGTCGAACTCTGTCACCTTGCATTGTCAAATATATCTCAACACAACGTTGTGGAACTTATTTGGGTAAAAGGGCACAATGGAAATGAAGGCAACATCTGTGCAGATAACCATGCTAAACAAGGCTCGTCAGTTCGACCCTACGGTCCAGAACCAATGTTGCCCCTACCAAAAACTGTTTTTTACAACATAGTCCACAGAATGACTTTTGAGAAATTCTCCAGCAGCTGAAACACTTTAACTATTTGCAAACAAACGAGAAATCTTATCCCCAAGCCATCCACCGAGCTGGCCAATTATCTCCTAAGACTTTCAAGGAGGAATCTTAAACTTCTCACAGAGGTCCTTACAGGGCACGGTCGCTTAAATAAGCACATGCACCGAATAAAAATTTCGAGCAGTCCTCTTTGTAGAGGCTGCAAGGACGACGATGAAACAGTGGAGCATATTCTTTGCGAATGCTCCGCTCTATCTCGTAAAAGAAGATCCATACTGGGGGAAGCCTGGCCTTCCATGTCTACACTTAGCACAACTCCTGTTGCTGACTTGTTAGCCTTCTTCCTCAGCTTTGACTGGCTTCAAGACCAGTAGCATGTAGCTGTGCACCCGGAGGTAGCACAATGGGCCCTTAAAGTGGCCTCGGTGCGCGTGTTCTTCACCCTCCCCCTCTCTATCTATCTATCTAACTCATCATATCTCTCTAGTATATTAGAGAGCTGCGAGATTTTAACCGAATCCGACCAAGCCCGACCCGAACTATTTTCGGGTCTCGGGTTATCCAATTTACATCATTTCGGGTTCGGATCGGGTCGGGTTGAAGATTGTCGGGTTTGGGTCTGGTCGGGTTGAAGATTGTCGGGTCCGGGTCGGGTCGGGTTGAAGATTGTCGGGTTCGGGTCGGGTCGGGTTGAAGATTGTCGGGTTCGGGTCGAGCAGGGTTGAAGATTTCGAATCGAGCCAAATCAGGTTGGATCGGGCCGGTTTAGTTTTTGCATCATATTTTAGATTAACTTGGGGCAGGTTTTGGGTTAACTTTTGACGGGTTTGAATATTTTTTTACAGTCTGTCATTCATTTGTTCTTGAGGCAGGTTGCAGAATCAACTGAAAAATTCATTGGCAGACGGTCTGGATGAGTCGAAGAGTAGAGCATATCCACTTGAACTTGTGAATCCATTGCGTTATTCTGATCAATTTTTAATAATAATTCTGTAAACTTGCTTCCCGTCCGAAAATTTGGCAGTCCATAGGAAGTTGTACAAAGAAGTTATTTTTTATTGCTAATTGAAATCAATTCCCTAGTATAAGACTCAGTGGAGATTCTAGAATGCACATATCTCGAACCTACATCTGTAAGTATATACCCTATTATAAATGACAGGCTGTAGAAAATTATTACTTTTTTTCAGTCACGAGCGTTCGGTCTAACTGTTTACATTCCATATTTAAACATCAATAAGAGATATGGATTTTTCAAGCAATAATTGAGATGTATAATGAGCAATATGACGTCAAGAATGAGCGAATGAACAAGTGATGAAGTGAAAAAATATACATTTGTACTGATACATACACAGGATAGAAGTGACCAAAAAGTCTATCCTTCTCACTTTATGCAGAATACTTGGACTTTATAATGAAGCCTACACCAGAATTACCTACTGAGGGACCAGAGGCTGCTTCTCCCAAAACAAATTATATTATGAAATACAAGGAAACCATTTCAAGAAAATATACGAAGTTAATATAAAAAATACCCTGCAACTACAGAAAACAGCACTTTATTTTTTCTTACATATAATCCTTCTCTCATAGCTATTTTTTAGTCCGTTACAAGCATCCTCTGTTTTTTCAGTGGCGCATCAAGTAATCTCAGACTATATTCCCTCGAGATGTTTTAAATGCAAGGAGTATATTTTTAAGCCAACATTTTTGAGAAGACACTATCATAATGATTCAGATATGCAGATAAACCGCTGGTTTTGCATTCGGAGAATAACAAGACAAATACCTATCCTCACATACTTGGAAACGTATTTCAGCGAACTGGATTTGTAACTGAACCAGGTAGTGAACAAAATGAAATTATCGAGAGAGATTTTTTGCAACTCAAATGGAATTGATGCTGAAAATAATGAAACACTTAGTTGTTCCACAAATTATTCACTAGAACAATAAATTCATTTCGACCTTGTGGTCATCATCAATCTAAGTACTCAACGTGATGATGATCACAAGTTCAAATTCAATATATTTTTCTCTGGCAATGGAATAGCTTTATATATTGGCAACAAAAACTATGACAAATATGTCTCACTATAGAGCGTTTCACATATATCCCTTCAATTTGGAAAATAGAATAAATTATGAATAACTGCAAAATAGCGAGTGTGATTGCTTCGAAAAATAACTTTAGACTGTATTTTCCCATGAAATGTTGAATGAGCATTTCCAAGTTCATCTAATGGAAACTATAAAAGCGAATGTTCGATGTATCACACACAAGTTAACACTGAAACAAAAATATCACGAACATCCAGTCTTTGTCTAGAGTAATATGGTCGAAGGAGATAATTCCCTCTTGGGCCCGCTCTTACATACGTGTACGCACGTACGAGACACTTGGGCTGTAATATACACCTGGAGCGAATCCGGGGACCCGGAAAATTGCTAGAGCACGGAATTTAATTTCAAGAAATGTGACAGTCTAATTGAATTTTTTATTGCTGATTTTGGAAAGACAGATTGGCGGAAAGACAAGATGAAGAAGAAATGACTGAGCTTTAGAGAGGAGCTTAGCTAGCGCTTTAAGATTGTTTAGGTGTCATATAAGGTGTCCCAGAAGATCTAAACAATTTCAATACTGTAATTCTGTACAGTTTCATTAAACTAACGGATCTATAAATCCATGAGAGCACATAAAAAAGCATCTCTTTTCATTGATAAATTCAAATTTGTATTCGCGCTGAAACGTCGCAGACAATCGATTCCTCGCACGATTCAAAGAAAAATGGATAAACTTGATTTCGTGGGTTGAGTCTACGATTTTATTTGCCCCTAAAATAAGTTGTCAAACTTTGACATTCTTTATTCGTGGAAGTGTGGTAAGAAGTGCGATGTACTTGGGATCAAATAAACCAAGATGACCTGAAAGAGAAAACTTCAAACTTTCTAAAGATTGAAGATTCATTCCGTTTTGATTAAAATCAACCGAGTTATGGCGATTAAAAGATCGGTATTTTTGGTGCATTTCCAATTGGTATATTTTTTTTGTTGAGTGTACTTTCAGACAATATGGTGATTAAATTTTTTTTTGTGACTTTCAGTGTCAGCAACGTATAGATCAGGTGACTATTGCTACATAGCGACGAATGACAATGTCATGCTCATGAATTAAGCAGTACTTCCAACAGTAAAATGAATTCTAGTCTATTGAATAACTTATGAGCTCATGAAATGAGTCGATATGGGTTGTGGTTGAGTTAATGTTTTATTAGTTATCCCACTGTAACCACGAGAACTGTCTATCAAATTGATCAAGCATAATGGATAAAAGTCAATCATTATTAGTAACCTCGATACACCCTCTGAAATTTTGGATTTAAAGATTTATTTCTCGAATCTACGTATTATTAATTTTGAATTTTCCAAAAATAATTTCAAAACGAATAGATGTCAACATCAGGGTCGATAACTCAACATCCCTATTTTGTTCAAATAGTTATAAATAAAACCTAATGACAGATGAATGACCATTAGGCGGACTGGCCAGCTTTTACTGAGCTCATTTACTGAAAAATATGGTTCACATTTGAAATATCACCCAAATAAATCTTCAAAATTATATATTTGTAGCAAGTAGATACTAACAGTATATGTAAACAGGATAATTTATACGTTAAAACATAAAAACAATGGCAATAAAGCAAAGCCTACAGTGATGTGGAACACGCAAGGCTTATCTGTACGTCTGATACCATTCCGTTTGCCGGGGATTAAAAACTTATTTAAAAAAATTGGCCAGAAACAAAAAGTTTTGTCGAGTAAATTGAATTTTGTCAAAATTTGAAGCAAGAGCTCAATTTCTCCTTATAATAATCCGGAGCGCAGATTACACCGCACGAAATTTGATTAATTATTTCAATTTGAAATTATGGGCTGTATTAGAAGAGATTTAACAAGAGTAGAAGCTATTTTGACCTATTATTCTGGAGTTTCTTAGTGAACTTCAGTCTTATAGAGATAGTGTAACCAATGCATTATTTTACTTTGTTGACTTTCAATAATTTTTAGATATAAATTTGGGCCTGAGGACAGGAGACGTTTCCGAGTTATTATACGCAACGATTTCTAGATAGAATGAGAAAGAACATATTCTGGTCATTTATCGGGCATGCCAGAAAGTTGATGATAAGAATCTTTCTTTTTCAAGCTATCTTTGATAGTTTTCGACAAAACATGACGAGGTCTCAAATTTCCAAAGCAAGGTACAAGTATAAATGAGGTTGTTGGAGTAGGAGGCCAGATTATACACAGATATTCTTTCTTTCAGGCTCTTGGTCCAATACCATATTTATCATACGATTTCTTTGGTCTCTTTAAGTAAGACCTACATATTTCCAATCCCAGTTCCTGAGAAAGATGCTGTAGACAAAATTCAAAATATTAACTGTATCTTCTCTCACAATTTTGATCATCCTGAAGTAAAATATTGTATTTGCATTGCTAAGTACTATTTTCCTCAATTTTTGTGGAATATTTTGATAGTACGTTGTATGGAAAACTCGGAATGAACAGTTTAATAATTATAAGATAACAATTGTTTTAGAAAAACAGAAAGAGAGACGTGGCGATAACACAGAGATGGACAACAAAGGAAGAATAACGAAAGATCAAATTAGAAAGCAAATAAGAAGATTGGAAAAAATTCGAGAGGCAACAGCGGATGATGAGATAAGAATGTGGTATGGGTCAACAGTCCTGACAGCCTAGTGAAATAGTTAACCAATACAATTAAGAAAATATAGGATAGAGAAAAATTTCTAGGAAGATTGAGAGCAAGAGTGATATAGAAAAATGAGAAGACAAACAAAACAATAACATATCTGAATATGATGTACATAATATATACAATGGAACTCAATTACAATACAAAACATAACTACTTAAAAAAATCTGACGTGAACATCACGTGACTTACTTGTACATCATTGAATATATATATATATATATATATATATATATATATATATATATATATATATATATATATATATATATATATATATATATATATATATATATATATATATATATAATATGATGTGATTTTGTGTTTGATCATATATATGATTGGATATATATAATCAAACACAAAATCTCATCGTTCCACAGTTAATCGTTTTAGATTTACCCAAGAGATTCTAAAAATCTGTCAAGTGGAATGCGCTTTCAGCCAAATCAGTTGCTATGAAAACAGTAGGCCATCATTCTTATTCTACAACATTCCTAAATATTGATTTCCAAAATTCTACGACCGCCAACAGATCCGAATTTATGCGCAAAATTAAAAAATAAATTCCTACTGAAGTGCACTGCCGGTTCGTTCTATTGTTATGAAAATAGTAGGTAATCATTCAGATGCTTCAGCAGACTGAAATACCAAATTTCAATACTCAACACCTGATCGTTTCAAATTTATGTGAAAAATTACGAAAGACTGTCAAGTGAAGCGCACTTTCGGCTCGATGGATCTCAATAAAAATAGGATATGAGCATCTAGATGGTTTAATCGTCCTAAATACTGAATTCTAGCAATCTACGTCTAATCGTTTTGGATTTATGCGGAAAATTCAAAAAGTCTGTCTTATAAAGTGCACTTCCGGCTCCTCCGATTGTTACAAAAATAGAAGATGACCATTAAGATGCCACAGCGATTCAAAATGCTGAATTCCAGTGTCCCACAGCTGATCATTTTGAATTTATGCGCGAAATGTTATAAAAAAGTCTCAAGTAAAGTGCACTTCCGGTTTAGCCGATCGCAATCATAGTGCAAGATGTACAATAAGATGTTATAGAAGTTCTGTATACGAAACTTCAATATGTTATGGCGGATCATTCTATATTTATGCAAAAAACTTAGATAAAGTTTCAAGTAAAGTGCACTGCTGGCCTGGCCGAGTCTTACAACAATAGCAGGTAACTATTCTGATACAGCATCAAGTTCAAATACTGAATTTCAATATCCTACAGTTCATCATTCTGGATTTATTAGAGAAATTCAAAAGAAGTTTCACGTAAAGTGCACTTTCTGTACAGACGATTGGAACAATAATGCGAGGTGCGCAGCTAGACCCTATATCAGTCCTAAATACAAAATTTCAACATTATACGTTCAACCAGTTTTGAGATTTGCGAGCTACGCACGCACGCACGAACTCACGAACACACAAAATGGATTCAAGGATGCTCAAAACGGCTATTTCCATCAAAATCTCGGAGTAAGAAAGAGGTCAATTGTATATGTTATTCTTAGATTTGATTAGAGATGGAGCAGCATTAAACAAATAGATAGGAACAAACTGATTGAAATAATGATGAAAAGAGCAGTAATCAATGAGATACGGGAGAAAGTGGAGAAAATAAATGCAAAGACAAGAAACAACTTTAAGATAGGATATGGGAAATAGAATAAAATTTGGAAGATACCTAGACGGAAGAAAGTCAGAACTCAATGTGAAAAAAACCAGGATCATAAAATTCAAGAGAGAAGGGAGGACGATAAAGGGAGAAAATCTTATACTGGAAGGGAGTTCATATAGAAAAAGCAAATTTGAATATCTAGAATACACCTTCGATAGCAATAATGGTGCAGACGCACATATAAGAGAGCTGAAGAGAAAAGCAATGATAGGAGTGAAGAAAACTTGTAGTATAGGAGGGAGGAAATCTGAACCAGACCGAAGCATTGAATAAAAGCACAACAATGTACGCAGACAAAATATAGGGAGGGGACAAGAAAAGTTAGAATCAATTCGAAGAACGCGAATAGGTTAATATGAATTGATACAGTAACACCAAGCCACATAACGATAACTTGGAATTCAAAGCAGAAAGAAGGGCAATGAAATTTGAAAAAAAAAATCTCATAAAAGAGGGACAAATAATAGATAAATGCAACAAAGAAATTAGGAGAAGAGAGGAAAAAAGGAGGAAAAAGTTATACTTTGAAAACAACGAATACGCAACAGTGGCGATGGATACCAGGAGAGCGAGAAACATAGTTTAATGGAAACAGTAAGACAATGAAATACAAGGATTCAGAACCAATAGAGAACGAATAGAATGAAATCATTCGGATATAATCCTTACTACATTAAAATAAGATCTTCTAGAATACTCTGCTACTACGGAGGAGAAAAGATAGACAAGACTACAAAGATAGTCAAATATAGATATGAGAACGGCCAGAGAGTCAACAAGTAGGGAGATTGCGATAAGAGAAATAGGCACTGCGGATTATGCGAAGAGGACTGGATCCCATTAGAGGATCATCTGCAGGACTGTAAAAAACTGGGAGAAGACTGCAGTTGCAGAAACAAAATACTATAAAACTCATGTAGCAGAAAAGAGTGTACCAAGTCAGTAAACGAAATAAGGAGAGCCCTGGAATGATTGGCATAGTGTATATTATTTCAACTTTTACAAACAAGTGAATGATTTGGCAATGAGTTCTGTCTTTCCTGATTCTAGTTTAAATCACCAAAAGAACTTCAGACACGCCCCACTTTTGATCTTTTAATTCAATTCACGGCTTACATAACTAGTTCTTAAGAGATTTCCTGAGAATTTTCACATTTTTCAGTTTCTTCCAGTTGTAGTTTGGATTTTTGGTGAACAGAATGAGTGATGGATTCTTCTTTGTACCATTTTTTGTAACACGTGCACTGAAAGTACTCTATTACAGAGCTAATTTCTGCTCCGAAAGTTCTTTATCTCAAACCATAGTAACAATTTTTATTAATTCTCAGTCAACAGGGAATTAATGGATATTTTTGTCCGCTGGATAAAATTAAATAAATTAATATTTGGGAGAAATTTGTATTATAGGAGGTATTCGTTATAGAGTGTGCATTGATTGTGAACAGGATAGCACAGAAAATGTGAAAAATATCAATCAATAAAATAAATCTTGTAAGTTATGTTTCATTGAATTAGTTTACTGTAGTATGATCGCAATTGCAAAAATTTGTTTGTCAAACTGATAAGATAGTTCAAATACATCTAAATTCATTTAAAGTTATGGGGGTACTTCAGTGCACTTGTTACAAAAAGTATCGTATGCAACACGGACACTGAACGACTGTCATTATTGTCACGGACAAATTAAGCTGCACGATGATACGCCTTAGGCTTCACCCTCGTCTTCGCCTCGTGCTCCGCCTTCGCCTTCACCTCGTACTTCGCCCTCGTCTTTGCCTCTGGCTTTGCCCTCGTCTTCACCGAGTGCAGCCAAATTCATCTTAGACGAAAAGAACAATTGTTCGGTCCTTTTTACATAATACACTATCATTGTTTTATCGTTTTATTGCGGCTTTTGATTTTTATTTTACTTATAATGACAATAGCAGGCTACTTGACGCCGTTTTTTTGTGGAAGTTCTGTGATTCTATTATGTATAGGCCGTATGACACGATATATAGTTTCTTTTAATATTATGTTCATAATTTAGAACAAAATTTGTATCAAAAATTTTTATAATTTTTTAAAAACTATTTTGGAAGTTTGTATTTTATTACTACAAAATTTTGTACATTAATCTGTTCAGGCATCTGCGCACATGACAACTGTCAGATTGGACAAAAATATTAAGAGGGATGAAAGAAGACTCGTGGATCATAAATTTAAATTATTATTGATATCGTCGATAATAGTGATTGTTTAAAATAATTATATCTCAAAATAACAACGTACACAAAAAGTAACTGTCAAACAGACTAATGCCAGTACGCATTCATATTGCGCACATTTCAAATGTTCGCGCACAAGCTACTTCACGTGACAACTGTCAGAATGAATAAAAATATCAAAATGGTTGAAATGAAATTCCTCAATTGCAATCTATTAAAATTATGATTTCATCTCTGGAGTACGATATTTCTGAAATAATCATAACTCTCACACCAACAACAATTCATATTTGGGCATAAAGTGTCAAACAGATAAGAATCTTTATTTATGCCAACGCGCATTCGTATTGCGCCCATTTTGAAGGAAAATATGTGAAAATATAGAGCGAGCCTTACATTTGGTTGAATATTTTTTTGAAGGTATTTTGATGTAAGCTACAGTACATTTTTTTGATCATAATTTTGAAACACAAAAATGTACATAATTTTGAGGAAAATTATGCATCGTGTCCTAAGTTAGCATTTGATATTCTTGATTTTGTTGTCTCACCGGTAGTCAGAAGATGATCACTCAATGATCGTTAAATTTAGAGAACAATGCGATTGAGAATGTCATCTGTTCCAGACCCATCTGAGCGTTTCTTAGTTCTTACGTTATCAGAGAGGGAAATAATTTGTAATCAGTGTTTGATTTTTGTATTGAATTCTATGTTATAAAGACTGAATCCTGTTTATCCAGGAATCCATGCTACTAATCGTACCGGAATTTATAACTGGATGTTTACTTTATGTTATGAGTTTACAAGTAGAACTGAAGTTTTAATGATCTCGGTAATGTATATGAATGTTTATAAGTTCTATATTTAGAAGTTTCACACCAAAGTTGGAATATATTAAGTCCCAGTTGTGGCTACTCAAGATGAAAAACAAGCCATTTGGGCCTTAAATTTATTCAGAAATATGCAGCAGAAGACAATGCACTTTTCAAGTTTCACAATATATTCATCAACCAACCTTAGAACCATGCAAGAATTTTTTCACGACAGTTTAGTGTATCTCAGCTACCGGAGTTATTTTGGAATAAATTTGAATTGGTTCTTGTAGAAAGTAAGTTTCAGAAGCACTGATATGGAATGCATAAGGAAAACCTGATCTAGACTCAAAGATGTGCGCAGCTTATAATCGAATTGATGCTTGATACTTTTGGCATAATTCAAACAAACTAGCAGTGGAGCGAAGTAATCATGAATAAATGTTAGAACAAATGTAACGTACCGATTATCAACTCACACACTCATGATTCAGGTTTGAGATGTTTAATGGTTTCATTGAATTAATAGTTTTTTTTTGTTAAACGAGTCATTCAACATACTCACAGATTTTGTTGATAGACTATGTGAGTAGGATTTGAAACTTTAATATTCACAGAAGTCTATCCAAGTGAAAATTTTAGTAAATGGTGAAGAACCATCCCATATTCTCATTCTTTTGAATCATTTATGTAACAGTGTTATAATTATGTGACACGAGTTATATTAGCATTCACAACTGATTGTGCTTTTGCGGAGTGGTTAGCCGCGATTTTGTTCCATCTATGAATTATTGACAGCAAAAAATCATACCAGTGATATCATCTGTATTTGAAATATGTGAGTATGTTATCAGATGTTTGACTACATAAAATCTAATAATTATCTGTCTTTGTTGCCAGTTTTTGTAATAATTTGTTCATGTATCTGATAAAACTAATTTTGTGCTCCAAGCAATATATATTTAAAACTCATTACGCTGCAATTTTGACAATTATAATTGTACGATAAATAAATAGAGTTTATCACAACATATTTCTAAACTATTTGTTACAACTCAGTGTTAGAGCTCCACAAAATCATATACGAATAATATATCCCTCATCTTGTTGGAATAGAAGTGAATATATGAAAAACATGTTTTTTCATAGTGAAGCAATAATTTTTTCCCCAAAAATTGAATCAGATTTCGTGGTAATATTTCTCTCTCGTCATTTTTGGCATATCCGGCGACAAACCGTAGCGTTTCCTTTTGGAGTGATATTAGGCCATAAATTGATGAAGCATATTTGGACGGCTCTGAAATTCGATAGAAAAGAAGCGGGAGAGAAAACATGCGGATGAGCCAGTAAGAGGGAATGTTTTTCAACACATTGCATTTTTATGAGCATGACTTATTCTCCTGAACTCACAGTGGAGTAGTAAAAATTAGAATGAATATGCAAAGAGAAACTTATGATGGAGAATTATTATTTTTAATTATCCACAGCTGACATGTCAACTCAATTTTTGTATGACGTTTACTCTAAAAAGCTTACACTTAAGAATGGTTTATCCGGTTGTAACATCCAAATAACAATTTTAAATTGTAGTTATCATAGATAGTCGGAGAGCTAATGACGAATTTGGAGAACGTATTTTGGGCAAGTTGAAACAACAAGAAAATAATATTTTATCAATTGGTGAATCTAGAAACTTGCGTCTGGCAGAGGATTGGCGTTATTTCACTACTGTGCAACCTATAACATTTGCAAAAAAATTAATCAAAAAAATATGTTTTAGGCAACTTGAAATTTTTCTCATCTTCAATTTTAGCAGCTAATTAACCCAAACCCAAACCCAGACTGTTTTGAGGGTTTTAAAGTACAGCCTGACCCCCATGAATATATTTAATAATCATATCTCAAAAATATACTCTAGGCATTCTGAATTTTTTTTTGCTTTGGAAACAAAAGATCATCATTCTTATGCTACAATATTCCTAAATACCAATTTCCAAGACTCTACGGCTGACAAAATTGAATTTATGCGCAAAATAAGAAAAAAAATTTAGCTGAAGTGCGCTTCCGGTAGAGTCGATCTCAATGAAAATAGGATATGAGCATTCAGACGGTAAAATCGTCTAAAATACGATTTATGCGGAAAATTCAAAAAAAGTCAAATGATTTCAATAACAGATCATTCATCTCGAGTAACGTAAAAAATAGTTGAAAGTAATTTATAATGAACTTCGTCGGATTTTATGACACATTTGACCTAATATCTCTCATTCCTAATATCTATGACTCAGTTCAGTCCATTTTTATGGTTTTTTCAATGTCTGTTCATGTGGAGGAACATAAAAATTAATAAATAGGTAGATGAGTAGAAGGTGGAGTTTGGCATTCATATGAAAAGATTGATGACAGACTCATAAATTAATGGACTGAATGCAATTGCAAATTTCTGTTGGGATGTGATTAATAATTTAAATATGAAATGATGAGTGGATGAATGCGTATGAATATATGGATATACATGAATGCTTGAATGAATTGATTATTGACTGCATGAAAAGTTAAACGCCTGGAGTACATCAAATAGGAAGCTTATAGATTCAACGCAGAGATCGATGAATTAATAGAGAAGGAAAAAGTTAAAGGATAAATACTTGTACAGATGTATGAAGAATAAGTAAAGTTGTTCGAGAATTAATGAATGAATGATGGGTGCAATAATAAATGGATGGATAAATGAACATAGAATATTCAATAGACAACTAATTAGGAGTATAAACCAATACATGCCAAATAAATTGATGGATATATGAATAGGAGGATGATGTATAAGTTTCTGGATAATTATAATATCAATGATGAATGAGTTACCTCACAAGAAGAATAATAACTCTATGTTTGAGTCAATAAGCTAATGAATACATAAAGCTGCAAGATCTATCTGTTTTCAAAATATACAGATACCAAATTCCAATTCTTAAAAACTGACTTGAGTAGGAAATTGATAAGAGATGGCACATGACCTCTTTCTGTATATCAATGTGAAGCATTTCTTTGTTTTAGATCTAGAAAATTATTTTCCTTCCTAAGATGTTCGATAGTAGAGAGACTTCTGTTAATTTTCTATCAATTGGATAAAATAACTAGGGTTATTTGAGAAAAATTAAGTGACCCTGATTCGAGCTAGCAGTGGCTATCATATCTACTTCTCACTTGGATAAATTGGATGTTAGAATTGATAATCACCAAAGAGAGAAATATGACATATTTTCAAAAACAGAAAAATCCACCGTATCACCTATTATCAATTTCTACGTTTGTATATGTTTCATAACAAGTAATGAGTATATAGCTCGTTGATAGTTAGTACTTCACAAATAATTGCATCCATCTTGATGTAGGAATAATGGAAGGAGGTAACTTTCATATGAAAAACTCTTTAAAGGCGATCTACTTGAGACATTTTGAAGTATTTGTGTTACCATAGTTATAGAAATTTCCAACAAGGTACTTATTTTATAATAACTTGTGTATTTAACAAAGGTGCTGTTTGGAACAAAAGATGGATCTTCAAATCTGCCTCCAGGAATGATGCAGCATCGAAATGGAAGTTATTTTCCAACATGTTGATTTTCAAATTACTTATAAGTAATTCTATTTATAGAAAGGATTTCAAATAGAATAAGATGAAGAATTCATGAGGAATATTTGCACATATTTATTTGGAGGCGCTATTGTGGATGAGAAAATGCAACCATAATGAGGCTACAGTGGAATGAATACTAGGACGAGACCTAATGAGTCTTTCTTCACAAGGAATTGCACCAAAACTACATTTTTATAGATTCATGTTCGAATCACCTGTAAAAGTAATATGGAGAATTGACTACGCACAATTCAGAATCAAATGCCACTTTGATCCGATAGCATATTAATTAATAATTCAAGTACAATCTACCCTTTTTCTTACGAAATTGTGAAAAAGGTTTAATTTTATTTTCCGGTGAAGTCCATTTTACCATGTCACATCAAAGACATTTATAATAACAATAATTCATCAATTATTCATTTGATGAAATTGGGTAAATACAATTTTGATTGAGTAAATTTACATTTTTTATGTTACAGTTGACTAACCTTATATTTCAAATGCATACAAAATAATGAATAATAATGTATTTCAATGGATGTCAAGTTCGTTACCTGTTACTTGTTTCGAGAGTTTTATATAGTTGAACGTTTTTTGGAATCTTACAGTATTTAAAAAACGTGATTACTACATGAGAGGTATTTTGTTTCAGTCGGAATCTTTGACTATTTTGAGGTTATCGTATCAATTACGATGCATATGCATATCAATTTTTGTTAATAAAGAGTTTAAAATTCATATTGACATTGAAATGGTCTTCAGGTCCTCACAACAAGAAAAGTAGGAAGTCAAACACGACACGCGGTATTACGTAATACTATTTTGACAGTTTTTTTTTTAGACTGAGGTTTTATTTTGCTGACTTTATTGAAAACGATGCTACAGCTAAACGTCAAAAGTGCGGAGTGACGTCACAGCAACATGGCATTTTTTTGTGACCTTTTCAAACGTCGTTCATTTTAAAATCGTGTTTGTCAATCACAACGATTCCCTTTCCCGAGAAAATTAGTGCCAATAGTTTTTTCAATGTGCTCAGAGCTCATTTTTTGGAAAATTGTGGAAGACCCTATTCACTGAAAAGCGTGCATTGGTAGAAGACTGAGTACCAAGCAGATGTTTTGTACTTCTGATCATATTATGAGCATTTTACATGATATTTTAAACACAATATGACCGAAAGATGATATTTGATTCATAAGTCATCCATTGACAGGTGAAAGAGTATTGGCTTTACGAAAGGCCATCTGTAGAAGAATTCATGGTGATTGTCTCATGTACCGAGAAAACAACAACCGCTTACAGCACCGACATCAGTAATAAGTACTTTGCTGGAAGATCTGTTTCTTAATGTTGATGCTGTACATAAAATAATGATGAAAGTTAGTCTACTTTGACTAAAACATACATCATATACTAGGTATTTCATATAGAAATGTGCTTTTCGCATCCTAATGTGAAGAATTAACATCTGAATGAGTTTCTATATGTCCAAGTAGATGAAAAAAAAAACTGTGAATCGACACATAAGTTGTTTTTTATTTATTTTCAAAACATTTCATCCAATTTTTCTATCATTTTGATTCATAACTAAAGCAGCAGTGAATAGAGTGGTAATCAATCATGGCCCAAGAAATATTTTCTACAGAACTCGATAGAGAGAGCTCCTACCTCCGTTTTTCAGAACAAACATGTAATAATGAAGGAAAAAACTTTTCAGAACTTATTTTTGAATAAATATGTTTTATTTTATTATAGGCCTTCATTCTCATCTCCTGAAGACCTGTGAACATTTAATTATAAGCTATAAGCCACAGGCAGAGCTCTACGATCCTAGGAGTTGATATTTTATCTAGTCACCTTTTGTATTTTTGTTGTCTTGACAATATTTGTTTATTTATTCATTATACATTCATACACGTGAACTGCACTTGAGATAGGCAGCACATTGCTGTTGAAACGTTGTGATTCTGATAATTTATATACAGAACATTTTACCCAATAAAACATATTAATTAAACATGTAGTACTTCTTAGTTGGCTTACAAACGGAGAAGCAGTGACTCGAAAATATTTTCAGGTTTTTTCAGTTGATGATCAGATGATCGCAGAGATATTCTGAGAGAACTATTTGAAAAATTGCTTTCTAGGAAGATGATGCACTTGTTTACAGATTGTCGTTGGATGTGAGGAAAACAATTTTATAACTTCGAAGCAAGCAGTGGCACATTCAGGATTTTGGTTTGAGAGGGGCTTGACTCAGCTAACGGTAGATATTGGACCAGTGATCTTGATATAAGAAGTTTGAGAAATGAAGATCACGCATTCAAGGGTGGATGGAACATCTCAAAATAATAAAAACATTTTCATGAATATATCCGGAAATGTCTAGTTCAAGAGCTATAGCGATTTCAATATCTTATTTCTGTAATATACAACTCATACTTCTAATATTATGATAAAATCATACACTCAAAAACAAAAAAATCAATATTTGAGTCGCTTTGAATTCTGGGACCGATCGGTTCCTATCCACATTTCCAATAGAATTTTTAGGGTAACATGTTCAGAATCAATGATCAATATGATCAACATATCAATAACTGTAACAAAGCTCAACTCGTTTGTGAGTTTGATAAATTTATTTCCACTCAAAGTTTCAATAATACAGCTAGAATCATAAATACTTCTATTTATCATCGACTCAAAACTAGACATTATTACAAAACTCATTTATTATTTACATGGTGATATTGTCTGCAATTTATTTCCACTGCTTATCTGGACTAGTTCGCTAATTTGTTTTCGATCATTCTTGCTACACGTATCTACACTATCAATAATTTTTCAGCTAGGGCACGAAGGAGAATAATAGGGGAGCGGACACTCAGTTGGAAAACATGAAGCTTAAAATGTAATGCGGCAGACGTGAGAGAGATAGCGAGAGCGGGCCCAGCTTTGCATGCTTCATTACAGAAATGAGATTATATTTGAATTTTTTTCAATAAAAAAAAATTGCCAGCCAAATTCAATATTTTCATTACTTTAAATACTTTATTATTCATCAAATGAAGGGCAAAAGTAGAAGAAAATTAACATTTCTATTTATTAAAATCTGCAATAAAAAAGTGCATAATTATGAAACATGTTTTATGAACGTTCCATTGGATAAGAGTTTTCTAATAATGAATAACAGATGCATAAACAATTTCATGAATATTTTATATTAAATGGACGTAGTACAATTGAGAAAATACACATGAACAAATTCTTATATACCAGAAGAAAATATTAACAAAAAACTTAGCAAAAATCTCTTGAATTCTCATTGATGAAATTTTTTTTTTTGATGCATATAATTTTCAAATCGAAAAAATTCTTACAAGTCCTTTGAATCCAAGTTTAGTTTTGGATTTTAATTTATTTCTAGCGTTTATGTGTCTTCTACAAAAATTAAAAATTATTTTAATCGAATAAATGGAAGATGATTTCTATCTACATTTTAATATCTTTCTCTTTTTTGCACAGCTTGGGCTTTTTCAAAGATCTATCCTGTTCTATGAGAGATTTCCTTGTTTATTTAGAGATGCTTAAATATTTCGGGCAATTTGGAAAAATACTCGGACATGCATTTTCTTTTAGTCGGAAATATTTGAACGGTATCTGTGATAATATATTTGTCACCTAATTGAGCAATTCCATACTATATTGTACGGTGAATTTGTGAACAATTATCACATCTCAATTGATTTCTAAACATAAATAGAATTATTTATATTCTTTATTTTCTTTAAAAATTTAGATTAGATACGTTCAATAATTTGAAACATTGATATCACCTTTAATTTTAATATAATTTTAAAATAATTTCTTTCAACTCTTACATCTCCAGACGAGCATTCTTTTATGATATCCTCGTCACTTATTTAATAAAATATCATCTTTGGGTGCAGAAAAAAGAGAAAATTTCTCTTCACATGTCCTGTACCCAGTATCACAATTTGTCACAAAACATTTTCTTCCCATTTTACAATATATTTTTACATGAAAATACTAAATAAACCGAACCTAGCCATTTAACTCCATACAAGCATAGGCCCGCCTCTACCTATCTCTCAGTTACTTTCTCTCTCTAACAATATTACATTTTTGGCTTCACTTTTGCAACACAGTTGAAAGTCGAACTTGTAGGGATAAAAATAACGATTGACACCTAAATCACAGATTCATGCTCCCTTGCTTCTTCTCCTGCGATCACGTTTTAAGTTGTGCTATACCTCACTCACGTTGCATTGAATCTAATTCGACAGTGGATGAACATATCTTCCGAAGTAATAAATGAGAAAGTCATTTCAAATCATTCTACTCTTGTTTTATTGGTCATACTTTCTGCCTTGTTTAAATTAGGTCTGAAGTAGTGATTCAATCCACCCAAAAAGACGTGGATCAACTAACGTCATGACTAAGAGCTCCAGAATGAATCTTTCACATGAATTGAATCCCATCCTCTGATGTTGGATGAACAAGTTTCCCGGAATAGATGAAATCTTTATCCCAACTATTGTTCCATGCTTTGTCTTAATGTTCAAACTCTCTGCCTTCTTTTATTCTGTATAAAACAGTGATTCAAATCGCTCAAGATGACGTGGGAATGTATTTGAAATTAGATTAGATACAATCAATTCAATCTACAGAATCAGAGTTTCGACAGCAATATACAATAGCAACACAACAAAATTGAGAGTAGATAACTTGAATCAATTCCCTCCGATTAGCTCTGCAAAATTTTGATGATCTTTTATCCCAAAAGGCAGGTCTATAATAGATCAAATTTGGAAATTCACATTTGAAACTTTGTATTTATAAATCGTGAATTTTGTTCTAGTTTATGACCAATTTGAGCTCTCCAAATGAAATCAAACACATATTTTTCACACGTGGATTACTAGATAAAATGTATACCTCAAATTAAAAATGAAAATGAAGTAAATTAGTTCTATCTTATTGTCAGTATAAATTCATTATATTATGTTACAATTGATGATCCATCAGTCATATTTGATAGGCGACGTTTGACAATTCCACTTCCACATTTGATTGTGTTTGGTTGATTTTGAAATTTGGGTCTAGAATTTATTATTCCAAATGTAAATTCTTAGATAAACAATGAACAATTATTGATAATGTTCCAATTCCTGTTTCATATAATAAGCATAATGATATAGAAGGTGTGATTGATAAAAAAAAAAAAAAAACAAATATAAGGTTTCTTCACGTCACAAAAACCGCAATGAAATTAGGGACACCTTCCTTTGATCGTCTTGCGCTTTTTTAAAACCATCTTTATACTTTTCACTAACAACTGTCAAGCAAATAAACAAAAGAAATGCGGAATAAAAACAAGCGCACAAAGACACAATAACAATGGAGCATCGCACTCACACACACGTCCGCAATGGTGTGAGATTCAAGATTATCTTTTGTTATAAACGTCTCTAGGTTGCACTAGCAAAGATTTGCTCTTTTTTTTGTTACTTTCAAGTTGTAAAAGTATCTTTTATTCTACCAACTTGCAATGCATTCCATTTGTACCGTGCTAAAATGCTTATCTTTGTGTTATTCTCGCTAGCCTGGCTGGAATGCCAACTGATGACAGCTTTTAACATTTTGAAACAGACAATTCAGGAGAAATACACTTCCAGAAGATTAATTTAGTACTTTACTCATACTTTTTGTAGTTCGATGAAAGTTGGATTTGGGGATTAACACAAAAGATGTATTTTTTGATAAGTGTATGGGCGAGTATAGTTATCATCTAAATAATATGAAGCAAGTATACTCAATTCAAGAATGATGATATACCAAAAACTATTTTTTCGTCAGAATGTATCTAAATTTACTAGAATACAGAAAATGGTAGTGAGTGATATTAGAAGAATTAACCAGTGAAAATATTGTATCAATTGCTGTACATATTGGAAATAATCGTGATTACAATACCACTCACTGCATGATGAGCAGCTTCATATATCCGAACAAAAATATGTGATGCATCTTTATCCAAGTGTTTGTCATTATGTATATCTATTATTCCCTATTAATGAAAACATATACAATCCGTTTACAAGAACATAAGATGTCCATTTTGACCAAATTGATGAATGCATATGGAATTGATTAACAGTATGTCGCACATGTTCAAATGTTTTCATTCCATGGCTTATGCAATTACAGGACGATCGTTTGCGATTTTTAGTGGAATCATTTCCAATTCTTAAATATGTTACTCATAATCTAGAAATATAGATTCCTTAACATAATTCTTTCAAATTCTCAGTTAAGTCAAGCGTAATCTATAAAGCCCTGATGACTCCAATATCAGTCGATCGTAAGAATGTTGCTTGACGTGCAGTGCATACATATGCCTGATATGGAGTAGTTAGGAATTGGTTTATAGTTATTAAGGTATAAGGGTCAGTAAGTACAGTTTACCGATTGAGAATTATAACTTAGAGGCCAACTCTTGGTGGGGTTTCCAAATTATATACAAAAACGGTACTATACTTATTATTATTATTTGATACAAACCCGACAGGGTGAATGGGCTTTAGAGGATGAGAAGAAAACAAAACGTAAATTATTGAAAGTTTCAAGAATGATCTATTCAGCGTCTCATTTCACTGACGCTGCAAAAAAAATATCGTTGTGGTCTTGAATTTTGTGATATGACTTGATCATAAAATGAACAAGAGATTACTGAACCTAGCAGATGATCTGGGAACTTAAAAATTGATATTTAGAAGTAATACACAATCAATGGTGTTATTGATGATTTTGTATAAAAAAATTATTGCTTGACAACTTCTCCTATGCAAATTAAAAGATTCAAGCAATATGGATTGTGGAGTACCTCTCATGGGGTAGGAACCGTCTAAGATAGGCATTGCTGCCTTGATGAATTGTTTTGGTTACTTTCAATAAGATCAGTCATGATTCTTGTGTCTGGGTTCTACACGGTCGAGCAATACTCTAACAGCCTTATTCTAGTGAGCATGATAGTCGGCGACTAAAACCGATCTAACTAGTCCTGACTTGTACGGAACTAGAGTTATGTATTCATAGTTCAAATTTAGACTAGTCTTAACTAGTTCGAAGTTAGTTCGCAACATCCATTTGGTCTTGGTTTGTTTTTATACGGCCCTTGCGCATAAGTACATGAACTGTCAGAATGTTCATTGCCAGGTACAAGAAAGCAAAATATTCATGTGCAAATCAATTATTATTTTTTATTTTAATTTGTAATAAAGCTCATTTTTATATTTTTAATCCAAGTAATGAAGTTAATCTTTCTATTCTTTGAATATACGTCGTAAATAAGATGTAAGTAAATTTATCTTTTTGAATGAAATTGATTTCCGTCGATACATTTATTAGTAGGCAATTGGATGAAAGTGAAAATTGTTTTTATTTTACGCACAATTATATTTTTCGCATGCTAGAAATTATCATACTGAATGCGTTATCAATTCGAAACATGATATATTTGTAAAACCAATTAAAAGAAACTTGTTATAAAAATTTATAACGAAAAACTAGATACATGAATAAATCATAATTTATCGAATTCAAAGAATTATTAATATAAAACGAACTGTCTGAATTCTCAAATAATGAACAACTTATCTGTGAATAATTTTAAATTCTGTTCAAACGGATTTATTTGTATTGAATAAACTTTTTCAGATTTCTATGATGTTCTAGAACAGCATTCATATTTTGTATATCGTTTGCATTATTTATGATATCATCTATTTTTCACAACAAACACGGAACAAATACAGAACTATAGGTTAGTCCGCGGCTAAACTATGGTAGCAGTAGATCTATATATAGCTTGGACCTAGTTCGGTTTTAGTCTCGGACTGAAGTTAAGTCCCCTCTTTGAATGAGTTTCACGTTAGTACTAAGATCATCTTCTTTTAGTCCGGCTTAACTTCTCTATGAATAAGGCTGTAAGTGACTCACTGACCGTGATGCTTACAAAAATTTTGGCATTATGGGAAGATGTACCAAAAATATGGATCCGATTTTGCTTTTTCAAATTGAATTACTACTGATGATTGTTTATTCGCTGTCAGCTGTATAAAGCAAAACTTCAATTATAAACATAGCCTGACTAAAAATCAAGCGTCAACAGACGATGCGAACAGATTCTCGACAAACCCTGCTATACCAATATGACCTAAAAGCCGTAGTATGCGTAAAACCTTGTTTCGAGTAAATAACCCTAATCACTTTCAAGTTCAAGACATACAGGAAGCGTGTACTGCACACATTTGCGTCGCTTTAAAGTTGATCTTTGAGCGTTCAGTTCATCTGTGTTGCGCTCTGTCTACTTCAATCATCTAATCTTAATTAGTCATCACATCATTTAATTTAGTGTTGAGAATTAGCTGAGAACTCCTATCAATTGACAAGTTTGTCTGTCATTGAGTTTTATGGGTTTGGTATGTTTAGCGTCACATGTGGTTACTCCACGTTAAGTTTGCGTAAGGTATGATCCTTTTTTCTTGAAGTGTTGGTATCCTCAACTTCCTGGGGTACCAATGCCATCGGTGCTCACACTTTGACCGTGTGATGGCAGTGATTGTTGCCAACCGCATCTATTTTGTGTTATTGTGGCAACAGTGTTGTTCCAAGAGGAAATAAATTAATCAACCTACGTGTGTCGTATGAATCGGTACGGCATTACAGTACTGATAGGTACCCATCCGTAGGTCTCGTCAAACGTGAGATAAATAGTGCTAGTGACTTAGCCATCTGGAAGCAAGTACCACCAGTACCACATTATTCTGTCGGTGCTGCGCGGGAATATGTAAATGCCAACCGCATGAACTGTGTGTTACTGCGGGCAACAGGGCTGTTCCAAGAGTGGGTAGATCGACCAGCTCGCGTGTATCGTGAGCATCGATGTTCATTATAGTACTGGAAGCTATCTATTCGGTGAATTTAACGGCCTATCTGTTAACCAGATATCCTATCGAACCACCGAGGTAGGTGTTTCATTTTTATATCCGTTCTAGTTACCTAACCTTAACGTGAAATGCCCCGATGGTGGAGATCTGATGTGTGTGACTCTCTGATGACATCTCACACAGCATTGTGGCCCAAACTCAGAACACATGTTTTTCTCATATTTCATAACATCTTTCATTGATTATTATTAACATCTTATCCCCTCTAGAATTTATAACAAAACCTGTCCAGGAAAATTCGGTTGGATCGGAAATTTTCCAATTTTGGAAGATAAAATAGAATCTCAGATACAAATTAAAAAGGATCCTTCACTATTTGGTACAAATGGAGCACTGGTGGTCTTATTTTAGTGAGATATTTTTGTAATGGAGGACGTACATGTCCAAAAAGGAGTACTGTAATGTATTTGCATGTGATACAAAAAGGTGGGAGCATCTCAAAATTTGCAATTTGTTGTGAATCCAATGGAATATGTTCATTCCGAAAAATATGTTTCTCTATGGCGGGCTTTGAACTTGATAACTTACGCATCACAAATAATACGCAAACTCAGTTTCTTTTTACATCTCAGCTTCATCACCACATAATCGCAAAGAAATTAACTCTGGTAGTGTGGTGTCCTAGGCAGTTTAATATAAATAAATAACATGGTGGTGAGTGTTTATTTGAACATTATCGATGATAATGTGGTTAAGAGATACAGAATAAATATAATAAGCGATGAAAAAGAATAGATACAAGCTGTGATTTCGTAGCGTAGTCGCCTCGCTGGATTTGTAGCGATGTGGACTGTTCTTGAGCGATATCCTCGAAGAGCTGCTTTTTCCTCTAGCTGAGCTCTTGTCCTGTAGTTCTCTTTGTTTCTGTGCTTCTAGCTTTGAGAAAATCACGTGTTTCGCATGTGTTTTCAGCATGATTATTTGTTCCGAAACAAAGAACACAGGAAGTTTGGACAAAGCTATATTCGCAGGTCCTTTGTTCGCATCTAAAAAAAAATTTTGATTCATATCTTGATGCAATAGCCCGGTCTTGCCCTGCGAGCGGTCCATAATTATCTCCATGTGCAAACAATTCAAGATCATGTAGCGTTGTCGAAGGCGAATTTCACTTCAGTGAAAAATAAATGCATGTGTAGCCTTAGCCACCACAATGATTGCAGCAAATTCATACTAGCATCAGTCATCGATTCATTTGTTGATACAGTCCGATCGATCATGAAACCAAAAATTAATTCTCTTTCTGTTGAAAATTCAGTTCTAGAAATGAGGAAGTATCAATCAACCTACTAAGTGCACAATGAGTGTCTGCCACACTCGTATCTGATGGAAGGCGTGATTGATATTTTTTTATTAAATGAGATAATTGGATAAATGTATGACCAATAATAGAAACCATTGATATTATCGTTTCAATATCAGTACACAAAATGTATCACAACGATCTTAGTAATAGTTAATAAAGGATAAAAACATTATTTCTTCCGTTGTAACCTTTAACAAAGGATTAAATTCAGGCAAAAGTATATAGGAAGGTGGAACGACTCACTAAACCCAACTTTTATATCTCATGTCTCATTTACAACCGCCATTTCGTCTCTCCCCACGCTATCACCAAGGTACCTTCAACAATGTATCCTAAATACTTATAGTACCATCAGATACCTGAGGCAAAGATTGTTAGCAAAATTTTTGAAAAATAACTTTATATATTTAACGAGAATGGAAAAATTGTTGAATCACATCAATTTTCGCTTTTCAAATGTCCTACCTGTTTTGAAGCGTGAAAATCAGTATTGAATGTTATCTATTGCTGTAAAGTCAAAGATGTATATAAATATACAAGATAGCGTATGTCTCGTGTATGCTATGCTCTTACCCCATTAATTCCAATTCTAGTAATTTTTCTTTTTCTCCGTTGGCAGCATTTGCAGTACACTTCAGCTCGATTGAACTTTATTCATCTCGGAAATGACATCACGATTTTCAATTTGCTTTTGTTTGTTTTTGATTGCACATTTGTTTGGGCAAAACTTGAATTTCTTGAGAAGGGAAAACATAAATAAATGGCAAAAGGTTTGAAAATTAGATTTCAGTGGACGCAAATTTAAAGATATTTAGAGTCACAAGTCGTGGAAGTTGTTCAACTTCTATTTGGTGCGGAGAAAATTCGGAGCATTCACAAAGAAATTTCAAGGAAGTTTAAAGTGTTTGTTGTACTTGCGATCTTTTGAATAGATAACGAGAGATTGCAAACAGAATTTGGGCAAAATCACTAACACAAAGCCTCATCTAGATTTGATGTGGTGTCCACATCAGATTTTTTCCACATTTTTTTGACAAAAAGTACTGCCTGGTATAATTTCCAACTTTTTTTACAGAAATTGACACATGTACAAGCATAATTTGTACAGTACAGTTTACTACAATACATAAAACAAAATTAATCTTCTACCGGAGTGTGATGGTTAATGGACTTCTAAACTTGACATGTATAGAATCTGTTTTGGACATAGCTTGATGCTACATATCAAACTGGAAAATGTACGAAGAATTAGGTGTAACAGAAATTTCTGATATCTGTTCGCTGAATACATGGAATCGAGTTATTTTAAAAGCAAAGTTGTCTAATGCATACGTAGTAAGAAAGTTTAAATACATCAGTTCGTTCTTATAAATTCATAATTACAAATGGATTCTCGGAAATAGGAAAAGCCCTCTCTACTTTCAGCGTGAACATTAACTTTTATTGGCTATTCCCGGAGTGACAAAATACATCTTGAAGTTTATATTTTTGATTTGATTACTCACTTCTGATTGTTGCTGACATTCATTTGACCATCGTCATTTGATAGAGAACAGACTTACATTTGGTTATTGGAAGAAGCTCATCATCACTTACCTGGAACAAATAAAATACAAAACATTAGTAACATTTTATTTGAACAATCTATAATTTGGAGATTGACTTGTCGCAAATAATGCGTGAGTTGTGTGTTCCACCATATAAGAACGGTAACTTTATAGTCGTAGCGTGGAAACTTCTGTTGTTAATCCATCCTCGCAGTCCAGTGTATATCACAGAAGAACGTTCCTTTTGTAAGGCAATTTTTTTAGAATTCAAATTTCATTTTGAGGTCTTTGTCTAAGTATTTTGACGACTAAAGATATAGAAAGAACATTGGGAAATTAAAACGGCACCACTCAAGTGGTTAAAGTTAAATGGTAGAGTCTTACTCTGAAGTGGTAGAACTGAAGTTGTGAGATTCGAGATAATAACTAGTATTATTCAGACTCTTGTTTCAAAAACTGTTCATTGTATTGTAGTTTTTTCCAAGGGAATATTATTCGACAAAAATCAGAATATATTTCTTAATAAATTTTTATAAAATCAAAACCTGATAAGTTTCACAAAAAACAAATTCAGGGGTCGGTTTTTACACTATCATTCTGAATAGAGCAGCAGCCGTAGACACATGTTTCGTCCTTATTAGGACTCTTCAGTATGGTATAGCAAGCCGCAGATAGTCGGACTTGTAGCCGCGATACTATTAAAAGTAAGTTGGTACATGGCATGCAGAGAAATTTATCTGCAGCAGTGCCATCTACCATAATACAGCCGAGGTGGCGAAGTTTGAAGAAATGCAGGACTTTCTCCATCCACCATCACATCAAATTTAAACTTCAAATAGTTAAATTGCGAACCATACCACTCATTTTTCCCAGTGAAGAGATAGCTAAGTATCCATATTGCCACAGAGGGTAGTGCTAATTACCGTAAGATGAAAAGTGAAATGAGCAAAATCTTATAGAACTGAAGTTGAAACACAAGGAAAGTAGTGACATCTGCGAATAGGTGTACTTTTTGAAATCAATGAAAAAATATATAATAATTAATTACAGCACCCGGACAAACCGCAGACACCGTCAGTGATAGATCTCTGCTTCCGATATTTTCTGTTATTTTATTTTAGGATCAATCAGTTCAATTGAATGTCTCTTAAAAATATGAATACTGCATAATATGGATCACAACGCGTTATATTTTCTTGAACATCATCAAATGTGGATCAGATGTTCGAAAGATTGAAAAGCGTTGTGATCAACATTGTATCAAGTAATGTGATTGAATCAGTGTTTTGTATGGTTTGTATCCACTCTCTTAATGCCTGTATTACACGATACAATTTATTGACCAGGTTTTCTGTCAAGGTTTCAACAATTTATTGTCGAGCTCAAAAATATTTTGTACCATATTACACGATACAAGTTTTCGTCAAGAAAAATCAGAACTACCAACTTATAATTTTGGACGTAACTTATTATAATAAACTGAAGACAACTGTATATAAAATTATATAAATACTTTGTCAACACCAAGATTCTGTTTGCAATGTTTGTCTTTCTTTAGGTTGAGTCAAGTGTGAAACGCGTGTTCCATTTGACGCGAAATAACTAATATGAGTAATGTTGCCAACGACAAAATCTCCTTAGAATACCCCAGAATATTTGTGAAAAATAGAGCCAGTTCTATTCCAATAATAACTTGGTCAATTATTGGTCAAGAAAAAATTGTGGAAATTTTGGACATATTACACACAATAAATTGGAGGTCAACTTTTGAAAATTATTGACCAATAAATTGTATCGTGTAATACAGGCATAAGTCTGTGGTGTCAGATAATGGACGCACATCCTTTCCCCTTGTGAGCGTCACATTGTCCAAATTAACCTAGACTCTTGAATTTAAATTAGGTTATGCAGAATATTCCTAATTTTTTCTAAATGTTGGCTGATTGCGTTTTTGGGTTTGAATTAGCATCTCCTTCGGAGCGCTTGCTCAACAACGAAATCACCCAGAGCCAAGAATGAGCTGTTCCTTCCCTTTTCTGAATTATTTCTGAAACATTTAGATTTATTTAACCGCCATTTCTCCTGGAATTGATTTTTGTATGTTGAATAATCTGCTTGGTAGTCAATAGTTATATTAAATATAATAAATGAAAAATTACTTTTGATTCCAAATTCTGTACATTTCATTGATAACGTCAAAATTTCCAATAGAATATACAGAATTTGAGATTAAAAGTAGCTTTTTATTTAATAAAATTCTGAGAAATGTATAGATTATTAAATATAATTGATGTTTTGCGCATATTCAATTTTTTTAAACTTTGTTTTTATTAAATCAATTCTGTGGTTTCATTTGGGGGAAAATATTTTTATCTTTCAGAACTGGATTTCTTGAGATCAAAAGTTCTAACGTTTTGCTTCCTTAATGAAAAATCTGGCGTGAACATCACGTGACTTACTTATACATCATACGATGTGATTTTGTGTTTGATCATACATATCATTGGATATATATAATCAAACACAAAATCTCATTGTGCCAAAGTTAATCGTTTTGGATTTACATGTAGTGATCAATTTCTAGTTGGCAGAAAAATAAAAAAATAAGGAAGCGCTCCGGCGAGAGGGCTGTGTGTGAAAAAAACATCAATGTGTCAATCTAATCAATAAACAAGAGTATATAATAAAGTATTTGTAAAAGAGTTCTGGTTGTTATTATTATAGAGATTCGCCAAATTGGTGACCCCGACGTGATCCTGTGTAGGACTATTTCCTTTTATTTCCGCCGTCCATGAATTTCTAAATAAAATGGAAGTCAATGCTGTCAAAATTCCTGCGTACAATTTTAGTGATCCAGCCTTATGGTTCGTCATGTGCGAAAGCACCTTTGAACTTGGTGCACCCAAGCCTGTTACGGAAAGCCGAACGAAATTCAACTACATTGTCGCCCATCTGCCACCAGAAGCAGCTTCGATTGTGCGAGATGTGATTACTAGCCCTAACCAAGCGGACCCGTATAATCAACTAAAAACGGAACTGATCAAGCGCAGCGGAGAATCTTCGCATCAAGAAATTAGAAAATTGCTGAATGGAGAACATCTCGGTGATCGCAGGCCCAGCGATCTCCTTCGCATAATGAGGCGCCGTGCCGAATCTCATCGAGTGTCGGATGAACTGATGTTGGAGTTATTCCAACAGCATCTTCCAACGTTTGTACAATCTATACTCGCCGCGATCACTCCACTCAGTTTGAAAAAGGCAGCTGAAATCGCTGACCGTGTGATGGATGTTGCACCTGTATCGGTAAGTGCTTGTTCAGCTTCCTCAGCAAATTCCATTGAAGATCGTTTGCTTAGCGAAATTCAAAAATTAAGTATGAGGATAGACGAAATTTCACGCGGTAGAAGCCACAGTCGCAATTCTTCCAATCGAGAGCGTAGCCGCTCAAAATCAAAGTCGAAAAAATACGATCAATGCTGGTATCACTATAAATTTGGCCAGAACGCCCGCAAATGCAGCCCTCCTTGTAATTATTCAAAAAACGACAACGGTCAGGCGTAGAGGCGACTACCGCCTTGCCAAAGAATTCTCGTCGTCTTTTTGTCCGTGATAGACGCAGCAATGTTGATTTTTTGATTGATACAGGGTCTGATGTTTCCATTGTTCCAGCATCCAAACTTCAAAAACAAAATAAACCACAAATGTCTCTTTCTGCTGCAAATACTTCCCCTATACAAATTTATACAACCCAAACTCTTTCATTAGATCTAGGCCTGAGAAAAAACTTTAAATGGACATTTTTAGTAGGCAACGTTTCAACACCTATAATCGGTGCAGATTTTTTGTATAATTTCAATATAATGCCTGATTTAAAAACACAAAAACTTATAGATTTCCAAACTAAAATAAACTCAAACTGTGTTTTAGGTGAAAGTGAGATTCATTCAATAAAAATCGTATCTGGCGATAGTATTTATCATCAATTGTTGAAAGAATTTCCAAATATTACAAAACTCCCTCGCCCAGATCAAGAAGTGAAACATTTGGTAGTTCATTATATCCAGACAGTCGGACCACCAGTAAAAGCTAAAGCTCGCCGTCTTGCTCCTGACCGTTTGCGTATTGCAAAGGAGGAATTTCAAAACATGATTGATCTTGGTCATATGCGGCCATCTAAAAGCAATTATGCTTCACCTTTGCACATGGTACCAAAAAAAGATAGCACTGAATGGCGACCTGTTGGTGACTACCGTGCTCTTAATGCTCAAACAATTAAAGACAATTATGGGGTTCCAAACATATTAGATTTCACCTCTGATCTTCATGGCACTAAAATATATTCACATATTGATCTAATTAAAGCATATCATCAGATACCAATCAATCCTGAAGACATACACAAAAGTGCTATTATTACCCCTTTTGGCCTTTTTGAAAGCACTCGAATGCAGTTTGGCCTTTGCAACGCTGCTTCTACCTTTCAAAGGTTTATCGATGAAGTCACTCGTAACCTTCCGTTTGTGTACGCTTTTGTCGATGATATCTTAATCGCATCACGTTCATCAGAGGAGCATCTTGAGCACTTAAGAATTCTATTTCAAAGGTTGGAACAATACGGGTTAAGTCTAAAATCCTCTAAATGTATTTTTGGAGTCCCTACAATAAATTTTTTAGGATTTAGAGTTTCTGAATCTGGTATCGAGCCTCTTTCAGAGCGTATAGAGATCATTAAAAATTTTCCCCAACCAACCACAATAACTCAACTAAGACGTTTTCTTGGTTTATTTAACTTTTATAGAAAGTTCGTTTCTAAAGCAGCAGACATATTAGCCCCACTCAACAAATTCTTGGAGGGAATTAAAAATACTAAAAAATCTTATATAAAAACACAAATGAAACCCCAAGATTTAATTCAATGGACTGAGGAGGCTACACAGGCATTTGCTGATGCTAAAGATGCTTTAGCGAATGCCACTCTTCTATGCCATCCCATACCGGGAGCTCAATTGAGTTTGTGGGTCGATGCTAGTGATTTTGCCATTGGTGGTTCTCTAATGCAACTAAATAAAAAGAGATGGGAACCCATTGCATTCCTTTCTGTCAAACTCTCCAAAAGTCAGCAGAAGTGGTCGACGTATGACAGAGAATTGTTTGCTATGTACACGTCAGTGAAAAGATTCAAGCATATGCTTGAGGGTCGAGCTTTCACTATCTACACCGACCAAAAGCCCTTAATCTTTGCTTTTAAGCAGAACCCAGACAAGTGCAGCCCTCGTCAATGGCGTCACCTTGACTACATTTCCCAATTTAGCACAGATGTACGTCACACAACTGGAGCTGACAATGTAGTAGCTGATGCTCTGTCCAGAATTGAAATTCACCAGATCAGCAAGTCAACATTTTTAGATTTCGATGATTTTGCTTTAGCCCAGCAAGATGACACAGAATTAGCTGATCTCCAGCAGAATAGTTCTTCCCTAATCTTTCAAACTATGCCTTGTCCAATGTCTACAACTGAGCTCATCTGTGACACTTCAACTGGTTGTCCAAGACCATTTGTTCCTAAGAGATTTCGAAGAGTTATCTTTGAACATTTTCACAATTTAGCACATCCTGGTGTAGCTGCAACTGCAGATCTAATCTCGGCAAGATATGTGTGGCCTAAAATGAGGTCCACAATAAAAGAATGGGTCAAAATCTGCTGTGCCTGCCAGCGATCTAAAGTGCACAGACATACAAAAATGCCAATAGGTACCTTCGCATTGCCTGATGCTAGATTTTCTCACATTCATATAGATATCGTAGGTCCATTACCACCATCCGAAGGCAAAACTTACTGCCTTACCATAATTGATAGGTATTCCAGATTGCCAGAAGTAGTGCCTATTGCTGATATAACAGCAGACACTGTTTGTCGTGCTCTTTTCAGCGGATGGATATCTCGTTTTGGATGTCCAGCTACAATAACCACTGATCAGGGTCGACAATTTGAATCATCGCTGTTCAAACAGCTTACTGAATTAATGGGAACAAACAGAATTCGCACAACATCTTACCATCCACAAGCAAACGGATTAGTGGAACGTTTCCATAGAGTGTTGAAAGCTGCAATAAAAGCACTAGAAAATCCCAAATGGACTGAATCCATACCTATTATTCTACTTGGACTGAGAGCTGCAGTCAAACCTGACATAAAAGCCAGCAGTGCTGATCTAGTGTACGGTACTTCACTGAGACTCCCAGCAGAATTATTCTTAGAAAGCCCAAATGTACAATCTTCTGACTATAATTTTGTGCAGCAATTGCGAGAAAGAATTAGAAGCATGAAACCTTGTTCTACATCTGCTCATGGACAGGCAAAAGTTTTTGTCCACTCACAATTGAAAGATTGCACTCATGTATTTCTTCGTGTGGATAAAATAATCCCACCCTTGTCTCAACCATACACTGGTCCTCATGAAGTTTTGCTAAGAGATGATAAAACAATAACCATCGACATCAATGGAAGGAAATGTTGTGTCTCTCTCGACAGAGTCAAGCCTGCTTTTGTTCTCAGAGATATTCCAAAGTCTACTGACTTATCAGTAACTAAAAACATTTCAAATAACAAAAGTGCTGAAAACATTCGAACAAATATCACGAAATATGGCAGACATGTGAAATTTCCCCAAAGACTAATCACAGAAATCAAATAATTTCTTTATAATTAAATCAATATTCAGACAATATTTTGCTTTTTATCATTTGTTATATTTTATAATTAACTGCTCAGATAGCATAGCACTATTGATAATTTTCAAAATATTTTCCTTCCAATCTTATCTGCATGTTTTTTTTTTCTATCATTGTGTATTTCTATGTACATTTTGTCGTTCTTTCGCATTGCTCCCTCACTGGGGGGATACTCATGTAGTGATCAATTTTTAGTTGGCAGAAAAATAAAAAAATAAGGAAGCGCTCCGGCGAGAGGGCTGTGTGTGAAAAAAACATCAATGTGTCAATCTAATCAATAAACAAGAGTATATAATAAAGTATTTGTAAAAGAGTTCTGGTTGTTATTATTATAGAGATTCGCCAAATACCCAAGAGATTCTAAGAATCTTTCAAGTGAAATGCGCTTTCAGCCAAGTAGGTTGCTACGGAAAGAGTAGGCCATTATTCTCATACTACAACATTCCTAAATACCGATTTCCAAAATTTTACGACTACCAACAGATCTTAATTAATGCGCAAAATTAAAAAATAAATTCCTTCTGAAGTGCACTTCCGGTTCAGCAATCATTCAGGTGCTACAGCAGACTGAAATACCAAAGTTCAATATTCTATACCTGATCGTTTCGAATTTATGCGAAAAATTCCAAAAGACTGTCAAGTAAAGTGCACTTCCGGCTTGGTGGATCTCAATATGAATAGGATATGAGCATCTAGATGGTATAATAGTCCTAAATACTGAATTCTAACAATCTAAGTTCAATTGATTTGGATTTATACGGAAAATTCTAAAAAATTTTCGATTAAAGTGCTCTTCTGGTTCAGTTGATAGCAATCATAATGCAGGGTGTACAACTAGATATTATAAAAGTGCCTAATACAAAATTTAGATATTCTACGACTGATTGTTTAGAATCTATGCGGAAAATTCAAAAAGTCTGTCATATAAAGTGCACTTCCGCCTCAGCCGATTGTTACAAAAATACAAGATGGCCATTTAGATGCTACTGCAATGTCAAACGCTAAGTTCCAGTATTCTATAGCTGATCATTCTGAATTTATGCGGAAAATTGAAAAAAAGCTTCATGTAAAGTGCACTTCCGGTTTAGCCGATCGCAATCATAATGCAAGATGTTATAGAAGATCTTCATACAAGATTTCAATATGCCATGGCGGATCATTCTATATTTATGCAAAAAATTCAAAAAATGTTTCAAGTAAAGTGCACATCTGGCCAGACCGATTCATACAAAAATAGCAGATAACTAATCTGATACAACATCAAGTTCAAATACTGAATTTCAACATCTTACGGTTGATCATTCTGGATTTATCAGAAAAATTCGAAAAAAGTTTCAAGTAAAGTGCACTTCCGGTACAGACGATTGGAACCATAATGCGAGGTGCACAACTAGACCCTATATTAGTTTCTAATACAAAATTTCAACATTCTACGTATAACCAGTTTTTATATGTACCGACATCAAGCCAAAAATAGTCAAAATGGATTCAGGGATGCTCAAAAACGGATATTACCATCAAAATCTTGATAGGTGAATTTTGTCGGTTTCACAATACTTTCTTGTACTGAGTATAAGTAAGTAAAAATCCTGACTTCCAAGCACATTATAACCTTAAGTAAGTAAATCAGGTGAAAATTAAATATTCATTCATATCTAAATTTGCGAATGAATGGTTTGATAGAAGTACGAGTTGTCATCACAAATGGACTTTTTTTAGGATTTAATAACTTTTTTCCTGCTTCATGATAAATAGTACCTACAACCTACAACACAGTCTTGCTCATTACTCTCTGAAGAGTTTGTAGCGACATCAAAATCATTGCACTCATTCCCTTGCTACAAATTTTAGTCTTCAGATGTGCCAAGGTCGCAAACGTTTTCACCTTCAAGCCATCAGTTTGCAGAATTCGAGTTCCGCTTTTGCCACTGATCATGAGCGCGTGATGTCCATATATTTGAGCAGTGCAAGAACGACAATTTTCTTACACCCTCAAAGTTATTGCCGCGGGGAAAGTCGTAAGCAGCCTCGATGATTTGGCGACCGGTAAGAGGGACAGTCAGTTGAGAAAGAAGCGCTCGTCCCTTAACCTGTCCTCATCTTATTAAATTACTTTGTATTTGTTATTAATCGTTATTGTATTTCATTGATTTAAATAAAATATTAAACTCAGTGTTGACTATTGATGCATGCGCCAACCTAGCATCCCACAAGTTCATAGAAGGTAATATTTTGTGTACGATTCTTATTGTGCCGGTGAACTCCAGGAGTTCTGTATTAAATTTCTTTTATTCATTTAGGAAGTATATGAACATCATTCTAATGTTGACAAATAATGTGAAGTTTTGGTGTTCCAGAATAGTGTAACGATACCTCGTGGCTGGCGAGGTCGTTGACCTTAGTGCCGCTGTTGGAGCTGCTGAAGGTCGGTAGCGTAGCTCCTATAGACGGACGGCTGGATAGTTCAGAGGGAAGGGTTAAAGTTGTCAAAAGAATAATCAGGAGGTAGGTGTCACTGGAAGATTTATTTGCACACAAATAACGAAAGCTGTAAAAATACAGCATACATTTGAATGACTGAAGGCTGATGGTGATGTGACGATTGTACAAGACACTCGATATCAGCGGTCCACAGTATAGACCCAGATTATCGAAGACGGCGAGGAACTTCAGAACAAATAGTCTTCGACGTTTGTGGAATCGTAAAGTGATTCTTAAAATGGCGAGTCAATTTTTACATCGTCTTCAATGCTCGGGAACCAGAATGACTCTCTATGTTAATTCACTTCAACACTTTGAAATGAACAATAATTGTCAAATAGTGACTTTACCCTGATTTATTTTAACACTGTGAAATAACAAGGACCCCCTCAGCGGTTATGCGACTTTAGTTGATTCACCGTTCGTGGAACTGAACTCAGCTCTCAGATGGCAGAGTTGAAATAGCAGAAAACAAAATAGTTCTAGGTTCAAAACAACAGAAGAGAAACAAATCTGGGTTAAATATGTTCTATTGGGTATATCAATTCTGACAAAACAGGTCTTCAGGAGATAATAATGAAGGTCTAAATAGGGAAATTGTCAACTCCTTGTGGTTCTAGGTCAATATGGCTCTACTCTTTTTGGTTTGGCGCATAACTGAGCCATCCACAGATCTTTAAGAGGTGGTGATGAAGTAACTCTTGCAAGTAGATTCGTAGATAGAAATAACTTGAAATTATGAACAAATAATTGGTAGTCATGATCGATTCAGTTTATATCCGGTATTCAAATTCAAATTATTCGGTGATTTCTTTATTTCAATTGCTTCTCTCATAAGCCTCTTGAACCAATTGTTCTTTTTAGCCAGAAGCTTCGTATTCTTGAAGTCAATGCCATGTAATTCTTAAATAGATGCTCAGTCACAGCAGATTTTTTCTGGATGGTTCAACCTTATATGACGAGAATGCTCTTCCAATCTTGTTTCTACAGTCCTCTTGGTTTGTCCAATATATACTTTGCCACATTGACAAGGAATCTTGTATATACCTGGATACTGTAGAAGAAATCTGTCTTTAACATTACCAATAAGATCTCGAATTTTTAAACTGGAAGTGTATGAAGTTTTAATGTCATATTTATGTAAAAGCCTTCCAATTCTATCTGTCATATCAGCTACGTAAGGCAATGTAACAAATATTTCCTTATTATTTGGATCTTGAACAGGTGGCGTAGAATTCTTCTGTCTGAGTGCTTTCTAAATCTGTGTTCTATAATAACCATTCATCAAGAAAACATCATCCAAAAACTTGATTCCATCAGATAGTTTACTTGGATGACATAGTGAAGAGGCTCTCTGATTGAAGTTTTAATAGTACAAAATTTTTGAGCAGGATGGTGATTTGATGACTCATGTGAATATTGATTTGTATGGCTCATCTTCCTATAGACAGAATGGATAAGTTTACCATTATCTTGTTTCTCCAGGTAAATGTCCAGAAAAGAAAGACAGTTATTTTCTTCAACCTCAATACTGAATTTAATGTTCCTATGTTATTATTTATGAAATGAGTTCCGAGAAGTTTTTTTCTTCATTAAAGTCGGAAAAAGCAATCGGAGTTACAGTTCGTGTCGTACAATTGTACTTAACGGACTTGGCACAAAAACGCCACTTGGACGGTAAAATCGGAACTAGAAGCGCACTTTGGAACAACTATTTAGAAGACTTGGCTTGCAAAGAAGTGTCTCAAATCGGCTACAATGAATTAACTTGAATTTAGCGCTGTAGAATAATGTGCAGAAGTGATAATTCAGCAAAAAGAAGAGAACCTTCCCAAAGTACTAATTCTTTTCACAATAAAATTTTCTAGATTATTTGCAGCAGTAACTAGATATTTGCATCAGTTAATTATATCTCAAAATATTCAAATAATATTAATAATAAAATATTTATTTATACTCTAGTTTAGTTTCCAGTCGGTAGAGTTGCGTTTATCTGATGTCGAAGATCAATTTCATTTCTGTCAATAATTATTCTAGGCAGTCAGATGGTGCTTTGATAAGTGAGTGAATATGTTCAATACAGAATTACGGCTTTTAACATTTGCAGGGAGGAAAACTAGAAATGGAAACTTGTTGTTGTCAAACTCGAATCAAAATTCGACAGCAGAAGGTTTTAGGATGAGAAATTGTGCATGAAAACTTGAAGAACTGTAAGGGTTCGTCAAAACTGTAAAAGATCCTTAATTGCAATGTTTAGTGAACAGCGTAGAGTTAGTACAAGTGAACGGTTTGTATATTTGAGTAGTATATTATCGATTATGAGAGGATTAACAATGAGAATTTAAGAATATCTACTAGTTGATAAAGTTGAGTACGAATGTATCTTTTGCAATAGAGTACTTCTATATGCGTTTCTGTATAAAGTGAATTCTGGACATGGCTACAAAAGCATAAAAGGAGAAAGAATGCTGTGAAAATCAGACTTTTGGTAAGTGATCAAGAGGCTGAAAGAGTGTGAGTAAATCTGATACGTTGATATGGACATGTGAACAGATGTCGAATGGTACAAAGTAGGATATCACAATTTCTGTTCAAATGTTTGTAGTACATCAGAAAATGATTATTGAATGTGTGACGAGGCATATGTTCATGAACAAGTTAAAGAGAAATAGATATGAAGAAGTATGCTATCCATTTGTCACCGTGTGCCTACTGAAAAATGGAATTATTGTGATCAATCATATCTGTCTCACAATTTCTAGGACATATGTATTTGTAAATTCATTTTCATATGAATAAGAGCAATAAATGTGTGACGGAAAAAAAATTTGTTTGTATAAGAGATGCGAGGCGAGACACTTTTTAGAAAACACACTACACACTTTCAAATGATATTTGAAATTCCAGGTCTACAAAATATGAATTTTATATAAACTTAAAACTCAGTTCCTCCGAAATAGATGGAAAATGATGAGCTCACAAGAAAGTATCGCGCTTCTATTTCTTTTGGCAGCAAAGGTGTTGAATATCTAATGAATTCTTTCGTAATAAATACTCTCTTTTTTGCATTTGTATTTCATTGATAAATTGATTACAAGGAAAGATATTCAACTGAATTTTCAATTATACTCTAATTTTTACTAGACGAATGAATATCGAAAATCAACAGAAAATGTTTGCCTGAAATATTGTTTCTGAAACGGTATATGAAATTTCAACCTTATATCAGAATTAAAAACAAATGTCGAAAGTATTTGAAGTAGTAGAATCTCATTATCACAATTCTGCTTTCCTGACAAGAGAAAAAGAAATAATTTATTAAAGAAAAAGATGGGATTGGAGATTCTGTTTTTTCATAATAAATCTGCATTTTAGAATTTCATATTCAAATAAAACAGCATAAAATCGAGATTGTGCATTCCTGCAACACATGCTCCCGCAATTACAAAAACAAATCTTCTATTTCCTGCTGATTCGTCTCCTGCCATAAACGTTTTAATGCCGCATTTTACTACCAACACTAACTTCGAAATTAAAAATCTCTTCTGAGCTTTTCGTTCATTTCCCCCATTCTCCTTAGCTTCCGGCGATTAATTCATGCACTTCCTGTGCGGTGTAAATTACCTAAGATAAATCTGAGAATCGGTGGCAAGTTGGAGTTATTAGCACTGGTGGCGCTAGGAGCAAAACTAGCGCCGTGGCAGAAGATGGAACCACATGAAGCAGATGCGGATCATGGTTTCTGGCGGTCGCGGAACAAGTGACTTAAGGGGAAGGCTGTGAGTGTATGGGTGAGAGGTACCTGAAGTTGGAATGCTTCAAGATATTCAGTTTTGAATGCAAGATTTATTATATAAATGGCTGAGTGAGAACTAATAGCGCCAAGAATACATACAAGTTAACTCTTAAGCAACTTCAAGGAAGCTAATGATTTTTAGCTCACAGAGTTATTAAATGAATTTGTGAAAAATTATAGTGATTTTCATCTGTAATATAATGTGAATAGGAAAAATAGGGCTATCTGTTATTCATAAAATCTCAATAATATACAAGAATTTGTCAGATCACTGGGATATTATAAATCATAGGAACAGTTATTAGAGAAATTTATACTTTAATTCCGAGCCAGATAAATCAATCCGTGATGAGGTCAGTCCCATTTTCATTAATTAATTCAGGTCTAATTTATATCACCAATATTGTTCTTATGTGCAACCTCATTTATAAAGTGTTCGAAAAAACACTTGTACGAGAAGTCAATAAAGTGTTCACTAAAATATAAGTTAATTTATTACAAAGTTTCGCTCCGTATCAGCTGCGAAAGAAAATAGAAAAACCAAACAAGAGATAACTTTTAGTAAAGTTGATATTATACACTTCAATAAGTTCTCTTTCGACAGGATATCAATATCGTGATGTTTTTGTTTTTAATTTCTCCGGGTGTTGGTGACAAAAAAGGAACGGTTTATTATCGGACAGGAGACGATGTGAGGATGTTTTTATAAACGAGAAAGTCGAGCGACAAGAAAATTTAATCTTCTGGAAAAACATTTTTGAGGCTGGGATCTTAACAACCAATAAGAATGGTGACATCTTACGATAACAGGAGTGGATCAAGGAACAGAATATTTGCCTTTTGCTCCAATAAATAATAGATATACAAGGATATCAGAGGTAATGAGGAAATATAAATGTCCAATTTGAGGTAAAAATTATAGGTAAAATTTGTATAGCGCAATGCTGGATGATCTAAACATTGGAATGAGTAGAGAAATACTATAAAACCCTTATTCAAGATGGTAGGAGATGTACACTTTCCTCCAGGTGAGAATATGTGCTTCAAAGTTGAAATCTAAGATCCAACGTCAAGAAAGTCAAGGCACTTGAATAATTTAAAGTACATAGCATCCATTTCTGGCTGAGTAAAGTACAAGAAAAGTCTGTCGCCTGACCGGAACACCTGACAAAAAGATGAAAATATTGATGTGAATGTCTGAAAATCACTACATTTTGTGTGATATTTGTGCTTTGGGCCCTAGTAGGCAGACTTAAGATAATAAAATCAAGGCGGACCAGTCGAAAAGTGTGAACAGACGTCACTAACAGCGCGCCAAAATAGTTCGCATCATCTTGATTTTGAAGTCATTCGGCTAAGGATATTCCCACAAGAATGGATGCGAAAACGCAGAACAAAAATCTTTCAGGAATACTCGAGTATGATGTTCACAATTTGAAACTTTAAATAAAGTTAAGTCATTGCTTAACATCTGTGCTCTATTTTCCACCGATTAATAGTTAAATTTCAATGGAAACAATAGAGGCACACCATTTCAACATTACAAAACCGGAGGCAGGCATCTCAACACATTTTTTCGAGTATCAATTGAAAAAGGGAGATAGAAGCTCTTGAACTTACAACTATATAGAAATACGTAAGATATTGCCCTAGAAACTCTGGTTTCATGCTTTTCCCAATTCTTAAAATCTGTTGTACATCTGCCTGGGTGTTCTTCAAGTAATTTTTGTCTGCCTTTTTGTGTTTATCCTGGTAGGAATGTTAAGACACAGATGCTGTTCGGATGAAAATTATATGAGTCACTTGAACATACTCTATCCGACTAAGATTTTATGATTTATGCTTCTATAATGCTCAAATATACTGTCTTGAGTTTCCACGTTGTAAATGGGCTATTAGTTGGCAGAAAATAAGATGTTAAGCGGATGATTTGGATTTATTCGAGAACTGACAATTTGTTACACTTTACGTATGCCTGTAGAGACTTTTTTCAAGGTCCGACATTAACACTTGGAGGAATATGTTTGAATTCAGATTATGTAGATTGCTTGAGTGAGGTTTAACACTTTTAATGTCGTCTACCTTAACTTTTTAAAGACTGGGCTGCCCTGATATTTCTCATTATTGGTCAATTATTACCCTAACCAAAGCTCAGAGCTGAAACATTACGCAATTCACATAACTTGCCTCAACTTTCTGGTCTTCTTCATTGTATTAAGACTTGTAGAAATATCCTTCAGCGAATTACGTCAAATTCAGAATTAAATGAATTACCAGTTTTTGCTATGTCCTAATAATCTGCTCTAATATTTATTAAAATAGATCAACTTGTTACAAAAATTTCGTCTGACGTCTTTTTTTTGTACAATTGTTTTCCCATTGCATACCTATGTCGCTATCTATGCAACAAATTTGCACTAATTTTGTAAAATAGTACGTGATAATGACACTTGATTGGAGAGCGCTAATGTGGGGAGCATGCGCGTCTTGTTCTTCCTCTTTCGTGTCCGAGCCGTTGTTGCGGACGGATTGTTTTTGAGCAGTCTTGTGATTTTTCTTGTTGTTCTAAATTTTGTGATTATTTTATTTCATTAAAATCAGTGTTATGATTCTGTAAGTATTCTGTTTATTATTTTTGTTTACGTTATTCCAAATTTAGTGATATTTTTGCTAGTGATTTCGTTTGAAGGTGACCCACGTGGTTGGCCTTTTAATTTCCAAATTTATCTCTTTCATCCTTAATTCTTTGCTAGTTTTTTGTGCTCAAAATATTTTTCAACCTTGAGACTTTTATACTGAATTAATATTTTTGTTCTAAATTTTATATGTACACTCGAAGTACTAAAACCTACCTAGATTTGTGGCTGTCTTCGTTTCTCCTTTTACCTTTACTCACTTAAGTATGTTTGATGTATGAATGATTAGTAAAAGTGGTTGATTGTACATAATTTAGCTATATTTTGGATCCAACGCGTTGCGGACTTGTCATTCAACAACTCGCAGTTTAGTTTCTTACGTTGTTTGTGTAGTTTTTTGTTTCCAGAGCTTAGAATATTTTGTTGAGGGCTTTAGCTCACGTTTTTAAACTGGAAAATCCTACGAGTTTGTGAAGATTGATCCATTTTTTTTAGTAACGAACCACGTTCGTAAATTTATCGACTCGTCGCTAATAAATCCTTATTCTTGTCCTGCTAGACTTTGTATTTTCTTTGTTTTTGTTCTCTTTAATGCTCAGCGTAGTTTTTTTCTACTTTGTGAATTTTTAGTGCATCATTTCAAAAATCAGACAAATGAATAACTTAATGATTATTTGATTTAACTTTTACTAAATTTACAGATTATCCGTTTTTCAATTTTAATCTAAATTTATTCATTCAAGTGTAACGCTTCACGTTTGAAGAGAACTCTCCAATTTTTTTATAGGAACCTCCTGTTTCAGTTGAATTGGATACTGGTTGGGTTGTTTGTTTTCAGTGTAAGCTGCTAGGGATCTTAGAGACCAGTGGCCACTTGAGACTAGTTTTTGGCCCACTTCAAGTTAAGAAAAACATCAACACGTCTACGAAATTAAGAAGAACATTAATATCTCCCGAAGTTGACGACCAAGCGCATGGCCAACCTTAACACCTCCAAGGACCGTTGGGTATTTATCAAAGCCCTATAAGACGCAAGATCAACTTTACTTAAATTCAGGGAATGTCCTTGCAGTGAGATTTTTTTTGTATAATAGCCTTAATCATTTTCGTAAGTTACAAATTTTTTTAATTATAATTTTTGGAATTCTTTGCTTGAAATTAATAATAATTTTATTTATAATTGATTTCGACGTCTATGCTTTATTTCTTTTTGCTGTCGCTATTGTCTCTCAGAATAGTACCTTTTTTTCCTTTGATCATTACCTGGGACTGGCGCCCATTTCCTATTTTTCAGGTAAAATATTTCTGGTGCCCTTATTAATAGCTAGCCTGGGTCTTCACTTTCAAGGTAGGATATTCCATTACTTAAATTTAGCGTCAATCAGCAGTACATTGAGTTTTTGCTACCAAATAGTGAAGAAATATTACCTTTTTACATTTCCTACTGCCACCTTGGAAACAGGAAAAGGTACAAACTATTACCTACTAGAGCTCATAGTTCAAATATCACGGAAATAACCTAATTAGCCTCCTCATCCTCTGATATTCACATAAATTTAACGGTAGTCATACAATAGTTTTTACTTGTACAACCATTCAAGCGCAATTTGGTACTATGTATTGTATTGTAACAATTGTATATTTTCACAATGTAAGGTTGAGTGGAAGAACAACTTCGGCTGAACTATGCCAATGAAGAAATTTTTAATTATTATTATTATTATAACTGTGTTAGGAATCGGGATGGGAGAGTCGATAAGTAGATTAAAATGAGAGTATCTGCTAATTGCATGATTCCAGTTGCATAAGAGAAGAGACGTTTGCACAAAATGTGTCTATCCAAATCAATACAAGGCTAAATGTGAATAAAGGTGTATCAATACCTGTATCAATGTAAAGTACTGAATGCTGAGAGTGGCTATATTAGAACATAAATTTACATTTCTGATAATATTCGAATAAAAATCATGTTTTCTCAAACTCATGTTATAATATACTATTGCTGTTTGTCTCTTATTGAGTAAGCTCCTAACATATCACGCATATCCTATGGATATCTCGTCATTATTTGCGATCTCCCTCTAGTTATCTCGCTCCAGGAATCATTTTCCTTAACAAGTAATCTATCTTGAGACCCCTTTTATATATAGTATCCCATTTATAATAGATAGGAAATAACCCTCCATAACGAATAGCATACCAGGTGTGATTGAATAGCTTAGTGTGTGAGGTCCCCCGCGTTTAACAGCGCCACCATTACCGTGCGGACAGAAAGGAAATTAAGAAAAGGCATCGAATGCAACACTATCCAATTCATCAAATGCGTATCCTAATAAATCAGTGCACGCAATCCAACCATTCACATAGATATACTATCTATCCTTTTACAAATTGTGTAAGGGTGTTATATTGCTACACAGAGTGCTTCAGAATAAATGTTACTCACTTTTTGAAGTGAAGGAAGATGACCCACAAAGAATTTCAAATAATTCCTCATGTAAATTGGGTACAAGGGTCACTACGGGAGTCTTAGGATGTGAAATATTGAAGAATAGCTCAGATTTATTGAATGTGCTTGATTTGAGGATCATATAGTATTAAATCTTTGGTATTTTCAAAGTGCTTGTGATACATTCATTGATTTGAATAGGAAAGTATCTTTTATGTTCCAATATACAGATGTTCTATTCACTGCTTTTTTTATAGTCTTCCTAATTTATTATTTCCTAATTTCATGATAAAATCGCAAAGCTTTTGGTTCATAACTTGCTACAATTATTTCTATGTTATATTTAATAAATTGATCTGGAGCTTGTTATTTATTCTTGCTCTAGTTACCGCTTTGCAAGTAATAACTACGTGTACATTAATTAATATCAATGATTTATTCGTGCTGAAGTAACGTTTTCCTTTATTTTCTAAATGTATCAGAACAATATATTTTAGAATAAACTCGAGAAAATAATATCTGTAATTGGGAACAAGTGTTCCTACACTTTATATATTAGAAATAGTTATTTGTTCAAGTGATCATATTTATGGAAAATCTAGCTAGAAATGCGACTCCTATGGCAGTTTCAATGTGATGTGCAAGTCAGAAATAACTGAGACAATCTTAATAAGATTTTGGAAAGATACACTAAGAATAGAAACGTATATTTGAATTGAAATCATTTCAATTAGTCGAATACTCTCAAAGATAATTTGTCCACAAATTTCTGATTTTTCATGAACCTCAAATTATACATATGAATTAAAGGTTTCGATTCACTTCAACTGGAATTGTCACAAAAGAAATATATCTTGCGATATGGTAGTTTTTGAAATGAATATGATTATGCAAGCAAAAACACATATTCTGAAATCAGGAGAAATTATCTTACAGATTTCTCAAAATTAGTATTTGCTCGAAGATAACGTAAATTTTTCGATTTATCAACAATATCTCAGGAGCAATAAAAGCTACAGAATTAATAATGAGGGAATAGGGAAACCCAAGTGTGACTGATATTAGGAATTGGTAAGGGCTTTTTTAATAAAAAAAACCATAAAATTCTTAATCACACTGGCTGGTACCAAGAGCTTTGTTTTTGGCGCTACTAAGAGCGTTGTGTCAAGATGTGTTTTAACGCAATTAGAATTCTCCCAAATACTTTAGAAAATAATTTCCAGATACAAATTACGGAAAACACATATGTCTACAAAATTTATTCGAATATTTTCCTTTAAAATAGCTTGAAATATTTATATTGCCTTAAAACGCTTCTTAAAATAACACTGCTAGTATAGCCAAAAACAGAGCTTGTGGTACCAGCCATTGATCTCTAATTTTGATTTAGTTACCGGTTTCGATCACTGGGTGTTCATCCTCAGACTACCGGAGAGAACAATAAAATCACAGGAGCTTCACAAAAGAAAACGGCGTCAAGTAGCCCGCTAGTTCATGTGATAGATGATCTTTTTACATTTTTTTAGTGCTTTATTTCCGCTTTTTTACATTTTTTCATTAACATGACACTAGCAGGCTACTTGACGCCGTTTTCTTTTGTGAAGCTCCTGTAATTTTATTGTTCTCTCCGGTAGTCTGAGGATGATCACCCAGTGATCGAAACCGGTAACTAAATTAAAATTAAAGAACAGTGCGATTGAGAATTTTATGATTTTTTCATTAAAAAAGCCCTTACCAATTCCTACAGAGTCAAGCTTTAGGACTGTATTCATTAGGACGATAGTCATCATTTTGCAAAGGTCATCATTAGGTTTTTTCTACAAATACATATTAATGAATGGATAAATATCTGCTCATTTATAGTCCAGGCAACGAATATCAAAATATGCCAAATAGCGGGAAAAACTCACGTGGAAGCCAATTTTGGTACAGATGTAGGGTTAGGTGTCCTCAACATACTAAAAATCCTGATGGGTAGGAGTGGAGCTAAGGGAATGGAGGTAGATTGAATGTCCTTCTTTTCAGCTTTTTGTTAATAACTCGAGATCTACTGCACCTAGCAAAATAATGTTCATGAACTGAATTATACTTGAGAAATTTCTCTGTAAGAAATATTGTGCACATTTTTCAGCTTAGATCAGTTCTAAAGGAAATATGGAAACGGGAATATGGGAAACTATAAAAAAACTTGTTTTTATTGTTATAAATCAAGTTTGAATGATAAATGAACTATCATCAGGCTACGTTTCAATGGCCTCACTACATGTCAGTGTAATTATATAATATATAACGGAACAATTGTTTGCTAAGAGGATCATAATAATGAGTGTCTGCAAGGAGTGAAATCAAAGCTTTCCTTCTTACTCTATTCAGTAATTATTCCTCAACTATCGGTTCTCGTCAATGTTGTTAGATTTGAGATTCTACTCTAGATTTCGGATTTTCTATCTTATATGGATTTTTTTTAGGATGGAAAGTTTTTCGGGTTTTCATTCAGGATATTTTCTCAGTGCTCAATATTTGATTGTGAACAAAAAATTACAGCTATTGGAAAAAAATTGTATGAAACACAAATATTGAGTTTTTTTCACTTAATTATTTTATCTGTATTCACCAAATGAGCAATGAGTTGATAGAATGATGCTCTCATCCGGAACAAACATCGGGTCTCTATATTTTTTAAAGCTTTAACGAAACCCAAATCTGGTATGGCCACTCTTTCCCTAACCAGATGATACTCAAAGCAATACTTGCTCATAGTATATTAACAGGTTCACACATCGCATTTTGAGAATTACAAGAGCATAACTAAGAATCACGGTTTTCTGGGAGACGCTAATTGAGGTTTTTGATCACTTTAAATCACCTCCTGTCCCTATAAAATGGACCACATGAATTATTTCCACCACATCAAATAGCTTCCACCTTCACTCATAGCATCCAATTTTTTTCCCAATGTGCCCTTGCAATTTTCGTAGTGCGATACTAATTTCTTTGAATTATAAATGAAATAATTGGTGGCAAGTACTCACGTTGATCTGATTACTTTCTTATAAATACAACAGTGGCTCGGTAGACTACTATCAATCGTTCAATGGGGCTGGAGCGGAGGAGATGATGAGATCTTCAAATTCAACCCAGTTAGTACGAACGACCCTGTGGTATAAAGCCACATTTCCACCTCTATCATAACTATAGTCGTAAGGAAATCCGACCGTTTCCAGCTCTTGTCATCTATATAAATAAAAATCAATGTTTGTATGTTTGTACTTTATGCGTTCCAAAGCCATTGATCAGATTGTGGTGAAACTCTGATAGAGTGTTCTGGGGACGTACGAGAGGGTTCGTGGCATAAAAAACCCATATATAAATGAGTTTTTTTCTTTAATGAATTTTTCTGCTCTGATGGCAAGAATGTATATTAGTATGGACTCAACAAATAATTAACTATTATCATTACTTCATCAAAGTTTGTATCAAAAATTAGATTGATATCAGTATTATATAAAACAAAGTCGGGTTAATTACATCATTCATAAATCAAGAGCGGCTTGACCGATTTTCATGGTCTTTGATTTTTTAGCTTCGTCTCCGTCCAGAATAGCAGAATAAGTATTAAAAAATCGGAAGAAGAAATATCATTATCTCATACATTTTGTTGAAACAGAGTTTTTGATGATATCATATCTTATAAGATTAGCCCTAGGATTGAACAAACAAAAGCAGCCGATAGGACCTGAGAATGAATTTGGAAATTTCAGGTCCTATCGGCTGTTTTTATTCGCCATAAGAGCGAAACAAGCTTGGTCAAAAATAGGTCGCCATGCAAGCGAAGCACGCTCCGTCAACGTTGAAACGCCTCACTGCGGTGCCAGCCAAGCAAGCTCGATCAACGGTAGACCACCATGCGAGCAAATCGAGCTTGGTCAACAGTAGACCGCTGTGTGAACAAAACGAGCTCGGATAACTGTAAGCTGCCATGTGAGTGAAGTGAGCTTGGTCAATGCCAAGCTGCTGTGTGAGCGGAAAGAGCTCAATTAACGGCAAGCTGGCGTATGAGCGTATGGCGTGCGAGTGAAACGAGATCGATTGACTATAAGCTACCGTGCGGGCGAAGTGAACTCGGTCAACTGTAGAACGTCGTACGAGCGGAACGAGATTGGTCAACGGTAAGACTCCGTGCAAGCGAAGCGTGCTCAGTTAACGTTAAGACGCCGTGCGAGCGTTACAAACTCAGTTAAAGGCAGGCAGCCGTGCGAACGAAGCGACGTCGCTCAACAGTAAACTGCCATATGAGCGAAACGAGTTTAGTAAACTTGAATTACTCCCAGCACATCCATATTCATTTCATTGTTACATCAAATAGACAAGTTATGTCCAATATAATAATTACTCCTATATAATCACTTTAATAAGCATGTCATGTGAGATTCATATATTCAATGTATAATCGTTAATGAATTAACAAAAAATGAAGTAATGTGAACTCAAAATACATTCAGTGGAACTGCAAAGTCTCGGCCAAGTAGAAAAATCTCCTATTTTGATTGATTTCCTACAGAAGAAGGTCTTTTCACAGTTCGACATGTCCTTATCATTTCCGCATTATGAGGTCCTGATATAAAAGGTAGGCTCAAGTACCTTGCAATTTGAATTTATCAATTCTGTAGCGTTACGAAGTACGCCGGGTCAGCTAGTAATCATAATATTTTATTCACAGCTAAATCAAAAAAGTAGTGAAATATATTCAAAATTATTAATAATTAAATTTGACTGTTGTATAGAAATAATACTACTTTGCTAAGGAAAATAATAATTTATTGAATAACAAATGATAAATAATAAATGCATTTATAAAATGTACTCAATTATGTGTGAACATACCATGAATCTTGAAAATGTGTAATAACATAATTATATGAAATTAATCATATTTTATATAGAATTACTTTAAAAAGCTGTAAAATATTCAGAAATATTTAAAACAATATTAGATTTATTTGAGAAAAGATCGTGATAAGTAGTGATTTCTAGACCACTGAATCTATTAACTTCATGTTGATTTTGACATCTTGGTTTTTGTTTTCTTGGTGACGTATTTGATAATTTGATTTTTATTCATATTTTTATATCCATTACCTCTCTTTCTACGACAAAAGTAAATAACAGAAGTGAAATCAACAACGATTCCATGAAATCAAATAGCGCTACATATATCCATCTATTTCTATTCATGATTGCGACTTAAGACTTACGACTTATGACTATGATTATGACAAGAGCAGGAAGCGCTCCAATGTTTTCGCGTATGTCAAACTCTCAAGGTTACGACTTAAGACTTATGACTATGATTATGATAGAAGTGGGAATGTGGCTTCAGACTCTGTTTTAGACATGATCTTTTGCACGACTGGGTGTGAGATTCGCTGCGGTTGTCGCAAAGCCGGGATTGTCGCTCCAGTATCTGCGGTGTGTGCTTCGGCTCATGTACAAACAGAGCCTTCATCGAAGGCAGCATGGATGATGATGATAAGAATATGGATGATGACGAGAAATAGTGTACAAGATACATTTTGAAACACTTGTAATTCAATATTCAAGAATGGAAACCGATGATTTTCAATTCTTCATTTCCGGACCCCCTAAAAATCCTTGAATATTGATCCTAACAGAAGAGTGTACAGAACTCTTTTGTACAGTTCGTTACTTAGGTCACCTCACCCTACATCTGTGTCAAAATTGGAACCTACATGAATTTTTTTTGCTATTTTTTCTCCGTTGTCTGATCTACCAACCGCTTTGTAATGTACACTAGTCTATCTAAGCTAGTTGAACTTCCACTTCTTCAACTCTTCATTTGAAACATGAGGATTAGTACACCACACTCCGCTCCAAATACAAGCCATTTTTTTAATAGTGCGCCTATTTAACTGCCTCCTTTAGAAGCTTTCGAAAATCATCTAGGTTACACTCTCAACAGTTACCCGCCTACAGTTTTTAAGCGGCTTTCGTAAGAAGAATTTTCAAACTGCTCTAGGGTTTGTGACACCTCACATTTAACGACTTGTAGACTCAACTTGTACAGAATTTAAATATTGTCAGTATTATGCTGTGAGGTGATCAGCATTTAAAGTGAGGTAAAATGCTTTCAACTAATTATAATCAAACTTGGGACTACAGTTAGTGGCAGACAGTTAGTGCCAAACCATCAAGAACAGAGAATGTAGAATACAAGAGTACCACGTGATCTAAGGGATATCATCAGAAAAATACATGAAAGACATGGTTCAGAAATCAAGAAGAGTAAGCTACGTCCCCCAGGAAGATGCCATGCGTGCTCTAGAAAAGAAGACAGAAAGACAAGATACAAATGTGAATCTTGAAAAATATTTTTATATCTGGAACATCCAAATATGTAGTGTGAAAATTACGGGAAAAATGGACAACGGGAGAAATCTTATATGGACTGTTAACAAAGTATCAAGTCTGTGTCAAGTTTTTAAAAGTTTCCATAGTAGATTTAGATATTTTTCATTCGAAAATATGTCAGTTTTACATGCACAGCTAACATTATTTTCGATTCCTTTGTGTTGTTTTAATACTGGAATATTATATATTCAGAGCATATCCTGTTTTTTGAATATAAAGTTGGAACCCTAAGTTGATGTTTCTTTCTTAAAAAGAATATGTTTCAACATGTTCCATCAAAAATTTTGATTTTATGTTCAATTTGAGATTTTGATGAATTCCTAAAAGTGGGATGTGTGACACCCCACGTTTCAAAACTCGGCGAAAAATTTCACGTTTCCAGTGAAGGGTTGAGGGCATTTAAAACAAACAAAATTAAATATGCTCAAACTAATAGTCCAAAGAGCTAAATAATTGCCAACATATGGAATATGATAGCCGTAGAAATAATCGCTTGTGCAACATATTTGTAAACAAGCATTATGACATTCGAATAATGCTCAATTTGACACTTCTGTTTTATCAATCACTATTTTTAATGCCTTGAAGCCTTCTTCCTTAAAACAATTATTCCGGTGCTTTTGTCTCCAGCTTACACTGATAATTAATTACCGACTATTTACTCAATTTTTTCTGTTGAAATGGCTACTGTTCATGTAATAAACTTTAAATGATGATTAACGATTCTGGTCTTTTCAACATTTGATTTTGAATAAACTGCAATGAGAAATTAAATCATTCTCATATTACCCTATCATCAATTATAATTCATCAATTCCGCGAAATAATTAATCACTTACTAAGCCCAATATAAGACGACAAAGTTTTGGTTTGACTTAATGATTACCGAAATGGATTAGAATTTAATTTATGCCCAATTTCCATACTGATAAATCACACCCAAGATTCATTATTTCTAAAATGAGGTTGATATTGTAATTTGCATATCTCCACGACGAAGATAATTACCAGGTAATTTTGAAAATGCTACACAAATCTACATGAAGTCATTACGATATCTTACATGAAACAGAGGTTTTCTTTGAACATAAAGCTATAGATACAGCAACTCTACCAAAGCATAGCATATTGTGAGAACGATTGCAGAAAGCATTAATTTACTTGCAGGTCTAAAACTTATGAATTTGGATGTGAACAAATACACATAAATAATAACCTATGAGGAAGATTTGAGGAATTAAAAAAAATATATTTTTTTCAACACTGTTTAGGAACCAAAAATTATGTTGAAACAGGCGACATTGCACACGTCGTGTAAGATAGTATGTCACATCTGAGGTGGGAAGTATTCCATTACAGCCGAGAGCTTATTATATGACTAATTCTCCGAGAAATAATTGATGCAATTTCTTTTTTTCTCAACAAAGTAAATTGATGTAGTAGTCTATGGGAGCAAGTATGTTTTGAAAAATTTTATCTGACATTTGTAGGATTTATAATTTATGAATCAGGTTATTTATATGTGTATTCATTGAAATTGAGATAAGTGCAGATATTTATTTGTTAAAACAGTAAAATGGAGCTATATACTTGCCCCGAATCAAACAAAACTACTACGGATGTGAGTTCATAGCGATTTTGTTCATAATTTGAAAATTTATCAATTTATAAGACATGATTCACACAGAATTGCAACATAAATCCGCTTCTCTTCAATATTGATTGTTTTATTTGGATCATTAGATTATATAATCGGTATTTTTGACAGCACTGATTATTTTACTTCAACAAAGATTTCGTCAGCTGAGTATTGGTTTGTCTCATGTCCATTTTCAATTTTTGTATACAGTCCAGTGTTCTATGTCCCCAAATTTGACTTGTATTCTGAGTAATAGTCCTGAAATATATTTTCTGGACTTGGACAAAGCTACAACTGTATTTTACAGAGCACAGGTCATATTTGAGGACATAGAACAATGGACTTGATACAACAATTGAAAATGGACATGAAACAAACCAATACTCGGCTGACGATTCATGACTGATGCTAGGCAACCCTGCATAAGCATTTCTCACCCAAGAGATGGAAGTATCGCTTCCGACCCGTGAGCTAGTCATTACAGTTGGAAATTACATACTTCCTAACCTCCAAAAGGTTGGGAATTGCCATATTACTATGATAATTGTGGATAAATAATATTCTGTTACTGTGTAGAATCATTTCGACGAATCAGAAGATGTTAGTTTGGTAGCTATGGCTATACGTCTCAACAACTCAAATATCCTTTTCTGGCTTTGCGTTTGAAATTTCTTAATTCTCAAAGTTTCTTCTGTAATATTGGTGAGTTGTTAAACCTTGTCAAAGAAAGTATAGTCTACAACATGTATTGGAATAGCGTATTCAACATTCACAAACCTTAATTCGCGGAATTAGGGTCATTCCAATACTTGTTGTAAAATATACTATTTCATAGTCGTGTGAAAAGAAAGTAGGTGCTGTGTATTACGAATTGCAAACGATGCGTGAAATGCACCACAATACAAACGTGTTATGTTTCATATTCTGAATTAAGTTTTTAAGTAAAATTATGTTCGTGATACCTCAAACTGGATGATACAAGCAATAGAGTCAAAAATGTGCCCAAAAGTCCAAAATTTTCAAGACTTTTGGCAATAACATGCATTGTCGTCTTTTGGGGGCGGCCTCGATCCCGGCACCAAACTACCTGGATCTTTAATCCCCTACTCGAACTCGGCACTATGCTATGGATTAGGATTTGTGACTCAATCGTTCTACCTGAGTGAGATTTTCTGGACACATGCGATTTTATATTAATAATAATCCAGACTCAAATTTAGCCATACTTTTGAACGAATCTAATCACACGCGTGACATCAACAACTCAAAAGTCCTTCATACCGTAGACAAAATAATTTGTTTCCATTTGATGCAAGAACTTCCAATGTCAAAAATACCTAAAAAAAATTGAATGATCTAGTTTGATCCATACATATTTATATATTTTCGTGATAATGTAGGTATGTACGGACAATGTAAAATAAAGTTTAGAGACTTATAAAACCAAATCTTGCAGGGAAATCGTGCCTTTATTTAAAAATTGACAGTGCCGAGCTCGTGTGCGTCCCGCGCTAATCGGATAAGCATTGGTGCCGAGTTGATGTTCTTGGTGCCGAGTTCGTGTACGCCCGTCTTTTGGTCTGTTCATACGTGAGTTACAGATGATCTATCGTGAGACTATCAGTATTTGAATCATCAAGAGAATATGAAACAAAGACACTTGTAAACATTTTGAACTTGATGCTCAAATTCAAACTTTTTTGTCGACTTAAAATTCAGCATTTCAATTTATCATATCGTTTCATCGGCTATCAACAGTAGCCGTCGTTGACCTTATTTTGTGAGAGTTGAAACGATTGGAGTTGAAGAAAAACGTGTAAAATGTCTCTAATGCACTCAAGAAGCTCTCAAAAACACTTGCTTTGCTTTTTGTTCATAAACAAGTCGCTCTTGCATTTATAGAATATTTTTTTACAGTTGTATCTTGAATAGCCATCTTCAGGACTTCTCAAATAATTTCATCCTTTGAAAAATTGATCATTGCATGATTATTTGTTACAATTAACTGATGCTCATCGAATCATTTGACATGATATTCATATGGAACATAATTTTAAAACAGAATGAAGGTATAATACACCATTGTAAAATGGTATTATTGAGAACGTTATTATATGGTAATAAACTATAATAATCAAGAAAACAAAGAGAAATATCCACCCCACTATATGTAATAATCCCCATTCAAAAATATGTCAATACTCCCAACAGATTTAAGATTTTCGCTGATGAATCAGCTATTCACTATAATATTTCAGAAAGAAAGTCTAAATATTCTGCTCTGGTGAAGATTTTATCCACAGATATCTGATATCCGCTGCAGCCACTGCAGTAACTCCTCTACTATGTATTATTATATGGCTAGTTTAATAAATTCAGAGTGTCGTCTCCTTGAATTACATATTTCAAAGTGATAGCTATAACTGTTAAAATGATAAATGGCGGTTATGTGATATCACTATTTCATTTTACAATGGGCATTGATCCTATGTCCAGTTGCTTTAGTTGATCCCCAATTTGGTATAATCTGATTTTGTTGAGAACAATGACTAATCAAAAAACTAATTTTTGCCGATTTACTCTTAAAGTACGACTTTATTGACAATATACAATCTATGAAGTATCAATTTTACTGCTCAGGCAGTAAAAAGTCGTTTCCACAACAGACGCATAACACAACAAAAATGAAGATTTATTGCCTTGCTTAGATTGATAGACGGGGCGAAGTTCATCTCCCGAGAGCTCAATAGGAATACTTAACTTAGCGCTATTCAAACAACTTGTAAGAAATGATTCACAATCGTTTAATATCGTTTTTGATACTTTATACTTCTTGATTGGACTTACAGACAAATTATTGTATGTGAAAAGATTGGAAATATAGTGGCCAATAGAGTGCCAGACTTTATAAATCTCTATCTTGTCTCAAGTGTGAAGAGAAGAAATGAAACTTCCTGATTGAAACTAGTACCAAGCGATAGCCAGCCTCAATCCTTCGAGAGAAACCAGGGTGCCTCTCCCTGTCTTGTCCACGAGGGCGACAACCACCCCTAAGTGTAGCCTATTTTCGTATTAAACTTCCGTGATCTAACTTACGATTGTGGTTTTTTTCAGAGCTGGGCAAGTACCGGACCTGAAGTAATTAAATAAAAGTACCAGTTTTAACTGTGATAATACTTGTTACTGAGTACTTTTTCAAGTTTAGCTTGAAAGTAGTTGTACAAAGTACCAGTTTTTCACGACAAAAATACTTTAAAATAAGTATTTTTCAAGTAGGAGTACTTTTTTATAGGACTGGAAAGAAGTCAATTCTTTTTATCAGAATCAGATATTTTTTTTTTGGTTTAAGTCACATTTTTCCATTTGAACAAAAAACCCCGATTTTTTATTTTTCTCCTATCCAATTTTTATATTATTGTTATTTCATTATATTTTCATTATTATGATCCAGTTTTAATTACTGTATGTAGTATTCAATAACTTGTATACAAATTATTTGTATTATTTGGTCTAGTCCACTTAAAGCTGAGAAACCAGTTGGGCACAGAGAGCGGCCAAACTAATTTGCCTACATGAAAGTTTGAGTTAGGTTATAACTTGATGATAATTCTATTTATTTTATTTGACTTCATATGAAATCGATAGGTATTTGAATAAGAAATTTTGATTGATTTGAATCGTAATCTTTTTTTACTCGATTCAAATCATGATTTAAATCATGACAGCCCTACATTTTTGTGATATTTTTTGCTTTTACACACACCCACAAAGACTAACACCTACCTGTTTACTCACGAAAGTCCCTCAAATTTGATTCTTCATAATAATATCTTAATTTTATTCTTACTTCAATACTGATACATACGTATTTTTACATTACTCAAGTATTTCTCAAATACTTAATTATTTGTGAACTACTTCAATATTTTTTGCGATTGTTACGAGAAAAATAAGTCTTAAGTACATGTTATAATTTTAGTACTTAAAATTTTCAAGTATTAAGAAAAAAATAAATATTTCTACTTCAGTATCAGTCTTAAGTATTGGTGAGACCCAGAAATTGGTACTTGAGTACAAATCACCTCAAGTATTGCCCAACTCTGGTTTTTTTCTGCTCCAGACAGGATAGAGGGTGGCACTCTGGTTTTGTCTAAGGTCCGGTTGCACAGTCATTGATTCATCCTAAGCATAGCTCAATCACTTCAATTACAATTGTTTTGACAGTCGTTATACCTATAGCCTATTTTTTGCAAGAAGTCAGGAAGATGGGGGTCTATTTGACCTTGATCTCTGATTGGTTCAAATAGCAGGCAAGTTTACACAAACGAAATTCGGTTATCCACTCTGAATGTACGTGTAATACAATTTCAAATGTTTTTTCATGTGACTGTACTTCCAAGTGACTGTCAGAATCAAATAATTATATTCAAATGAGTACCTATGTTGATGAAAGTGTTGTTGAAATTTGCACTCACACTATTATTACTTGTTGTAATTTACATATTGATCGTAATATTTTTAAAACTTGTAATAAATAATTAGAGAATCTCGTATAGTAAATGCCATTAAATGACAGGTATAAAATAACCAGATTGAAAGTTTTGCACAGTGTGACTCAGTCTTCTAGTTACAGAATTCTCAAAAAAATTAGGGTATAGATAATTGAGCTAGACTAGGATAAACGAAAGACTGAACAACCACTTGATCTCCGCTATTCACTGACAGGTAACCGTCATTCTTCCAATTAGGTCTAGATCATGTCGGAAAGTTTAGCAGTCATGCAAAATTCAAGCGAAATAAAGTAAGATATGTATTAGTATGAAAAAGTAGATACTTCTTATAACAGAAAGAAACTGTCAATCAATGATGTAGATTTATTCTAAACTACTGGAAATCGAGCAGACATAGTTTTATCACATGAGAATCTGCCGGTGTCTGAAAAAATCAGATTTGAACAATAAATTATAGTTTTATTAAAATCTGTTTATCGGCTGTATTCATTGATCACATATCGAACAACATACATTTAGTACAAGATACGTTAAAGGTGTCGACCTGCATCGATCAAGTAACCGAATGGAATTTGGAATATGGATGAAATTTTAATTTGGTTCAAATATTTTAATTCCGAATTTTTATTGGCCGGACATACCATCATTTTGGTACCTAATTAATATTTTTTAAATAACTTAAAATCAATAAATAGGAGTGCAAATTTAGCGAGGGAAACTCAGAGTCCTAAAACGCAGCACCATTGGTTGGAGCGAAATGTGACGTCAAATACTATGCCAACAAGTGCGCACTGCTTACATTTGTATGGCATTGCAGGCTTTTGATTAGAAAACATAGTAATAACGTGTGTGTTGTGAATTCATTTATTGTTTAAGTGTAATTTTAACATCCTAGCAAGATTATAAATCATTTAAGACAAAGTGGTTTTGTGAAAGCACAACCGGATAATCTGCCAAGAATAGATCCATTCATGATGTCGTCTTATCCTCTTTCAAATCCAAAGTTTACGTCCGCTGAATAAAAAGAGTGAACACTGCGAAGTAATTATTCAATAATAACACATTATGTACAATCCGGAATGAAATAAGCAGTAAACATGATCTAAAATTTTTGTTTATTATAAAACGAAGCCGCTTACATACACTGTATTTTATTGCTAAAACTTATCACATATAATGTTATTCGTGATCTGTCAAATTCATTATGATACTTCATCTCTTCTGATAACCTTACATCATTTCTTACGTATTTTAAAACCTGTCTGGATCGAAAAAAAGACTTTATCAGGTACATTTCTAATAGTATTTTGCATTCAGGTACAATGCAATACTCATTAACTGACTTTTGACCTTTTTAAATGCTGAAATAAGCTGAGAACGAAAACAACTGTAGTAAACAATGGACTGTGATGTCACTGGATATGGTATTTGACGTCATCAATAGAGCGCGCGAAAATGGTGGCGTTTAAGCAGCTTAAAATTCTTCTTAATTTCAAAATTTTTTTAAAACTTGGTAACAGCATTTTTAAACATAATTCATATTTTTTCTATGTTATAACGATGTAAACAGTGAATTAGGAATATAAAATGAATTCATGAATATACCTTATTTATTTTGCATCCAATAAAATATGTCAACAAAAGTAACGTCGATGAGTTGCCTCAAGAAATCTGTTCAAAGTTATGTTCAAATGAAAAATCAATAATTATTATTTTCTATATCCTCACCGATCTTGTCTATAGAATATGCAAACATAGAATTGCTTCCCTCATTCCGTATCACTTTAGACTCACAATTCAAACGTAGCACTTATATAGCCTTGAATAGGATAAGAAAAGCAACCCTATGTTTGCATATTCCATTGGCTTCATACTTTCAATTAGTATTAGATTTTTTTGAGTGACGAGATCAGTTAAGATATGGAAAAAAAATTAATCATCGAGTTTTCAATTGAACATGACCTTGAACAGATTTTTTCAGGCAACTCATCAATGTTACTTTCGTTATTTGATTGGTGAAGGTCGACACCTACAACGGATTTTAGAGTAATTGTAATTTTAATAATCATACATTCTTCTACTTATCTATTAACTTTCGCACTAGGTTTCTATCTCATCCAGAGGAGTATGCTATAGATAAAGAGGGACGTATAATAATATCAGATATGAAATAGTCTTAGTTATAATGCAATCAGTCTTAGTAATAATTAGAACACTACCTGCAGAGTGAGCTTGCTGGAATATGGAGTATTATACCATTAGTACTGCGCTAATGCTCTTCAGTTCGTTAATGTGCTGATTATTGATAATGTGTAGATTGCAGAGGAACTGGGAATATGAAGTCTCATGAAGTGCATTTGGAAGAATATGGGTTGACAACTGAAGGTTGTTATATTGATTCATGAATACGGCAGATCCAACATACGCAGATACAGTCTTGCTTCATACAAAACTGAATTGGTACAGCATTCCAATGTAACTTTTTCTTGTTTTGAATGTACATCAATATGGAGTTTAGTTCTTTCTTTATATTCAAAACTTGAAAACATCACATTATAGTCACAGTATAGAAGTTCTTTATCTGTTGTAGAACTTGTGGTATTGATTTTCAAATTTTCAATTTGAACCCATCAAAAACACTTGAAACTTGAATTTATTCATAATAAATGTATCAAACAAATTGGGCAGAGTTCATTTTTAGTGGAATAGTCATATGGATGAAAAAACCAATATTAGAAAAAATGTAGGTAAGATAGTAAATATAAAACAGTTATGTTGATTCGATCATGTGGATCGAATATCGAACGGGAAATCCTGGAAAACTGTACGTGAATATGTTGGTGGAATGATAGTGAAAGATGGCGTAGGTGTCCTATGAGTGGATGGATGAATATGATTGTTGATTTGTTGTATGAGTAAATAGACTGCACAAGCTTGTCCGAATAGGATAATGAAAAAAGATAAACAGAGGAGATGTGTGAGAATAGTAACGTCCAGTTTGGAAAATATTAAATGGGGCTCATATCAGCCTCATTACAAGGAAAAGGCTTAATATGTGTATTTATTGAATACAAGTACAAGAAGAATATATGCATTTCTATTTGGAATTACTTGAACAATAGATTTCCAAGTTATTATTGTCAAGTCACTAGACATTCTATATTTTCAGTAATATTCCATATCACTTAAATTGAAGATAGCAACATCAGCTTTGTTAGTTAATAATATTTCACATTTTCTTTTATTACGACATTGTCCTTTAAGCCCTCTATTCTCAACTCGACCATATTCTGCTAAAAACCTCGTTAGCAATTTTACAATAGCTTCCCTTATGGAGGCATATTAGCGCAAACACATCCTGGTACTGTCCTGGCGGGATAACTTGGAAATTAGACGTTCTTTGATGGTGGAAGGGGTGCAGTGGCCAACACCACCGAGTTGGAAACTACAACAGCACCCTCACCGGCTGTCGTTTATGGCTGCTAACAGACCAAGTCATTTTCATGAATCAACGTAGTATAACACAATGCTATAGAGTGGTACGTTGCAGAGTTGCGGGAATGGTTCCAGAAGAGCAAGCAGCTCTAAAAGATGCTCTCTCCAAGTTCTGAATATTATATCAAGGTATGGGATTAATGAATAGTGACTGGGAACATCCGTTAATTGAAATCAGACAACATGTCAACAATAGTTTGCTGGACTCTAATAACCGGATGCATGAAATTAGGTGTTTGATGTAAACAAACTAGTTCAAAAACTAACATTGCTATGTAATATTAGAGCAGGGCTGAAATCAGAGTTTGGCTGGGTAGGTCGATGAACCGTTCCTTGGATCCAATAATAGAATAAGTCTCTTGTGAATATGGATATTGAATCAGGATGATTTGAAACAAAAAAAAAATTTATCACTCAAGAAAACTTAATTTCCGGAATAAGTTATTTGGAGTACACTCATCTGCTTTCTTCAATCTGTGTTAGAGTTTCGCAGTAAACAAGGGCACCTAGAGCAGTTATATGAATCATTCTATCAATTCATGAAAATAGTATGCCTTCACCTGGATTATTTCTCCTATTGTTGCACTTACTTATGAATTTTCAGTACTCAAATCTGCTATGAGGATGAATAGTGGATGAAGTGTTCACTTGAAAAAGAGTACGTGAGATGAAGGAGAGTTTCAAGTGAAAATAGACTATTTCCATGTTTATTCTATTAGTAGCTTTCGTTAGCCGAAAATCAGAGTCCTGTATTTCCAACTCTTGAAGAAGTGTTTATTTCCGAAATTTCATCGTGATGTTTCCACAATGGCGCTACCATTATTGATCCAAATTTCTGCTTGATTAACGATTGGAAAAGATGTGAGAATATCGACCAAATTACCGATTCCAAATTATTTTGGACTCCAATTAAAGTATTATCAAAAACAAGTCTCGATAAATTTCAGAGAATAATACAATTATACTTGAGATTTAGTTTCTATTGATGATCTCGATTCCTTTTTAATATAATATAGTGATGAAAGAGCCTGTGGAATCACATATGATAATCAAAATTATCTCCCACGGAATGAAGTTCGCATTATACATATAGGGCTGAGTCCACATTACTTGAAGAAGCCTCATTGAATTATCATAGATGAAGACGAATGTATGTCAGAATAATTGAATAAGAAGAAGATGTGAGACATTTTTATAGTAACAGGTGAAGCATTTTTAGCTGATTGAAGAAATTGAGTCCAGTTCTTCGCCCCACCTTGGAAAAATCACAAGTCACTCACCGGTTAACACTAATATTCATTCCTTTGTTATTCATACCATTATATATTGTAAATTCATAATATTTATTTAAGTTGGTATCAAAATATTTTAGAAAATATCTCTATCAGTTGTTAGATATGTTAATGATAGTCCATTGTCTCATAATGTAATTTTCACGTAGTAGGGAAAGATAATTATGGAGCAATGCCACTTATGTCTAATATTCAGTCGAGTAAAAGGACAAGACGAACTCTAGTAGTGGTAGTCTGGCGAAAGTAAGATATTTACGCACAAAATAACGTTGTGCGACAATCTATCAACTAAGAATTGACTGCAATCTGTGAAAAAGTAATCACACAATAAATTTCTGTGGCAATACTTATTTGATTTATATCTTATTCTTCGAACTTTGTGACACATATTTCAACCATATCTTTTTCTTAAGAATCAAAGAATAAGTGGAGAATTGTACTATTGGACTGTTTTTTGAATTGAACTGACACTCAACGTCCTCACTACCGCAAGTATGCGGCAAAGAGAAAATCTGAACGAGGTGATACAACCAATCATTCATGATCAGACTGTATAGTGTATATTTCATGCAAGTACAGATAGCTCAAAAATGACTAAGCAAATAGAAAATATTGTTATACAAATAGAAAGTTCAACTTGAAAACCAACGGAAAACTATTCAGTCAAGAAATACAAGAAAATTAACTTTCTCAAGGCGAGATCTCAAGCGTAACGCTTTCCCAAGTAGTCATAAATGAAATGAAGAAATGTATAATCCAAAACATCAAAATATCCATTTTTGCAGACAACGTAAGAGTATACTGTCATTATATAAATCCAGACAGCATCAAGCAACTTCTACAATAGACACTCTCAAACCTAGAAAAATAGTCATTAACCACAGGATCCAAGTTCTCCAACCACAAAACAAAAGCAGTTCACATTTGCCATCTTAGGAAATCTATGATTCACCCCTCAACGGACAATCAACAATACAAAAATCTCTTATGAAGACAAGACAAAAATCCTAGATGCAGAACTAGCGTGGATCCTTCACCTAAAAAATTTGAAACAAGAATGCTACCAACGACTGAACATCAAGAAATCACTAAGGACTACCTTCCGGAGTGCACAGAAAGAGCAGCTTCGAATCATCCAAAAGACGTTAATACGATCAAGAATTGATTACCGTAGCATAGCATACCAAATAGCCGAGCTAAAAGCGCTAAAAATTATCGATCCCATACAGCGATACGCATCGCCACCGGAGCCTACAAGACCAGCCCTATCAGAAGCGTATTATGCGAAGCAGGGGAACCCTTACTACAAACCTGCCGAGAACAGCTTACGGCAACCTACCTGACAAAATTAGCGAGTCAACCGCACAAACCAACCTACAACTTTTTTTCAGACGGAACTGCAACGTAACCACAACATTAAAAACAACTTAACCTTAGAAAATCTCTCACTCACTTTTTAGTTCACCTAATAACAAAAAATCTGACGTGGACATCACGTGACTTACTTGTACACCATTGGATATATATAATCAAACACAACATCTCATCATTCCACGGCTAGTCGGTTGTTATGGAATCAGTAGATCATCATTCTTATGCTACAACATTCCTAAATACTGATTTCCAGAATTCTACGGCTAACAGTTCTGAATTAATGCGCAAAATTCCAAGATCGTCAAGTATAGTGCATTTTCGACTCAGTCGATCCCAATGAAAATAGGATATGAGCATCTAGATAGTACTATCATCTTGAATACTGCATATTCTGATATTCTACGTTCAATCGTTTTGGATTTATGCGAAAAATTAAAAAATGTCTCAAGTAAACTGCACTCCCGACTTAGCCAATCACAATCATAATGCAAGGTGTACAACTGGATGCTATAAAAGTGCTCAATACGAAATCTCAATATTTTGCGACTGATTATTTTAAATTTATGAGAAAAACTCGAAAAGTCTGTAATATGAAGTGCACATCCGGCTTAGTCGATTAAGACGAGAATAGGAGATGATCATTTGGATGCTACAGCAATTCCAAATACTGAATTCCAGTATCCTACGGCTAACCATTCTGGATTTATGCGGAGAATTCAAAAGAAGTATCAGGTGAAGTGCACTTCCAGTACAGACGATTGCAATCATAATGCGAGGTGCACATCAAGATCATAGATCCTATTGCTACCAGTCTTTTATACAAAATTTCAGCATTATACGTTTGACGAATTCTGAGATTCACGATTTACGCACATACACACATACATACGTACATACGTACTGACATCAAGCCAAAAATAGTCAAAATGGATTCAGGGATGCTCAAAACGGATATATCCATCAAAATCTCGATCGGTGAATTTTGTCGATTTCACAATACTTTCTTGTGCTTAGTACAAGTAAGTGAGAAGATTCAACGAAGTCTTATCATAGATGAAAATTACTTCAACAATAATATCATCATTATCATTTATCCCAAATCTCACACATCCAGAGAGCTCATTCAGAAACTATTATTCAAACTGAAAAGTAAGAACGCAAAACATACATATATTTACGCAGATGGATCCCAACTAGAAAACAAAACAGGCGCAAGTATAGTATCAGGTGATTACAATAAAAAATATAGATCCCTAAACCACATCAACAACTACATAGCAGAAGCATACATCATCAAAGAACAAACTGAAAACATCCTAGAAAGCAATCACAAAGAATTAATAGTATGTACAGATTCACTGACTGTCCTCACGAGCATAAGACCTTCACAGTAAGGACAACATGTTCCAAAATATGCACAGAGCAATCGAACAACAAAAAGAAGATATGATACTAATATGGGCTCCGTCACACAGAGGCTAGAAAACATTTTAAAAGCTAACTGTGCAGCAAAAGAAACATGTCCAAATCCAACACAAGTAGAACCACCTATTCCAACAAGTGACCTGAAAAACGTACTAAACAAGAAAGAATGGCTGGAAACAACATATAACGAGCTTCGAACCATGAGAGAAAATATACTGGAAAACATCTGAATGTCGGAGACATGAAATTAAAGTCACAAAACTTAGAATAGGATACACAAGATATACACACGAACACCTCCTACAACAGTCAGAGCCGATACAATGTGACTCATGCAACACGGACATAACAGTGGAACATATCCTTACTCACTGCTCCAAATACACAACACAAAGACAAAAATACAGTATATCGCGAGCACTATCACAAATATTTAGACAGAACCAGATAGCAATAAATAATGTACTCAAATACTTGACTTAAATGTTACTGAAGATAGAATATGACATGTGTTTACTGAAAACTAGTCTTGATGTAAATAACTATTCTAAATGTAATACGTTTGTACCGAGATGTTAATGATTCGAGAAATCGAGAAAATCTAATTTATTTCCAACTCGACGGAAAATACCTCCTTTTCTCCGTTTGAACGACGTGGAAAATACGGTATTTCTTTTGTCTGCCAATAATACATTATATCTTCCTTTTTTTTTTTTTTTTTTGTAAGTTCTTAATTCTTATCTTTCTGGAAGTGGTATTGTCAGGGGGCTCCGCCTCCCAGGCCCCCCGCAGGGACTCCGTCCCTTGACCCTACCGAGACTTCGCCTCTGGAACCTGTCGGGGGTTTCATCCCTAATCTCTACTGAGATCTTCTGCATGTGACACACAAGGCGGCTCTTTTGGTGTTGGTAATTGGGAAAAATATCGTGTGCACTACAAAATGCAAGCACTTCCGTCTCCTGTTTAAGGTATTTTCCACCGAGCCGAAAATGAAATAAAATATGCCCCTTGTGTGGAAAACCTGTCAAATTCCGCCCTTTTGTGAATTGAGTTGCAATCAGCTACATTTCGTAGCTGATATTGTTATTCAAGATCACGCTGGATTCAAGATGATAAAAATTATCCAACAACATGTGGCCAACAATTTTGATGCGAGGCTTGATGGGTCACAAAAATTATTGTCTGAATGTAGCTATGCTTGTAAGGAAGATTTTTTCATAGCCTTCATCTTATATGCTTTGACAGTTATCGAGCATACAGTAAAAATGCCCAGAGTACAAGTTGACATCTTGATCAGTGACAAGTATCACAAACATTAACTTACAGATGAACTGAATTGAGGTAAGCAAGCCTAGCTACTACGAATTAGAGTAGTTGTGAAGCCGAGATAAGAAGATTGTTCTTCCTCAAATATCATCACTCGTACGAGTGCGAAGAGAATAATTTCATATTCTGTCAGCAAAAGATTGTAATTGATGATAATACCTTGAAAATTCACCACAATTTGGCTGGAAATATAATAATTTCCCCGAAAGAAGCCAAATGCCATATGATTTTTGGATCCCTGGGATTAGCCCTTGACTTTGAAAATTAATTTTGGAATTATTGAGCTCAATCTAAAAAAATATTTTACCTGAAGTTGAATTACCATTGAAGCGAAAATAGTGTCCTTCATCATGAAGATTTGAGTTCAAGAGATGCAAAACAATTCGAATGCACGTTTACCTAATGCTGTCAAGTTTTTCCCTTAGATGGATCCTTCCGGCAAGCAAATTTAGAACTGATCTATTGATACTTAATCGGAAGCATGATGATTGATCCACTTCACCAGCAAAGATTTCATTAATTGAAGCTTGTTATCTCTGCTGGATTTATCAGTGGTAACCTACATATACATTTTTAGATAACATTTGATTTTTATATAATTTTAAGTGATATAAAGCTGCATGTCTTGTCACAATTCATACTTCAAAGTTGATCTCGTCAAAATAAGATCAAAAAGGCAGTCATGTCATCTTACTGCAAAGCCCCAAGGTTTAGACCCGCGGAACCGGCCTGACCGCTAGTCTTGAATACTAAAAGAGCTATTCAACGATATCCATTTTGCTGAAGCACCCTATGAAGCTCCGCATGATATAGGACTCGATAATGTAATATGAATGAATCGAGGCAACATATATAAGGTGGCACGTATGGATACTCCCAAAGCTAATAATTTGAGTTCCACAAAATACATTCCTCTTGAATAAGAAAGAAGAACTAAGAGGTCTCTTATTGTGTGCAATATCTTCTGCAATCTGCTTGCTTGATACAATATTATTTAGAGCCAGTTGGCTGATGGCATTGAAGTAAAACCACGGTCTTATACACAGGTCTTGACACTAGCAACCAGTACCATTGTTGCGTAGTGACTCTTATTGAAGCTAAATTTAGTTACTATTTGCTCCGACAGAGGCTGCTACGATCGAGCAGAGTATGCAAAAAGTTGATCTAGGAAGCAGCGATCATCAGATGAAAAATATTAAAAAATTATCTGTCACTTTTTTGAATATTGTCTGTTCTTTGGCTGCAATAAAAACAGTTTGAGATTTTGCTTGTAATCAACTGTGAATTAGTTATATAGTTATAATTAATTGAATATGCCTAATTGTTGCATCGTACCACGATCTAAAATGGGGCGAAAACATCTTGGACTGAAACGTTCAATTTTTGAAGTCCCGAATAATTAAGAATTAATTGAAAAATGGCAAGCTGTAATCGCAGGTAACAAGAAGTTAACAAGTATATCAAATACACCTGTGAGCGATATTTCAAAACCAATGATATCAAAAATTATCGCCTATTTGATCAAGATGGAAAGTTAATTGCTGACGTAAGTAATGCTATCTTATTATATCTTCATTAAATCGTATATTAAATAAATCATAAATACACATACATATATATCGTGACTTATTTAAATGTCTAATACCATTTTTTATAGGCTTCTTTGAAACATTCACGACTGAAAAATGATCCTTTCCCATCGAATTTTGTTCCTGGGTACCTATTCTAATTCAACTTGTCAAGTTGATAACTTAAAAAGGTCTTGATAACTCACTAGCGCACCTAGCGGATGGGAAAAGAAGCTAGTGCGATACGTCATCCGTGATGTATATGCGTTGATAAGCTTAGCGACACCTCTGCTAGTGTCACTACCGAGAAAGCGACTTGATAACTTTGACATTCAGCGTGAAATTGAGGTTATCTTGTATACTTTACGATTGCTTTGAGTATATTTTAATAACTTTGATTGATATGGCGTTTCGTGTGCCTCAATTATTGCTTGTTGAGGCTATTGAATTAGAAGAGAGAAGAGCAGAGAACAGAATTGCGCGTCGATTAATAAGGGATGCACAAGATCCTTTCAGGATTGCGAATGCGGAATTTCGAGCGAATTTTCGGCTCAGCAAGGAATGCTGTTTATACATTGTTAACAGCTTAAATGAACATTTAAATGTTGGTAGATACCGCAATCGTGTACCAGCGCATCTACGGGTGATAATACTCTCATATATTAGATAGAATATAAGAACAAACATGATTTTTTCTTGGTTTTCAGATTTTATCAGCAATTCATTTTTTCTTCAATGGAAGCTACCAGCGGAGTGTTGGAAACAGTTTGTGGGCTCCATGCTCTTCCATAAAAGCAAGCAATAAAAACTTCTGCTCACTGGAAACTCTTTCCTCTCTTTCTCTTTTCCCGCTCATATCTTGACGATATTAAAATTAAAAACTAAAGTTAGAACAATAACAACAACAACAACAAAAATTCAACGATAATAATGAAAAAGATTAACTAAAATTGAATAAAACAGAGAAACACACACAAAAAAAGAAGAAATTGTCTTGAAAAAGACAGATTTATCAAAAGAACACAAAAACAACACACAAGAACTACTGTCGTCAAAACACAATGAGAAAATGGCAAATTTTCTAAGTAACGGGAAAACGAAATTCATAAAAGACGCGTCCTCATTCTACCAACTTATTTATTTTGTGCCAACCTATAAATTTTAAATAACTAAATGATGATAATCTTAGCAAGGTCACATGACGTCATTATGACATCATGTTTATCAAGGCATAAGTGTCGCTACAATTAGAATAGGTTTCCTGATCAATTAACGTCGGATATGTCTTATGACAATATTACGATGATTCCTGATGAAAAAACTGTAGATTCCGAGCATAGACCCTCAGATCGTTTCTAGTGATAATATTCCATACTATTCTGTAATTTGCAATGCGCAGATTATTTCTGACAATGACATTCATAATGATGGCAGTGGTTTTGTTCCGTTAGGTCCTAATAACGAAATCCAGCACATATCTGACGCCAATATTACGCTATTGAATAAAAAAAAATAACATTGAAGAACAGCAATCTCTGAAAGGGCACTCTATTATCAATGATATAAACAATATTCCCTTAGTTGAGCGTTTCAAAGCTATACCGAAGAATTGGAATGTATGCAAATTTTCTGGAGATACAAAATGCATGAGTTATCATGTATTATAACTACATTTGAAAAAATAAATTTTTGTGGTGGCATTGGCGAGATTAATTTAGCATACATACAAGTAACGAATGGATTTACTGATCATCTCAATGAATGGCATGGCAATGAATTAATTAAATAATTAAATATTTAATTTAATACCACCAGGTTTATTTACAAATATCGTTCAATATTCAATATTCAAAATACTGACAGTAAAATAACAATAGGTCATCTTATATTTTATAATTAAGTTTTATTCTTATCTTGTATTGGAATTATCACACAAAAATGGAAATTTGAACTTGTAATAAATAAATATTTTCTCAAATTTTCATTAAATTATTATTATAAGTAAATATATTATTATTAACTACAATTCATCACAAATTAATTTGACTGAATATGAATTGTACCATCTCAGATAGTTTTAATTATTATCATTTATTAATTGGATAGTTTTGACAATTTTTTCTTTACAGTAGGTATGTATTTTCTTTGATTTTAAATTTTCTTGATGAGTGTATTGTCTCATCCTTCATATTTAGCTAGATATATAATTTTTTTCATTCAATAGCGTAATATTGTCGTCAGATATGTGCTGGATTTCGTTATTAGGACCTAACGGAACAAAACCACTGCCATCATTATGAATGTCATTATCAGAAATAATCTGCGCATTGCAAATTACAGAATTGTATGGAATAATATCACTAGAAACGATCTGAGGGTCTATGCTCGGAATCTATACAGTTTTTTCATCAGAAATCATCGTAATATTGTCACAAGACATATCCAACGTTAATTGATCAGGAACAAAATTCGATGGAAAAGCATCATTTTTCAGTCGCGAATGTTTCAAAGAAACCTATAAAAAAAATTGTATTAGACATTTAAATAAGTCACGATATATATGTATGTGTATTTATAATTTATTTACTATACGATTTAATGAAGCTATAATAAGATAGCATTACTCACATCAGCAATTAACTTTCCATCTTGATCAAACTGGCGACAATTTTTGATATCATCGGTTTTGAAATATCGCTCACAGGTGTATTTGGTATATTTGTTAACTTCTTATTACCTGGGATTACAGCTTGCCATTTTTCAATTAATTCTCAATTATTCGGGACTTCAAAAATTGAACATTTCTGTTCAAGATGTTTTCGCCCCATTTTAGATCGTGGTACGATGCAACAATTAGGCATATTCAATTAATTATAACTATATAACTAATTCACAGTTGATTACAAGCAAAATCTTAAACTGTTTTCATTGCAGCCAAAGAACAGACAATATTCAAAAAAGTGACAGATAATTTTTTAATATTTTTCATCTGATGATCGCTGCTTCCTAGATCAACTTTTTGCATACTCTGCTCGATCGTAGCAGCCTCTCTCGGAGCAAATAATAACTAAATTTAGCTTCAATAAGAGTCACTACGCAACAATGGTACTGGTTGCTAGTGTCAAGACCTGTGTATAAGACCGTGAGTAAAACAATATTCAGAATCTGAATTATGAGCAGAGGCTATACTCCTGTTTATACTCATCACCTAAATATACTTGATTCATCAATAAAATAGGAATATACCTCCACAACACAAAGTGAAATATTCATAATCTAAGTTTGCGGATCAAATTACGCGCGAACTGAAACAATTCCCAAGATGTTTTGATAAAGATCTCACAATTAATTTGTGGTATCGTGGATTAAGTTTTGAATGAAGGAAAGTTCGTGGCATTTATACGCCCTTCGCTACCTTATCCTTCAGTCCTACTGCGTGTTTACTAACCTTTGAACTTTCTCCATCTCTCTCTAACTAATTCTAGCCAGCAATTCTTCTCTTTGTCTCTCATACGTTGTGTTTGCGAACCAATCGATAGTAATTATTCATTTCGAAAGATCAAGTTCTCAAAGTTTGCTTTCAATATTTACTTTGAGATGGAACCAATTACCCAGCTAATCTAGGTTATGAATTATGCATTGAAGATTTGTTAGATTCATGCTAAATTTTATGAGTACTTATTGGATTTCGGTTGTTATTACAACAAACATATTTAAGTCTTCAAAAACAAATACTCACTACTGCATCAATATTTGAATTCTGGATACGAATATTGGAATGTTTCAATTTATGATACCATATTTGTTCATTGGATATTATCCCTGATAAAGCAAGAAATGACTTGATGGTTACTTGATGATTTTTTCCCTGTTCAATATTCCATGAAAGTAATCCTGTATGTATATTCTATCTAGGCCGTGGAACACAAATTCACCGCTTTCGCTTATCGTCAATTTGTATGGTCGAATTTTATCAACATCAATAACAATTTTGAGCAAATTCATTTCTTGTAAATGAACAAAAGTGCTTAACCAAAATACAGATTTCACAAATTTGCGCCTAATTACGGCCATAATGTGAAAGGTACGGATTGACGAGTGATTAAACAAATCTAATCATCATGAAAACCAGTGGCCTGGCCATATTAGTTTTCTGAAGCTTGAGTGGAAAGAGAATTGTATTTCTTTGAAAAGTATCGGAGCTGGAATGCATCATTAGTATTTGCATACAAATCTTTGATTGCTCAATGAATCTAGGAGAGCCTTCCAATACAAAATATAAATTTGGACAGGGTATTTTGGGAGAAAGTAAATAAATTTTAAGAAGTAGCAAACGCTTGTGTCTGCCAGATAAGTGAAGATATATTGTACGTGAAACTATTCAAGAATCTGATTTTATCAGGGTTAGACCTCAAGCCTCTAATTTCGACTTTGTTTTTGGATCGTTCTGAAGTCAAAAACTTGAAATAACACAACAAAATTACTTTAAAATCAAAAAGAGACTGTGGAAGACAATGATTGAAGATTAAAACTACTTGCAGCAATCAAAAATGAATAGAAGGTGGTAACAATGCATAATTTCACGCACTGTCGTAAAATTTATATTAATTCTCTGGAAATTGCGAGATCGAGAGAGTTTTTGTTTTCTTATATGTCCAACCTGTAATTTTTTTTTAATTAGATCAAAGTCGTCATTTAGGCCCGTGTCATAGTGCATTTTTGTTTTTTATTCTTCGTTGCTAATTAGAAAAGTGTTGCTAATTGGAAAACTGGCACTTCTCTTTACTGATTTCTACAAATTAAACCATCAAGTATACAAAAAATTCTGTTTATCGATTCGAAAGTACAATTTCATCCTTCGCTACAATTGTTTCCGGAACATTTTCATCCATAGTTATTATGACAGTAATGCAAACGGATAACTGATTTTCCAACGTCAATGCCTAATTTTATTTGTTACACCCGGTATATTCATGATTATTTACCGTACAAACAGCTATTATATGTAATGCGTAGGTAGTTATATGCAAATCAGGCACACATTACGTTCGACTATATGGACATTTCGATAAATCAGAAATTGATGATCTCCCTTATGACATTGTTAGGTCATTGATTTCCACAAAGTGGTTTCAACAGTCTTAGGAGTTATTGTATTTGAGAAAACTGTCAAAATAATAAGTATTTATCAATAATTGCAGGATGTTCGGTTGGAAAATTATTTTACTTTTTTATCTTGATAATATATTTGAAATACTGTTGGACGTAAGGTAAGTGGAATTCAAATTGGACATATTTAATGCTTGAGGTTTTGATTGTTCAGCAATTTATAATCTCACGAGATGATTTTGACCAAATTTCCAAGGGCACCTTGCTTTAAGCATCCGATGCCGTAAGACTTAGGCAAAGAACGATCAAGCTCAAAGTCAAGTACTTAAGTAAATTTTCAAAATCATGAGTACCTATTTATCAATGGCTCAAGAAAATTATGATGAATTACTCTGTTATTCTAACGCAATAATATATTCGGAATTTAGGTACCATTCATATAGTAATATAGTTATTTTTAGAAAAAACTATTTTCTTGTTGTTCTACAGCTCATATCATTCCATTTATGTATATGAATTGGTGGGATGGACTTTTTTCTGTTCATTCCATCGATAGTTTAGTATTTTTAGGGCTCAGAATGCTTTGAAAACCAATTCTTGACTTCATATTTCCCTCGATACAGAAAAATGGTACAATCTCGAGGAAAAAGACTAATTCAGCACGTCGGTGCTCAGCATAAATTCCCAAAAAGCTGAAAATTGACATGGACGTTTGAGAGACCATTATGATGAAGCTGTGAGAAATTTTATGGTGAGTCAAATTTGGAAAAAAGGGGTTTTTCAGATTATTTTAGCGCAACGGTTAGTTTCAAAAACTGTAGATCTTCTAATTCCCTACATAAACAGTTATTTCAAAGAGATCAAAATATCATGTGGTCGCACTCCATTGCAAATTGAATATTTTAAGAAAATACAGGGAGAGCTAATCGTGCGCTCCAATAAAGGTGGATCTGATTTAACAATAAAGTACATTAAGGGTATACCCACCATTACAAAATTGACAAAAAACTAGTTAATTCATCTGATAACAAATATTTAAATATTTATTATCAAAACGCAAGAGGTATAAATACAAAATTGAAGGATCTTTATTTGAATATGCTAACAGCTGACCATAATATTATTGCTATTACCGAATCCTGGTTAAATGATAGTGTTTATAACAGCGAACTGTCTACCGAACAATATAACATTTATCGTAGCGATCGTGATTTCAAATTTTGTAGCGTATCTAAAGGAGGTGGAGTTTTATTGGCTATTCACAATGAACTGTCTTCATCCAGAATTAATTTCGGCGCAGCTCAAAATCTGATTCCTAAAAATGTGGACATTGTATGTGCAAAAGTTGAACTATATAACAATAACAGCTTCTATATCTTTGTCATTTACATCCCACCGAACCTAAATATGGATTATTTCCACAATATTTATGAATTATTTGAATCTTTACCTTTTTTGCATGAAAAGAACTTTATTATATTGGGTGATTTTAATATACCTGACCTAACTATTAAACATAATTGTATTCAAGTCACTACTTTCAACGATTTTGTAAACTATATTGATGGCGTCCAGTATAATAATATATGTAATAAAAATAACAAATTGCTAGATGTAGTTATATCTAATGTTGTATGTGATGTTAAACATGCTTATGATAGCCTAATTTTTGAAGAAGATCCCCATCATCCAGCTTTATATTTATCAATCAGCTTAAACAATAATCACAATTTCAAGCCAAACATTCAAACCAAAAGCTATGATTTCAAAAAAGCTAATTTTATTGAGTTGTACTCTTTGATCAATGATTTTGATTGGGATCAATTGAAAATATTTAACAATGCTGATCTTGTTTGTGAATTTTTCTACTCAATACTGTATTCATTTATAGACAAATGTGTTCCACCTAAGAGTTTCCATCCTCATTCCTATCCAAGTTGGTTTACCAGAGAAATAATTAATGATATCAAAGATAAAACAAGAATGTTGAAAATGCATAGCAAATACCCTTCAAATATGAATTATCTTAAACGTTACAAACATCTGCGTGCCAAAATTAAAAAAGATATTGATGCAGCTTACAAAAACTTCATTTCACAATCGGAATCTGCACTAATAACTGACCGTAATAAGTTTTGGAGTTTCATTGAAACGAAGAATAAAACATCTAGAATACCAACTGAAATGAATCTAGATAACAATATATTTAAATCCTCCCACGATATTGTCAACGGCTTTGCGTCATATTTCAAAAGCGTATACATATCGCCTGATATTACATCTTTGCCATATGTTCAATCTCTCTCCAATGGAATTATCAACCTACCGACAATTTCCTTGGAAATGATCACAAATTCAATTAAAAAATTGAAGAACAAGAAGTCTACTGGCCCTGATTTGATTCCAAACTTCATGATTAAAGATTGTTGTAATTCATTCGCCAAAGCTTTGTATCATTTATTTAACTTATCATTAGCTTCTTGTACTTTTCCTTGTTACAAAAATTTCGTCTGACGTCTTTTTTTTGTACAATTGTTTTCCCATTGCATACCCATGTCGCCATCTATGTAGCAGATTCGCACTAATTTGTAAAATAGTACGTTCGTCCGACACTTGATTGAAGCGCTCTCTTGGGGAGTCGACGCGTCTGCTTCTTCCTCGCTCTCTTGCTTCCGAGCTGTTGTTGCAGACGTTTGTTTTTGAGTAGTCTTGTGATTTTTCTAGTTGTTCTAAATTTGGTGATTATTTTATTTAATTAAAATCAGTGTTATGATTTTGTAAGTATTTCGTTTATTATTTTGTTCACGTATTCCAAATTTAGTATTATTTTTCTAGTGATTTCGTTTGAGGCGACCCGCGTGGTTAACCTTTTGTTTTCCAAATTTATTTCTTTCATCCTTAATTATTTGTTAGTTTTTTGTGCTCAACACCTTTTTACTACCTTGAAACTTTTATACCAAATTGATATTTTTGTTCTAAATTTATTTTTTTCTAAATTTTATAATAGCGTAGGCAATAGCCGTTCCGGTCGTAGGAGCTGGTCTTTTCCTCTTTAGGAGGTTATTATTGTTTGTTGTCCTTCCTCGGGAAGATTCGTTTAACTATTTCTGATGTTTTGTATTCAGATTAGTTTTGATAATTATTACTATTGATAGTGTTTCGTACACATGTCTAGTTGCTACCTGCCCTAGTTTACCATACTTTTCCGTCTACAAGAGTAGACATTCCTTTTTTGTAATTTACCGGTTTTTTTTTTGTATTTCTGTTTTAAATTTTTTTTTTACTACCAAACGCGATCAGGCGGATATCGATTCGGTGATACGCGATTTTTTTATATAAACACTCGAAGTAATAAAACCTACGAGATTTGTGGCTATCTTCGTTCCTCCCTTTACCTTTCCTCACCTAAGTATGTGTGATGTATGAATGATTAGTGAAAGTGGTTGATAATACATAATTTAACTATATTTTGGATCCAACGCGTTGCGGATTTGTCATTCAACAACTCGTAGTTTAGTTTCTTACGTTGTTTTAGTAGTTTTTTGTTTCCAAAGCTTAAAATATTTTGTTGTGGGCTTTAGTTCCCGTTTTTAAGCTGGAAAATCCTACGAGTTTGTGAAGATTGATCCAATTTTTTTAGTAACGAACCACGTTCGTAAATTTATCGACTCGTCGCTAATAAATCCTTTTTCTTGTCCTGCTAGACTTTGTATTTTCTGTGTATTTTCTTCTCTTTAATGCTCAGCGTAGTTTTTTTTTTACTTTGTAAATTTTTAGTGCACTATTTCAAATCAGACAAATCAAATAGCTTACTGATTATTTTATTTAACTTTTACTAAATTTACAGTTTATTCGTTTTTTATTTGAATCTAAATTTATTCATTCAAGTTTAACGCTTCACGTTTGAAGAGAGCTCTCCAATTTTTTTGTAGGAACCTCCTGTTTCAGTTGAATTGGATACTGGTTGGGTTGTTTGTTTTCAGTGTAAACTGCTAGGAATCCTAGGGACCTGTGGCCACTTGAGACTAGTTTTTGGCCTACTTCAAGTTAATAAAAACATCAACACGTCTACGAATTTAAGAAGAACATTAATATCTCCCGAAGTTGACGACCAAGCGCACGGCCAACCTTAACACCTTCAAGGACCGTTGGGTATTTATCAAAGCCCTATAAGACGCAATATCAACTTTACTTAATTCAGGGAACGTTCTTGTCTGACGTTGTTTTTGTGGCTACCAATTCGACATCTATCTCCTCTGCCGATACTAGTCTTGAGTTCCGCCTGAAGAGGATATTTAGCTAGTTTTTGTAACGTAATTTTGAACGTCTGTGACGTGCTCTCCAGTTCCCTTTTGGCTGTTGCAGTGAGATTTTTTTGTATAATAGCTTCAATCATTTTCGTAAGTTACAAATTTTTTGAATTATAATTTTGGAATTCTTTGCTTGAAATTAATAATAAGTTTATTTAAAATTGATTTCGACGTCTATGCTTTATTTCTTTTTTGCTGTCGCTATTGTCTCCCAGAATAGTACCTTTTTCTCCTTTGATCATTTCCTGGGAGTGGCGCCCATTTCCTATTTTTCAGGTAAAATATTTCTGGTGCCCTTATTAATAGCTAGCCTGGGTCTTCACTTACAAGGTAGGATATTCCATTACTTAAATTTAGTGTCAATCTGCAGTACATTAAGTTTTTGCCACCAAATAGTGAAGAAACATTACCTTTTTTAATTTCCTACTGCCACCTTGGAAATAGGAAAAGGTACATCCTCGGATTTGGAAAGTATGCCGAGTAGTACCTGTCTTTAAAAGCGGTGATAATAAGAACATCAAAAATTACAGACCAATAGCTTTACTTTGAAATTTTAGTAAGATTTTAGAGAGTACTTTGTACAGTCTCATTTATCCAAAAATTAAAAACTTAATTTCAAATCATCAACACGGTTTTATGGAGCACCGATCTACTACTACAAATTTATTTTCTTTCACACAATTTGTTTCTAGCGAACTTGATAATCACAAACAAGTTGATGTAGCCTATACCGACTTTTCAAAGGCTTTCGATAGCATTAGTCACAAAATAATACTTCATAAATTAGAAGCCTTCGGTTTTTCTCCGTCTCTTATCTCACTGATATTATCTTATCTAGATAAAAGATCTTCATTTGTCAGCTACAAAGGATACAATTCTACCTCATATTTTCCTACTTCAGGAGTACCCCAAGGCTCCAACTTTGGTCCATTGATGTTTTTAATTTTCATCAATGACATAACTAGCGTTATTAATAATAGAAAACTCATGTTTGCAGACGACTTGAAATTATTCACCACAATATCAGATATTTCGGATTGTATTGCCCTTCAGGAAGATTTAAATAGAATTGATAATTGGTGCACTATCAACCTCCTTTGTCTGAATCTATCAAAATGTAAAATTCTAACGTATACAAGAAAATGTCCACTTACCTATGAATATAAACTACAGCATATTCTTTTAGAACGTGTCGCCGAAATAAAAGATTTGGGAGTTACCTTCGACTCCAAACTGAGTTTCAATATTTATATTCGAAATATTGTTTCCGCAGCAAATAAGATGCTAGGATTTATTAAACGTAACACTCAATCATTCACAAATCTCTACTCGATCAAAGTTCTCTACTATAGTTTCGTACGTTCAAAATTAGAATACTGTAGCATAATATGGAGTCCCTTCTACCACAAATATGAAAATTTACCGGAGTCGGTACAAACAAAATTTCTTGAATATTTATACTACAAAAAGACATACATGTATCTTCCACTTATTTATACATATGATGGATTATTGCCAACATTCAAATTTTCCAAGCTCTCTGATCGACGTGCTTTTCAGTTATATTCTTATACAAACTAATTCATAATATGGTCGACGATTCAGAATCCTTAGCTATGTTACGTTTTCATATTCCTTCAGTCTCTACAAGATATACGAAATGTTTTCATTCACCAACAGCGTCCTCAAATCTCCTCCTTAAATCTCCTTTATATTTGATGTGCTCACTTTATAATTCGATTGATAGCGAAGTTGATATTTTTGGTTGTTCTTTTATCACATTTAAACGAAAAGTTTCAATTATTTTTGCTAATTGAGTTACTATTTTTTTTTGCTCTTTATCGCGTTTATATAGGTACATATGTTGTTTTTTTTTTTATTATTTCAACTTTTTTTCCAATATCATTGGTTTTGGTTCAAATTACTAAGGCTTAATACTATACATTGTTTTTATTCTAAATTAGTATTATTTTTTTTTTGATATATATTCTCATTTTCATATCACTTTGTATTAAATTAAAATATGATTTGTTATTGGGTCTTTGACCTGTTAATCAGTTTAAAATAAATAAATAAATAAATAAGTTACACTTTTTCTCTCAAGATTCACCACTGCTAATGAAAAACCATTCCAATGTTACTCATATTCTCTATACGCTGCCTATGTACATTATGGACTATAATATAAGTAAGACTATTGTTCTGCGTGACTAATTCATTAATTAAACTACTGAACATATTTTAGTCTAGCAAGTTGACAATGTCACTGATGTATTCATTCTAGGAACTACAATAAATCAATTAAACCCAGCGGATGTCAATGTTGTTGTCCTCCCTGTATATGTGGCTCCAAAGAGAAGTTACTTGTATGAATAAGTTAAGTTAAGTATTGTAATTTTTATTGCTCTTAAAAAAGTGTTCATTGTTCAAATAAAAATCACCATTCAATAAATGGAAAGAAAATAAAACTTCTATTCTTCGGGGTATTACTAAACAATCACTATACACCTTCACATACAAAACCTTCGAAAGGAATGCATACAAAGACTGAATATAATAAAAGCTATCAGTCACTCAAAATGGGGAGCCCACAGAGATACCATGATAAAAATATACCATGCACTAATTCGATCTAAGCTAGAGTACGCATGCATTATATATTCCAATATACATTAAACAATACTGAAATGTTTCAGAAAAATACAAAACACAGCCGTAAGATTAGCGACCGGAGCCTTCAGAACAAGCTCAATTAAAAGTATTCTCGTTGAAGCAGGAGAAACACCTCTTTCGGAAAGAAGAAAACTACTAACATTGAACCATATCCTAAGACTCTCTAGAAATCCAGATAATCTCACCTATAACAAAATATTCCGAAACAACTTCATTAGAAACAATATACCATTTCTACAGAAATTGAACTCCCACATCATTAATTTCCAAATGACTATTTCTGCAACACAAGAAAAAACTTACCACAAGCACTCACCATGAATACACTCACAACCTACCCTCAACCTCACTCTAACAGCATACCCAAAACACCAAAACTCTCCTGAGCTCTACAGGAACACCATTAAAACAGAACTGGAGTTAGCATCATAATAGAAGATACAAACATCACATATCACCTCCCAGATGTATGCATCATAAACACCGCTGAACCATACGCAATAATGTAAATCATCAACCACGTAAATGAAAATATCGAACATAGAAAAAATGTCATTATACATTCTGACTCACTAAGTGCTATAGAAAGCATTGAAAATATATATAATAAAAACACCATGATCCAAAAAATACAGGAGAATATACATGAAGCTATTACCCAACAAAACAGAGGGATGGTCATCATATGGATCCCATCCCACCAAGATATCAAAGGCAGCGAAGAAGCTGATGAAGCTGCTAAATACGCCACTATTCGAGACATTGTCATATACATCTCAATCCCAGTCGACGATGTGAAAGCCGTAATTAAAGGAAAAGCAAAGAAAAACTGGCCTGATGAATGGCACACAACAACCAACAACAAACTTAGAACCATAAAAGAAAACACTAAGACATGAACTGCAATGGAAAACAGAAAGCAGCAAATCATACTGACAAGACTACGAATTGGACACACGCGCCTCACACACGAACACCACATGCAGATTAGTCCTCCATCAATATGTGAAAAGTGCAACCTAACCGTATCAGTAAATCATATACTGAAGAAATTATGAGAATATAATGTTCAAAGACTACATAACAACATCCCCCTCAACCTCAAAAGTGCCCTAGCAACTAACACAAAACAATGTTATCGAATTTCTCACAGATACTGGACTTATTAACAAAATTAATAGCTACCTATATAAGAACCTAATATATCAGGAAACTAGTGACCAAGCTGTCGTTGTTCCTTCAAATATATTAGATTAAAAAAAAAAAACACTCCACAATAGGGAATATGCATGAAATTTGAATTTGGTTCAAAATTTTGTTTTTCGAATTTATATTGGCCGGACTTTTGTTCTGAACCATCATTTTGGTATTTAATATCTTTTTAATTACTCAAAATTAATAAATAAAAATGCAAATTAAGCGCGGGAAATTCAAAGTTCCAAAACGCAACACCATTGGTTAAAGCGAAATGTGACGTCAGATACTACTAATACTGCTGACATTTGTACGGCATTGCAGGCTTTTGATTAGAAAACATAGTAATAACGTATGTATTGTAAATTCATTTAATGTTTGAGTGTAATTTTAGCATCCTAGTGAGATTATAAATCATTTAAGACAGTGGTTTTGTAAAAGCACAATTGGATAATCTGTCAACAATAGATCTATTCATGATGTCGTCTTATTTTCTTTCAAATCCAAATTTTACGTCCGCTGAAGTAAAAAGAGTGAACACTGCAAAGTAATTATTCAATAATAACACATTGTGTACGCTATTTTAATAAATACAATCCAAAATATGATGAGCAGTAAACGAAGCCGCATACATACAGCGAATTTTATTGCTAAAACTAATTACATTTAGAGTACGTTCCACTTAATGACCGCACGCTCACGCTCACGACCGCGGTTTTTGCTGTTCCACTAACTCATGGTCGATGTGGCTGGTGCTTCAAGTGGAACGATGCGAGTGACTGTTAAATGTCAAATAAACTGACAATTTTTGGTTAGGATCGAAAAATAAATCATAAATAAGATTAAATCCATGACGTATTTATCATAAACGCCTTGTGAAACGCTTATTGAGAGGACATGAGCGTTGCGGCAATCTAGTGAAACGTATCCAAATGTTATTCATGGTCTGTCAAGTTTATTATGTCACTTCATCTCTTCTGGTAATCTTACATCATTTCTTACGTATTTTAAAACCTGTCTGGATCGGAAAAAAGACTTTGTCAGGTACATTTCTGATAGTATTTTGCATTTAGGTACAATTCAATACTTATAAACTGACTTTTGACCTTTTTTAATGCTGAAGTAAGTTGAAAATGAAAACACCTGTAGTAAATAATGGACTGCAATGTCACTGGACATGTTATTTGACGTCATTCATAGAGCGCGCGAAAATGGCGGCGTTTAAACAGCTAAAAATTTTCTCAATTCTAAATATTCTTTTCAACTTGATTATAGCACTTTTAAACATAATTTATATTTTTTACTAGGTATGTTATAACGATGTAATCAGTGAATTCAAAATATTAAAAAAATTCATGAATATTCCCTATTTATTTCTCACTTATTACTATCTATCTTCAACAACAAAGCCACAGATATTTATTTGAAACACAAAGACACAAAGAGACGTAAGGTCCCGCTCAGACAGGGCCGGATTCAGAGCTCATTTCATTTATACGAATTATGACACTTTCGCTTGTTACAGTATCATCCGCAAAGCATACACATAATGAAATCCGTGTTCAATTAGCGCGTCTTTCTCCAAGGCTTCTAATCATGAATACTTTTATCGAGTGGCGTGCTAATCAACCGGATTCAAGAAAATAGACTAGGAAGCTGATTGATAATGTATTGGAATCAATCCGTACTCTACTTCCCCCTGCACCAGAAAAGCTCCCTATTATTATTTTATGCAACTGCAGAAATGGGTGTAATTCGGAATGCGGCTGCAAAATAGGAGGCTCACTTTGTTTACAAGCATGCACCGGCTGTCAAGGCCAGTCGTGTTCAAATACTGAATCCTCAACAGAAGATGATCCTTACATCAACGGCGAAACAACTGGTGTATCGCTGTTTGAATAATTCACGTCAACTCAGGGAGATGAAGGTGAAGAAAAAGAAGGAGGTGGAGGAGGAGAAGAAGAAGAAAAAGTTGAATGAAAAGACCTGATATTATATCAAATTTCAATATAAAGACCGCGGCAATTGGAAAAGGCAAAAAATACGCGCCAATTACTCAACCTCATAGGTGGCGTTGGAACGTGTGCATATTATGGAGAATATAACTTTGGAATTGCTTTTTCTCGAAAAAGATGAATTTCAGGGAAAAAAGTATAATTACAATTTTTGTAGAGAATCGGATAATCTACAATTTTTGTCTTAACTATTTTGATCGTATAAAACCTAAGAAACACATTTTTGCGAATTCTGACCTCGCATAAATTTTTTTGCACACACGGGATCGATGAGGACTTTTCACATGTTTATTATAATGGTGTTCCTAACGTTAATGTCAATTTTCAGCTTCTTGGAAATTTATGCAAGGATGAATGTCCACTTTGACCGGACTGTAAAAGTTGAGCTAACACTGGAAATACACTCTAACAATATAGTTTTCACGCTAAACTGTATGAAACAATATGGCGCAATTGATGCAGGCTTGATTTAGAAAATATTTCATGAACAACGCTATTCAACGATACAGAAAGAGGTTATAAATATAATGATAAACGAACTAATTTCATTGCATTGGATTATCCCAAAATGTCTGTCATTAGCAAATACATTCATCATCCGATCACCGTTATATTGACATGGCACCCACGTTGGTACTCATTAAAAAACACTGATTTCAAATTTATTTTGATTGCACAAAATGAAAAATTCACTCGTCAAGCTTCCATTCAGAAAAACAATAAAATCTGAAACAAAGAACGCTATACACATATACTATTGCATTGTTCCACAGCAGGGGAATGTGCGTGTGAATTTAATGTAACGCACAATTGCGTGCAACGTAATGCAGGAATATGAATAAATGAGGTTCCGCACGATTCAGTTTAATCCCAAAGTATAACTTAATCCATTGAATCTTATACATGTGTTATTCCATCTGACGATATTTGAAAAATACGATGTTTCCTCAGAAGACCAAATTGAAATCTAATAACATTGAAGTAAAAAGCAACCATTACAAGAATATCTTTCACACTGATGTCTCAGTATAACCAGTGTTTGTTTTGGTTTGATTTTAACACTCAATACTATCAACTTTTCACTCATCAACGATATGGAATATAAGATGTTTTAGAAAAGTGTGTAATTTTGAATTGAAATTTATTCTAATACAAGGTTGATGTTGAGTTTGATAATATTAGGAGCACCTAGTTATTACTAATCTAAATTCACCTGCTATAGGAGATGGATATTTTCTGAAAAGAATAAAACGATATTCTGATGTGAAATTTAATTTGTACTTCACATGTTGAACACTTGCAGAACTTGTGAGAGCAGGGACTCTGGAATGTACTTCATTATTTGTGTTTGTCCAACACACTCGTTAACTAGCTTTGTCCCTAGATAATACATTGTCCACAACTGAGTTCCACGTTAATTGACGGTTGACATTAATCAATTTGCACTCAAATATATCTACAGTATGGTTGAAAGATGCACAAAGAGTGAAATTACTTGAGTTAGTAATTAAATGAATATATTGTGAAAAATTTTCATACTCATTGACTAGTTGAGCAATCAATTTTAATTGAGTGAACAATTCAGGTAAGCACACTATACAAATGTATTTAGATGGTTAGTTATCTTGGACCAATTTAGATTGATAGAAATCAAAGAAAATTATGACGATAAGGCACACTTATATTGGAAGACTTGAAGTCTGCATTCAGTAGAATCGATTATCAATCGAAGAAAGAGTACCTGCCTTGAAAATATTGATTGCATAGCTTATTCATGCCATACATATCTAATATACAGGGTGGAATGCGAAATTAGAAACACCTTTATTTCTCGGAAGTTATTATAGATACCAAAAAATTGTTCAAATAAATTTTTCTGTACTTTCAATAAGCTAACTAAATCTGTGTGAATTTGGTGGAAAAAAAAAATTCTTGTGGATATTGCCATATTTGTACTTTCTTCAAATAGAATCCCCTGTATATTATTGCACTAATGAATAGAAAATAATTTTTGCTTTGAAAAAGTTCACAAGTTACCTGCTAAACTTGATAGTTTTTGAGATATTAACAAAAATATCTAAATGTTGCTTCACAAAATCAAGTGTGCGCTTAGAACTAAATTTTTTGACAGTTGAGTTATTTTGTGTTGGATTTGCGTTACGAAGAATTGTGTTGTATACACATCATTGATATTTTTGTGTCAATAATATTACTGTTAAGTACGCGGGGAATTACACAACGTTCATATCTTTTAAATTCAAATATTTTTGCGCGCTCAGACATTTGCACATCATCATGAACGAAATGCATAGATCAATTACTATTAAAAACAATGTACAAAATAAATAATTCTATTATCATAGTAGAACATAAAGAAGTACGAAATAAATGTTATCGAACTACACAAAATGTTCAAAATTTCCACTGTTTTCTCGGACACATAAATAAAGTCTTTCCAATAAATTTTGTTTTATATTAACTGTATTCAATTCAACAACAGCTTGTCTTATTCGGTTTTTCAGTTCATCAAGTGTAGCAACGGACATTACATAAATTTTGTTTTTTTTAGCTCCCCATAGAAAAAAATCTAAAGGCGATAGATCCGGAGATCTTGAGGGCCACGATGTAGGGCCTCTGTTGGCAATCCAGGAATTTGGAAATTGTTGATTCAAATACGCAGTTACATCCAATGAATTATGCGGAGGTGCACCATCTTGCTGGAATATCATTCTGCGTCTAACTGCCAATGGTATATCATCCAGATAATCTTCAAATTCATTTTGCAGAAAATTTAAGTATCTCTGTGATGTCAAAATGCCCTCATAAAAATATTGACCCAAAATAGTGTTGTTTATCATACCGCACCATACGTTAATTGAAAAGCGTATTTGAAAATTTGAAATAAATGTTTGACGTGGATTCGTTTCTACTGATTGCCAATAATGTGAATTATGTCTATTTAGTATTCCATTGTTAGAGAAATTTGTTTCATCTGACCATGAAATTGTATCCAAAAAATTAGGCTCTGCAATATTTTCCAGTATTAAGTTATTACAGAATTGTAATCTTCTCACATCATCGCCAGGATGAAGATTATGAATTTTGTAGATTTTATAGGCTTTGTACTTATGCTTTTTCAGAATCTTAAGAACCTTTGAATGTGTGATATTCATTTCCAATGCAGCTTCTCTTATTGAATTTTTAGGGTATACATTGAAATATGCCAATACATCAACTTCTAAATTTTCATCTACTATCACACGTGTTTTGTAATTTCTTGAAACTGACCCAGTCCTACGCAGCTTTCTCTCTAATTTGAATAGATACGTATGGTTTGGATAGAAGCGTTTCGGATACTGTTGTCTGTAAAATTGCAGAGCTTGTCTCGAATTATTATTTGATAGATAAAAACATTTTATCATATCTAACTTCTCATTCATTGAATAATCTGCCAATATTAACACCAAATAATGATAGTATAAATGCAACACAATTTTTTGTAGCGCAAATGCAATACAAAATAACTCAACAAATTTTGTTCTCAAGGCACACTTGATTTTGAGAACAGCATTTAGATATTTTCGTTAATATCTCAAAAACTATCAAGTTTAGCAGATATAAACCCTGAAACTTTTTTACAGCAAAAAATATTTTCTATTCTTAAGTGCAATAATATACAGGTATTTCATTGGAAGAAATTAAAAATATGGCAATATATACGAGAATATTTTTTTTTTACTGAATTCACACTGATTCAATTAGCTTATTGGAAGATCTAGAAACTTTATTTGAACAATTTTTCGGTATTCATGATAACTTCCGAGAAAAAAGGTGTTTCCAATTTCGCATTCCACCCTGTATATTGAAAGAGTAATACTCGGCCTATGACAGACGATAGGATGCACGAGTCTAATCATAAGGCATTTTAGTTGAACTCTTTCAGGAATCCTGAATAAAAATCATGGCATAGAAAGATGTAGGTATTACACTTTGTCGGGAAGAAGAAGGGGTTTGTTGAATGCCTCATAATTTGTCCAACTTGCTACGCCTCTCGATTCGTGACAAAAATTTCAACTCATGCTTTAGAACAGTATTATTTTCAACTCACGTTTCAATATATGAAATTTTCTCTTTTTGCAACAAACTGTTCCAGAAAACATAGTTCAACAAAGTCCTATTGTATATGGAACAGCTAAATGAGTTTTAATTCTTGGTATTATCATCAAAAGACAGTTCGTATTGTCTATTGTTCCGCGTCACTTGAAACAGTTCAGGATTCTAAACAACAGTAAAAAGTTCGTGTAGACAATTTGACAATCAATAAGAGAAATCGTCTCTGGTTTGCGGCACATGTTTGTCCCACAAACTAATCCATCTTCTGTGCCTGTTCTGCTTTAGCTTTGTCCTTTTTCCCTCTACGCCGCTGTTCACACCCATACAGCTTCCTCGGACGGTTATTTGTAATATCCTGCGCATACAGTGATAAATAGTTTTTGTAAGATGTCTGAAAAGCTTGATTTCTATACGCGAAGTTCTCGCTTAGCACATACATATACGGACGCGAGAGGATTCTGCCAAGGATACATCAGAATCGAAAAAGGATAACAGCGAGTATGAACGCTTTCACAGAATCAACGGAGATATACTTAGTTGAAAATGTGTAACATTTTATATAGTCTGAATTTTAGGAAGTGTCTGCAAATAAGAACGAGTTGACCCAGATTCTGTACAAGTAACGGGATTATCTACGATTAACATAAATACTACACATTTCTTATATAATGGAATGAACTTATCAACTTGGGCTCAAGTTGGAATATCATTAGTTGAGTTTCGGAAAATAATAATTAAGGTAGCTTTCGCTACACGACTAAGATTTTTTAATTAAGACTTAACTTGTAATGGTATATGGAAGCGAATGCTTGACTCATACTGTAGTTTTTCGTCTATAGCTCTGTGAACTATGAACGAATTTGTAAGAAACTTGCTATCTTGATAGAAATATTTATACTAGACGTTTCTTACATCAGGCCAAATTTCCCTGTGCTTGACTAGCCAAAAACAAAAGAACTTTTTTTCCATTAGTAATATCTCGCGAATTTTTGCTTGTACCACGCTTATCGATCTGTAAGACTATTTCATTTGAACAAAAATAAAACATTGGGTACAGAAAATGGTTTGTGACTTTTGCGGATCGAAAACAAAATAAATTCAAATTAATGAGTATTTAATCAAGGAATTTGAAGAAGAATATATTCAAACGGGACTAGTGATTCCGTACGTTAGTGCGTTGTTCAATGTTGCGGTGGAACCACTAACAAGTTAACATTGATATTGACCTCATAATTGTAATTAATTTACTAAGGGAACTAGACATGCTACTGATTAGAATTTATCATAGGGACTCAATAGATACCAGTTTAGGATATTATTGTACAAATATGAGATCCAGGTCAAGATGACAAGGATTGAGGTCTTAAGACAAGATAGGATTATGTTAATGCCGATTTGATGTTGTACTACTATTGATCTGTTATGTGAAAATCGAAGAGCCTCTGTTCAAATCTAGGCTGATATAAGTGCAACAAGGTCAAGTATTCAGATTATGCACATGCTTTATAAACTTATTACTTGTATGTCTTGAAGATAGCCATGATAGCAAGAGAAGTCTGTTTGATGTCGCTGGATCATTCGTTATCTGAGATCGTCGCACATATTGAGACTCCAAATCTACCAGGATGATTCGACAACTGAACGAATATGTATGCACTTAGAGTCTTGGCTCCTCTAGAGCAGATATGTTTTAGAAGAAAGAATGAGGTATGAGTAACACATGTGGATTATGAATATGAAAGAGAATATGTTAAGGAGAATTGCGCTTACTTTTGTTGTACAAATGGATTGGCACTATGGTGGTCATCCAAGTGGAAAGAATCATGAAAGAAGATAGGCGAGAGATATGTGTTTGCTAATTATAATAGATAGGGGCTCACGATAACCAAACAGTGATAGAGCGATTATTACTCTATAGAGTTGAACTTCTTCACTTATTTCCATCCAGATCTCCGTTGACTACCACAATGAGTATAAATGCTGCCGACCGCAGATGTACTTGAATTTGAGGAATTAACAGAATCTCAATGCTGTAGGTATAAAGAATGGAAAATTTCTGCAGAATGACTACGTTTCAAGAAGGGATTGGGCAAGAATTTCAGTAGGTATCGAGCGTAAAGATAGCCAAGTGTCTAACCAATGGAAAATAAAGATTGGGGTATCAGGTGTTGTAAAACTTTATGCACAGTGTGGTGCTTCGTAGAAACTATCAGAAATAATTTGTCATTCCATAGACAGATTTATTCATACCCAGTATTCTGGAAGAAATTGATTCGAAATATTCTCTGAGAAAAAGTAATGCTATCTTGAAAATGAAATACAAAGATCAGAATTCTAATGGTAGCAAAAAAGCCTACAATCTGTTCGTAGACTATTTGACTATTCCAAGGGCTTAAATATAGGTGCTGGTCCTGATGATACTCTTTCTGTGTTTGTTGAAAACTGTGCAATTTCTCTCTGTTTTTCAGTCAGCCTGATCTAAAATAAATCAATTGTGACGAATTATCTCTCAAAACTCCGTCACAGTTGCACTTCCCAGAGCCTTCTGCTACCGTCAAATATTCTAAAGGCCATCACAATCAGTTCATATCTTGCTCACCCTATAAATTTTTCAATCTGTAATTCAGATTTAAACATACATCACCGTTTACCTTAGTATCAGCAGCCACCAGCTGGATTAGATACATTTTAATATTACACAACATGTGGTGGAATGAGGTTAGATTTGAAAATATCCGAATTTAAAATCAACCTATATTTGTTTGATCCGTATTTATGTCTTATGCTTACCGTTAATGAATTCTGAATGTAATCAACCGTTGTCCTGTAAATATGTTGTATATTGTATATTTTGTTTGATGTTCTTCGTGACCTTTGACCATAAACAAATAAATATCTGACATTTGACAGTTAACCGACAGAGGACTGAATCGTAACTACTTTACCGACAGACAGAAAAAATTCAGGATAATCTTAATTTTAAGAAAATGTTCATGAGGATGTATTTAGTAGGAAAAAAATATGAAATTTGCTATAAAGGAATATGTATTTGGAAAATGACTTCTTGTTTTTGGCTGTATCTCCTCTTTGCATTACTGATAGCGCTAGTAGGAAATTGATTTAAAAAAAAGTTCAATAAGGATTAATTAAAATTTAAATATAAATAAGGCCTTGTGGCTGATTCAAGTCACTTCTTTGAAAGTCCTGTCTTCTGAGTAGCTGTTCCAAAGTACGCTTCTAGTTACGATTCCAAGTGTTTACCGTCCAAGTGAAGTTTTTGTGCTAAGTCCGTTAGCACAACTGTCTGACACAATTCGTGAGTTTGTTTGATTTCCATAAGTCTGTAAAAGGAACTTAGATTTGTTTGCTCTTGCTGTTTTTGAAGTTAGAATATTTTAGCGTGATTTACCGTAGTCACCGCTGAGGAAGTCTTCATTGATTAGTGTTAGATTGTTTTACCGTAAAATCACCGCTGGAGAAGTCCTTGTTGATTTTGCAGTGTTCTAATAATTTAACGTAGAGTCACCGCTGGCAAAGTCTTTGTTGATTTCACTAGTGTTGGATCAAGTTGAAGTAGCGTCGTCGCTGACGAAGTCTTCGTGATTTCGCAGCGTTAGATTGCTTTAACGTAGAATCACCGTTGAGGGAGTCATCATTGGCTTCACAGCGTTGAACAAGTTAAAGTAGAGTCACTACTTGGAACCAGTTTGGTTTCACAAGTGTCGAAGATAAGTTAATCCACCGTTTGGGAAATCGCTTCACGATTTGTTTTTTTCAAATTTTCTAGTCGTCTGCAACCGCCTGGGTCCGTACTGCGACCGCTGGTGTCGAGTGTCATGTACAGCCGTCCCGTCACCGTCAGCTAAGCTATCTCCGTGCAAGTTCTTGCAAAATATAAATCGTCGTCGTATTTATGTGAAAATGAATCTCATTGTGATATACACCTCCTGATGATTATTTTGATTGTATTAACACTGTATGTTTTTCATATAATATGATAATTACAGATTCATTAGGACCTGACATTCCCAACTCCACGTTTTCATCGTGCAATAGATCCATTATTTTTAAGCTTTGTTAAATCTGATATCTATTCTCAATAATTTTCATTTCATAACTGCACCTCATATTCATTGATTTGTTTTATATTCAATATAATCAACTGTCAAGAAATCGTATGGATTTTTTGCTTATTTGTCTGTAAGAGTTACTGTTTCATTGGAACTTTGTCCTGTTGAGTGATCTATTTGAGATAAATAAAATGAAAAAGCAATAATAATATTGAACTTGGTTCAAAATCAAGAAGAAAAGTGTGTTATTGCCTTTGATGAGTCTCAATCCAATTAAAATCAACATAAACTACATGGAACAGACCAAATTCAAGTTGTTAGAATTATAAGCGGTGAGATCTTATAACTTGAGTAGTTGAACTTAAGTATACTAAAGCTCAAACAGTAAGAACCAAAATTGTAAGTCGATCGCGACATATTTCCAAGATAAAAAGTTGGATTTATACACACAAAAGCTAGCTATTCTTGATAGACTATCAGTTAAAGAACTATTTGTCGTATTCAAACTTTGCACAAACGAATATAGTTTGGTATAATTTTGATGAAAGTAGTTGATGATGCTGATTATGTTCAATGAAGAAAACAATGTATGGGAATTCAGTCAAAATTTTATTTTTCCTATCCTACTCTACAGTTTTGGTCCTACCTGGACAATCTTCAGGAGTGCTAATTCATATAAAATTGTGAGAATGTGGAACAAAAAAAAAAAAACAAACAAAATGTACTCACAATAGAATTAGTGTGTGTGTGTGTATGTGTTGACATGTGAAAATAAATATTTTTACTTTAAAAGTCGTAGTGATTAAAAATGAGGAAGAACAAACATGTTTTGAGTCAAAAAATTAGAAAAATGAATATACATATATAAAAAAAAATATATAAAAACTATGGTCCATATTATCACCTCTTAAAATAGCGCTACTCCCTAAAAATTGATGCACTTTCTCTTAAGATCTCATGTTGCATCATATAGCGCTATCTCCTTCTATTAAAATTTTTGCTGAAGTAGTGCGATTTTAAGAGATAGGAATACGGACCTATGTATGGCAAAAACTGACCGTTATGAACGCCAGAAGCTAAGTACAAGTTACATAAAGTGCGGACCAGTGTAATGCGGAAAATTAAAAACGCACAGGTCACTAACAGTCAATTGATGGGGTCAACCAGCGAACTCTATTTACCAGGCGGGAGTGTGATGGAGGGGAGCGTGAGGTCAGTAGGCTTTGTGAGCGAGCCAGCGATAGTAGTAGTCTTGATGACTTCGTGATACGAAGTAGTTTTTCTTCTAATATTTCGAATATCTACCTAAATATATACATATTATTCAATTAAAACATACCTCGCAGATGTTGTGTCTCAGCTTGTGAAAGCAATTATGATAGTACAAAAGAAAATGTAACTACATTTGAATTTCTGAAGATTGCATTGCAACTAGCTATACAAATACATACAATTATCCAGGAGAAATTGGGACTTTTTATTACGATAAACCGCATTTGAAACCTAATCTGTTCCAAACTATCTTTCCTGGACTTCCTCATTATTTAAATATGAAATCAAATACTAAAAAAAAATCTTAGACGAACGAAATTTTAAAATCAGAAGAAAAGAACAAGAAAAAACTAATAAGATATTAGAAATACAACTAATGGAAAATAGAGTTCAAAATTTTGACTTACTGCTTGAAAAAGCACCTGAGTTTGTCAAAACTATAAATGGCGATATTTTTGTAAAAGTAGATGACGGTATTATTATTTACAAAATGGATTCCAAAGCAGTAAGTCGTTCCTTTCATATTGAAATAGATAGAAATCTGAGCCCAAAGTATTTCTTTAAAAATAAACTGGTAAGTTTGAGTGAATTACAGCATAATAATACTCCATTATCTACAAATGAACTTGATACATTATCCAGATTGAGAGATGCTTCAGAATGTATGTTAAATGAAACTGATCATGTCAATACTTATTCTATTATTTAGAATTTAAATAATGATGTCTGAGAACGAAGGCGATGAAGAGAGAATTGGGCAATTATTGTACTCAAGTAAACAAATAAGTCTCCTTTTCTCAAATCAAAAGCGCTACACTTCAAAAATTATTATTTGGTCTTACATGATTAATATGCAATCACATCCTAAATATTTGCAACAACTTACAGCTTCTATTCATATGTCTTCAACTTCTTAAATAGGAAATAATCATTTCTTGAGAGTAATTACAAATAGACTTACAAAAGAAGAGGACAAGTGGATGATTTTGCAACTTGATAAAATATATGTTAATGAAAGCATTGATAGCGAACTATTATTTTGAGTTACATTTATTGCATTACAGCGTTTTACTCAAAAACTATATCCAGAGACAGGAGAATTACCGTTATTATTGTTGTTAGTAAGTCAATAATCATTCTGCATAAACATTATAGTTCTAAAATATAAATTTAATACTATTACATTGCATGAAACTGTGTAAAAACCAGCCTACCGACGTCATGCGAATGCTGTGATAGTGGGGGTCACACTCCCGCCTGGTATAGAGTCCGCCGTGAGTCAACCAATAGAAAAGAATCACATCAAGATGTCAAAAGATGTAAGCCACACACGATGAAGATGAATAGAAATGAAAAAAATAAAGATATAAGATTTCACAAAACCAAAAATCATTTCAAAATGTTATTATAAATAGTACTTAAGGCAGTCGTATCAGTTTTCTCATTGACGTTATTATTATCTTGTCTTTTATATAACATTTCAAGTGTGAGCCTCCTATTTAGAATAGCTTGATTGTGTAAGATGCGAGCATTTGCAAAACCAAAAGAATGTCCGGTATTGATGCAGTGACTAACCACCGCACATTTAGCACCCACCTTTTTGACATTTATACAGATGCGCTTGTATTCATCTAAACGTGTTTTCAAATACCGCTCAGTTTGACCTGTATATTGTAATTTTGATCTTTATCATCTCACTCGATTTGCAGCTGCAAGTGATTCCGATTACCACTTGTAGTAGTATTTCACCACTTGAGTTGTAAAACTCAACTACTCACCATTATATAGATCTCACCACTTGAATTACGATCCTCATCATTTAGTTTACTCATGGTACAATTTTGGATCGATGGATTCTAATCCAGCCTTAATCTAGACCCACTGTAATTCTCATGTCAAGTTCAGTAATGCCTACTTATTCTCAAAACGGTTCTGGTTATTTTTGAATCCTTGTAACTTCAGGTTTCTAATTGACAGGATAGAATAAAATCATCAAATTTTCATAGTTTCGCTAATTTAAAATGTATCGATATGTTAGGTACCACTACATTGATGATTATGAAAGTATTTGGAGTATGTTTTGTGCTTCTGTGATTTGCAAACACACAACGAAAAATTTGGAAAATCTGTGATTGTTCTTTGTAAATCCTGGAAGTGGGGGAATTTCTGTAGGTATTATAGGAAAGCTTCTTCAAGTGGCAGGAAGAAGTTACTAAGACTCAGGAAATATCACCAGAAACAATCTTCTTGAAAATCTATTTGAAACATCTCAATTGATCTTGAATATTACGGCGCTTCCTGGGTGAGAGGATTTTTTTGGCGGCCTTGATCTTGGTTCTGAACTACCTGGATCTTTGATTCCCTACTCGAACTTAGCACTTTACTATGGATTAGGACTAATGACCTCATCGTTTCGCTTGAGTGATACTCTCTGGACACATGCGATTCTATATTAATAATAAACCAGACTCACATCAGCTGTATATTTGAACACTCATTTATGGATCTCGGCCCAACATGAGGACTTCAGTGCGCTCTTCTTGGCTGTCTTGGATTTGAGTTCTGTACATAGGCGGGCGCTGCGTATGTCAGGGATGTATTCTAAAAGTGCGAGTGTAGCAAGCTAGCCTACAATTATTGTTATAGATTGTATCTCAGCCCAACATCTCATTTATAAAACCAAATTTTGCAGGGTGATCGTGAATTTATTTAAAATTGACAGCGCCGAGTTCATGTGCGTCCCGCACTAATCAGATTAGCATCGGTGCCGACTTCATGTTGGTGACGAATTCGTGTACGCCCGATTTTTCCTAGTACCAATATCATTAGGAGCAGTCTGTCTTATACCACCGCTGAACCGTGCCTTGAAATCAAGCTTTCGATCAACATATTAATGATATTCTATTGATACTGAGAGGGAGCATTTATTCTCAGAAAGAGAAATAGAAACATATTATCAATAAGATTTGATTTTCAAAAGATCTCGTATCAATTCAGAACTATGAATTGTTCTTATTTTCATCTAAATTCAAGCGTAACATACCTTTCATTGATGTAATGTATGCTTCTCTCTGTATGTCGACGTCAATGTTCTCAGGAAAATCATCCACAATAACATCAGAACAATTCAACAATTATATCCCACGGAAATAACACACAGTAACATTATAATTATCAAATCATAATTGCCTCGAAATCAGATTTTCACAAAGGAACTTCTCTCTGTGTTAGATCACTTGTCATGTGTCATGTTTGTGTCTGGCACGCAACGTCGCAGACTGCATGACAAATAACACGCTACGCACAGATTTATTCTTTTCTTCCATTTGTTTTGCTTCTGTTGCGGAACGCTCCCATGATTTGTTGAAGGAAGAAACAAAATATGATAATCTTTATGAATATTCAAACTTGAATAATGGAATGATGTTCAGAATTTGAACAGAAATTTGGAGATTAATAACTGCGGAATTTTGTGAAGAATTATGACTTGCTTGAGTTATAATTGTAGTGGAAAGATCATTTTAAGTTTGATGAAACGGCGTGATGAGACTGAAATAATTTCAAACAAGAAGTAAATTATTTGGGATAGGGTAATATTTCTCCGAATTCGAATTCACCTCCACTGTCTACTTCATATCACATACAAAGCTATGAATTGATGATATCATAAGCTGAATTTGCAGATGAATTATGCTGATCTCTATTGAATGAATGTTATTCATCCAATAATAATATGAATGCATTCTGTAGTAATTCGCATATTGATTCTTTATTGTTTGATTTCTGCTAATACCCCGAATCAATTTATTCTATATATTCATTATGAAATTTATTGTAGAGATTTGTAATGTTGGAGTATCATTTTCCATGAAAGCTCAGACCATTGTGTTGAACATCAAAGTCATTTGGAGCTTATAGGAGATTTATTTTTATGTTGGATGGAAAGCCGATCTAATTTGCATACTAATACATAATGATAGATAACTGCTAAACTGGTACAAACTACAGTCGTTGGGTGAGATTAAATATTGCCGAACAATGTCTATATAGAGATTAATTTGTATCTGGAAAGAGGTCAAACAGTTTTTCAAGATATTTGAAATAAAGCTTTTCCCAGCAGAGTACATAAGACTTCTTCCAAATCGGTTTGCATCACGAAACTTCGAGAGAGCTGACGCGAATCATGAAACAGCATCATTAAAATTTCAGTATTTGCAAGTACATACATTTGCACTCGAATACAGTTCATACAAAGAACTTGACTTCAACCATCAACCTTCGGAACAATATGAAGATGTCAATATGAAATTTCATATCCTCGTAGAAGTCATTTCTTGAATAATAGACAATACAATCAACGAACTTCTTCAGGACAACGATTAATGCTATCAATAAAAAAAAAAAATGGGATTCGAACCCAAAAAGTTGAGTCCGACCGGTTTTGAGTATCGATTTTAGATAGCAATACAGGAAAGCAGTTCTAGATTGTAGAATTGTTATTCCTACCAGGAATTATAAGCCGATTCTCTATCATTGATTACATAACTGGTCTTCGAACTAAAGTACTGAAGTAGGACCGAATATGAAAGATGTAAATGATATTTTGGTGGATACAAATTTTGGAGATTTGAAGAAATACAGGATACTGTAAAGTAATATTTGCAAAATGTCCGTTAAACAGAATTTGATGAATTGTTGAAAATCAGAACCTGATTGTACAAAATTACAAATGTAGGATTGGTTTTAACACCATCATCTTAAATACGGTAGCAAATGTAAATATGTCTATCGTCCTCATTAGGACTTTCCAGTACAGTATAGCAAGCCTCGGATATACTGTTCTTAAGAGTTCTAATAAGGACAGAACACGTGTCTACAGTTGCTGCCTTATTCAGGACGATAGTGTATGAACCGACTCCTGAATTTGTGATTTAGTGAAACAATCAGATTGTGATTTTCAACAATTTATCAAATTTTGTCCCACAGACATCATTCAAAGGTCACTTTACATGGATTTCATGAGATTTTATGGATATTGGATCGAATTATGACGGAAGAACCCGCAATTTGCAATTAAAAGATTCACTTGTATCAGATACGTGTGTTCTAGACCGGCATATTATAGATAGAGTAGGGATACAAGTGAAGGAAAAGCGCTGTTAGAAAGCGTGAGGGAATAGAAAACACCTCTTCATCTCTTTTATTCACACGCATGCGTCTAAATTTCAGCTTGAGGTGGGAGTCGATGAAGACTAACATTCACTACCTATTAAAAAAGAAATCGATGTGGTATACAAAAATTATAGTGCTAGTGTTGAGTAGGACATACAAAATAATCTTAAGCGCATCTGATCACTTGTGAACAATAAACGGAATATGTCCTCTATTTCTTCAGTTTTCAAGTTTGATGGTGAAATACTGGATAACCCACAAGCAATAGTCGATAGTTTTGCGAGGCACGAGGTATTTTTCTAACTCAGATGATGATATTCAAAATAACAAAGGAGATTTTTTGAGTGATTTGGATTGCTTCTCTTCAATAATAAATAATATCTCCAATGGTGAAGTACAACAGAAGAAACTAGATTTGGTACTATCGTTTATCTTCAGAGATTGTTATTCTGTTTTTATCGAGCCGCTAACATTGCTATTCAACGTGCTAGTATCGCAATCAACTTTTCTAGATTCATGGAAGTTTCTATGAGTCATCCCCGTCTTTAAGAAGGATGATAGAAATAATCTAAAAAACTACAGGCCTATTTCCTTGATTTGCAATTTTAGTAAGATATTCGAGATGATTCTTCATGATAAACTTTACAACCATGGGTATAAAACAATTTCAATAAACTAGCCTGGGTTCATTAAAGGTAGAACTACAGTCACGAATTTGATGACTGAAACACAATTTATTTGTGAAAATACAAGACAAAGTTGATGTGATATACAGTGACTTTTTTATGGCCTTTGACAAAATAGATCGTTCAGTACTCCTGCAAAATCTATGGCTTATCTCGTTCCGTGATAAAACTGGTATCCTCTGATTCAAACCACAGATACTAATATGTCAGTTTGCATGGACTTCAGTCTAGCCAATTCATCCAGCAATCATGTGTGTCGCAGGGATCAGTTTTTGAACCTTTGGTGTTTGTTATTTAAATCAATGATATAACAAAGGTAATCGATGCTCCACACTTACCATTTTTAAGATTATCTTCTGCCTCAATCTAACATTGATGAAGTCAGAAACTGTTGTGTATTGATATAATAAACTCAATTTCAATGTTGGAAAATGTAATGTCATTTCTTTCACAAGAAAATGTACATCATTCATGTATGATTATTCCATCGATGATCTTACGTATAACAGATCATCTCTGCTTGTTGACCTTGCTGTCACTTTTGATCCCTTGCTAGCTTTCTTTTACTTGAAGGAATCTATCTTACCTAGAGATATCCAACAGAGTATTTCACTAAACTATTTCGATTTGCACCAAATGAAGCAACGAAGAAATATGCAAGGAGTCATAGTTCTGTACAAATTGATTCACAATACTATAGATTCTTCGGATTTAGTTGGTAAATTGAATTTTCGAGTTCCGCAAACTTCTTCGCGCTCTATTAGAACATATTATATGCAGACGGCCCAATCTAAGAAGTAAGTAGAATCTCTGGTACATTATATGATCAATGCATATTCCACTATTGCGATTAATATTGATATATTTTACAATACGATTACAGACATTAAAAACTTTATAGATTCAATTTATTCCTTTTTTCACCTCATCCATCAATTAGGCTTTGTCTGTTGGGTGTAGTTTGATAATAATAATAATAATAATAATAATGAAGAAAACGATTCATGGGAATTCAGTCACAAGTTTATTATGTCTATCCTACTGTACAGTTTCGGTCCCACCTGGACCATCTTCAGGCGTGCATAGAATAAGTGTTTGTGTATGTTGTCATCGGTAGTGTTCACATAAATATTTTGTTCTCTTTTATAAGTCGATGTAATAATATATGAATATCACATCGACTTATAGAAGAAAACAAAATATTCATGTTAACACTACAGATGACAACATACACAAACACTAATTCTATTCACTCCTGAAGATGGTCCAGGTGGGACCGAAACTGTAGAGTAGGATAGAGATAATAAACTTGTGACTGAATTCCCATGAATCTTTTTCTTCATTTCACGTAACAGTCAGCATCATCTTATAATTCCAATAATAATAATAATTGGAGAGTGATAAGAAGAGATCTCCTATCTTCTCTCTCCTCATCGGTACTACGTTCTTACTAACATATATTTCCAATCTTTTCCTGATCGACACTGAGAAAACTAAGTGGTGAAGGTAGCAATTCAAGTTATTCGGATAGCAGCTTTTCCAATATTCCTAACAAGTTAAAGTGATAATGAATGGTAATGTCTTGCACCTTGAGTTGTGAAGTCTTACTACTCAAATGGTAGCCGGTACCACTTCCAGTTGTTAAATAAATAAGACATCAATGTCAAAGCTTTGAGGTTGAGAAATCGATCTCCATTTTGATGAAACTATATTTTTTTGTACAAAGTTCCAATGGGAAAAATTGTTTCTGAACTTATATTCTATATCAGTGAAAGATAACTTCCGTGTACGCACATAAGATCTGCTTTTTATCTCAGAACTGTGTCTTGATCGACATACAACACTGGCTTTCACCATTCCAATTCAATTACCACTCAAGTGGTAAGACTTCACCACTTATGGCTGATTTCAGGATCTCGAGTTGAATTAATCCGATTCAAATAACTTATTCCCTTGATAACAACATCAATTTTACTATTTTTAGTATCATTACTGGTCAATCCAACGAATGAAATTAATTGAAATCGAGTTCTCATAATTTTCATCCAAGGTAATTTAACTTTTAGTCATGAAATTGCGCATAAGTGGTGTAATTTAGTTCACTCAGCGTATCTCTAATATCTCCTTGCTTCAACCTAAACAAAAAAAAAAAAATTGAGAATATTTTGAAGGATGTTGAATATATCTGATAACTAAAGAAATGCAGTCTCCCGATGTGAGAAGTATTTTGTTAGTAATGCTGGACATAAAATGGAATTGGTTCGAATTTATTATTGGCCAAAACATTTTAGTTAGTATGGATTATCCACCAATAACCGAATATCTTGGTGGTTTTACAACCGCAACCAAATAGAACTGTGTCTAATGCGTGAGCGAAACTGGTTACCTCAAAAAACAAATTTTTTAGGCGATCATGACAAAAAAGGTGTTTTTATGGCTTCTTTTGCGGCCGTGAAGTTTCACTTTTTGGGACTGATCTGTCAAATTTTATTTTTTGGGACTGATCTGTCAAATATTACTTTTTGGGACTGATCTGTCAAAAAATATTTCATAAACACTTTATATTTACCTATATGGGCAGTTTGATAAACTCTTCAAGAAACAGTTTTCGCTTAAATAGTACATATATTCTTCCGTCAACCTCTGTAGTTCTTGCAATTCAAAAAATGAATACGCATTTTTTGTTAAATGTCAACTTGATAGAAGACAATAAAATAAAACAATTTCAACGACAACTAAGATTTAAAATTGCAATGTTTTAGAAATAAATAGATAAAATGATGTGATTTTGAATTATTTCGTAATGATCGCCTAAAAAACGTTGTGTGCACCTCGGCCTACAGTTTTTTTTGGTCTCACCTGAATTGCAGCCTCAGCTACGCTTCGGCCGCAAACAACAGATTCGACCAAAAAAGATAACCTTCACGGCCTTGATACACAAATAACTATTGTATTGTCCACCGTATTTCTATGGAAAATTTTGTCGCTTATTCTGTTTGAGCCAATCACAATGTTATTAAAGCGTTATGCTGTTTACATCTCAAATTAACGTTTTCAGGTTACAGCTTAAGCACCATTTGAACGTGAAGCAGTCAATATTTATAGCCTCAAACACGTATCTACAATTACTTTGCCGACTTAAGATGATGGTTCCAAAAACTGATTCTTATATTTGATTTATTGTGAAAAACATACTGTCCCAGAATTTGAATATTTAATATTCAAATGTTCCACAGATTTTTACATGTGATATCTATTTCATCTGCGTAACCTGAATTGAGTTTTTCTATGAATTCATAATTTTCGTACCTCTCACTAATGCATTTATTTAGTTATGTGTTGAGCCTAATGTCAGATTGTACTCTGGGCTCCCTTGCAATATACACAACTGTAAAAATATGGAAGTTGAAGGCCGTGGAAAAGTCTTGTATAAAACACAAGTGTAGACTAGCATTATGAGTTATTACATTCGACCAACAATTTTTGTGGTTTGGCAGACCTCGTCACCAACTATTAGCTATATGTCTTGACGCTCAACTTGATACTTCAGTTACATAAATTACTAAGTAATTAATTTGGATGTGAATTACCATCTATTTGTCTATGATAATACCTGAATTACATGTAGAAAGTTAAATTGCACCACTCAAGTTGATATAAGTATGAGTGGTGTGGTCTTGCCACTTATCAGATTAGAACCGAAGTTATTAGTTGATTGCGACACATTTTAAATGTAAAACTTAGATCTTATCCACAAAAAGTTGGCCATCTCTCGTAATGAATCACTAATTTTCGTTTTCATATTTTGCACATACACATATAGATCGATAGAAATGATAATATGTATCATACTCTAACGAGATCGACGTTTGCTGTCTTATTTGTTTCACAATTTTAAGTGGTACCATGCACCACTTCAGTGGTAAGACTTCAACACAAGCTATAAAGTTCTACCACTTACCATAATATATCAACGTTACCACTTCAAGCAGTCTGGGATAACACTAAAATTACAAGCCGTACCGCTTGAATTGACTCCCTTTTCATTCATTCAGCTATATTTTTTATTCATATATAGGATATTTTCCTTTCCAAATTATTTGCGAAATACTCATTTAATCTGTATCTTTAAGTCGCAGAACACTCTGTATAATTAAACTGTAGTTATATCAATGTCTAATTTCTGATATAATACATTTCAATATTTTATCAAAATAATAAGCACTCTCTTGTTCAAATAAGAGAAATTCAAATTTTCATCTTCATTTCCAATAACTCATCTTGTAGTGCTTTTTTCTATCATTTCAATCAATTGAAAGAAATTGAAAATGTCTTAACGAGAAGTTCGCCGAGTACTCTCCACCACGTTTTCTTTCCGTTCTTCTTCGTCAGGCACTTTACTCAACTTTCGTTCCTCTTCCGATGTCATCAAAATACAATTATGAATCACTTTCTTATGGAAATCACTGGTGAAAATTTAGTTAGGCTGTCCAGAACCGAACTGAATATTTAATAAGGTTTGTAGGGAGAGTTCAAAAGAGCGAAATCCCTAAGTACACCAAGTTATATTCAGTAGAACTCATACAAGTTTGCTACAATGCATTGCGTATAATTTTATGTCAAGGGCAAAATCTTCTACAACTTTATAATATGTTAAAAGTTGGATGCTAAGATATTCAAACCTCATACTCAAGAGGGATATATTACTACCATTTCAACTTTTCAACCTACTTTTTGATTCGTAGAAATTGATTGATTGAACATCTTTTAACAGAACCGATTACAAGAGTGTGATTTCAAATAAAAATACAGAATATGTTGACAGAACAAAATTATTTTCACGAACGAAACCTTCAAAGCTCTTGAAGCCTAATTAGTTTCTTTGACCGCAACGAGAATAGCAGAAAGTAAGGAATATATCATTATCAATCTGTTTTTACCTTTGTTAGGCTCTTAACTAGTAATATGTCGTCTTTGGTCTCTTTGATATTCCGTACTGTTCGAAATAACTATAATCTTCTCTCAGAAATTCTATTTTAGTTGGCGAATCAATTTGAATAAAAATTTATCAATCAATCACGCTTTTCCAACCAATAAGCTTTGGCACATAATATTAACGTGCACATTGGTAGATTGATGTATGCTTTTCCAGCCGTGGGGTGCAGTTATCAAAGCCTTCGGATTACAAAGTCAGAATCAGTTTCAAGGTACAGAAATAGCTAACATCGATAAATAGTTGGCCAAGACTGATTTAAATTGTCAAAAACATGTACAGTTGCTATAAACAATAGATTGAAATTCAGTCAAAAGCTACTCTCAGGTTGATAATCCAAGTTTCTTGGGAATTCTTGAAATGACCACACCAAACATTGAATTAAGCGAAATTGGAGATTAATTGATGTTAAAGCACCTTTCAATCATGACGACCTGCTGAGTACATTGGAAAAAAATGCTTCTTTCAAACTATTATAAATTTCTAGGTTGCAAATTTCAAGAGAGAAAGAACCAACAGAAATAACGAACAATGTAATGAAACCATGAACGTAGCATAATCAACAGATTGGGCGTGGACATTTACCAAAGACTCTTGACATCCCATACAAAACAGGTCTCCATAGAAGCCAGTTTGATCATCTGAATGGAGTCCTGGATATCTGAATCCCAAATTGAATTTAAACTGTTTTAAAGAGAAATATCCCATTTTTTTTTTCAATCGCATGATGAATATAGAAGAGTTTGAGTTCAGCATCACGAATCAGAAGCAAAATACCAGTCAGAATGATGGAAGTAAGCTAGTTTATGCCAGCCTTAGAGGATTCGCATCAAGGAAACAGAAGAAGAACTTGTGGTTTTTATTCTTCTAAGACAAAGAAGTTGTATCTCTCATACATAACTCAAAACAGGGCAAAATAACGACCAGAAGATATTCTGTCTTGTAAGATGATTTTATTTTTTGACTGTTTTTTCATAGTATTATCTTTCCTCGGCTTATAATTATTAGGTTAGATAGCACTGCAATGTATGAGTTGTACCTCTCAAGTGATTGGAAGTATAAGTGGTAAGGGCTTAGTTGCATGAAGCATTGTTACTATTTTGTCAGCATGACAAAAAACTGATTTATTAGTTATAACATTCAATTAAAAATTTTAACTTGAATTTATCATGAAATTATATGGAAAAATGTCACTGTTTGCATCGAAATATAAGAATGTAAGATTGTTCAAGCCAAGGAAGAAGAAACAAATCAATTTTTAAGCATTGGCATAGCATGGCGGCCAATTGATAATGACCGGACGTCGGAACAAACGAGATTAAATGACGAAGCAATTAGTCGATTGACTTAAATATCCAAATTGTCATATTTATCTATAATAAATTTCAATATAGTGACGATCCCTTGCTGTTAACTCTGGCGTCGCTGTCGAGACTGCAGACGGTATACTCGGACGCCAATGCAGTTTCTAGGAACGGACGGTTGAGTAGCTCAGAAGAAAGGGTCAGAGTGTTCAAGAGAGAAATATTCAGGAGGTAAGTGTCACCACGATATTTTTTACACACAAAAATAGAGCTGTTGAACATACACATATATTGCAGGGGTTTGCACAGAGATAGCTTGGCTGAAGGTGGACGACGACGATGCGGCGATTGCCCAAGACAATCAACATTCGCGGAATCGCGAAGCGATTTTCCGAACGGTGGATCAACTTTACAACTCGTTCTATGCTTATGAAACCAAACTTGTTCTCAAGCAGTGACTCTATGTTAAATTGTTTCAATACTGTGAAGCCACAAATTGACCTCTCCCGCATTGATTCTACGTTAAATATTTCTGACACTGTAAAGCGAGCAATGATTTCCTCAGCGCCAGCGGTGATTCTACGTTACATCAATCAAACACTGTAAAACCAACAAAAACTTCTCCAGTGGTGACTCTACGGTAGAACATTCTAACACTGTGAAATCAACAAAGACTTCTCCAGCGATAACTCTATGCTACACTTGTTTGAGTCAACAAGGACTTCTCCAGCGGTGAATTCACCGTAAAACAATCTAACACTGTGAAATCAACAAATATTTCTTCAGCGGTGGCTCTACGTTAAGTTGATCTAACGTTCGTAGAGCGTGCGGCAAAAAATAAAACAGAATGACTCCAAGTCCAAAAACAGCAAAAATATGCCAAGTTCAAAAACAGCAAAAACAATGGCAGAATGAATTAAGTTCCTTCTACGGACTCATTAAAAAAACAGAATAAATCAATCAGACTAACAATTTTGTCTCAAACAATCGTATCAAACGGACTTAGCCTGAAAACTTCGGACTGACGTCGAACAATAAACACTGCAATACTTTGGAAGATGGCTCGGAAAACTAACTTGCGAAAGAAGTGACTTGAATCGGCCGCAAGGCCTTATTTTTACTTGAAGTTTGATAAAACATTACTCAACTTGTCTTTTAAATCAATTCAATCAAGCGTTGTGAGAATAATGCGAAGAAGAGATACAAAAAAGGAGAAGTCATTTTAGAAATACTAATTTCTTGACAACAAATTTCCTAACTTCTTTTCCTGCTTAGATACTTCTCTCTAACGGTTATATTTCGTTCACAGAAAACTGAAAACATTGAAATAATATATAATTGAATTCTTTTTTTATGTTGGTGGTTGAGTCATGTGGCGGTAGGGTCAAAACTATCAAACGTCAGATCTTCATTTGTAAAGTCAAGAGTCAATGTCACGATAAACAGAATATACAAAATATTCTACAGAACAACGGTTGATTACATTCAGGATACGTTTCTGTTGAGTACATGACAAACACAGATCATACAGTACAGAGTTGTATTTCAGATTCCCAAAACATGACTTCATCCAACCACATGTTGAGAAATATTAAAACACATTTATTCAATCTGATGGCTGGCGATGCTACGGTAAGTGGTTCTGTAGTGTTTAAACAGAATTACGGTTCTTTTAAATTTATAGGGCAAGCAAGAAATGAAAACTAGATATGATGAACTTCAGAATGTAAGACGGTAGCGGAAGGCTTTAGGATGTACAAATGTGACGAAGTTTTGAAGGAAGAATTCGTCACAGTATGCAACCGACAATGTAAAATTGAAACTTCATTCATAATGTTCAAATTAAAATAATATCAGGTTTACTGTTTCATTTTGTATGATTGCATCACTATTAGATGGAGAGAAGACCAAGTAGTAGAACCCAAATGATGAAAACTAAAATTGTTGATCAAATGCAATACATTTTCAGGATAAAAAGTATATCTTATGTGCAAAGAAGTTTGTCATTTCTAGTGTAGACTATTAGTCTGAAATTATTTTTCGTATCGATTTTTGACAAATAAATATAATTTGACAAATATGAAAATACATCTCTCAACCTCAAAACTTTGACGTTTGCCATTTTATCTGTTCTAAAACTGCAAATGGTATTGGTTACCACTTTGATGATAAAATTTCACTATTTAATTCACAAAGTTTCATTTAGATTGCTATGCTTACCACTTATTGTAGTATGAGTCAGGGTGAATATCATTGAGCGTAATTGCATCACTAAGGAAGAAAAATCTGAAGAAAAATTGTTGATGAACAGTAGGAGAATAATGATCTTTGGTCATCTTATTGACTGAAGTTCGCAGAATTATTGTGAAGAATCGCCAAAACAATTCGTCTAAAAAGTTGTTGTTCCCTCCGCAAAGAACTATTCATTCATCCCTTATACTTTCTTCATATAGCACAATCGGAATATAATATTACTTTAGAGCTAAGAAAAACACTACAACCGAATGCAAAACTGTCCAAATATAGAGTCAATAAGTATAAGCGAAGACTTGTTTGCAGACCAAACATCAAAGGTCTAGTCCAGAACCACCTCATAGCCGTCACATCGTAGTGCATGTCATGATGAGATTCATTTGAATATATGATGGTATTTGATTCAGAGATCCACTTTTTTTTGAACGTTTGTTATGAAAAAAACTCATTAATCCTCTTGCAAAACCAGCCAAGTGCAAACGAACTGAGCTTCGTATCAATCATAATAAGGATCAAAATTGGTATTCAGTATTTTTACCTCTACAAGCTTGAGGGCTCCAGAAACTCAACTTCTGTAGTGTTTTCAATCTCAGCGGTACGTTCATGAAAAATCTGTAAATCATGAATATCGTCGTCCCTTGTCATAGACTTCCGGCATTGAGAACATAATTCTATCAGTAATTAATAGTCATTTGAACATAATTTCATCAATTTGTGCTATGTTTATTACATTTTAACAAAAGATATGGCTTCTTAGTTCGAGAAACTCTTTGATGTAACAATGTCACGATCAGTAGTCCTGTCTGTTACTAACAAACATAGTGGATACATAAGATTTTCCGATATTATTAGGTAACTCATGGCCTCGATAAATTTGATGCAATGATGCCTCCCTTCTTGTGAGGATATTGCGTGAAGAATGATTACGTCACGTATCTCTCTATACGCGTATTCATCGCACCTTCGAGCTCATCGCAGCTATATACACGTCGTTTGGTTTGAAAGATTTTGATCTTATTTTGTTCGTAATTACACGAACTAATAGTTATAGGTAGCATCATAGCGAATATAATCGATATTTTTTCTATAAGAAACTGTCAACATGGGAATTTCGCAATAATAGCTTATGGGGTTCGTAACATAAGAGGATTAAATAATACGTGCTCAGTTTGGGATGCAATATTTGTATTCGTTCTGAAATTGGAGCTGATAGAGGCCTGTGTCTGATTGAACGTTCTTTGCGACGAATTAAGGGTATTAAAGAATAAACCCAATATAATATTCACATCTTTTCATGATCTAAAGAATTAGGCAGGGATGAAATCCTTTATTCCATATTCACACTTCTTTACCCATTAAAGATTATATGCAACCATGTAACCTTTTTCGAGAACTTTTCTCAAATGGGAATTGCTCAAACTTCATTATCAAAGTCTAGATCAATAATGTATTGCGGCCAGGAGGTAACCAGACCAAATATCAAGTAGTGAATAAAAAACGAGCAGGGTTATTGAGTTTATAGGAGTTTCAGGGGGTGACGGCGCACAGATGGCACGAACATTGAAACTCATTTACACCGCGGGGAAAATGTAAAAAAAGGGATGGAAAAATATGCTGATATGTAATTGCGAGCTTTATGATAAAAGGGAAAAGCTTTGTTGGGAACAAGGATATATACTGAGGTTACAAAATTTTTCATATCTTAAAATTGTGGTAATGCAAAAATATTATGAATAAAATTAATATCATTTACGTCATTCACCCATTACGGGTGTGATAGACATTTATAGTGCACCTGGTGAATGAATTAATATTTAGTAAGCCGTAAGGTGTGACTACCAGTTATCAAGCCACGGGTACTATTTATTTCTATGAAGAGTACGCCGCAGAGCTTCCATGAAAATATATGTCGATAATAATCAATCTTGTGACTTCCGGACCACAAGGCGAGTATATTTGCACTGAGCTATTCATTTGATAATGAACATTTTATTGAAACAACAGAAAATCATAACTATTATCTAATGTAAATTGGTGTATATACTTGCTGAGATAGAGAGAAAAATCGAAAATTGAGTACTATAACTTACTGAGCTAAATTATAATGAAATTAGCATCAATCAGCATAAAGTGTATGCCTATGTGGAAAACGAAGTAATTATGGACGAACTTTGCTCGGAATTTTACAAAAAATGTCGAACACTCTCAATTGAAATGGGAATGGAACAAAATAGATGTCGAAATAGAATTATATTCCATTCTGTGGATCTATAAATAAATACCTACACGCTTATTGGTGTCTTATAGTTTGTTCTGATCTGCATTCTATTCTATTCTATTATGTATCATCTGGCTCAATGCTGATTCACAATGAAGTCGTATTGCCGGTACCACTATCATGCACAAAGTAATTGATGATATTCTGTTATTAATGACAAGAATACAATTATTATTAGTAGTAATACTATTATAGCATCGACAGTACGACCTCATTTTGAATAAGCCCGCACTTCTCAATGAACTAGTATTCATTGATGTGATCTATAATTATTGATTATTTCCAATGGTTATGTGAGATTGCACAATCACCACATCGAAACATCATCCATCGTGAAGCTTAAGCTTGCCATGTTGCAGCACTCACAAAATGTATAGAATTGAACGAAAATCAATTTTAATGTATTGATTTTACCATATAGAAATCTTACTGCTGTACAAATCAACATTGCAGATTTTAACTCAAAGATGGATGTATCTATAGGCTATGTGCAAGGGAGCGGAGTTTGAACAAATATCGATGCAAGCACTCATGGTGAGCACCATTGTAAGCATCGAACTTCATTTCTCAGAATACGTCATTGACCATTGTAGTTTAAAAGTGCAAATAATTGCATATAAGACATAGGAAAACGCTTGTTCTGTTTCAGGCTGTTGTGTTTAGGATGATTCAAGTGAAATATAGTTTCATAGATTTCATGTACGCAGTTATAACATAAAAAAACGAGTGAAGTGGATCGAATCGGTGAATAGGGAATTATCTGTCTCTCATTATTAATCTCTATAACAAAGATGTTTGTAATCTATCTCTAATTTGTAAGATGTTTCAGTGATAGAAGCTTGTCGGATGCACTTCACAATAATTTTGTTGTTAATATTATCAGCAACATATTCTTCAACATGTTTAATATGGCAAAACTAATTGCACGCTTTTTTTCAATACTTCCTCGGTAAAAGGAATACAGTATTTGATACATACAAACCCGATCCGCAAGACCATCGGCGTCATAATTTGAGGTTATCCTGTCACTTTGGACGAATTAAGACGTATTCTCTGATAGGTACGTTATAATTGAAGGGAAAAAAATACTCAATACACACAGCTAGTAGACTTCCTGCACGTAAGTAGATAAGCAGTAGGGCTACGGGACCATATTTCAAAATGGCCGCCATCACCGCACTTTTGCTGTTCGGCTAGTCGGCAATCGCGATGGCTCTCGCGGGCAACGAGATCGTCAGATCACCGGGCTTTTGCCGCCGCCCCCGCCGCCGTGCATTCAACCATGACCCTCCACCTATCGCTGAACAAACTATACCTACCGCTGAACAAACTATAGCGTGTGCATTCGACCATGACCTGCGGTGCATAATTAGCTACGAACATATGGTCATATGCGGGTGCGATCAATATTTTGCAGATCTCGGACTTGAATCAAAAGAGCCTACCATCCTTCAATCTATACCTGTGAAATCGGCAGGCTCGTAGGCTCGATATAGCGCTGAACAAACTATAGCTAGCTTGAAATGGCAGAAATTATTTTAGTATAAAAGGATCATTTTGCTCTTTGCAGATTAGTTTAATATCTGACTTCAACTACAAAGCATCAAAATGGCTCTATTCCAAAAGATGAATCAAATCGCTCAGGTGAAAGAACCAATTTCGCTAAGTAACCTGAAAAAAGGTAAAAAATACAAAGTCACTAACTGTCGACGCGTGTCAACAACATTTGGAGAGAAGATAGTTCTGGAATTGGCAACTAACATCCTTTTCCTTGGTGCAAGATTCAACCAACTGACCGATGAAGATATAATTGATTTGAACAAGCAAGCAACCGCTGGAAAACTGTTCATTACATCTAAAGGGAAAAGTGGAAAAGTTGTCGATATCGAGTTCACTTCCGCTTAAAAAGGTGGTGCAGATGGCAATTCAAAACATTCAACCAACATCTCTTCCTGGAGGGTAATCAGGATCAACGCTAGAAGATGCCTTCAGTGCGCCGAAAAGTCAACAAAAACAATATAAGGAGTGAAATCAATAAATATTTGCTAAAGCTCCAACTGTTGAAAAACGATATCAACAATTACTGTGTTATGCGGGAATTAATTAAGAGTGTTGAAGTTTTAGACATAAAAAAATGAAAGTGCGATTCAGTGACAACATTCAAGTTTATCACATGCACACCTGGACATTTGCATACAAGGCAGCAAGACAGAGCGTTTGGATGCAAGTAGCCATAGACAGAGTTCGCTTTAAATTTAAAATTAAGAATTTTTATGAACCAATATTAATGTCTGTATTACAGAATAAAATTAAATGTATGAAACCTATTCATAAGTTAAGAATTTAAATGTTTTGTATTGCCACTGGTTTAATGTAATAAAATAATTAATGCAAACTTCCTGTTTCATTTATGCAAGTGCAAATCCACAGGGGTGTGAATAAAACACATCAGATTAATTGAAACAGTATTAAATATTGCAATGCATTATTGCATTTGGTTGATTCATCTTTGGAATACAAACAGTTTTGATGCTTTGTAGTTGATGTAAGATATTAAATTATAAACTTAAATGTATTAGTTAAGAATTTGAATGTATTACCTCTGGTTTAAAGTAATAAAATAATTAATGCAAACTTCCTGTTTTATTTATGCAGAATTTACAGGGGTCTGAATGATACACATTAAATTCATTAAAACAGTTTATTTCCAAGTACATATTACAATACAGTATTACATTTAAAACAATTTTTCTTCAGCGGAAATAAATCACCAACTTGATCCTCAGAGGTTGTCAAACAATGCTCAGTGCAGCGTCTATATTCTTGAAATTTTCTATTATCTCGCCATTCTTGGGGGAACTTGTTCCATTGATCATCAATTTGACGTGGTGCAAAAGCCATGATAAACTCCATTGACATGCAGGCAATTTCTTCTTCTAACATGAAGTGTAAAATACCACATTCATAGAATTTTTTAAATGAATTAAGAGGTGTGAATCGTTGTTTATACCAATCTTTCAATATATGAACATTTTTTAAGGCACAATTTTTGCTATGTGAGTCACATGAATTTAATTTTGAGGGTTCACAGAGCTCTTTCAAAGATGGACAGCCTAACTGCTCTATATTCATAATATCTAATGCCTTCGATCCCAATATCTCTTTCAACCACTTTAATTTTTCATTTCCTTTGACGTATACTTTAGAAGCGTTTCTCAGCATAGCTTGAACAATATTCTCCAAATAGCAGTAATCTGTATTTCCGGATTGCCAGTCTAGACTGTGGTGTTTACTAGACAACCATAAAACAGTCTTTTTGCTTTTAGTATTCAATTTAGACCAAGAATAAGGGGGTAGGAATATTTTTGATCTGCAAAGATCAGTGTGCATGTCTAAGACAGCAATTTCCTTACAGATGAATTTAACTTTATCATCATCATCATAGACTTGAAAACCCTGTAAGTCGGCTATCATTACAGACATGTTATTCATTCGAATTTCAATCATAAAATGAGTCCAAATATTATTCAACGTTGCTCTTATGTATCCAGCTATTGTGCCTATTATCAAAGCCCAGCCATTTTACATATAACTCATCCCCTCTCCGTTTCAACACTTTCTCCACAAGATAAACGTCTGGATACGCAACCCTTTGTAATTCATAACTATAAAATCCGCCTTTTATGATTTGACCAGCGTGATCTTTGAGAATGTAGGTTACAGGATTCGTGAATTGAACTTTATCAATAACAAAAATTTCATTGGACCAGTTTGGTGTGTAACCCTTCACAAAAGCTTGTCTATGTTTACTGATGCGTACATAATCACCCTCATTAAACTTTGCGGTGCCTGTCATTTTTATCCGGTTATAAATAGTATCAAGAAGTGATTTTGCATTCTTTTTATTCACATCATTCGGTCGCATTTGGATAGTCCGATGTTTTGTCGAGTTGTATTTCTCAGTTAATTTTGGTAATAGATTCAACCACTTATGATTTCCCTGTAGACTAAATTCCTTCCAAATCATTGATTTCAATGTGCGAATTACTCGTTCAGCCATTGATGCTTTTGTGGTGCTAAATGTTGAATAGTGATTTATTTTGTATTTTTCCATCAAACTTTGGAAGCTTTTATTATAAAATTCTCCTCCCATGTCTGTTTGTAAATTTTTTGGCGCCTGTTTCTGCAATATACTTAGCATAGCTTTTGTGACATCTAAACCCGATTTGCTTTTTACAGGCTTTGTCCACAGATACTTGGAGAACGCATCAATTACAATTAGAATGTATCGGTACCCTTTATTGACTCTAGAATAAGGAATCATTTCAACTAAATCCGCTTGGAATAGATCATTTAGTCCTTTAACAATTACACTCCGTCTTGGGAAATTGATGTGAGCTGGTTTGTGTAGTTCATCCACAACTTGTCGTTTAATTTTTGACATTATATACCGGAGTTTCTATTATCAATTCCAAATGTAATTCAGGAAACTGAGTGCCTACAGAAGTAGGATAAATTTTCAATTTATCACCACTAACGATATCTCGCTTAGTGAGATCTGAGACACGAGTAGTATCATTAATACGATAGTTGAGAAATGCTTTTGAATTATCCACTTTGATTTGGAGAATTCTCCCAGAAACTGGCAAATTATAGTGTGAATGATCAGGGCTATTTAGAACCTCATAGATGTCTTTCTTGAGAGCCAGCGTCAAATTGATCAGGGTGATGGTTCTTAAACTCTTAATGAAATTGGATATCTCAATTTGAGTGTGGCCTTTGATATTTTTCTCCAGCTGAGGCTTGAGCTCATCAATTCTGATTCTATTCGCAAGTAACTCCTTACTGAAGCCAGTAATTCTTCTATCAATATATTTTCTAGTTTTATAATGCTCAATATGAGAACCAAACTTGTCCAGAGACATTGTTAGAATGACACTATTCGATAACGTCAGCCTCTTTTAATTCTTCAATTATTGAAATAATTTCATTATCATGTCCAGAATGGCCGGCATCTCGTGACGCTATTAACAGACGTAGTCTATCAACCAACTCATTGATATCGTTCCAATATACGTAGTCAACAGGTTTGTCATTGAATTTTTTAAAATAGCCTTTGGCATACTTTAGACCAAACCGTTTGGGGGCTGAGACAATCCTTTTACGCGTTTCCAGCAGAGGTCCAATTATATTTGTATATTTATATGATTTTGAGCCAGCAACTTGTTCTGATTCACTATAATGGCGGCGTGCAGCGTTAGTCCTTTTAACAATATCAACGTAATTCTCGCGATCGGTTTGAGTATAACCCAGTGGCTGTTTTTTGAATACTAATTCGTAGAGACCCGGTGTTCCCGTATATTTTATATTATTTACGATTAAATCTTTACCATCAATTTTAATCTCAGAGTTACCAATGAAAAACTTGTCGCTCTCAACATCATGGCGTACACCATATCTATGATCAAATGAATCACTTTGGTCAGTTAACATTTCTTCAACATATTGCCTGGGTAATGGATCATATTGATCTAAATACTCCCGGAATGAGGGTTCCTGTGTTAAATTTAATATATCTTCTCTAGTTATGGATGGTTCTTCAAACACTTCATCTTCATTGCCTGTCTCGGCTATGACATTTGTTTCCAAGAATTTAGGGCCGGTCAGGTCTTCTTTCACAGTTTCACCTACTTCTTCTTCTTCTTCCTTCTCCACTTTAGGCTCACTTTTAATTTCCTGTTTTATCACGGGCAAGTTATCTACAATATTCTGTAAAGATTTGATTATTGGCTTATACTGAGTTTGTAATTTAGCTTCTGTTTGCAAGGCACCAAGTTTAAGATTTTTGAGCTTCTGTCTCACAATGTTCCTAGTTTTTATGATATCTCTCGTCAAACGTGGATCCATTATTAAACCAGACAAATTAAGAGTGTTTGAATAATAGATATTATGAGAATAACCAGCTCAGCAATAACGATGAAAACTGAAGAATTTAACATAGCCAGTTCCAACAGCTTTTGAACAGCTCTGATGAACCGATGAACAGCTCTGATTAACTGATAAACAGCTCTTGAACCGCTTTGAACAGGTCTGATGAACTGATAAACAGCTTTTGAACCGCTTTGAACAGGTCTGTTGAACTGATAAACAGCTCTTGAACAGGTCTGATGAACTGATAAACAGCTTTTGAACCGCTTTGAACAGCTCTGATGAACTGATGAACAGCTCTGATGAACTGATAAACAGCTCTGATGATAGTCACCACGTGAATGATAATGTTAGCTAAGATCTTTGCTATATATTATGAACTGATCAAATCCTTTGCGATAGCGCCCTCTGTCAATATTACTGTCCTTGTCAATCACAAGAAAACCGTACTTATCGAGCCAGCAAAACGAACACAAGTTTTTGAATTGCTCATACGTAAAATCTGTATTAACATGATCCATATATACATGTCGTAGATTCAAATCATCTTGCTTGAATAATATTATAAAATTCACGTTATCACGTATTAGATGTTTCGGAATCCTAGTGTAGCTCTGACAGAGATAGAAGCAGTCTATTTTTTTATGTCGACCCATGCTGAAGAACTCTCTGATCACATTTTGGTCATCACAAGCAACATCGTCAAATATAAATACAGAATCACATTTTGCATCATCAGGTCTGATAATTTCTGAGTTCTCATTATATGCGTTGAATCCAATTTCTTCAATCGGTTCCAATAACATCCTCAAGTACACATATTTCGGCTGGAACAATGATTTTGAATAGATATAGACATTTGAGAAACATAATCCATTCTCATCCTCTAGCAGTGCAATCATTATATTTGTCTTGCCAGCACCACTTGGACCAGCTATAATGCACCGAATTATATTTGGCAGCAATGTGCTATGACGCCGTTCAACAACGATATCATTGAAATCATAATTTTTCACTTCAATGTTACAGTTTTGTTTCACCGTTTGCATGATTGTATAAATTAAGCATAGAACATGACTCTAACACAGTCTATCGTTGACTGTTGTCACAGCTAGACGTGTCTGCTTTAAATAATCATAAAGATGGTGAGAAAATCATCAAGTCTGTCGTTTCGTAATGCTATAAGTCGCGTGCGAAAAGCCATAAAATCTAAAAACTCCAAGTCTGATCTGAACAAGTCAGCTAAAATTGCTTTGCGAACTGTTAAGAGAATCAAGAGGCGAATCAAAAGTCCTAGGGTAATACCCGTTCCAAAATCGGGAGGTTTCTTACCGTTAATACCAATTTTTGCCGGTCTGAGCGCTTTAGGCGCGCTTAGTGGTGGAGCAGCGGGCATCGCTAAGGCTGTGAATGATGCACGAGCAGCAGCTGAGCATTTGAAAGAATCTGAACGTCACAATAAGATCATGGAATCCATCGCGTTGGGAAAGGGTCTCTACTTGAAACCATATCGCAAAGGTCTTGGTCTGTATCTGAATCAGTCAAAAAACTACCATTGAAATTACCATCGCGTGCCCTGAGTAACATTGATATTGAGAAATATGCTAAACAACTAAAAATCCCATGTTTCAGAGGTGTTTTTATGAGAGATAAATTACCCAAGACAATAAATTGTAACGAATGTGCAATTGTCAATTTAGATGATAGCTATAGGTCAGGTACACACTGGGTGGCCTATATAAAGCGTAATAATTTAATAAAATACTTTGACAGTTTTGGAAACCTAGTGCCACCGAAAGAACTTGTTGATTATTTCGGAAAGTGTAGTACTATCCTTTATAATTATAGTAGATATCAGTCCTTTAATAGTGTAAAATGCGGACATTTGTGCTTAGCATTTCTATATGAGCAAGTGCAATTATAGTTCAGTGTTCAGTTAGCCGTCATGTCTTACACATTCACATTCTTCGGGGATAACTCAATCATCAATCAATCTTTTTATCCACCAATTATACTCGATGATGAATCAGAATATCTTCTTGGCCTGATAAGCTTCGAAGTTTATAATGCGATCCCAAATATCGATGAAAAAAACAATAAGTTCAGTATTGGCGATAAGATCATAACAATTCCAGAAGGTTCTTATGAGCTGGCCGATATAAACAAATATTTGAATGAAAAATTGGATGCAGGTACCAAGTTAAACATCGAAGCTAACAACAACACGCTTAAATGTGAAATTGAGAGTAATAATGTGATAGATTTTACCTTAGATGATTCACCTCGTGATATATTGGGTTTTAAATCGCGAAAACTTCAGGCCAATCACCCTCATGAATCTGACAATCCAGTATCAATCATAAGGGTTAATGCTATATGTATTGAGTGCAGCATAACTACAAACTCGTATTCAAATAGCAAGAATGTGCATATTATACATGAATTCTTCCCCCAAGTTCCACCAGGCTTCAAAATCATTGAAATTCCCAGTCAGATAATCTATCTACCAATCAACACTCGTATAATAAACTCCTTAACTCTTAAAATAGTCGACCAGGACGGTAACTTGATCAATTTCAGAGGAGAAGTCTTAACGGTCAGACTACACCTTAAGAGACAAAATGGGGATCAAATTCAATAATTCAATTGGTAAACATATAAATAATCTGAGCAATCCTCATAGCTCCATTAATAGGACAGTTGCCAAAGGGTTAACATCTATTAATAAACAGTTCCTGGAATCATTAGGATTCAAAACTCGAACTGGATAAGAAGAAGAAGCGAATTAAAGCTATTGTCGTGTGGTTTGGAGTACAGTTCAAGAAATCTGCTAATTTCATACTTTGTGTCCATCAAAATGAATGTTAATATACTGAGTGTAACTGAAAAAGCTCTATTTGACGACTCAATCAGTCATGCTGAGAAACATACGCACCAGCCTTATGCCTCTACAACTTTGAATAATAACGATGAAATTCGCATCCCTATTCAACAACAGGATCTGTACACTTTGCCCTGGAACAGTTTATTATATATTGAGGGTAAACTCCTCACACATGACAACAAAGTTTCAAAGACAGCTAAATTAGTTAACAATGCATTTGCCTTCCTATTCAGTGAAATTCGATATGAAATTGGAGGTATAGTAATAGATCGAGTTCGAAATCCTGGAATAACTTCTACGATGAAAGCTTACGTTTCGTATAACACAAATGAAAGTAAACGTTTGCAAAACGCTGGATGGTCACCATCAGCAGATAATACAAAACAAATTGTCAATGATCAAGGAAATTTCAATGTGTGTATTCCTCTAAGTATGCTTTTGGGATTCTGCGAGGACTTCAAAAAGATCATCCTACATGTACAACAAGAATTAGTGCTGATACGAAGTAGTTCCGATTTGAATGCTATCGAAAACAGCGTGGAGGGTGAGAATATGAAAATTGAGCTGAGTAAAGTTCATTGGAAGATTCCACACATTTCGGTGGCTGACGCTGAGCGACTTATGCTAATGAAGTATATGGAAAAAAGTGTCAATTTGGAAATGGCGTTCCGCAGCTGGGAACTCCATGAATTTCCAATGCTTCAGAAGACTCAACGACATTCTTGGCCTATTAAGACTAGTACACAACTAGAGACACCGCGTTTCATAATTTTTGGTCTACAGACGGATAGAAAAAATAAATTTAATAAAGATATGAGTAAATTTGATCATTGTCATCTAACGAATATCAAGTTATATCTAAATTCGGAGATGTTTCCGTATGATAACCTTAATTTAAACATTAAGAATAATCATTGGGCAATGTTGTATGAGATGTACACGCAATTCCAGCTCTCTTTCTATGAGCGGCCGTGCGAGCCAGTATTTTCGCCGCATGAGTTCCTTAAAACAGCGCCTTTGGTTGTAATAGATTGTTCACATCAAAGTGAAACATTAAAATCTGGAAATGTTGATATTCGACTTGAATTTGAAACAAATGAGAACATACCGGATAATACAGCTGCCTATTGCCTAATCATACATGATAAGTTAATAAGTTATAATCCATTAACAAATATTATCAGTAGTATGTAAGTTATAATCTACTAGTATGTAAGCTTTATTTCAATAAATTGTATTTGCTTCTGAGAATAAATATTTTTACAAAGCTCAGAGTTTAATTTATAATTGCCCTTGTGAACATATGTGAATTCTAATATGTACATTGAAATTCAGAGTTGTGACATATGGTCAAGTGTTAAGTATAGCAAAATCCATGCGTGCGTGAACATATCAGTTAGGATGCGTGACTCAATCGTTTTGCAATGCAAAGCCATGTGGTTTAGGATGCAAATTTAATTAGCACGGTCATGTAAATATGACTCATCATTTATGATACAGCTTGAAGAATGCGGGTTGAACACGTGCGCAAGGGTTGTCATGCATGTATGAACTTGTCCGTTAGAATGCATGACTCAAACGTGTCTTCTGCGCATGCGCAAGTCAGTCCTAAATATTTTAAATATAACATGTAATTTGCTAATCAGTCAGTCGCGCTCCATTCACGATGGTAACTGTTGCTAAATTGAGTTCTAAAGTTCTTAAGACGGTGGCCGCCGGTTTCAAAATTTTAAAAACGCAAGATGAATGTTCTCGCTGGTTGAAACAAGTCAATAAATTCATATTGTTGATAAATAAAGCTATTAAACAAAACAAAGATACGAACGGTAATTTATTCCAGCTAGAATCAAATTTGGCGCTATTTAAATTCTATCGTGAACAATTGAAACAATTCAAACGTGGTGTTTATGGTGCGGGAGTTAAACAATCTAAAAAATTACTTTGGCAAGATCTAGAGTCATGCTTTGAGTCACGCATTCGTACTGGAATTATTATAAATTTGAGTTATAAAGATCCATTGTTATTTTTAAAGAAATGCTATCGCATATTTTCAAACAAAGTTAGGGAAGCGCTAAAATTATCTAACCTCAAAGTGAATATTGTGTTAAGTGCAAATTTTATAATGCCAAACACTGGTGCAATTGAACTAAAATCATTTAACATTGCTAATAATATTATCGATAGAACAACGAATATAAGCGAGTGGTTCAGTGATGGTGTCGATAAGATAATGGCTAAATTGTCCGAGTACCAACTACGTGATTCAGGCTGGAGCTTGTATGAAATTTTGCATTTAAAACTCAATATTAATGAGTACAATCCTATTTCTGGAGGATCATACATTAGTCTGCCACTCGATATAAGAAACAAGCAAGCTATAATCAATGTGAAGAATAATGATGAATATTGTTTTTTGTGGGCAGTAGTTTCAGCTCTATACCCTGTGAGCAAACATTCTGATCGTGTATCGTCATACCCACATTTTAGTGAAGTTCTGAAATATGATGGTATTAGTTTTCCAATGCAGTTGAAGGATATTCCAAAATTTGAGGTGATGAATAATTTGGCTATAAATGTTTATAATTTAGAAAAATTAAGCGGAGTGAAAAATCAAGTTGTACCATTATATTTATCAAAATTTGAATGTAGTAGGTTTGTTCATCTCCTGATGACACATGAAACGGACGATGTCGATGATGATGATGATATGGAAATTGACAGTGAAAATATCAAAACTGTGAAAAGCTGTACAAATTATCATTTCATGTGGATAAAGGATATTTCTAGACTCTTGAGCAGACAAATTTCAAAAGCGAAAGTAAAACATTTGCTTTGTGATCGGTGTTTAAATCATTTTGTTTCGGAAAATGCATTGCACAGACACACAGCTGACTGTAAATTGATAAATAAGTATCGTATTGAGTTTCCAAACGATGAGAACAAGTTTTTAAAATTTAAAAATATTCACCATCAGGACATCGTACCGTTTGTAATTTATAGCGATATTGAGTCTATTTTGAAGAAAACTGAAGATTCTAGTAAAATCAATGAACATATTCCTTCAAGTGTTGCTTTTTATTTAAAATGCTCGTATGATGATACATTGTCATATTTCCAATTATATAGAGGTGAAAATTGCATTGATTGGTTTGCACAGGAACTTTATTTGATCTCTCAATTCATTGATGAAAAATTCAAAAATTCAATATCCATAAATATGACAGAGGAAGATAAGCAAAATTTTGCACGAGCGACAGTTTGTTATATATGCGGAAAAGGGTTTACTCTTGATGATATTAAAGTCAGAGATCACGATCACTGGACTAGTTTGTACCGTGGACCAGCACACCAGTCTTGTAACTTAAAATTAAGAAGATCACATACTATTCCAGTCGTTTTTCATAATCTTAGCAACTATGATGGTCATCTGATTATAAAAACTATAGCTAAAAAAATTCCAGGACGAATGTCATTACTTCCTATAAACAAAGAACGGTATATATCATTCACCAAATATATCGAAGATACAAGAATTAACTTTAGATTCATAGATTCATTTCGGTTTATGGCTTCGAGCATTGAAAAATTAGCGTCCTATTTAGATGACAATGATAAACCAATCACAAGAAGTTTTTGTAAAAATGACGAGCAATTCAAATTACTTACGACAAAGGGCATTTTCCCGTACGAATTTGTTGATAGTTGGGATAAATTTGATAATAAATGTTTACCGGATCACAGTCAATTCTACAGTTCTTTGAAAAATGAAAATATAAGCGAGAGTGATTATATTCACGCAATAAACGTGTGGCAAACTTTCAATTTAAATTCACTTGGCGAGTACTCGGATTTGTATCTTGCAACAGATGTACATTTATTAGCTGACATTTTTGAAAATTTCCGGAAAAATTGTCTAGAAACTTATAAATTAGATGCACTTCACTATTTCACGGCTCCGGGCTTATCTTTCGATGCGATGTTGAAATACACAAATGTTTCTCTCGAGCTATTAACTGATGCTGAAAAACTGCTGTTTATTGAGAAGGGCATTCGGGGTGGACTTGTCCAATGTTCAAAACGTTATGCTGAAGCCAATAATAAGTATATGAATGAATCTTATGATCCGGATAAAGATGAGTCTTATCTCATGTACTTTGATGTGAATAACTTGTACGGCGCAGCGATGAGTCATTATTTACCGTATGGGGACTTCGAGTGGGTTGATAAGTCTGATTTCTATAAAGTAAATTTGATGGATATTCCAAAAAATGCTGATACAGGCTATATTTTTGAGGTTGATTTAAAATATCCACAAAGTCTCCAAGAATTACATAGAGATCTACCCCTTTGTCCAGAAAATCTCATTCCACCCGGATCTAAGCAATCAAAATTAATTGCAAACCTTTATAATAAAACAAATTATGTCATTCACTATCAAAATTTACAGCAGTGCGTTTTGTTAGGTCTACAAATAACTCAAATTCATAGAATCCTCAAGTTCAAACAGAGTCCATGGTTAAAGTCATATATTGATTTAAATACAGACTTAAGAAAGAAATCGAATAATGAGTTTCAGAAAAATTATTTCAAATTATTGAATAACGCAATATTTGGTAAAACAATGGAAAACCTCAGACAGCATAAAGATGTGAGATTGGTAACTAAATGGCATGGTCGATACGGTGCTAGAGCGTTGATTGCTAAACCAAATTTTCACAGTTGTACAGTACTAGACAAAGATTTAATATTGATAGAAATGAGTAAAAAAGCTATTGTTTTCAATAAACCTATTTATGTTGGATTTTGTGTGTTAGACATTTCAAAAACATATATCTACGACTTCCACTATAATTATATCAAACAAAACTTGGGTTCAAAAGCAGAGCTCTGCTATACTGACACCGACAGTCTCATTTACTATTTCCAAAATACTAATATCTATAAAATCATCAAACAGGACATACACAAATTTGACACCTCAGATTATTCTCCCAATAATACTTTTGATATACCTTTAGCCAACAAGAAAGTTCCAGGACTGATGAAAGATGAGAACAATGGCATCATTATGACACACTTCATCGGATTGCGAGCCAAAATGTATGCATTCAAAACTTCAACCAAACAATGTATGAAAGCCAAAGGTGTTGCAAAAGCTACCATGCGGTCCATCTCATATGATGATTATTACAACAGCTTATTCAATAACGCATCTATTGTTAAGCCTCAAATATTAATTAGATCCGAAAAACATAATGTATATACCATAAAACAAAATAAATTAGCTTTAAGTTCTTTTGATGACAAACGAATAGTAAATTACATTTTTCCCGACACATACCCCCATGGTTACATTTTTAGTTCATAAGTTCATCTTGTAAATAATAAAATAAATGTATCAAACCATTTTTGTTTGTTTTCATTCATCCTTTCCACTTTGAAATGTTTATTTATTCCATAAACCTTGTTATCATTTTTATATTGCAAAAACATACCCTCACTTTTACTTCATAAGTATAACTTGTAAATAATGGTATCCTAGCGGTGCGCCATTTCAAGCTAGCTATAGTTTGTTCAGCGCTATATCGAGCCTACGAGCCTGCCGATTTCACAGGTATAGATTGAAGGATGTTGGTAGGCTCTTTTGATTCAAGTCCGAGATCTGCAAAATATTGATCGCACCCGCATATGACCATATGTTCGTAGCTAATTATGCACCGCAGGTCATGGTCGAATGCACACGCTATAGTTTGTTCAGCGGTAGGTATAGTTTGTTCAGCGATAGGTGGAGGGTCATGGTTGAATGCACGGCGGCGGGGGCGGCGGCAAAAGCCCGGTGATCTGACGATCTCGTTGCCCGCGAGAGCCATCGCGATTGCCGACTAGCCGAACAGCAAAAGTGCGGTGATGGCGGCCATTTTGAAATATGGTCCCGTAGCCCTACTGCTTATCTACTCACGTAGCCTATAGGAAGACATTTCGAACACTCAATTTTCTCCTCGAAATTTGTTGTATTCTTTCTTACCACCACAGCAACTTTCTCTCACCAATATTATTTGCACAATTTTTCCCTCTTTTTCTCATCACTTTTTTTCTTCAATAAGAGGATTACAATTATCATGGCACAACAATCTGATATTCAAATACTGGACAACCTGGAGTCTTGGTTTAGGTAACATTTTCCGTAGTTTTTTTTTTTTGTTTACATTTACTTGTCGTTATCTTTCTCATTATCATCATGTTCAGTGGAAATTTTTCACATAATTTCATCTATTTTTGAGATGCGACAAGTAGGGGGGACAAAAAAGAGCTATTGATGATGTAACTTCAACCAAGCTTTCAGGTTGACCGTATTCCATGCAAGAACTCTACAATAAACTATAAAATTGTAGAAGAAATCAGAATAGGAACAAATAGTGACGTCAAGCTCCGAAACTGAAGTCCACCATCGACAACATTACCAATCTATTTATTCCAAAGTTGGCTCAAGATATCAGATTTTGAACTTGAGTGGTGAGCAGAGTGGCACAAAAGCAGTAGTAGAGAAAAATATATAGTGAAAAAAAGATTGGTGCTACAAATGGAGTGGAAAAATTGGTGCACAATCGGATGAATTACATTCCAAAACGTCCTGAAATCTTGACATCAATTTGATGAAGTGATATATTGGACTATAATACTTATTTTTTCATTCAATCTATTTCAAAGCTCTTGAGCTGCTTCAAGAATAATTATTCTTGGTCACATAGTATGTATTATTAAGCACAAATATTTCTAGGGTTCTGTATGATTTTTCATATAAAATGGGAAATCACATTCATGAGCAAATATTTCTCTATCAAACATCAAAATATTCAAGTTCTAGAATCACTGTTTCTGTCTCTATCCTTGATGATGTTTTAGCGAGCAGAGCCCCCATAGAGTTGACTTATATCATTATGCCCCGATTAAATCAGTGACATACGCAATAGAGATTTGTCCGGCCAGCGCAACTCACTGATATGTGTCAAGGACGTCGTGACGAGTTACCGAATGCAAATTTTCTGAAAGATTCGAGAAGCAATAGTAAGGACAAAATCATGCAATAGATGGTCAGTGGTTAGATCAAGGAGCGTGCAAGAGTTAAATTCAAATAGTGACACAGTTGTGATAAATAAGTGTACTAGTTGGGAATAATTGGAAAGCACTGCTGTTGTTTAGATAATTAGAAGTGAATATTCTAGCATGAGTTAATAGTGGAAGCATTAATAGTGGATAATTTAAGTTATGATGGGTGATTAATTTTGAGGCTTCAACTACGGCTAACATAGTCCATTTTGGAGTTCCAATTTTCGATGGCGTGTCCGAGTATTTCTAGTGGTACTGGACGAGTAATGCAAGCGATGCTAGCAGGCTTATCCATGTACACTTTGGACTTTAAATAGTCCCAAAAGAAAAGTATGGAGATGTGATATCACACGATCTAGGCGGCCAATCCACCGATTCGAAGAGTAAAATTAACTGTTCATCAAAGAGTTCCGCAATAAAGTCATGGTTTCACGGGCTGTGTGGCAAGTAGTGCCATCTTGTTGGTTCCAGAAAATGTCCTCGAGATCACGGGCTTCAATTTCAGGCAGCAAATAGTCTGTTATAATGGCGCGATACGGGCGTCATCGACAGTTACGTTCCGGCCGCCTATTCTCAGCTACCGCCGTTATATTTTGTTCATCACGTATTGGATGTGGTCTATTGAGTCGCATATTATCTAATAATGAGAATAGGACGTTAGACTTTTCGATGGTATAGCAGATTGGGCGTTCGGTGAGCCGAGTATGTCAACCTTGAGTAGCCCCAAGTACGAGAAACACATTTCTCGTGGAACTCTGATTTTCGTAATAAAACTGAATGATTTGTAAAGATTGTGCCAGGCAAAATCTTTTCGCGATGGAATATCAAACAATACTGAACAAAAATACAATGACAAGTTGTCATGATTCACGTGTCATCGGTCGAGAGTAAAGCCATAGTTAAAATAAATTATCAACCCACGAAGTAGCTTGAAAGTTGAACCCATTACTCTGCCTTGATATTTTTGACGTTTAGACCAGAGATTCCAATTGAACCGATATAATAGTATACTCCGATACAAGTGGGGAATGATCGATTCGCACGAGTGACGGATGTCATTTTTTCTACAGTCAAAGATGTTCGCGGGAATATTTATAACCAAAATATGCAGTTTTTTGAGAAATAATTTGCTTCATTGATCTCATTCCAATTCATCAAACTTTGATAAAATTACTCATATTGATATTTCTTTGGAGATGAATTTGAAGAAAATCAAAGAGAAATTGAATTATGACAGCAATGGAACAGTTTTTTCGCGATGCCACGCGGTTCTCCTAGGAACTTCTAAGCATGCGGAATAACCCCTATTCCGCACACTACAGCGTGTGGAATGGGAATCATTCTGTAGTGACTGTAGAAAAACAATTTTTTCAATTTATCAAGATTCTTCATCTGCGTGAGCCATCATCAATTCCTTGCGTTTCTAATTTAACTTTCATCGTTCTTTTAGATCAAATCACATGAACTACTCCATTTTCAATAAAAGTTTCTATTGATTATCATAGAAGGCCACCTGATACTCATTCAAAAGAAAGAATTTATTTGTTTCTCTATTAAACTAATGGTTTGAATCAATATCAGAATAGAAATGTGAATAATTGTAATAAATCCAGTGCTCAGTGTTATTAAATTTTGTGAAAAGAATACATACATGAACACTTCAAGAGAATATCTCAGACATAATCAATAAAGCACACTCTGAGGCACTATTTATTTTCAAACATGTCAATAAAATTGCTTCCTGAGTAGTTCATTGCAGAATTTTGAATTAAATTACGAATGACTTGCTACACTTGTACTTGCCACATTAATCTACAATGAATTTTCTATTGATATTCTCTAGAATATGAGTTTTCATGGAAGCTTGTTGGGTCACTTTAGTATGGTCTAATACCTCTTTTAGATGAATTAGGTTTAGTAAATCGTCAGGACCTTTTAGTCTAGCCTAAAAGAGAGGTATATAACTAACATTTGTATCTCAATGAGTCCACAGCATGAGCTGAAATAATCAGACAGAATCTGTACTGATTGGAATGAATTCAACCGTTTAAAGAAGTTGTTGTTTTAAAACATCATGGAGTTATCTGAAATTTAACTGAAAATAATTTCAAAACGTGAAATTCCCTATGCGTCGCTGCGCTGGTGGTGAATGTAGACTTTTATCAAATTTCCATACTCTTCCACTGTGGTGGAAATTCAATACTTGAGTTCCAGGCTTTTGAGACGTTCCAGGTTTTAAAGCGATGTTTACGTATTCACAACAACACCCGAATAATAGCGACCTCTACCCGCTCCGTTATAGCGGAAATAAACCGTTAAAAAGTCTCCCTCCGGACTTTCAGCCCTCACTCACTCAAGCCCTAGATACCTTCATCTTCTTTCATAACTTTATTCAGAACTGACCTACTCTTGAAGGGTGAATTAATATGGGGGATTCCACTGTATATGTGTATAATACCTTTTCTACAAAACTCAGCAAATCACATTCCTACTTTCGTGTTAATTTTTTTGTGGAAGCTACATAATATCTTTTGACACAAGAAGAATCGACAATAATTTGTAATTTTTAACCAACTTTGGTTCTGGGAGCGCTGTCGAGCAGAGGAAGTATTTTGAGCAACGATCTTTCGCTGCCTTCAAAAAATGCTGACACACAATTGTACAAGTGACTTGAGTCAATTGCTCATCAGTTTCTTCAGTTTCAGGCAGACATATTTCTTTAATAAAGTCTGAGCAAGTGACACCAAACGAGCAGTCCTACCTAAGATTGTTCTTTTCATCTAGCTTGAAGATTTTATGCCACTTGTAAATGGTAGGCAATTATCTCCATGAACTACAAAAGTCTTTTCCAAAATAATTTTATTTAGTTTTTCTTTGTTTTGTCAGGAAACCAATGATGGTGCAGAAATCAATTCTCCCATATTACTTGATAATTTCCCTCCCATAGATTTGCTTGCTCGACAACAACTTAGAAGTTAGGAACTCAATTGGGCAGAAATTTGGTGAATAAACTTTCAAAGAGTTATACAACCTTCCGCCATACCCTTTATTGGGTTGATTTATTGTCCAGTCCCCTATTCAGAACAAAATTATATTAAATATCCAATTTAAGTTCGAATGTTGGTGAGACTGCAATAGAAAAGAAATATTCTACTATTTCCTGAATAATTGTATGACGAAATTCAAGCTCCTTTATTTGTGCTACACTGTAACCTATTATTAATTATGTCATAAGGCATAACTTTTCCACAGTTAATTAAAATACTTCAGAAGTTATCTATAATAAAATCAATAATATTGTTGCTATAATCAGTGATATACATTTCGATTTGATCAATAATTGTGGAACAAATCTTGGAAACTAATCACATCCAGTTTCTCTATCTCAAAACCTCTTGAATATTATTCGATCATTTCTTCTGACTTCAAACTGAATATGAATAATATGTAGTATCTAATAGATTTCCCGGGTTAATATTTTCCAGTAATTAATTTATTTTGCATTTGAATTTTACTATTCTCTCATGAGATCTAACGCTGTTCTTGGAAGGCTTTTTTTGTTCTTTCAAAGCCTTGGGCTGCACCTTTGAGAAAATGATATTCGCAGGTAATTATTTGCAGCACAATAATGAGCTCAAAGAAGCGCTAAGATTGATAATTATCAACACAAAAGCAATTTTATTAGCTACTATTAATTTATTCCGAAATTGAACATGTGAACTCCAAATATTTGAAGCGTATTTGGAATATAATAATACTAGGTTTATTGAATAATTTGATTATTAAATGCACTTATTGCGGCTGCTCTGATTAGTTGATATTTTATATCAATCATTAAAGTTGAAAATCCATTACAATGAACACATTGTTTTCAATTTGAATATAATGGCTCCTCTGTTTCCAATTTTATACAAATTCAATTAAATATTCATATATAATGTACTCGTATTATGTAGGGATGGTGGTAAACCTTGCAAATTTTTTTGAATGGAGCTAGTAATTAATTATTTGGGCCCAAGCTTACCATAATTGGCTACATACAAGTTAATGTAATTGTTTTGATCAATAATAAATAATGAGCAATAGTTGTAGCTCTAGCAAAAGACAGACAGACTCAGCAGAGTGTCACCAAATTCCAAACTATCGAAAAATTATCGAAATAATTTGGAACGACAAACTTTTTGAAAAGTTGACAATCTATTTGATATGGCTCCGTGAGTCTGAACCTATCAACGTCTGAGACAATAAACGTTAGAATCAATGTCCTAAAAACAATACCGGAATGTCCATAATCAGTCGACATGTTCACTCGTTGCAGCGCATCGACGTGAATTGACCGCGCGTTCTTGTGCCACGTCGCGTGTATAAAGCTCGCTTCACTAGCTAGCAGGAGTTACGATTATTCATAAAAGTATAGTGGAAGCATTTAGCTGAACTTTTAGATATATACATTTAATCAGCTTTTCAGCACTCAACTCCACAATAAGTCTAGCATTGCCAACCTCTTGTCAGAATCTGTTCTCGTTCAAGAGCTACATTGCTACAAACTACAAATTCCATAATTTACAACATTTTCTTTCCGGAGACAATAGCGTCTATTTTAGGTGGCGGTATCTGATGGCTGAATGGGTCCTGAAACAAAGACTCAGCCGGGAGAATGGACAATTAAAATCTGGATCCTGGCTGCTAACACTAACTGATATCTTCTAGAACTATGTACAACAAGAATAGAACATAGACGGAGGATCATCTGTATCAACTAAACTGTATTGTATCTATTATACAACGCTTATCTACGGTTGGTACTATAATTTTACTCTAGATTAATTAATTTAGAGTTTGTTGAATGAATTTAGATGTCATACTGATGTTTGTAACAATAACCAAAAGATAATATTGGGTAAGTTCCAACCGTTTTATCTTGACAAGGTGATTTGTCATATTTCGATCAGCCTAAATCTGCTTAAAAAAAGAATTTATCCGAACAGGATGGTGATTATTATTCATGAAATAATATTTGGGAGGGAAAAATAGTCTGGATTATATGAGTACAATTTTTTTTTGTGGTTGCTCAAATTTCATGCTTTTGTTTTCCTTAGAGACTATAGCTACTTCAAGCAGTACAATTGTTGTAGCCGTAGAGTAGAGAACGATGTACAAGTACAACATGAAGACTAGTCGGTTTAAACCTCACGTAATTGCGATATGTTTCACGAAGCGACAGTCAATGGTCAGCTGTATTATCGATATTACTCGATCAATCATTCGTTTACTACTTTTTCAGTGCTCCGTACTGTTCGTCATGCAAATTTGCAAGTCGCACAAGATTTGTTTTTTTAAATTCATTGCTCTCACTAAGATTTTGGCTACTATAGTCTAGAATAGACGCTCCTAATATCTTAAACAATTTCCAAAAGATGACGGTATTAGCGACTCTAAGTGAAGCCTTGTTAGTGGCACCACTAAAATAGTATTTCTTTATGTTTTCATGAATTGATTGTGGATTATTCCGTTCCACTCGAACTCTCGAAGAACATCCCTAAATATTAAAGAATTGCGCTGCGCGCCTCTACTTATGAAGGACAAAATTTGAGCCCGTGACAACCAAGAAGGGAAATTAAATTCTTCATGATAAGATCAATCTCAAATTGTAAGCCGGCGGTATGTTACTTAGGCGCTTTAGGACACGCGACGCACTTTTACAATGCAAAGAACTTCTGTTCAGACGAATCGCAAATTATCTAAACATTAGATTTGAAATCAGCATTCTTATACGGCGTGTTTCACAATATGGCTGCAACATGTATTTACAAAGCACCTCATGAGCAAGTCTCTTCGTCAGTCTGATTGTGTGTACCGAACAGGCACATTTTACTGGAATAGCTCTATCTACTCGAAATTAGTATTCCATTACATCACATATATATATATATATATATATATATATATATATATATATATATATATATATATATATATATATATATATATATATATATATATATATATATATATATATATATATATATATATATACATATATATATATATATATATATATCATTATTCCGCTTTAAAAATGAAAATTTACAGTTTTCATGAACTCATAATTTTTAGCCTTATAACATTTGGAATATGATAGTAAATTTATGATTAATTGTCTTTGACCACTTTCAATCGACAAGAACATAATTTGTATGCCGTATCTTGACAATAGGTCAATGGATACACCAAATTTGATAGTCCTAGTTTTAGTTTTGAATTTTGTTGTGACTTATTAAATGAAATATGACCGATCAGTATCTGCACTTGGTGTAGTAGAATGTTGATCACAGAAAAAGTACCTTTTTTGAAGATCTAACTGCAAAATAGTATATTATATAACGAGGGACTTAGGTGCTTGATTTAATCCTGAGGGTGAAGTTTATTGCACGAGATGGAGTCGAGGGCCAATATTCACCTGAGGGATTGAAGGCACTTGAGTTATGTGTTATCTTCAGTATTTTTTGCACTACCGTATTATATTGAATCACAATAGTCTAAAAGAAGATCAATTATTCTTACAATTTTGACAACAACAAACTTAATTAGAAAATGTTGACTTAATTCACCATAGTAACAAGGCTGACTACTACAGTTGTTAAATAAATATAAACTTGCTGTCAAAAAGATGATTGAGAAATTTGATATTGATACGGTTGCGGAACAGATAACTGTAAAATTATTTTCCCAAAAATCTATAAAATTTACGAACAACAATACGATGCATTTGCAAAATTGTATCAATTGCGATAATGCTAATATATATCACCTATAATAAAGATTTGAATAATAGTGAAAAAATTCAATTTGACATTCAGGTAAGTACTTTGATTATTTAGTTGTCATAGAAAAATTTGTTTATTTAACTTTAGTCCCTTGGGATAATTGATCATTTTAGATCCCTCGGGACTAAACTCAAACTTAAATCCCCAAAATGAGGGATTAAATTCGTCTCTTACTACCGGGAGTGCGAAAAAAATAATAGCCATATATCGAATACATTGGATGGAAAATGTTCTCTCTACACCAAAAGAAAAAAAAAATACTCAAGAAGAATTTGAAATTATTCTCTGAGATCGATGAAGCAGATATTCGAAAAATTTTTGACAAATCAGTTTTTCCTATTGTTCATTCTGATCAAGGTTTGAGAAACTGATCAGCGAACTGAATTTTTGAATACCAACCAAAAACGATTTAACATAACATTGAAATTGATTTGTAGTATGAATGACAATATTGTAGATAGAACTTGAGTTCATAATAATCGAGGCGCCGACCGCATCTTATCCTTATGTTCCTTGATCGGACTCATGGCCAAATTGTATTTAAGTCAATCGGATATTTAGTGGTCAATAGGATGGCAGACTTTATAAATGAAGGCCCCTCCCCTAAATGTCACTCCCTGTCTGGTCCAGGAGGTCGACAGCCACCCCTAAGTTTAGTTCATTTTCGTATTGAACTTCCATGATGGAGCTATTTATCAGGTATTCTTCCAAATTGGAGCTGGAGCCTTCCTATCCACGGAGAAACCAAGGTACCAACTTTCCTACCTGTCCGAGAGGGCGGCAGCCAAACTTAAAATTATTCGATTTTCATAGGTTCCAATTTCAAGTGCAGCTATACTACTCTTATCCAATGTACAATTATTTTTTCTTACTGTAGCTTGAGCTTTCCTGAACACGAGGATAGCAAAGTGCTGCCTCCCACACTATCAAGATCCATCCGATTTTCATGTCCCATTTTCGAATGCAGCTGTACTTCAACCGAATGTAGAGGGTTTTCCCTCAAATTGAAGATAAATCTTGAGTTTGATAAGGAAGAAAAATATGAAGAATATGCGCTACACTTAGGGGTGACTGTCACCCTCTCAGACAGGGCGAGAGGCCACACTTTGGTTTTTTGTGTTCAGGAAGGCCCGAGCCACAATTTATAGAGAAAAATCATACATTCGATGTGAGAAGTACGGCTGCGTTCACAATAATTAGGACCAAAAAATCAGATGGACTTTAGGAGTGACTGTCGTCCATCCGGCTAGGGTGAATGGCAGCACTCCAATTTTGTGTTCAGGAAGGTTCAAGTTTCAATTAAAAAATATAATTGTACATTTGATGAGAGAAGTACAGCTGCGTACAAAATTGGGACCTGAAAGTCGAATGACTTTAAGTGGAGATACCGCCTTTCCGGACAGATAGAGAGAAGGTACCTTGGTTTTTGATGGCCAAAAAGGCTCAGGCTTCAATTTCTAAAAAAGATTGATCAGTTCAATACAAGAATTAGTCACACTTAAGGGTAGCTGCTGCCCTTCTGGACAGAAAGAGAGGTAGCATTCAGTTTTTTCTAAAGTATTTGACCGTGGCTATCGATTCATACTAGTTTCAATCGTAAGTTTCATCAGGGAAGTTGCGTCAAAAAACCTGACCAGTATTGGCTTTTCTTCGACATTTGGGACAGGACTCTGCATTAATGAAGTCTGGCATCCTATTGACCACTGAATACTCGATCGATTTATATATAATTTGGTCGTGAGTTTGATCAGGGAATATGAGGTGCGGTAGACTTCTTGACTATAATTAAAATTCAGGAATAGATGAATAGTCAAAAATGTTTTGCATACAGAAATCAATGGAAAAAATTCTCGTTCTTATATTTGAAACAAAGATGAGAGTATTCTCGTATCGATTATCCACATCAGCATAAAACAGAAAGTGAAAAATATAGTTCTGCATATCTAACAAAAACAAAGAATTGATGGCAATGAAAGTATGAGTAGAATGTGGAAAATTACAGACCCATATCGCTGTTATCAGCTATCGCAAAAATATTAGAGAAACTTATTTATGTCAGGCTCCTGAGTCATCTTCAAAAGAATAATATACTATCTAAAAGTCAGCATGGCTTTATGAAAAATAAATCAACAATTAGTGCAATAAACGATCTTGTGCAAATAGTTCTTAGTGATCTCGATAATGGTGATTGTGTTTTCGGTTTATCTAGTAATTTGTCCAAAACTTTTGAAAATGTAAATCACAATGGGCTATTGCAGAAACTAGAACATTATGGCATACGTGGTGTCTCCTACTACTTTTCGAGTCCTATCTAAGTGATAGAACACAGGCAGTTAAAGTGTCATCAACGGTGAACAATACAATTACAGACAAATTTTCTACTTGGGGTAATCCAACATCAGGAATTCCACAAGGCTCTGTACTGGGTCCTTTGCTTTTCCTTATCTATATTAATGATCTCCCTGTATGCATAAATTGTAAAAATATTATTATGTACGCAGATGATGCCTATTTTGTTATTAGTTGTCCCAAAGTTGATTTAGCCCAAGTGCATTATTTAGTCAATAATACAGTAGAAGACATTGGAAAATGGTGTTCAAATAACCATCTAATAATTAACTTGCAAGAAACTAATGTTATGCCATTTTACTTGAACGTTTGTAGTAAAGTTGATATTGATATTCGAAACGAGCAAGTGAACTTATGTACATCTACTAATTGTCTTGGGATGATTCTAGATCACGATCTGAAGGGTGATAGCCATATTGACAAATTGTCAATTAGATTAAATAAAGCTTGTTATTGTTCAAGAGTTCTAGCTAAAAAATTAGATACTAAATCTTTATTAGTGGTGTATTACAGCTATTTCTTATCAATAATGAATTATAATATTATTGTGTGGGGTTCATCATCTAGAATTATCAAATTTTTATCATTCAGAAAAGGGCACTTAGAATTATATGCAAAACTGGATTCAGTAGTTCTTGTCGTGGTAGATTCAAGGAATTACGATTATTGACACTTCCTTGTTCATACCTATACGAAATACTCATGTATATGTTTAATAATTTAGATAAGTTTGATTCTGTATGTTCAATATATAACACTAGACAATTCAATATGTTGCAGATACCACGTCATAAAACAACAATGTTTGAGAAAAGTGCTAGTTATGTAGGTATCAAAGTATACAATTCCCTGCCGCAATACATAAAATGTCTTATGACAAAAAAAGCATTAAAAACTGTTAAAGAAGTATTAATTTCAAAAGAATATTATAACATTCAAGAATTTTTCTTCGATTGTAGTAACAATAATATTACACTATAATTATGAACATTGTCACTTCTATTCTCTGTCAGTTCTGTTGTAATACTTATGTACTAAAAGCGGAGTGGAAGATCAGCCTTGCTGAACTCCTGCTTTTTGATCTCAATTTTGGATCAATAAAGATTATTAATATTATTATTATTATTATTATTAATGATCTATCCACGCACGGTTAGGGATGACAATGAAAAAGTTGAATGAAAAAGAGAAAAATATAGAGCAATATAATAATCAGACCGAATTAATTTTCATCCCATGTCTTTCCTTAGAATGGTTGCCTGATATTGCTCCTTATTTCAATTAGTAATATAAAGCACCTTCTATTCTAGTGCGAAACAAATACAATATGTTTCTCATCACGTTATGATCCAGCCAAGTTTTATCATAACTCAATTGAAAGGGAAGTATTCGAGATAAACGAGTGATTTACTATAAATCTATAAGTATTCTTTATCACAATTCCTGCAACAAATTAATATTGCATATCCGGCACAGCAGTGTTTGCTTCATTATTGACTAGCATAGATACTAACTTCGAGTTTCAACCGTGGATGTAACTTCAATCAGCTTTTCATGCAGCTTTGTAGAAAAGAGAATCTTTTCTTTGAGACTAATTTTTTTGAAACTCCAAACATTTTAGTCCGTGAGACAGGGCATAAATTTTTTGTTGATTACCGCTCAATTGAAACTTCGTGAGTAACTTCATTGTGATGAGTCCGACCGCTTTCAGATTTGACGAAATTCTTGATCTGGAGGCGTTTTTCAGCGAGGGCAAATTGAACACGTCAATTTCATGAAGCCTTAAAAATGTATCACCGTCATATTGATGTTTACACTAATCGAAAGATTTTTTGATTATAAAATGAGAAATAATATTGTCCTACAAGAATATTGGGGGCCAGCGGAGAATCCGACAAGCCGCACTTGTCACAAGTACGTTGGTCTGAAAACGGATTACCGCTAGTCTGAGACTTTGAGGACGTGTTCAATTATTTGTTTCCTGAAATTTGGTCATTCTATCTGACAAATTTTCGGGGGCGTTTTCTCAGTACGACACTGAAAACGTGTCAGGATTATAACAGCCCCTTCATGAATGACCACTTGTCGGACCAAAACAGTCATAATTTGGAAACATGTTATCTGTCCAAAAAACATATTGTCCGACAGAAATATTGGTTCTTATCGTCAGTCCGACAAGAAAACGCTTGCACATATATCTCAGTTTTTGACGTATTCAATATCAAGAGATAAGTAATGGACGTTGTTTATGAGCTAGTAATGAAAAATTCTTCAACAGAATAATTGAAAAAAAGTAAAGTACAAAATAGAAAAAGGAATATATTATTATGTCGCTAAGTTAGAACGTTACTCACTTTAATCTTCCATCCCCGGTGGTTTCAAGTAGAATTAAATTGGTATTCAATGCTCCATCTGAATCTAAAATTAGGATTAGTGGTTCCCATTCAAGATTTTAGAATGATTTTCTCCCCTGACTATAGGAAGGGAAGAGAAATCTTTGAAATTTTTCCTCAGCCATTTTCCCATTCGGTGCATATTTCTCCAGATGTACTTCAAATATTCCATATCTCACATCCACACAGACTTCAAATAAGCCAAGTTTCACATCACCTCGTGTGTGCGGTACAAAGTTTCCTCTTCGCGTCGTAAAATTAAAATAAGACACCTGTATATACTTTCAGCTTTTGCACTCGATCATATAAACTTCAAGTATGCCAAATATTAAATTTTTTCGTGCGTGCAATATGCTTGAAAAGGGATACACAGCTTTCTCTTCACGTATTAATATATAGATTGAAATGGGACACCTGTATATAATTTAATATATATATTAATTTTGAGTATGCCAAATCTCACTTTCCTCCGTGCATGCAATATGCTCAAAAAGAGGTCGAAAGTTTGCTCTTAACGTATTAATATATAGATATCACAGTTGAAGGTAAATTTGAATGATATTTGAAGTGATCATCACAGTATACTGACCTAATATCACACATTTGATTCCAAAATAATATTAATATATTGGTGCACAAGCCTTTTCTATTATTATTATTTATTATCAATAATCATACTAACTTGATATGCATTCCATATATGTATATGCCTATTAACGTAGCCACATTCATACCACATATTTTTGCTTTTTATGAAGTATTGTCCCACTTGAATTGTCGGACATGAATACAGTAACGTTCTAGACACTGTTTGAATGGAAAATAAAAAGCATAGGGATGAGCGGTCATTGATGAAGGAACTGTTATAATTCTGACACGTTTTCATTGTCGTACTGAGAAAACGCCCCCGAAAATTTGCAAGACAAAATGACCAAATTTTAGGAAAAAAATAATTGAACACGTCTTCTAAGTCTCAGACTAGTGGTAATCCGTTCTCATACTAACGTACTTGTGACAAGTGCGGCTTGTCGGACTCACCATTAAACATTAATATGACGGTAATACATTTTTAAGGCTTCATGAAATTGACATGTTCAATTAGCCCTCGCTAAAAAACGCCCCCAAATCAAGAATTTCGTCAAATGTGAAAGCTGTCGGACTTATCACAATGAAGTCACTCACGAAGTTTCAAGTGAGCGGTAATCAACGAAAAATTCATGCCCTGTCTCACGGACTATTTGTAATGATCAAATTTTCATTTGGAGAATGGTTCACATCGATATCCGTTGATCTTTTGGTATAAGTATTCGCTACAGGTCAAGTCACAGTCCTTGTCCAATTTTAGGCATCCTTTTTCAATTGATTTATCAATTCTAATGATTTTTGTCGAATAATGAAGTTTCAAAAAACGATTGATTTTTGCATAATTATTTGATATAAGTCATCAATGTGAACCTAACGCATCATTCATGCTTGATTTCAAGAACGAGAAATGAATTAATCTGGTTTGAAGTGTTGGCGAGTCAACTAATGGCTCTGATGTATTTAATGAGTCATTCAATCCGGATTAATTCAACTCGCAGTCTATATCTCTATATTAGATATATTTCTAGATTAGAGAATTCTAGATCATTCTATGTTGCATTATATATTCAATATTTCTGTTCACAATTATCGTTGAAATATTGGTCCTTCACGCTGTCAAATAGACATGAAATGTAATACGTTCATGTCGAGCACGCTTTACATCTCCATAATGGCAATAACCACACGTACATACTCTTCTATTTTTACTCGTTTCAAATAAATTTTCCATAATTTTGGAATAAAGCCCTCTATGTGAAACTATTTATTCCGGGCAGAATCAATAGCATGAACATACAGAGGATGTTACACGAGCGCACACTCGATGTTTTTACATAAATTTCTCGTAAATATATCATATACGGGGAAAGCAATCATCCCTGTATAGTCCAGGAAGAAAATATGGAGCATGATGTTAAACTTGTTTTTACTTACATTTTTATCAAAAAAAGATAATGTAGGTATCACTTTCCATTTTAAAATTAGTTGTTGATGACTTACCAGATAAATTGATATTATTATTTATGTAGTGAGGACAAAATGGTATTTCTTTTGGTTGAAGTTGGGTTTACTGGACGAAAAGAGACTTCATACTTTATTCTTGGACTATACGAGATGATTGCCTGCACCGTAATTTTTCAGGCTTATAGCCGATAAGAATGGCTATTGACATGGTGCTAAAATGTATACAATAGGTAAGGCATGAAAAAAAAATTCTATTTCCATTTGCTTCTGTAAATACGGAGCAATTCGAAGTATATAATTCATCTAATTAACTCATAATTGACTATCGAAGTGGAATGAAATTAATTCACTACGTAATGAAACTCTAGAAATTCGAATAAACTCATAATTAAAAATGACTGACTAGATGAACCTTCAAGAATTACATTCAACATAGAAACTGCTGTTAAATATTCCACAGTAATTAGAAATGAAGAATGCACTAAAGAGGAGTTTTCAACCAATTAAAATGATTTAAATCGGGGTAAAAAATTCATTACGATGCAATTTCTACTTTTTTTTTGTTTCTGTCAAACAATTTATTCTAGAAAGAGGGCGAGCAATTAATTATAGTAGAATGTTACAACCTAACCCTTAAGTGCAAATGTTTCTGTGTGAGTTTATGTTTGCGCGTGTTAGACTTGATTTACCTCGTGCAAGTTGAGCACAAACTTCAAATCGTACTTGCTCACATCACCTACCTGATATTTATTGATCAACCAGAAACAAACAAATGAGTGCACAGGAAACGAAGGTGTGATAAACCATTTTTATGAGCTAGAAGCTTCAGTTTTATGATTATATCAATGGCCTATGTAGTTTACACATAGATTAAGCGAAGAAAAATTTGTTTTAAGGAACTCGGATATAGTAAACGTTCATATAGAATAATAATATCTATCTACAAAAATTTTGATGAATTAAGTTTATCGTTGAGTCTCTGCAAATTCCTTAATAGGATAAAATTACTTGTCGACATCTTGAAAAGATGTTATACATAATTATTGCTTGAATTCGATATATTTACACTTTTAAGCATATTTCTTATATACAAATCTTAATAATTGGCTCAAATACTAATTAAACATTAACAGCAAAATTCTTGGGGAGTCCAAAACTCATCCATTATTTTGCGAGCTCAAATAAGTTCCAAATAATATACGGTCAAAATGGAGATGAGAGCCTGTAATCCAAGTGAGCATTAATTGTTTGAGAGTCAGATTGAATGATAAGAGCAAATAACTGGAATTTAACTCTTGAAATTGAGAATTGTTCAATGTTATAATTTATTTCGATTCTTCATCTCCAAAGAGAACAAAGATATTAAAATTTTGTGTATAACGTCGCTGAATAATTAATAACTCAATTTGTAACAAATTGGATACTTCTGACTCTTGATATTTAGCAGAAATAGAATAATATACACAAGAAAGAAATTATTGTCTGAGCCAAAAGAAGCAAGTAATGCAATCTATTCTTCTATGCCGACAACTAATGGTTATTTAAAAAACAAGAATAAAATTCATTCGCTACTGAACGAATGACTTAGTTAAAAATACGAGATAAAATTTATTCTGCATTTTCATGCACAAAACACTGTGAGACACACTAATGAAGCTTAAATGCACAATTTCAGTTGGAGAGTCCATCTGTTCCAATTATAAGTATTCCAAACATCTGGAGAGTATTTCAAAACTTATCTACAGCACTAATAGACATTCAAGATACAAGTATAAAAAGTTACTATTCAATGCACCAGCGGTTTGATTACAATTACAAACGGAGCTAGTGTTTTTGAAAGCTCCTTGGTTGCATAAGAGATACAGTACAAGTAAGTATTGTGGAACCGACAGAATTCACATTTCCAGATTCTGTTGGAAATATCCATTTTGAGCATTACTGAATCCATTTTGACTATTTTCGGCTTAATGTCGATACGTATATATGTATGTTTGTATGTGTGTTCGTAGCTCGCAAATCTCAAAGCCCGTTGAACGTATAATGTTGAAATTTTGTATTTTAGACTGGTCTAGAGTTTAAGAAGGGAATTCTGGCAATTGATTCGAGTTTGTGTTCGTGGGAAACATGGAATATTCAATTTCTGGCGACGAGCTCATGACGTCATGAGTTAGTAATCCCACGGATTCATGGAAACTGCAAGCGAGCTGCTTCCATATAGCCTATCCTTTTCCAAATGTCGTTCTTTCTCACTCTTCTGTCAAGCATTTCTTTTCAATGATTTCAAAAAATTCATTGAAAGAAATTTGACTCATTTTGAAGTTTCTATAAAAGTTATTTTCTGAATACTAATTACTTCTCCGTAATATTTCCTATTCGTAAATGTCTTTTTTTGCAAACTTTAGATAGAAGTGTCAAAAAATTCGAAATTAATTATAACTGATATTCTGTATTATACAGTCAAACATAAAAAGCTCATTGTTATCAAAGATAAACTCAAAACTTGCAACCAGAGCTACTAATGTTGAATTCATAGATCATGGTAATGACTAGTAAATAACCTAAAAACTTCAACTCTGATATCATGGTATATTTCGTTCTGACGAGATGTTGTAGCTGTGACGTATGTATGGAAGCATGACGTCATTAGTTGGACAAAAATTAAGGATTCATAGATTTGCATCCATCGCCAGAATTCGCCAAGAGTCTATTTTTGCACCTCGCATTATGGCTGCAATCGTCTGTACCGGAAGTGCACTTTATTTGGACCTTTTTTAAATCTTTAGCTCAAATCTAGAATAATTAGCCGTAGGATAGTTAAATTTAGTATTTGTGATTGCTGTAACATTTTAATGGTTATCTGCTATTTTTGTATCAATCGGCCGAGCCGGAAGTGCACTTCATATAACAGACATCTCAAATTTAATGAATTCAATACAATCAGCCGTAGAATATCAAAATTTTGTATCAAATACTTCTGTAGCATCTAGTTGTACACCTCGCATTATGATTGCGATCGTCTGTACCGGAAGTGCACTCTACTTGGAACAGTTTTTGGATCTTCCGCATAAATCCAAATCGATTGAACGCAGAACGTTAGAATTCACAATTTAAGACAATAGTACCGTCTAGATGCTTATATCCTATTTTCATAGTGATCGATCTAGCCGGAAGTGCACTTTACTTGACGATATTTTGGAAATTTTCACATAAACTCGAAACGATTGGCTGGAGAGTATTGAAATTTGGTATTTCAGTCTGCTGTAGCATCTAAATGATTGCCCACTGTTCTCATAGCAATAGACTAAACCGGAAGTACACTTCAGTTGAATTCTTTCTTTGAGTTTAAGTATAATTTCAGAACTGTTAGCTGTAGAACCTTGTAGATCAGTATGTTGTAGCACAAGAATGATGACCTACTTGTTTTTAAAGCGCACTTTACATGACAGATTTTCAGAATTTTTTTAATCAATCCAAAACAATTAGCCGTGGAACGATAAAATTTTGTATTTGATTATTATCGTATTATTACATGCAAAAAAATATATCCGGTGATGTACAAGTAAGTTATATTCATAATTACGTGGGCAATAATAAAAAAAATAGTATCGGTTGTCGAATCTAGATTTTTTTACTAGTTCACGTTGAATTATTTCACGTTACAAAAGCATGCAAATTATGATTGATATTTATACCAAGGCCAGTAAGCGAGCATTAGACAATAACCTTCTTATTTTTCTTATCAAGAGGTGAATTATTAGCCCTCTAAAAAGGCATGCGATATAAAATTGGAGAGCCTCACCTGTCATCAGCTTTCAGTATTTATATACATATATTAATTTGAAGCTGTAATATACCTAGTAATTTTCAGAATCGAATAGATGATTCTTGAACTCCAATATTGAATAGTCATTACTTCATCAAAGATCTAATATTGATACTAATAGACCCAATTTCTTGATTAAAACTGAATTTAATATCGTTATTCTCTGATAAATTATATTTAAGAAGATAACAATGATCAGTATAATTTCTCTAACCTTATTTTAGAAGATCCAATTGCTTTTCTTCGGTGCTTTCTGGTAGATAAACAGCAAAAACGACTACACTTCAATTTTAAAAACTTATATATCTTAACCACAAATGTTAGGGTGTCTGGAACACAATTTGATGATGAAAACACACTTGATTCACATAAAATCTAATAATTTTGTCTATGAACACTTATAAAGTACATTCTCACAGTAAATTCCCACTTATACTAAATATTTTAATTCATTGGTATGTGTTAACTTGTTCAAACCATTGAGACCGAGAAATTTTTAGTTATTTCCCTGCGGTTCTCAAAATATGACAAAAAATTTTAATACATGATTTATGAATGGTATCATGAAATACGAACAAAAAGACGTTGTTATTGAGGGCACCGTACTGTGAATGTGAATTTGAGAGTGTTCTATATTGCGGGTTGATTTTACCAGAAATGTAATAATAAATTTGACTCTGTTCTATTATCTGGGCTCCATATGCGGTATGAATACTCTCTTCACTCACTTGTACAAAGTAATAGTCCGAGAGCCCGCTCGGAAATACTACCTTGAATCGTTAGACGATTTTTACGTATTCTAAACGATTTTTTGTGAAAACATTACCCTTAGAAGTCAACGGTGCTATTTTTAATTCTGCCAGAAGCAATTTTAATTAATTATTCATCATGTGAATTTAACGCACAAACTACCTTTTAATTTAGGCACTTGGAAATTACACTGAAACATGTATTTTTATGTGTAAAACAAGAAAAACTCAGGGTGCCGAGTCTTCTTCTGCCACAACCCCCGGCACCGTGGCTTCAAAGTAGTTGGAAATATCGATAAAGTACCGTTTTCCGTTAGACGAAAGAGTCCTGTACAAAAATTGTAGCCAGAGACCTGACGAGTTCAAAGAACCAACGGTGCTGATTCTCATGTTGCCAGAAGTCCTCGGCACCGTGGATCAAAGCGGTTGCTCGCGCGGCCTATTTTCAGTCTGATTAAAATTTGCATACATTTATTTCTTATGCAACAGTACCTTAAAAGGGAGAGTGTAAGGTATAGTATGGAATAATATTTGATATACTTCCATCCTATCATCTAAGAATGATTAAATCTAGAGTAAATAAGTTTTTAGAATAAATGCATATCATTTCAATTCCGGTAAACTGATAAAAGCAATCAGAGAACAAATGTATAAATGAAATGAAATCAATCAATCATCGAAGCATACCAATAAGAAAATTGAATTAGGTGAGCTTCATACTTACTTGTATGAAGTACAAGTAAGTATTGTGATACCGACAAAATTCACATTTTGAGATTTTGATGAAAATATTCGTATAATTTTGAATTTTTGTATTATAGACTGGCTTAGAATCTAATTGTGCTCCTCGCAATGTAGTTGCAATCCTCTGTCTGTACCGCAACTGCACTTCACTTGAAATTTTTTCAAATTTTCCGTATTAATCCAGAAAGATTAGCCGTGGGATACTAAAATTCAGTATTTGAAATTGCTGTAGCATTTGAATGGTTATCTCTTATTATTGTACTAATCGACTGAACCGGAAGTGCACTCTATATAACAGACTCTCCGAATTTTCCACATAAATTGAAAACAACCAAAAATTCTGAAACACTCAATTATTCATTTCACAAAATTCCAAATCTAAGAATTGGTTTTGACACCATCATCTCAGATCGGGAAGCAACTATAGACAAGTGTTTCGTCCTTATTAGGACTTGTAAGTACAGTTTAGCCAAGAACCAAAGTGTTCAAACTCATATGGATAGATGGACTGCAAAAGTAAAAACTATATGCAGCGCCATCTATAAACTTTGTCACAAATAATTTGTGACCTCTACTTTATTCACATCTATCGAGCATAAAAGCAGTCAAGGCATGCTAATAAAGTAGAGGTCACAAATTAATTGTGACAAAGTTTATAGATGGCGCTGCATATAGTTTTTACTTTTGCAGTCCATCTATCCATATGAGTTTAGACACTTTGGAATCAAAGCCCTGACTATCTTGGGTTCTTGGCTAAACTGTACTGACGAGTCCTAATAAGGACAAAACACGTGTAAACAGTTGCTTCCCGATCTAAGATGATGATGTCAAAACCAATTCTTAGATTTGAAATTTTGTGGAACAAATAATTGAATGTTTCAGAATTTTTGGCTGTTTTCAATTTATGTGGAAAATTCGGAGAGTCCGTTATATAGAGTGCACTTCCGGTTCAGTCGATCAGTACAATAATAAGAGATAACCATTCAAATGCTACAGCAATTTCAAATACTGAATTTCAGTATCCCACGGCTAATCTTTCTGGATAAATACGGAAAATTAAAAAAAAGTTTCAAGTGAAGTGCAGTTGCGATGGAGACGCACGATTGTAACTACATTGCGAGGAGCACAAATAGATCCTAAGCCAGTCTAAAGTACAAAATTTCAAAATTATACGAGTATTTTCATCAAAATCTTGAAAGGTGAATTTTGTCGGTATCACAATACTAACTTGTACTTTATACAATTAAGTATGAAGCTCACCTAATCCAATTTTTTTATTGGTATGCTTCGATGATTGATTGATTCCATTTCATTTATACATTTGTTCTGCGATTGCTTTTATCAGTTTACCGGAATTGAAACGGTATGCATTTATTCTAAAAACTCATTTACTCTAGTTAATCATTCTTAGATGATAGGATGGAAATATATCAAATATTATGCCATACTACACCTTACACTCTTCCTTTTAAGGTACTGTTGCATAAAGAATAAATGTATGCAAATTTTATTCAGACTGAAAATAGGCCGCGCGAGCAACCGCTTTGATTACGGTGCCGAGGACTTCTGGCAACATGAGAGTCGGCACCGTTGGTTCTTTGAACTCGTCAGGTCTCTGGCTACAATTTTTTTATAGGACTTTTTCGTCTAACAGAAAAAGGTACTTTATCGATATTTTCAACCACTTTGAAGCCACGGTGCCGGAAGTTGTGGCAGAATGAGACTCGGTACCGTGAGTTTTTCTTGTTTTACACATAAAAATACATGTTTCAGTGTAATTTAAAAGCGTCTTACATAAAAAATCAGTTTGTGGGTTAAATTCACATAATGAATAATTAGTATTAATTGCTTCTGGCAGAATTAAAAATGGCACCGTTGACTTTTAAGGGTAGTGTTCTCACAACGAATCGTTCAGAATACGTAAGAATCGTCTAACGATTCAAGGTAGTATTTCCGAGCGGGCTCTTGGACTATAAAGGTATTGTGACACCGACAAAATTCACTTTCCGAAATTTCCAATGAAAGTTCCGTTTCGATCATCCCTGAATACATTTTGACTATTTTCGGTTTGATGTCAGTACGTATGTGCGATTGTTCTTAACTCACCAGTCTCAAAGCCCGTCGAACGTATGCTATTGAAATTTTGTATCTAAGATTAGGGAGGGTCTGGTTGTGCAATTTGCATAATGGTTGCAATCATCTGTACCGGAAGAGCACTTTACTTGAGATCTTTCTTGAATTTTTTGTATAAATCGGAATAATTAGCCGTAGGATACTGAAATTCAGTATTTGAGATTGTTGCAGCATTTAATTGGTCATCTTCTATTTTTGTACCAATCGGCTAAGCCGTAAGTAAACTTTACATTACAGACTTTTCGAATTCTCCGCATCAATTCAGAACTATCAGTCGTAGATTATTGAAATTTCGTGTCGAACATTTTTATAACATCTAGCTGTGCACCTCGCATTATAACTGCAATTCAATATTTTGGACGACTGTACCATTTAATTGCTCATATCTTATTTTCATTACAATTGACCAAACCGGAAGTGTACTTTGTCTGACTTTTGCCTACTATTTCTATAACAATCTACTGAACTGGAAATGAACTTCAGTTGAAACTTTTTAAAATCTTGCGCATAAATTTAGAACTGATTAGGTGTATAATCTTAGAAATCAGAAATTTGGAATGTTGTAGCATGAGAATGTTGATCTACTGTTTCCATAACGAACAACTTGACCAAAAGCGCACTTTAATTGATAAATCTGCAAATTTTTTCTGATAAATCCAAATAAATTTGCCCTGGAACGATGGAATTTTGTATTTGATTATCGTATTTTAATATATGGAATGCATCCGATGATAAACAAATAAGTCATGTGATTTTTTTGTTGTCCATATCAAGATGACATTTTGGAGAGACCTCTCTCAATTTCCAGATTGGAAGAACTGGAGAAATTGACAGAAGACTATACATCTCGGTAAAAATTGTTTCTGCAACACTGCTTGAGATTTGGCTCATTCTGTAATTAGAATCTATGTTGCCACCAGTGAGATTCCAACACATCGCTTAGAATTATCATTCAATCATCATATTCGGCGAATTAGAAGCTGTAAATTTTGTAACTATGGTAACATCTTTACAATTCAGGTATTTATTCCTGGTTTCGCTTTGACGTTTGAAAATTTTAAAAGTTTCTACCGAATTCTTGCTGGATTTCCAGAATCCTGTTAAAGTATAGTCAACAACATGTTCGTAATAGCGTATTTCACACTCGCGAGTCGTAATCCTCGCCTTCAGCTCTTCAATACTTGTGGAATATACTATTATTAGAAAGTTAATCAAACTGCCCATGTAGGTAGGTAAAAGATGTTCATGAAGTAGTTTTTGACAGATCAGTCTCCAAAAAGTAAATTTTGACACATTTGAGAGATGTGTACAAAAAAGTAGACATCATAGAGACAAAAAAAGCCAAAGAATCATCCCTTCGGTGATAACCGTCAAAATATTTCATAAAATTACGTAAGAATGTTTCAGAATGACCTGATATTGAATTATCTGTAATTCTTGATGATAGGAAATTAGAGACTTCTTTCATCAGAGTTATTTTGAGGGAAGAGAATATGCCATAAGGTCTTGAGGATTTCGAGGAAAAGATTCGGCACAATCTGTCTTCACTACTGAAAGAAGCTATTCTTAAAAAAAAATGGAAATCTGAGTATTTCAAACAACTACAAACTCTTCAGTATAGTGTGATCAAGTCTCAGATAATCGGACTTGTGAACTGCAGAGCAATAAATTTGCAGCATCGACTATAATGCAGTCAAAGTGGCAGATTTGAAGAGATACAGGATACAGTGAAGACATTTTGGAAATTGTCCGTGAAACAGAGTAATGTCATAAAATCTCATATGGATGAAAAAAAGATATCCTCTTGAGAATTAAAGAAGCTAATGACGAGAGCTGAATTCATCCCAATATCGCTAAAAAAATTCTCGTTATCATATTAAAATCATATAAAATCCATTGCAAGATAATATTATGTCGTGTCATAGCCAGGACGATTTCAAATATAACCTTCATGTGTCTACTTCCAAATAAAGTAAATATCATCAGTGTTCAAATAAAAAAATGTTTTCCATCAAATTTTGAAAATGTGAGCTTATTTCGAAACAGCCCCATTCGGATAATTGATGTGTCATGATGTATTATTCTTCAAGTCAGTCTAAGAAAAACGTGAAAATGCGGCATCAGAATGCTCGAATAAAAATAAAATTATATAAAAAATACAGTATCTTCTCCTTCCAAACTAAATTTATAACAGATACATTACTTGCTCTTCCTATTCAATTGTTTTTTTTTCTCAATAAAATATCAAAAAGTTGAAAGGGAGATTATGGCACGGAAATTAAGAAGATAGATTTCATAGTTGTTTGGAAAACTACTTTAGTTATATTCCAAAGTGAGTAGCAGATGCTTTGACGTACAGCTCGACCATTCTCAATCCAACAGCTTCTCTTAAATTATATTGATACTATGAGAGAATTTTTAATGTCAAGTTCACGTTATATTATTGAGTTATTTTTTAAACTTATTCTAAATCAAGTTTTTCCATGAAAAAATTTCCAGCATAATACAGATGTAATATATTCTCAAATGTTATTAAATTTGATGCAAGTTTGTTAATGAGCTGAAAGTGATCAAATAGTCGAAGAGCCGGTAGTTAGAGCCAGTATTCTAAAAATAAATTATTCTCCTATATTCTCCTAATTTTAAATATAACTCTCTGGTGGGAGTATTAGACTCTTAGTACGAATTAATAAAATTTTAAGTGTAGGCCAAAATTGCTCGTGTCGAATTGAGAATATACAGTGTTAATGTGAGTGTGTTTCTTCAGTTTAAATGGACATGTGGACATAATAAGGAACATTAAAACACCGCCATCAACAAATTTAATAAACGCGAGCAAGGAATGCCGCGCTCGGCTTAATTAAAATCCAGAATAAGAACGCGAAGAGAGAGCTAACATGAAATACAAAATCAGGACAACCAAGGATATAAAACTGTTCTGTACGACATTCAGAGAACATCTTGTTTTTTTTTGCTTGTATAAGAAATCCAGGAATTATTGCAGTTGGAAGATTTATTATTCAAATTTATAGAGAACGGCTGTCATGGAGTGATTAAAAAAACTTGTCAAAGTGAATCATGATTTAAGAACGACAATAATAGAAATTTACTGTTCTAGTGTAAAATATGATAAATTACTCACCAAAGAAAAAGTTTGGCCAAAGTGCCTGAAAGGCGGGTTGCTTATTTTATCAAGGGACAACTCACATTTTATACATGTAGCGTCAGATTATGCTTACGCACTGCTTAAATACCTTAATGGACGCCTGACTATTCATTGCCTTCATTTTGATGAGCTATAGCAAAAAAGTCAGATTACCAGAATCTCCAAAATGCATAACTTGAGAATCTGAATAGCAAAAAAAATTGAGAACAGTCGACATGAAATGGGCTATGAGCTTAGGTTGCAAAGTACATCATTATTCATAAAGAAAGCTCCTTGAAATCTAATGCACTAAAAAATACATTTAATTCCAGATATTTCGAGAAAATAGGACGAAGTAGCTCTACAATATGTCCTAAAGCTACTAAATATGAATTAAACAAAAAATTGGTTCATTGGTATTAGCAGAGGATCAATGGATAAGTACACTACACAGAAAAATCTGACGTGAACATCACATGACTTACTTGTACATCATTGAATATATATATATATATATATATATATATATATATATATATATATATATATATATATATATATATATATATATATATATATATATATATATATATATATATATATATATATATATATATATATATATATATATATATATATTACGATGTGATTTTGTGTTTGATCGTATATATTATTGGATATGTATCATCAAACACAAAATCTCATCGTTCCACAGTTAATCGTTTTGGATTTACCCAGGAGATTCTAAAAATCTGTCTAGTAAAATGCTCTTTCGGCCAAGTCGGTTGCTATGGAAACAGTAGGCCATTATTGTCATATTACAACATTCCTAAATACTGATTTCCAAAATTCTACGACTACCAACAGATCTGATTTTATGCGCAAAATTAAAAATGAATTCCTATTGAGAATCACTTCCAGTGTAGTCTATTATTATGAAAATAGTAGGCAATCATTTAGATGCTACAGCAGACTAAAATACCAAATTTCAATATACTACACCTGATCGTTTAAAATTTATGCGAAAAATTCCAAAAGACTGTCAAGTAAAGTGCACTTCCGGCTTGGTGGATCTCAATAAAAATAAGATATGAGTATCTAGACGGTATATTCGTCCTAAATACTGAATTCTAACAATCTACGTTTAATCGTTTTGGATTTATGCAAAAAATTCAAAAAATGTTTCGATTAAAGTGCTCTTCCGGCTTAGTCGATAGCAATCATAATGCAAGGTGTACAACTAGATATTATGAAAGTGCCTATTACGAAATTTGAATATTCTACGACAGATTGCTTAGAATTTATGCGGAAAATTCAGAAAGTCTGTCATATAAAGTGCACTTCCGGCTCAGCCGATTGTTACAAAAATAGAAGATGACCATTAAGATGCTACAGCAATTTCAAATGCTGAATTCTAGTATCCTATTGCTGATCATTCTGGATTCATGCGGAAAATTGGAAAACATCTCAATTAAAGTGCACTTCCGGCTTAGCCGATCGCAATAAGATGTTATAAAAGTTCTTTATACGAAATTTCAATAAGCTATGGCGGATCATTCTATATTTATTAAAAAATTCTAAAAAAGTTTCAAGTGAAGTGTACTTCTGGCCTGGCCGATTCTTACAAAAATAGCAGATAACCATTCTGATGCAACATCAAGTTCAAATACTGAATTTCAACATCCTTCTGGATTTATTAAAGATATTCGAAAAAAGTTTCAAGTAAAGTGCACTTCCGGTACAAACGATTGGAACCATAATGCGAGGTGCATAACTAGACGCTATACTAGTCTTAAATACAAAATTTCAACATTATACGTTCAACCAGTTTTGAGATTTGCGAATTACGCACGCACGTGCGAGCGCACGCACGAACATACGTACCGACATCAAGCCAAAAATAGTCAAAATGGATTCAGGGATACTCAAAATGGATATATCCATCAAAATCTCGATATGTGAAGTAAGTAAAAATGATTCATGTATATCAGCCTCAATTCTGTTAGTTTTGAAAGACTCAATAACCGATTTAGTTTTCAGAAAGTTGTTCTGGAATAGGTCTTTAAATTCTGAATATGAATTTCGAGACAAATCGGTTCAGTGGTATCTACAGAAAATCGATAGACGTACATACAATACAAAGCAAGTTCATTGAAATTTGATGAACAGAAAAAACAGTTTCAATTCTTGAAAAATCTAAGAATAGTGACTTATAGCTCAAGAATATGTCTTAAAGCTGCTAAATACAAATTTTCAGTCAAACCGGCTTGATGGTATTAGCAGGAGATCGATGGACAGACTACAACGTAATCGATTATCTCAAAATGCAGTTTTAATTTCAAAATTTTGAAAAAATAGGATAAAGTTACTTTAGAGTATGTTGCAGAGCTGTCTGATATGAATTTTGAGGTAAATCTATTTGATGATCTTGGCAAGAGATCGATGGACATGCATGCAATATAAAAGAAACTGCTTCAAAATTTGACGAAATGAAAGAAATTGTTTCAATTTGCGAGATCTTGAAATAAAGAATTAAAAGAACGTCTTGAACTGGACTAGGATTAAAGGACAATTCGGTCTTGTAGTATTCTCTCAAGGACAAACATACAATATGAAAAAAATCTCAATATGACTTATTCAGCGTCTCTTTCAAAATGTTCTCTATAATTTTCAATATTTGTTCATTATTTGACAATAAGACAGTCAATATACTATTGGTAAAACATAGGGCAGTATTCTCGACTTCTGAAGAAGACCTTATCCCAAAATTTAATGCACTGTCTTTTATTCTCCCAGATCCCACTATGACGCTACCATGATCCATTCCAATTTTTATTCAAATAGCATTTAAACAAGAGCTGAGAATATCGACCATAGAAATCACAAAGTTGCCCTGAATGGATCTTAATAATCTTTCATTGAATTGCTAGTTCGTTTCGTCTCCAGCAACAACTATGTGTATTTCAATCTGAACTTACGCGAGAAATCTTGGGATATATCCTATCCAAACTAGTAACCCTAGAAGGGGCAGTGACTTGTTTGGTGCTAAGTGAACCTATGAGGTCCGGCCAGACCTTCACCGAGTTTTATTGTTGTGTGACTTGTGAGAGTTTTTATAAGGCTTGACAAGTGTATTTTAGTGTTGAATAATCTATTAATGTTTGAATGGACTGTGCGGGTGGCAGTGGGTGTGTATGTGTGTGGGTGTGAGAGGGAGAAAAATTGATAATTAGCTTGATTATTTGACTTGGCACAGGGTATACACCATATTTATACTAATGCCAGTTTTGACCTATCAATTGAAAAAACCTTCGAATTGATGTTTGTCTTCCTTTTTCTCCATATATGAAAAACCTGTCATACTCTGTTCATATTCATTTTGAATAGCTGCAGATGAATCTTGGAGGCGATCTGTATGATTCAGAACTATATTAACTTTATTTGCTCCATCTATATAGTGTTACATCACGGCATACATCACAATGACACATTCAGTAATGACATAAATGAAAATCAAAGAAAATATAGAACATCCACTAAGAAATATGAGAAATGATGATTCTAGGTTTCTCTCATAAATATTTATTAACTAAACACTACTAAAGGATGAAAAAGTTGCCCCTTCAATTATAAGTATCTGCCCTTGCCTATCACAACACTAGATACATGTCTATCATGTTTGAAAATGTCAGAATTCATCTAGGTCTGGTCAGACCTCATAGGTCAATTTAAGATAAATCACAATAAAATCGATTTTTTTTTGCTTTGAATATGTCGAAATCGCTTTGAAGATGGTCTCATCGGATTCAACTAGTCGAGTTTATAAAAGTCAACGAATTTCAGTTCTCAATTATTGTTAAGTACCGAGTAATTGAGCATTGAATTTCAAATAGGTCTGGCCTGTCCTCATTGCCTCTCCTACGGGTAATCATGGGTTGTATTATTTGCTATGAGACGCAATTTGAAAACGTTACATTTGAGTAGCTTTTGAAACGTTTTGGGTACTGAAGAGTTGGGTGTTATATTCAAACAACTTTCGGAATATTTAGAACATCAGACAGTTGTAGGTGTTGTACAATATTTAACTTAAGGATGTTTGCATCTTGAATCGTATTAGTTAGACAATCCGAAACGGCTTCATTTTTTTGACAATCTCACCTTAATTCTGCAATTGACACCTACTCAAAACTGATTACATTATCTTCAAACAGTTAGGGCAACTAAAATTTGCTAAACTGCATCGTTGTCTGTTAGATACCACTAGATGGACATCATGCTACGTATCTTGTACATAGTATAAATTACATTCTGGAGTTATGGTGTGTGGAGGACGTATAGGGGGGAAGAAGGGTTGGAATCCAATCTACAGACTTGCAACTTAGACGGGACTGACACTCAGCTGGCTAATTGCACCAATCACAACACAAATCTGATCACCGGCCCGATTAACTGTTCACGAAACTGGAGTTGCAGTGAGCTATAGCTAAGGATGGATTCCAAGAATGTGAAGGAGAGAATTGCACAGTCATTTCGGGAATAACTTTCTCTATTTGTATGCTTATAATCATCATGGGGTATTGAACAATAATATCAGTTCTTGAACAAGACAATTGGATATCCTTGATCTTGATTGTATCGATGATAATAAAAATTTGTCGTTGAAGACCCACTGATACTGGCAAAATCATTTCAGGAGTCCAATAAGCTCTTTAACTCATGGAGGTGCGTGAGTTGGCTGACATTACATACACCGAGAACAATCCTGTTTGCTAGTAGTCGATCAAGAACCTATTTGAAAAACGAGGAAACTTTGAGAAACTCGTGAGGAATTAAAGATAGGGTGTTCAGCGTATCGAGTGGACTAGTAACATCTTTATACAGGACATTTATTAAGTAAATAATTCAGATTAAATTATTGAAGCTGTTTCCAGAAAATGAATATGGGAAATGTGATGCACCATTACACGTCTTAAATCAACAAATTGCCTGGAAACTAAAGTGCTGGTACAGTAGAGGTCTAAATATTGTGGATAGTCAAATATTGTCCTTGAGAAAGTCATCCAATTTTCTTTTACATTTCTAGCAGTATTATAATATGAATTTATAGGACAAACAGAATTTAGGAGACCAAAACAAAATATTTTCAATTAGCGTCATGAGAGGAACAAAGGCTAATTATTATTGATATCAGAAATTTATCGATCTTTCCATCGGTGCTTCTTCTATTTGAAAAAAATATTGTAACGTGCGAGAGTGTGGAAGCTCGTTAAGGTCACTTTGTATGTTAGTCGCGCCGCGTCGCATCACATCACCCCTCCCGATGGAAGCCTCTAGCAATATTCCAGAAGTAGAACATTCCAGAAGTAGAACATTCGAGAAATGTATATTACTATATATAAAGGCAAGCCAAAGACTTAGTAGAGTGTAATAGTGACGCTAGAGCAGTGAATATCAAGAAGTGAAGTGATCAGTGTATATAAATAGATGAATATGAATATCTGCAACTTTGTTTAAGTTAGTATTGAGTGATAAATATATAATATAGTGTTGTTAGTAATATCAGAAAAATAAAATTTCTATTCCATTTCAAACTATTAAATAGTGACTTTTATTTGATTACAAACTTATTCTTCAAGCAATGAACATCACAATATGATGAACTCATCAGTCATTCTATCATTACTTCTTCTAAAAGTCATATTAAGCTTTAGAAACGAAAAACATTCTCAATACTTCTCTTCGGTCAACAGATCTCAACCCTATGCTGAGTGTAGTGGGTAATGTCAGTCCCACTCTGTTCTAAAATATTTTGTCTTCTACTATATACATAGGAACTGATTCTTATAAATTATTCTATCATCTTTCAGGGATATCAAAAGTGAATATTCACTTTTAGCATACACTAACATCCATGATTAGGGTTTTTTGAATAAAGTTAGGATTATATTTGGTTATATGATTCAGGAATATATTTTACCGATCATCTTGCATATTTTCGGTAGATGTTTATGCGATGTCTCTTTGGATTTTGCTTTATTGACTGGACTATTATGCAAATATGGCTCTTTTGAATTACTAATTGTGTTCCAATATAAAGAGACGGTAAAAGAAAAGTTTCATTCAAATGACGAAGTGTTCGCAAAAACGAGTACCTTTTTCACTTAATTGGACAGTCACATTATGGCAGCAGCGTTAGATAAAGTATGCAAGCCCAAAAAATCTTATTACTCTTATTGTAGTCAAGAAATTCTCAAAGATTCTTAGTTCAAGTTCTTATGCATTTTCAATTATGTCAGGAGGTATCCTGCACTGAGAAAACTGAATTGCACCATTCAAGTGCTTTGAAGTAAAAGTGGTGAGGTCTTAACACTCAAGTGGTTAAACTGAAGGAGTGAGACCCAAGTGGTAAAAGCTGAAGCTGTAAGTAAATCGTGACACATTTTGAGGATTAAAAGCTTTCCATTTGATTGGTGAGATTATTCTATTTTAGTTGCAGAATCTTACCAATTATCATAACATCAATCTTACAACTTCAGGTTGTTGAAAACATCAATTAAATTGCCACTCGCACCATTTCATTTTCTTGGTGTGAATTTCATTTGAGCTTCAAGATTCAATCTTCCATTTTCGGAACTTATTAATAATTCTCACCAAAATCAGGCAGACCCACAGTATAATAGTAACAATTTTCGTCCTGATTTTACTTGTCCATCTATTGACACAGAAACTGATCCATTTCTATTTTCCCTCATTGTTGAATGTTCGAAAAAAAAAATATTTCTCTAAAACTAGTGATTGACTTGGAATTCTCCAAGAATCTGACTATTCACAGTTATATATATCAAAAAAAAAACTCAGGATACTTGAATATTATAAGCTAACATCAATCACTACAGCTGCTCCATTACTTTTTCCGGAATAAAATAATGGAAGATTACGTACATACTTTCCAGAAGATCACGGGATGATCAAGCAGGAGAATTGAAGGATATAGACTTACCTGCAAAGAAAAAAATTATATTAGAAAGAGAAAAAATACATTTCATAAAAGTTATATTTATTTTGATCATTTGATACTTTATAAAAGAAAACATTAGTCACATTAAAAACAAGTTCATTCTTCCACAACTAAATCACAATAAGATCATATTCCTCTCAAAAAATTCATTACTCCTGCGGGCTTTGAGGAATATTAGGTCCACTTTTTGTTCTCCAAATCCTTTGTTATTCAAAAAACAATCTCCGACACCGTAATTTCAAAGATTTTCTCATGTATGTTAAGTTGAAAATTCTCTGTTCAAGTTCGTTTACGTAGCTAGGGATTCCAGAGTTAATTCCATTTATAGTAGGCTTGCAAACAGTTGGAAATCATCCCGGGAAATTATACAGGGTCTAAGCTACTGTTACTGTGTACGCTGTAAGCTAAACATGTCTCAACAAACAAAAGAATTATGTTGTGTGTCCATATTTTTACCTTGTAAAAGATTCAGAATATTTTTTGTTGACATTCTAGTATGAAGACAGGCATTCAGAATAATGTGCTGTACGTAACTCTGAATGTTCAAGGAATATTGTACATGTTACATGTTTCAAGAAAGTTATTCTAAATTGGCTATTCCTCTTTTAAGTCCGCCGCACAAGAGGCATTTCAAGCAATTTTGTTCGCTTGGAGCTGCTCTGGTTGCCACGCTGGCTCCGATGCTACAAACTTGGTCTACTGCTGGATGCTGTGCTTGTCACGAGACTTGTCTCACAACATAGATCCAGTGCTACTTATTGCACTTGCTTCGCTGCTGGCTGATATTCATGGCCAATTAGAAGTAACATCGAAATCACGCCACGCTGACTTCAATTTCGTGAGATTCGGTTATTCATGAATATTGATCATTTGATCTTGACGATCTCTCCGAACCATGGATTCCAATTGATTTTGTACAATTATCTAGATACTAGTCAACGCAACGAGCTAAATTGAACAATTAAAACAATGTATTGTGAAGGATTAGTTGAAAAAATGGTTTAGAGAAACTCAAATGGTAGGACTTCACCACTTATACTTTTTACCACTTGAGTGATGTAATTCAGTTCTCGCAATGTAATTTGTCAAACATATTAAGAGCTCCGCGGCCTTGAAATCCTTTCAGCGGCCACTTTCTTAAACATAGTTTCCCCTAAGTTTTCTCTGCCTGCATTCTAATCAATTTGCAAGCTATAACTGCCCTTTTCCGACGACTCATATACATAACAAGCAAGTCCACGTCCCAGAGTCACAATAAGTGGCGCAGCTTGTTTCGTGTGCTGAAACAAGTGTCGCACCAAGCGCAGCTCAAAGCAGCCCAGAGTGCAAGGAAATTTGCGGCAGATCAAGTGAAAAAAATATAAGTACACTCAGTGAATGACTACCTACAAATCATAAGAAATTGAAATCTCAATTTTCTTTGGCCTTGTTGATAGCACAGCTTTTTTGAGATTTTTCTCCTTTTGATCGCTACAGGTTATAATTAACGTCAACTTGCAATTTGTTGAATTTTCTTATCATATTCACAATGAGTTGAAGTGTAAAGTGCTGCACTTCACAACATTTTGTCTTGTGAAACGTCGTTTAAATTGAGTTACCCAAACAAAATTAGCTCCAAGTGACTTATTCCTACTGAGATGAACAAAACAAGCAATCTGAAAGGCGCAGAAGACTGCAACCCTTTGCCTTAATCTAACCTGCCTCGAATCTTGTTGGCAACAGGCATCATTGATTGAGTTATAATTAATTTCACATAATAAGCATTAAATAAATGCTAATATTCTCTTGCAACACTGATTGATCAAAATTCAATAAAAAGCAATTAAAATTGTCGGAATAACGTACGCCACTGGGAGATATATGCAGAGGCGTGGATTTAATCAGTGCATAGATCGTGACAGGCGCGTAATCATATTTTCAAATGTATATCCAATTTTCATACACTGATCTCATGTCACTTGATAATTATATGTAGATAAGATTATCAAAGCCATTTGTTTGTGATATTTAGAGTAGAACTGACGCATATTTATCATGAAATACTGATTAATGATAATTAATATAGCCAAGGATTGTTTCGAATATACGTTTGTGCAAATATCTACCAAGATACTTTTGTTTTGTGACACTAAAAAGAGGATTAACACAAATGTTGCTGTACCAATTAATTTTTCAATTCTGCCTCTTTTGGAATAGGTAGATAAAAAGCGATGCTGAACTACAGAGAGTTCCTGGAATGACAGTAAGAACAATTTTTGAAATACAGGATAGGATAATTCAGTGTTTTTTTCTTTCAACTGGAATAATTCACACAGTAATTCATTAGAAACTACAATAAATCAATATGGGATAAGATATATTCGGGCGAATGGTAAGAAGCAAGTTTAATTATGCTTAGAAAGCTGAACAAATTAGATCTTGAACCCTCCTCATTCAGCTCACTTTGTTTGCTGAACACAGTGGAAGAATTATTCGAAAATATATTGAACAATAGTATCAAAAAAACTCTGGAACAACAGGAGTACCTAGCACAGAGGCTTCATGTATAAGCGATCGGCAATATCAGCGATCCAGTGCATCTGTAATATGGGTAAAGCCTTGGACGTGAAGATTGTCTCCAAGTCTGCACCATGGAGCAAAATACTGAAAGCACTGAGGGCTGCCAGAATCGCACTGGAAATACAGGCCATGGTAGGCAGTTATCTGGAAGATAGGTATGTGTTGAATGATGATGACTTGAGATACCAGGTAATAGGGATCCATTCTTAGCGCGACACGTATTTTACTTACCCTCTGTGGTGGAATAAGTAGCTTTTGTGGTCGACTTGGCAATAGTAGCCAGAAACAAAACAGAGGAGGGATCAATGTTATCAGCTAATGAAGCTCTGGAAACGGCCTTATGGTCGTTGAATGGGAACAAGATGCAATCAGCTGTACGTAAGACGGAGACAATAGTTCTGGTTGAGAAAAAGCAGCTGGCCAGAAAACCATCAAGTATTTGGGAATGATTATAAACGGGACGTTTCTGTCCACCTTGCACGTGGAACAGGGGATTGCGAGAGTAGAAGGAGCTCGGACAGCTCTGCAAGGAATACTGCACATAAAAGAAGGCTCAAGGAGAAAAAATAAGGCTTCATAATATAAAGACGAAACTATACCAACCTGAGCGTAAGCTCGTTATCTCTGTATGTACAATTACTGAACCACCCCCATTCGACCTGCTTTTGAGGAAGAGTACAGAAAGAGCGAGAGCCGTAATATGAAAGAAACTTCTAGCGAAATGGCAACAGAGATGGGACAGCCATCAACAAAGCACGTGGGCAAAACGACTCATTCAGGATTTGAGAGAGTAGGTGAGAAGGAAACATTGGGAAGTGAGTTACCATTTCATCTAAGTACTCTGTGGTCATAGATGCTTCGCACCACATTTATTTAATACTAGCTGAACCGGCGTACTTCGTAACGCCACAGAATTGATAAATTCAGATAGCAAGGTATTTGAGCCTACCTTTTATGTCAGGACCTTATAGCCCGGAATTGATAAGGACATGTCAAACTGTGAAAAGATCTTCTTTTATAGGAAATCAATCGAAATAGGTGCTTTTTATGTTTGGCCGAGACTTCGCAGTTCCACTGAATGTCTTTTGAGCTTATATTACTTTCTGTTTTGTTAATTCATTAAAGATCATGCATTAAATATATGAGTCTCACATGACATGCTAATTTGAGTGATTAAATAGAAGTAATTATTATATTGAACATAGCTTGTCTATTTGAATATGAGGCTAACCAAAATGTAACAATGGAATTAATATGCCTGTGCTGAGAATAATCCAAGCTTACCAAACTCGCATCTTTCCTTATGGCGGTTTTTTGTTGAGCGACATCGCTTCGTTCGCACGGCTGCTTGCCTTCAACTGAGTTTACAACGCTCGCACGGCGTCTTAACGTTGACCGAGCACGCTTCGCTCGCACGGCATCTTACCGTTGACCAATCTCGTTCCGCTCGCACGATATTCTACAGAAGATCGAGCTCACTTCGCTCGCACGGTAGCTTAAAGTCAACCGAGCTCGTTTCACTCGCACGGCAGCTTGCCGTTGATGAACTCTTTTCGCTCGCACAGGAGCTTGTCATTGACCGAGCTCGCTTCGCTCACACGGCAGCTTACAGTTATCCGAGCTTGCTTTGCTCGCATAGCGGTCTACTGTTGATCAAGCTCAATATGCTCGTACGGTGGTTTATCGTTGATCGAGCTTACTTCGCTAGCACCGCAGCTTACCATTAACCAAGTTCGCATCTTTAGTAAGGCGTTTTAACGTTGACGGAGCTCGCTTGGCTTGCACATCGACCTATTTTTGAACAGGCTCGTTTCGCTAGCATGGCGAAAAAAAGCAGTCGATAGGACCTGAAATTCCCGAATTCATTTCCATGTCCTATCGGCTGCTTTTGTTTGTTCCCCCCTGGGGCAAATCTTATAAGCTGAATACGATAAATAAGTTCTCATGATATCATCAAAAAATCTGAAAATGATATTTCTCCTTCCGATTTTTCAATACTTATTCTGCTATCCTGGGCGGAGACAAATCCAGAAAAATCAAAGATCATGAAAATAGGTCAAGCCGTTCTTGATTATTGAATGGTGTAAATAATCCGACTTTGTTTTATATAATACTGATATCAATCTAATTTTCGATATAAACTCTGATGAAGTAATAATAATTGTTAATTATTTGTGTATTGAGTCATTAATAATATACATTCTTCCCACCAAAGCAGAAAAATTCATTTAAAAAAAAAAACTCATTTATATATAGATTTTTTGTGCCACAAACCGTCTCCTACGTCCCCAGAACACTCTATCAAAGTTTCATCACAATCTGATTAATGGTTTCGGAACGCATAAGGTACAAGCATACAAACATTGAATTTTATTTATATAGATAGATGAACGGAGCAGCGACAGGTGCTTTTTCTGTCATGAGGCAAACATAACAGAGCTCATAATGTTCTAGTGTTGAAGGTAAAGGGTGTCCAGGCAGATGACAGAAGAAATAATGTCACCGAAGAACATGGTGATAACCATATACTAGAAGAGGAGAAGTACTGATAAGTACAGTAATGAAGGATGAAGAAAACAGAGAAAAACAAGATGAAAGAAGAACAACAAGCTAGAAAGGCTTTCCTTCGCGATAACCTGCATCCCAGAAGTGATGGCACGAAGTTGATTCCTGGCAGTGCAGGGGCTGAATGTAAGGGGGTTTTTAGTTGATACAAATCCAACACTACCCCGGTAACGGTGAAGTGCCAGGATGCCTTGTGAAAGATTCTCCTTCTTACCACGTAGAAAAAAAAAAGAAATACAACTTAATAGATTATTTCCATAACAAACATATGGCAAATTACGTATGACCTATTATTTTATCTGATAGTGCAGCAGTCGAATTGTCATTTTCTCACGATAGTAATAGCTTTTATTCACAATCATTATAGTAATATGGTAATTCCTAGCTTTTGGAGGTTGGGAAGTATGTGATTTTCAATTGCAATGGCTATCTCACGGGTCGGAAGTGACACTTCCATCCCTTGGATGGGAAATGTTTGTACAGGATTGCCTAGCATCAGTCATAAATCTTTGTTGGAATAAAATAATCCCTGCATCCAAAAATACCGATCATATTATATGATGGTTCAAATTAAACAACTGATATTGAAAATAAGCGGCATTATGTTGCAATTTTGTATAAATTATGAGCAAAATCGCTATGAACTAAGATCCGTAGCACTTTCATCCGATTCAGGTCATATAATAAGCTCTCGTCTGTAATGAAATACTTTTCACCTCAGAGGTAATATACTATTAATTTGCTTCAAATAATTGGTTTCATACAGTTATGAGATCTGACAACTTTCTGCCAGTGCGAGCCATATGATCCCATCTTGGCATCATTTTACATGGAAACGATTTTTGTGAGATTTCACTTCTTTTTGTTAGTTTTCATTTTTCTTCTTTTTGTACAGATAACCATTTAATCAATTTTACTCAACTGAAGCATCATCATTTACATTCAAGGTATTTTATGTTAGATATTATGTGCTAAACATATCTTCTATTTGACTGACGACCTATTATTTCTCAACGGGCACCTATGGCGCCTTGCAAAGTCCTAATTATTCATAACAAGGAGTCCCCACATCAATTTTCAGATTTCCAGCATCAAAATTTGTGGAAATCTCATACAAACTTCCATCTCCTAGTTTAAGAGGTTGAGGGATAAAAGCTCCAAGTTTTAGAATTTTGTTGCTGTTTGTGTACTAATACTAGCTCACATACTGAATTTCAGCTTTCTAAGATTTCAGGAAGTACTCTAAGAATTGTGATCATCAGTGAGTGAATTAGTGATGGAATCAAGGTTGTTTAGATATCAATTGAATCTAAAGTATAAGAGCTATGCAATTGAAACTTCATATGTTTAATTCACTATTGACATCATATCCCGAGAGGGCTCAGAAAATCGACGAAGCTCTTTCGAGAAAAGATAGATTGCATTTCGTTTGGCTCGTCTTGGCTCCGAGAGTACTACCGTGACCCAAGATTTATCAATTAACTTGATTTATTTTCATGGATTTCACGTATTTTTCCAGATAATACATCTCTAATATGCACACGTTTCACAGATGACAGCTGAGGAAAACAGTTAAAATATGTAATTCCCTCTATCAACGGTTGATGGACTAACTGTTATTCTCAGCCATTCAACGATTTATCTATAAGAATCGATGAAATATTGGATCAAATTCAATTCCAAAATGATGAGTGTAGTGAATACAATTGAGAATATGGAAACACATAACTCACGAATATACTAATTTATAAATCAATTATTCTTACAAATTCATAAATCTGTAAATTATGAAAAAATCTCAATGAACTTGTCATCCTGATGAAAGAATTGACATTAATCAACAAGAGTAGATGCATTTTTGTAAGTTCGTTGGAATTTATCCATAGATCTGAGAGACTTATGGATTTGCACACAGTTGCAACATTTTGATAAGTGAAATAATTGTTTTTTATGGTATATTAGATGTTTAGATACGTCTTATTTGTGAAGTAGATTAATTCACGAGGCATACATTACTGAAAAAACTCGAATGTGAAGTTTGTAATAGTATGAGAAAATCACGTACACATTTTGAAATGCAATACGTTGAATTAAGCACAATCAATTTATTTTTATTAGAAATAACAATTCGAAAAGCATTTCAATCAAAATTGCCAACATATTCACAAATTTGTACTTCTGTGATATAATATTAACCGCTTTGACGACTCATATATGTCAAAATAAATTGTTCCATTGTTACTGCTACTGCCAGTATTCTAAACGACTAGTTGAATTATAGAGGACAGAAATTGGAAAAAAAATTGAGAACTCGGGAAATTACCGGATAAATAGAATGTATTAATTCATGTGACAAGATAAATCTTTCTTTGAGCTTAGCAGATCCCCTCGAGAGATGTCATATCAAAATTTTTATGAGAAATTTGCATGTTGATGTAGAAAATTGAAGTAGGTAGTAGTAATGTTTTGAATTTTTTTTTATCTAGCTGGAGAGTTTGGTCCAGAAATGTAGAGTTGACATATCATAGATAGGTTTTGGAAGCATCAGATGAAAATATCCCTGTACAACATACGTACGTAAGATCCGAGCATAGTTTGCATATCTTGAAACACACACATTTTATGTGAACATCCCTGACCATAAAATTGAGAATGAATGCCGTATTGACAATTTAAAATTAATATCCAGTTTAGACATATAATTTCTGTTCATGCACTATTTCGCGAAAGGTAACGGAATATGAGAAGCGGTAATAACATTTTACTAAATAATATAATACTTATGATACACACAGAAGTGAGATGAAAACATTGATAAATTCTTAATGAAAACAATTAGCACACAATAAAGACCCTTCAAAGTCCTGCGAATTATTCCAGACGTTTACAATCACAAAACGAACGAGATAAAAACAAGAAAACAATTTTCTTCAGAATTTAAAACCTCAGAATTATTTTGTTTGAAGTTAAACGCTGCGTGAAGTAAAACATCTTGTTAAAGGGGGGAAAGGAGACAAGTTCGGCGTAAAAAAGGATAGAGGATTGTCCTCCACCGTACGAAATTATGGAAATTTTTAATAAAGTGCTAAACTGCATAACACACCCTCATTTCCTTTTGCTGTAACATTCATGAGATCCAAAATTGAAATTTTAATGGAAAGAGAAAAAAGGGTTTGTTATGATTCTTCCACTGGAAACACAAACGTAGATAATGTATCACGGAGATTATTTTGAAGCAAATATACGGATAAAAGACAACCAAAGATGGAGGTATTAGCTTAATATCGTACAACAGTTAACCGCTATAGAAAGTTAATCTATCAATATAAAGCGTTATTATGAAAAATTAAATGATTTTGATTAAATGACTCTGCATGAACTAGATTTGAGGCTATACCCTTCTCAAACAGTTTTACAAATTCAAGTACTTCTATGCCTGAACATCTCTCAACGTGAGTAAGAAAAATAGTTTATATTGGCCCTGTTTTCATTATTTTCGTGCAGTATCTCTAATATATAAATTCAAAGGTTTTCTCAGACGACGGGAGGCGACATTCGGCAGACTTCACTTTCTTTAAATAATTGACACACACGAGCACAGAAAACATTCATGAACCGGAAATGAACCAACGAAATTGACCTTAAAGCTGGAGGGGGATTTCTTTAAGTCGTAAAATGAAGTTACTATGAGGAGAACGAATCCTCTAACAGGAAAAGGTACATTTCTGATAGTTTCACTGGGCGTTCTAGTAGAATAAATTTTAGACTTTGTTGAATAAACTTTAAAATAAAGAAAAAAATACATTTGGCTTGGGCCTGTTGCTGATTTTGTTAATACTTTGATGTATGCAGATGTTAGAGATATTTGAGATTTCTATGGATGTTTTCAGATGATTCGCAAACAGTAGAGATAGATATCGTTCCTATTTTACGTCACACGTAAGCAGGATGAAGGTAATGGAAGAAATATGACAAAATATGACAAGAAAAATACTCTCTATGGGCCGAAATTGATAGTTCATCACGATATTCTGTATCAATCAAGTATCAGATCTCGATTTTATTGGTTCATTATTGATAATTGATAGGCTTATGTTTTGTCAAATTCATAGAGGAGAATATATTTCTCCTCCTATTTATCACATAGCTTGAATGTCTCATATTCATTAATCAACACTCAAGGATGATTAAATTATTTCCGATGCGTATCGTCGTGTGAGACTCACAGAAAGACTACAAGAGAAGAAAATTAAAGTTATGACCACAAGTATGAAACTAAAATACTGCGACTCAAGAAGTCCCAGAAACCTCAAAGCTGTTTTTGTATTTTAGATTTCAAGTCAATAGTTTTGGAAAATATGCAGAATATCAAAGAATCAGTGAGTTTCTGAGAACCTCACGACGAACCAGTGCGAAGCATTATCTGATTGATTGAGTTACGATAGAATTATGACCTAATACTCAATCTAAACTCAATTAACCAAACGCTCAGAATGACATCAAAAGAGATTACACATACGCAGATGCACAGACACACGAACCAACAGACAGCCCTTACTCAGAGAGGAGGATATGTCTGTCTGTCTTAAAAATGAATAATACTCTCCCAAACAAGCGGACTGGGATGGATAGAGGCATCTTAATGTGGAGATTCCGGTAGTACATGCTTTGAGATCAAAGTACACATGCTTTAGACTCTTATATTATCCTGGAGGACAAAATTTTATGTTATACTGTGCATATACTGAAATTTTGTTACAAATCGTTCAAGTACAGTTGTTCAATATATTTGAGGTTATGTGAAGTCAGATAGAGCTGAGGGAGTCATTCAAAATGTGAAAATATGGACATAGGGATGAAGATGGCTGCAAAAACCTCTTCTATATGACGTGATATATAGACAATATAGAAATACGCATATTTTATCAGCCACTACACTTCAAAATTTTAAGCCAGTCTTAGCGGTGACCCATCTACTTTTGTGAGGCTGTATCTGCTTCTGAGTTGATTGAGGGTATGACGATCGAAAGATAGGCAAGGTTGAAGCAGATTAGTTTAAGGAATGTATTTCCGAAGAATTTGCAACAATCATACTCAGAAGTAGATCTATGTTACTTTGAATTATTTGTGAGAATCACTGTTAGGGTATATAATAACATAAGGTAAACACGTGTCTTCCTATAATTAGGTTAGACACCAACACCTCAGGTAGGCATCTATGTGTTTGCTTTTTAAAAAAAAAATAAATGATTCCATCTTGATATTGCACTACGCTCATTCCGAAAAGATTGACACAATACGACTAGTTGCTCACCAAAACTTTATATTCAGCATTTACACCTACCATGAGACAACTTGAGTGATAACCGGTACCACTTGCAGTTTTAAAACAAATAAGACGCCAAGCTTCGAAGCTTCGAAGTCAAGAAATGTTTTATTTTTCATCAAACTATAGCCATCTGTACAAAATTTTAATAAAAAATGGAAGAATCATCTAGATGAGGAAAGCGCATTTTTGACAGCCCATGAATGCTTGTTACTTCAGAGATTTCGCAAATTACCATCTCTCACAATTACTGAGCTTGAAATTGAGCAGTTTTGGCAAACTTACGAAGCAACAGCTTCCAATTAGTACTAGTTTCAAGTTGACTATTTGATAGGTATATAATTTATGCATGTACAAACTCAAAATAGTTATTTTTGTATTAAGTGTGCGAAGTGATTGCTTTTTTTGTTGCGCGTGAGAATGTCAATTTTAACCGAGACCGCAAGGTCGAGGTAACAAATTTATTCGAAAGCGCAACAAAATACAATCACCTCGCACACGAAATGCAAACAATATTTTTTCGCCAAATGTCAAAAAATAATAGATCAATAATTATTGTTTTATTCAGTAAAATGTAGGAAAAAAGTACAAACTATAATTAATTTGCAGTCACCTGAGTATTGTAACTAAAAGTATGCGCAATTGTTGTTTGATAAATAAAGAACTGTCAACAATTAATTTTTATATTCAAAAATAATTAGTTTTGTGTACAAATTCATATTTCTATTTTGTTAAATTCCTGTTCGTTTCTATCCTTGTAGCATCACTAAACTGAATTATATTAGATTACGTGTGCGAAAGTAGAATTAATTTTTTCACTAGTGAAAAATATGTTTCATTTTTCTACTAGTGAAAAAATCACGAACTTTGCGTATCCATAACAATACAAAAATATCATGTTTTTTTGACAGTTGGCGAAAAATACCTTTTAATCTTTATTGTTCAGTTATTGACTGACGGGAGGTCAAGTGCTGTACCTTAAAATAATAATTTGATCTTTATCAGAGCTATATGAAAAAATACTCCAAAAGTAAACAAATTTTCAACCAATAATAATAATTCATTCTAATAAGATTTACATTCGCGTCATTGAATGAATCCCGGACAGATTTGACAACTGTACATAATAATAGTGACACCCGCGGCTAAAGTTGTAACTAAATTTTGATCTACTTTAATAAATTTCAGTTGCCATATCCCTAATGTCATATATATCTGTGGGCATTGTTTCATTTGAAACAAGTAATTGAATAATTTAATCTTCCACAGTCACTGAGCTAGAAATAAGGTAAATTGTGCAAACAGCAGCTTTTATTCAGTACCAGTTTCAAGTCTGTAAACAGTATAGTTGCTGAGAACTCAGCGTCACGCCAGCCAGCCAGCCAGCCAGACAGCCAAGGTGAATATAATAGCCCTTTTTCTAAAAATGCGCTAAAAAATAGTCTCAAAATTATAGTTTACATTACGGGAGGTCAGCTTTGATGTTTATAAGATCTACTTTATATGTCGCGATTGAATTACAGCATCGGTTTTTATCACTTAAATATTACTATTCCGGTTTTATCACTCAAGTGGTGAGACTTTACTACTTACACTTCTAACCATTTGAGTAGTGCAATTTTGTTCCCTCAGTGTACTGAACCATTAGTTGCATTTACATCTCAAACAGTGAGAGCTACTATACCATCGATAGTTTTGGAAGTAAGAGATTTATCTAAATTGACGACTTTTTCCCAAATGAATTTTGCACATTGTCAACTACCACGTCGCAGCGAAGTATTTACTACAACTTCATTAAGAAGAATATGATACATTGATTAGCATGGTCATCGAAACTTCTCTTGGAAATTAAGGCTATCATTAACAAAGAAAAGAGTTGGCACAGTGAGTTCAGTCACATCATTAGATTTTTCTTTCTACTCTACAGTTATGGTCCCACTTGGACCATTTTCAGGAGTAAAAAGTATTTTTGTGTATAAAAATTAATAAGATATGTTCAATAGTCCAATAACATATTAAGCCTAATTTAATAGGCACAAAAAAATATGATAATTTGCAACGATCGATCGTTATGCAATTTTCTAATTAAGAGGCAGATCAACAACAGACGCAATACATACAGTTAAACAGATAATAGAAAAAGTACATGAATATAAAATGAACATAGATTTATTATTCATTGATTTTAAACAAGCGTTTGACTCAATCAAAAGAGAAAAACTTATGACAGCCCTAGAAGAATTTGGAATAACAGCTAAACTAAGAAAATTGATTTTGATGACATTAAGTGGAACAACAACCACAATTAGAACACAAAAAAGAGAAACTCAGAAATTCGAAATTAACAAAGGAGTAAGACAAGGAGATACAATATCTCTGTTCAACATAGCGTTAGAATATGTGATGAGAAATTTGAACAAAGGAACACTTAATAAGACTAAAGGCGGGCAAATAATAGCATATGCGGACGATATAATATTGGCAACAAAAAATAGGGAAATATTTTAAGAAATGGTCGAAGAAATAGTAACAGAAGGAAACAAAATGAGTATAAGAATCAATGAAAACAAATCGAGAATAATGAGGATAGAAAAAAAATCAGGAAGTAGAAATATAAAAATATGTAACCTACAGTTTGAGGAGGTGAAAAAATTCGGATACCTAGGTATTATGCTATCAAATAGAATAGACAGGAAAACCAAAATCCAAGAGAAGATATTAACAGCGAACAGAGCCTCTTACGCAAGTAAAAAATTACTCAAGAATAAAAACCCAACAAAGAAAACAAAATCAAAAGTATATAGAACAATACTCAGACCGATAATAATGTGCGCTGCAGAAACAATGACAATGACCAAAAAAGATTGAGAAGATTTGCTAATAGTAGAAACAAAAATAGTGAGAACTATTTCAGGATTAGTAAAAACGACAGAAAATGAAATAGAACAAGAACTGCAAGGAGAAGATATAGAAAGGAAAATAAAACAATTGAGGATGAAATGGTCAGGACACATATGGAGAAAAAGAGAAGAAGACACCGTAAGGGCAATTCTACAATGGGAACCAGGCGGAAACAGAAGAAGAGGCAGACCCAGGTCGAAAAGGCTACAAGAAGTAGAAGCAGATCTGATTAAGGTAGGAATGAAGAATAAGAAGTGAAAAACAGGGGATAGGAAGACATGGAGAGAAATATGTAACAAGGCGATGAGAACTGATTTCTCCCAAATAAAGGATCTAGAGAGCTTCAGTACAAGCGGAGCAACCCCACCTGGGCTGTCCAAACCACACTCAAAATATCTTCAAACATAAAGTTATGGTAAAATAGATGAAGCTGACTGGATGAGTGAATTTGAGTGAGTAAAAAGTCTTGGGAATTCAGTCAATATGTTTTAATTTCTTTCCTACTTTACAGTTTCGGCTGTACCTCAGCCATCTTCAGAAGCGAAAAGATATAAATTCTTTTCTAGTCTATATAGTCTATATAACATTAGAAAAAACAGTCTCATAATATTTACTGGGAACATTTCTATCTTCGCACCATTTTGAAAAACGTACGTAGGCGATCTCGTATTGTTGCCTCGACTTCGAAGGTAATAATATATAATGAACAATTCTAGTAGCTGCTCCTTCAATTCCAGCTGGAATTAATTTATTTTCTTGACTATCCATTTCATTCAGAATATATGTCAAACTGTGTAAATAGCAACAAAACATTGGCTGCTATCAAGGAGTACATGGTTGCTATATAAATGACAGTTCATCTAATATGTCACAATTTGTATGAATTTTTACCAATTTCACATTATTATCCCTATCAATAATGTTTGTATAGAAAAATAGTGTATGATATACGTGTTAAAAGTGATTTTATTTTGTTCCAAAGGTTACGCCACTCCGCTGCGCTTCCTTTGTCACAAAATAAAATGACACTTTTGACACTTACATCATAAATAACTATCAAACTTGACTGGATCACTTAAGGCCTGAAACTCTTCAGTAGTGATGTAACACCGATTCTGGACCAGATAACGATCTAAGATTTCAAAGATAACGCGAGCAGTGACGTTATCTAAACAGCGGTGACGTTATCAGAACATTTACGAGTGGCGCCATCTCTTGAGCAGTGGTGAGTGGCGCCACCTATCATCCAACAGACTAACTAGCGTTGAATGGAGAAGATTTCTATTTTTCTCTTTTTGCGTGTGGCGCCATCTATTATCCACTAGATGAACTACTAATTGATGTGATAGATCTCTGTACCATGAATGACAATAATAACGTCAACTAACGTTAAATGCAGAGATTTCTTTTTTGTGTGTGGCGCTATCTTTTTTCTAGTAAATGAACTACTAATTGACGTGGATAAAAAAGTCTCTGTGACGTTATTTATACATTTACCAGTAACGCCATCTCTTTGAGTTGTGTGACGAATGGTGTCACCTATTATTCAATAAACTAACTAGCGTTTAATAAAAAAGATTTCTATTCTTGTGTGTGACGCTATCTATTATTCACTAGACGAACTACATATTGAAGTAAATATTAAGATCGAGCTTTATATTATGAGTAGCGCAATTTATCATTCAATAAATTAGCTAGTAGGGAGAAAAAAAAAAAATCAGAATATTCTATTAACCAATTTTTGCAATTGATTCACAATAATTGAGTGATGCAATGTTTTATCCGCATAAATATTCCACTCCTCAAATCATAAATTTTAGACTTTGGATTAATTATTTTTGTTTCACAATAATTAACGGATGCAATGTTTTATCTGCATCACTTGTGATCCCATGTTTGAGGTTATCAATGTCTTATTTATATATGTAGAAAAATTTTTGCATACTAAATTCAGTATGAGTTTGAAACTCCAAGTGATACAAACTATTCAGTTTTCTATTATTATATCTTTCAAGAAAAAAACTATTATCTATAAATGACAAAAATGGTAAGTAATTTCAATTAATTTTTTCAAGAGAAATTTTTTAAAAAATATTCATTTACAGCAAGTGAATGAAAATACTGACAACAATATGAAGAAAAGAAAGTATCCACTTCATACGAAACCATCCTGCAAGCATATCAATCAAAATGATGCATTGGCAACAAAAACAAAAAGAAAAACTAATATGAATAAAAATAAAGAAATATTAAATGAAGTTCCTCTTCTTGAGAATAATGCAGAACAAGCAGAAGCACAAGTCGTTGAAGAAGTAGTGGAGGGTCTATATGAATTTGACTTAGCACTCTCTAGAGGTTTCGTCAAATCTAAATTGATTATGGAACATAGATTTTTGCTAAATACGAATATTTGGATACACATTGGATTTGATCCAACAGACAATTTAGAAACTATTATTAGAATATACAATAGTAGAATTGACAAGTTCGTCGATTTTAAACGACTTGACTGGTATGAGTTTCTTAGGTGCTATAATATTATTATAGGATTTTTGAGGGTACTTTCAGTTGTTGAATCATATTCGATTTCAAATCATAAATTATTATTTGATGTTATAGAAAATGATAAAATTATGATAATTGAATCACAGAATAATCAAATTTATCTAAGTGATACATCTATTCGCAATATATTTAAAAATACTAATCACTTAGATGACATCATCAATTATTTAGAATCATTAAATTTCTTGGATTATTATTTGAGTGTAATGCGACAAGCATCTTCTTGTGATGGTGATATTTACACAAATATTAAAAATATAATTGGTGAAACAAATAATGTTTATAATTTAGCAATGAAAGAAATAATATTAAATTATAATAATGTAATTTTAGCGTCAATTGAAATTATTACTACTTCAAAAAACAATCGGCTAAACAATCAGAATAATGAATAATAATAAATTGTATTTATGATTATAGAAAATAAAATGTATATGTATAAATATAAATATTTTGTTGACAAAAAAAATCGAATGAATAAATATCTCTATAAGTTAATCTTTTTTTCTTTTATTTATTGGAATATTTTTGATGATACATTTCAAATTCGGTCTTACAAGACTGACAGTTTTCAATGTTAGGTGGTGGTCCATCAATATGGATATGATGGATTGGTAGATTCGTATGCTCCACACATGGTAATTTCAATATAACTTTAGGATGTAATTTATACTCTAGCGGAAGTCTTCCCCAAATTTGCAATAAATTCATTCCACTAAATGATTCCAATATTAAATCAAATTTCTCCTTACTTATCTTTTTGCAAATATATGCTATTGGAGCCAGCTTTCCAATTAATTTGAGAAGTGAATTATCATTATAACCACATTTGCTTGAAGTTGATTCAATCATGTTCCTATAGCTTCCAATATCTTCTTCTTTTATTAGATCACAATGATATTTTATGTTTAGCAAATCATATGCTATTATTTTCAAACAGACTATTTCACTATTATTTGACATTTTTCAAAAAAATATATACCGCAATCTGTAGTTTACTATTATTTAGAGTATTGAAATTATTACAATGTTGAAAAAACAAAGTTTGTATGGAATTATATATACAGTAAGAGGTAAGAGGTGGAGGAGGGGGCTGATGGTGGGGAGTAAGAAAAAAAAAATAAGAAAAACAATTATTGTGAATACAAGATTTTTGATAGTAGTATTTTCAATTGCTCATATAAATTGATATTGGGACAATCAATATTGAACATAGAAAGATTGAATTTCTCTGCTTTTACAACTGACTTTGAGAATTCATCAAATTCATAATAATAATCATTAATAAAAAAATATAATCGTCCATTTGTATACTTGAATACAGATTCTATATTATTTGGAATACCGGGGAACTCATCATCTACACTTCCGATTTCTGAAGCGAAAAATCTGCATTCATCAATTTTTATGAAAGAGTTATTTTTATGAAATATATATGTTTGACCACTATTGGTAGATACAGCTCCATTAATATAGGTTATACTATTTTGATGGTAGGGATTGGCAATATTTTCCAATTCTAAAGATGGAAACTTTATATTATAACTTACGTTATCTATGAATAATACAATATTTCCATTTGGTCTTTGGTAAATACCATTCATTCTCAAGAAATTTTTTGGAAGAAAATTTAACCAATCTGTTATAAGATATGGCTCCGGATCAAAGTTTTTTTCATTCAAATTTTTCACCCAGACCCACTTATTATAAAATATATATAATTTTTTTCTTACGATTAGAAATTTATTGACATTTTTTAAGCTACATAAGTCTGGAGAAGAATCTGAATTTGTTTTCCGCTTATTATGAGTTTTTTCGGTTGTTGTAATTGGTTTCTGTGTTCCTTCTGTTGTTAATACCTTTGTCGTTGTCGGTGCCTTTGTCGTTGTTGTTATCAATGACTTAATGTTTTTTCCATATAATGATTGAATAACATTTATATCATCAATGTGTAAATCATAATAATTACTATTTTGGAATATTTTTTCTGTATATATTGGATACATTATTGCATTCTTATCATTTGAATGCCTAATTCCTAATGCATGGCCAATTTCATGGACTAAAACAGCAAAAAGACTCTTCTCTTCACTATTGGAAGGGGGATCCATACCATAGTACCATTGTTCTGCATTATCTATATGAATTTCTGAATGCATGCTTAAGCTTGGAAATTCAGCATGCCCCAATATCATACCCTCCCCATCAAAATGAGACCTGCATCTAGCCCGTTTCTTGAAATCCCAATGTTGAATTCCTCCAAATGAAATATAAATAGTAGCATTTTCATTATATGGCGAATGTATAATATTTAAATTTGTATATTTAGACCATAAATTGAAAGCTTTTTCAATTAAATATTGAACAATACTAGTTGTTCTTTTTGAATCCCAAGTAATTGTAGAATTTCCCCATAATATATAATGAGTATTATAAACATTCATATCTTTAACACCACATCTAGGAGATGAAATGAGTTTCAAAACATTTTCAATTGTTTCATTGGATTGCGCTAAATTAAAATTAGTTTGTAATAGGTTCAGTGCTGTTAGATACGATGGATCTTTATCAGTTGAACTAAAGACCTCCTCTTCACTCACATTAAGATATCCATATGTAAATAAGTAATCAATAATTGATTCAAAATTTTCTTTTTTCACACTTTTACAATTACTCACGATAATTATGATCAAAATAACTAGAACCACTTTCTGAACCATGTTCTACAGTGTTTGAATAGCTAATATATGATTTATGAGATACTTCAACTTTATATGGAAAAAAGGCAAAAAGTTAAAATGATAAATGTAATAACAGAGAATGGAGGGGGTAAAAGGGGTTAATGTGGCTGAAAATAAATTTAATAATTCAAAAATAACATTATAGTTTCTATTATATATTTATATATTCATGATGTTATACATTTCATTATAGTCTAAGTGACTTTTTATTTTATAAACATTACTAATTGCACAATTATTAGAATGTCTGAAACATGATTTATTTGATGGAAAGCTCTGAAGAGACTTACATTCTTCCCCCAAAGAAATTATTGTGGAATTCAAGTTGAAAGATTCTAGAAAGGTTTTCTTCATATCCCCTTTGACATATATTGTTGATGCACCTTGTAATATTGGTAGAATCACATTTGGAATTTCATTATATTGTATATATCCATCACTCCATTTTAAACCATGGTGATTGTTATACAACCATCCTGCTTGTTTTCTATATTTATGTTCCAACTTATTCCAAGGAAATGGTTCTTTGAAGAAAAAATGTTCCAATTTGTTGCCATCTCTTGTAAGAATTGCAATTTCTTTTGCCACTATTATATAATCTCTGGCATTGAAGCCTTGTATATCAACGATTAATTCCATATTTCAGTTAGCTCTTTCGCAGTTCAATTTATACTGAAGCTCTAACAGCACTAGTGAGTGGATTATATTCGATAATGCGATCATGTATGATAAGACAATAAACACTCGTATTCTCGGGAAATATATCATTTGATTCAAACTCCAGACGTATATCAACTGAACTATTTTTTACTGCTTCGTTTTGATTGGAACAATCTATTACTGTTATCGGTGCAAATGTTTTGAAATTTGTTTTATTTAGAATAGGACCAATATATGTATCATGAAAATCATAGTAGACCTTGGAAAATTTCGTGTACATATCATAAAGAAGTGCATAGTGATTATTTTTGAAATCTAGATTCAAATTGTCATATGGATAAGAAACTGAGTTTAAATATAGCTTAATATTCGCTAAATTGCAACTATCAAAATGACTACTATTTTTATCTTTCAAATTTTTTCGATTTGTTTGGAAAGCAACAATAACAAATCTTGGTTTTTCCAATTGAGTTGATGATTTAATTGACCAAATTTGCTTTTTTGCTGAAGGAAGAATTGGATATTCATATAAATCCCAAGAACGGAATGGACATTTCAAGAAATGATTTGAGTTGACAATTTTCAATAATCTCAATCTATATTCGTCATTAACATATATATGAGGAACACGCCATTGAATTTTGTTCAGAATAAATTTCAAATTTTCTGTACAAATATATGCATTATTATCATTTCTGGCTCTAATTAACACCAATTCTTGTCTAACATTCACCAATATTCTATTATTATCTTCACAAAATCCAAGCAACATTTTCAGTGGAACACATATATTAAAATTACCATTTTCATCTAGAATGTTTATATTGAGTCCCCAACCAGCATTTTCAAGATTATCACTTTCAAATTTATTTAATGAAGCATATGCTTTCAAAGTTGAGCTAATTCCAATATTTTTCGTCTTATCAACTTCAAAACTATTCATTGAATATTTAATTTCATCAAATAAAAATGCAATTCCATTATTTGTTATTTTTGCATCCACAGGAGGCTTACTACCATCTTCTTTTAATAGTTTACCTTCAATATAAAGAAAACTTTGACTAGGCAACGTATAGATATCTTGCTGTTGGATTTGAATTCGTATTTCATCACAATTATTAAATGCTGATGCAATAATAGGTTGATGATTATGTATTTCAACACGTGTTATTGCATCATTGAAAGTAACACCAGATGTAATATCTAAAATATTATTCATTGTTTTTGTTTTAGTTTTTGATCTCTTTTTAGTTTTAAACCGAGTGATTTCAAGAAATTTTTATTTTCTCTTGTTAACACTTTTATAGTTGATGGTGAACTGATTCTTTTCGTTGTTGTTTGCATTCTTCTATAACTAATACCCATTTTATAAAATTTTTTTCAAATGTAATCTAATAGTTATTGTTTCACCACGAAAATTTATTTGTTTCCTTTCTTGATCAACAATATTTACAGTTATATTGTTTATGGTTTGAGTGTTCACTGGTAAATAAATCACATTTGAAGGAACCTCATTGATTTTATACCCAGGCTCTACTGTTGGATAGAACTCATGTAAAATATGCATGGGTAATCCATTCTTATACGATCCAGTCACAATATTACATTCAATTAATATAGCATTCACCTTAACTATGTTGACAGGTAGATCACTTTCATGAACAACATTCCTTTCTAATATTCGCTTTTTAAACCCCAATAAAGATCCAATTGAATCATCTTTTGTGAAATCAATATCAACAGTACTCCTAAGCTCACATTTTAAAGTGTTAGTATTTGGTTTTAAACTTATGAAATTACGTGCAACATTTTTCTCTCTTTCTATTCTATTGGTATAAAGTTTCTCCTCGAAATCGTAATCATAATTTGGATCTCCTAATTCTTTTTTCAATATATTATTAATATTCTCAATTTCATATGACCCAACTGGAATAGATATTACTTGAAAATCTGTATTTGTACTTGAATTGGTTTTATAATGAAATTTATTATTTGTTGTATCAATATTTGGTATTGAATGATATGATTCAAAGTTGATCAATCCAATTACATAATCACTGCTCTTCAAATCAATTGGTGGAAAGAAGTCTGCACTTAGTGTAGACGTATTTCCACTAAGTGTAATTGTTATCGACTCCATTTCTATACTGATGTATTCAACAATTATTTTGTGGATTTTATAAGGAATTTCAAACACAAATGACCACAATTGAAAGAATTGAATTTTTGATAGCGCTTATAATTGAATGTGATGTTAGCCTTGTTTCCAAAATATTCGATTAATTCTATTGGTGGAGCTAAATTTCCAAAACTGTCAAAGTACTCAACGTTTTCACCTTTTTTTATATATGAAACCCAATGTGTACCAGCTCTTGCAAAGGAATCGAGATTAATAACTGCTGACTCATTTTTTAATGGTCTTTTAGGTAATGTATCACGCATATATACACCTCGGAAATATTTTATTTTATGAGCACGAGCAAATTTGATTATATCATCAGTGTTTAATGGCCTTTTTGGCAATTTCTTTTCTTTGTTTTTTTTCGTTTTTTTTTAATTCCCGCACCATGCTTATGAGGTTTTAAATATAAACCACTACCTAGGGCTTTTTTTACACCATATGAAGCAGCACCACTTGCAGCACCAGCAATTAAAGCCTTTCCAATTAATGGAATTAGTGCTGCTACAGGTAAAAATCCACCATATTTTTTTGGTGTTTTCAGTACTCGCTGATTCTTTGATTTTTTCGTTTTTTTTTTTATACCCATACCAAGTTTTTGTTTAGCTTTCATAGAGTTTGTTATTGTCCAAGCAGCAACTCGTTCACCAAAACTTGAATTTTTCGATTTTACTCTATTCCACGCTCTTTCTTCTAATATTTTATCAGCTTTATGTCTATCTTCCAAATTATTGCTTTGGGAATATGAAATATCGTGTTCACGACATGCAGCATCCAATGGATTTATACCCGTATCACCTCTTTTCAATCTCTTATCTAATTTAGTTCCTGGACCACAAAATTGATAACCTGGTATGTGCAATTCAATAGGTAATGAGTTAATTGCCTTATTAAGTAAACCTTTACCAGCTCTGTGATATGTTAACATTGAATAATTTTTTAGTACTGACCTTATTTGTATATATACAACAGCTTTTATATAAAAGATTAGTAGTAATCATGGAATTCATTAAGCAGAAAGAGCATCTTTCAGTTCACAATTTTGATGCTATACAAACTAATTCTCACTTGAAAAAACATAGCAAACTTTTACCTAATAGTATAAGAAGTATTATTGTGGGTCCTAGTAATTGTGGAAAGACTAATATTCTTCTTAGTCTTCTTACACATCCAAATGGATTGAAATTCAAAAATATTTATGTATACTCTAAGTCTTCACAACAACCAAAATATAAATTTCTAGAAAAATGTGTTTCTAGAGTAAAGGGTATGAAATATTTCTCCTATAATGTGGATACTGAAATTTTAAAACCAAATGAAGCGCGATCCTATTCAATAATTGTTTTTGATGATATTGCATGTGATAAACAAGATTGTATGCGTGATTATTTTAGTATGGGTAGACATAATGAGATTGATTGTTTTTATCTTTCACAATCATATGCAAAAATACCAAAACATTTGATTAGAGATAATGCAAATTTTATCATCATATTTAAACAAGATGAAACCAATTTACATCATATATATGATGATCATGTAAATAGTGATATGACATTTAATAAATTTAAAGAATTCTGTATAAAATGTTGGGATAGTAAATATGGATTCGCAGTTATAGATAAGGATAGTGAGCAAGAAGGTCGATATCGCAAAGAATTGGATACATTTCTTAATCTCAAATCCATCTAGGAGTTTACTATAATGGATAATAAAAAAACGCTCCACGAAATAATTAAAGTGAGTAAAGTGCTCAAACAAAAGTTCAATTCATTGAAACATAATAAAATGAATAGTGATATTATGTTACAAGAAACATTTAAACCTATAACACAACCACTTCAAGAACTAGTGAATAATACAAAATATGAAATAAATAGTGAAAACACTATAGCAAAAGAAATACCCTCAAATTCAAAGAAAATAAGGATACATAAAAAAAAATTGAAACAGCATCCAATTCCAAAATTAGAATTTGATACACCAACAAGTTCTGCTAAAGTGGAAGTGAATGAAAGCAGTGACAATGAGGAAGTATTTGAAAGCACACCTCAAATGTCACCAACTTCAGTTGCTAGAGGTATTTTGAATACTCCTCAAGGGCAAACCGAAATGGAATCCCTAAAGCTAAAATTTGGAGACTTGGCTAGTGAATATCTTCTGAAATTTTTGAATAAAGATAAGGATTTGGATACTATTTATGCAATAAAATATATAGAAGATCGTGATAAATTTATATTGGGTAAAAAAGAGATAGAAATAGATAAAAATGATATAATAATTGATGATCAAGTATATAATGGAACAAAAGGACTTTATGAACTCATATTCATGAAAAATCCTGAACATTATACTGCGGAAGATGTAAACGAATATTTAAGAATTTTAAATCATACACAAGCACATAAGCAATCAAATAATATGTTGAAAAGATCCACTTATCCAAAATATTTCAAAATAATTAAACCGTTTTCAAGTGAAAAAAAAGGGTTTCGAGCTTCAACAAGAAAAAAAGTGCAAACCAAAAAATATTCACCTACAGGTTTTGGAGTTTTACCATTCAACATGAAATTCTCCAATTATAAACGCGAGTATGTCTATTGGGATAATGCAAAACGAATTGGTTAATAGATTACAATTATTATTAGCATCCAAACAGAGTGGACACACAAATCATGATAATGAAATTATGTCAATACTTGAAGAATTGAGAGAATGTAATATAATAGAATGAATTCACTTCAAAAATGAACATTATTATATCTGCTGTCAAGAGAAGAAGCTTTTATTTTAACTTAGAGAGATTGAGAACTATTAATTATGTCGGTAGATAAATTTGGTAGACGATTTTCAAAGAGAAAAAGAAATGAGTCAAATAATTCAATATTAAGGTATGATATTTATGGAAATATAGATTTAAATGGAAGACAATTTTCAAATATTGGGAAAATACATGATTCGAGTGATATTATAACGAAGAAATATTTGGATGAGCGTATTAAAGACGTAGAAAAAACTATCAACAATAAAATCATAGTGATACAACATAAAATAAATGAATTAAAAAATGTAGTTAAAGATAAAATTGAGGAAGAAGTGTATAGAAATAATAGAACAATTGGCAAAGATGAAAGTGATTTGATAGAAGATAATTCATCCAATTTTAAACAAAAACAGCAATTAGAGGCTTTGGATAAACTACGTGAAAATTTGAAGAAACTACAAACGATCGACTCGAAAGAGTCTTTAAACAAAATATATGAAGATTCTAAAGAGCATTAAGTTGAAGCTGTGAAACTAATTCAAAAAGAAGACTTTCACCAAAGTAAAAAAAATTATTAAATTTTTTTGATGTATAAAAAAAAAATGGAGATAAGGAGAAATGGAGATAGATGTTATTATAAAAGCAATGTGATGAATATGAGATGCCTCATTTATTTGAAATGAAAGTTCAAGCAATATCTTCGAATAAACAATATAGAGAAGATTTAAGATTTTATAGAATTGTGTATTTTCTTTCAGTGAAATACCTGCAGGTAGTCATATTAAGTTATATGGATTTATAATCTAGAAAAATTGTCTCTAAGAATAGAACTATACAAAAAATGTCAAAAAAAACTATAGTGGATGAACTACATAAACCAGCCCGAAGGAATTATGTTAGACGTCGAGTTATAACTCGAGATATTGATGATTTGTGGCAAGCTGATTTAGTGGAAATGATTCCTTATGCAAGAGAAAATAGTGGTAATAAATATATGTTGACAGTGATTGATGTTTTTTCTAAATACGCTTGGGCTAAACCTATCAAAACAAAATCTGCTGATGCAATAGTAAATGCTTTTGAAAATATTCTTCAACAAAATAGACGACCTTTAAATCTACAAACTGATCATGGAAAAGAATTTTATAATAAAAAGTTTGAGAAAATGACTCAAAGTTATAATATTAATCATTATTCAACATATAGTAATTTAAAAGCAAGTGTTGTCGAGAGATTCAATCGAACTTTGAAGAATAATATGTATCGTGAGTTTAGCTATCGTGGTTCACATAGATGGATAAATATTCTACCGAAATTAATCAACTCTTATAATAATACAAAACATAGCACAATAAAAATGACTCCAAATAGTGTTAATAATAAAAATAAAAAATATTTATTGGATACAGTTTATAATAATATAAAAATAAGAGGTCGAGGTAAATTGATGGTTGGTGATTCTGTTAGAGTATCCAAATTGAAAAATGTTCTTGAAAAAGGTTACACACCCAACTGGTCAACTGAAATTTTTACTATTTCAAAAATAAATTTAACAAACCCAATAACATACAGGTTAAAAGATTATCAAGATAAATCAATCGCAGGTGGATTTTATGAGGAAGAACTCCAAAAAACTAAACATCCAAATATTTATTTAGTTGAGAAAGTTTTGAAGAAAAAAGGTTCACAAGTATATGTAAAATGGTTAGGGTTTGACTCATCACATAATTCATGGATACATAAAGACAATGTTTTATAGTGTGAGCATCTAATTACTATTGTAAATTTTTTCCCTCATATATTACATTAAAAAAATTAATCTATTATAATAATATTATTACACTCCTGACTATTGTTTTCTTCACAAATAGAATAGTGCCCCCAAGGTAATGTATCTGTGTTCCCTTCTAATAAGTATCGCTTATCATCATCTGCATTTAAAGTGAGTTTATTAATTTCAACTGAAAAAATGTTATGATTTCTTGATATGATATTGTTTTGTGTGCGATATAACTTTTTATTCTGGAATAATGCATTCTTATAATCATCTATAGTCAATGTTCTAGTAACGTTAGTGGATATTCCTTTTACTTTAGAAAATGATTCGTTGTTTTCCAGTCTATATGAATACATTTTGGATTTAAGCCCTGCAAATTCGCTCATAATTTTTCCACCATTTTCATCCTTAAACAATCCAACAATTTTTGCATTTGCCTGAGGTATTCCATAGTGATTATCTTTAGAATAGTTTGAAGTATCAAATCGGTGCAAATCTTCTCTTATAATTTTATAGGGATTTTCAGTGAAGCGATAAATTAGTGAGTCAGTATCTTGATATAATAATTTAGGTTTTTGAAATTTTTTATGTACGTAATTATAGTGAAAATCATACATAAGTACCTTACTTAGATCAAGAATTATCATGCCAATATAAATGGGTCTGTTAAATTTTATTGATAACTTATTAAATTCCATGGATACCAAATTTTCAGAAAAAGGAATAATTTTTTTCAAATTTGGTTTTATCACCATTTTTCGAGCCCCATAACGTCCATCCCATTGTGTTTTAAGTTTTATATCTCTGTGATTCCGGATATTCTCCATACTTTTGCCAAAAATTGCATTATTATTCAATTTAAATCGATCTCTTTCAAAATTATTTTTGGCGTTCTTCCTAAACTCTGTATTTAAATCAATATAGCTTTTTAGCCACAATGATTGATTGAATCTGATAGCTCTATGTATTTTTGTTAATTTCATACCAAATGTTAAAGCTTGTTGTAAATTTTGATAATGAATAATATATTTTACTTTATTATTAAGAGTTGTCATTAATTTCGTTATATTGGAGTTCTTAGGTTTCTCATGCTCACAACATAATGGGAAATCTTTATGGAGATCATGTAAATGTCTTGGATACTCTAAATCCACTTCTAATACATAACCAATTAAACTATATTTTGATATATTCATCACATTAAGCTCTGATATATCTTTTTGTGATAACCATTCAAACCCACCATAGGGTAGACATTGCGTCATAGCCCATCCATATAAATTGCAGGCATCAAAATACATTAAATAAGCCTCTTGTTCTGTTGCACAATATGTAGACATAAATTTATTGTTTGATTTTGCGTAGCGATTACTGCATTGACAAATTCCTCCTCTGATTCCTTGCTCAAAGAAGAGAATCATATCAATATCAGTTAGCAATTGTAAATTTACTCTTGTCAGCTTCAACATAGCATCCCATGCAAACCCTACAAAAAAGTAGTTATAAAAAGTTGTATTATGATTTTTTTTTATATTATACCTGGTGTTGTGAAATAATGAGCAGGATCTAAATTATAGGCTTTCAGACTAACATTTCGAAAGTTTTCGAATATATCAGCTAGAAGTATAACGTCTGTTTGAAGATATAACTCTAGATAATCCCCCAAAGTATCTAAATTGAAAGTATTCCATATTTTTTGAGCATGTTCATAGTCTTTAGCGCTAATATTCTCATTTTTCAATCTTGAGAAAAAAAGCTCTTTCGGAGGTAATACTGTTTCTTCCATTCGATCCCACGAGTTCATATAATCATATGGGAAAACACCTTTTCTCAATAATAAATCGTTTTTGACTTTATTTGGATAGTACTTATTCATTATTTTGAAGTCTTCTTTGTCTAAATATGTGACTAGCTTTTCTAGTGAACTATTCATAAATCTACAAGCATAAAAAAAATCTAAATGAGAAAGCTTTTTTTTTCTAATGGATTATTTGATATTTATAAGAAGTTAACTTACTGCAAAGAATCTAAGAAACGAATCTGCATTTTCCCAACTGCTAATGAGAATGAAATATATTTTTCACTATTATTTGGAATTATTGTTATTTGCTCTCCATCAACTCCGAATTCTTTTACTATTAAATGGCTATCATATCCACTCAAATTGTGGAAAAAAATTGGGATATATTTTGGTAGTTTATAATTCAAGTTGCAGCTTGCATGGGCCGCACCTCTGTACAAACCTAAAGTTGTTTGAGGAAGTGTGAGATCTTTTTTTATATTTTATTGATGAAAAAATAAAATACCTGTGAGGTGACAGTGATCTTTAACTTTTTCTTCCGATTCGATAAACTTCTCCTCACAAATATGACAAAATGTTGCATCATCAAAATCTGTCCAATTCTCATTACTCATTTCAAGAGGAATCTCATTCTCATAGAATGTCTCAACTATTTTTACCACATTTTTCAATCTATCAATAAACCATTTTTGCTGCTTTAGGTCCGCGATATGATTCAAAAAATGATAAAGAATCATTATATGAACATACAACTTTGTAGGCAACTGCACATGCTATGTGATTTTGATATTCAAATGTATATGATTTACTAGTGTTTGGTTGACAAGTGTGAATGGGTATTGTTAAGCATTCAAAGTCTGCATAAACTACAAATGGATGTCTTTCTTTTCTAGAATAATTTTTGAATTTCACCCACATTTCTGTTTCTGTTGGTATTTCAATTTTAACAGCATCCATTTTGCAACAATAACTTTCATGATTTTCTAATAGACATTCACTCGAAAAGTATTGTAAACATCTATCACATATGTAACATTTATGTCCATAATTAGACAGTTGACTTGATAAAAGACGGGATAATGATTTGATCCAAGCATAATGCCCATTCTCTTCTTTTATCCAAAAAAGTAAGTTGACATGTCGTTCAACCTTTTTATGTGTGTAATGTAAGGGGCCGTTAATTGTATATCTTTTATCTATAGTATTATATTCTATTCCATAAACATTAATTGATATATTATTTTTTTTTTCGAATTTGATTATCTCACATAGTGGAGTTGGAAATTGAATATCAGATAAATTGAATATTTCACTATGATTTTGAGGATATGAACTAACACGATCTGAATGACTATCAGCGGGGAACATAGCCGATAAAAGTGCCCAAATAAAACACTTATTATCACTATTTTTTACATTTATCACAGCTTTCCGGTTTTTGATAGATTCGGGAAGATCGATATATGTTGATCCTCCAGAATTTGTTGCATCATACTTGCTAATATTAACCTAGAGAATTTTGTTTTTTTAAGAAAAAAAAATGTAAGAATTTTCTTGAAACTTACTCTTAAGTTTAATATTCTACTTAGGGCTTTTCCACTATCCCGCTCTTGAAACTCTGACATATGAGTCAATATGACACTTCTTACATTCTGATCAAACCAAATAGTAAAGTCGTCAGACAATGTTATGGGCATCATTCTTGAGTTATGATAAATTAAGATTTCTTTTAAAATACCTTGTTTTTCAAGTACATATTCACAACACAGCTCACAGTTTATCTTCACTGGGGATCGGTATTCATAAATGAATTGTCCCACTTTCTCCAGCAATATGAATAAGCATTGATCCAAAAATGCCCCAGGGTCGATAATATCATCTGTATTCGTGATTTTCCCACAATGAATACGATTTTTGAATGATGAGGTTAGAACTTCCCAAACAGCCATTTCTGAAACTATAGTTACTATAACACCTATTACTATATATATATTCTTATTGAATATGTGTTTTTTTGATTTTTGGTAAGTCAATGAGCAATGTTATTACCTTCAAGTTACTCTCTGCAATTCACGAATAATAAAAGTCCGTTTCACAAGTTTTTTAATAAGAAGATAATTGTGTGTTAAATATTATTTATATGAATGCGCATTCTATTTTTTCTCCAATGTCAATCAATGATATATTTCTGATAAGAATATTTCATGTGTTGCATAATTTTTTATTTGCATATGGTTTCATTGCATTTTTTTAATTTTGATATATTTTTTATAGAATTTTTTTCCAATGTCAATCAATGATATATTTCTGATAAGAATATTTCATGTGTTGCATAATTTTTTATTTGCATATGGTTTCATTGCATTTTTTCAAATTTTGATATATTTTTTATAGAAAAAAAAACATTCTTCTCACTATAAATATGGGAATACACAATTAATACATATCAGTCCATCATAATAGACTCTCAAGTCAACCTAAAATACGTAAGTTTGTTTCTCTTTATAATTTCTTATATTAATATTAAGATATATTTTTTATTCTCAGTAAGAAAGCAAAACAAGAACAAAAAATAGAAAAAAAACAAAAAATGAGTAAACTAGACTTTTTTAATGCACTGGGGTCTTCAGATGCTCAAGTGCCAACTATAAACATCGGTAAACTGGATGAAAATAAAAAATATCAAATAAAAAAAGCTGATATAATCAATACCAGATATGGACCAAAACTAATCGTAACAACGAGGGAATTCAAAGTTTTTTTCCCAAATAATTTTGCAACTTTGAGTGATGTTCAAAGAAGTGAATTAATTAATGTTTATTTTCACATTGAAAAAGTGAATGACATTGTTGTGAATATTCGTTTTACAGAAAGTTAATAACGTAGATTCAATTTTTTATTCTTATTTCCATTTGTTAGCAGAAAAAAAAATAATAATCATTAATTAATTTTTTTTCATTCTTCATATTAAAAGCCAAATATTTTGTTGGAAATGTCACCTAATGTATCATATATTTTCAGACAATTTGATGAAATTTGTGAATCAATACCTTCCCTAATAAATACTGATCTTACAGCTAATATGGCGAATGAGATAGCATTAGGTTGGGAGAGCACATCTTCATCATCGTCAGATGACGAGTATAATGAAGTGTCAACTGCTTGGGATTATTATGCAATTAATCCTACACAAATTGAAAATTTAAATATGGAAAATGTTCTACAATTTTGTTTTAATAATGAAAATCATATCAATTTGAAATACAGATTATGGTTATTACCAGAAATACAACCTCACTATTGGTATATGAGACGTCTTTGTGAAAATTGTACTCATATATTACTAGATGACCCCGATTTTCCAGTATTTACTTTTTCTACGTTTACAAATATTGAAAATATCATATCAGGAATGTACTACTGTTCGAATATAAAACAAGAACATAGCATCAAATTAGACAGTGAAATATATTCGTTACTCTGCGATACTGATAACTATTACTGTTATCTATGTTTAGATCAATTATTTATATGGAATTCAAGTATAGCTTGTAGTTATTGTATAGAGTAGTTTTTAAAAAAATTCATTGAAATGTATAAATAAATTGTAAATTCCCCAAAAAAAAAATAAAATTGTACTCACCTAATTCTTCTTGTCAAACTCATCCAAAACAATTTTCTCTTGGTTTTTTTGAAGCATCAAAATCCAGGACAAAGAACTTATTTTAGTTGAATACCAATATCCAGTTGAAAAACCTCTAAAAAAGAATAATTATGCTCTAATACATACTATAACGTTGAAGTAAATTATACGACTTCTCAAGAAAAAATCTTGGCGGGGAACTATGAACAAGCACATTTCACATTTCACAATCTCGAACACAACTAACTTTAAATTACAAAGCGAGACACTCACACTTCTCTTGGGTTTTTCACCCCCATTCAAAGAATCCACACTCAAGAATGTTGCCTCTAGCTACCTGCTAGGGGTGAGGATACATCCGCCAAACTACAATAGCAATATTCCAGTGGTTCTCAAATTTTTCCAGTCAATTCGATCGACTTAAAAACTCGTCATTTTCTGATTAGTGTAATATTAAATATTATGCAAAACATATTTTAATTCTTATTGATAAATACTATAAACGAAAATAATGAATCATATGCGACAATTGACTTCTTCAGAAAATAATTTATTTTAAGACTCACAAGACAAGTAAATGATGCCAACTATCTCATTCCCAAGGAAAGCACGTAGTACATTTTACTTGTTCAATCTAGTTTATTTATATCAATGTCAAAGGTTATCATCTGAGATTTAGAATTATACAGAGTATTTGAAATAAAAGAATACAGAGTGTTTAAAATTAAAGAATATGTATGTATGAATGAATAAAACATTTGAAAACATTTGATGTGTTTTTTCAATTGTTTTTGAGGTGTTTCATCAGTCTCTTGTTTATATCATTCACCAATGTATAGTAAAAAATTCAATAAATGATTAATATATAATTTATTATCTACAAAAAAAGGAAAGAATCTAAGAATACAAAACTTAATAAAAATATATCTAGAATATAAAAAAAACTAATGCTAATTACTTATACTAATGCTCCCTCCCGTCAACTAGAGATAGGAGCTCTAGATGAAATGAGATCTATAAATAAAAAAAAATAAAACATTAAATCAAAAAACTCTCAAAAAAGAATTAAAAAATATACCTTTTACACTGGCGAACAATAATATCTTCTATTGAGCTTCGCCAGCTCAAAGACCCCGCTCAACCCTTCGATTGGCCCCCTATATACTCTAACAGCTTGAGGGGGCGCAACCTCAAGGTAGATCTCATCAAAGTTCCTATCCTGAAAAAACACAATTTTTAATTTTTTTGATGAAAAAGAAAATCATTAAAATTTCATTGACTTACTCTAAGATGAATCACTATGAATGCTTGGGTCTTCATGGCCCTATTCATTCTTTCTTGAATTTCTAAAAAATGTGATAAAATAGTATATTGTGTGGCTAGGGACGAAACAAGACGATTTCAGCTGAAAGTGAGCGTTGCTTGTCCGAGCGAAGCGAGGGCCGGCATTACCCTCGGCTGAAATCGTGTTTTTGTCCCGTGCCACACACTGTATTTTTCATAATACCTGCATTGAAACTTTCCACATTACAAATTTGTCATAACAAAGTAAATATTTTTCTTTTGATTTTGCAGGTAACAAGTCGAGAGTAGCTGCTTGTGCTTCATCAATAGGATGTTGCAGTGTACTTAAAATTGTCGTATTAATACTTTTTCTCTTGAAACTACTCGTCTTTTTAATTTAATTTACAGTTCCGAATACAACAACTGTCAAATTAACTGAGGTTATATGATTTTCATTTAGAGATTGATAATAAACAAATGCGACTCTGCCAGGGATAAAACGATGTAAAAAATTGATTGAGCGGGCAGAAACAAGCTTGTTTTTCCCCTCGGGCAGAAACAAGTCTGTTCCTGCCCGGCTACACTCGCATTTGTCTGCAATTGTCTTGTTTCGACTGACAAAACAGGCGTTGAAACGCGTTGTTTCAATGCAGGTATTATGAAAACACATTTATATAAATATTACAATCAAATAAAACATTTAATACTTACGGTCCATTTTTTCTGCTCTGCTTAAAAAATTTTTTTGATTTAAACTGATATAATAAAATGACTTTTCGTTCAATTGAGCTTTTTAAAGTATATACCCCACCACTAATCAAAAATCTTCATGGTCCACTTGCGAATACTAAGTTGTGCAAATTTCTTCATGTAATATAAAAAAAAATCGTTGATAACCCCATGAAAAAAATGGAAAAAACGTGATACAAATTTACTTATCGAAAATAATTAATCCAAAGTCTCAAATTTATGATCAAAGGAGTGGAATATTTATGCAGATAAAACATTGCATCCGTTAATTATTGTGAAACAAAAATAATTAATCCAAAGTCTAAAGTTTATGATTTGAGGAGTGGAATATTTATGCGGATAAAACATTGCATCACTCAATTATTGTGAATCAATTGCAAAAATTGGTTAATAGAATATTCTGATTTTTTTTTTTTTTCCCTACTAGCTAATTTATTGAATGATAAATTGCGCTACTCATAATATAAAGCTCGATCTTAATATTTACTTCAATATGTAGTTCGTCTAGTGAATAATAGATAGCGTCACACACAAGAATAGAAATCTTTTTTATTAAACGCTAGTTAGTTTATTGAATAATAGGTGACACCATTCGTCACACAACTCAAAGAGATGGCGTTACTGGTAAATGTATAAATAACGTCACAGAGATTTTTTTATCCACGTCAATTAGTAGTTCATTTACTAGAAAAAAGATAGCGCCACACACAAAAAAGAAATCTCTGCATTTAACGTTAGTTGACGTTATTATTGTCATTCATGGTACAGAGATCTATCACATCAATTAGTAGTTCATCTAGTGGATAATAGATGGCGCCACACGCAAAAAGAGAAAAATAGAAATCTTCTCCATTCAACGCTAGTTAGTCTGTTGGATGATAGGTGGCGCCACTCACCACTGCTCAAGAGATGGCGCCACTCGTAAATGTTCTGATAACGTCACCGCTGTTTAGATAACGTCACTGCTCGCGTTATCTTTGAAATCTTAGATCGTTATCTGGTCCAGAATCGGTGTTACATCACTACTCTCTTCTCCCAAACATTACTTTGGATCCTTGCCCACATTTCTGATGCCGAGGATGATGAATACATCAATATTATTATCTCTATACTGATTTTTCTTATTCTTCATGAATTAGCCTCATCAATAATATGGAATTAAAAGACATCTGCGATGATCACCAAGGACAAAAGCTTTGATGAAATCTATCCAAAATAAGTTTTTATGAATAATGTCCTTACAGTATTTCAGTAGCATCAATGTCAGCTATCAGCTGGATGTGTCACAGATTGTTATTTCTGCTCAACTTTCTATGTCGACATTTCCTACAAGAGTTTAGATAGTATGAATTTTCTGAATGAGCAAGTAATGCAGATCAATATTCTGACACTTCTAGCGCCCATTGACTAAAGACAACTCTTTGGGGAGGAAGTAAATGTTGCAGGCAACATTTAGCCACATCTATTATTCGTCTAGAGCTCATACTTCATTTTTACTGTTATACTTCATTCTACCAGTCAATAAGTGAACCAGTTCCTTACACACTGTAAGCTCATCCGCACTGTTTCAAGTATCTAATCAGAACGGATGATCAAAATCGTTTTTTTCTTATATATTCTAAGTACAAGGAAGTATTGTGAGACCAACAAAATTCACCCATCGTGATTTTGATGGAAATATCCTTCTTAAGCCCCTGAATCAATTTTTTCGGCTTGATGTCGGTACGTATGTTCGTGCAATCGTGCGTAACTGGCAAATCTCAAAACTGGTTATACGTATAATGTTGAAATTCTGTATTTGAGACTTGTATATGGTTTAGTTGTGCCACGGCGGACTCTATTTACCAGGCGGGAGTGTGATCCCCACTACCACAGCATTCGCATGACGTCAGTAGGCTGGTTTTTACACAGTTTCATGCGATGTAATAGTATTAAATTTGTATTTTAGAACTATAATGTTCATGCAGAATAATTATTGACTTACTAACAACAAAAATAACGGTAATTCTCTTGTCTCTGGATATAGTTTTAGAGTAAAACGCTGTAATGCGATAAATGTAACCCAAAATAACAGTTCGCTATCAATGTTTTCATTAACATATATTTTATCAAGTTGCAAAATCACCGACTTATCCTCTTCTTTTGTAAGTCTATTTGCAATTACTCTTAAAAAATGATCATTTCCTATTTTAGAACTTGAAGATATATGAAAAGAAGCTGTAAGTTGGTGTTAATATTTAGGATGTGATTGCATATTAATCATGACCAGATAATCATTTTTGAAGTGTAGCGCTTTTGATTTGAGAAAATAAGACTTATTTGTTCACTCAAGTACAAAGATTGCCCAATTCTTCATCGCCTTCGTTATCAGACATCATTATTTAAATTCTAAATAATAGAATAAGTATTGACAAAATCAGTTTCATTTAACATACATTCTGAAATATCTCTTAATTTGGACAATGTTTCAAGCTCATTTGTAGATAATGGAGTGTTATTATGCTGTAATTCACTCAAACTTACCAGTTTATTTTTGAAGAAATACTTTGGGCTCAGATTTCTATCTATTTCAATATAAAAGGAACGACTTACTGCTTTGGAATCCATTTTGTAAATAATAATATCGTCATCATTTACTTTTACAAAAATATCGCAATTTATAGTTTTGACAAATTCAGGTACTTTTTCAAGCAGTAAGTCAGAATTTTGAGCTCTATGTTCCATTTGTTGTATTTCTAATATCTTATTAGTTCTTTCTTGTTCTTTTTTTTCATTTCAAAATTTCGTTCCACAAAGATTTTTTTTTAGTATTTGATTTTATATTTAAATGATGAGGAAGTCCAGGAAAGATAGTTTGAAACGGATTAGGTTTCAAACGCGGTTTATCGTAATAAAAAGTCCTAATTTCTCCTGGATATTTGTATGTATTTGTAAAGCTAGTTGCAATGCAATCTTCAGAAGAATGTTTAATGCGAATCTCCGACGTTGCGGTTAGTGTCCAGCTTTTACGCGGAATGCATTTTATCTATTTATCAAATAAATCTTCGGAAATTCAAATGTAGCTACATTTTCTTCTGTACTATCATAATTGCTTTTACAAGCTGGGACACAACATTTGCGAAGTATGTTTAAATTGAATAATATGTATATATTTAGGTAGGTATTCAAAATATTAGAAGAAAATCTACTTCGAATCACGAAGTCATCAAGTCTACTACTATCGCTGGCTCGCTCACAAAGCCTACTGACGTCACGCTCCCCTCCATCACACTCCCGCCTGGTAAATAGAGTCCGCCGTGGTTGTGCACATCGCATTATGGTTCCAATCGTCTGTACCGGAAGTGCACTTTACTTGAAACTTTTTTCAAATTTTTCTAATAAATCCAGAATGATCAACCGTAAGATGTTGAAATTCAGTATTTGAACTTGATGTTGTATTAAAATGGTTATATGCTATTTTTGTATGAATCGGCCAAGCCAGAAGTGCACTTTACTTGAATTTTTTTGAATTTTTTGCATAAATCTAGAATGATCAGCCATAGCATATTGAAATTTGGTGTTTGAATTTGTTGTAGCATCAAAATAGTCATCTACTATTTTTATATCAATCGGCTGAGCCGAAAGTGCAGTTTATATGTATAACAGACATTCAGAATCAGTTTAATTGAAATGATAAGGTAAGTAATGATAATCTGCTGTCAATTTTTTGATTTTGTCTGACATTGTGCATGTCAATATATTATTTAAATTATATTAATTTATCAAAATCTGAAGTGACAGAAAACTTCATTGAATGAATTTGTGTATATATCAAATGATGTACAAGTCAGATTCTTGTTTTTCTGGGATAGAATTTTTTATTTGAACCAATATCTGAATTATGGCTCCAACGGATATCTTTTCACATTGTTAACAATAAGATCTATTCTATTTAGATTATCTTGCAGATTCTTCATCATCTACTCATCAATCCAAGTGCTAGTCCAGTGAGTACTACCTTCTTTTCAACAGTGTTATACAGTAAGTAAAAACGATTCAGTCAAATATAATGGCTATCCATGTAAGAATTACTTGAAACCAAGTTTAATTGATGGCTTATAACCTTTTGGCAAGCGAGCATATATTTAACGAGGCCCATGAATGAAACGAATGTATAATGCCAATTACGAAGCTCCGCATTTTTGATTATTCTCTCCAAAACTATGTTAATATTCGCAAAATTTGATTGTGGCTTGATGTACCTATGATTATTGATGCAATAATCAAACTATGCATATATCATCCAGTCACAAGCTGATATACAAAATGATGCTTGACGCACTGAATGTTCAATGAATTATAAATAAATGTTATTTTTTATATAAATGACCATTCGATTAAAATTTATTGCTGAAGCAATTTACGAAATTGTTAACATTTGTTCGGAAAATTTGACATGATCGGACGCCGAATGTTGATGTCAAGACAAAAAGATTAGATATATTGGAAGTACGAGATAGCGCTATCAATCATCACTTCAATTTCCAGAAGTTGAATCCATATAATAATATTTCTGCTAGAGTGATAATCTCAGTTAATTGGGAATCAATTCAATGCTTCAAGAAACCATCTCTTATCAAGTGTAAGAGCTTTTGTTTGAGAAACTCAAGTTAATATTGACTTAAAATGACGTAAAAATCTTGAATTCAGCCTGAAATTGGCAGTTATTAATAATCGTTAAAAATATTTTGATCCTTCAACATAAATCACATAATTACTTCAGCCTGACTGGATGTTCACATCTTCGTATATGTATTTGTGCATCTGTGTATATGTATTGGTGAGTTTTCCACCCAAGCCAACTCGATGAAAAATGATTTGTTGTTGTTTTGCAATTTATATTATTTACTTTCCATTTACGAGACATCAAAATACAAGATAATGTGATATAAATATAGAAATATGACCGTAGTAAATTATAAATTGTTTTGTTTTGGAAATAATTAATTCTGTACGAACATTCGGATTTGTTAATATCATAAATTTATGTCTGAATTTTCGAGAAAACTTGTTAATTTGTAGGTGGAATTAAAACTGCAGCCCTGGAAGAAAAATGTGTTTAATATGGTGCAGTATAAGAGCAAGTCGTTAGTTTTGTTTAACGTTGAACGAGGACAATATTTGCATAAGATTCAAATATTGAGTGCTTTGTTTCATGTCTTTTTTCGCCTCTGAAAAGACGAGAATCTTTTTCGTAATTAACGTGTTACTTGCAATTCGAATGAATTCTGAATTATTCAACATCCATTGTTCCCTGTGAAGATATAATCTTTGATTTTATATATCTCATGCATCCAGCAGAGAAGAATACATATTCAAGAAATATCAATCGTGTTGTCTAACAATTTCTGGATGTGGCACATGTAGATAACGCTGTGAGATTCAGCCCTGTCAAGTTAGTCCCCCACTTCAAAATTTATAGAAAAATCAATATGGTGTTCGGATGCGCTCTTGATGCGCTCTTATGAGCCACAAATAATTTTCTTTGCGCTAGTCATACCGAGTAGTAATTACGACAATAAATATCGCAATATTCATCATTATTTCAAAAGTACTCCATATGTGCTCTTATGCGCTGCTAATATAAAATTTTGCGCTCGAATGCAATTCGTTTAATCAATATCCAAAATTGGAGGGGCCAACTTGACAATGAACTTTTTTTAAATATTCAATATTTTTTTATTGCAATTAAATCTGAATTCGATGCGCTTTTAGGCGCCTCAAATATTTTGTATGCGCCAGTCATACTGAACAGTAATTAAATTAACAAGTTAGGAGGGGCAGCTTGACGGTAGCCTCCACTTTTGGAAATATCATAATTTTCATTATTGTCACAATAGAACTCCATATGCGCTCTTATGCCCTGCTAATATGAAATTTCACGCTCGCATGCAATTTGTTCGATTGATAATCAATGTGGGAGAGGTCAACATTACAAAAATTTCGTCTCCACTATTTCATATGTTTTAGATTGCAATCAAATTTAAATTCAATGCGCTCTCAAGTGCCACGAATATTTTCTCATGCGCTACTCTGCACTAGCGAAAATCAACTAGGAATTTTCTAGGCGGGCAATTCAAATGCGTATCACTATTCTCGGTACTACCAGCTAAAATTCGATAAGAATATTTCATATAATTACTCCATTCCCTACTCGGAATACCAAATAGACAAATTGCACTCAAGCGCCAAATTTTATATTAGCAGCGCATAAGAGCGCATATGGAGTACTATTGGAATAATAATTTTTGGCCCTGCCTAACTTATTGTCGTGAATACTTCTCAGTATGACTAGCGCGAAAAAATATATTCGTGGCGCTCAAGAGCGCATCAAGAGCGCATCCGAACACCATATTGATTTTTCTATAAATTTTGAAGTGGGGGACCAACTTGACAGAGCCGTTAGATTCAGTAGATTGATAATATTGTACTGAAAGCGCGATTATAAACAATCAAATACAGGTGTCCATTCAAGCTAGTGAACGGTAAACTACAGTAGAAATTTCTATGAGCTGTAAATTAATTGTGATCGATATTGATTTCCTAGGGATCGCCTTCAAAGATATTGAACGCTCGCTAGCTAGCTTGCTCAAATTCACGGTAAGATAAACACAAAAATACGAAATTACTCTTTGATATTTGGAATCGTGAGTAAAAAATCGCGCCTCAATTTTGAATTTCAGATATGTGAAGCATGAACTTGACCTATACTCGACCTGAGCATGACCCATACTCGACTAATTCTGAGCCTTAACCAAACTCAACCTACCTGAATACGACTTGGCTTGTGCATGAACTAAACTAGAACTGACTTGTATTTGATCTGAACTCAATCCAAGTTGGCCTATGGATATTTTGGCCAATACCGGCTGTATCTTTTCCTATTTCCAAGGTGGCAGTAGGAAACTAAAAAAGGTAATGTTTCTTTACTATTTGGTAGCAAAAACTTAATGTACTGCTGATTGACACTAAATTCAAGTATTGGAATATCCTACCTTGAAAGTGAAGACCCAGGCTAGCTATTAATAAGGGCACTAGAAATATTCTACCTAAAAAATAGGAAATGGGCGCCACTCCCAGGAAATGATCAAAGGAGAAAAAGGTACTATTCTGGGAGACAATAGCGACAGCAAAAAGAAATGAAGCATAGACGTCGAAATCAATTATAAATAAAATTATTATTAATTTCAAGCAAAGAATTCCAAAAATTATAATTAAAAAAATTTGTAACTTACGAAAATGATTAAGGCTATTATACAAAAAAATCTCACTGCAACAGCCAAAAGGGAACTGGAGAGCACGTCACAGACGTTCAAAATTACGTTACAAAAACTAGCTAAATATCCTCTTCAGGCGGAACTCAGGACTAGTATCGGCAGAGAAGATAGATGTCGAATTGGTAGCCACAAAAACAACGTCAGACAAGGACATTCCCTAAATTTAAGTAAAGTTGATCTTGCGTCTTATAGGGCTTTGATAAATACCCAACGGTCCTTGAAGGTGTTAAGGTTGGCCATGCGCTTGGTCGTCAACTCCAGGAGATATTGATGTTCTTCTTGATTTCGTAGACGTGTTGATGTTTTTCCTAACTTGAAGCTGGCCAAAAACTAGTCTCAAGTGGCCACGGGTTCCTAAGATCCCTAGCAATTTACACTGAAAACAAACCACCCAACCAGTATCCAATTCAACTGAAACAGGAAGTTCCTATAAAAAATTGAAGAGCTCTCTTCAAACGTGAAACGTTAAACTTGAATAAATAAATTTAGATTCAAATTGGAAAACGAATAAACTGTTAATTTAGTAAAAGTTAAATAAAATAATCAGTAAGTTAATTATTTGTCTGATTTTAAATAGTGTACTAAAAATTTACGAAGTAAAAAAAAACTACGCTGAGCATTAAAGAGAAGAAAAACAAAGAAAATACAAAGTCTAGCAGGACAAGAATAAGGATTTATTAGCGACGAGTCGATAAATCTACGAACGTGGTTCGTTACTAAAAAATTGGATCAATATTCACAAACTCGTAGAATTTTCCAGCTTAAAAACGCAAACTAAAGCCCACAACAAAATATTTCAAGCTTTGGAAACCAAAAATCACACAAACAACGTAAGAAACTAAACTACGAGTTGTTGAATGACAAAACCGCAACGCGTTGGATCCCAAATATAGTTAAATTATGTATTATCAACCACTCTCACTAATCATTCATACATCGAACATACTTAGGTGAGGAAAGGTGAAGGAAGGAACGAAGATAGCCACAAATCTCGTAGGTTTTATTACTTCGAGTGTATATATAAAAGAAAAATGGAAGAATCATCCAGATGATGTAAGGGCATTTCTGACAGCTCATGAATGCTTGTTACTTCACAGATTTCGCAAATTACCATCTCTCACTATCACTGAGCTTGAAATCAAGCAGTTTGGGCAAACACAGCAGCTTCCATTTAGTACTAGTTTCAAGTTGACTATTTGATAGGTTATAATTTATGTACAAACTCAAAAATACCTTTTAATCTTCATTGTTTAGTTATTGACTGGCGAGAGGTCAAGTGCTGTACTTTAAAATGATAATTTGATTTTTATCAAAGCTATTTAAAAAAAATACACCAAAAGTAAACAAATTTTCATCCAATAAAAATAATTCATTCTAATAAGCTTCAAATTCGCGTCAAACGAGTCATTGAATGAATCCCGGACAGATTTGACAACTGTACATAATAATAGTGACACCCGCGGCGAAAGCTGTAACTAAATTTTTATCTACTTTAATAAATTTTAGTTGCCATATCCCTAATGTCATAGTTATCTGTGGGCATTGTTTCACTTGAAACAAGTAATTGAATAATTCAATCTTCCACAGTCACTGAGCTTGAATTAAAGCAATTTGTGCAAACCTGCGAAACAGCAGCTCCTATTTAGTACCAGTTTCAAGTCTGTAAATAGTATAGTTGCTGAGAACTCAGCGTCACGCCAGCCAGCCAGACAGCCAAAGTGAATATAATAGCGCTTTTTTTCAAAAAATGGAAGAATCATCAAGATGATGGAAGCGCATTTTTGACAGCTCATGAATGCTTGTTACTTCAGAGATTTCGCAAATTACCATCTCTTACAATTACTGAGCTTGAAATCAAGCAGTTTGGGCAAACTTACAAAACAGCAGCTTCCATTTAGTACTAGTTTCAAGTTGACTATTTAATAAGTACATAATTTATACACGTACAAACTCAAAAATACCTTTTAATCTTCATTGTTTAGTTATTGACTGACAGGAGGTCAAGTGCTGTAGCTTAAAATTATAATTTGATCTTTATCAAAGCTATATAAAAAAAAATACACCAAAAGTGAACAAATTTTCATCCAATAATAATAATTCATTCTAATAAGCTTCAAATTCGCGTCAAACAAGTCATTGAATGAATCCCGGACAGATTTGACAACTGTACATAATAATAGTGACATCCGCGGCGAAAGTTGTAACTAAATTTTCATCTACTTTAATAAATTTTAGTTGCCATATCCCTAATGTCATAGATATCTATGGACATTGTTCCACTTGAAACAAGTAATTGAATAATTCAATTTTCCACAATCACTGAGCTTGAATTAAAGCAATTTGTGCAAACCTACGAAACAGCAGCTTTTATTTAGTACCAGTTTCAAGTCTGTAAATAGTATAGTTGCTGAGATCTCAGCGTCACGCCAGCCAGCCAGCCAGCCAGCCAGCCAGCCAGCCAGCCAGCCAGCCAAAGTGAATATAATAGCGCTTTTTTCGGAAAAATGCGCTAAAAATGCGCTGAAAATCGCGTATCACCGAATCGATATTCACCTGATCGCGTTTGGTAGTAGAAAAAAAAATTAAAATGAAAATACAAAAAGCCGGTAAATTACAAAAAAAAAGGAATGTCTACTCTTCTAGACGGAATAGCATGGTAAACTAGGTAAACATGTGTACACTATCAATAGTAATGCTTATCAATACTAATCTGAATATAAAACATCAGACATAATTAAACGTATCTTCCCGAGGAAGGACAACAAACAATAATAACCTCCTAAAGAGAAAAAGACCAGCTCCTTCGACCGGAACGGCTACTGCCTACGCTATTGTAAAATTTAGAAAATATAAATTTAGAACAAAAATATTAATTTAGTATAAAAAGTTGAAGGTCTTAGAAAGGTTCTGAGCACAAAAAACTAACTTAGAATTAGGGATGAAAGAGATAAATTTGGAAAACAAAAGGTTAACCACGCGGGTCGCCTCAAACGAAATCACTAGCAAAAATCATACTAAATTTCAAATAATGTGAACAAAAATAATAGACAAAATACTTATAAGATCCTAACACTGATTTTAATAGAATAAAATAATCACAAAATTTAGAACAACTAGAAAAATCACAAGACTGCTCAAAACAACCCGTCTGCAACAACGGCTCAGGAACCAAAGAGAGAGAACCAGACGCACATGCTCCCCAAATTAGCGCTCTTCCATTAAGTGTCATTAGCACCTACTAATTTTACAAAATCAGTGCAAATTTGTCATACAGATGGCGACATAGGTATGCAATAAGATAAAAATTGTACAAAAATGACGTGAGACGAAATTTTTGTAACACGGCACGATCTGTACCAGACCTGAATAAGAACCGACTTGTAGTTCATCTAGACTAAGTCCGATTGGACCATGGGAATACAAGCCAAAGCTAGCACGACCTGTATAAGACACAATTTTCAACCGATTTATTCTAATCCACCTAGCTCCAAGTTTGTCAAATGCAAAATCAATTCATATATCCACGATAAGATGGTTCGTTCAGTATTTATAAACTTGCATCAAACTACAAACTTGACGTTATCTTTGACGAATATTTTTTCTTCCAAGTAATTGGTACAATTATGGAAATGGAACCTGCAACAAGACAATAATAATGATTCCTTTCCAGTTGTATCAGCAAGGTGAAGTTGAAAATTATTGCAACATACATATTATCACTTGGCAAAGAGAAAATAAAATACACAAAAGGAGATCGTTTACTCCGACAGTTATCCGCTTGACCCAAAAGTAACGCGATCGACACTAGAGAAACGATATTCGAGCATGACCTAACATAAGTGACAATCAATGAACTTGAAACTCACTTATTGATCGGATCAGGCTATTAATTTCGGATAGAAGTACACATGTCTAATTACAGCCACCGTACAGGCGCTATTTCGGTATCATTGTGTGAGTGACAGCAGCGATCTCCACATATTTGAGAACAACGAGAGAATTTATTCAGCTTCCGAAATCACGTTATCGCAGCAACAGCAATTCTGTGAACTGAAATTTTTATTGCCAATAACTTTTTTTTGTGCAATCTGAATATCTGGGAAATAGTATGGTTGATATGAACGATAATTCATTCATTTGTTCCACAAATATCCTTCTCTTGAGATGTGTATCACACATCAATCAATTACCCGAACAAGAATCCATTCAATGTTTTTCTTCCTTAAAATGGGTCTTTTGAACTTCAAAACGAAGAGCTGTCTCTAGAAATTAGATAACCCCTTATCTTGAAATCCTCATAATAACACAGAACAGTCCTGGGCACATTGACCATGTGTATTTTTGTACTCAGTTCGTCACATAGTATGTGGATAAAACTACAAAAGGGTCAGGAAAAGTTTTGATTTCGAAGAGTTGTAAGAGATAAGGTGTCACATGCCAATTTGGCTTCCATCTATTCCTCTGCTCCTAAACATAATCTAGGTTGATTCGAATTAATTTGATAAAAGCTCTAGTAAGAAGCAGCTGGATAAAAAATTTTCGTGACTAATATTTATTTCTGAATTTTCAATAATCAAAGCTGCTTCGGATTGATCTGCCTTTGGCTCCAATTAAGTGGATGTTTTGAACTTGCGTCAAACAAAGTATGTCGGTTGAGTAACTCACATTGGGGATTCTAAAAGAACTTTTTCGCCACCTCGTGTTCTGAAAAATCGCTTGAACTTTTTCAATCACTCGCAATGCACACAACTTCGCGAGCTCCGATTTTCCAGTTTCTGCAACCATCTCTAGGATATTCGAGCCTTACATTTTTTCTCAAGAAAAATTTGGCCTGACGCCTCCACCAGATCAGCCAACGTTATCACTAGAATTCTGAAGACTCAGCGTTGCTGACATGTCATAGTCTTATTGGTGTGCTGAAAGTCGTATCTTTTGTAAGGCTAGATTGATCTACTCAGGCTTTTCCGACGACGTTAGACCCTGTGGGTGTGTATGACTCTGGCACAGGCGTCGCTTTTTGAGTACGTGCTACCGTCTGAAATCAACAGCAAATCAGAATAATTCTAAGATTAGTGTCTAACGTGGAGCTAAGAGAAACGTAATAAAAGTTAGCTGCTAGTTTGTATAAGAATAACTATAAATGGTGAATTAAAGTGTAAATTAACATTTCGAAAAGCTTCGTCTAAAGCCTGCCGCACACGAGACAATTTTCTAAGCAATGGTTCGCTCAGTGTAACACCAGTTTTTGCAGCACAGGAAGCAAACTGCGCCACTTATAGTGACTCCAGAACGTGGATTTGCTTATTGCAAATATGAATGTTACCGAAAATAATTGTCGGAGAAAAGCAAGTTTAGCTTGCGAATTAATTAGTTGCGGGCATAGAAAAAAAGTAAAGAAAACTATGTTCGAGAGAATGGCTGTCTTATAGGATTTTAAGGCCACGGTGCTCCTAGCATGCTCGACGAACTACACTGAGAGAACTGAATCGCGTCATTCAAGTGGTTAGAAGTATAAGAAGTATAGTTCAAGTGGTGAAAACCGAATGCTCAAGTGGATTGCGACATATTTTTGAGATGAAAAGTAGGTCTTATGTACGCAAAAGATGATTACTCTTGGCATTATACTATTTTTCTATGAACAAATATAGTTCAAAGATGAAAATACATTTCCTACCCTCAAAATTTTGACGTTAGATATATTTTTGCTTCACAAGTGCAAGTGGTACCGATCACCAATTAAGTATTCAAATTTTTCAATTCAAAACTGCAACACTCTATCAATTACCATCACACCTTACCACTTCAAGTTGTTGAGGATTTAAATTGCCCACGTACAATAGGATGCAGAAAAACTGTTCACATTATCTTTTTATCTCACTTTGATTGTTAACGTTTGAAGTATACTTGCAATGAATCAATAATCTAGATGGTATCTTCAAGCCATGTTTCCAACTAATTACAATAAATTGTTTTCATTGTTTGATTGAGCTCGCTACGTCGCGTCGACTGGTTAATTGTAGGAAATCGACAAGATCAAATGATCCATTATGAATAACCGAATATACAAGCCCCAGAGGAGCTATTTCACAAAATCTTACAAAATACAAGTCAGTGTGACGTAGTTAATGCGTCATAAAGCTGATGTAGATGTAGTCACGTGATTTCAATATTCTTTTTGATTGGTCATGGATAGCAGCCAGCGGCAAAGCAAGTGCGAAAAATAGCCTCAGATCTATCTTGTAGAACAAATCGCGTAGCAAGTGCAGCACCATGCAATGGACCAACTTTCCAGCATCGTAGCTAGCGTGGCAGCCAGCGAGGTTCAAAGCAAACAAAATTGCCTTAAAAATTACCCCATGTGCGGCCGGCTCAACTGTCAATCTTGATGCAATTTGGAAGCTTTACAGAGAATGAAATGATCATAATTTACTGAAGGACCTCTAATAATCTACGCTGCTTCAAAAATAATCCCTTGGTTTAGTTTATCATTATAATTTTTCTTTGCTTCCAAGCGCCGGTGAAGATGGCAAATTAATATGTTGTCCGCTACTGTCGCCCTTCTTGAAGACGATATTGAGTTGGGCACTTCATAAGCCTTAAATCTTCCAACTTTTAATAACCTTTTAATCCAGAAATAATTTTGAGGAACAAGTAAACTGTATAATGAACTTGGATTGAGGATACCATCAACTGTTTAATGCACGTGAGGTGAGATAGAGGCTTAATGATGGTTTCTGATGAACATACCGTTTTAGGTTGTGAAGGTACTCGATGAATACTTCATGAATACCTTCTTTCCAGTTGGAGTCATTTAAATTATTGTCGATAGCACCAGAGGTATAAGAGGATGTTTTTTCATGGATAAGTCCAGATCAGATTCACTTTACAAATATTCGATAAGAAAATATTTTGATTTCTGCCAATGAAGCTCAATAAGACCGGAAATAAACCACGAACATAGGACTGGTCCTGTTTTATATCTGGAAAATAAAATGGACGCAGAACTGTGTATAGATGTCTGAATATTTAAGGTATTTTTTTGTTGTGCAAATTGGTAGATACATTGGAGGCTATAATAGGACTTGAGGTGGAGAATATGAAAAAGTGGGTACCGGTATACACATTCCAAACACGATTCTTGGATGGTTTAGGGATAGGTATTAGATTCAAGAGAAGCATCACAATAATTTCCCAATTTATTAGTAAAATATCAAAAAAAAATATTCAGAATAAATTCTGTTTACATCGAAGAATCGAACTGTTCAGTGATTCCCGGCACTATTTCTGTCTCTTCTTCACTTTAACAAGACTTCTTAAAGAGAAAAAGATGTATAAATATTCAGATTTTTTTGTTAATAGTTTAAAAATTTCATTTTACTATCTCATTACTACATTATTATACACGTATAATCTGCATTTGAACTGAATCCTTGTGAAATTGCACTTGTAACATACTTTGTCGGTAATAACAACATAATGAATTTCTGAACGCTAGACTCATAGACAACTCTAATACCTCCTTCATTATTCAAACCCTTATTACCTACTCGAATTACGTTTACGCTGGAACATCCACTTCTGGACAAATAGGGCCGGAAAATGAGGAATTAAAAATCTAAACGAGTTACTCAAACCCCTAGAGAATTTGCTTTCAGGTATGTATTGCAAATTATAGATTCATTACTTCATAAAAATACTAGTCCCGTCTCAGTTGAATTAGCATTGTTAATAAATATCGTTGAAAAGAAGTAAAACCGACTTGTTAAAAGATAAAACAATAATTTAACGGAAATTACGGTGGTTGTAGGGCAGAAACACTTCAGCAGAAAAGTTTCATCTAGATGTTATTTTTATTTAAAGTCCAATATTTCGTAACAATTTTGTTACTTCATCAGGGATACTGAAAACGTACATAAATTTCTTTTAATACTTATCCAAAAATATAAATTTTGAAAACAACTTACAAATAGTTATAACTTGGAATAAAATTGTAAAATTTTTTGAAACAGTTTGAAAATTTTTCATTGTTAAGAGTCTTCGTAACACACATTTATTACGTGACTAGCTATGTTAACACAAACTCAATTTTTTGTCAAACAATACAGCCATATTTATGATAAAAATTATTAAAAAATTCACAGCCAACGTGGTGACGCTATGTTTTTGACTGCCGGCTACACGTAAACGACGAAAACGAACTCAACAAGAAGAGGGGACGGAAATCCTGTCATCAGAAATAAGCGCGCAAAATTTAAATTATTAATACTTTTAAAAAGACCCCAGAAGATGAGCGTACATTACACTCAGGTTCTGAGTGTCAGTTTTATAGTTAACAGTGATATTTTCATTTAATTTAATATGACACATTTCAAGAAACAATCTTTTTCTATAGTTATTTTCAAATTCTAAAATGACTGTTTGGTCATAGTCCACAAAATACTGCGTTTCTTGAACATGTATAGCCATAGCACATTTATTACTAATGTCAAGCTTTCCCTCACCTCGTCTATGTTGATACATTCTAGCACTTAATTTCTGAGAAGTTTGGCCGTGGAACATTTGCTACAACCACCGCATGGAATTTTGTAAATTAAGTTGGATTGGTTAAAATCAGATGTTTTATCCTTTAATTTTGAATACAATTGATTGACGGTTTTCAAATTTTGCTTAGCGAAAATAATATGTTTTTCATCTTCAAATAAATCAATAAGATCAGATTTAAGGCCTGGAACATTGGGAAAAGAGATATAACTTTTTTTAGTTTCGTTGTCAGTGACACTTTCTCGTACAGCAACAGCTGAGCTGGTGTTAAACAAAAGACGTTTAATGAGACGCCTTGGATAGGAGTTCTCGATCAATATATTCTCCAACCGTTGCAACGATGGTATTTTTAAAGTAGGATGACAAATTTTTTCTATCCTATTTTTTAAACCTAGTATTAGGTTAATTTTTGTTTGATTTGTGTGCCCGGAGTGATAGTTGATGTACTTCCCAGATGATGTTGGTTTCTGATACCAATCAAGTATAACTGTTTGATTTGATATACGGATAACTTTAGTATCCAGGAACGGAACGCTCCTGTCCACTTCCGTCTCGACAGTAAATTGTATGTTACTGTTCACGTTGTTAAATATATTCAGGGTTTCTTCAATCTTATCCGCCGGAACTGCACAAATCAAATCATCAACGTATTTGAAAATAAACGGAAAAGCAAACGGTAATTTAGGAATGCATTGATCAAGGACCCAATTCATGACAATTCTGCTAATAATGGGACTCAATTTACTTCCCATTGGACAGCCAAAAATTTGCTGGTAATATTGTCCATTGTAAATGAAAAAAGTATTGTTAAAAATGAAAATGACTAGATCGATGAAAACATTTTTTGAAATATCCGTATGTTGTTCAATGGCTTCCCAATTTAAAGTAATTATATTAATAACGAGTTCTAATGGAATATTGGTGAAAAGGCTCACTACATCCAAGCTTATTAGGACGAAATCATCTGGTAATTGTAAATTCTGAATATTTTCAGCAAATTGAAAACTGTCTTTCTGATGACAGGATTTCCGTCCCCTCTTCTTGTTGAGTTTGTTTTCGTCGTTTACGTGTAGCCGGCAGTCAAAAACATGGCGTCACCACGTTGGCTGTGAATTTTTTAATAATTTTTATCATAAATATGGCTGTATTGTTTGACAAAAAATTGAATTTGTGTTAACATAGTTAGTCACATAATAAATGTGTGTTACGAAGACTTTTAACAATGAAAAATTTTCAAACTGTTTCAAAAAATTTTACAATTTTATTCCAAGTTATAACTATTTGTAAGTTGTTTTCAAAATTTATATTTTTGGATAAGTATTAAAAGAAATTTATGTACGTTTTCAGTATCCCTGATGAAGTAACAAAATTGTTACGAAATATTGGACTTTAAATAAAAATAACATCTAAATGAAACTTTTCTGCTGAAGTGTTTCTGCCCTACAACCATCGTAATTTCCGTTAAATTATTGTTTTATGTTAATGAATATGTTTCTCAATGTTTGCAATTCTGTGTAAATCTGTCAGTCTCATGAACTCATAGATCTATAAACAAAATCTTAATGGTCTTGTCATCGTTGTGAACTAATTTACATCAATCAAAAAGAGTCGATGTGTTCTCATCAATTTCCTATGGATTCATAGATCTGTAAGGCTTATGGGTATGCAAATAATTGCAGCATGAGCCAGTTTTGAGAAGATTCATTAAAATTAGTTTTTTTTCATATCCACCTAGTGATTGATTATCAGTTTTTTACATATGAAGCTATATTAATGGTTGCCCAGTGGTTGAAGTTCGACTGTAATTCTTTGAGTTTTCAAGCTTGAACGTTATAGAATTCAAGCTATCTTCTCTGGCAGTTTCAAGTAGAATTAACTTAGTATTCGACGCTCTATCCGAATCTGGAATAAAAATAGTGACTCCCATTCAAGATTTGACCGTAATTTCCTCTCCCTTCTCCCCCAGTGAAGTGAGAATTACATGTCAGGCATTTTCCCATTAGGTGTTATTTTTCAAGATATTCTAGCAAAAATAATATCGCTCTCAGCGGCAAATCAAAATGGGGCAGCTGTATATAATTTTAACTGTCTGCATTTCTTCTCCAACTTCAAGTATTTATCATTATTATTAGTGAAGGGCTTGTGCGTCCAACCGCCTGTATCACTGCAACCTAAAGATCTTTTGTAATGTATTATTTAATCCTGTGTGATATTGAGGCTTTCAAAGAATCTTGGTATTCTTCCAGGACTAGAATCTTTCACAATGTTGGCCGACACGAATGCCTTTCCAAAGTGAGATTTTCAATGAGAGACTACAGCTGCGCATTGACACAGCACGTGCTCTGAAGTTTCTTCGTCTTCTAGACATAGACGAAATATATTATTTTCAGCTTCACCAATTTTGTGTGGATGGTAATTAAGAGGACAATGACCAGTCAGAAGACCTGTCAATTCTTAGGTCCCCTTTGCTGAGAGAAAGTATCTCCTTCAGGTTTGTTGATGAAGGCGGCAGAAAGCGTTTTGCCTGTTTATTGCCTTTGACGTTGTCCCAGTATGAGGTTTTTGCAATATCCTCCCATACTCTCAATTCTTTCTTTATGTGGCTATTTAGACTTCAAGTGTGTCAAATCTCACATTCTTTCTTGCGTTCAATTTGCATGAGAAGGGTAGAAGGCTTCACTTGAATTAGTGATACATAGATTCTAGATGACAGGAATAGGAAAATTTCGAAGCATTTTAGATATTGTCGGAATACAGAAAACTAAGGAAAGCTCAACAGAAGATCATCTTCAATCGACTATGTAACACCTTGACATGATTCACGTAGTTTCAGATGAGCACGTAATCTTGAAACTTTTCATGCATGCTGTGATCTCATTTTCACTTACTTGTACTAAGTACAAGAAAGTATTGTGAAACCGACAAAAATCACCTATCGAGATTTTGATGGAAATATCCGTTTTGAGCATCCCTGAATCCATTTTGACTATTTTTTGCTTGATGTCGGTACATATGTACGTATGTATGTGTGTATGTGCGTAACTCGCGAATCTCAGAATTCGTCAAACGTATAATGCTGAAATTTTGTATAAAAGACTGGTATAGGATCAAGGATGTGCACCTCGCATTATGGTTGCAATCGTCTGTACTTGAAGTGCACTTTACCTGATACTTTTTTCGAATTCTCCGCATAAATCTAGAATGATTAGCTGTAGGATACTAGAATTCAGTATTTGAATTTGCTGTAGTATCCAAATGATCATCTCCTAATTTCGTCCCAATCGACTAAGCCTGAAGTGCACTTCATATTACAGACTCTTCGAATTTTCCTCATAAATTTGAAATAATCAGTCGCAGAATATTGAGATTTCGTATTAAGCACTTTCATAGTATATAGTTGTACACCTTGCATTACAATTGTGATCGGCTAAGCCGGGAGTCCAGTTTACTCGAAGCATTTTTCAATTTTCCGCATAAATCCAAAACGATTGAAAGAAGAATATTGGAATACAGTATTTAAGATGATAGTACTGTCAAGATGCTCATATCCTATTTTCATTGAGATCGACTGAGTCGAAAGTGCACTATACTTGACGATCTTGGAATTTTGCGCACAAATTCAGAACTGTCAGCCATAGAATCCTGAAAATCAGTAATTAAGAATGTTGTAGCATAAGAATGATGACTGTTTCCATAGCAACCGACTAGCCGTGGAATGATGGGATGTTTGATTATATATATCCAATGATGTACAAGTAAGTCACGTGATGCCCAAGTCAGATTTTCTTATGATATGTCACAAGACTTTGATCTACAAGATATCTGAATAACTGGATGTCTACCTCAAAAATGAAACTTTCTCCTCAATTATAATTCAATATAGTTACTCTGGATGAAAAAAAATTATGACAAAAATGAATGATTCATATATGCATTCAGTTTCATTCATGATCAGTCTGCGAATAGGAACTGATTTCAGTAATACTAATCATAATCTAGTTATAATGAACATTAGGCATGACGTAGGTAACGATTGAAGAGTTATAATGAACATTATGCATGACGTAGGTAACGAATGAAGATGTTTAAACATCTTGATATATGCGTGAGGGCAGTAATTAGAACAATGACATAGTTATTTGTGTTCACTATCAATTCTTGCTTAAACGATATCCAATATTCAATTCATAAAATATGGATATGGATGGTAGCACGATAATTGAACTCAGTCAATGTTAAATCTCATGCATGGAATAGTCAAGCCAATAAAATTCTCCTTACATATTCTGTCAAAGTTTTACTCCTTCAAATTTAATTTGCATTATTCAATTTCCAATATCTTCCAACTTTAGATGAATGTATTATGATGAAGATGATAGAAGATTTATGTGGAGCGTGTACGAGTATGTTTGTTTGTGGTTTGAGGGTGAGAGAACTAATTAAGGTATAAGGTGTATCGATCGATTCTTAATTGAATTTCTGTGTTACGAAGTAAGGTAATGTTTAATTCTATATTTACCTCTCGTCTTTTATGAGATGACTAGGAATTGCGTTAATGACAAGAACTTAGTAGGTATATACTCGTATTTGGGATCTGAAATTGTCATTAGTCATTACATAATGATCCTAGTACCACAAGAATGAATTGGAGAGATCAATGTAACATGTACGAAAAATCTAATTATCTAGTTGAATGAATTTTCTGGTAATTACAGTATAATTCAACTTGAACAAGTCCTGATGACTTCTATATCAGGTGTGGCGAAATATCGCATTCAATTTTTGGGCAATGAAAAAATCTGTTCTGTGGTATATTCTTCACTTTAATATTTAGTGAGATTAATTATTATAGACCAAGCACATATTCACTACTATATTTTAGATTTCAATTGATAATGAAGGGAGATAATGAAGAGAGAGAGAGAAAATGTCCCTCTCCAAGGAAGAGCCATAATGGCAAAGTCACAAAATAAAGAAATAAACAAAGTTTTTTTGAATTCCATTCAGAAAAAAATTGGATTCCATGGAATAAAGGCCAGAAATGATTATCATACCTAATTTTTGTTCATCCGGAAACGACTAGTATATCCAGATTTGCTTAAAAAAAATCTGACGTGAACATCACGTGACTTACTTGTACATCATTTGATATATATATATATATATAAGGTAGGCAATGGTAATCTGCTGTCAATTTTTTGATTTTGTTTGACATTTTGTATGTATGTATATGTATATATATATATATATATATATATATATATATATATATATATATATATATATATATACATATACATACATACAAAATGTCAAACAAAATCAAAAAATTGACAGCAGATTACCATTGCCTACCTTATCATTTCAATTGAACTGATTGTTTTATGCGGCAAATTCTAAATGTCTGTTATACATATAAACTGTATTTCCAGCTCAGCCGATTGATACAAGAATAGTAGATAGCTATTTTGATACTACAACAAGTTCAAACACTAAATTTGAATATGCTATGGCTGATCATTCTAGCAATAACAAATATAGTTTTCGAGCAATGCTCAGTAACTTATTCGACAGAATATGCGACCTGATATTGTCCATTCTCAAAGAACTTCCCCGTTATTTAACGTTTCTGCAGCCAGCCCTAATATATATGATACCAATATATTTAAAGGTTTTGACAATTTTCACTTCAACCAACATATCTCAGTTAAGAAACACTCTACATCTATGAACTGTATGAGTCAATATAGCTCAATCCATACTGTTTGAAAAACAATCATTAAAATCAAAGAAATATCAAGGTATCTGAGAAAATCTACAAAAACAGTAACAACTTCCGGTGTCACCGCTCTCCTAATACTGAGGTGAGCTGTGACAGATACTAAGGTAAGTTGTGACACCTTTGTATTTAGACTATTTGATAAATGAAAGATACTATTATAGTTGCATTCAAGGCACCGAATCTACTTATCTTTTGATTTGCTATTGACAATGAGCTCAAAGCAACACAAGCAAAAACAATTATTCTCTGTATCTTTTTCGTTTTCATCCTCTTCATCATCAAATTTACTTTTATTATTAGTCTTCTTCTTTATTTTCTCAGGCTTCTTCCTTCCCTCACTCAAAACACGCTGACTCACATTCTTAATCTTTCTACTTCTATAGCAGCAATTTTATCCTTGGTAGATGTGTCAGTAAGCACAGCAGATCTGATCTTGCGCCTATCTGGATGCCTTTTTACTTACTTATACAAAATAACAAGTGAGTATTGTGGAACCGACAAAATTCACCTATCGAGATTTTGATGGAAATATCCGTTTTGAGCATCCCTGAATCCATTTTGACTATTCTTGGCTTGATGTCGGTACGTATGATCGTGCATGCGTACGTGCGTTCGTAACTCGCAAATCTCAAAACTGGTTGAACGTATAATGTTGAAATTTTGTATTAAAGACTGGTATAGGGTCAAGTTATGCACCTCGCATTATGGTTCCAATCATTCGTACTGAAAGTGCACATTAATTGAAACTTTTTTCTAATAAATCCAGAATGATCAACCGTAGAATGTTGAAATTCAGTATTTGAACTTGATGTTGTATTAGAATGGTTATCTGCCATTTTTGTATGAATCGGCCAAGCCAGAAGTACACTTTAATCGAAACTTTTCTTGAATTTTTTGCTTAAATCTAGAATGATTTGTCATAGCATATTGAAATTTCTTATTAAACACTTCTATATTTTATTGTACATCTTGCATTATGATTGCGATGGGCTGAGCCAGAAGGGCACTTTACTTGAGACTTTTTTCAAATTTTTCGCATGAATCCAGAATGGTCAGCCGTAAGATACTGGAATTTAGTATTTGAAATAGCTGTAGCATCTTTATGGTCATCTTCTATTTTTGTAACAATCGGCTGAGCTGGAAGTGCACTTTATATAACAGACATTCCGAATGTTTTGCCTAAATTCTAAACCATCAGTCGTAGAATATTTAAATTTTGTATTAGGCACTTTTATAATATCTTTTTGTACACCTTGCATCATGATTGTTATCGACTAAGCTAGAAGAGCATTTTATTCGAAATATCTTTTGAATTCTCCGCACAAATCCAAAACTATTTAACGTAGATTGTTAGAATTCAGTATTTGGGACGATTATACCATCAAGATGCTCATATCCAATTTTTATTGAGATCCACGAAGCCAGAAGTGCACTTTACTTGACAGTCTTTTGAAAGTTTTCGCATAAATTCGAAACGATCAAGTGTAATATATATATATATATATATACATATATATATATATATATATATATATAAGTATAGAACAAAGTCGCTTTCTCTGTCCCTATATCCCTATGTATGCTTAAATCTTTAAAACTACGCAACGGATTTAGATGCGGTTTTCTTTAATAGATAGAGTGATTGAAGAGGAAGGTTTATATGTACAATAACATCCATTGAGTAGTGGAGAAATACTGTTATTTTTGAGGTCTCTAATATGATGTCGTGAATAATTACATTTTTTCCGCTTACCTTGCAAACGCAGACTGACCCCTACGAGATTTATCAAAACACATTCGCGAGGGTTCTTATTGTAGTATTATCAACGTGGCGCATGAGCCGTATTAGTTTGTTCACGCATCGTTTATCCGATTGATTTGAAACATACTACAGTTGTTGTTGGCTCTTTCGAGAAAGTTCTCAGTATTGTACCACCAGAAGCGGCACATGAGCCGTATTTGTCCGTTCACACATCGTTCATCCAATTGAGCTATAATTTCATATGGTGGTTGTTGAATGAAGGTTCTGACATAGTTACACTGACGGTATTTGTCTGATCGAGCATCGTTTAACCGTTTAAATTGAAACTTTCTATAGTTGCTGCTGGCGCTTGCGTGGGAACCAATTTTAAGAATTTTTTCACCTGTAGAATCACATACCTGTTATCACTATAAACATGGGCTATAATTTACTTTAAAAAAAAGGTTACCTATAGAAACTTCAATTCTAACCTGAGATGTGAAAAAGTGACCAGTAAAATTCCTTGCATTGCCTGCGCTGCAATACAATCTTTTATTTACCGTAAATGATCAAATTAAATACTGATGATGCTATCTATACATAGATCTACGCATTTATCAAGAAATTCTGACAGCTTAGGTTATGTTTTAATTGAGTTACTCAAGCAAGATATGTGGTATCATTCTTAATAATTATCATATACTATAAAACTATGCTCCAAAGATTCGTATAAAAATGTTGAATATTATTAAATGTCCACCCGTGCGAAGCCGGCACGGGTTGCTAGTATATATATATATATATATATATATATATATATATATATATATATATATATATATATATATATATATATAGTATATATATATATATATATATATATATATATATATATATATATATATATATATATATATATATATATATATATATATATATATATATATATATATATATATATATATATATATATATATATATATATATATGGTAGGATCACATAAGAAGTAATGACAAGAGGATTACGAACTATAAACGTGGAGGCAACAGGCTCTTTGGCGTTATAGCTCAGAGTAGATAGACTGCTGAAAGATGTCATGTTCTGATCTGTAGTCATACTTGGAGTGGAATTTTTGCTTTTTTATTGAATTCTCTGATAGCAATGTTATCGTTTTCAAGAATACCGATTGTTGGATTTGGAGTGAGGGTTCTTTCTTCTGAGCTCTCCTCAATTTCTGAATTGAGCAAAATAGGATCAGTGACTAGATATGAAATGGTAACTTGTTTAAAGACCAGTTCATAAGTTTTGACACTAGTCATGCCCCTATAAGTCTTTCGTTCATATTTATTTGATATTCTGAGGTGAAGGAATTGTAATTCAGCATGCAAAATCACACAAGATAGGAAAAGAATCTTGCTCAGAAAATAAACAAAAATAGAAGATAAAAAAAACGATCGAAACGTCAAAGATTCCAATAAGTATACAGAATTTAAAATCAAAAGTCGTTTTTATTAAATAAAATTCTGAAAAATGTATAGATCATTGAAAATAGGAGAGTCGTGGAAAACTGTGAACAAGTCAGAATGATAATTTGTAATTTCGAAATCCAGTTCGTAATTGAATAAAAGTTACTATTTAATAATCTAAATGAAATAAAAGCTTTATTCTCATTATGTCACTAATAACACTATATTCATTTAGTAATCACTTAATTCTAATTTAATCAAGGTCACAGATATTTATATTTCACTATTTATATACACAGTTCACTTTACTTGTCACTGTTCATTATTTATTTCACACTGCTACTCTTATTACTGTACTGTACTACACGTCTTTGGTTTGGCTTTATATAGAGAAATATTGTGTTCTTGAATTTTCGATTTCTGGGCTCTTTCCATTTCTAGGAATCACTAGAGGCTTCCATTGGGAGGGGTGATGTGCTGTGACGTGGCGCGACGTAAGAGACGACAAGAAGCTCTTCCCCATACTACGTCGTCTTTACGAGCTTTCCCCCTTACTCTCGCACGTCACAGTACTATTTCTCAATCCGTTGATCGGTGGGAAGCAAATTGTTCGATTTCATTAATAATTATTATTCTTGTTCTTGAATAATGTAGCATGCCGGCTGCTGAGTTTTGTGGACTATTTCTTATGTAATAACGATTCATTACAAATGCAGTTATCTATAGCATTTCTACTATAAGTAACTTAAGGCGAGTGTCTTGCAATCCTGTACCATCTCCGGTTTTGCAAGTGTAAAGGGGGAAGAAGAAAAGTAGGTGTGTTAGGGCGTTCCCTAGTAAGTATTAAGCACTCGATATACGTCATTGCAGTATGCAATGCTAACTGTCTAATACGTACGTCGCAGCATTCAAGGGTTTTGAACGTACCTCGCAATTGGTTATTTTATGACGAAAAGAGACGTTTTCAAAAGTCATAGATCTTTTGAAAGATAAAATGTCAATTATTTCCAGTGTTACACAAGAATCAGGAAATAATCGTGATCTTGTCTTGAAATTAAAAGACAAGAAGTATTTTCTGTTTTCCAAGACAAGACAAGAAAGTATCATTATTGATATCTTGAAAATTAATTTTCAAATCCGCATTTATTAATCTATTATGAAAATATCCAAATCTGCTGTGGCCTTCATAGTTTTCCCCCGATCATAAATTTCATGATAAGTTTCATCATTGTTTCATGAATTTACAGCGTCATACCAATTGTCAAAGTGTCAGTGCCAATTGTCAGTGTCAAAGTGACCGTTGTCATTGTCAAAGTGACAGCGTTATTGTCAAAGTGACAGCTGGCATTGTCCAAGTGGCAGCCGTCATTGTCAAAATGATAGCAGTCATTGTTATAGTAACAGATGGCGGTTATATTTTAATCTTTACAAAATAATTATTTTTGAAAATGAAGAGACTTCATTATGGGGTTATTAACTCATTGGAACGAACAGTTATGTTACTTGATCGTCGTTAAAGTGACAGCAGTGACAGATGGCGGTTATTTTCTAGTCCTCACATAAAATAAGTATTCTTGTGAATAAAGAATTCTTTTGTAGATTTTTGAGGTTTTCAATTAATTGGAATATATAGCTCCGACATTTGACCGCCGGAAGTGTAATTTGAAGATGATAATGTGGGTTCCACTACTTAATTATTAATTTTGGTATTTACTAAGCCTATCTTCCCGACAGCTTAAAATTGATACCAAACTAGACGTCATATAAATGATTTGTGATATAAACAATTGATAATCGTTAAAATATCCTTTTTGACACTTCTGCTAGCATTACTTCCACAAGAGCTTTATTTTGATACCAAATACGATGGAGCAAAATTACTTATTTTAAAAGGCAATTGACGAACGCTTGCATGTGATGTCAAAATATGAGTGATAATAATTCTCATTGTTTCTCTGGCTCGAAAAAATATAACGAATTCTATAATAATTAAAATTTCGATAATAACAAATGAATCACCGATAATTTAGAAAAATGTTGCGGATGAATGTTGTGCCAAATCATTCAAAGATTAGTTTTGATTATTCCATATTTTATGATGAATACTATCGTTTATAGAATAAACGCAAAAAACTAAAAAGTTCCATCAATTAAGTTTAAGTACCACTGGTTGAAAAAAGCTCTCTATGAACTTCAACTTGAATTTTTGATCAGAAATTTAAATATAAAATTTCTGGCGAAAATTCGTAGGCGTTTCTGGCGTTTTCAAGTTATTGTGCTTCCACACAGACCGATAGACCGACGTTTATTAAAATTATGTTTTTCGGTTTCAGTAGGGTCTAAAACATGAAGATTCATCGGAATCTTGAACTGTCAAAAAATCACGATTTCAATACTTCCCCTATTAAATTATAGGACACGGAAGTAAAAATGCAATCAGAAGAAAAGAATTTTTCTCGATATTACAAATACAGTGAAAATTCTTAGTTTTCAAGTTATTTGCGAAAAATTGAGTTACCATTTTTCAAATTTCTCCAGTATTCCACGTGACAGTGTCTCTAATATCAACTAGATACCTATATCCAAATTTCTATCGAGTCAGAAAAACTTTGGAGCTCAAAGTGTACATACTATATACTATTTTTTATTTTACAAATTTCATTTGCAATTGCAATGACATTTCCTGCAAATTTATACTGGGAGAAATAGCTTGTACGACTTATTTTTCTGATTGATATTATATTCTATTTTTCACATTTCCTATACTTTCATGTTCACAACAAATGCAAACACTTTGACTAACATATCTCATTGTACATTTTTTTTCATCCAATGTCAACTTGACAGATAACTATAAAATTGTAAAAAAATACCAATAAACGACAATTCTATGATTTAGAATTAAAAGCTTTCGAAGCTGATAGCAGTTCGGTATAAAGATTCTTTCAGTGCACGTGTGTTACAAAAGAACTTCTTATTTCTAAACTTTGTAATCTACAAAACATAAAAAAGACACTATTGGCTACTGAACAATTTATTGAAGCAATGTTATACTCTCAGATATAATGACACTATTGGTAACTGAATAATTATTATTGAAGAAATGTTATACTTTCAAAGTACTTTTAGAAAATTATGAACTTTTTTCACACACAGCACACGAAAAGAGTATAACAAGTGTTCGAAATGAACTGAGTAAGGGCTCATTTATACTTACGTCATCTCTGTCTTAAAACTGTAGATTTAATCTAGTGCAACCGATCGACCAATAGAAACGCGCCTGTATCAAACCTGAACAATGAATTTGTTCCAAACGAAAAGTATGCATGTGTCAAATATTTCAATTTTAATTGCACCAATCAGAACATAGATAAGTTCAAATTGAGAGTAGAATCAGTAATTCTTGCAACAAAAATGTGAGATGCAGTATAACTTGTGCAATTGGTATCTGTATTTATATCATGTACTTATTTACTCTCACCAGCACTTATCAAAAGGGCAGACCAACCTCACAGTATGAATTATGTAAAGCACATTGATCATCTCTTCTTCTGAAAACAACAAATCTCTAATCCCCTTTTTCTTATTATAATACTTTTATTATAAACTATAATATTTTTCGGAAAAATAATGCTGTATTAACAGATTTGTATAATCCCTAAAAATCTTCCTGAAACTTCAAAAATCTTAATCTTTGATCCCTTTTGTCTTACTATAACTGTAAACAAGAGTTATTTTCGAAAACAATGCTTTAATTACTGATTTGTATAATCCCTAACAAAACTTCAAGTTACAAAGCCTTGTGAGATTTCAAAAAGCCAAATAGTACCATAATTCTATCTCAATTCAAATATTTCTTCCTTGATTAAAAATTTCTGATAGCACAATGCTATGACTTAATTTCTTGTTCAATATTGAATTTTTAGTTTTGAAGCTGCATTGTTTGCTAAAATCCAGTTTCTAGCAGGTAGTGCCATAAACCCAAAGGCGGAGTTCTATTTAAAGCCCGCCGCACACGAGGCAATTTTCCATGCAATTTTGTTCACTTAATTTGCAGCAAGTTTTCTTGCGCACTGGGCCACTTTGAGGTACACTTAGTGTGACACTTATTCTCGCATCACACGATGCAAGCTGCGCCACTCATTCTAACACTAGAACGTAGACTTGGTAGATTTTCACATTACAAGTATGGATGTTGCCGAAACTAATCGTCCTAATTCTCTCACTTAGTGTCGCCACTCGCTGTGGACAAATTTTAACAAAATATTCGAATTTCCACTAAAACTATTATGGAATTTACTCAAAATATACACTACAAGTTTTTTTTTGAAAAAACAGTGTTTGAAGTTTACGAAATTCTGTACACGGGCTCAGAAGTAGAGATTTGAAATTGATTCTCAGTATCGCGTAAAACTGGATTGGAAATACAGCAATTTGTTGTAACTTTTACAACAATTATTCAACAAATGGGTAATAGTATCAAAAAAGTAAGGTGAGATTTGTGTGTGAACACTCTATTTCTTTAAAAATGTTTTTGAATTAGGTCTCTAAGTGGTATGATAGGGAAGTAAATAGCAAAATGAAATGATAGTTTTTATCAAGCCATGCTACACCAAGACACTCGCCTTAATTCATATTCAGCAAACAGAAGCTCAACTTGAACTGAAGAAAAAGTAACTGCCCTTGAAAAAATGGAGGAAATCCTGTTAATTTGACAGCAGATCTTTGACGAAGTTGAAACTGAAACAGTTTGTTATTGGATAACGAGAAATAGTTGGGAAACAAACCATTAGCTAGGCCATTGCCTCTGTCGGAGAATTGTGCAATTAGCTGTCTTCGTTCGTGCACTGTTTTCCTATAAACAAAACTACGGCAAATGTTACTAACGAGTAGATGGAGAACCACAGAAACAAAAATAAGAAACAAATAATAAAGCAATAATAACTAGATGATTTCATACGCTAATACAGTACGCATAACTGTATCGTAACTCTATATTCTGTTTGTTCACAAAGTCACACAGGTATAGGAATATAATTCAAATGGATTTCAGAATATCTCAATGCCAACCACAAACGAATGGAAATCATAGTAGTTCAGAAATCGGCTCAATCAACTCTATTTATCATGTCAGAAGTTATATATCAATCACGCGTTTTACTCGATTCGGGTGTGGCAGACACTTATAGGCTACCTTGGTATATTGATTGATATTTTTCAAGCCGTACACTCGTTTCCATTTACGGCATCAAAAAGAGAATAATATCGGTACTAATATTTCCCGTTCGCATTCTAATGCACAAATCCATACGATTTTGTATTCACCAATTTAGAATGATTCATAGACTCAATGATATATATCCGAGAAGCATTTGAAATCTGTAATCTTTCAGAAACTGTGAGGATTAGTGCTAAGCACCATTCAATGGATATATCCAGAAAGAAACAGTGATGATTTTCGACAATTGGCGGCACTGGCAGTGCTGGATATGTTATTGTCTCACGGATTAATTTGATTGGTTGCAGCGGTCGGTAATACAGTGTACTGCAGTATATCGTCGGGTGTTTACCGACCTGTGATTTATATAGCAATATATACCCAGTGACTATACAATGTGAACAGATTTAGGGAAGAATAACACGTTATATATGAGTTACAAATTTACGTGCAGGGAGAGAGATTGTTGTATTCGGTGCTTTTTTTTTGGCATTTGTCATTCGGAATAGCTAGTTTTTACCACAAAAATGTGATAGAGTTTAGTTATATGGCATTTGGATGCTTTTGCAGAACTGCTTTTCGGCTTCATCACAAAATTTGATTGCCTATAACGTCCCCTTCAATATATTGTCCTGATTTGGACGACTTTTCCGACAAAGATATGCTTTATGTATTTTTCAGCACAATCAGCTACGTAACTAAAATAATTAGAATCCATGATGCTCTTTGCTGTACTGTTATTTTGTAATCAACCTAGTGTGCCCGCACGTTCCCGTATGTTGTCAAAGTGGACTATTCCCTCAAGTCTCTACCCTCATCCCTGAATCGTCGTCCAGGAATCCTCCTAGATTCGTATTTTCTTGTCCTGCAAGTAATTCCACCTTTTATGTAACAAACACGTCCTCTATTCCCATTTCTTCTCGCTCCGGGAAAGGATTTAACCCGGAATTTATATGTCAAGAATCGTAAAATAAGGCTTGGAAGAATCATTATGATTTTAATAAGTAAATAGTCTTCAAGAAAAACATTGAGAAGGAAAATGCTACCATTCTATTGATGAAAACAAAATCATGACTATATTGAGCAATTGTTTCCATTACAATCAATACGAACTTTTCTATTGGCGCCAAGCGGCAATCACTCTGTATATCGAAGTAAAATGGATACATTCTTTCAGTGGCTCTGTCAGAAAAAGAAGTTATAACAAATAAAGTCATCAGAGTTCACTTTTCTATTGAAAGTATTGTAGGAGTAATTTTCCTTCATATATCCACATAAACGTCCATATGCTCTTTTGTATGTGCGTGAATGTAAAATGACGTAGCTTAGAAAGAGACAACATATTTGTAGCATAATGACTTTTTGATATATCCCGATTTGACAAATGAGCATCGCTTTACAGCGCCTGTTTTGTTGATTTCACTTTAATTTCAATGCTACGAATGAAATTATGAATTTGTGCCTCATGTTCCTGATTATGAAATTCTAAGCCACACAATCACGATCTTGAATATTTGAATATCCTATTCTTGACCACAAAGGGTTAAATGTACGATTCAATTATTTCTATAGCGATTCAGTTTCAAAATTCCGCAAAAGCCATGTATCAATCAAATGATTTTTCCAGTTGTCAGCCAAAAGCTTTCACATCACAGAAAATTTTTTTGGAACTCTTGTATTATCAGCAATAATTTCACTGTGAAAATAAATTCAGAGCTCAAAATTTCCGAAGGAGAGAATCTTTCATCCCAAACTGCATTAGTAATCAAATTTAGAGATATTATCCGTATTTTCCAAATCATCCTATATATTCTCTATTAAAACTATGAGCAGAATACATATATACATATTTATGAGATCTTCGAACGTAACTTTGAAATTCCTGGCAATATTTCTCCTCAAACGTGCATGTAAGACAGTGAAAACTTCCTTCTCTCTTTGCCTAAACAAATGCCGGTGCACATCCGTTCGTATATATTCGTTGTTTCATTTTTGTGTTATTTATTAACGCTATTGTATAGCGCGGTACAAAGCAATGTGTATGAGGTTGTAGCCTCCAAAATACAGCCCTCATGTCGTCGCTTTGTATATTCGCCGTGTATTATGTCTTGAACATATAAAATAAGAGTTACATACATCTTGAAGTTTATGCATATTGCTATGCAGTTTGATTTTCATAAAGTAAAACTGAATACTTATTGCACGTTATGATAGAAAAAGAATATAAATTCATCGAGATTATATCTTATCGTATGCGCAGTACTAAGAATCAGAAAAGTTTATTTTTATTTGTTGCTATTGCTCAGGAAAATTATGAATAAAATTTCAACGCATAGCTTATTTTTATAGCCAAATTATTTCACATACTAGCAGTGTTTATTCTCCCACCTTGACCGAAAGAAGAAATATTTTTTTCCCAAAAATCAAGGATATTTTCTTTTTCATGCTCTCTGAATCGATTGAGACAATTTCCATAATAGAGTCGTTCTGTTAGTCCAAGTGTCTGCGTTTTGTGTGAGATCTTCTATAAAATCAGCTGCGGTGTATCACCATAGTTGAAATTTGATGTAGAGCCTGATTTTATCGTCATTTGACTGTGGTTTGAATCATACTGCCCGAAAGTTGCCCATTTTTCAACATAACCTCTATTATTGAAATAATAGACTTGAAATTTGTTATAGGATATATAAGTAGGAAACTATTGGCAGTAAGCACAATAGAATTTTTCACTGTTTCGATTTGGAATTTGATATAGAATAGGGGTCCTTCACAAATATATACCGTGTGTTCCAATATCTGTTGTCATTCGACTTTAGTATGAGAAATCAGTTTCTCGCAAATAAAAAGTCTACGGAAGAATATCATGCCACATTATTGTACAGTATGGTAGGGTATTTATCACTCTATCTTATCTTGTGTCACATCTATCATTTTGATCCCATAAACTATAAAAAACGAGAAAATTGAATATGAAATATTTTGTAATATTCCTCTAATTACATATTCTGTGATTGCATAATAGCTAACATATGCGCTTCACATGCAAGGTAGGGTGGCCAAACTGTGGATTTGATTCTTGACGAAACCAGAGATAATTTTATTTCATTTACTGAAATGTTGTGCTAAATTTTATCTTCATACATGTCCTATCATAATAAATGGATTGATTGGAAATGGAAGAATATTTCATTGAAAAGGAAGAACAAAATAGAACAATGGGTCAAATGAACAGTAAATTAAGAAAGTTACAGTAAATACTGCAGATGTGAACCATTTCCGGCCAGACAATAACCTAATCTATTATAAAATGTCCTTCGAGCATTACTTGATTGCCGAGGTGAAGTATTTTCACATTCCTCTACAATTTTTAGTTTTAACTCTTGTGAATTGTTGAATTTTTTTCCATGTTCATATATATTGGATTTCAAATTACCCCACAAAAAGATATCCGACGGGGCTGAAGTCCTTGGTGGCCATCTAATTGGTCCTCTCCTACCAATCTATGAGTTGGGATATACAATGTTCAAATAGTCCTGAATAATTCGCGTCGAATGAGCTGGTCACTCATGGATTACTTCAACATTCCCCGCATTTTCTGCAATTTTTGGACCCATGCGATTTTCTTCTAAATCAAGATATTTCCTGCTGAACAAATTTTTATTAATAAAATAAGGTTCAATAATATGCTGACCCAAAATTCCAGCCCATGCATCAATTTTCGAGGAAACTGCGTTCGCGGTAAATTTTGAAGATGGAGATTTATTTTTGATCATATTTGCACATTTTGCACATTGGCTTCAGATTTTATGTAGTCTAAATGTAGTTTCATCGATAAAACCGACATTAACTGGAACATTCATGTTTCGATTAGCCTTCTCAGATAAATTCTCATAAAACAAAATCCTTTTTTCTTCATCGCATGTCTCTAATGTTCGACGGGATTGAATATTGTAGCTATGTTCTTCAAAATTCGATGAATTTTTACATTACTACAGTCTGTTTCAGGGGACAACGATCTCAAATTAATCCGTTGATCTACGGAAAAATTGGCTAAGACATTTTCTTCTACTTCTGCATTTTTATCTTCATCCCTATTGATAATCTCTCTGCCTGAATGGTGTGGAGCAGAGCAGGAAATACTTTCAAATTTCAAAATAATTTTGCGTACTAATTCTGTGGATGGACACCAACCATTATTCACGACAGCGAAATATTGTAAGATATCGCGCAAACTCCGTCATACATTATGATAATATTGACACGATCATTTATACTTGGCGAGTTGTTCATTTTGACGTTTTATACAATAAAAACAAATAAAAAATTATAAACAGACTACTAACTTTATTCATTTATCGGATTTTCCTCATCTTGGAATACCCAAACAGACAGATAGTATTTATTTTTAGATTCATATAGTGATTCCACGATCCATCACTACTGACGATGCTGTACACGTTTTTAGAGTTGACCAATTGACTCTATAACTTCTGCTGTTCTTTGGTGAGCAGATAAGGTATCCAACGTTAAACTAGTTTTTCCACTCACATCTCTTTATGCATATTTTTCTGTATGGATTAATTTAATTTAATCATGCCTCGACCTCGCGATATGTCACATGTTGATCTTTGTTGATTGACGATTTTTTGAGTGACTGCCGTTTTTGGGAGACCTATACTTGACTCGACACTAAGAATTATCCTTCCACGTTTGAATTCTCCATACCACCAAAAAACTGATATTGTACGTCAATAACGAAAACAAAAACCAACTTAATGAGGCATTCTTGTCGGGATAATTCTCTCTGAAAGTTGTGAAAAATTCTGTGGGAATTTTCATTCTAGAATAATTCGCATGAGTCCTCCAAGAATTATGAAGCAGAGGAAATTTCTTTTTCATCAGAAGAAAAATTTAAATCAGAGTGTGTCGTTTCTCATAAAAGCATGAAAATTGAAGGTCCCTTGGAAAGGTTCAAATACACAAGTCTGTGTCCATTTGCTCCACGATGTTCTCGACGAGAAGTCATCCTACATATTTTCCAATTCGCCGCGTTTTAATTTTCTATTTATTTAGGATCTTTTCAAGAATCATAAATGAGATCTCTCCCCTCCACTTTGACCCAATTCTTGATATCACTCTTAATGCAACCAAATTGAAAATTTATTATCACAATTCCTCGTTTTAAAAATATTCTAGCCCCTTGAAATACTGAAGTCCAGTTTAATTATTTTTCAAATATGATTTATTTGAAATTAACATATATCCTCTAATTTTACTTTTCGCGCAGACCACATTCACACTCACACATAGACGAATGAATGCCACAGCACATATGATCATTGATATTCCATTAAAATCAAATTAAACGCATACATTTTTTTGCGCGAATGCGATAATTGTTTCGTAATTTGAAAGATGCTCAATTATGCTGACTCTAATTGCAATTTGTATAAAAAATATTCTGGGACATTAAATGCAGCTGTAAATATTCAAACGGATTTCATTATTCAATTTTTCAAATGGGAATTCAATAGATGTTTCCTCTGTTTTTATGGTATTATGATATAATATATTGTTATATCATCAAAAATTTGTGGGTGGGGTTTAAGTTGAGGCCTCGCTAATTCATTCTGCTATAGATAACATAATATATATGCCCTTCTTCTACCAAATAAATCATTCTTTTCCGTGACTCTTATAGACAAGGGACAGTTTTAAATCACTGACCCATCGTACAAGATATATGGAATTCCCAACAACTAAATGATGATGAGAAATCTTGATGAATAATAGAGTATTCTGCTCTTCATTGTTCCTGACTTCTACAAATGTTGCATTACTAGTAGTGTATTGAAATAAGCATCATTCTATAAATTTATGCGACTAAATTTCTTATTCTTCGCATAAATTACATTTTTAAATAAACGTCACAACTTCCATTGTCTTGGCAAATATATCTGACAAAAGCCAGTGTAAATTCAAATTCCCTGTATATTTCTACCCACATTGGAGACAAAAACTCTCCATTTATATATGTTTTCTGTCTTTTGTAATGTCTCCTCTGGAATAATTAATTAATTTGTGGTAAAATTGTCTTCTGCAAGCCAACGTACTTTTCTCTATGTTTTGTTTTCAATGTATTGTGTCCCATTCAACTACTGTCATCTTCCCATGTATTACAAATCATCCACAAAACAGAAAAAGATAGCTAGAGAGTGTCAGAGAGAGATGGTATGAGATTGTTTGTTGTTAATTGCTCTCTTATTCCGAGTAGTCTAATTAGGTTTTTTTATCTCATTTATTTAAATAATGTTTATTTTCGTCTGCTGTGGTTGAAGCACTTCTTTTGTTTTGGTTGTTACAAACAGTTTCCAGGGAATAAATAAGCTTAGAATAATTTAAAAGGCAGCAATCTGAGGAAAAGCTGAAATGTATTTATTATAACAAACTTCAAAGTGTACTGAAAGTCAGTAACGTTGAGTGGAAGTGAAATAATAAACCAATAGAAGTTTATATTATTTCTTAATACACATTCAAGAAAAACTGATCATTTGAAGTCTTTTTATGAATAACTATTATCGAAACAATTGATTCATAATTTTTGAGCTTCATTTGATTTCATTTTTCGGCCTCTTGTAACCTCACTTTTAAGACATGCATCAATTATTCTCTCATCATCTCAGCTTGGTAGCGACTGATTTTAATGCCAATTTATATCGATTTTATGAATCAGTTTAAGTCCAGTGCACTACATTGCGAAAATTTCAATAAATAATACGATGGACCACAAAATGATTATGAATTATTTCTATTTGCAGTTATTGAAACACTTATTGAAGCAGTTTTTTTATTTGTGAAATTTAGGTTCAGTTATACTTGATTGAATTCTGACAATTTTGTATTTGGATTCGAAATTATGACCAAGGAGACTTCACAAGGAGCACAAATTTCATTTATACGAATGGCTTCTCAAAATGAGAAAGCATTAATGTTCTGTTTGTTAAGAGGTATTTTTTTGTAATGTTCCAATTGTTATTCTGTTGAATAATAACAGAACATATTCAATCTTACTAAATTTTTTTAGAAGAATCATGTTAAAAGATCACAGTCTTTCAGTATTTTATGCAAACTTTTATTCTACATCGGTACTAATCTGACACTAGTGATAGATAATTTGTCAGATATATCAATTTGTCCGGAGAAGTTTGGATTCCTTGTATAGTCTCCATGATTGCCGCTAGCATTTGTAATAAAGGATATCTTTGTGGACAATTTTCTACAATATAACTGCCTTTTAGAAGAAGTTGAAACTGGAAAAGAGGGTCCTGGCAATGATTTTGAAAAAGTTGTTGTACAAAGGCCTTGAGTGATCCAGTATTTTTATTAAATTGATGTAAACAATTTACATTTAGGTTTATATTACGTTTCAAGAGCCAAACAGGGCGTACCTGATAAAAAACATATTATTAGAATTACATGGAAAATGTGATAAATATTCTTACCAACCGACAAGTATTATACAGGATGGGGCAGAAAAACCTATCCGATTTCAAAACGATATAAAATTAAAACCAGTCAACTTGTTAAAAAATTTTTTTTATTAACATATTGCAAATTTTATGCCATTTTTAAATTTGGGTTTTGAAAAGCACATCACTCAAATGTCGTCCTTGGGAGCGGATACACTGATTTAGGCGCTCGCGGTAGCTTTCCATGACTTTCACCGTCATTTCCACAGGAATTTCTTCAATTGCCCGAGCAATTTCCCTTCGTAAAGCAAGAAGGGTCCTTGGTCGATGCTGGTAAACCTTTGATTTGAGGTAACCCCAAAGGAAGAAGTCACATGGAGTGAGATCCGGTGAGCGCGGTGGCCAGCCAAGATCACCTCTCAGGGAAATGAGGCCACCGGGAAACAGTTCCCTGAGAATGTCCATTGATCGTCGCGATGTGTGGGCGGTTGCACCATCCTGTTGAAACCACACATTTTCCACGCCATTTTCTTCCATTTTGGGTCTAAGAAAATTTTCCAGCATGAAACAATAGCGCTCGCTGTTGACCGTTACGGTTTGCCCATTTTCTTCAAAAAAGTAAGGCCCCCAGACGCCTAGGCGGGAAAGAGCACACCACACAGTCACTTTTGGGCTATGGAGGGGTTCCTGATGGATTTCTCGAGGATTTTCGTCACTCCAATATCGAAAATTCTGCCTGTTAACGGCACCACAAAGGTGAAAATGGGCTTCGTCCGTGAAGAGCACAACATCGTCGTCTGGGAGTTCTCGGAGATCGCGACACAGGTTCGTACGGGTTTCAAAATCCCTTTCACTTAATTCCTGTGCAACAACCATTTTGTAGGGATGCATTTTGAGGTCCCGGTGCAAAATGCGCCGAATACTGCGGTTGGAAATCGCCAAAGCGAGCGAATGTTTTCGCGCTGAACGACGCGGGGAACGTTCAATCGCGGCTCTCACATTGGCCACGTTTTCAGGTCCTGTTGCTGTCCTGGGACGTCCAGGCGACTTCTTTTTCAATGCTGGACCCGTCTGTCTAAAATTTGACACCCACACTTTAATCGTAGCGTGATGTGGAACAGGATCATGACGCCCGAGTCCGAAATGAATTCGAAAAGCACGTTGTGTAGCAATTATCGAACCGTCGCATTCGATAAACCGCTCAATAACAGAAGCACGATGTTCACCAGACCAAGGCATGTTGACTACTGACAAATGGCATAAAACCGGCTTTCTAACGGTTTTTACCCCACTACTCTACCTGCCCCCTCTTCTGAGAAATAGGGATTTGAAATCGGATAGGTTTTTCTGCCCCACCCTGTATAAATTGAATTTTCAATAATATATAAAGAGAGCGATATATGGCGCAGAGAAAATAGGCGAAATACGCGAGTGCTGCGATAAGAGTTCGCTGTTTTGCTTATTAGCCTTGCTTATGACTTCTCCAAATCGATCAATAGTTGCATTGTGTCGTGAGCTTAAAGTAAAAATTTTGCAAACCTATATTTGATCGTTTATTGGTAATAAAAAGTTCACGATATTGGTCAGACTGTAGAGTGACAATTTGCGTCGCTTCAGATTTCTGCAAATTTATAATTAGTTCAATTATACCGTGAGCTTGCACTATACAAATTCGCAGAACTATGTTTCATGAGTTCAATTTCTATTCTTAGTCTACCACTTTGTCGCTTCATAGAATAAGAAGGCCTTCACCTACACTTCTGGGAACAGTTTTTTTCAATTTGTACATTCAATGATTAACATTATACCAAATTGCAGAACTATATTCGATCAGTTTTCTTTACACAATTATAGTGTAGCCACAAGATTCGGGACCAGTCTCGGTCTCGTCTCGTCTCGCCTCAAAAAGTCGAGACGAGACCATAGAATGGGTCTCGAGTCAAAATTCGAGACCGAGACGAGACCAGAGTCAAGTCTTGGCGAGAGTCTCGCGAGACTCTCGACGAGACTTATATAATAATCACTTGAAATTCTTTCTTATTTCTTCTGAAAGCAATTTCATGAAGCAAGTAGGTAAATACCCACAAACTGTAGTAATAATAGTTAATTTAAGATGGTTACTGATGGATAAGTTTTTGATTGAGACAATAATTTTTTCTACCGCTCTTTCAGAATATTTACTCCATATTTAGCCTATAAAACAATATTTTCTTATCGATTGTTCTTTTAAAGTGAGTCATTTGGTTCTATCATGTTTGGTATCAAATTACCTAAAGCTCCTGCAGGAATAATTCTAGTAGAGGTGTGAGGAAGGATATTTAAACGATTGTCAATTGTTTTTTAACAAGTTATTTGAATGAGGTTTGGTATCATTCTAAATCTCTTGGGGAGATAGACTTAGCAGGAAAATAAAATGAATAATAATTGTTATCCACGTTATGATATTATACTTCCGGTGATCAGATGTCAAAACTGGAGGTTCCAAATTAAAGACCCTGAAATTTTAGAGAAGACTTCTTCATTTTCAAGAATATCTATTTTATGTAGGGACTTGAATATATTCGCCATTTGTCACTTTGACAATGACATCCGTCACTTTGATAATGACAGCTGTCATTCTGAAATATGCAATTGATTGATGCGACACTCTAAATCTATGAAACAGCGATGAAACCGGTCATGAAATTTTTGGTTGAGGAAATACTGTGTGGCCGCTGCAGATTTTACATGATAAGACGAGCCCTAATACTAGCACAACACTCTTAATTTCACACAAAATTATAGACAATATGGAAGAAACTATTATCATACTATAATTGATTTTGACTGGAAATACGTTACATTAATCGACTCCTATAAGATTCCTGGTTATATTCCTGTATCTCATCTAATTTCATCCAAAATTGGATCAGATTAGGCTGGACTGGGTCTAAGGAAGTGAAAATCAATAATATTCTCAACTAAATTTCAGTAATTTGAGCCATATTGCCAGTTATTTCCAGTCAATAGCATGACTTCATTTAAAAATTTGGTTTTCCGTCATCTACTTCCGTATTTGATGGTTTACACATCGCAAATAATGCGTAAACTGAGCATGTAGGCATCTTAGATCTACCATCAATTCAAATGAACGCTTTTGTACCCTGAATTTAGTTTATATGAATTTATCTTGCAAATCGTAGAAGAAATATCGGTGTCAAACATATGCGCGAACTAGCATTATGGAATTCGGAAAATATGTTTTGTAACTCTGCGATTCTTGACTTGAAATATGTAGCCTTAAGTTTACACAATTGTTGCTAAAACAATTACCTCTTTATTATCTCGAATCCTCGTGACTCCAGGGGTTCTATTCTAATTCATAGAGACAGCTTGGAGATAGATCGTAATCTCTATATGTCAATGTTGATATGTCCAGTTACATCAATAGGAACTTGAATATTGTATGTTGATGCAAACAATATGATCGATAACTTTATGCTGTCATTTAGTATTATGTTTGAAATCAGATTGAATTCATGTTTAATCATCCTCCTGATTTATAATTAATTATAATGGTATGATTCTATCCTATTGTTACTATTTCATAACATACAAATGTCAAATCTGACATCGAGCTAAGGAAACTGACATGACTCTGTCTCTTACTTCTGGAAGACTGTCTTCAACGATGATGACATAAAATCACTTCTCTAATTGTCCGATAGGTGGAACATGAGTCAAAAGTCTATAAAATGACGTCAAAAGATAATCTTTACAAAAATTGAAGGAAACAAATATAGAGAGTTTGTCAAAATCTATTTTCAATGGACTCCGATTATTTATGCAAAAGTTTTGAAAAGTGTTTTGAAAACTGCACTTTCGGTTCAGCCGATCGCAATCATAATGCGAGATGTACATTAAGATGTTATGGATGTGTTTAATACGAAATTCCAATATTCTACGACTGATTGTTTTGAATTTATGTGGAGAATTAAAAAAATTTGTTATATAGAGTGCACTTGCGGCTCGCCGATTTAGTATAAAAATATAAGATAACAATTTGGATGCTACAGCAATTTCAAATACCTAATTTCAATATCCAACGGTCAATAAATCTGGATTAATGAGGAAATTTCAGAAAAAAAAATTGAGTAGAGTGCAAGTCCGGTACAGGCGATTCTAAACATGATGCGAATTGCATAACTAAACCCTACACTATTCTTGAATACAAAATTTCAATATTATACGTGCAACGGGCTTTGAGATTTGCGAGCTACAAGCAAACGCATATACTTACATACATACATACGTACCGACATCAAGCCGAGAATAGTCAAAATAGATTCAGCCATGCTCAAAACGGATATTTCCATCAAAATCTTGGAATGTGAATTTTTTCGGTTTTACAATACTTACTTTTACTTTGTACAAGTAGAAATTTGCTCTAACCACACAGTACTTCTTCGACCGTAAATTTCATTGCCAGTTTCATCGCTGTTTCAGAAATTCAAAATGTCCCATCAATTATTTGCATATTTCAAAGTGAAAGCTGTCATTGTCAAAGTGACAGCTGTCATTGTTCAAGTGATAGATGCCGGTTATTTTTCAGTCTTTCCATGGAATAAGTATTTTTGAAAATGAAGAGTCCCTTTCTAGTTTTCGAAGTCTTAGATTAATTGGAACATACAGTTTTGATATTTGATCGCTGGAAGTGTAATTTGAAGATTCCACTATTTAATTATTTATTTTAAATAACTACTAAGCTGATTTCCCCGAGAGTTGAAAATTGATACCAAAGACATACATCAAACACGATGAAACCAAATTACTTGTTTCGAAAACAATTGACGAACGTTTGTATGTGATGTCAAAATATGAGTGATAATAATTCTAACTTCATATTATGAGTCTTATTATTTCTTTGGTTTAGAAGAATATTACGAGTTTCATGATAATCTGAATTTTGATAATAACAGATGAACCGCTGATAATTTTGGAAAAACTTATCTACGAACTTGAACCTAGTTCATCAATGAAAAACTGAAATAGAAAATTCCAGTCAAAAACTCGTACATGTTCTCAAGTTATCGTGCTTTCAGACAGACCGACAGACCGACTAGGTTTTAAAATTATGTTTTTAGGGTTCAGTGGGGTATAAAACGTAATAATTAATCAAAATCTGGAACTGTCAACAAATCACAATTACAATACCTACTTCCTCTATTATCTTTCACGTCGGGGAAGTGAAAATTGAACTCAAATTGATCATATTGGAGGATCCGGTTCAGTAATAGTTAGAATTAAGCTAGGCCCTAAGAGATCCAGTGCACTTTCAAATGGTCATTCATTCAAATATAAAACAGTAGACAGAAGAACTGTTTAAAATTTGAATGAATGATTATTTGAAAATATAGTGGATCTCTCAAGGCCTGACTGAATTCTACCTATTTATGTTAACATGATTTTCGTCAAAATAATCACATTTATAGAATCTTGAAACAAGGTGTAACTGGACCTTCGTGACAAAATTTGTTGGTATATAGTATTGGACGTATTGTTCTTGAATCAAAAAGAATTTTGCTGAAATTCGTAAAAACAGCAGTAGTTTGCAAAAATATAGCATTTCGGGTACCGCTGGTTGTCATAGGTACTTCTATACAAAATAAATTAAAAACTATGTTACAGAATATTCACATGCGTAATTTACTATCATTGAAGCAATTAAATTAATTTATTGAGAATATTTTTATCCACTGCAGATTGAATAAAATTTGAACTACACAAGATATCACATAATTCTAAAAAAAAAGAATTGGAAGTTTATAAATCTATAGAAATCGCTCAATTGTCGCCGTTCACAGCAACACACAATGCAGCACATTGAATGAGGTTAACGGTACAACATTGACGGTGGTAATTGTGTTCTTTTATTATTTCTGCGCTATTTTCAATACGCTGTTGCAGTTCTTCAATACTTTGCGGCGCATTATGGTTATCTTAAACTAATAACATTAAATGACCCTAAAAATAAAAATCAAGAGGATTAAGATCTGATGATCTCGGAGGCCATGGTGCAAGACCACCACGCGCTATCCAACGACCTTCGTATGCAGTATCTAAATGCTCTCTCACAAATCTGCTGTAGTGCGGAGGTGCACCGTCATGAAAAAACCATGCATGCTGCCGAACATCTAGCGGAATATCGTCTAACAATTCTGGTAGAGTGTTCTGTAAAAACCCTAAGTAATCATTACCATTCATACGCGCAGGTAAAATGTATGGACCAAGTAGAGTACCATTCACAATCCCAGCCCAAACGTTCAAAGAGAATCGATGCTGAAAATTACTTCTTCTAACAACATGTGGGTTTTTTCGTGACCAATAATGTGAATTGTGGAAATTATGAATATCATCTCGAGTGAACACGGACTCATCGGAAAAAATTACATTTATTGTGAAATTTTGGTCTTGAGCATGTTGGTGAAGAAGCCATTGGCAGAAATTTACTCGCTCGAGTTGGTCACGTTGCATAAGATTTTGAACTCTCTGGTAATGGAAAAATTTGGGGAGTACTAATTATAGGATCAACATCAATTATATCCGATGAAACATTTCCAAAATTTTGTCGGTATCTTTGATGTCCTCCACCTCCACCAGGATATCGAGGTGAACCTGTATCAGGAAGACGCTGTAGTAGTACTCCAAACATTCGATGACTGGGATGCCGTCTGTCAGAATATCGTTCTGCATACAAACGCTGCGCTGCTCTCCTGTTTTGTCCCACTTCTACGTATACTATCATCATATCAGTTAGTCCCAAATTACTAGATGCAATATCCATTTTTTTTTTCAAATTCAATAACAATAGCATCAAACACTGTTTTACGTAACAAACTTGTAAAAACAGAAATTAGTAGAAAATTATGCAATATCTATTTAATTTGTGATTAGTTGTTGGGTAATGGTTACGAGTAATGTTGTAATTCTGAAAGAAATTATCAACCCACTGGCACAAAACTGTTCATTTGATTGAAGCCATTTCCCAATTTTCGAATTTCAGCGACATTCTTTTTGATTCATGATCTTTTATACCATCAAATTTTGTTACGAAGGTTCAGTTACACCCTGTATATCATGATCCCAGTAAATAACAATATATTTTTATGTGTTCTTGTTTCTTTGAGAAAACTATTCTTCTTTCATAAACCTCCTTTCAAGCTATTGTTTTAGACAAGTTCTTTGCTTAGATATTCAAACTTAGATGAAAAAACTTTGGGAATCGAGGTCTTTATAGCATAGCGCCCAAAATTTTATTGTCTGTCCCATATTTCTTCAAGTCGTTCTTTAATAATTTTTTCAACAACAGAACCGAATGATCGGTCATGCCAGCAGTAGTCTGGCAGTATTCATGATCGTATGATTTTTTTTTTCAATCGTCCTTCTGTTAGAGATTGTAGAAAAGAACGATATACTCATTTTTATAAGTATAGAAACAACACTGTGGCTCACGAAATGTCAAGAGACCAAAAAATTATGTTGTCCTTGAAGTGTGTTTCGATTAAAGACTGGAGCATCATAACGTTTTCACATACCAAAATTTATCGAAAATGATGAAATTATGCTCGAACATTAAATTTCAACTCGATTGCTCAAACGCTGCACTTGGGTCGTGGAAAATTACACTCAGACATACAGAATAACAGACCGACTTTATTCTAGAAATCATTTTAATTATCTTAGCGGATGTATCAGCCGTTCTTGTGGAATCAATGAGGGGCCGAGAAAGTAAAAATGATGCATGTTGGGAGGTGAGCCCCAGACACCTCAAGTAACTTATTTGATTTCTCCGTTCAGATTTTCACAAAAGTATCACATTTTTCTACTTGTAGGGATCCTATATTCTAAAAGGTTAAAGAACACTACTTTAGACCATTAAAGCACCCACTGAATTTAATATTTTAAACTGAAGTGAGCTAACAAATAAGCACTATCTAAATACATGTGGGAGTTTTCATCTTCTTCTAAGGAAAATAGCGTGCAATACCTCTATTAGTTTTACCCCAACTAGCGGAGTAAGAATAATTTAATTGTGCTGATAATATAACCTACCTACTTCAAATAGTCTCTCTAGTGACATGGCTTTAATTTACTCTCATCTGTAGTACGATCCGCGTTAGAACGGCCTTCCAATGTGATAACGCCACAATATGTTTTGAATGTTGTATCAAATTTTCTTCCATTGCTTCAAAGAAAATATGAGTATTTAAGATTTTGTTTTTAGCTTCAGTGCATTACTCTAAAATACTTTTTACACTTGACATTTGACGAATTGAAACTGTGAGAGTAAACATAGCTGGAGAAATGAGTGCTTGAAAAATAGACTGTCTTATGTCAAGTGACGTTATGTCACTAAGACCAGTTAAGAGTGTGAATTAAAATGTGGAAATTACATTTAGCATACATCTGGAGCTTAAATTATTCAATCTTAGAGATGCGGTGAATGAATTCTGTTCTATTTGGTAATATCTGAATACATTTGACAGCTTCCACATTTTCAAACTTGTAGTCTTATTTCTCTTGTTATTTATCATTAAAATTGGAATTATTTGTATTGACAATAACCTTCACCCTCCATCCAGCAAAAACCCATTATTTCTATATTACCTCCGACTCAGGGTGTAACAAAACCTTGATACGTTATGAATGTTATTCGTCTGAAATCTTGTTCCATTATAAATTATTAAGTCTGCTAGTTGAATCATTATTTCTACAGCAAAAGAAAACTTAGTTTCAAATGATTCTTTAGTGCTTTGTGAAAGACGTAATTAAAATAGAAGATAATTATCTAATTAACAAATGTCACTTGTCAGTGACACGGAAATGTCAAGGGCTGTTATTAACCCCTCCTCTTTAACCCTCCAGTTTCCGGTGACTTCACCGGAGATTGATGTGACTGTTACGAGATTTTTTAATTGTGCCCCGCAGCAGGCTTTTCAGAATCTCTTGCGAAACTGAGTAAGCGAATTTTTATATTAGATTTCAGGCCGTGAGAATTTAATATCTCATTTTATTCTCACTTTATTTCATTAATTTGCTCATTCCAATAATATTTCAGAATATACAATGGTGAGAGAGATTTTTTGAAATTCGCAGATAGAATATTCATTATTATAAGTTCATTATTCAACAGAGATTCCTTCAGGCCAAATGAACTTTGACATTAATAAGAAGTACAATAGAAGTAGGAATTATATCAAACAAACGAGATGTTGATTTAAAGATCATTATAAAGAACATATTTACTTATTCGAAGAAGAAGATGATTAATTACACAAATTATCTACTTGATCAAGAATATTCAGCGTGTAAAATTTGAGGCATCATGTTAGCAACAAATTAAAGTCTCGAACATTGAGCCTCAATCTAAATATTCGTAAAATTCTCTAGATTAGATAGTTTTCCTCTTTCAATTTATTTCTAATTATTTTTCTGATGCTCCATATTTTCACGAAGAACAAACCAATAATGATTTCTAATCAAATAATTCAAGCAAGAAAAGAGACAAGTAGTTTGAAATACATTCCCCTCTCAAATCAAACAATTGAACATCATTCTCATTCCCTTTGCGGCATGTCACTTGATACGATAATTACAAATCTATTATCGAGTGAGTCATCGTTAAAGCGATTTAACGTAGAAGGTGGTGTGCAGTGTTACCCACCCTACAATACACCACTGCTCGCCATGGCGCCAATCAGTGTCCATTGTGCGGCGACTTTTAGAGCTAAGTTGAAAGCGTCAGCAAGAATTTGAGCATTGTAGGAATTGAAAATTTCTAAGGGAACAATGTAGGCGAAATCAATGGAATTGCATTGTATGATTTGGTATGATCAATAGTTAGAATTGATGAATAATCAAAGCTATAAAAGTTGCAGTTCCCAATACCAAATTAATCGTTTTCTGTCCAATATAAGTCGGTTGATATACGGATATATTTAAAGAGATATTGCTCCATTTATGTATTTAAAAGAGAACATCAACATTATTCTGGTTATATAAATGATAATAGCTGCCGATGCGTTCATACTAAATTATTCACAAACAATTTAAGAGAACACTTACGGTGTAACTATGAAGCTTATCAACAAAACTTTAAGGAATGACAGTATTTATTGTGACTCAAGTCACTTTTTTCAGCAACCCAACGTTAACCTGACCCAATTGCGGAAGAAGATGCTGATCTTATCAAAGTTAGAGCTTCGTTGATATACCGAACTGAATTACCAGAGCGGCTATTGGAACACATAGAATTATTTTTTCAAATCTTGATCGAACTAAGTGACAGCCAAGTATCTACTTTCCATCAATAATGTTGTTACTGTAAATTCTGTTAGTTATCTCTAATATATTTTTTCTAAAATTTGAGTATCAAATAACTGAAGTTTCAATCACAAATATCCGATTGGTTCCAAATTTCGAGGTCAATCAGGTCCTACTACCTCTGGTAACAAAGTTTAGCTTTATGAATTAAGCTCATTGACGCTCAATGGATAACAGATCTATTGTCATTGTCCTCTTCCGAAAACAAGCTTATTGTGGCATAATCATGTCTGGACTAGTGCTCAAACTTGCCTCAAAAGGCTTGATCCGTCTCTAACATAAATAGACGATATTCTTGGAGGCCAATTGAATCTCTAATCATGATTCGTGTTCAATTACGTGGACAAGAAATAAATGGGATTCTACTAAAAATCCCAATGGTCACACAACAAAATTATTGATAGGTAATTTACACGCTCCTCAGAATTACATACACTACAACGCTTACACTGACCCAGTTATCAAAACAGAAAACTGTTCATGGTAGAAGCCACAAAAAGTGGGAAACGAAATTATATGTTTGATTGATCGAGATGTTTTCAATATCAACAAATTTCTTATTGCGGATCGATTCGTACTGTGGTTCGATTCGCCTTGGTCTACCTTATTGAAGTCAGAGATGGTAAGCAAACCTGAAGGATATTGATCTTTCCCTGCATGATAATTTCAAGTTTTGGGTTAGCAAGAGGTCTGGACTACTAGATGCCGATTCTAAAAGTTGAATTTGGATCTCTTACACTCAATCCGTCATTCAATTAGTTATACGACAAACGAAACTGTCTTGTTGAATTGCATTTGTTCAATTTGTGGTCTTTGAATAATTCCTCACGACATTTATGTACTTATAAGTGTTCATAGTAGACTACTTCTTGAGTACTCTGGACTCAGTTTTGAGTATCACTAACGCAAACTTTAAACCTAGCCACGACACTTTATTGTATAAATATCCGTCATTTCGTATTATGGAGTTCAGGACACTCCTTGTCTGCGAATTCTGGGAATTCAAGCAGAAATCCATCTTAATAATTTCCTTGAGAAAAAAGTTGTTTCCGGCCTCCGGGATGATTTAGGCATATATTTCATCTGAAGAAGACGGTGAATTACACTATAAAAATGGCATCATGAATGCAAATGAATACTTCAACATCTTTCGAAATGATTTGGGACTATAAATTGGACAGATGTGTTCGAAAAATATGAAGATGATTCCGCTAGCCATGCAGTCAAAAAATTGGGAGAATGTATGCGAGATTACTATATTCCACTTTAACCCTTCATTAGAAACGTGAAGTTTTCGCCAAGTTTTGAAACGTGGGATGTCACACACCCCATTTTTAAAAATCTTGAATCAAACATAAAACCAAAATTTTTGATGGAAAATTATCATGCGAGAACATATACTTAAAAAAAAAAACACTGGGAGTTTCAACTTTATATTTCAAAAACTCGACGTGGACATCACGTGACTCACTTGTACATCATTGGATATATATAACCAAACACAACATCTCATCATTCCGCGACAAGTCGGTTGCTATGGTAACAGTACGTCATCATTCTCATGCTACAACATTCCTAAATACTGATTTCCAGGATTCAACGGCTAACAGTTCTGAATTTATGAGCAAAATTCTAAGATCGTCAAGAACAGAGCACTTTCGACTCAGTCGATCTGAATGAAAATAGGATATGAGCATTTAGACAGTACTATCATTTTGAATACTGTATTCTTATATCAATATTCTGCGACTGATTATTTTAAATTCATGAGAAAAATTTGTTATATGAAAAAAGTCTGCAATATGAAGTGAACTTCCGGCGTAGTCGATTGGGACGAGAATAGGAGATGATCATTTGGATGCTACAGCAATTTCAAATACTGAATTCCAGTATCCTACGGCTAATCATTCTAGATTTATGCGGAAAGTTCAAAAAAAGTATCAGGTAAAGTACACTTCCAGTACAGACGATTGCAACCATAATGCGAGGTGCACATCAAGATCCTAGATCCTATACGAGTCTTTTATACAAAATTTTAGCATTATACGTTTGACGAATTCCGAGATTTGCGAGTTACGCACTTACACACATACATACGTACATATGTACATACGTACCGACATCAAGCCAAAAATAGTCAAAATGAATTCAGGGATGCTCAAAACGGATATATCCATTATAATCTCGATATGTGAATTTGGTCGGTTCCACAATATTTCCTTGTACTTTTATACAGTTAGATAGTCGTAGATTTCAGTGCCTCATTTTGTTTTTCATGCCTTCAAGAGGTTTGATAAATATGCATATTTGGAGTTTAGTATAGTGTTGGAAATAAAGCTGGACCGTCTGACCAACATAGTGAAAATTAATTTTGAATTTGTATGAAAAAGCATGTTGTGATCCAATTTTGTCGCTTTTGTCATGCTTACAAAATGAAATTTAGGGACAAATATTTTGATATGTAAAATTGGCAACAGATTATCATTGCCTACCTTATCATTTCAATTAAACTGATTGTTTTATACAGCAAGTTTTGAATATATTTTATACTCATAAACTGCACTTCCGGCTTGGCTCATTGATAAAAAAATAGTAAATAACTATTTTGATGCTACAACAAGTTCAAATATTAAATTTAAATATGCTATGGCTGATCATTCTAGATTTATGCAAAAAATTGGAGAAAAATTTCAAGTAAAATGCACATCCGGCCTGGCCGATTCATACAATAATAGCAGACAACCATTCTGATACAACGTCAAGTTCAAATACTGGATTCCAACATCCTATGGTTGATCATTCTGGATTCATTAGAAAAATTCGAGAAAAGTTTTAGGTAAAGTGCATTTCCGGTACAGACGATTAGAACCATAATGCGAGGTGCACAACTAGACCTTATACCAGTCTTAAATACAAAATTTCAACATTATACATTCAACCAGCTTTGTGATTTACGAGCTACGCACGAACGCACGAACGCACGCACGAACATATGTACCGACATCAAGCCAAAAATAGTCAAAATGGATTTAGGTATGCTTAAAACGAATATTTTCATCAAAATCTTGATGAGTGAATTTTGTCGGTTCACAACACTTTTTGTACTTAGTACAAGTGAACTGACATACTTTTGAATTAGGAATATCCAATTCTACTACAAAAACATCTAAAATCTTGATACAGACTTGGAACTTTGTTAACAGTCCATATAAAATTTCTCGCGTTGTACATTTTTTTCGTAATTTACACACTACATATTTGCATGTTCTAGACATAAAAACATATTACAAGATTCACCTTTGTAACTTGCCTTTCTGTCTTCTTTTCTAGAGAACGCATGGCATCTTTCTGGAAGATTTAGCTTACTATTTTCAATTCTGGACCATCTCTTTACTGTATTTTTCTGATGGTATCCCTCAGATCACGTGGTAATGTTTACATCATTCGTTCTTGATGGTCTGATACTGACTGTCTACCATAACCTGTAGTCCCAAGTTTGATTATAGATAATTGAAAGCATTTTATCTCACTTTTAGTGAATAGATAAATTTCGAAAGGTACTGAAAGAGGAAAATAAATGGGCGCACTATTCAAAAAATTGCTGTACTGGACCCCACGTTTCGAATGAAAGGTTGAAAATGGATGTGTGGTAGTCAAGATCTTTTGCCAATCAGAGCCTTTCAGCATACCCACCAAAAAGAAGAAGTCTTAATCAGAATTCACAAGGAGGGATTTGAAATGATTCAGGCTCAACAATCAGTCATTTAGTTTGTATTCATGGTGATATAAAACTTACGACCAACCTAGCTCCTCGGAAAACGTCAACTTTAGTTGATAAAAGCGTGGACACCTTTCTTACAAATAAGACTTATTATAAGCTACAAAAGCATCTGAAATCTGATCTAGTATCGAGAAGCACGATGATGAACGGATACTAGTAATATTTGAAAGGAAAATATTAAGACACATATATGGAGGATTCAAAGAAAATGGAGAGTGGCGTAGTCGCTACAACTTTGAATTGTACAGGAAAAACGAAGAGCCTTGTATCATTACAAGAATTAAAATATGAAGACTATACGATGGATGAGACACGTTTAAAGGATGTTGGACAAGAATCCAATAAAACAAATCATCAGACAAGTACCGCTAGGGAAGAGATCTCAAGAAAGGTCAAAGTTACGATATATAGATCAGATAGAGAAGGATGAAAAGACATTGAAGATAAATAATTGAGAAAAGAAAGCGCTGAATAGGGACGAATGATGCGAGCTCCTGAAGCAAGTCAAGATCCTCAAAGGGTTGTAATACCACTGATGATGATGATGACCCTGAACAAATTATGAGAATATTCGATATAAAAATGATACAGCTGCAGGGAAGGCTCAGTTGAAAGAACAGTAAATGTGAATATTGGGGCTCTCCAATTCTATGTCGCATGCCTTTTTGAGGTTCAAGATTTACTCCTTGATAAGTAAGATGAAAAGGTTATTGACCGATGCACACTTTTCGATTATAGTGCAAACTCCAATTATATTCTTATTGAAATTGAGTTTTTCTGTGACAGCATTTTGCATGTTTTTGTAACATAGAACAATTGAAATTGATCTGAAGCCTAGTACTGGAGGCATGCAATTCACAATAACCCAAGAGACTCGAACGATGGCGTGAACTTGAAAAAAGGAATTGGTAAATTTCGTGTCCTCAAATAGCATATCAATAAGAAGAATGAAAGTTTCAGCCATAAAGCCTGTTAATATAACAACCATGGTAACCAATAATCATCCTCTCATTTTTGTCCTTATTCAAATAAGTGATGGAGTATCCCGAAGTTAACTGCCAATTTTCAGATTTTAAAGTAGACAATCGGTAAATAAGAAGTAAGAATAGAGTTTAGATTCTCCAAAAAACTCCTTTTATTATTGATGAACTGACGTCAGATTATCATATAAAGCACTCAACCGTTAGCTAAACTCGTCCCACATTCCGTAAAATAAATGATTTCTTTGCACAATCCGAGTACGAAATTCATAAATGTCTTCTAAAAATCCCGACCGTATGTGTGCCAGCTCCCAACGCTGACAAATCACCGTCTCGACAAAAGCTTAAACTAAATTACTCTACATACGTCATCAGTCGTACAAGATGTCCCATTTCCAACTGACAAATCTCATCCACCCGGAATCTCAATTAGAAATGGCTGCAGCTCGATAATTCAAGACCGCCAGTCTCTACTTGAAGCGAATGTTCTGTTTTAGAGAGAGTAACTTGAAAAATGTCGCAGAACAATGGCTTCCAAAACTTGCGACCTAACATGAAGAGTGACATGGATATTTTGTTACGTCTAAAAAAATTCAGAAAAAATATTTTCTTGTTGATGCGCCAAATTTCGATGTATTTGATGATTATATACTTTTGTTACAATAGAAAATATCACACTTACTGTCTAGACTAGAGGGTACAGATATAGTACCGAAATATATCACTGAATTTCTGAAAAAGTATTTTTGATTTGAGATAATTCCAATTATTTTCTCATTCAAATCGTTCTGTCATACACAATGTTCCAATTGCTGAATTTTAGGAGATGTGTGACTGAAAGTATATAGTATCTCTAAATTCGAGTTCGAATTTATCCTTGATTCAACGGTCCAGGATTAAGCTAGAAAAACACGACATGCTTGTACAGTATTCTCTAAAATCATATCAAATAGATCCTGAATTATACTTCGTGCCAATTTTTTTCACATAATCACTATAATGAGTTGAAGACATATTACTCCTTAGGGTTAGTTGACCTTAAGAGCAATCTAAGAAAGTTGCTTAGGGTTCTGATTCTCAAGTGATATATGAGAGAACTAACCAGAAATATAAATTCTATAATAACTCAACCACAACCGTCAAAGATGAAAATACAATGAATTATAATTTCTATTAATTAAATTTCGTAGAACATGATAAATATTGAAAGAGTATTCCTATGTAGAATTTTGTGGCTTTTTTAATTTGAATGATAGAAAATGGACGGAAATATCTGTCAACTATATTTGAATGTAAATGACAGAATGAGATATCCTCGCGAAAGTATGTCGACGCTGGACGAAGTCAAATCAGAAACGTCCTAACGTTCTTTGGGGCCCAGTACTTGTACTTCAATAGGGGCTTAATTTTTATTGAACTAAGAATTTTGAAACTGTGGTATAAGATTTATCATTTGTGACGAATGATGCCCCGAAACTTCGTCACAGTTGCACATCCCAGAGCCTTCTGCTACCGTCAAATATTTTAAAGTCCATCAAAGTTAGTTTAGATCTTGCACGCACTATAAATTTCAAATTCTGTAATTCTGCTTAAACATACAACACCGCTTACCTTTATGTTATCAGACATCAACTGAAATAAATCTGTAAATATGTTGTATATTTGGTTTGACGTTCTCCGTGACCTTTGACCATACACATAAATAATAATAAACATCTGACATTAGACAGTTGACTACATTACCGACCGAGAGAAGGATATTTAGGACAATTTTAATTTCAGGGAAATATAATCATGGAAGGATGTATTTAACAGGAAAGTAATAGGAAACTTGTTATTGTAAAGAAATTTATATTTGTGAAATTACTTCATCATTTTATCTGTATGTCTTCTCTACATTACTGAAAGCGCTAATATGAATTCAATTTGGGAACATGTTGAGTGAGGATTCATTAAAATTTGAGTGTAAATAAGGCCTTCTGGCCGACCTAAGTAACTTCTTTGAAATTCCAGTCTTCTGAGCAGCCGTTCCAAAGTACGCTTGTAGTTCCGATACCTAGTGTCATCTTCAGAGTATTTATCGTCCAAGTGGAGTTCTTGTGCTTAGTCCTTTAGCACAACTGTCTGACACGATCGGTGAGTTTGTTTGTTTCTTGATAATTCCATAAAAGGAAATTTACCGTGGAGTCACTGCTAGCGAAGTCTTTGTCGACTTCGCAGTGTCTGAATAATGTAACGTAGAAGCACCGCTGGCGAAGTCTTGGTTGACTCCACAGTGTTTGAATAATTTAACGTAGAAGCACCGCTGGCGAAGTCCTTGTTGATTTCACAGTGTTGGATTAACTTAACGTAGCGTCGCCACTGCCGAAGTCTTCGTGATTTCGCAATGGTAAATTGTTTCAACGTAGAATCACCGTTGAGGGGGTCATCATTGGCTTCACAGAGTTAAGCAATTCCAACGTAGAGTCACTACTTGGGAGCCAGTTTGGTTTCACAAGCGTCGAAGATAAGTGAATCCACCGTTGGGGAAATCGCCACACGATTTGTTTATTTTAAAGTTTCTCGTCATCTGCGACCGCCTGGGTCCGTACTGCGACCGCTGGTGTCGAGTGTCATGTACAGCCGTTCCGTCTCCGTCAGCCAAGTCATCACCGTGCAAGTTCTGAAAAATATATTATGTTCTATGTTCATAGTCGTCGTTTTTTTATGTATAATAAATCTCATTGTGACACCTTCCTCCTGATGATTATTTTTGACAACCCTAACCCTTCCCTTCTGAGCTATCCAGCCGTCTGCCTTAGGAACTGCGTCACCAATCGTATTGGCGCCCGAGTACACCGTCAGCAGTTTTGACCGCGACGCCAAAGTTAACAACCCCGCCATCAGCGAGGCCATATCGTTACACATTACATTATTAAAATGAAAATCATAGTTAGAATATACTCATTCATGGGATATAACATTGTATAAAAAACATAAAAAGTGGAGAAGTGCCATAACCGAGAACATATAAACAAACAAAATTTATGAATTTATTACATAAATAACTATCACGAAATTGAATTTAAGAAATTGGATCTAAAACTTTAGCTTGATAGATCTGTTTGTGTTTTGGAGAGACACAAAATACACCACGGGCAGCAAAAAGATTTGCTGTTGCTGGATCTATTTCACGCGAAGAAATAGTAAAGTCAAGCAATGGGGTAAATTCAATTATAAATCATCAGAAATGAGAAACGAATTTAAATATTCTCATTTCTTATTTTAGTGAGCCAATAATCCAGGTTTCATAATGGCTTTTGAGGTATTAAGCGTATCTCCTCCAGTTTCTTGGAACAAATTAATTTTCGAAGAGCTTCATCTCAAAAATTTATTTTTTTGCTGGACAATAGGTCCAAGTAAACTCTGTATTTCTGAGGCTATGTGTTCTATTATTTATTGGTTCAGACAAGTTCTAGGCCTCTACTATGCAGGAATAACTCAAATTCAGAAGAATATTTACAACTCTGAGCTATTCCTACAGATTATTATAAAATAGATCCAATAAAATTTCAGGATTGTCCGTATAATAATATAAGTAATTTCAATATATGTTTACTGTTACACAGTTTATGGTTATACTTATGCTTAGTCTCAAATAAGTACGAATGTATCTGTTCTCCACGTAATTTTCACCTCCAATCGAGTGACATATTTCTGTTCCACCCAATCAATTATATTGATCGCTCTAGGAGAACTTTGGAAGAAAATATAGTAGATTCTGTTCTGATGGGAGAATTCTCCTGCCTGAAATGTGACACAAAAATTGCTACGGACAAAGTGACTGAGTAGAAATTGCCCACGCAATCCCTAATTCTTTAGTTTATTCAAGACATGAAAAAGCAACCCTAAATTCAACTTATAATATACCTACTGCTATAGATAGTTCATGGTTACGTTTATTATTGGCTTGTTTTCTACTTAGTTGTTCTAAATCATGCATTTGTACTGAGAAATTTAGTACATATGCATAACCTATAGAGGCGTTTGCTATTCCCGATTCAAATATAACTTTGTTATTCTACCGCCATCCATCGGAGTCTCAATACTGCACTCTCAACATATGTAGAATCATAGTGAAACATCATTAATAGGTTCCATTGTATCACTATATTAAATCCATATTCACACTGATATTCATATCAAGAGATTGTAAGTAAAGATTTAACCTGCCATCTCATCAGAGATGCAACTATTTCTAATAAATTGAAATATTGAGGATACAAGTTTGCATTGTCACCAGTACAGTAAATGAAATATCAGCAAAATTGGTCCATAGGAAATAGTTTAAAATTTGATTACAAGATTGGACGCATAGGTACAACAACGATACAGCAAACTAACATGAGCATAGTGAAAAACAAACATGAAAGAAGAAGAAAACAGCGTGCAATACTTATTGCCTTGTTACATTCCTCTATGATATTTTTCATCATCTATAGGATCGCAGTAAAATGATGTAATTAATTTATGGCAACAAACGATAACAACGGACAAATTTTCCATACACTATCATTTTGAATTAATTAAGATAACAATATTATTACTATGGAACCGGAAATGGAAGTTGAATAGATCATTGATACCTAGGCTAAGAAAAATATAAATTCACTTCCAAATTCAGTTATAAGACCATGACAATAAATAATACAAGTTGAATGACCCGTATATGAATTTTTTTTTTTGACGGAGTACAAACCACCAATTAAGTTGTAAATTTTATGACCAATTGTGACTTTCAGTGCGATAAGTGACAGAAAAACAACAGCAGTTGGATTCACCGTGATATTGAAGTCAATTGACAAATGCAATAATTCCTGGGAATACATTCATTCTTTGTTCCAGCTAATTTTTAAAAGCCAGACATCAACGAAATATCCAAAGCATCGATCAGCAAGCCGTGGGTTTGAATCCCGCCCGGAATATGGCTATTTGTGTGCGCCATTGAATACTTTGTGGAGAATATGTATGTATGCACCGTTATAATTGAAAATTGAAAATGAATATTCAACAGGGCTATAAGCTAAGAGCTTGAAGAGCCGTCAAAATATTATAATTATCATTATTATCAGTATAAGTTGAATATAATAGATCACAATTCATTGAATATCTCTCGTTATGCAGTGAATGCTCACCGCTACTATAAAAGCAAGAAGCATGAATTTATAATTTATCAAAATTGTTCTTTGTTTCAATGCAGAAAAACTAAATCAAGAAGTCCGTCGTTTAAGACAATAAAAATGTTAAGATCAAGGATGGTTCTGCGTCCTACACCGGCCCAGATGTTATTCCCATCAAACTGATTCACGTCACTGATGAATACAGCTTCCAGCCTCAAGAATCTCATTTACTTACCCTAGTACAGATATTTCTAGAGTTGCAAAAGGACTATGAACAATTGAGCACTATCAGTATCAGCATCAGCACCATAATCCGCATCAGCATTTAGAAGGTGGGATGTTGTCTGTAGGAGGGTATAGAGATGAAGGCGGATATCAGTGATATTATCGATAGAAAATTAAATGAGTAAAATGAACTAATTTAATGTGAAAGAGAAAGTTTTGTCATGACATCTCCTTCTGGATAATGTGAGGAAGAATTGGCGATTGCTATTTGGTATTATTCCAATCACTGTTTCATTGGTAAATAGATCCACATGTCTTTTTGGAATTAAGATTTATAATGTTGCCGTTATAAATAAACATTTACAAGCACAGATTCTCTTGTTTAGAATAAACCATTTAATGTACCTGCATTTGTTTTACAGAATTTTCAAAATTTATGAATAGAATCAGTGAGAACAATCTATTCACTAAGAAGATATTTATGAATGTGGTTTTTTTTTTTTTAGTTTGAGAGCCAATCTAGGACTCCAAACTGTTGAATTCTTGATTTATTGTTTTTTTTTTTATATGTTGTGCTGTTGTGAAGCATTATTAAGAAAGTACTTGCCAATAAATTACTATTTATTATCATTAGGTACTCCTTCAGGTTAAAGCGTCAAAAAATATGGATCAAGTGTTAAATCTAGCAGTCATCTATTTTATCCAGCGATAATCCAATTTGAAACTTCAAATTGGTCTATACGTAATTAATATCCACTGCAAATAATACAGATTTATTTTTAAAGTCAACTCCTGGAGCTCCAAAATCTCTTCTACACACATCAGTCACTTTTTGAAAATAATTTACTGAAAAAAAGTCAAAATTGAGATACCAAACACTAATAAATACTAAATAAAGTCAAGGAAATTACATTATGAACACATTTTTTTAGCCGATCGAATACAAAGTGAAATGTTCGATTCTGTCCTTGATAATTTAGCATCAACCTGCTTATTACTGTTTGAGTACGTTTACACTGGAATACCAAATTCACATTACAAGTTTTGTGAACATTTTTATCTGCAGTATCATACTTTAAACCACTTGAGTGTTCCCATTAAGTTTTTCAGTGTGATATATTAACCACGAGAGAAAAATTTTACCGCGACGTATATAGTGCATACAAAGGACATTTTATCCAACACCTCTCATGAAACAATTCAAATCGTTTTCATATATTGGGTTATTTTTTGATACTGACAAGATAAAGTGAATTACGAAGTAGCCATGACAGCTTATTAGGGTACTTACTGTAGCTCATGATCTGTCACTGAGTGACAAATGTTATATATCATTTATTTGAAGAAATCATAGTAACAAGTTTATCTTGAATCAGAGTTGGATGAAAAAACTAATTGCATTCATCTAAAAATTATAACAGAGACAACAAGCATTATTTCACAACTACATAATTGCATAATGGATTTTCTGAGGTATCTGATACCTGAAGCATTCAAATACATACAGTTATAGATAATATTGATGTATCTACCATTTAAGAAGAAAGAACCCAGCAAATATCATCTCGTATAATCTATATTAAGTGATAATCTTAAGGTGCCCGCATACTGAGACGCTGCAAAGCGAAGCGAAGAAAAGGGAATTTTTTCCGCCTGATTGAAGTACATGTTATCAAATGGGACACCGCACACTCGCGCGACGCAACGAGAAGCGAAGCGACAAGCCATCGCGCGAGTAGTCTTCGGAGCATCCAGGCGAAGTCTCGCCGTTTCTCTTCGCGCCGCACCAGTGTGCGGTGGGTAGAAGAGGCAAAGAGCCGAATATTCTGGTATCGCCACTTTCCGTACACTCAAACTTTTCTATTAAGTTTCTTCTCTTCTTTAATACTGGCAATTAGGCCAAGAACAAATAGATCTTATTCAGATAAGTAACTACTCATTTTGTACAGCAATCGCCTCACGCTCACACCTCCAAAATGCTAACAAAACTAGAACACATGAGTTTTGCAGTTGAGGAATTACATCATGGCCATGCGTATGAGCTTTCATTATTATTTTGCTTCGCTTCTCTTCCCTCTAGTGTGCGGACTCTGCTAAAACGACGCTCTGCTTAGCCGGGCTTCTCTTCTCTTCTCGTCGCCCCAGTGTGCGCGCAGCTTTATCATTCATTTACCTATATTTCATTTTATTTATTCCTATTACAGTGGAACATAAATATCGTCTTCCTACAGCCATGTCTTAATTTAGTTCATTACGCATCACAATCAGTGCATTCAATGAATATCTAGGACACCATAAACCTACAACTGTGAGATAACATAGCTACAATAAAAAAAGTTTGTGGCTTGACGGTAGCAGTGAGCAGTCATTTCTTCGTAATTTGATATTATTGAAGACAGAATCAAGATGAAATTAGAGATTCATCACTTTGGGTACATCTGTTATCGTATACTTAGTTCAAATGTCAACTCTTGCGGTGTTATGGGTCTCGAATCTAATTCTGAAGTTATTATTCATAACACGAGTGTTGTAGACAATCATTAGGATATTGAATCAATAATTTCAGTGACTTGGTCAAATACTTTGCATCTTCTCATAATGCTGAATTTTGCATTCTGATTGTATGAATTTTATTTTTATGTTCGACTAACTTTCGAATACTTCATTCAGTGTTTTGTGTATAAAAAACATCTACATTCAGGCTTTGTGATTTCCATTTCTTGAGTTTTGATGGAAACGAAATCGAATGAAACTATCAGTTTGATGATATTGACAACTGCACATTCAAAATTTTCGATATTTTAATAAATGATATCAAAAACATGATTCTTATTACAATCTTCTCCATAAATTTGGATCTCTAATAGATTTTTTGAACGATTGTAGCCACAGCCACAAAAATAAATAGTCTTTCATACACTGCAATTTTTCTACGCACATATTGTGTCAAATATAAATGACATCTACAAGAGAAAAATTATTCACAATGCGGTAGTACAAAGATTTTTATGTGATTCATACAAGATCCGACTTCATTCTCAATGCGTATTCATTCGGCTGTAAACTGTGACACGTCCAAAAAAGTCATCAATTTTGTATTTGTAACATTATATGTGATATAAGCATCTCTGGAAATATTCGAATTGAATAGATTCAATAAATATCAAGCCTTTCACCTGATACAGGTACAGCGCACACTATTTTAGTGCAGCTTTCGGGGGCAATACGCCACAAAGTATATTAAAATTCAGTGAGAATCATTCTTGTTCAAAACTGAGATCAACCCTGCCAAATTACAAAACCAGAATACTCGCACTGAGCTATCAATATTGTACTGTCTGATCATTTTACATACGACAAAAAACTCAATCGCACCTTGTCATTTTCACACTGGGTGATAGTGTTGCCACAGGACAAGACAAGACAAGACTTGAGTTGAGTCTTGTCTTGGTCTTGAGCAAGTCTTGCAGAACATAGTCTTGTCTTGGTCTTGACAAGACAAGACTTGAAGCGAGTCTTGTCTTGGTCGAGAGTCTTGACAAGAGTCTTGTTTTGAATTTTTTCAAATAATTTTTTCTAATTTATATAGTGCATTGGAAACTGATAGCATTAATTAAATCGAAATTCGAGAAGATATCATCAGGAATGGGCATTTACGAGTAAAATTCTGATTTTGATATATTTCCAAAGAATAAATTTTTCATATCTGGATTCAAAATAGTATATTATATAACGAGGGACTCAAGTGCTTGATTTAATCCTGAGGGTGGAGTTTATTGCACGAGACGGAGTCGAGGGCAATACTCACCTGAGGGATTCAAGGCACTTAAGTCATGTGTTATCTACGCTATTTTTCGCATTACCGTATTTCATTGAATCACAATAGTCTAAAAGCAGATTAATTAATCTTACAATTTTGACAAGAACAAACTTGATTCAAAAATGTTGACTAAATTCACCATAGTAACAAGGCTGGCTACAACAGTTGTTAAATAAATAAACTTGCTGTCAAAAAGATGATTGAGAAATTTGATATTGATAAGGTTGCGGAAGAGGTAACTGTAGAATTATTTTTCCAAAAATCTATAAAATTTACAAACAACAGTACGATGCATTCCCAAAATTGTGTTACTTGCGATAATGCTAATATAAATCATCAATAATATAGATTTGAATTATAATGAAGAAATTCAATTAACATTTAGATAAGTACTTTGATTATTTAGTCGTCATAGAAAAAATTGTTTATTTGACTTTAATCTCTTGGTATTATGGATCATTTTAGATCCCTCGGGACTAAACTCAAACTTAAGTCCCTAAATGAGGCATTAAATTCGTCTTTTACTCCCGGGAGTGCGAAAATATTATAAGAACATCATAAAAAAAGTTTTCTCTAGCTTTTGTTCGAACATGTTACATATTCCACGTTAAAATTATATTATTATATAATGTGAAAAGTCGGCCAAGTGCAAGTTGAACTAGCACGCGGAAGGTTCTGTACCACCAAACGATATTTATATTACTATTTTTTTTGAAAATCATCTAGTTAAGGCTGAAGCAATATGTTGTTACTCGTAAAGATCTGTATGGGGATCCCATATATTTACCTTATTTTTATTATTTGTTGCCATAGTGGTCATAGTAATACATATTCTGTGAAATCTCAAGAGTCTACCTATTTACACCCTTTGGGTACGGAATCCTAAAAAAGGGTTCTTCACGTGACATATTTTAGATGGCCATGTTGTCTGAATATTATGATAAAAGAGCTATCAATCCTCAACAACTTACCCAAATACTCACATCATAAATCATAGTTTTGAATATTGAATCAACTTTTATAATAATTGCAAGTATATCATAACTTGGATTTCAAATATTTCATATTGATACAGTTATTGTTTCGCCATCAATAAGATCAAAATATTTCATGAATACTCAACTGAATCTGAAAAAATGTTACTGAAATGAAGAATAGATGATGTTGAAACATTGAAGAAATAATGCAATATGTAAGTGTTAGTTACAACCGCTTAAAAAATTCTTTAAAAAAAAAGCAGTCACTCCACTTCCAAGAACATTTTTTGGAAAGGGTTGAAGAAAAGCCAATCTCGGCAAACATCCCTGACCAAGCCGTAGGAGATTTGAAGAAACGAAGGGTCGTAATTTCAAACAAATTCATAAAGAAGCAAACGTTTGGAATATATAGACAAACATTTGCTGTCCCATGGTCAAGGTCACATACTTCTTATCCCCTTTTTGCGATGAACAATAGGGATGAGAACTAATGTATTGCAGATGTCTTAAGGTAGTTGTCGTGCTGTAGCCATAGTATCAGAATATTCCAAATTTTTATATACTTATTAACAATATTATTATACAATTAACTTTGAAATTTGAAGTCGATTGACCATCTCAAACTTGAGATAAACGCAATTGGAATTAAAAATTTTAACATGGAGAGCAATGGAGAGTATACATTTTAGGCCATAATTATATCAGTTTCAATTTTTAATGAAGAAACTAACAATCAGATTTTTTTCAAAAACTAGCTATGAATTAGTGAATATGATCTGCGTATTTGGAAATAAAGAAAAAATTATTGACCATCTCATTGTTTAGATATGAGAACGCAAAGTTGAACATTTTATATATAAAATACGTGTCGACACGTTGAAAAGAAATGCTTGGCAACGCTGTACGTCACTGTATACATCACGTTGTACTATTCGAACGACAAATTCAAAGGGAAAGAGATGGAAATAAATAGTTAATAATGGTTTCAGTAGAACAATATTATTTATGAAGGGTAAAATATAAAATATATTTGGTAACACAAAAAATTATATTAATATAATCTTAATATATTAAATATTAAATAAACAAAGCACATAAAAGTAAAGAAAAAATATTATCAACTCAAATATATAAATATCAATAATAACATATAAAAATAATATGATATGAGCTTGCATATAAAATTGCAATCAATCACATTAATTTTGTAGCTTAAAAAAAGAAACAATCAGCGTGATAATACGTTTATTTTTGTGGCTTGCCATTTTTTAACTCTGTTAAAATTTGGACAAGTCTTTGCTCTCCTTCCTCATCGTAATCTAAAACTTTTTGTTTTATAAATTTACCTTTATATCGCAATAATTCGGACAGTTTTCTATATTGAGATGACAGCGAAGCACAATGTTGCCAAGTTATTCTTCCGGCAAGTACCCGTAAATGTTTACTATAATGTACGAGTATGAGATACACTCCCTGACAAAAAATTCAGTGATCCACTAAATTTATTGTAAATTTCTTAGTCTTTACTCATCAATATTATCATAAAAAGTTACATACTGAACTATCTGTGTTATGAACAAGTTCTGACAAGAATTACAAGCATCTATATATCAGTTTGCAAGGCGCTTCTTGTAGATATGCTAGACTTCATTTTTTGACGATGATGTACCACGACAACAGCCTTAATTTTCACAACATACAAAAATGTGTAAGGCCTAAATTTATAAATACCTATAAGAAATATCTATTTATGGATGGATGTCTACATTCTTTTATTTGTTGTGATTGAAGTTTAACTTTGTGTTTCGAGATAATATTCAATGTAGACAGTACAAAAATTGGTGTGATTTCAGTGTTTAAAGACATGAGACTGAATATTGCTATATGATCTCGTTTTAGGGGCTGTAGTCGAAGTTTTTCCGAGACCCTTCTCAAGTACTGTCCGCGCAAGATAACTTGGCAGTCCTGGGGTGTAAACTTATAGGGATGATATAAGTAAAATCAACAAAAACCATAGGCGTGCCCAAAAAAATTGTATGAATAATAATAAATTGCACTTGTTATTGGTGATTGGAAAATCCAATCCAAATCTCTGTTATATCTATACTTGTTCAGGGGAATGTTATGAAGTCTATAAATTTTTACTTATCAATAGGTACTTTTTTTGTCATTAGCTTTAAGATTTTATATCTCTTCTGGGATTATCTAATTTGTTTGTGTGAAGGGCACTGAAAATCATCTTGCAGAATGTTAATTTGAAATTATTGTAACAAAATCATTTGTACGTTTCATGTTTTAGCGTAAAAAAATATTTTCACATGAAATTTTTTTATTGTCTACACCAATGGACAGACAGATTCAAATGTACCTCATTGATCATTTATGATGCATTCTCTCTGCTGCCCTATCCCTCTAACCACCAAATTTAGCAATAAATGGTTGTAAAAGTAGGACTCACTATTTTGCGTAGTGCGGTACTTAAGCAAAAGTTTGAGTTTGACACAGCGCATCGTAAGCATACTGGATCGCATTACATTCTTCCCGACTGCCAAGATATCTTGCGCGGACAGTAGGTGATTTGAGACCCACCAAGATGCTAATAAATTTCAAGAAAACACGGAAAATATTTCAAAAGCTGAAGTTAATGTGTATTGTCTTCAAATGTCAAGAGCATCATATCGAAGTTCAATAATTGTATTTGATCATTTGCAAAATAAACAAAATTTAATGTCTCATTACACAAATAATGATACATGAAAAAAAGTCTAGACTTATCTTGAATAAACGTCAAACACAATTCTCCACAGCTACGATGCAATCAAATGTAGATGAATGTATTCAATATATTCCATTCAAATTCATAAAAAAGAATAAAGTATTGCTAACAATTTCCAATTTCCAATAGAATGTGAGGATTGCAAACAATACACTAAATCATCATACTTTTGCAATAAATCAGTACTGGTATTCGAATCAGATTGAGTCAATTTATTTATTTTTTCAGTATATTTTTAGTATCTAGTTACTTGCCTCGTTGTTTTTTTTATATCATTGTTTTCTGAAGAAGATCTTTGGTCAAAGGATCAAAACGTCAAAGTTTCACAAAAAATATACGAGTTCAAAATCAAAAGTTGTATTTTTTGCTGTTTTCAATCCAAAGTATTCAAAAACATATGACAAATATCTCAAGTTCCAATATGATGTGATTGGCTACGTACAGAAATTCATTCCATCAAAAACCAGAATAAAAAATTCAGATTAGAGATTAAAATTTTGTGGAAATAAAGCAGGCAATTTTAGTCAAGAGTCTTGTACAAGACTTCAAGACTTTCTTGTCAAGACTCAAGGTGCGTCTTGTCTCGTCTTGTGGTCTTGAGGCAAGACTAAATGAAGGTCTTGTCTTGGCAAGACCAAGACAAGACGAGACGAGACCAAGACTAGTCTTGAGTCTTGCGGCAACACTACTGGGTGACCACTATTCTCAATCATAGGATAGTTGAAATGTTAAAAGCTCAATTTTTCTACGAGAAGGAGAAGACGGAAGCAAAAAACTGCAAAATCACATTTTCGATGCAGTTATCGGAGTGGAGACCTATATTTTATGGAACTGAAAGTATTTTGTCACAGTACATTCCCTTAGTTTTTATCTGGATGTTTGGTCATAAAAAAGGAGCATCTCCACCACACTAATGAAGAAATAGTTATTCGATGACAAAAAGCCAGTATGCTACAATTCAACTCTAATAGAAATGAAAAATGTCAATCTTGTTATATTTACAACACAAGTTTTCGAAATATTACAAGACGAAGAAAATATTTGAAAGAATATAACACACACTGATGTATCATAAAGTTATCAATGAGATCCCAAAAAAATTATACATAATTCATATATATTTGGCCATGTAGCGTTATCTGTATGGCACTTTAATTCATCATGAACACAATTATATAATAATGTTCAGCTTTTATTCAAGTGTAGTCAAATTGTGATGACGTTTTTCCAAGTCTTAGTCGATGTGTAATGTTCTATCTAGTTCAGTTGGAGTGTATTGGTATTGTTGTAATGTCTTGAGGCTGAGCGGATGGACAGGTTGGACACAACAACAGGTGGATTCTTTTAGAGACTTAGTAAAACTCAAAATTGTAGTAACCCGAATTTATTTACAACTTAACTAAGTACAAATATTTACAAAAGGTGAGTCGAGTACTCTTACGAGAGTACTTAGTAAAAAGATGGTTAGGAAACGACTACCGAATAGCGACTGACTTCTAGTCTCATTCGAAGAGCCGGGTTGCAGTTAGAACTGCTAACTAAACAAATCTAAGAACGTTCTAGAAGGAATTTATAATCTAATCAAAATAAGCATTGTAAGAATAACAGGACGTGATATATCATTTTAAGAAGAACTAGCTCCAGACATGAGCGAAGTGAAATTAGATATCTTGTTATTCATACGTGACCAAATATAAAGAATAGAAACAATAATTAATAATAATAATAATTAATAACTAATAATATGACTTTACAACAGTATGTTTTTCCAGTATAAAGTGCATTACTACTTACTACTCATAATTCGATTGATTGTAAACAAACACTGACTTTTCATGGACATCTTAAGGTCCAACTAGTATGAATGACGGAATTATTGCACAGTTATCGCAATATAAGTCGAACAGCCAACAGCACATAGAAATAATATTTTGATGGATTTAGAAATGAATCTAGTACAAAAACAATTCGACAAACATTCATTATCATTGATGTGGAATATGGAGATGCTTCAGATTCTGATATATGACGACCACATAACCAATAACAAACTCAAACATTCTCTATGCCTGTGGAGCAATTAATTTTTCCAATTAACTCGATTAGGTACAATATTATGCCTGTCAATAAATTTTGCGGCTATCCTCGATTTCATTTATAAGAGCCTTGAAGGCTCCCGAAATGATCCAAGGCAGCGTTTCCTCTCGCGTTGTTTCCTAAACAAAAGAATTAATTAACTTAACGCTAAACGATCAAAGTAAAAATTGAGGAGTCTTAGCTCCTTGTCTGCTGCATTACCGTTCCGACGTTTCGTTGTTTTATCGTTACCAAAACCGCTTCGCTCTACTGTTTCGTTAATAGAATTACCACTAGAACATTCTCCAACATTCTTTATCTACTTATTTATTTTTATTTGTTTGTTTGCCAAGGATATTAGAAAATACAATCTACTTTGAATATATTAGAAATTTTTCGGAAGAATTTCACTTGGAAGATTATTTATAAGATAATTTGATGACTTGATGTCTTTTCTTTATTAATGCTATAAGAATAGCAACAAAAATTGAACCAATGAACGGATACGAGAGTACTTGACGAATAGCTAGTTGCATAATGGTAAGCTTGAATATCTGTTACATCTATATTGGAGCAGTTATAAATAGAAGAATGAAATGATATTCTTTTTACCAAACGTTTTCCAATCAAACATTGAACAGAATTTAATAATCAAATTTGGAATTGAATATTAAATCCACTAGTCCAACAAAATCAACGAGCTAATTCCAAACGGAGTATAACATGCAACACAAAATATGGTTTTTAATAATTCGAAATTGTTTGTTTTACATCCATAACAGTATTAAATATAAATACTAGAAGTCATATCATTCAACTGAATCAATAATGAAATAATTTTGTGAATTCAGCGAGCAAAAGTTCGTTGTACATTAAATAAATATTTAATATTCTGGAAACTGTTGATAGAATATTGGCAGAACCGCACAATATAAGAGCAATTTTTACATCGATTTAAATTTTATTAATTGTTATTGATGTGCATGTTAAAATTGAAGGAAAATCTCACTGAAACGTAACATTGGATATTACATGACCCGTTATTCTTGTGCAATGGATTCATAGAAAGAGATTAGTGACTGGATTTCGAATGATGAAAATTATCAAATTTTATCATCAGTGTGAAATTGATGTAATTGTACCAACAGTGATTTGATTTAATGATCGTCCATAGAGAATCGGTAGTTATTTCAGCCAAATACTCGGTTTCTGAAGCTATATCTTGTATTTTCTGGGAATAGCAGTTTTGCCATTCTTTTGAATAATGACTGTTATTCCCTCTCCCAAGAATATATTATCAGCACATTTGCTGGTAAGCACCCTAGTTTTTCTTTTGAAAATTTTGAGAATTTCTCTTTTGCAGACATCCAGTGTCCCATAATTCTTTACAACGTCTATTCCTCGGAAACGACTGAGTGCGACAGTGTCCCATAAACCCCTCCGCCTCTCTACCGATGTTACTTAATGGCAACCGCGGTGAAAAGCACGAGGCACAGGGCTTCGTATCTTTCAGGTATATTCATTTTTTACGAGGCACATTCAACATGTATTGAATGCTCCTTTCTCACCCTCTAGCAGGGAAGTCGCAACGTCGCTACATTATATGTCGTTATAAAAAGAAGTCCCGGAAAAAAGTACCCGAAAAGGACTGGATTTGGGTGAGTCATAGAGAAGTGTAAATTCCGATCAATTGATAAATTTGAAACGCATTGAGGTAGCTCGGATACGATGATATACAAAACGCTTTCAAAAAAATATTTTATTTACACTCAAAATTGTCGAGAAAGATCTACGAGCGATTATAAATAAGTTCCAGTCTACTATAAAAAGGACAGGTAAATTTCAGAAATACCCAAACACAGATATTACCTCTCTTTTCCAACGGAATAAGTGGCCTTTTAATTATTTTGCCAGTTTCAAGAATTGCTTAGAGCTTGATGGTCCTCAATCAGTGGGAAAATGGATCAATATCAACTAGTTCAAAACCTAATTTGTTACTTTAACGCCAAGATAACACAATAAGTTGACTTGCAAAAACAACACATCATCAAACACTTTTTCTTTGCATTTCTTATATTCATAAAATCAAGTTGAAAAAAAATTATTGATAGATTGTTGCTTCATTACTTTCATGGTTTTAACTCATCTGATTCAATTGAAACCAGAATGATTTCACCTGATATTTCACAACTTTATGACACACAAAAATAGCTTGATTACAATCATTGGAATTATGGCCTGATATGAATCAATAATTGATTGGCAATTTTATCACAGTAGCATGCGTTCCATGGAAAATTGTCACTCATATAGTCTAATCAACAAATAGTAAATATATGTGGGAGAATAGTTCAATACGATTTTTCAGTGGTGTATATATACATTATACTATTGATACTCAGATTAGGTAAATGGTAAAAGCTTGATTAATTTGATGTATTGGTATAGTCTGATTCAATATTGGAAATAAGCAGGGTAACACAAAATACACAATCGTATTATACGCTCAATGTAATATTTTCTACTAGTAAATAGATTAAGCGCACAAACTGACAATCATGATAGATTAGTAGGTGGTATTTTGCGATGAAATGTTGGACATTTATATTATTCGTATTTGCAAATATGCGTAGAATGAAAACCAGGATGATATCTGATTCAATAAACTAACGAGAAACTAGCGAAACTTCCATTTATAATGACGAATTCATTAAACAATGTCATCCTGTGAACCACGCTATAATTAATTTTCGTGAGATGAAGGAAGAAAAATATAAAGAACTAACTTGAACACATATCTTTATTTGATACAACATTGTATTTCTTAAGAGACATTAATCCATATCCAGAAGTCACTACCATTGCGCTTCTGAGCTAGTAGCGTGCCCCGGAAGTTGTTCCATCAACAATTGTTGATTAAAAGTACTTATGACAGCTATATATAGGATGTTAATGAAAATGCGAAGCATAGTAGCTCAACATGAATTTCAGAATCTGTGTTCTCTTAATCATTATGTGATCTAAATATAGCAATACATTTTATTTCCGAATCAGATTCATCTTGAGATAAGTTCATTCTGAATCTAGGAAAAAAAACCCCGGAAAATAAGAGCCCGAAAAAAAGCCCTGGAAAAAAAACCGGGAAAAAAACCCCCAGCAAAAAAACCTCGGAAAAAAAAGCTCCCTGTGATAAAAACCGAAGGAAACTTATGTAACGAATATTATAAATTAGGTATATAAGAATGTTTTCATTATGTTTGGTAATAAAATCAAGAGTTATAAACAAGAATTCTATATAACGTGTAATATATAATGTAATACAGACATAAATAAAATGTCCTCTTTTTTTATCTGTTAGCGTCAATAATAATATAGTGGAGTGAAACATTTGCATACATTCAATTTTTGTGCATGTTCAAGAGACGATCTCAAGAATATTTTTAGTTTTTTGAAGAGTTTCTAGAGGTCACTAGATAATGACGAGAAACTGATTTTGGTCGATAGTTTATTCTGTAAATAATTCCTGAGCTGTCGCAAATGGGGAAAAAGGTTTCAAGTAAAAAAGTTGAATATCATTATTACCCAGACAGTGGCACACGGGAATATTTTTATTGAAAGTTATATTTTTCAAATACGACACAAAGTTATAATGTTTCAAATAGAACTAATACATAAAAATAGCAGCAAAAAACTACATCTTTTAATCTGATTTTAATGATATGAAATTTATTTTCTTTGTGTTGATACAACATGAGATATTTTACAAGCTCTGTATTTTATGTTGAATTATATTTAATCGCTCAACTTATGCTGATATCTAGCCTTTATATTCTTAAATAATATGAAACAATTGGAAATAATAAATGTATGTAAATGTTTTACCCTATTACATTCTTATAGACGCTGATAATGAATAAAATTGGAGACACTGTATTTATGTCTGTATTACATTGTACATTACGCGTTATCTAGAATTGTTGTTTGGATCTCTAGGTTTTATCATCAAACATAATGAAAACACCCTTATATACCTAATTTATAATATTCGTTATATAAACTTGCTTTTTTCAAGGCTTTATTTCCCGGGGTTTTTTTCCTGTTACCGTTCTTTCTCAATGTAACAGCTTACTGTTCATCTTTTTCTATAACAGACCAGATGACAACGTCTATATTTATGATTTTTAGCAAAAACTTGGAAAAAAAATTGTATCGTCTGAAGACCAAAATATATTTACCGGATAGTTACAAATTTGGATCTCAAAATAGCCCAACTCTATTCATAATAATTGATAGGTAAGCGACTGAAAGTTGATGAGAATGGCACAAAGTCGAATACAGTTTTTGTGCTAATGTAATTTTAGCTCGCATTTTGGTCAATCAGAAGACTTGTCGGGACAGTCTGAAAGTTATCAGATTTTATATGCAACCAAGCTTATAACTCTACACGCCTTAATTCAACAAGCCCTAACTTCACAAAATCTACACCTTAGTCAAAATATTTGGCTTGGTCATTTCCCTACATTCACATGGGCATAGGTGAAAAATTTATTCACTGTTCATTACTTCTCTCCAACACTGTTTTGGAACTTGCATATTCCATAACCAAAAATTAAGTTAGAACAAATGACATTCCAAAAAATCGTTTAGAATGATTCCGTACGCCGTTTAGAATGAATCTGTATGCCTTTAGAATCATTTCGACGAATCAGAAGCTGTTAGTTTGGCTACTACCATGGTTACTTCCTAACAATTCAAGTATTCATATCTGGATTTGACGTTTGACATTTAATAATTTTTTAAGTTTCCTCTGAAATTTTGGTGAGTTTCCAAAACCTTGTTAGAGAAAGTATAGTCTACAACATGTTTGGAATGGCGTATTCCACACTCGCAAACCGTAATCCTCGCCTTCGGCTCGGATCAGAATATAGGCCATTCCAATACTTATTGTAGAATATACTATTCTGTTATACAATAGTTCTTGTAGTAACGAAACAGCCAAGCCACATATTTTGACTGAAGTGTAGAGTTTGTGAAGTTAGGGCTTGTAAAGTTAAAAGCTTGGTTCTAAATGGAATCTGGTAATTTTTTGACTATGCGAACAACATATTACATGATAATGTTTTTGTTGGGATTTCACTTTTTTTTTGTAAGAGACTTGTACGAGACGTATGACAATATTTTTCCATTTTGTAATTTTTTTAAAATATTTTTTGGGATGTACTTATTTTACTATTATTTGTAAAAAAGAGTCCCTATATCAATTTTCAGACCCCTAGTTCAAGGGGTTGGAGAGTAAAAGCTTCAACTACTAGAATTTTATTGTTGTCTGTGTACTAATACTAGCTCACATACCAAATTTCAGATACCTAGGACTTCAGAAAGTGCTCATCAGTGAGTGAGTCAGTGACGTAATCAGGGTTTTTTAGATGTCAATAAAATCTAAAGTATAAGAGCTATGCAATTAAAACTTCATATATTCAATACGTCTATTATTGATATCATATCCCAAAAATTTTGTACATCTGGTATCATCCAAACCCAAGTTATGAGGATTCAAAAACACGACGAAGCTCTTCGATAAAAGGTAGATAGTGGTCTTGCGCTTTAATTGATTCGTCTTGGCGGGGACACTACCGTGCCCCTAGATAATAAATTTTTTGTTTGACTCATAGGAACACTGATTCATCTTGAATATATTGCTACATATACTCGCAACTTCGTTCATGTGGTATTCAGGATATGCATTTCTACTTACTTGTAAAGTACAAATAAGTATTGTGAAACCTACAAAATTCACCTATCGAGATTTTGATGGAGATATCCGCTTTGAGCATCCCTGAATCCATTTTGACTATTTTCGGCTTGATGTCGGTACGTATGTGCGTGCTTCCACGCGTTCATTCGTAACTCGCAAATCTCAGAACTAGTTGAATGTATAGTGTTGAAATTTTGTATTTAAGACAAGTATAGGGTCTAGTTGTGCATCTTGCATTATGGTTCCAATCGTCTGTACCGGAAGTTCACTTCACTTGAAACTTTTTTCGAATTTTCCAATAAATTCAGAATGATCAACCATAGGATGTTGAAATTCAATATTTGAACTTGATGCTGTATCAGAATGGTTATCCGCTATTTTGGAATGAATCGGCCAAGCCAAAAGTGCACTTTCATTGAAACTTTTTTTAAATTTTCTGCATGAATCTACTAGAATGATCAGCCATAGAATATTGAAATTTAGTTTTTGAACTTGTTGTAGCATCAAAATAGTTATCTACTATTTTTGTATCAATCAGCTGAGCTGGAAGTGCAGTTTATTAGTATAACAGAAATCCAGAATTTGCCGTATAAAACAATAAGTTTAATTGAAATGATAAGGTACGCAATGATAATCTGTTGTCAATTTTCTGATTTTGTTCGATATTGTACATGTCAAAATATCAATCAAATCATATTAACTATAATCTGGAGTGACAGAGAACTTTATTGAATAAATTTGTGTATATATCTAATGATGTACAAGTAAGTCACGTGATGTTCACGTCAGATTTTCTATTTATCCAGCTCCCTCGTCTATTTAAGGGTTCGACAATGAGTGCAGACCTGTGTCATTTTACTTATAACAGCAAATTCATCATAGTCAATTCTAGAAGTATGACAATTCATCCCTAGTACCACAATCAACATTGACATTTTCCCATTTCGTCTTGAACTCTCAATCTTTGTCATCATTATCTAGATCTTATTTTCATATTAGGATAGCCTGATCTGGCCTCTCTCATGTTTTTATGATAAATACTAATCACCAATCAGAATCATGTCCAACTTGCATGGTAAATTATCAATAGTTATCAAAATAAATAGATTATTTTGGGTTAAATTCTGTATATTTCTTTCTATTTTTCTGAAGTTCCGACTCTCTCATCATACATTCGGATAATGAGTCAAAACTCAAAAAAAATAAGAAGAAATATACCGAATTCAGAAAATCTGTTTATTATGATATAATTCTGAAAAACATGTATAGATCATTGAATAATTATCAAATCAATGGCAATGTCAATTCGTTGTAGCTCCATCACAGTATTGTTTTATTTTGTTTGGTCTACAGAAGATTTTCGTCAGTAATACTGCATATTTAATACTCGGTTGAGTCTTCAGACATACGAGACTTGGCATAGCATTCACAATTAGTATCTAGCCTTATCACACGTACTTTGACTGTTTGATGTTATTAAACTTGCTTCATTCTCCTGGCATTTCATGATTGTTGATCAATTCACGTCAAAAAAACATTAAATGTTTGCTCGAGCTTGTCTTAATGTGAGAGTCACATTTGAATTAGCTCAGCTTTTGTGGAGATTGGTGAGTAAAAACGCACAGACAAAAAATCTATTCATGATATTATTAAACCTATATATACAGATTTTAATTGCAAATTCATATCGTGTATCGAATACATACTCCAAGCCATTCAAATCCACGACACTACTCAACAGCGAAGAGGGTAACTTGTGCGTTATCTTAACATGTTGAGCCACCGGGGCCGTTGAACCAACACAGCAGACAACACAGTAAAGAAGCTTTAATACAAGTTTTCAAGGAATAAATCTGAAGAAAATTCTAAACTTCGTCAGACAGACAGGACTTCTGTCAGAGGAGTAGATTCAGAGGGCGCAATAGACCAATAGACCACAGTACATGGATTTTAAGAGATCATCCTCTTTCCAAATAATAATTGCAACATTTGATTTGCTGGTTCATATCATGTATCGAACACATACACAGTCATACACTGGGCAAGATTCTAGCCAATGACACTATAGAACAACGAACATAGTCACTTGTACCGTAACTCAACATGCTGAGCCACCGGTACTGTTGAACTAACACAAAATAGTATATTATGCTCCAAGAACTGGAAGAATGTCATGATTGTCCAAGGTGAAATTGACTGCACTTGACGAAAGCAAAATCCAAGACGCATCTTCATGCAGCCAACTTCAACTCGTGACAATGATGACATTTTTGCAGTATCCGTGTTGCATACGATTCTTTTTGTAACAAGTGTATCGAAGAGCCTCAATAATGAGTTTTTGAAATTCATTTGAATGTTTAAAAATACTTTATTGTTCTTAAAAACAAATTTTTGCAATTGCGATCAGATTTTCATCAGACTAATTCAACAAAATCCAGCTTACTTACTATTACTGTCATCCCAGTAGACAATTTTTTTCTAAATTTCAGCTTGACAGATAACAATGAAATGAATAAATACCAACGGCATATATTTTTCTCCTCTCAGCAGAAAATCATCAATTCTCTGTTGACAGAGTATTAATGATAATTGTTTCCATGGTTAATAGGGTACTTCATGTGCACATGTTACAAAAATGAATTTATAGTAATATTTTCAATCAAAATCAGATAGTCATCACATTAGTATAATACAAATGTGTTCGAATGTCAAAATATGAATAATTACCTCTTGTACTCAAAGCGTTCTATTCATTCGTCATTATCAGAAACAATTTAGAATTCATGATAAACCGCAATAAAGAATAGAGCAGAAAATATTGTAGTAATTCTCAAATTAACTGTCATTCTGATGAACAATTATATCAATTTCCCACATGACAATTGGATTTCATATAGATATGCAGTTATCATTCATTTATTATATCAATTTACAGTTAAACTCCTTTGATCCATGTTGATGGGAACACATTATTCAATAGTTCTTCCGGAGACTTTCAATTCAATAAGAGGTCGAAACTTTATATTCATGAGGTCGGTAAGCATATTAGGTTTGATATCAGGAGTAGAGCTTCTCACTTCGATGGATCAGGTTCACTTCGGCTACCAATACTACGATAGTAGCTCATTTTCAAGAGAATCTACCTGAAATTGAATAGGAGTTCTGAAGAGGAGGCTTTTTCTGATAGCAAGCTATCATTCTCTTGCATGTATGAATGATTAATCAAAAGTAAGTCTATCCGAATAAAAATTAACTTATTTCTGCTAGTAAAAATTGGACTACTGACAAGTATGTTGAATTGACAGTATTACTACAGGTTTCTCTCAGTATTCAAGAATATTTGAAAACTATAACATTTTTGTTGAATAAAAGAATGCAGAGGAATCATCTCTCAAGAGAATGTGCTTATTTGGGCTTACAAATGCATCAGCCAAGTGATCGACAGGTCGACAAAGCCGAAAATTTCAATATATTTCATAATATCATTCCATGTCGGCACTGAAAAACAGGCATAACCATAAAAGGCTTGGTCATCGATTCAGTCACTACAGTGTAACAAGACCAAAATTTTGTAAAACAAGCGAAGAGACAGCCCTTTGCAACTGCGCGGCAGCTGCAGCTCTTTATAACGCCACAGAGGTCTTTGTGATCAAACTGATTGTGTGAGGCTTGTTTGATTTCAAACCAACCGTCAAGATCAATTTTAAGAGCTCGTGCTTACCGACGTCAAAGATTGCAGTGAAGTAACTAGGGACTCAATGACAGAACTTCTTAGGAACATGTTCCTTCCACGGATGGATCCAGAATTAGTATTCATGATGACAGCCGACGTCGGAGAGTATAGAGGACTGTGGGGGTGCATAACATTATTGGCCACTGGCACAGTATATTCAGCCAGTGGTTTCATTTGAAAGTGGAGTTATTATGGTTCAAGGCGGAATCTGCTCAGACTGACCGCAAATTTTTGGATCTCCTGCGTTACCACCGGAGGTACTTAAGTTGATAGCAAATATATGAGCAGCGAGGGGTACTTGATACAGAAGTGTCGATCCTGCAGATGATCGAAAGTACAATAGGCTCACAACTAAGATACGTGACGCAATTCGTATAAGTCAAAATGAGAAATAGAAGTCTACTCTGCAAGCTGCAAAGGATGATAGCATGAAAGTGTGGAAAAACTTCAGAGACTGGCGCACACAACGAGCACCGTCTAAAGCTATATACAGTTTGTGTACTGGCTTACTTTGTGGCAGAAAAAGCTGAGGATCGCAGACAGTTTTGAAGAGTAATACTCTCCGAACTACGGAAGCGTAGACCTAGAGTCCATTAAAAACTTGCATCGAAAAGTGCGGTGCGAGCTATCTAAAACTGATACCAATCTAATCAAATTCATCACCCTTCAGAAAACAGGTGTAATTTTGGGCAAAATAAGAATCAAGAACCCTCACAGCTCAAATGGCATCTGAGGCGCCGCGCCGCCCTACGCGCATTGCTGTTGAAATGCATTGTAACATTAACAAACATTTTGAACGTGATAATGCGATTCAACAGCTTGGAAAGAAGCCATAGTCATAGCACTATTTAGGCCTAGAAAAAATTAACTTTCCCATAGAACTACAGGCCAATAAGCCTGCTTAACTTATTGATTAGAGTTGACACGAAAGTTCTACTAAAACAATTAGAAGAGCTCAAAGATAAACCTAAAGTGCTACCAAACAAACAATTTGGCTTTCGCTCCAAGCACTCGACAAGGCATCAACTTGCTCGCGTTATCGACTTTGCTACTGAAATCGAGGAGACAAGAGTGGCAACCGGTGCAGTGTTCCTTGATGTAGTCAAGGCTTTCGATAAAGTCTGGCATCAATGCCTCTTGAACAAACTCATGGACCTGGGCTTTTCATTACAACTAATCAAGATGAACGCCTCGTACTTGAAAGATGGAAAAATTCGGGTGCACTACCAAGATGCGCCATCCAAAGAGAAAAGAACTGCGGCAGGAGTAGCACAGGGCTTACTACACTCACCTTTGCTCTTTGATATATTTGTGAGTGATATGCCGCAGCCAGAGAGCCAGACGGAACTGGTACAATATGCACTAAAATCATGACCAAACGGCTTTAGATCGCCTGGTGTATCAATTGGCACGTACAGATGAATCCTGACAAAAGCTCAGCGATGCTCATTACTCTTATAAAATTGCAGTCATATGGGGAGATACTAATGTTCGGTCGGCCAGTCCCATGGCACGACAAAACTGTCTATCTCGGTGCAACCATTGACTGCAGACTGAATGTGCAAGAACATATCAAAAACGCAAGCTACAAAGGGAAAGCTTTTTTTATCAGTATGTTTCTGTTTCTGGGCAGACGTAGTTATCTGAGTCTGAGCAACAAAGTAAGAATCCAAAAAGCAGTCTGATCAAAAATGCTTCACGCCTCTGTTGTCATTAGAGAATTCATAAGCAAAGATGTGACAAAATCCCTTGCGAAAGCTGAGAATCAAACCAATCCAGCCATCCGGTCAATAGCTAATTTTGATGAGCAGGAAATGACTAAATATTGCAGGTCATAACATGGTATCCGCGGTAATGAAAATTATACAACATTGACACCAAAGAGTGCTAGCAACTCAAAAAAAAGAAAAATTAGTGGAGTGGATGAGATACATGAAATCAGTAAAAAGGGTTGATGACTCAAGCTCCATCGAAATGACATAAATACTTTGAACAACATTACAAAGATGAATACGCTGTGAAAGTAGTGACTTCATTGGATCTCAAAATTTTATGTTTTTGGATGACGATGCTCGTGCGTACCGAGCAAGAATAATCTCAAAGATTGAATCTAATAAAACACATATGGGATATGCTCCAGAGATAGCTAGATAATCATATTCCTAATTCTAGAACCCCTTGACAGCTAGCACAACTATTGCCTACATTGTATGAAAGAATACCAGAGTAACAAATTGATAATTGGCTTTTGAGCATGCCAACAAGATGCCAAGCAATTGTAGAAGCACGAGAAGGTGCTACCAGATACTGGAACAGAAAAAAATCACATCGATTGTACTGCGATAGAGTTAACTGAAAGCTCAAACTGTTCATATTTCCAATTGTGGTATTCATTCAATCATATCGATATAATTGATAATTTAAATGTCTTCTTCATTTGATATCCCTATTCACTTTGTAATTGTTTAGATGATACGGCATATTTATGTACAAAGATATTGTAATATTGAAACGTCCAATTTTTTATCACTGCTATAGGAAAGAGATAACAGGTGTCAGTACTGAATTATGCAGTATTTGAATGAATTCCCTCAAAATCATGTGAAAATTAACGATAGGACTATTCTAATCCCAGTTGATTCAAAAATATTACCCAAGACACTACAGATGAAAAAAAAGTACCACGACACATTGAGCTCCTGTAATATAGTCAAAATTAGAGCTAAGGTCCTCAAAAAATTAATCCTACAGTAATGAGACGAAGAGTAATCCATCGGAATTTCAGAAAATGTACTATGCTAGGTGAAGTTCTACCATGGTTGCATTTTTGTAACAATGAGAAGCTTCCAGCAACGGCATCGCGATTCATTATTTCATACTGCACTCTATTTAGTTTATATCATTTTATTTCCTCGTCACGTAATACTGCTCGAAATTAGTTACATGTTTTAAATGGGAGGTAAAGTTAAATAAAATCCACAGACCCTCTTCAAATAATTACCTTTTACTCCAATCTCTTCTTTTTGTATCGCATGCAAGTTCAAGCTAGCATTAAGCTCTAGCCTCGAAAGCTCTTGTTTATTTTTGAAAAGCTTAATTCAGTTTTGTTTGAAATCAGCCTGATGGTTCGCCGCACACAATTTGATCATAATTCACAGACGCTCAGATGTTTCTAGATTAAAAAACTGAAACCATCTCATCGCCTGCTTTGTGAGATGCGATCCAATGTATCTTCAACAAGAAAGAGATCGCGCCCTTTGAAGTTGCTGCTGTTTTAATTAGCATAGTAAAAGACTGACCAGATGGAAGGCAGCCCTGCGGATCGAATGACCTCAGGCAGCGTCGATAGAATGGAGTTAATTTCAAAAGCACGCAAATCTAAAATAAATACGTTGATATATTCCCACACGGATTTCTCCTATTTCAAATCATGAAAGTGAAAGATGAGGATGAATATCTCATTATTGACGTTTTCCACAGAATACAATATGTGATGGATGAGAATTATAACGAATTTTCCACGTAGCGTCTAGAACCATAACGGAAATGTTCGCATGTTCTAGATATTTGAACGGGGATGTATGAAAATACCACAACTTGCGTGGGAATTCAATTGCAGACAGCTGCGGAAAAAAATAGTCTCAGAATGTTGACATTCATAAGAATGACATATTCGATACAAAGTCGAAACTTTAAATTTCAAAATTACTTAGGAAAAAAGACTTGCGAACATTATGGAGATGGAAATTGGATGAAGCAGCACTGTTGCGTATCGAGCACCACCTCTTGATGATAATAAATATGAATATATGCTGAGCGTTTTGGACATCTTGTTGAAACAGAAACTCCAAAAATCATCAATGAAATCTAGTGCTGTGGGTATATGGATCTAATGATATATACTAACACTGAGGAAACTGTCAGTAAACTGTGACTCTTGTTTCTCTAAAGTTGATTAGAAACTGAATCATGTGACGTGTTCCAAGGACGATTTGTAGCTAGGGACCCAACATGTTCTTCATCCTCTCTACTTGGTCTCCTCGAAATATATCTATTTTCTAATGCAAGAAAAAGGATAGCAAGAAGAAGATTGCACTCAAAAGAGGCTATGACGAACCCTGTTTTCACTTACTTGTACAAAGTAACAAGTATTGTTAAACCGACAAAATTCATCTATCAAGATTTTGATGGAAATATCCGTTTTGAGCATCTCTGAATCCATTTTGACTTTTTTTTTTTAACGTATAATGTTGAAACTTTGTATTTAAGACTGGTATAGGGTCTAGTTGTGCACCATTGCGATCGGCTAAACCAGAAGTGCACGTTAATTAAGACTTTTTCTTAGTTTTCCGCATAAATCCAGAATAATCAGCCGTAGGATACTGGAATTTAGCATTTGAAATTGCTGTAGCATCTTAATGGTCATCTTCCATTTTTGTAACAATCGGCTGAGCCGGAAGTGCACTTTATATGGCAGACTTTTCGAATTTTCCGCATAAATTCCAAGCAATCAGTTGTAGAATATTTCAATATTGTATTAGGTACTTTTATAATATCTAGTTGTACACCTTACATTATGATTGCTGTCGACTAAACCGAAAGAGCACTTTATTCGAAACATTTTTTGAATTTTCCATATAAATCTAAAACGATTAAACATAGATTGTCAGAATTCAGTATTTTGGACGATTATACCGTCTAGATGCTCATATCCTATTTTTATTGAGATCCATCGAGCCGAAAGTGCACTTTACTTGACAGTCTTTGGGAATTTTTTGCATAAATTCGAAACGATCAGGTGTAGAATATTGAAATTTGTTATTTAAGTCTACTATAGCATCTGAATGATTGCCTTCTATTCTCATAACAATAAACTGAACCGGAAGTGCCCTTCAGTGAGAATTCATTTTTTGATTTTGAGCATAAATTCAGATTTGTTGGTAGTCGTAGAATTTTGGAAATCAGTATTAAGGAATATTGTAGTATAAGAATGAAGGCCTACTGTTTCCATAGCAACCGACTTGGCTGAAAACGCATTTTACTTGACAGATTCTTTGAATCTCTTGGATAAATCCAAGACGATTGACTGTGGAACGATGAGATTTTGTGTTTGATTAGATATATCCAATGATCACGTGATGTTCACGTCAGATTTTTATTAGTTCATCATCTTGATTTTCAGTCACAAATTACATAAAGATAAGATGCTCTCTCACTGAGTAATTTAATCTTGAAGCCAAAATGATTTATAATCTCGAAAATTGTCAAAGTACATTAGGAGGAAATTGATTTAGATTATGCACTCATCACGGCTGTAAGAATTTGATCGTACACACAATAGTAATAGTACGCGAGACAGGGCATAAATTTTTTATTGTTTACCGCTCACTCGAAACTTTGTAAGTGGCTTCATTGTGATGAATCCGACAACTTCTTCATGCCTTTCAGGCAAAATTCAAGATTTGGAGGCGTTTTTCAGCGAGGGCTAGTTAATTGAAAGAATATTACCGTTATATTGATCTTTACTAACATACTTACCATAAGTACCAACATACTTATGACAAATGCGACTGGTCGGACTCACCGCTAGCCCTAATATTCATGTCGGACAATATTTTTTTTTCATTTTATAAACAAAATTTTTTTTGTAACACGTACACCGAAAATATCCTATTACTGAGCTGACTTCTGCTTCGAAAGTTCTCAATTCCAAAAATGAAATTGTAGGTCATGGATCATGAATGCGTTGGATTTTTTCATTTCATTGATATATGTCAAATTGATATTTGAAAGAAATTTATATTATAGAATGTGTTCGTTATAGTATGTGCATTTATTGAGAAAGGGATAGCACAGAAAATGTGAAAAATATTAATCAATGAAATAAATCATGTAAATTATATTTCATTGTAGTAGTTTACTGTAATGTGATTATATTTGCAAAAATCTGTTTGTCAAATCGATAAGATAGTTTCAATACATCCAAATTTATTTTAAGAATTTAGTAATGGGCGTACTTCGGTGCACTTGTTACAAAAAGTATCGTATGCAACACGGACACTGAACGACTGTCATTATAGTCGCGGATAAATTTGGCTGCACGGAGCTACGCCTTGGGCTTTGCCCTCGTCTTCGCCTCGTGCTTCGCCCTCGCCTTCGCCTCGTACTTCACTCTCGCCTCTGCCTCGGGCTTTGCCCTCGTCTTCACCGAATGCTGCCAAATTTATCCTGGACAAAAATGACAGTCGTTCAGTCCTTGTAGCATAATATACTATTTCGATTAGTGTGAAGATCAATATGACAGAAAAAATTTTTCAATTAAGTATAGCCCTTGCTGAAAAACGCCCCCAAATCTAAAATTTTGCCAAATGAAAAAGTTGTCGGACTCATCTCAATAAAGCCACTCACAAAGTTTCAAGTAAGCGGTAATCAACAAGAAATGTATGCCCTGTCTCACGGTCTATAAGAGCTAGCATAAAAAAATTATTTCGAATAGTTAATTTTTCTTCATCTAGAGCTCACTGCCGGATGCTATTATTTTCATTATGTCATTTTTAATTTTGCAGACATCAAAATTTGGCACTTTACATCTTCAATCTACTGTTAAAGACGTCAATTTGATTCAATATATATGCTGAGGGATTTTTTTAAGCCAGAGCTATGTCTATTCAGGGCAACGTTCAAATGCACCTTACATTAATTGTATCTTGGCATTAATTAGCGCAAATTTATATGTGACATTAATATTCTATCGCCAACTGTCGAAAAAACATGATATTTTTGTATTGTTATGGATACACAAAGTTCGTGATTTTTTCACTAGTAAAAAAATTAAACATATTTTTTCACTAGTGAAAAAATGAACATATTTTTTCACTAGTGGAAAAACGAGTTCTATTTTTGCACACCTAATCTAATATAATTCAGTTTAATGATGCCACAAGGATAGAAACAAACAGGTATTTAACAAAAAAGAAATATGAATTTGTACACAAAACTACTTATTTTTAGATATAAAATTTATTTGTTGACAGCTCTTTATTTATCAATCAACAATTGCGCATACTTCTGGTTACAATACCCAGGTGACTGCAAATTAATTATAGTTTGTACTTTTTTCCTACAACTTACTAAATAAAACAATTATTATTGTTGATCTATTATTTTTTGACATTTGGCGAAAAAATATTGTTTGTATTTCGTGTGCGAAGTGATTGTATTATGTTGCGCTTCCGAATGAATTTATTACCTAGACATTACGGTCTCGGTTAAAATTGACATTCTCACGCACAACAAAAAAAAAACAATTACTTCGCACACTTAATACAAAAATGACTATTTTCTTATTCCATGTGCAATTTTTTTTCCTCTTGAGTAATTTGCTCTAAGTATCCGAAGAATCAACGTTTTTCTATGAAAATCAACATTTTCATCACCCTATATAATTCGTTGGGTATTTAGACAAAGATAGTGTAATAGGAGATTTCTTGGGGTAGAAGTCAATGATGTACTCGTTCTAATATTTTTTATTCTTTTCTCGAAGCCACATGAATTGGGATACTACTTGATCATAACGAAAAAGCACACTATTTTTCTTTAATATTTTATATTTGATTCATTTTGGATCAAACTATTCAAAATTAGTTATTTCTTCCTCATTTAACCCTGCGAGTAGGGAGGGCTCACTCTCACAATAGCTTTTTATCTCTTTACTTATAATTATTTCATTGTTTTCATTCAAACAAATAGCAAACTTCATGTCTTTAGTTATTTCAAATAACATCTTCAATCCAATTCTACAGATCAAATACTGATAGAATAAAATTCTCAATTTAGTACTAATAAAAAAAGACTCACTAAAATTTGCTCCATTTTTCCAATTTTCCGCCCCTCAGGTCACGCTTCACGTGCGCCAGTGATGTTTTTCTGGCGTGATTGCAGAGATAACACCAACAGACACGCTATGTTGAAATATGTTCGATCCAAAGCCGACTGTGAAAGCAATGTTGTGAACGGTTCGGGTGGAATCATTCTGATTCAAATAGTAACGTGGTTAGGGAAATCGACGTTGCATTGTTTCAATAGTAGTGAATATCAAGATATAAGGAAGAAATGTAAACAACAAGTGATGCGATAAGCAAAATAACAAGGGAAGCAGTGATTGTATGGAAGAATTCTTGGAATATATTGGAGAATAAGCATTGGATTGAATCACGGATTCCTGAAGCGAATTCCATATAATCAGATCAACTAGAGCTAAAATATTTGGGAAATAGTGGATTATACGAACTCAGGTTGAACTTGAATTTATGTATGTAATTTTTGCACAACGGTATACCACATTTCAGGACATAAACAGATTTACTTAATGATATTCATTTCTTGAAATAGGAACGATTTTTGCTGTCTCCTTTTCACAATATATTGCATTTTCCCTGAAACGACTGTATCACTACATACTGTGAAAATAATGCAGTTTATTATTAAATATTGACTTGCTGCTCCTTTGTTTCCAACGCTTGTTAACGACAATACAAAATGAAATTAAATTTTTCCACAATACAAAAATAGAACAAAAATCTACATTTTCCTTTATGTACGTTCCTGTTGATGAATTCATGAAAATAACAATGAATACGAATGAATAGTTCTACAATGTTTGTATTCACTTTCATGAGTTAAAAAACTTCAGAGTCTCTGCTACAATCCCGAGACACTTAACTGATTAACAAAGGTAGCCCTGAAATAGGTAATAGAGAATGAGAAAAATTTGACCGGGATATCACGTGATCTACTTGTACATCATTGGCTATATTTCTACAATAATCAAACACAAAATTGCATCGTTACACGGCCAATCATTTTGAATTTATCCAAAAAATTCTAAAAATATCAAGTATAGTGCGCTTTCGGCCCAGTCGGTTGCTATGATAGCAGTAGGACATTGATTATATTGCAAAATTTTGGAAAGTACTTCTTGAATCAGTGTATCGTGATCAAAAGAACACATACTTCCATACAAAAACTAGCTGGAAGCATAAAAAAACTAAGTGAAGAAAAACCAAGAAGAACCTAAAGGTTGTTAATTAAATGGGCATATTAGCAGTTTGAATTGACAGTGTCATTCTTATAATTGTTAGCATCTATTTTGTTGTTGCGAATAATGTTCAGAAATAATCTCTTCTCTAGTTGTTCTCATGATTCAAAATGTATAACGAACAAGATGTCCTGTATTATGGACACTAATAGCTAGGGCGCATTGATTCTTCAACCCGTAACTGGTATGACGAGGTCTATCAGACCCCATCGCTTTCATTTCCCTTGATAGTTCAGATAAATCCTGATCGATATACTATCCGTCCGTGTACCTCTCGGTTAATTTATCTTGAGTAGTACAGTGTGGTGTTTCTGTCCATTTTCATCATTTATTAGTAGTTTACTGACACTGTTTACTTGCTTGGGGTATATGAGATCCCACTTTACCAATTAAATTATTTTTTTGTACTCAAAGTTATCTTGTTCTGAACGTTGTAATGACCAGTTCATCACATGAGCAAATGCGAATGAATGATCCGCGGTTTGAAGATAAAGTCACTGGCAAGACAGTTTATCGTGTTCCATATTTATTTATTTATTTATTTATCAACCACTCAACAGGATACGGGAGTATCCCAATTACAGAGGGCTGGAAAGAATACAATAATAAATGACAATGACATCAACAATTGAGAATGAATAGATTACATTGGAAGAAAAAAAAAAAATAATCAAATCTAAGGAAAAACCTTGTACAGTGCACGCTTATATACCAACAAAGAATCGTAGTATAAGTCTATATCTGATGTGTTGGACACAAACGTATTGAAGATATGACATATCCGCCTGGTTGGAGCATTCAGTTCATAGTTTGATTTAGATATTGGAATTCTGAATGTATACAATTGAGCAACTGTTCTACTTAAATTACGTGGCACCACGAAGTTAAGGTTTCCCAGAATTGAAGAGCTGTCAATGCGATTGTGGACCAGTTTATACAAAAAAATACAAGAAATAATGTTCCGTCTTTTTTGAAGCGCAGTAATATGAAATAGTTCAAGATGATATGTATAGCTGTAAGTAAGACAATTGAAAGAAACACAAAATTTTCTAGCACAAAATCTAACAAATTTTCTCTGAATTCTCTCAATCTCCTCGCTGTATTTAATATACATCGGATTCCAAACCACGACACAGTACTCAAGCCTGGAACGCACAAAAGAAAAATATAGAGATTTGAGTGTTGTCACTCTTGTGAAATAACTTGAATTTCTAATAATAAATCCTAATATTTTATACGGATAATTTGCAATATATTCTACATGATTTTGAAAAGTTAGTTTAGGATCAAATATGACACCCAAATCTCTACATTGCGTAACTCTATTAAGTGCTAAACTACTCATTTTGTACACATTCAGAACTACATTTTTCTATATTAAAAAATAAATTTGATTGAATAGACCATTTATGGAGATTTTCTATATCAGTCTGTAGAAGATCGCTATCATTCTGTTAGTTTATTACTTTAAAAATTTTCAAATCATCAGCATATAATAATACTTCAGAGTTCTTAATGCAATTAGTTATATCATTTATAAAAAGGATGAATAATAAAGGTCCTAAGTTTGATCCCTGAGGAATCCCAGAGGAAGGCATGAAATATTTAGATTTGGTATTATTATAACACACGAAGTTTTCACGATTCCTAATATAAGAGTCAAAAAACATGATTAAATCAGGTGAGAAGCCAAACTGATGTTTTAATTTAAATAGCATGATTTTATGATTGATCTTATCGAAAGCTTTAGTGAAGTCTGTATAGATTACATCTATTTGTTTATTTTTATTCAATGAAGTTGACATAAAATCTGTGAATTCTACTAAATTTGTAGTTGTGGATCTTCCGCTAATAAAGCCATGCTGATTGTTACTGATATGTATTTATACAAAATTTTCTCAAAACACTTTGCAATGTTGGATAAAATACTGATAGGTCTATAATTTTCAATATCATGAGAACTGCCAGATTTAAATATAGGACACACATGGGCTCTCTTGAAGGAATTTGGAAATGTATTAGTAGAAAGAGATAGATTAAAGATAATTAGCAGCGGTGTAGTTAATAAGTCACGACAACCCTTAAGTATAAAAGCTGGAATGTTATCTGGACCGGGAGACTTGGAGATTTTCAGACTATTTATAGCTTGTATAATATCATCCTCGGTTATTTTTTGAATATTTAGTTGATGCATAGTAACTGATTCTGTTGAAAAGTCATCAAAGTCGACGCACAGATCCTCAGTTGAATAAACACTGTTGAAATGATCCGCAAACCCTTGTACAATTTCCGTCGTAGATTTGAGTTCATTGTTTTTCAGAAACATGTTATATATGAATAGAACAATTCAGAATAAACATCTTCCAAGGATTCTAAATAAAGCAGAACATTGCTTCCATTTTGAAAAACGATGCTGCTGAAGCACAAGGGAGAAGCAAGCCAGATGTGCTAAATATCTTGAATAAGACCAGGAAATCAAGGTAGCATTTGTGCTGCTTGCTATCTTCTAGTATGTGCTCAAAATAACTCCTGTAGTCTCTCACTTTACATTGTCATTATACTCAATTTTATGTTTAAATTTGGGTGTATACTTATGTTAAAAATATTCAGAAACGTGTAATGTTTATATTGTTATTATTATCTGAACTCAATGAATGTTAAGCCCTTCAGCTCTTTCTGTTTCGGTTTATGTATGTTTTGAATGAAATCCTTCCTTATGAGAAAATATGTTTCATTCAAAATACACCATACGTTCAACTCTACCAGAATATCAATACAGTATCTATGAGAAATCTATGAGTTATTGTGACATACATTTTAAAGCTTCAATTCTGGGAGCTGACTGACCTCACCTTACCAACGTCGTTCCAGTAATTGTACCATACCAGCTGAGGGTTAAGTTTTTGTTTCCTTCCACTTTAGGGTTGTGATAACATTTTATTCCCTGATAAAATTTTGAGTAGCCTAGATAAAATTTTCAGCAGGCACCATACGAAATTTTATGAATATCATCTGATTGGTGCAACTCAGGACACTTGTCTTCCAGACTGCTGAAGAGCAGTTTATGAGTTTTCGAATTTCTTCAAGCAAACACCAAGTTGTGTTCGTCATTTTTCAGTAAGTTGATCCAAAATCATGTAAATGTGTTCAATACGAGGGGTCCATTTTCATTTATGGACTTCCCAAAAAAAAATTTTTTATTCAACAATATGTTTTACAGACCAACTGGATTCTACTTATGTATTTACCACAAATTTTATTTTGTTCAACACAGTATTAAAACCGTTGAGGATAGTACTTAGATATATTTTTACAATTTTAAGCTGAAGATGGGAACGGTAGAGTCCCGAATCGTTCTAAATTAGAAAGATCATTCAAATACAAATATAAATAAAATTGAATCTCTTAAGGCCTTCTCCTATTCCAAGTATCTATGAAATAGTCAACTTGAAACTGGTACTAAATGAAAGCTGCTGTTTCGTAGGTTTGTCTAAACTGCTTGATTTCAAGCTCAGTGATTGTGGAAGACGGTGATAATTTGCGAAATCTCTGAAGCAACAAGCATTCATGAGCTGTCAAAAATGCGCTTTCATCATCGAGATGATTCTTTAATTTTTTTCTGCTATAATGGAGCAGTATGTGTTGTGGTATCGTATACAAGTCAGCGAGTAAGTGATTTTGGATCTGAATTCTGGATTAGAATGATCTCCAGCTTTTTCATCAATGTTAGTCTTAGAGTAGAGTGAAAGTGATATGTAGTTTTGTTTGTTCGATTTATTCATTCAACTTATTTTCAGAAAGCATGTTTTAAATTTTGCATCGATTGTGAGTGATTTGTATTCACATGAAATGTGATCAAGAGGCTTAGATTGTGGTCTTACAATAGACGGAGAGCTGGCTACATAAAAAACCTTGTTATCGCTACATGCCTAATTCCTTTCGTGAAAGGATCTTTTTGTGTAGCCAATTTCGAATCGTCTTGTCTGCCAGCGCGAGTTCGTGGCTTCTGAACATTCTGAACATGATATTTTGATTCAAATTGCAAAGAAATCTATCAATTTTGACGAGAACAATGCTATTCACAATATCGTTTCCTCAATTACCAACTACGACAGCCATGAAACTGAAATTTACAAAAGAAAAATTTCACATATATGAGATAGCACGTCAAACTTATCAAACGTCACTTCTGCATATCATATTTATTTGGCGGACATCAAAAGAATGAAATCATTCGAAAAAAAAAATTCTGTGTTTGGGTGTAAACGCTCTAGCACAAGCGCACTTGCAATATCTATCTGCCGTGGTTTTAGCCATGATTTTTTATCTGTCATTTTGTATATGGCTATTCTGATATATAAATATAACATTCAAACAATCGACATGCATGTATGTGGTAACTTTTTCATCTGAAATTTTACTCTAGCCACAAGCAAACTATCAACAAATTCACATTGTTTCCCAAGAATAAATAGAAGCTATTTTTATAATTATAATACATGTATGTTATAAAGAATCAATTTAAAAGACGATTTAAACTTGCCCACACAAAAGGATTTTTCCATAGTAGGAGTCAGCCATGTATTGATGACAAGCTTTTTCATGTAGCCAGCTCTTAGATTACGTGCACATGAGCATTGGAGAATTTCTACACGTGTTCTATTTCCGATTGTCCCAACTTTCGTGAAATATAGTGAATTTTCCAAGATTTTTTTTTTTTGTGAATGAACGGCAGTAGTAGTTGGTAACTAAGAAAACGATATTGTGGATGACATTATTCTCGTTAAAATTGGCAGAGAATTTCTTGACAATTTGAATTGAAATATGCGCTAGCAGATACGACGATTAGAGCTTGGCTACACAAAAATATTCTCTCACAAAAGAAATTAGCCATGTAGCGATAACCAAGTTTTTTATGTAGCCAGCTCTTAGACTATAAGAGCTTTTGAACCGTTCTCAACTAGAATTAAGTGAATGAATTAGAGAGCTTTGTATCTCCATAACTAGTACAAGAAATAAACTCTGTTTAGAAATCATTACGAAGGCTTTCTATGGCTGATACCAGAAAACACACATAAAGCATTAATATATGATTGAATTCCCAGCTATTGAAATAATCGTACAGACTTTTGCATTAAAAAGAGCTGATTTGTAATAATAATAATAATAATTCATTTAGATAGCTTGAAGCTAAAAACAATACAAAAAATAATATATAAAAATATCTCCAGAAAAATTTTACAGAATATTGTACATTAGAAAATTGTAACAGAAAAAACGAATAATATAAAATAATAGTTAAGTACTTTTCTATAATAATGCATCGAAAGAGCCTATTCTAATAATAATTGCTTTTTAAGCTTTTTCTTAAATACCTTAATATCAGTAATATCTTCAAGAGTTCTATCTAAGTTATTATATGAATGAAAACCTTCTACAAAAATAAGACCTTGGGTATTTACATTCTTATAACTATCGATGTGCAAGTTATCTTTCTTTCTAGTATTATAATCATGAATTTCATTGTTAAAAGTTAGCATCTCAGACAAATATTCGGGTACTTTGTTATGTACCATTTTATAAACAAATATGGTAGAATTATATTGAACAAATTTAGTTATGTCCAACCACTGAAGAACAGAAAGCATGTCTCTAATTTTAGTGTATCTATTGCACTTCAAAATACACCTCATGCATTTGTTTTGTAAAAGTTGAAGCTGGGCGAATTGGGACTTGTTACACCGAAGGAGAATTGATCCACAGTATGTTAAATGAGGAAGCACTATAGTGTTATAAATAATCACTTTACTCCATTTGGATAGGGATTTTCCTAATCTACACAAAAAATTTACTTTCTTAGCAAGTTTCTTGATAATATTTTCAATGTGTTCAGTAAACTTCAATTTATTGTCAATAGTCACTGCTAAATATTTTATAGTAGCCACAAACTCTATTTCACTGTTATTTATAATAACTTTCTTATTGGTACTACCAGTCTCTTGATGATGTTTCCTAGTATTCAAAAGCATACACTTTGTTTCACTTGTGTTTAGTTTTAGTTTATTTATAGTTAACCAATTATTCACAGCCTTCAGATCCTGATTTAATGTATCTAACAGTATGTCTTGATTGTCGCTGTCCAAGAATATTAGAGTATCATCTGCAAAGAGATGAATTTTACACTTGTGTAGAACATCCGGTAAATCATTAATATAAAGAATAAATAGTAAAGGCCCTGAGACACTGCCTTGTGGAACACCATTATCGCACAATTTTTTATCGGAGATCTTATCTCCGTACTTAGTTTTGTGCTTTATCAGCTCCATGATTTTCGTTCATGGAGCATTTAATCATTTGACTAGCAGCAAACTTCAAATATTCTTGAAATTGTGACAGGTGGCGAATCTTAGATACTCTTTTCAACGTACGTATACAAAAGGAGAGACGTGTGTAGATTCATTAAGATGATAAACACCTGAGATTATCTAGGGGCAGTGAGCCATGAAAAATTATTGCCTGCAGTAGCCTCATCTTTGGTACATGCGATTGAGCTTGATGGACAAGTGAAAGTTGATAATAGATTATAAACAGAGAAATATTTACCTCAAGTGCTCAGCAAAATTCTAGAGATAAGAATTATGCTATATATTAAAGCAGCGTCTTTGCAAAGGCTGTTGCAGCACTTCAGTTTTGCTGAAAAAAAAATGAAAATAGAATACCTACTACAATCAGTTCATGCGGTACTATAAAACTTATGATTGGTTTTTGGGTTTGAATAAATCAACCGGGTGGAAAGTTCCAATTTGAATATAAGATTGATGGATGTGATACATCATATTCTGGAAGTATTTCAAAAAATGAGTTGCTGGATGGTTTTGAAAGAAAGTAGAAGAGAATCGTCAAGAGATTCATTGTTCAGGAATAATTCTGATATATCTGAAATATGAACCATGTTTCTCGATCTAATAGCAGCGTTACCCTCGTATATGATAGAAAGTTATCACAACTATATCTCACAATCAAAGTTTGTAAAATGGACAAAACAGATATTGCCCGAGTAAATCTCAACAAAATGAAAACATCCTCAATCACGATCTACTCAACTTTTCTTAGAAACAAGTTGTGCTTTAACGTATCGTTGATGTGCTATCATAAGCTGCCGGGCAAGCAAGGCATGCAGGCACATTGCAACACAATTTTAGGCTCTGTTTGACTCTGGATATCGGAGCTTTGAGCGTGAGAATATTTGCTTACGATGAAAAATGATCAATCAAAACTCATTATTACATATATGTTTCAATTGGAGTATATGATCACAATTTTTTTATATAGTTGTATTCGCAAGCCTGCGGAGTGACCAAGCTGATTTTCACGCAAATTTTGACAAGAGTTGGATTATTGAGTTATGAAGATTAAACTGCTCATGTATAACTATGCAATAATCTCAATCTATTATCTAAAATCTCCGAATCCATTGAATAAGAATCCATTCTAAAAGTGAACCAGGAGAATGTGTTGGAAAATATCAAGACGTTGTATGTTCTCATATGGATTCTTGTGTATGTCTGTATGCGTCAGAATGTAGTGATTTCCTTTGCCTGGAGCCAATCCGTTACGTTTACTGCTAATACGTCAGTTGCAGGAATCATGGCACCCCTTGATGTTTGTCTGATAATGTGCGGGAGACGTACATGCTATTCTAACTGACAAATATAAGAAGATATATCGAAGAAGCTTTCTAACAGAATACTACCTTATAGATAGATGAACAAATAGAGAGAAATTGGCTCAAAGTTTACACTGAAATTTAAATTCACTAAATATATTCTTGATAATGAAATTGTTTCTATCCGAAAAACTTCCAAATTTTACATTAAATTCAAATTGCATAATTTACGCATTTTTCACGCTGTGAATGTAAGAGACAAATCTACGCGTAAATACCCATCTCAGGTCAAGTTCTAAGATACATCTCCGCCTGCAGTGATAATTCTGTATATACTAGTTATATATCCGGCAAAGTTCAAATCGTCTCTCAAAGAGTCAGTAAATTCGAAATAGAAACTGTATGTAGGAAAGTCACAATGCAGAGTTTCTTAAATTTTATTCTTTGCGGTTGTAACGAGATGTAGTACTGCTGCGTCTGGAACAAAGAGTATCAGATTCTTGATCAAAAGATCTAAATCCAATTCCGTTTGTAGTAATGTAATATTTTTCATCCTTTCGCCTAGAGCTGATTCTGTCATGTAATATGACTCTAGCGATTCTACCAACTTCAACCTTATGAAAGTAGATATGTCGGGTACATCAATAAATTTTGTGACGCCAGTAGAAAAGATTGAAAACTGTTCTTGTGGAGAAAATTGACGGATTTCAATTTGTTTTCAGGACTCCTATGATACGTGAAGAAATCTATGATAATTTGAAATTGTGGACACAAGGATGGATATTTTAACAATTACTGCCAATCACAATCTCGATTGCCATTTAGGTATGTGTATGTTATGGTTGTCTACGTTACTGTAATCACTCTCAATAACCATCAGTTCCGTCCGAGGACATTTTAGTAGCATTTTTACTTACTTGTAAAGTAAGTAAAGAAAGTATTGTGAAACCGACAAAATTCACCTATCGAAATTTTGATGGATGTATCCGTTTTGAGCATCCCTGAATCCATTTTGAGTATTTTTGGCTTGATGTCGGTACGTTCGTGCATTCGTGCGTTCGTTCGTGCGTTCGTGCGTGCGTTCGTTCGTAACTCGCCAATCTCAAAACTGGTTGAACGTATAATTTTGAAATTCTGTATTTAAGACTGCACCTCGCATTAAGGTTCCAATCGTCTATACCGGAAGTGCACTTTACATGAAACTTTTTTCGAATTTTTCTAATAAATCCACAATGATCAACCGTAGGATGTTGAAATTCAGTATTTGAACTTGACGTTGTTCTGGAATGCTTATCTGCTATTTTTGTATGATTCGATCAAGCCGGAAGTGCACTTTACTCGAAATTACTTTTGAATTTTTTGCATAACTCTAGAATGATCAGCCATGGCTAATTGAAATTCAGTGCTTGAACTTGTAGCATCAAAATAGTTATCTACTATTCTTGTATTAATCGGCCAAGCCGGAAGTGCAGTTTATTAGTATAACAGACATTCAGAATTTGCTGTATAAAACAATCATTTTGGGTAAAATGATAAGATAGGCAATGACAATCTACTGTCAAATTTTCAATTCTGTTTGGCATTTTACATGTCCAAATATTTTTCTCTAAATTTCATTCCGTAAGCATGACAGAAGTGACAAAATTGGATCAGAACATGCTTTTTCCTACAAATTCAAAATTAATTTTCATTATGTTGGTCACTTGGTCCAGCTTTAATTTCAGCATTATTGAACTCCAAATATACATACTTATCAAACCTCTTGAAGGCATAGAGAACAAAATAAGGCACTGAAATCTACGACTATCTAACGGTCTGAAATTACTAGAAAATATTGTGAAACCGACTAAATTCACATATCGAGATTTTGATGGATATATCTGTTTTGGGCATCCCTGAATCCATTTTGACCATTTTGGCTTGATGTCGGTACGTATGTACGTATGTATGTGTGTATGTGCGTAACTCGTAAATCTCAGAATTCGTCAAACGTATAACGCTGAAATTCTGTATAAAAGTCTGGTATAGGATCTAAGATCTTGATGTGCTCCTCGCATTATGGTTGCAATCGTCTGTACTGGAAGTGCACTTCACCTGATACTTTTTAGCGAATTTTTAGCACATTTTTCCGAAAAAAGCGCTATTATATTCACTTTGGCTGGCTGGCTGGCTGGCTGGCTGGCTGGCGTGACGCTGAGATCTCAGCAACTATACTATTTACAGACTTGAAACTGGTACTTAATAAAAGCTACTGTTTCGTAGGTTGGCACAAATTGCTTTAATTCAAGCTCAGTGATTGTGGAAGGTTAAATTATTCAATTACTTGTTTCAAGTGAAACAATGCCCATGGATATATATGACATTAGGGATATGGCAACTAAAATTTATTAAAGTAGATAAAAATTTAGTTACAACTTTCGCCGCGGGTGTCACTATTATTATGTACAGTTGTCAAATCACTGTCCGGGATTCATTCAATGACTTGTTTGACGCGAATTTGAACCTTATTGGAATGAATTATCATTATTGGATGAAAATTTGTTTACTTCTGGTGTATTTTTTTAATATAGCTTTGATAAAGATCAAATTATTATTTTAAGGTACAGCACTTGACCTCCCGTCAGTCAATAACTGAACAATGAAGATTAAAAGGTAGTTTTGAGTTTGTACATGCATAAATTATGTACCTATCAAATAGTCAACTTGAAACTAGTACTAAATGGAAGCTGCTGTTTCGTAAATTTGCCCAAACTGCTTGATTTCAAGCTCAGTAATTGTGGGAGATGGTAATTTGCGAAATCTCTGAAGTAACAAGCATTCATGAGCTGTCAAAAATGCGCTTTCATCATCTAGATGATTCTTCAATTTTTCCGAAAAAAGCGCTATTATATTCACTTTGGCTGGCTGGCTGGCTGGCTGGCTGGCGTGACGCTGAGTTCTTAGCAACTATACTATCTACAGATTTGAAACTGATACTAAATAAAAGCTACTGTTTTGTAGGTTTGCACAAATTGCTTTAATTCAAGCTCAGTGATTGTGGAAGATTAAATTATTCAATTACTTGTTTCAAGTGGAACAATGCCCATAGATATATATGACATTAGGGATATGGCAACTGAAATTAATTAAAGTAGATAAAAATTTAGTGATACTTCAGCCGCCGGTGTCACTATTATTATGTACAGTTGTCAAATCTGTCCGGGATGTATTCAATGACTTGTTTGACTCGAATTTGAAGGTTATTGAAATGAATTATTATTATTGGTTGAAAATTTGTTTACTTCTGACGTATTTTTTTTATATGGGCTATGTGCAAGGAGGCGGAGTTTGTACAGATATCGATGCGAGCGCTCATGGTGAGCACCATTGTAACCATTGAACTCAATTTCTCAGAATACGTCATTGAGCTGTCATTGAGCATCGTAGTTTAAAAGTGAAAATAATTGCATATAAAACATGCGGAAACGTTTGTTCTGTTTCAGGCTGTTGTGTTAAGGATGATTCAAGTGAAATATAGTTTCATAGATTTCATGTACCAAGTTATAATATAAAAATACGAGTGAAGTGGATCAAAGCGGTGAAGTATTGTCTGCCTTTCATTATTAATCTATATAACAAAAAAATATGTTTGTGATTCAATTGTGAGATTAGAAATATTCATCATCGATTTGGGATTCATGAATTTACCCCTATCTCTAATTTGTAAGATGTTTCAGTGATAGAAGTTTGTCAGGTGCCCTTCGCAATAATTTTGTTGTTAATATTGTCAGCAACATATTCTTCAACATGTTTAATATGGCAAAACTAATTTCACGCTTTTCTTCAATGCTTCCTCGGTAAAAGGGGTACAGTGTTTGATAAATACAAACCCGATCTGCAAGTTCACCGGCGTCATAATTTGAGGTTATCCTGTCAATTTGGACGAATTAGGACGTTTTCTCTATAATAGGTACATTATAATTGAGGAAAAAATATTCAAAATGAATAATTTCAGCGTACCTTTTATGCCATGCAAGTTATATTATACGCCCACAGATAAATTAAACAATATTAGTACATTTGAAAAATTGTAGGTATGAAACAATGATGTAATGGAGTTCAATCGTTCTCCATTGCCCGCTAGAGGCGCTAGTAGACTTCATGCACGTAGCCTATAGCTTCGATGAAGATCAAATTATCATTTTAAGGTACAGCACTTGACCTCCTCTCAGTCATTAACTAAACAATGAAGATTAAAAGGTATTTTTGAGTTTGTACATGCATAAGTTATGTACCTATCAAATAGTCAACTTGAAACTAGTACTAAATGGAAGCTGCTGCTTCGTAAGTTTTCCCAAAACGCTTGATTTCAAGCTCAGTAATTGTGAGAGATGGTAATTTGCGAAATCTCTGAAGTAACAAGCATTCATGAGCTGTCAAAAATGCGCTTTCATCATCTAGATGATTCTTCCATTTTTTTGAATTTTCCGCATGAATCTAAAATGATTAGCCTTAGGATACTGGAATTCAGTATTCGAAATTGCTGTAGCATCCGAATGATCATCTCCTATCCTCGTCCCAATCACCCAAGCAGGAAGTGCACTTCATATTACAGACTTTTCGAATTTCTCTCATAAATTCAATATAATCAGTCGCAGAATATTGAGATTTCGTATTAAGCATTTTTAAAGCATCAAGTTGTACACCTCGAAAAATTTTTCAATTTTCCGCATAAATCCAAAACGATTAAACGTAGAATATTAGAATACAGTATTCAAGATGATAGTACTGTCTAGATGCTCATATTCCATTTTCATTAAGATCGACTGAGTCGGAAGTGCACTATACTTGACGATCTTGGAATTTTGCGCATAAATTCAGAACTCGTAGCCGTAGAATCCTGAAAATCCGTATTTAGGAATGTTGTAGCATAAGAATGATAACCTACTGTTTCCATAGCAACCGACTAGCCGTGGACTGATGAGATGTTGTGTTTGATCATATATATCCAATGATGTTCAAGTAAGTCTCGTAATGTCCACGTCAGATTTGTATATAGAAAAATCTGTTGAAGAACAATCTGATAGCTGCATAAATGATGTATTGTCATATTGAGAGAGTGAATGATAAAGTAGATGCAACAAAATAATCTCGAGACCCACTTCAAGAAATGATTCATACATAGGAATACTGTAGAATAACTAAAGGTATTCCAACTTAAACTTAATTAATTACAAATCAATGAGTTTTGATGAATTACCTCAACTTCATACACTGCTCTACATACTGCATCTACAATATATAGTTCGAGTGCTGTCGCCCGGATCATGCACCCGGAACAAAGCTCCGGAACACTGAACGCGAGTAGAATCAATTTACCAATGCAACATTATTCACAATGATGTTTCTGTTTGATGTACTTCAAATTGACACTGTGATATTATTGACTATTGCTACAAAGTAACTATTTGAATTTTAGCATTTGTGGAATGAAGAAGCATATAATGCATTCCAATGCAAAATTTTGCAGGGATGAATATATTACTATTCAAAAATATTCACCGTATCACACTGGAAGCTTTTGGCTCTCTATTTCTAGCTATAGAATGATTCGCACTAATACAAAGGTATGTTATTCGAATGAAAAAAGTTGTCTGGTTTCATGGAAGCATATTGGATTTCACCAACAAATTGAAAACATAATTTATTTCGGTAAGTATTACTCTTCTAATAGAAGTACATTGATAAACAGATAATTGAAATTTGATACAATTTCTGATTTTTTTTGCCGCAAAACAATTATTACGCTTCCAATTTGGAGAGAGTAGGTGATATTTTGATGAAATTCTTGTATCACTGTACGTAATTAATTTCATATTTGCTCTCCCATTCCAAATGAACTTCTAAACACATATGGTTAGTCTATATTAGATAAATATTATTACCCAAACATTACCTATTTGCACATCGAACACTGGAACCTCAAGTACAGACTTCAAGTGCCTCCTCTTAAAATATTCCTCTCCACGCTGCTGCCTCTCCACTAAAGAACAATCCACAATCGTACAATCCTCAATTGTACAATCATAATTCGATGCACTCATCGTAGATGGCGTTTGCGACGACAGAAGTGAAGCGTCTTGGCTGCTTTGCATTTCTGAACAACTGAACGTCGAGGAACATCTTCATGCCGTTTGTCAATTGTTTGTGTATGACGTCATTGTTATTGCTATGACACAAGAGACTGAATACTGTAAGGATGTATTATATTTGATGATGAATTTCATGGATGATGTTTTGTGACAGGTAGAGAGAAGATGTATATTTCATACAATTAAACCAGGTAAACATCAACAAAGATAGTTAGATATGAAAATACATTGAAAATTGAGTAATAGTCACCGTCTCAGCCTTGGCGAATGATTCACTATTTGAATACAGAAACACTATAAGTAATTGTTCTGTATTGCTTTTAAAAGCACCAGAACATGTCAGTAAAGGTAATTGTTCTTATGATTCGAAAGACAGCATTATCGTTTCGTAGTAGGCCATGTCCATTAGTTTTATCTAAACATCATCGCGCCGGTGACGTCCGGAAGAGTGCCTTGTTGTCCGGAGGTGCTCGGGGCAATCCCGGAACACTTCGTAGCACTTTCTGATCGCCGCTTTACGACCGAACAATAACATAAAAACCAATACGAGTCGAGTTCAGTCAATAATTGACTCCATAGACTGAGAATGTTTCGTTACATAAACTGCAGAGGACATTTTTATCTCTTCACTGTTATTGGACTGCAGAGACTCTCATTGATTTCTGATGATAATTTGAAGGGTATGGACATAACATCTATGAACAGTTACTAATGCAATTTGAAAGTATAAACAGTTATTTGCTCCACCAATAATGATTCATTCTTCAGATTTCAGAATTTTTATAATAACAAGATGGATATAAGGTAGTGAGTTCGAACTGCTTTTATTTGTATTCCGTCAAATTTCAATCATCATACGAGACTCTAAAGTTATGATACTATTAATTTCTTTCAAACACCAAACGAATCAGCTTGGATGGTTTTTTGGTAAGGTCGGAGATTGCTTTTCTTTTGACAATATTACTTGGCGCCTGCCGTTCAATGTTTAATTATTCTTGGTGATTATGAATTCATATGTCAATCATGATTATCAATTCTATCATTGATCTGTTTCACTTTAAGAATTTCATCAGAGATGTGGGTAAGATCTCATCGGCTTGGAAATTTAAGGTAAATTTGAATATTTTGTTCTTAGTGTAGATCGTGAGATTCCTGTTCAGTTCTAGTTTTTAGTTAATAACCCTATAGCTGAATGAGTGTTAAATTTATGTTCAACATTTGGAACGCGAACGGCATTTCTTATGGAGCAGTATGTTACATGTTACATCAATCTTCAAACTTGGAATGATATATCCTCATATCTATAGATCAATTTTTGGAAGCATAGCCTGATTCAACGCGGAGGACATATAAACTGAAAGAAGTGTTTGAAGGAGTTTTCAAAATTATTTAAGTATATATCAATGATTCAAGGATATCCGGAAAAAAATTTCTTTTGTCAGATTCAACATAATGAAATTTTCTCAGTAATGTACTGGATTATGTACAAATGGTGCAATTCCAGTTGGACATACATGATATTTGATATTTTGGTTGCTTAGCAATTGGAAACAGGCCCTGAGAAGGGTTGCAGTTCATTTCTAATTTGATGCATCAATTTCGCGCACGTAACCACAAATAGACGTATCTTGTTGGATTCTGGATAAATTTGAGAATTTCAAGGGCAATGCCAGAACTGCATTATTCTCCATAAAACTACCCACATTGAGATTATATATTTATTGATCATTTTATTGTAGTAGTGTATCAGGGTGAAGGTTAATGATCATGAATATTCCGATGTATATTTTATCTACTATACAAGGTGTGACAGAACTGAGTACATCACTTTTAACCAGTAATAGAATAAGTTAAGTAATACAATTTCTCCTAATAACTTTTTGCCGTGATCCTTCTGGATATCCAGTTGAAATTCATCAAAATTTTGTCATAAATGATTCAATATTAATGTTGACATTTGCAAAATGAATGAAAGCTGTCGATTAAAATGGGTACTTTGTGACTTTGAACTATCGTAGTCATGTGACTTATTCATTTAAAACTGAAACATTATTTGTATTATGGCAATAAGTTGGAATTTCTGCTTACTTCTGTAATATTTTTGCATAATTTGAAAGACAGATTGAACTTGCCGAATAACGTTTCTGGAATTAACTATTCGATTTATTAGTCATAACTTTATCTCACTGTCAAAAGAACTGATGTCTATTAAGGGGATTTCACATATTTTCTTGGATAGTTAGTATTTCTCTCACAGAATAAAATGGCTGTGATTTCATTGCACTTCACTATAACAGCTTATACGATAGTCGAAACATGTGCTGCCATCTATATGCGTTGCGTTGAATACACTATATATTATTCTATTAGATTGAGAGAAAATCATTCAACGATTTATTCAGAGAAAACTGTGAAATATGTAATGGAATTGAATCCTAAAATAATGAATGTAGTGGATTGAGTATTCATAACAAGGTTAACAATGCTAAATCGCCATAGAAACGGTGCATATCAGTAAGTATTTGGATGAGTAGAAATACCATCGAGTATTACACTAGTGGTCAAAGTGAGTATTTCACTCAAAGATGTGGATACCTCCAATTTATGCTTTCTTCGTATTTAATAGAATATTTTTCTGAATATCTTTATCAATTTCATCTTATGATTTATCACCAAACCTTTTTGAACTAGTTTCCATATCAAAACGCAATTTATTTCTTTATTATTCGTCAAAGAAAATGCGAGAAATTCTAATTTTTCAGTTTAACAGAAATTTGTTTACTCGTTCCTATGAAAATTACGTGAGTTGTTACTAGATTCATAGAAAACTAATTTGAAAAAATGATTTGACTCCTGGAATAGTCCTCCATATACCATTTGTAGCTAAAGTATTATGGACTATTTTTGTGTTGCAATCATTCATGTTTATTGTGCTTGTGGATACCACTTGTGCTGCACACTCGTGGTATTCAAAACGCAAGCACAATAAACATTCATGATAGCACCACAAAAATAATCGATAATACTTAAAATACTTATGGTATAATAAATGAAAGTTTTGCTATGATTCTGAAAGCTTCTATTCTTACACATAAGAAACACTCAACCTACAGATGTAATCATACTATAATAAATAAATGTTTTCTTGAATATTAGATTCAATATCACGTTCGTTTTATTTGTGAAGCAGATCGTTTCACGAGGCACACATTATTGAAACGACCCAAAAGTGAATTTGTAATAAATATGAGAAAAAAACGTACCTGACTTATAAATTGATTCATTTCATCCATCTCATTTGCTGTACCACGTATATAATTAACAATTAGTTCTAAATACCTCATAGTATTCTCATTATTATGAGTAGATAACATTTTGTCATGAAATACGTTAAAACAATCACAATTTTATTTTCATATATAATATCATAAGTGGTTAAATTTTACCGGAAAAATTTTTAGATTGTTACGAGAGCTTGTTGCTTAGCAATTTATTGAGTGATATTGACAGAAAAATCACGAGCTGTCAAGCGAGTGATTTTTGATCAATATCACGAAATAAATTGGTCGCAAGCTCTCGTAACAATCTAAAAATTTTGCCAGGTTAAATTTAATCACGAATGGTATTCGGAAGATTATTTTTTCCATCCAAATTAATCAATATATTCCAGAGACTCGACTCTGAATCTGCTCATTTTCACATTCAATCTGTCTGTCAGTTTGACAGATGCTGAATCAACGCGGCTGAATATTCTTTGTTTTGTATATATAACCAACAGACAAAATTTCCAAAAAATTTCCACTTGAAAACCGTGTAGGTTGTACCACGTGACGTCGAATGGTGCAATTCTATTGGTCAAAGTTTGGATGGTAAAAATAATCAGTGGAAAATGATAGTTCGGAAAGCGTTCATAATGAATGCATTGAGCTGATTCTAAACAGCCTGCGGAATCACCATGAGTAAAGATTGCTATTTTCTGAAGTTTAAACTTTTGTGATAATTATCAATGGATTTTTTTTCCAGAACTTGTTTGCTGAGTTAGCAACCACACATATATCAAAATCGATTGCTCCATTATTACTGCTTTTGGGTCCAATGATTATAAAAGCATCTGAACGACTCGTTGAATTATTGGAGGGTGAAAATGCTAGAAAAATAAGAATTCGAAAAAAGTCATTATGAAAAATGTTTGCTCTTGACTAGCTTTATTACTGGTTGAAATTAATGTACTTATCACTGTTACATCCTGTATTTACTATGAAACCCAGGATGTGATCAGTTAATACGATGAATATATTTTAATAATTCATACGCGAGACCTAGAAGAGTTTTGACAGAGAGGAGTTATGACATAGTCAATTTTTCGGAGACTATGGCCGTTAGTGAGGTGACAATAACTCGCGTTTGTTGTTTTTGGAACGCGCCATTTGACGCAAAACGCGTCAACGGGGCACATTAAGCGGTTGTAATTGCACGACATCTGCATATAAAAAATTGCAAAAAGTAAGTTTTCCACCAAAATTTTGATTGCTTATATATCGTTACGTATTATGTCTACAATGTTATTATATGTTGCATGCTGAATTGCCATTTTTTTTTGCCTTAGAATGCCAAATAACAACAAAAGACATATAGGGACATGACTAGTGTCGAAACTCATGAACTGGCTATAAAAGAATTTACTATTTTATGCCTAGTCAAGTAGTCACTGACCGTATTTTCCCAATCCAGAAATTGAGAAAAATCTAGAAGAATAAACTCTAAAATCTAACTATTGGTACCTATTATTTAAAATAATTACATTGCTATGAAGTGATTTAATATGAAAGAAAAATACCCCACTTCAAGTATGTCTACATATTGGAACTTGACATCTTGCAGCAGTTCATCTTCTTTGAGCTATAATGCCAAAGAGCCTGTTGTCCCCACGTCTACAGCCCATAGTCCTCTTGCTACTTCTTCTAATGTGATTCCGCCAGAATGCTTACAATCTTTCATTATGGATAAGTGAAAAATGCTGTGTGAGCGAAATATTAAAATTGCAATCATATTGTTGAGTATCGCCAAAAACGAAAACTTATGATATATCAAGATAAAACGAATTGAGGACTATGTAAGTCTGAACATTTATCGGATGGTTGATTCTAACGACGAGAATATCTGCTGTAACTATTATTAACATAATTTTCCAATTAGACGAATGATAGACCGGACGTTCATGGTTTTATGCGTATTTAGGAATAAATAAAATGATCATCAACAATAAATAGCTTCTGTGAATAACTTTTTCCAATCTGTCGTTTATTCGAAAGTAATTTTTATACACAAAATCGATTCAAAGATCTTTGACAGACGTTCTACATGAGTTTAGGTGAAGCATATTCAAGTGAACTCCTGAATTCATTACATGGGAGAAAGATACCACCACTTGTGTATAACAAGTCAAGATTAGGGAAGTGGCATATTTTGAAAGCTATATTTCTATGAGTCCGGTATTAATTTGAATTGAAGATAAAATATGAGAAAATATTTTGTCTACAGGTCCCCAGAAGTCGATTCGGCACTGTAGCCGAAAAGTGAAAACACAATTACACGCCTTAAAACAAGCAGCATTGCAAGCATTGGCTTATCAGCAATGAATCTTCAGCAATGAGTCTTCAGCAAAGAAGACGAATATTCTTATTTCAGTCAGATATGCTGTGACTAATATAGTTTGAGATTCGCAAAGAGGTCTTCCTATCAACAATGTGAGAAACGGTAGAATTATTCAAGGACCATTTATCATTGCTTTATAGCGCTTCAGGAGAAACATTCAAGATTGATTCCAAGAAGAGTTTCAAAGGACTACAGTCCCCAGCTTATTCTTCTGAAACAGGAACCATGAAATCAATGCGATGGAGATTTCAACTAAATCCACATCTTCTTATCTATCAGAAATGATTCCGTCGAATTAAAATTTGTATCTTATAATGAAGAAATTGATGACTGGTTGCAAATTACGCATCCATGAAACAGATATAATTTCATTTGCAATAGGCTACGTGCATGAAGTCTACTAGCGCCTCTAGCGGGCAATGGAGAACGATTGAACTCCATTTTATCATTGTTTCATACCTATAATTTTTTAAATGTACTAATACTATTCAATTCAGCTGTATGCGTTTAATATAACTTGCATAGCATAAAACGTACGTTGAAATTATTTATTTTGAGTATTTTTTTCTTCAATGATAACGTACCTATTATAGAGAAAACGTCTTAATTCGTCCAAATTGACAGGATAACCTCAAATTATGAAGCTGATGATCTTGCTGATCGGGTTTGTATTTATCAAACACTGTATCCCTTTCACCGAGAAAGCATTGAAGAAAAGCGTGAAACTAGTTTTGCCATATTAAACATGTAGAAAAATATGTTGCTGACAATATTAACAACAAAATTATTGCGAAGTGCATCCGACAAACTTCTATCACTGAAACATCTTACAAATTAGAGAAAGAGATAAATTCATGAATCCCAAATCGATGATGAATATTTCTAATTTCACAATTGAATTACTAACATATTTGTTATATAGATTAATAATGAAAGACAGACAATACTCTATTTACTGCTTTGTTGTTGTTGTTGTTTGCTGTCATAACTGGGTACTTGAAATCTATGAGAATATATTTCACTTGAATCATCCTCAATACAACAGCCTGAAACAAAACAAACGTTTTCGCATGTTTTATATGCAATTATTTTCACTTTTAAACTACAATGCTCAATGACAGCTAATTAACGTATTCTTAGAAATGGAGTTCAATGGTTACAATGGTGCTCACAATGAGCGCTCGCATCGATATTTGTTCAAACTCCACCTCCTTGCACATAGCCTATAGCTGCGATTAAAATTTTAACATAACTTTCGAAATCAACGTCAGTAAATCAAATATAAGCCATGTCCCGTTTGGATACTCCATATGTCCTTTATAGAGCGCAAAAGCTTTCCAAACAATTATCTGGAAGTTTTTCACTGCTTCAAATAAATAAAAAATGCTCATCCATCAGAATAATTCAAATATCAAAATACAGACGTATTAATTACAACATTCAGCTAAATTTTCGAACGTTGTGGGAGGGAGAAAAAAAGATATATTCACATACCATGTTTTTGTTGAAAAATATATAATAATAAAACTGTCCAGTTTTACCAACGTTTCATATCCAATTCGCGAACACAATATCAGCCATTCACGCACGAATTGACAGCACGACATTAAAGTGAGATGAGGATATGTATTATACCCTCAACCATATGATTTTATATATTGAATTAGGGGATAACTGGGACGCCAACATGGAAGTATAGATCTTCTAAAAAATTGATGTTTCATTAGAAGAATTGACCTGTCCCTCTGATAGTTTTCTTCTATTAACGTTAATGCTTACTGAAATACTTTGTTGTCAATATAAAATAGATTATATCAATATAATTGACGCAGGCAACTCATGTAACAATTGATATCAGATTCGATATAACAGACCTATCAAATCAAAATTTGAAAGTGCTGGTATCAAGTATGTAAAATGCATACTAATTGTATTTGAAATAACATAACTCTTTTTAAGGATACATTAATACAAACTGATCCAGACATTGTGATTTCATCGTTCAATCAGCTTAGTGAGGCGTCGTAATGCTTTTTTTTTTTAATATTTGTGATTTATCATCAGGTTTTTGGAATATGCAATGATAGGTTCATCATCCCCACTACGAATATGACAGGTTTGAACTTTATTGGTTTTCTCTTTCGGGATCTTGAATAACGGTTCGCTGAATTTAAACATCTAACAATTCCTCTTCCTGTTTCATGAATCTTGAATTAACTGTTTCTTATTATTTGCATCCTTTGTTATCTCATTCATCCTACATAATTCACAATACGAAGACTCGAATGCGAATAATAGTAATAACAAGAGTTAGAATTCGATCCGAAAATGTAAGCAACCTATCAGTCGATATGTTTACCCAAATGTCAACATAATCAAAGAGCCAAAACGTGTTGAAATTAATATAGACCCAGAAATATTGTGTTTAAACTGACCGAAATGCAGACTTGGCAATTCTTACCTATAACATGTCGTTTAGACTCTATAACAGCCAAGAAATTAAGAGCTAGGGGCTTCGAAATCTAAATCTTGAGTCAAGTTGAGTTCAGAAATACCGAAAGTTCAAAATAAGTGTTTTTGCGGGTAGTGGACTTTTTATCAGGAACACTCAAATATGGACATTATTATTTGATTGATTTTGTTTCATTTTTCTACAGAAAAATAGTATTTTAAGACGAATGAAGTTGAAATATAAATCAAAGGAGAATATTGCAGTCTGTCAGATCAGCGTTGAACATTCAGCGTGCATTTGTGCATCAGTCTCAACACTCCTAATACTTCATAGAAACTTGTTTGAGGATTGATTACTTTTTTTACTCAGAGCTACCATAATGTAGATAACTGAAATATCCACTAATAGTTACTTATACTAATAATCGATACTAAACCGTACACTTTCACGAAACTTATTGATTATTCATACAATAACACTGTCTGCTATTCATTTTAGCTACTTCTTATCTGTCTAGACTAGTTCGCTTATTCATTTTCAATCTGACTTGCTCCATATCTGAGCTACAAAAATATTTTGGCCTGACCAATTCTAAATTCTGAAATCTTTGCCTAGAATTTCCAAAACCTCTAGAAAGATCTAGTGGTCTCAGGAATTCTACGAGGCACCACTACGTCCTCAACACATATGACTCAGTTGCGTTTGCCACCTATTTATCCGGCCTGAAAACACAGGGAATAATTTGAAAATTGATTGTTAGAAGCAATAGTAGTAGTAGTCCACTCTAATAATCAGAAAATGATTGCAGTTATTTGGAGGAGAAGATTTGTCTGAAGCCCCAAACTGGAGATCAGCTGAAAAACAGCATTAGAAGATAATCAGGATATTGCAGCGTCATCATGCCTAGCTGCTAACGCTTTTTCCTCAGTACTTATCCAGACTTGGACTCACTGACAAGGACGTGACACTATCAAGGCCAGTGCCAAAGCTGATTTTTTACGCGGTCCACCTACAGAGATAACCTATCAGTCCTATCACCTCTGAGCAGCTTTTGCCTATTGGAAACATTACCATTAATAGTCTAACTCTACTCGAGGGGGCCTCCTCTGAAGGTGAAGGCTGCACTTTTCTCAGTACTTGTGCCACCGTCTTAGAAATCAAAGGCAAGCAGTATACGCTTCGTGATACTCTACCACCCGTTACCCTCAGGTGAGATGTTGAGTAGCAAAATCTATAATTTTAGGAGTCTTTGGCGTCTACCCACGTTTGAGATATGGGCTTATCACAGCTTCTTTCTCCTCGTGTCACTGTTTGACAAGTCGCTAGCGAGAAGTACACATTAGTTCCTGTGGCCTTGCTTCTGTTACTTTTAGGTGAGGAAGTGGGTAGCAGAATCCATAGCTTTAGGAGTAATGGCATATATCCACAGCTTCAATAAAGACAGAGACTTATCTCTGCTCCACACTCTCAGTGTAACAACTTGACGAGTAGCAAAAGAATATTCTACAAAACTCCACTACACCTCTCATGCTATTGGTTTGCGTCTGTTATCCTTGGCTAAGGGATTGTGTGACAGAGTCCAGAGCCTTAAAGGTCTATGACGTGTAGTTTGCAACAATATCAGTCTCGGATACTGGGCAGAGCCGGCGCCTCTAACGACTATCTGACCATCTATCCACAGTTAAGATATGGGCCAAGACTTATCTCTATTCCTATCTCCTCGTGTGAGCGGTTGATAAGTTCTCGGCAAGTATTACAAATAATACTCTACCACACATCTGGTGCTGCCTTTTGTGCCCGTTGCCTTCAAAAAGAGGTATTGACTGCAGCGTCAACGTGTGAGTATCGTGTGGTCCGCCATACGACAATCTTTTGGAACACGCGGTAGTTCTCATTCCACGAGCAGCTGTCCTGTAAGCCCACATTACTCAATGGGCACCTATTGAAGAAATCTTGCTCCGTCTTCGGGCACAACAGGCGGCATCTGTATATAAACAGAGACTGGACTAGCCAATCAACTTCGCCACAGAGAGCAAGCTGCCTAACTGGCTACCAGTACGTTGCTGCGCGCTTCATCTTTAGGATGCAAGACTGATTCGTACCCTATCATGCTATGCAGGCCAGTGCACGAGCTGCGAACTACGCAGCTCATCCGCTGGAGTGACGTAGGACCTCTAGGCAGTATTTACCTGTTGAAATCAATAACATTCGCCTTTGTGTACCTCTTGCAGAACGGCGCGCTTGTCGTAATAACCGACCAAAAAAGAGCCCTCTTCTAGGTCTGGTCGGTCTCCACGGACCACCAGGAAGAAAACTAGCTGGTGAGAGTATCGCAACAGAAAATTGCTTCTTTATGGGGTCATGCTATCCGGGCGTAAGTGATGCCAGTTTCTGAGGTAGAAGGGCACCATGATCTAGCTTCAACTAAGGAGGTCTTTCAAAGAATATGAAATTAATAATCTTGTACCTCTCAAACTAGTAGGAGAGCAGGTACTCACTACAGCAGTCTGATGACGTCCTACGTCTCTATTTTATAAATCTGCATCACATAACTAATATCGTCGCTTATACAACCAATCAGCACAATATAATCAATTCATTGCACATTTATCATTCAATCACTCTCCCTCCTTGATGATAGTCTTTGTACGACTTTTTCCTTCCTAGTGCCTGGCACACCTACATCACCCTATTCGCCTGACGTCCGACGACTTCGTGCGCCTCCGCGCATCCTAGTATTCCGTCCAGCACATACTCGCCATTCACCACTCTCACATTCATGCAAATCAGATCTCTTATATCCTGATTCAGCCCACATTTCCACAGAGCATGCAACTAAGTCTCAACTTTCTCTTTAGATAAACACATACCATCCCCTACTAAGCCTTTGCTACAAAGAAACGCATTCAAACCACCTTAAGCTGTCTACAGACAGTTCAATTGTAAACTACTGAGCGTTTTTGGCAAATGAGTAGGTCACCCTATCCTTCTTCGAACCATCTGTCCTGTGAAACTGCGGCAGCCTGGCACCCCAACAACACCTTGGCTCTCCTTAGGGAGAGTTCTAAATGGGCAGTCTCAAGTATCTGAGGCTGAGTAACTGATGCCTGTATATTCGAACAATTGTAAATAGAATGAATCAAGTCTTGATAAAATTCTTGATGAATGAATTTGTCTGTTGGAATTGCATTTTCTATTTCATATCATTTCTTATATTATCTCTTTGCCGAACACAAAAAAAGCTAAGCTACTGTGGATGTATTAGATACGTCAGAATCAAATTCAACAAGGCATAACTTCTGATCGGATGCAGATATTTTCGCAGTTCTTTCATGCTTCCATTGGCGACAACAACCGTTTTTCATAATAAGTATTTCCTAGACAAAAATAATAAATAGTTACCGATACAGGAATCAAAGAATAAATTTTTGTACAAATTTCCAGTGTCGAAGAGCCGCCATTTCGATCCGCAGTTTATCTCAAGCTAAGCTCAATCACTCAAGTAACAATTGTTCTAATAATCATTGCTATGGTTAGTGAGGCTGCGTTAAAGGTGAACTAAGAACTGGAATCACATATCCACCAGTGGCATATTTGTACTCGTTATCTCATGACTCACATCTAATGCCTTATGTTTTTGCGAACATAATGGCCCGTAGTCAGGACGCGGTTCCAAACCCAGTTCTAAGTCTAGCTTAAGCATAACCATGATTACATGTCAAAACAGTATTATAACGAACCTAACCGGTTTCTAAACGTCATCATTATTAAATATAAGATAGATTCAGACTTGGAACCGCATTTTGACCACGGGCCAATGGGATCAGAATCCTCAAAATCTATTGACGCGTTTACATATTACGTCACTTCAAACTGTAATTAAATGAGTGCAAGTCTAAATTCTGTGCATCATAGAACCAAATTCATCATTATGGCATTCACTCAAGACCATTGATGACGTAATAATATTAGAAGATTAGATATAGCGACAATAGGTAGTCAGAAATCAAGTTCTACTTCTAATTTCTAAATTAGCCATGTACTATCAATTCTGCCTTGTAGAATATTCCTGAAATCAACCTTAAATGCTATTATTTGTATCCCAGTGAATGGTGTCCTCAAAAAATGGTTGCTTTGAGTTATTTGAAAAGGAGTAGTCCCCAATGTATCTATGATATATGGTTGAGGATGTTATGCAATATATCTAGATTTAATGAGTAAATGTGCGAGTGAGATAGCTCAAAATAGAACTCGACTACCCATCATTAACACACGTCGGTCTCAGTCGGGTGTGCTCGGCCAGATTCGAGGATGAACAAGGGATGAAAAGGGGATGAAATCAGTGCAGCTTGCAGAGCGAAAATGACGTCACCATACGTGACAGCACGCATGTCCTGCTGTTGTCCTGCCGCGTTTGTTGTGCTATGCTGGACAGCAGGAATGCACTAGGAATTTCAGGAGAGATACATACATCAAAAAAGATAGAGCGGAAAAATTGGATCGTAAAATTTTACTGTTTGGCTTTTCTTGGGAAAGGATGGACCATACCAGATTTTGTCTCATAGAGTAAAATGAATTCGACCTTTACCCAGTCAGGTTTAAACACATAAAGAAAATATTACTTTGAGCAACAGATAACAACATTCGTGCTACAAATATTTCTAGATATGTATGGTGAATATACTACGCGTTAAGCAGGTAAAATTCACCAACTGAATAGATTATATAATAATTATTCTTGAACAAAGTGGTATAAGAGGAAGTCATTCAGATCGAGTGATTGATAATAACTGAAATACAAGTTAAATCAGGATGATTTTGTGATTTGATATATCATGCATGTTATTCGAGAGGTTCTTGAAGCAATACTGAGATTATAGTTGTTTTTATGTTCATGATATACTTCACATCACTCATGTCTAATACATAAATGTAGTTTCTGGAGAATCAGTTAGTGTATTTTGACACAAAAGTATATTTTCCAACGAGCGAACCAAAGTGCATGAGTATAGGAATATAGATCGAAAATGATATGCTGTGCCATGAATACTACTCCAATCTGTCTTTCAAGTTAATCTTGTTCGGAAAGCCAATCCAATCAAACGATCATTCAACTAGGAGGCTCATGATTTTTGAAATAAATTTTGTCGAAATCAGAACTTTCGTATTGATACATTGAATACAAGTGTTGGAATCCGAATTTTCTGATTAAGTTTTTATTCAAATTTGTAGATAGATGGTTTTTATGGCCAAAATTTTGGATAACCAAGAGGATTGAATACGATCAGTCATCCAGTCAGAGCTAAGATTGCAGTCTCACCAACAATTGACGAGTGATACACCTTGATGGTAGGTCATTGGAATCAGATATCATTTTCTTGCCCTATTATTCAAGTGTCCAAATTACAGTCAAGGAGACTTCTGGTCAGCCAACAATTGAATCGCCTAGAAGCGATATTTAGTCCAAGAATTATCACTATTTTTGATCTTCTGATTAAGTCTGACTGATTAGAATCAGACCTCCCGGTCTATGGTTGAAATCGATCTTAAGATATGAACAAGTCATCGTTTCGAATTATTGGGTAACATTTCCTTGAAATTCTTGACAACATTTCTTCCACTTGCTCAGATGGTTCGATGTTTTTTAAAGATTAACTGCTTTTCACTCACTTGTACATGAAAAAGTAAGTATTGTGCAACCGGCAAAACTCACATTCCAAGATTTTGATGAAAAAATCCGTTTTGAGCATTCCCTGAATCCATTTTGATCATTTTTGGCTTGATGTTGACACGTATGTATGTATGTATGTATATATGTGCATTCGTAACTTGAAAATCTCAAAACCCGTCGAAAGTATATTGTTAAAATTTTAAAGAAGGAAAAAACTTTTCAGAACTCATTTTCTAAATAAATATGTTTTATTGGGATATAAGCTCTGTACATTAATTAGAAACACAATGTTTCGACAGCAAAGTGCTGCCTTTTTCAAATGTAAAGAAATATAAATATAATTAACAAAATTGTCAAGACAACAAAAATTAAAGTACAAATAGTAACTTGATAAGTTTAAAATATATTAGCTCCTAGGATCGTAGAGCTTTGCCCGGGTTGATGATTCAATATCCACAGGTCTTCAGGAGATAATAATGAAGGTCTAAATAGGGAAATTGTCAACTCCTTGTGGTTCTAGGTCAATCTGGCTCTACTCTTTTTTGTTTGGCGCATAGCTGAACCATCCACAGATCTTCAGGAGGTGGTGATGAAGTAACTCTTGCAAGTAGATTCGTAGATAGAAATAACTTGAAATTATGAACAAATGATTGGTAGCCATGATCGATTAAGTTCGTAGCCGGTATTCAAATTCAAATTATCCGGTGAGTTTTTTATTTCAATTGCTTCTTTTATAAGCCTCTTAAACCAATTGTTTTCTTCAGCCAGAAGCTTCGTATTCTTGAAGTCAATGCCATGTAATTCTTGAATAGCATTATTATTTCCTGAAGATCTGTGGATATTGAATCATCAATCACAGGCAGAGCTCTACGATCCTAGGAGTTAATATATTTTAAACTTATCTAGTTACTATTTGTACTCTAATTTTTGTTGTGTAGACAATTTTGTTTATTATATTTATATTTCTTTACACTTGGAAAAGACAGCACTTTGCTGTCGAAACGTTGTGTTTCTAATTAATGTACAGAACTTATATCTCAATAAAACATATTTATTTTGAAATTTCAAATTTAAGACTAGACTAGGATTTAATTATGCACCTCGCATTATGGCTGCAACCATTTAGATATTCAAGAAAATGATTCTTCAATTGTTGATTCATATGCTTGAAGTTGAAAAACAGAGGAAACTGAATTTTTTGTAGAGATGATTTTGTATATAGAGCACTCAAACGTCAATACAGTCACAGCTCATTAAATACTTGTCTACAACTGCAAGCTTGGTTCTGAAATCGCAGAGCTTGATGCTTAAGAAAGCATAAGAAGTACTCTAATAAATTTGATACCAGGAAAATCTGATGGAAAATATGGAATATACAAAATAAATATTAAATTCTCTGACTAATGGCCGATTTCATGATCTCGAATCAAATTGATCCGGTTCAAATGATTCATTTCCTTGATAACAATATTATCAATTTCTCTATTTTTTTTTTATCATCACTGGCCAATCAAATTAATCGAATAGATCGGATCCCGTTACCCAGGTTAATTCAATTTGTGGTCATGAAATCGGGCATAAATTGATCAAATTGATAAGTTTATTACGTCAGTGGCGTACATGAATGGATTCATTTGAAATTGATTATACTTACTTCACTTGTTAATGACGTAAAGATTTTGCGCGACGTGTGGTAGGACAGATGTATATTTTTTCCGAATCTCAATGCACTGTTTTTTTTTTTAATCCATATCAACGCTACATTTATTTGTGCCAATTTATGTCTACGTGATGCTCGAACAAGAGATGAGAATATAAGCATAATTTTTTCGTTATTTTTTTAGAGAATAATTAATACTGCTTGAGTTTTCTTGTTTAGTCTCGATCAGTTTTGCTTGTTTTTCTTCCAAACAAATAATATCCAGATTTATCATTGGATCCATGAGTTGGAGCTTATAATAGAGATAAAATTTTCAGCCTTCATATCTTATGAAGGGAATTGTAACAAAACATACTACTCTGTTCTGTATTGCAATTCAAATTTTTTTGAATAAGAAATATTTTGACCTGAAGTTCAAGTTAAGACTAATAATTATATTGGAACCTAAGTAAAAACGCAATAATTGCAAAATGTATGGAAAATAGGGATAATGATTCAGAAAAATGTAACTGTTTTAACGGGAGTTTGTCCTTCATAATTCTCTAAGGAAGAACATACACAATTTAACAGTTGCCTCTTCCATGAGAAAATACAGAACCAGCAAACTCTATGACTTCATATCTCACCTACTTTGTAGAATTTACTCCTATGTATTTTGTAACTCATGTTTTCACTACTTAGTTGAGAAATATTTTCTAATGTAGACTCTTATAACGTTGACATATGTTACATATGGTTAGGTCATTTTTCATGATGATTATTTAATTATGCAGAGAACGATTTGAACACATCAAGGATTAAGATCATCGTTAAATGTGTACTAATACATAGGTTGCAAATATATTGGCGATGATCCCAGTTCTACCAGACGTTACTTATTGTCTGTGGAACAAAATGTGTAGGATAGAGTAGTGTTAGTATGTACTTTGATCATATGCATACTTGCTAGCTCAGGCCGACGGCCAATTCACAGATACCAGATGCTAGAAGTACGTCAAGAGATTACTTAGTTTTTTTAAAGTCTGAGTGCTGATTTTTGTGTATGTTTCAGAATATATAATTGGAAATCAATAATCAGCACTGTCAGACATTTCTCATCGGGGGTAATTCCTGCTTGATGCTTTTCAGCTTGCAAAAAACTACTCAATCATATTTATATTCTGAGTTCCAATTTCTATATATGATACTCAGGGAATAATTTAAAAACTCTTTGTAAACAGCCAGACCAATCGTAGAAGTCGAACATTCTCCAGACAAAATGAAAATGTCGCTCTGAGTAAGAGCACATATAGTCAACATTTGTACATTTAATAGACAGCGAAATATCTATAACATTTAATTTTCGTCTGGAGGATGTTTGGCCCCTACTAAGATTACGTTATTGTTTACGACTTTTGAAGCTTCTAGCAGGAATTATCGCGGATAGGAAGTGTCTGGCAAAATTGATCATTAAATTTCAATTATATTTTCCGAAACATATGTACATAAAAATCTACACTCAGACATAAGGATAATTGAGTGATGTTTCAACCTGCCTCTAGCACCTGATATCTGTAAATTACTATTACCCGTCGGCCCAAGCTAGCAAGTATGCATATGATAAGTACATACTAGTGGTGTAAACCGGGTACTTGGTTGTTTGAATAGGTATTTAACCGGTTCTCGGGTTTCGATTTCGATTCCAGAATAGATTTTTGGTTCCGATTCCAGAATCGAGATTCGAATCGGAATCTAATTTGGACTCGATAACCGGATACTCGGATATTCGGTTAGTTTTGGAACCGTGGAACCGGTTCTATTTTATTCCGGTTTTCGACAGCATTAAACATACTTACATATCAACACATTTTGTTCCTCAGAAAATAAGTAACATCTGGTGAACCTGGGATCTTGAACTATAAGAATGGCAGAAAACACGAATCTGTGAAATACATAAATGATTTATATGCCCTTTTTCTGTTACGAACAGTCTTAGACTCTCATTGAATCACGATTCAAGCTTTCTGATTGACTAAAATAGAAACCAAAGTAATATGAACACAGTAATTTCACTTTTACACTCAAAAGAAAATTTGAAGCATGCCAGTCATCCACCAACATCGTTATTTTGAAATGGTATAATAAAATTTTAATTTCTAGATTCCATTACCGAACTGTATAACGATCCAGGTATAGCAAGAAATCTTGATTCATAGATGTCAGATATTAAAAGTACAGCTTCATCCAAGTATTCAGTGGAAAATTTCTCTATACGTTTTCATTCTGGATTTTACAAAAGAATTGATACTATCTTCCAAGCTCTAGAATAAATTTCACCATCTGGAATCAAGTATTAGTTCTTATGCTTGATACATCCATATATCCACAGAGTTATTCGTTTGATGTTCTTCGGAGATATATGCTTCTCCCAACTAATCTGAACAGCTATTGTCAAGAAACATGAATTGTTAGGTTTTCATGGAATCAATTTCTTTTCAATTAGAAAAATAACATCTGTAATTTTCATTTATAATCTTATATCGGCTCACATGTGCCAGAGTTATTGATCTTCCATCAGACAACAATCTCAATCAAATAATTATATTAGTGACATCATTTCTTTCCGTTATAAACACAGAGCTAGATAAAGGTAATTCAAAAAGTACTTACAATATGCTTCTCACTGACAGAAACAACAGAAGATAGATGTATACTCACCTGTAACAAGAAAAATATTCAATTAAAACAAAAGCATGTAGCAGATATCCCTGTAGAGCAAACAAAAGCCGTCTACGTCTAAAGAGAAAAGAAAACAGACACGGAAAATAATCGCAAATCCCTCGATAAGTCGGAAATTTCATAAGAAAATCCAATATTTGTGATGTGCGAGACATGCGTTCAGACGGTGCGCATTTATCAAACGGAAGATCGAAGATACCGCACTCCGATAATATTACAAACATTTAGAGACAAATGAAAAATACTCGACATGGATGGAGAAATAACATATTCTATTGATACGGAAATCAGATTTATATAGAGGTGTTTTATTTTGTTTGGTTTTGGTATTGTTTATTCACAAATTTATCCCTGGAATAACCTATTAATCTTTTGAATAGAAGTATATATTGAAGAATCACAGTTGACTTAAATCAGAAAAGAAATGATTACAACATTTTCTGATTTTGAATAGAAACCTCTGAGCGTTTTCATAAATTAATTGATAAAACACTTAAGTATCCAAAATATGAACTTCTGCAGGCAATTTCGATCATAAATATTGATAGTGGATTATTATGAAAAACATGGGAGTAAACAAAAATATGAAACTTCCACGTTAAAAACAAATGTTAAAATTAAAAACAGTTTCCATCCGATGCTTTCAAAATGAATGGAAGTTTGAATAGCTTTTGATTCAACCTTTATTTGTATCGGAAATTTCACAGAGTAATTAGTCACAGTTCATTTTTATCAGATTGTTTAACTGTCAAGTACCTCAATTTTAATACTGCTGAAAATGAAGTTATTAGGCTCCAAACAAACATTCAAAATGTGAAGAGCAAGAGTTATGAATTGTCGATCATCTCCCTCGTTTATCTGTTGTTTGGAAAGTTCTCTTGAATTTCAATGGAAGAATTCTCTTTGAATATATGAACCTCATAAATCTTTATTACTGATGACGTGAAAACTGGCTTTAAAATCTGAATTTGAATTCAGATGCTTTGAATTAATCACGGACTCATTGAGGTTATCCTGCTGTACATTTTATCCCTGCATGCAATTCATCGACACAATGAGACAGTAACTCTGTCCCATAAGTCCGATTATCTAAGGCTTGGACTGCACTGAAGAGTCTCAGTAAAGACCAAATTATCCCCCAGGAGGCATCCAATATTTGACACTTTATTACTCTATCAGCCAATGAATTATATTTTCCTGATTCCAATTGCTTTGTCTTTGTGATATTAAAAAATCCGAATTATCATCAAATTCATCACGAAGAATCTATTCTCAGAAGAATAAATTTTCTATTTATTATTTTTCTCATTCGTTTTCGGATTTATTTTTCTTATTCGATTATTCTTCTCTCCTCAATGACAAAGCCCTGTACGATTTCTCATCAAATAATAAAATTAGATACGATGATCGGTCGTGAAGAAAAATCCTATTAGATGTCCTCATTCCTTTGCGTTTTGCCCCGAGAGGAAATTGCTCACCGTATCCGCTACAGGCGTATCCGAGTCCGTGACGTAACTTCCTCACCCCGACCTAGAGAAGGGGAAACGGATATATCAATTTTCAATTATAATTAAATTGGAGTTTTAACAGTGGTTTATCATGGATTTTTTCAAGTGAGAGAAATTAACAATTGCGATGAAAGGATATAAGGACAATATTTAGTGCCGATAGTAGTTCGTTGAACTGCTAGAATTAGAAGAAAGATAGTAATAGTAGCGATACTTTTTCCGCCGTAGAACAGTCAATTAAAAATTGTATCAAGTACAAGAATAGGTGCTCGTGACAGAAAAAAAAAACCGTTTTCCACAGGCTACCAATTTAAGGTACAGCTGTAAGCTTGAGATATTTGAATGAAGGAAAAAATTGTTCAAAACTCATTTTTTGTTGTGTTTCTAATTATTTTGATGTGAGACATCTATAGGCTCACTTGTAAACCGAATTGTTGGCGTGGCGACGCTTGCCGTGGCGACGGGTCGCCACGCTATACTAAGGTATACATATATATATATTTTATGTGTAGTAGAGTGTACGTTTAGTGTCAGTATCAACTTCAGAAGCATCCGGAAATATAAAATTACTTACCCATAAGCATACTTTCACGTGCTACAAAAAAATAAGATCTACTTCAGTGCGAAAGTGCCGATTAGAAGCACCATTCATGCCTTGTGAATCCACAATGATTTTAATACCGATAGAAAGAACTGATCCACTTTACAAAAAACATTTGATAAGATATAATGAAATAAGAATTAACTTAGAAAGTAATGATTATGACAGTATTGATGATTATTATGAAAGTAATAATATCAGATCAGACGAAGAATACACAGATATTCTAAGATCTGGTATTAGTAGGCCAAAAATATTCTTTAAACGACATCCATCCGAAAAATGGCACAATACTTTCAATCCGTTTGTTTTTTATGTATTCAAATCTAATATGGATTTCCAAATAATTACTGAAGAATATTCTTGTGCGGCAAACGTGGTTGAATATGTAAATAAGACCAACAGAGGTATTAGTAATTTGCAACGTAAGATAATAGAAGTCATGAATGAGAATCCCGAATTTGATATTGTTGAAATAACTCGTAAAATGAGTGTTGACATGCTAAATACCATTGAGATGAGTAGTCAAGAAGCTGCTTGGTATCTTCTACGCCAAATTCGTAATACTCCATTTTTTCATTAGGCTATATTTAATTCCTGTAATAATATTATCTTTTATGCATATTACTTGTACACACACGATGTTTCACATCTGCCAGGCGTCCCATGACAACTCACATTTTTTTTGAATTTCTCACATAAATCCAGAATGATTAGCCGTAAGATACTGGAATTCAGTATTCAAAATTTTTGTAGCATCCAAATGATCATCTTTCATTTTCGTAACAATCGGCTAAGCCGAAATTGCACTTTATAAAGCAGACTCTTCGAATTCTCCTCATAAATTCAAAACAATCAGTCGTATAATATTGAAATTATGTAATAAGCACTTCTATAAAATCTAATTATACACCTTGCATTATGATTGGGATCAACTGAACTAGAAGAACAGTTTCCTCGCAACATGTTTGGATTTTCCGCATAAATCCAAAACGATTAACCGTAGAATATTGGAGTTCAGTATTCAAGACGATAGTCCCGTTTAGATGCTCGTATTCAATTCCCATCGAGATTGAATGAGCCGGAAGTGCACTATACTTGACAGTCTTTTGAAATTTTTTGCATAAATTCGAAATGATCGGCTGTAGAGTATTGAAATTTTGTATCAGTCTGCTGTAGCGTTTGAATGATCACTTACTATTTTCATAACAATAGATTGAACTGGAAGTTCACTTCGGTTGGAATTTATTCTCTAATTCTGTGCATAAATCTAGAACTGTCAGCCGTAGAATCTTGAAAATTAATATCTAGGAATGTTGTAGCATAAGAATGATGACTTTTTTTTTTTCATAGCGACCGACTAGGCTGAAAGCGCATATTACTTGACAGATTCTAAGAGTCTTTTGGATGAATCAAAAACGATTAGCCGTAGAATGATGACATTTTGTGTTTGACTATATATATCCAATTATGTACCAGTAAGTCAAGTGATGTCCACATCAAATTTTTCTTATTATTATAAAAAGATTACCTTATTTTAGTCCGTTTATATCGGATATAGGAAAGGATGGGAGAAAAATTGTGTTCACTCTTTCCCAAATCTTCCTATCACCGTGAATTATTTAGATCTTTTGATCAGCACATACTAGTGAAAAATCCTTGGACAGTAGCCTTCATAAATATAAGTTGCTGCGATAGACCAAAGAAACTATTTAGTTTTTTGATGGAATGATTCATTTTTCTATGAACATTATCAAAATTTTTATTCACAAATTCCTTCAACTACTTATGATGTCTGAGACAACTACAAGAAGAAAGTGAAAGAACCGATACAGAGAACTAAAAGACAAGAATGGAATAAATCTAGTGAGTAGTTGGAAAAGAACTATGAAAAAAAAATGGAAGAATCATCTAGATGATGAAAGCGCATTTTTGACAGCTCATGAATGCTTGTTACTTCAGAGATTTCGCAAATTACCATCTCTTACAATTACTGAGCTTGAAATCAAGCAGTTTGGGCAAACTTACGAAACAGCAGCTTCCATTTAGTACTAGTTTCAAGTTGACTATTTAATAGGTACATAATTTATACATGTACAAACTCAAAAATATCTTTTAATCTTCATTGTTTAGTTATTGATTGACAGGAGGTCAAGTGCTGTAGCTTAAAATGATAATTTGATCTTCATCAAAGCTATATAAAAAAAATACACCAAAAGTGAACAAATTTTCATCCAATAATAATAATTCATTCTAATAAGCTTCAAATTCGCGTCAAACAAGTCATTGAATGAATCCCGGACAGATTTGACAACTATACATAATAATAGTGACACCCGCGGCGAAAGTTGTAACTAAATTTTTATCTACTTTAATAAATTTTAGTTGCCATATCCCTAATGTCATAGATATCTATGGACATTGCTTCACTTGAAACAAGTAATTGAATAATTCAATTTTCCACAATCACTGAGCTTGAATTAAAGCAATTTGTGCAAGCCTACGAAACAGCAGCTTTTATTTAGTACCAGTTTCAAGTCTGTAAATAGTATAGTTGCTGAGATCTCAGCGTCACGCCAGCCAGCCAGCCAGCCAGCCAGCCAAAGTGAATATAATAGCGCTTTTTTCGGAAAAATGCGCTAAAAACAAGAAATTACTGTACAAAACCGCAAAAAATCTAAGAAGAGCGAAAAAATCTCTCTAAAACAAATAGAAGACCGGAATGGTAACATAATCAGGAATGGTATCAATATAATGGGAAGATTGAAAGAAAACTTCAAAGAACTATCAGAAGCACAAATAACTTATGAAGAAATTACAACATACACAAATGGATACCTGATTTAAGACCTATAAGAAATAATAATAGACAAGGTTGCAGATGTAATAAATAGAACAGAGACTGTGGAAGCATCAGGCTATGATGAAACTAAAATTCAACAATCAAAATACAGTGAGGAACAATGCACTGACATGCTCCACGTACTATTCAAGAAAATTTGGAATAAGAGGAGTATACAATCAGACTTGGAGAAAACAATAATAATGCCAACATTAAAAAAATGAGACAGCAGTATTTGCTAGAACAATAGAGAAATACTCGTACTGTCAGTAGGGGTAAGAATATACGAAGCAATTCTAACAACTAAGCTCAAAGCAAAAGTAGAAAATAGACTGGAAGAACCACTAAGCGGCTTCAGACAGAGATACTGTGCACAAGATCGAGTATTTATTATAAGACAACTAACAGAAAGAGCACTAGCACAAGTTGATAGAAATGTACTGTGGAAGATATCAGATGAGTAGATAAATTGATTAGATCAATACGAAATACATGCAAAAACACCAAGATCCTCATAAGAACAGAAAATAATATCTCAGAAAAATTTACGATAAACCATGGTCCAAGAAAGGGAGAAAATCTGAGACCACTTCTTTTTATAATATACATAAATTAAATATTGAAGAGAACAACAGAGGAAGCTAGAAAGACAATGATAGGCTATCTCAATCTTAATAGAATAACATAATCCGATTTTATTTTCGCAGATGATATGGTTATAATTTGAGCCACCGGAGGAGACTTACAAAAGAATGTCACAATATGGGAAGAAGGACCATCCAAAGTTGATATAAGAATGGATATATATTCAAAACCAAGACAATGATGATAGGATAAGAACATAAAAGGATAAATATACTTATAAACTCAAGGAAAATCGGTCAGGTAGAGAGCTTCAAATGTCTGGGAAGAATCATACCATCAAATTGAAACAACTTTCCCAAAGAATAGCACCATGTCCACAAAATCATTACTTATAATACACAAGACCATACTATTACCGATTTTTATATATGGTAGCGAACCTGAATGAAAAATCAATGCAAGCCAGTGAATAACAGGCCATGGGAATGAGATCAGGTATCTGAGCTAGACTGTATTAGAAATGAACTTGAAGTAAAACCCGTTAAACAATTAATAGGAGGAAAACAATTATAATTGTTTTGGCACCTAATTATACTACCACAAGGAAGGAAAGTCAAATCCGGATGGAAATCAAGATCCACAAGAAAGAAGAGCACAGGAAGATCACAAAAAAAATGGAAGGACATAATAGAAGAAATTTCACAAAAGAAAGGGATATCAGTGATAAATACAGTAGTCTTCATAATTATCAGTTGTTGTGAGAGACGAAAAAAACTGTTCCGTTTTCTAATTGAACGATTCACTTCTCCACTGAGACAAATGTTGTTAGAATTTTAATTACAAATCCCTACGACTCCTGATGATGTCCAAGGTGTGGCTCGAACTGTCAAAGTAGGAAAAAAATAAAGAAGAGCTATTTTCTCACCAGAAGCTATCAAATAGCATACCATACTTGGCACAGAAGTCAAGTTCTTCTAGCAAGTCCAATAAGAAAGAAACTCGTATTCAGGTTGGCCGCTTGATCCAAGATGATGGTGTGCAAAATAACTCTTTGATCTGAATTAGTATAGAACATTTAGAATTTTTTAACTGATGCTATCAAAAACACATGAAAAAAATTAAACTTCATATTCGATTAGTTCTATAACCGAGTACTGGGATAACCAATAGTAGGGTTATACAATTTGTCAGGTTCCGAATCTCTATTTCGAATGATGAAATTGGTAATCAGTTCTTCATATAGATCCTAGTTGATGGATTTAATGATCAGTACTAGATCGATACCGTATGATAAAATCGATACTCAGTTGCGAATGGCAGAACCGGTATGCAATCCAAATTCAAAATAGAAGAATAGCTGGTTACACACACGACGGATTTTTATCGCGCTGGAAATTTACCATCGCTGCTCACAGAAATCTTGAACTTACACACAGGGCGGTTTCATTCCGCGCGGAAACATTTCCGTCGCTACGCTACGCACACGGCGGTGAAACACTATGCTATTCAAATTGTTCAGTATAATTTGCAATGAACGAAGAGCAGCTTGTAGGATAATTGTTGTTCCGCCGTCTAATGGTAAAAAAAGCGAAAATCGACTGATTTGGGTTATTCAATTAATCAAAAAAGAGATGAGAATAGAGTTTTTCATTTTGAAATGCCGTCAATGACTTCCTATTTGACAAACTGCATGGACGGTTGAAAGATAACATTCAGCGCAAAAATAGCAAAATGAGGATTTTCACTTTCTTTCTTCCAACTGATGGATGTCGCTTTGCAGTCCAGGACAAACTTATTGATAAAATAAGAATCTCAGAATCAATGTCACTCTTCATAGTTATTGTTCCAGAGCTCTCTAGGTATCAAAGTTCAAACTACACTAAGCAAAGCGGTGGAAAAACCGCTATGTATGTAAGCCTGCGTTTATCCCATGGGCCACAACTTAAATGTTGCGGAAAGAGTTCCGTCAGCGCCAGTGGCTCTCGACGTTTTTCTTTTGCCTAATGTGTAAGCTCTAATATACTTCAGTGGACTATTGTCACAAGGCGGAAATGGATCAGCCCCGGGGAATTAATCTGAACAGTTGAATAGCTATCAGTGAGGTAGTGTCTGGTTCTTTTCAATTGACTTTGTGTGGGTATTTTCCAGGTTTTTATTCAAATGAAGATACACGGAAATTATAGAAAACATAGAAGGCCACAAAAACATAGATATATGTGGGCCGAATTTGATCTTTTGGATTGATTAAACAGCGGTAAAGGCATTCAACCACACTTGCAAAATGAAACTGGACCAAATATAATCTACTTGATTGAATTAACAGCAGTAATTGGGCTAACGGGAGCTGGATCGGATCAATGTGCGGATTGAACTAACATCGCCGAATGGGCTTTAGCCAAACGGACCAACGGAAAATGGACGGAGTGCAATTTATTGGACTGAACTATCAGAGACAAACGGATTGCAGGCAAACGGTCTAATAGAGACTAGAACGGGCTCAATCTCTTCGATTAGGCTATTAGCGGCAGATAAGTTTTAGCTGGACGAACTAACTCAAAATGGATGGAATTGATCTCCGCGGACCGATTCCTTTGTCACACAAAACACTGATCAAGTCAATGGAATAAATTGAATTTGATAACTTATCTTTACAAATATTGAAATAAAGCTACTCTTCCATTACTCCTCAACCAAAAAACTCACTTTACCATCAGTTAACAGTAAAATGCTATGTTCCTCTGTCCTGACATTATCCTAATGCAGCTTTAGAACAGAAATTACTATACATATGGTGATTCTTATCATGACACAAAAATAGCATACCAATGTATGAAACATTGATATCACAACACAATATAATAATAAAATATATTTTTATTATCTTCAAACACGAATAGAACAAGCTAAAATCATTTGGAAGCATAAAAGTCTGTTTATCCATATTACACGGTTTTAATAATGAATAAAATATATGACAGGATACAGGACTGATGCATGCAATTTCTGTTTTTGAATAATTAATGCGACGCTATGCATTAAAAACTTCATTTTAAATATTCCGAAAACTATGCTCTAGTGGCCAATAATACCACGAACACAATATTGTTTTTGATATTCTCATTACACTAAAATGCAATTTAAAATATTCGTTCGGATAAAAAGTTCTGTGCTTGCCCATAATATTATTTTTAAACATCACCTATTACTAAATAGTTGTCATGACGAATACCTAACAAAAACTGGACGATCAATCTTGAGTTGAGATGAACAGATGGGGCTTGTGTAAGCTGATAGGAATTAAGAACTACAACTTGAATCGTTATATACGTGCCTACTTTTGAATGGCACCACACTTCTACAAACATTCCACTCTCTTTAGGATCTTTACAAGTTCATGAGGATATTCGTTTACCATTGTATATGTAAGTTCTATTGGTACCTATTCTGGGGGATTCAAAAGTTGAAATGATTCTCTTTTTAGATGTAGAAATTTCAACTCCAGTTATTACAAGATAAGCATCCGAAACGTGTATCATACTGACATCATGTAACATATGTTTGCTTACTTTGGGCACTTTGAGCGAAAGTATTGCTATAGTTTCTCTGACAATATTCTATGTTATATCATTTGTAGCTATCATTTTAGAGTTGTGAACTTGAATATGATAGAACACATCACTCAAAGTGGCTTCCCTATATCCCTAGTATCATAATGAATCTATTGTGAGCACAAGATAGAAAAAAGCTGTTATTACTTCAGAATAAAAAAGCACGACACGACGATTACCCAAGGCAATCAACGATGTTCACGGAATCGTAAGGCGATTTTTCAAATGATGGATTAACTTCAAAAATTGTTCTATGCTTGTGGAACCAAAGTGATTGGCAAGCAGTGACTCCATTTTACAGTCCCAACGCTATGAAGACACCAATGACCTCTCCAGCGGTGATTCTACGTTAAATTTGTCCAACGCTGCGAGCCCAGCAATGACCTCTTTAGAGGTGATTCTACGTTGTAATTGTCTAATGCTGTATAGTCAACAATGACCTCTTCAGCGGTGATTCTACGTTAGATCAATCTAAGTTGCGAAATCAACAACGACTCTTCCAGCGATGACTGATTATAAGTTAAATTCGTCTAATGTTGTGAAGCCAGCAATGGCCTCTTTGGAGGTGATTTTACGTTAAAATTGTCTAACACTGTGGAGCCAACAATGACTTCTTCAGCGGTGATTCTATGTTAAATCAATCTAACGCTGCGAAATCAACAAGAATTTTTCAAGCGATGACTCTACGTTAAAGTGAACTTGTTTAATGCTATAAAGCCAACAATGATCTCTTCAGCGGTGAATCTAAGTCGAATCAATCTAACGCTGCGAAATCAATTAGGACTTCGTCAGCGATGACGCTACATTAAATTGATCCAGCGGAAAGATTTCAAGTTCAAAAACAGCAAAATGTAAAATATAGCAAAACAAAGGCATAAAAAAACTGAGCTCCTTATACGGACTCACAAAAAAAAAATCGGACCAACAACTTGTCTTGGACATTCGCACTAAACGGGCTTAGCACAAAACTTCGAACGGACGTCGAACAGAAAATACACAGGAGAACTAACTTAGTCGGCTCCAAAGTCTTATTTATATTCAAAATTCAATGAAACCCTGCTTGACTTTTGTCCTTCAAATTTATTTAGATTTAGCACTGTGAAAATAATGTGAAGAGGAGACACTTCACAAAAAAAGATATCGTTCCAGAAAAACTCACTCCTTCACAATAAAATTGCAGCTGTGATAAGTATTTGCAACGGTTACATTTCATTTTAAACATTTTGATAATATGACAACAAAATTATTTGTTCATATTTTTAGTTCAGTACATAGTCGGTAGAGTAGCGATTATCAAAATGTCGAACGTCAATTATTCATTTATTGAGTCAAAGTGCACGGTATGCAAATGTAGTAGACAAAATATATGATAGTTATTTACATAATCAGTAATGTTAATTTAGTAATATTTGCCAAAACGAGCGTTGTCTCGAAACAAAATACGGCAGCTGGAGGCTCCATGATCTTCAACTGCGCACGAAGCGTTGATAAAAAAAATACAAGGGTTCGTCACAACAGGTTTCGATGATTATTGTCGTACTCTCTTAGTTATTGTCATCAGACTCATACTAAATAATATCACATTATTATCTACTTATTATCACAAGGAGCATGGCTCTAGCTCAATTTTTAGTTACCATACATTTATTGATTAATTCCTATTGCCCTCAATATTACGCTCGAATTTTTAAATTCATATAGTTCACCAGAGTCAATTCCTACACAATAAATTCATAACAATTGTACGAACTATTCAATAAAACTGCCAGAAAATCAACTTGCGTCAAAAGCCGTCTCTCTGTTCTCATTCTTGAGCTATTTCCTTTTTCTATTCATCTGTTCTCTCTTACAAGTTGCATCGCTTTGGAAACATTGTGTCTGAGTGGAAATACCGGTTAGGGACATTTTTATTTGTGGTAGTCCTGCTTTCAACCTCAAGCATCCAGGTGCAATGCTGCCAACCGATGCATTTAGAAATACTCGACAAATGCATTTTTGCACAATGCTCGAGACGGAAGCTATTGGCATGAGGAAAATCACTCTCCGGTGAAGTGCAGAAGATCTTTGACTATTCACAATAGACATCGCTGATGCAGGTATTTTGAAGTCGATATTACCTAATACGATGGTTTAATAATGTTTCAGTGTATGCAAAATGTTATGCAAGAGTTGCAGAGGAGTTTTATTAAAATCCTCCTTGACCTCATTTTATTTTCTAGAGCTCGAGCAACTAGCTCTCTTAGCGATGGCACACAACTAATTTGACATTGATTCTAAACTATTTGTTATAGGATTGAAGTTGGTTTGCTCTCATTTCCAAGTGAGTTACAATTCAAATATTAATTTTTAACTTAGTATATTCACAACAATTATAGAATCATTTCTTTCTGGACGAAACAAGATAAATACAGGCCTGTACTTCCAACGATTATGTGCGATTATATCATAGATAAAAGGGAATGTATGGATGAATAGTCTTGATAATTAATTTAACATATGTTCAATTCTTCCACTGGATTCACCAAATCATCCTCCGGCCTTTCATGTTCTCTTAGACTGAACTGGAAGAAGGATCTTTTTCTTCGTTTAACACGATCACGTGTATAATGGATTTCTATTTTGTGTCTGCTTTTGCCGTGTGTAGGAAAATTGTTGTTCGTCTGTCTGTTAACCACTTCTTCCTGTTCTGTAGCTCTGAAGGGCGCAGGAGAGTGGAGGGGGTAGACGTGCCAAGTCTAATGGAAAAAAAGAAAACTGATAACATTTATAAATGGGATACACGTTCTGCGTTTCGTTGCAAGACGTATACACTTATACACGAGGTATTCCTTTACGTTATTCTGTTTGAAATCGAATAGTGTACAGCATACACTATGCTATTCATTCCTAAGCACTTGTTATTGTACTTTTCCAGGATGTGTAATGTATTGTTTCTGATGACAAGAGAAATGCTATTTTTGTTCTTGATCCTAAGAAGAAGACAGTGTGCTCTATGTAAACTACACAGAGAAAAATGGATTGCACCACTTAAGCGGTTGAATTTATAAGTGGTAAACTTGAGTGGTGGAAATCGAGGCTGTGAATCGATCGCAATCAATTTTGAAATTGAAAGTAGATCTTATGTACACGAAAGTTATTCAGTCCTTGTATAGACTATCAGTTTAAAACCCTCTTTCCATATTCAAATTTTGATCAGATGAATATAGTTCGATAATAATGAAAATGAGTTTCCCAGCCTCATAAGTTTAACGTTTGACGTCTTATTTGTTTTGCGACTACAAGTGTTACCGGTTACTACTTCAGTGGTTGGATTCTATCATTTGAGTTGCAGAACTTCACCAGTTATCAACACATCGACCTAGCCATTCCAAGTTTGCAAGGATACCATTAGAATTACTTCCAGTACCAATTAGAGTGCTACCCTTATCACTTAGTTTTCTCTTTGTACTAAGAGATCGTCCATATATTACGTCACATTTATTTGATGATTTTTAGACTCCTCCTTGTCTTCTTGTCACACTATGTCACATCTTAGACGTCAATTGACATACACACGTGAAGCAATTATTATATAGCATACGATCTGCAACAAAATCCTCAACATTCAATTATATCTCACAGAGTGCTATGACAGTTCAAATCTTGACCTCCATGCCTCATTGGATGCTTCATGTTTGACATACATTTGAATTTCTGATGGCTTACAATTCATTCTATTCGTATATTCTGGATCTATATTCACATTCACATCTTCAATATATAATGGCAATACATCAAGTGAACTGTCTTTTCAAGGGCTGGTATTCATAGACGTCCGCTAGCAAAACGTCGGTAAGCGAAGTATTTGTTTCTATGAATGACATATCTCTGTCAAATCATTATTCAGTGCCCATAGTCTATTATATTCTCAAGAAATAGGATTCTGAATATCGATCCAATGAACATGTCAAGATTATAGAGTTATCAGATTTAAGGGGTAATCAATCTAACTTAATTTGTTTGCAGACGAATTGAATCCCAAATATTTGCTTTTCATTATCAATGTAAATCCATACAAAGTTAATTCACTGGATAGTTAGGTACTATAGCAATCAAACGTTTAATTATCAGTCTGATCGAATCTATATTATGTATGAGGATATCATGTATGATTACAGCAGTAAATAGATGTATCTTCGTGTCTTATTGTTTTCACATATCATCTAATGTCCTTTACTTTATTCATAAGCTCACTTTTATTCTTCAGGAAATGGTCATATTGCAAGGATTTGCACTGAGATTGCTTGGCTGAAGGCTGACGATGACGATGCGGCGACTGTCCAAGACAATCAACATTCGCAGAGTCGCGAAGCTACTTCCCGAACGGTGGATCAACTTTACAGCTTGTTCTATGCTGGTGGAACCAAATTTGTTCCCCAGCAGCGATTCTACATTAAGTTGTTTCAATACTATGGAGTCACCAAGTGACCTCTCCAGCAGTGATGCTACGTTGAATATTCCAAACACTGTAAAGTCAGCAATGACTCCTCCAGCGGCGACTCTACATTAGACTATTCAAACACTGCGAAATCAACAAGGACTTTGCCAGCGGTGCTCCTACGTTAAATTTTTCAAACACTATGAAGTCGGCAAAGTCTTCGCCAGCGGTGATTCTACGTTAAATTATTCAAACACTGCGAAGTCAACAAAGATTTCGACAGCGGCGATGCTACGTAAATTAACCCAACGTTTGCGGAGCGGACGGCGGAAGTTAAACGAAATGACTCTCAGTTGTACTCTGCAGAAAATATTCCAAATTTAAAAATGGCAAGAATATTTCAAGTGCAAAAACAGCAAAACAATTGCAAAATGGGAAGAACAAAAGAAAACATCAAACTTACAATTTGCCTTGACAATCGTTTTAACGGACTTGGCACAAAACTTCGAACGGACGTCGAACGGTAAACACAGTATGAACTCTGGAAGATGGCTCAGAGAACTTACTTTCAAAAGAAGTGACTTAAATCGGACACAAGGCCTTATTTATACCTAAATTTAAATGAATCCTTACTTAGCCTGTCTTATGATCGATTTCTTATTAGTGCGGTCAGCAATGTAAAGAGGAGATACAGATAAAAAGAAGAAATAATTCTACAAATACAAATTTATTACAATAACAAATTTCATATTTTTTCCCTACTGAATATATCCTTATGAACATTTTCTTGAAATTCAAATTGTCCTACATTCTTTTTGTCTGTCGATAAAGTAGTTACGATTTAGTCCTCTGTCGGTCAACTGTCAAATGTCAAATATTTATTTGTATATAGTCAATGGTTACGAAGAATATCAAACAAAATATACAATATACAACATATTTACAGAACAACGGTTGATTACATTCAGTACGTATGCATCTATGTAATTCGCCAATCTCAAAACCTGTCAAACGTTTAAATTCTGTATTTAAGACTGATCCAAAATCTAATTGTGCATCTCGCATTATGATTGCAATCGTCTGTACGGAAACCGCACTTTAATTGGAACATTTATCGAATATTCAGCATAAATCCAAAATGGCTAGCCGTAGGATGTTGAAATTCAATATTTGAGATTGCTGTAGCATTTTGATGATTATCTTTCTGCGTAAATTTAATATAATCAGCCGTAAAGTATCAAAATTTTGAAGGGAGCATGTACATCTCGCATTAGAATTACGATCGGCTCAACAGGTAGTGCAGTTTACAAGACAGTTTTTAGAGTTTTTCGCGTAAATTCATAACAATCAGCTGTAGAATCATAAAAACTAGTATTTAAAGCAATCAAAATAACAACTTTATATCTTTTTAGCATAACATTCCACCCCAGTGACGGAAAAGAATGCTTGATTGCGCATCGGTGTACGTTGTACGCGCGGTATCTCATTTAAGGTTATAGCTACGCGAATAAGTCATACGATTTTTTATGTAGAGAAATATGTATATTTTATTCTTACTTATGACCTCAAATATCCTGCGACCATTTGAAAGTGAAATATTCGCAAAAAATTGGGCTTTTGATCTTTGGACTGCGATATCTCCTGAAGCACCATGATTTGATAATATGATATTCGCTCACTCATTGTACATGCTGAAACGAAAATATTCTTGCAATAAAAAAACCATTACAAATTATTTGGTAGATAGAACTTGAATCAAGTGGACTAATCTTGAATGTAAGTAGTGAACCTGATTCAATACAAGTGACTGATCATAGTTTGCTGCGTCGAATTTTTTTTTCTTGTGATTTGCTGTGTTTGTTGATGATATGGATATTTCTTCTAGGAATTGAATAACAATGATTCAATTGCAGGTAATGATGTAGGCATAACATGCATATCGGTAATCTTATTCAATATTCTTTCTTGCAGTCTCGTTTTATCGTTCAAAGTGAATAGTTGTGTTTTATTGCAGTGCTTGTGCCAAAAATTGTAGTGATATTTACGGTAAGTTATCCATGATTGACTATTACAAATATTATATCAGTTGAGTATTGCTAATGTTGGAATATGATGTTGAGTGTTGAGCGATTGAGTTAATGTGTTGTCTCCCTCTTATTCTTCGATATGAAGCGCTCATAGAACTTTCTACGGTCAGAGAACTATCAGTTAAGCTGCTCCCAGCGAAGCTCCGGTCACCAACCTGAGGCCAGCGTACCCTTCTGACATTTTTAGTGTTTTATCAGAAGGTGCTCAGTGATGGAGCGTTCCTAGGACTCACTACGGTGAGAGAACGATCGGTTAAGTTGCTCCCATCAAAGCACCGGTCACCAGTTCAGGGCCAGCGGTGTCCTCCTGCCATCTTCAGAATTATACGAGGAGATGCCCAGCGTTTTGTTTGCATATCTTCGAGTGAGCAGGCGGAGACTGAGTTTCAACTTGGCTTCAACTCCTTCTCTCACTCAAAGGAAGATTGCAAGTCTCGCAGCTTCACATCCTCTGGATGTGGAGCGAGGTTGCTCCACAGATTCACGCTGAGCGTGGAGCGGAACTCACAGTTTCACGCAGATGTCTGAATCCATTTTGACTATTTTCAACTTGATGTCGGTACGTATGTTCGTGCGTGCGTAACTCGCAAATCCCAAAACTGGCTGAACGTATAATGTTGAAATTTTGTATTTGAGACTGGTATAGAGTTTAATTGTGCGTTTCGCATCATGGTTTCAATCGTCTGTACCGGAAGTGCACTTTACTTGAAATTTTTTTCGAATTTCTCTAATAAATCCAGAATGATCAACCATAGGATGCTGAAATTCAGGATTTGAGCTTGATGTTGTATCAAATTGGTTATCTACTATTTTTGTAAGAATTGGCCAGGCCAGAAGTGCACTTTACTTCAAACTTTTTTCGAATTTTTTGCATAAATATAGAATGATCCGCCATAACATATTGAAATTTCGTATAAAGAACTTCTATTCGCTATGTGCAACATCAAAGTGGTGACAACTAGCGGCATTGATTAGCGAACCCGCTGCCGCTTTTATATGTTCTGTCAAATGTGACAACTAGTAAAAAGTGAATTAAAATCAAAATAAATCATAAACGTAATAAGTATGGATCCTATATTAAGAACGGGTTTTGAAAAAATAAGTCATACTATCAGCCTTCAATCTCAAACTGTGCCAAAGGGTGAAGCTCACAAGTATTAAAACCTTTTTCAATAATTGCTATCACAAAACAGTATTTTTTCAACACTATCACAATAAGCAAGAATATCAGCTTGGCATTCTACATCACTTGTGCTTTTGGTTCTTAAATCAACTATCATTAAATTGTCATGTGCTCTGTCACAGTCATTTTCATATATTGAACTTATATTATTTATTGAACTTATATCCATTGAGACTTCTGTATTGGCAGCCCTTTTTGAATTAAAACTTCAGTTTTAAATAATTTTTTGAACTTGAATCCATTAATGAAGTATTCTGTAGCCTACGCTTAATGAAACATTGGTGTCTTGTCAAAACTGTCCCGTCATTTAATTTTGGCTTCCAATGAAGAGAAGAAAATTGACTAGGTACGAAATTAGGACTCAGCTTTTCTTCTCCCTTTTTATTCTTGATGAAATGTGCACTGCAAATCAGATATCTTGATGTAGGATTTCAACTGTATGTATATTCACTTGAAAATAAAAAAAAATGTCTTATTTTATCAATTTCATAACAAATTTCGAGTTGTTATACCATAAAAATTATTGAATTTCATTATTCTCATATTTACTATATACTAAAATTATATTTATATATTGCGTTCGCACGAATTTTCTGAAACATCATTATAAATGTACAATTGAGGTTGTGATACTTACTTTTACTTTCTTACGACGGAAATCCACTTTTCTCTTTGAATAAACTAATGCTTATATATATTTTGATAAACGAAAAAAGCTAGCATTACTATTTTTCGATGTACTATTACAAATGATAATGTAGCATTCGCGAATTTTCATTTTTGACTTTTGATTTTATATCAGTACATGCGCACTAAAAATGCCATCTTTCGCCGCTAAGCGCGCACGGTCGTTCAGTGTTTCTCTTCCAAGCAGCTGCACATAGCGAATAACATCTTATTGTTCATCTTGCATCATGATTGCGATCGGTTGAACCGGAAGTGCACATTAATTGAAACTTTTTTTTAATTTTCCTCATAAATTCAGGATGATCAGCCATAGGATACTGGAATTTAGCATTTAAAATTGCTGTAGCATCTGAATGGTCATCTTCTATTTTTGTAACAATCGGCTGAGCTGGAAATGCAATTTATATGACTAACTTTTTGAATCTTTCGCATCAATTTTAAACAATCATTCGTTGAATATCTCAATTTTGTATTAAGCACTTTTATAATATCTAGTTGTACACCTTGCATTATGATTGCTATCGACTAAGCCGGAAGAGTACTTTATTCGAAACATTTTTCGAATTTTCCGCATAAATCCAAAACGATTGAACGTAGATTGTTAGAATCCAATAAGCCGGAAGTGCACTATACTTGACAGTCTTTTGGAATTTTTCAGATAAATTCGAAACGATCAGGTGTAGAATATTGAAATTTGGTATTTTAATCTGCTGTAGCATCCGAATGATTGCCTACTATTTTAATAACAATAGACTGAACCGGAAGTGCACTTCAGTAGGAATCTATTTTTCAATTTTGCGCATAAATTTAGATCTGTTGGTAGTCGTAGAATTTTGGAAATCAGTATTTAGGAATGTTGTAGTATAAGAATGATGGTCTACTGTTTCCATAGCAACCGACTTGGCTGAAAGCGCATTTCACTTGACAGATTCTTGGAGTCCCTTGGGTAAATCCAAAACGATTAACTGTGGAACGATGAGATTCTGTGTTTGATTATATATATCCAATGATATATACGATCAAACATCAAATCACATCGTTTTATATATATATATATATATATATATATATATCCAATGATGTGCAAGTAAGTAACGTGATGTTCACGTCAGATTTTTTCCTGAAGAAAAATCCTTCAATGTATCATTCCAAAACAGAAATCTGTTGGAAAATGTTCACATTGTAGCGTTTATTTATTTGGTGAAGTGAGAAAAGTTAGAAGACACGAATAATGATGGAAATTAGTAACACTATGTCTCTCATAACTGAAATTAGATTAAAACTTGTTATGCCGGATATAAAACTATCGCACTACACTATAACTCACATCCATTTATTTACACGTCAATATTTACTTATTTGCATATTTTATTTTTACATGTCAACTCTACGAGTGTTCAAGTAAGACTGCCGCCGTGACTTTCGGGCTGCATATTTATATTTTGTGGACTTTTTGTAATTTTCAGGTTAACGACTCGATACAAGAGTACAACACTATATCCGCTTTTAATTCTTAATGTAGAATTTTTTCACAATAATTTGAGAGCCAACAAAGCCGATATGGCCAATTTATAAGCTTAAATTCGCACCAATATCATTGATTTAGGAAGTTTACATTCATAAATATAAACAGGAATACAGGAAAAAAAAATGAATACGAATACAAAGTAATGAGAAAAAACTATAAGAATGATGAAATATCTAAGTCTAGACATTCTCCGGTACATACATTGATATGGGACATAGAAATTAGGGAGAGCTGGTCACCTATAATGTTAATAAACAGTTATTTCACTCATTGCACTCCACAGATCATTTTTTTTCTGAACTCAATAGGTGTCGATCGTGCAGTATTCGAGGTGTTATTAGTTTATTCTAAGTAACATCTTTTTGAAAGCACTGCATCACCAACCAGTTGGATTTTTGATAGGATATGATATTTAAAATGATTCACTGCAAATCAATTTTGCTAAATCCTTTCCAGGAGTACAAATATTGGTGTATAATAACATGATGTTACAAGAATGTATAGAACGAGGAATATTGCTTCTTGTATCTGGAAATCTTGTTTTTGCGCTTACTGTTCTTGTCTCGCCTTACCTCTTGTAATCAAGGCAATAACAAGAAGTTTCTGAAGCAGTACATGTTATAAATATTAACTTCCTACTTCAGTATATCAGCCTAAAGCAATTATGAAAAATCAGGCTTCCTGATGTAAAAGCGGCATAGAAATCAGACAAGTGCTGGTAATATTTCTCTCTTCAGTACTAAGTTGTTTCGCAGTTGACTAATAGCATAGTGAGAACAATCTGTGGTTGTACTATTTTTCCCCTTTCCATCCCTTAATACTGATAAAACAAAACACCAGCGGATTTACTTTAGCTATGTTTGAATTGGAAGTTTGTTTTGTAGGAGATTTATGCTTTATAATCTTGTCATAAATTTTCCAAGCGCGTCATAGCCTCTGGTGGTGACGTCGTCTCTATCCAACAAACGAAGAGGGTGTGCTGTTATCTCTTTCTCACCCACTCACGTTGTTGCAATAATACCAGCAGGATGCGATAAGAACTGTGACGTGATGCCATCGTTGTGAAATAAGTTATTTGTGAATTAACCACACGAGGATTTACTACAAACTAATTGTGAATTGCGACTCCACCAAATTGGTTGCCTGTTTTTATTTCAAACTTTCGGTGTGATTACAGAGCAAATGCTATGACAGTTACTTTTGAAACATGGAGAATGTTCTTGGGACTCATTTCCAATTGTTATGAGGTAAACTTTGAATTATCAATAGGAAATGATGATAATGAGCTATTATTATCTCTAGACATAAACTGAGTACTCTGAATGTGCGCATTTTCGAGGTAACAGAAATATGTAAATTTTGAAATACTTACTGCACTGTAACTACATAAGATATGAGTACCATAAATTTACAATTGAATATCTGATAGTTCTTCCTTCCTATCAATATATGGAGCAATGAAATGTGATGCATGGGAGGCAGGAGAAGTATTGTGAAAATTGACCCTGCATTGTATCAGTATAGCTTAAGATACAGTACTAAGTAGTTTCTTGTAGCCCCAAAATATCCCAAATAATTTTTCATATATTAGTTGAGGCACAAGAGTTACAGGACCAAGTTATTCTGAACAAAATCCTCAGAAAAATAATACGTACATATAAGGGCTCTATGTTGAATGAACTCCAAAGATAATATAGTTGAGATATAATAATAATACAAGAAAATGTGAAGCAACGCATAATAGTCACTTGTCGAAGGGTTTCCGTCGATAAATGCAACTTATCTGAGTCAAATTCACAACCAAACAGTTAATCCTGCAGAAATGTATTAATCTAGCAATTAATATACATGAAGCATTTCCTCCATGTGAATACATAGTGTCAGTATATCTGTAGCTGTGTGTATGCTGTGGTGTTGGCATCTCATTTATGATACACGAGACTTTAATGGGCGCTCAAGCGGATGCAAAGATGGATTAGTTGGTCAGATACAGATAATTGTGTTGCCTTGCAAAGTTGCCACACTTTGGTAACAACCGCACATATTATATATTATGAATGTATATGGTAGGTGAGGGCCTTTTTAAAATACTGATATCTTTCAGCTTTAAGTCAGATACAGAGCAAACTTCAACCTTTGTGCTAATGCAGGCACAAGTATATCTAAGACACGTCTTCCATCAAAAAAAAGCCTACGTTTGTTGAACTGACATGAAAATGTTATTTATTTAGCGACACGTCTCAACTTATAGAGTCCCTATATTCGAAATGGTTCACTTACAATGAATAACAACTAAGAATGAAGAAAAATGCTCAAACGTATCAATTGATGAGTCTCAGCAGAAATTGAGTGGAATACATGCATTCATATACTTACAGAATTAAATTTAACTTCTAAATAATGCCACTCACTAAAACTGGAAATTCCGATTTCTGCAAATCAAATATGCTCCAGCTCTGTCTAAATTATACCTATGATAGAGGATGAGTAGATAAACAATTAGCCTGAACCGCATTCAATTAACAAGAACGAATGCGGTTGTTATGGATAGTTCAACATTTAGATTCGCAAATTCACCTACTTTCTCATTTACTGACAGAGTGGTAGTGGTAAAATTTTTAGTCTATATCGATCAACCACTAGTTTATCACTAAAACATGTGCCACAAGAATTATTTGTATATGTGATCGAAGATATGTGATCGAAGATATGGGTAGCATGACAATAATTCACATATGATCACAATAGGATTTCAATTCTGATTCCCAAAAGATATTCTCATGCAATTCATCTATCATTCTGAAGATTTGTACATGATGAACAAGTTAGTATCATTTTATAACTTTGATCTAATTTGAAGATTAAAATTGACCCTATCGCAGAAAAGACCTATCAGGTTCGACTCTTGCTGAAGAAGTTAACAAAAATTCTCACTCATCTTTATGATTCCTCTCAACAGAAAGAGATCAAATTTTGCTCCCTTATGAAGAACACCTCTAAAAGATATGTATCCAACCATAACTTGATCTGCGATTCCTGTTTTGGCCACAATACCCACAATCGGTCAGAAAAAGAATCCTCTACTATACATTTGGCATCGGCTGGAAAAGAGTCGAAGGTTTGATTGAAGCAAAAGGTGGCATTCAAAGGAAGCTGACAGGCTCTGGCAGAGTGAGGCATAACAGCTAGCTCTAAAAACTATGTATTATGAAGTTATCGTTCTCTCTTCCGATTCGGAAAATAAAAAAAATCTGACGTAGACATCACGTGACTTACTTTTATATCGCTTCCATTCAGCACCATCGACCTATCATATATTACTAAGGCAAAAGCTATTCAAGAGAACATGAATTTCGCTCTGTGAAAACAAGGCGGAGAGATCTATAAGAAATTGGGAGCCAAGATACTGAAAGGTAAGATCATAATGGTGTTTAGGTTATTGTAGACAGATATCAAAACAAATCTCACAGAGGTAATCGAACAATTTAGAAATATCCAGTGACAATGAATTGATAATAGAAATAGGAGTTGGGATATATATCACACTCATATAGGCTCTTCAATGAACAAACTGTGAACATTTTCCGTAAATTTCTCAGCTTATACTTGCAAAATATTTCACGAAAAGATTGATCTAGTTAATCAGTCTCAAACAACTGATAAGAAGGAGAAGGATCTTAGAAATGAGATTTATTATTGAAGTGAAATGACGGACTGAGAAAAAAAATCTAATGTAAACATCACGTGACTCACTTGTACATCATTGAATATATATATTTATATGTATGTATATATATATATATATATATATATATATATATATATATATATATATATATATATATATATATATATATAACGATGTGATTTTGTGTTTGACCAAATATATCATTGGTTATGTATAATCAAACACAAAATCTCATCGTTCCATAGTTAATTGTTTTGGATTTACTCAAGATATTCTAAAAATCTGTCAAGTGAAATGCACCTTCAGCCAAGTCAGTTGCTATGGAGACAGTAGGCCATTATTCCCACACTACAAGATTCCTAAATACTGATTTCTAAAATTCTATGACTACCAACAGATCTGATTTCATGCGCAAAATTAAAAAATTAATTCCTACTGAAGTGCACTTCCGGTTCAGTATATTGCTATAAAAATAGTAGGCAATAATTCAGGTGCTATAGCAGACTGAAATATCAAATTTCAATATTCTACACTTGATCGTTCCGAATTTATGCGAAAAATTCCAAAAGACTGTCAAGTAAAGTGCACTTACGGCTCGGTAGATTTCTATAAAAATAGGATATGAGCATCTAGACGGTATGATCGTCTTGAATACGGAATTCTAACCATCTACGTTCAATCGTTTTGGATTTATGCGGAAAATTCAAAAAATGTTTGAAATAAAGTATCCTTTCGGCTTAGTCGATAGCAATCATAATGCAAGGTGTACAACAAGATATTATAAAAGTGTCTAGTACAAAATTCAAATATTCTACGACCAGGGGCGTTTCCAGCCAGTTGGCTTAGGGGGGGGGGTAATTTTGAAAAAAGTGAAAACTTATTACAGGAGTCTCGGGTATCGGTCCCTTCCACGACTCTCCAGCTGTTTTGGGAAAATTCACCGTCATAGATAGATCGCCGATTAGATTCACCATAACTTAACGTGTTTGTATGAAATATCGGTAATTTTCAAGAAATAAATAAGTAAGCGAACGGAAAATTCTTAGGGGGGGTAATTACCCAATTAGCCCCCCCTGAAACCGCCACTGTCTACTACTGATTGTTTAGAATTTATGCGGAAAATTCAAAAAGTCTGTCATATGAAGTGCACTTCTAGCTTAGCCGATTGTTACAAAAATTGAAGATGACCATTGAGATGCTACAACAATTCCAAATGCTGAATTCCAGTATCCTACGGCTGATAATTCTAGATTCATGCGGAAAATTATAATGCAAGATCTACAATCAGATGTTATAGATGTGCTTAAAATACGAGAATTCAATATGCTATGGCTAATCATTTTAGATTTATGCAAGAAATTCTAAAAAAGTTTCAAGTAAAGTGCACTTATGGCCTGGCTGATTCATACAAAAATAGCAGATAATCATTTTGACACAACATCAAGTTCAAATACCGAATTTCAACATTCAACGGTTGATCATTCTGGATTTATTATAAAAATTCGAAAAAAGTATTAAGTAAAGTGCACTGCCGGTACAGATGATTGGAACCATAATGCGAGGTGCAAAGCTAGATCCAATAACAGTCTCAAATATAAAATTTCAACATTATACGTCCAACCAGTTTTGAGATTTGCAAGCTACGAACGCACGTACGCACGTACGAACATACGTACCGACATCAAGACAAAAATAGTCAAAATGGATTCAGAGATGCTCTTAACGGATATATCCATCAAAATCTTGATTTGTGAATTTTGTCGGTTTCACAATACTTCCTTGTACTTTGTACAAGTAAGTAAAAAAGTATTACTCATATTTAAAAGTAGCAAATCTCAGCTAATTTTTGGGCTAGAGAGTCGTTAGAAAAAGCATATGTGCAAAATTATGTCATCTATAACTTTCACATCAGACTTATTTACATCGAGTTATTTGTAAGAGCCCATGCATAAATCTTCATCGAGTCAAAACAATTTTGGAGTTTGAGGTGAATTTTTGACTCAATTGCTTATACTACAACTGTTTGTATGATATAAAATAGAAATAAATATCAGTCATACTTTTTATTCGACACAGGTATGGCAGACTCTACTCTAGTGCACATTATTATTATGAACATTTTTAATGTGAGTAATATAATCGTGGGAATTCAGTCAATTATTCAATTATATTTCTTTCCTACTCTACAGTTTCGGCTGTACATCAACCATCAAGCGCTACAATTTTAATAACTTATAACTGATATATGTATTGTGGATGTCGGAAATACATACAAAAGAATTATTGTGTGTAGAATTAAATGTGTGGAACCGTGTGGAGAAGGTTCCATTTGTTCATTGCTACCACCGACCTCTGTGGAGGACGCAGACTAGATGCGTGTTAGAAATTGTGCGTGCACGCATTGCCAAAAAATATAAATTGGCACAATTGGCACAAATGAGTAATTTCTACCTGTGCCAGATTGTATTTTTTTTTGGCAATATGTGCACGCACGATTTTTGACACTCATTTAGTCAGCGTCTTCCGCAGTTGTCGCTTGTGGCAAATGACAAATGAGAACTTTTTTCTCCGCTATTTTATTATGTCAACAAAATTACACACAAATATACCACACAATAATTCTTTTTTTATTACTCATGCAGGATAAATACTATTTTGCGCACGTTTTTTCAGGCGGTAAATGGCTCTTTGGCTTTTGAGTGCGACAAGTAAACTTGTCGCACGCAAACCATTTATTGTCAATTGAACGAATGGGCGCACAAACGAAGTGAGTGCGCTCATTCGTTCAACTTCGCTCTCGTGGGCAATCGACAACTCATCGCACTTGTTGCACAATATACTATTTTCCTTCCACAATACACATATCAGTAATAAAATAATCAAAATTGTAGCGCCTCTGAAGATGTCTGAGGTGCGGCCGAGACTGTAAAGTAGAGAAGAAATATTATCAAATAATTGACTGAATTCCGATGTTTGTATTACTCACATTCACTTATCAAGTCAGCTTCAACCATTTTATCCAATATTTTTCAAGTCGTGGTTTGCGGTTACCAGTAGTTCAGCAATGGATACTTTTAGTTTCTTTGGAGAGTACAGTTCAAGTTTATTATGATTCTATAAAGAGCATACTGATTCTTGTGTCTAAAGTTGAAATCGACATAACATTCTTCGGATTGAGAAGGCGGTATATTTGCACTGCGCTATAGATATAGAGTGGATTAAATGTGTACAGTACAGATTTTTGTGGTAATCCAAACACACACACAGTGAAATTTGTAGTCTACATATTATAGTTTGTATCCTCATCCTGTGAAAAGGCGTTTCGTCCTGAAATTGAATATACTGATTTCCTTTATTTTATTGTTTTTGTTATAGACTTCCCTCATTAATTTCAATTCTTGTTGACTTAGCACTCACTCGAGAAGATCTGAATGTATTGAATTTTTCTCTAACTGATAAGACAATCCAGAAATCTTCTCAAAAGAAAGCTTTCAGCAGTATTAAATTTGTTTTTGAGTTAGTTACAACTTTGTGGGGAAAATGACGTACGATAGTCTGCTGAGGGTTGATCTTCTTCCATTGGTCGATTTGACCCACAATGACTGTAAATATCTGTATTTTACCTCGATAAAAAAAGAACGCATTTCATTGCACATATGTCCAGTCACTTCAAATACTCCGCGTATATTATCAACTATTTTCATCAAAATTGCACATTTTTGTGGAGCTTCAACTTTTATAATAACTATTCCTCTCGAAAAATGGATGAATAAATGAACTACTTGAAAGTGAATAGACTATCAAGAAGAAGAACATCTATATAATTGTATCAATATTTTTGAGCGAATACTAAAATATAGAGAATACAATTATTAAATGTTCCTCAAAAAAAAAAAATTATTTACTTATTATCGGATTTTTGTGAAAGTCGATATGAACAGATCAAGCTTACAGTTGCTGTACCACTGTATAATCGTTGTGTAATTTTTCTATTTCAGTATCTTCTAGCACCTCTCCGTGCTCCGTAAGATTGCTTGACATCTTGTTGGCATGCTTAAAATATAATTATCAATATTTTGCTGTGGTATTCTATCTCACAATATTGGCAATACTTCTGCAAACTGTCTTGGGGATGTAAGATGGTCAATTTGATTATATAGCTGTCCCTGAAACATATCATATACATGTTTCATCAAGTTTAAGTCTAGAGATGATGATGGAAAACCAAGATGGTTGATATGCATCCCATCAAAAGTCTGCAGCACTATTCTCGCTCAGTGCGGACAAGCATTTTATCTGGAAACATGAAATTTTGAGATTCTATGAACTTACGACTGTTCATTCGCGGATGATCTTTTCCTCTATAATATTGTCCAGTGATTCTACCATCAAACAAGCTCAAATCATAGCATCTCGATCCTCAAATGAGACTACCGACTGAATATACTGTGGCAGTGACTGATATTCTGAGTTCCTATATACTCTTTGATGTTGACTGTTATCATGGATACAAAAACCCACTCTACTTTTTGACGTCAATAAACATGAGTTTATAGCTGTCTCTGAAGCATATCTAATGACGGAAGGCCAAGATGGTTGATATGCTGCTCATCAAGAGTCTGCAGCACTATTCTTGCTCGGTGCGGGTGAGCATTTTAATCTAAATCATAAAATTGTAAATTCCAATGAACTCGTATCTGTTTACAACATGAAGATGAACCATCCTATAATATTGTCTAGTGACTCTATTATCGAACACATGTGAGTCTTCCAAGTCCATAACCCTTTCGCCTCTCAGATGGGACCACCGGCTGAGTATACTATGGCAGTGACCGATGTCCTGTACTTCTATATATTCTCCGACATCAGCTGTCATCATAGTTACAAAATCTGGACTCATCCATGAACAGAACATGTTCTCAAGAGATAGCGTCATTGAGTCGATGGTTAGCCTACTCCACTCTTTGACGACAATTGGTACGAGTTTTTGAAATCGATTCTAGTGGTCGCTATGAAGTCAAACCAGCCTCTCACAATCGGTTTCGCACCGTTTGGTCACACACCAGGACCTCTGTGACATTATGAAGATTTTGCTGCTGTCTTCCCGTTTTATCACAAATTAATGTTGTATTGAAATCTGCGGCTATGAAGACAAGTCGATCACGTTGTTGATGCATTTGTAAAGCCAAATCAGCACACTGTTTTGGAAGATGATTCCTCCGCATTTTCTAATTCAATAAAAATGGTACAGTTTTTGACTGAACGATCGTAAGTATTCTTGAAGACTTGAAAAATGATAGTTTGTTATCATGAGACACCTGCTTTCTAAAATCTCTGTTAAATTTCAAATACTTGAGATAGGTAGAACTGTTCCTGAAAGTGATTTATGATAGCACACTGAATTTATTGAAGGAATAATGTTTTCCAATTCTACTAAAAACAAATGTTGGAATTTCTTATACTGAGTTTCTTTTATATAAAAACATTGGTCCGGAAAATGAGCTTTGTTTTCGAAAGCTCTATGACCGTATTCCGAGAAGTATTTTGAAGCAATAGAAATGCTTCAAATCACTTTGAAGAGTTGACAGTATCAGCTATAGATTTTAATTATATCACTGCTGATTTAATTTGATTAAAGGACAATCAACTGTCAACATTTATCCATACAATCATAGCCATAGTCATTGATATCTAATAAAATACAAAAGAAGGTTCAAAAATCGTGTATACCTCATCAGTCAACTCTATAATTTATAATTTCATGCCAATCTGCTGTTAATTCATCGCGCTGATTTCCACTTTTTAGATATATGCGTTTCTTCTCATAGTTTCATGCACTCACATTCTCCATTTTTGTTGCTACTGCATCGATTGATTTATTTCAATTTTTGTTCTAGTACCTTTCGAATCTGTAACTTGAGCCTTGCTATATATTCGCACATATTTTTTCACATGTTCGTATCCACATGATCAGCTGTAAATACTATTGTTGCAAATTTGTTTGTATCCACAGAATCACTCTCTTTAAATTATCTCTCGCATAGATAACCACTCTAGTTCCAAATAAGTTTAAAGCCTCTGTATAGGGCCTGAGGGTTCACAGAGGGAAGCGTAAATGGTAAATCTAACTACACATCTGTCGAGGATCAATTAAAGTTTGATTAATCGACATTGTAGTGAAGGGTGCGCGCGGATGAAGCGAGCGCACCTGCGGCTGTAAGTGGATTGTCGTGTCTAGTAATGAACCCTGATGGACATGGGTGAGTTGTATCGCCTTCCGGCTGCCCTCTATCCTATGACAAGCCGGTACCGCAACACAATCGAGCTGCTTTACTTGTAACATGATCAAGATTTTTATTGGAAAACAACAATTGAGATGTTATAATCAATTACAGTTCCGTATGACCTCTTAGAAATTGGTTCCACAAAGCAGAAAATCATTTCATTTATGATCAATAAACTAATCCAGGAATTGAACTAAATCAGTAGATTTGATTTATGGCTATTTTCCTATTATTTCATCTGCACTTTTAAAATCTGTGAATAAAAATTTCCCTGCTGAAGTTAAAGGTATAAAATGCAAAATCTCACTTCAAGAGTGAACTCACAGAACATTATAACTTTTTTCTGCAAAGTCCGTCAAAGTTAAGAAAAAATAAACAATTGAGTTTGTCGAAGTACAAGAAAACATAAAGTCAAACTCAAAGATCAGGACAGAATCAACCAGTCTAGTTAAAGTAATAAAACTGGTGAGAATGCATTGGAAAATATTTGTGACGTCATTCAAACAAACAAGTGAACGTTGAGAATTTCCTTATGCATTCCGCACTAACACATTTTCAACGCTGATCTTGTTAGAGATTATATTTGTGTGTGCAAGTGTTAGTGTATTCTTATTCAAACACTTGGTGATACTTTGGAAGTAGCAAAAATAAAATAAAAGTTGCATGCATTGAGCTGATCTTCGTGCTCTTAACTTCCAAAATATTCAAGTTTTGTCACAACAAGTCACTTAAAACTTAGAAAAGATACCGAAGTGAAGTTATAAATTCAATAAGTCCAACTGGGAGTGAAATTATGCTGATACTAGGAGCAAAAGAACAACTACTTTTGGTTACCAGTACCATTGGTATGATATGCATTAGAATATTTTCCCAAGATATGGTTTTTATTTGACTTTGCTTAAGCTCCGAGTTCTAGTGTTGTGAAACATATACATGCCAAATTTCGAGAATATTGGATAATATATTTAGAGGTTGCACACATTGATCACTTTTATCCTAAACTAGTGAGATTTCTAATACTGTAGTGCTTTGTACTGTATGTATTTTTTTCATCTTTTGCAGGTAATTGAACTTTAGAATGAGATCCAGAAGAGCAATTTTGTTGCTAGAAAATATGCCTAGCGGTGATTTTGAGGAGCTCAGCTTCCTTCAAAAGAATAAGTACTTTTGGTTCTCATTCACCACCACAAGGATCTAAAAGAAGTGCTTTTGGGTGCTGCTAAATCTACTTCTACTAAACTACTAGAAAAAAATAACCGTGCTGGCATACAGAAACTGTACAAAGAATATCAAAATATGGGTAAGGAGAAATCGAGAAACTCGGGTAAAGTAAATGTGGAACGATAGATTTGGGAAGGTTAATCGAGCTTGGATCATTAATAGAGATGAAATGGGAAAATAAATAGAGTCACTCTTTGAAAGTCCTTCTTATTTGGTTATGTATTAGGATAGTAATCTGTTGCCCTCTATTGCCCATGGTAGTGTCAAAACTTGAAGAGATAGAATTGCAGTTCTAATTACTAACAAAGATTTTGAGCGTTTGCTTGACGTATCTGTTGCCCTGAAAAGCACTGGTGAGCAAATGGCAGCAGCAGTTATTCATGAAGAAGGGCGATTTGGGCTATGTAACAAGATCATATGTATGAATTTGGTACTACAGCATCTAATACAGGATTGATTCAAGGGACATGTACCAGAATTGAGAAGAAACCAAGACTTTGCTGTGGTTGGCTTGCCGTCATCACACCCATGAATTTATATTGAAAGCAGTGATCGAGGAATATTGTTATATACCATCAAATAGTCTTGACATTTTTTTCCGAAGTTACCATAGTCTGTGGGCCTCAATTAGTAAGAAGTCATATAGGACAATGCTGGATAAGGAAATTCCCGTGCAAGGATTTCTAGAAGAACAACTAGTGAAAATAGTTCACTTTATCTGGAATGTCCTGAAAGATAGATGCGATCCAGGAGAAGACTTGTAACGATATTCTAATTTCAAAAACAGCAAAAATATTTTGACGGACTTAGCACAAAAACTCCACTTGAACGGTAGACACTTTGAAAATGACACTCGGAATCGGAACTATAAGCGTACTTTGGAACGCCTGCTCAGAGGACTGGACTTTCAAAGAAGTGACCTAAGTAGGCCACAAGGCCATATTTATACTTAAGTTTCAATGAATCCTCACTTAACTTGTTTTGAAATTAATTTCTTATTAGCGCGGTCAGTAATGTGAAGAGGAGATACAGACAAAAGAAGAAGTCATTTTACAAATACAAATTTCTTCACAACAACAAATCTCCCATTATTTTCCTATTAAATACATTCTAATCGATTACACTTCCTTGAAATTGAAATTATCCTAAGTTCTTTTTATCTGTCGGTAAAGTACGTAATGTTATGTCGGTAAGTTTGAAACTGTCAGGTGTCAGATCTTTTATTTGTGGTGTCAAAGGTCGGAAACAACATCAAACAAAATATACCATACACAACATATTTACAAAATAACGGTTGATTACATTCAGAGTTCATTAACGGTAAGCACAAGCCATGAATACGGATCAAAAAATATCGGTAGAACATAATTTCAGATGTTTTCAAAACCAGCCTCCTACCACCACATATTGTGAAATATTAAAATGTATTTATTCCAGCTGGTGGCTGATGATACTAAGGTAAACGGTAGCGTATGTTTGAACAGAATTACGGATTCTCAAATTTATAGGGTGAACAGGATGTGAACTAGTTGTGATGGACTTCAAAATATTTGACGGTAGCAGAAGGCTCTGGGATGTGCAACTGTGACGGAGTTTTGAAAAATAATTCGTTACAGTACAACGAGTTATTGCAATTATCCCTCCTGAACCTAGAAGGTTGGTCTCAAAACGACTTCAGTTTAGAGATTCCAGGGGATATGCACCAAGCAAGTGGATGGCAAAGGCAGTATATGCAATTCATTGCCCTCTTCACAGAGCATTTTTTTTTATCCATTTTGAAAATTGAAATGTTCTGGTACCTTTGACCAATAACACCCGGTACATTATTTAATTACATATTGTGATTTAGTAAGAAGGTATTACAGTGTATTTTTGTGAACATTTGTATTTTGTTTATATGTGTTTGTATATGTCGATAGGGTGGATGAATTCTATTGCTTTCTGTACTGTTTCTGGATTGTTACCAATAGCTTCTTTCAGTGTGCTCGATACGCTCAGCTGTTATCTTTGGTTGAAGTATTTTCTGCACTCGATTATCATGTGTTTAATTGATAGTTGCGAATTGCATATGTTACATAATGGTGGTGTTTCTTTGTCAAGTATGTATTTGTGTGTGATTAGTTTATGACCTATTCTCAGCCTTGAGATGATTACTTGGTTTCTTCTTCCTTTTGATGTGAACCAGGGTGCGGTTTGTTGTTAGTAGTGGTTTCTCACTTCTTTTCCCACTGTGTTTTTGTTGCCATTTTGATTCGTGCATGGAAGTCTTCTTCTGTGATGTTGCTACTGTTGATTTTTTCTTCTTCTTGATTCATCTTGTTGGTCTGCTTTTTTGTTTTTCTCCATTCCTATGTATGCTGGTATCAACATTATCACTATTTTATTGCCTTTCTCTTTCATACTTTTGTGTATGGCTTCTTGAATTATTATTATTCTTAATTTTCTGCCATATAGTTTGATAATCTCTTGTACTGTACTTAGTGAGTCTGTACATATGACATATTTTTCAGGTAGGGTGTCAATATTTGTGAGCATTACCGCTTGTAGAAGATAATAGTTTTCAGCATAGTAGTTTCTGCATAAGTTTGGTATTTTCTTTCTTCGTCTTCTGTTATCATTACTGCACCCGTTTTTCTGTTCATTCTCGATCCATCTGTGAAAATAAAATGGTGGTCTTTGTATCTGTGTTCCTGTTTTTCATACATTATTCGGTAGAGCTCAGGATGAGTTGACGTTTTTTGGAATTATGATAGATCAGTGTTGACTTCAGGTTGATTTCGGGTCAAGGGTGGAATCTTGAGTAGGCTTTGGATTTCTATTCATGTCTGCGTTGTATTGTAGTTGATTCATAATTTTTTTTAGGGTAGTCTGATTTTGAATATGTAATGTGCTGTTATGGCTGATGAACATGTTTTTGTAGAGTGGGTTATCTGCTAAGGTAGTTATGAATTTTCTTACTGTGTGTGAGGGTGAGGACTATTTCGTTTGCTTCGCAGATGATGCTTATTGTTGGACTTGTTCTGAAAGCTCCCAGGACTATTCTAAGTGCTGTGTTCCGGACAGTATTTATTGATTTCAAATGTGTTTTGCTAGCTGTTGCATATGCAATGCATCCGTATTCGATCTTGGGTAATATTATTGCTTTGTATATGTTGAGTAAGAAATTCTTATGAGCTCCCGATTATTAGTTTCCAAGTATTTTCAGGATATTCAGACGTTGGATACGTTCTTTTTTCATTTTAGCTATGTGGTCTTTTTATGTTAGTTTCTTATCTAGCGTAACTCTTGAAAAACTTGATATTGTTGACATTTTGAATGCTTGTATTGTTTATTCATATAGCTCTGTTTCTGTTATGTTTCCTAAATCGACAGAGGTGTACTGTTTTTGTTTTTGTTGATGAGAAGATGAACCCTGTTCTTTGCAACCAGTTTTCAAGATTATTCATTGCTTCCTGCAGCTTTGAGCACTGAGCTATAAGGTTTGAGCTTCTCTGAAAAACCACAAAGTCATCTGCGAAAGCTGCAACTTTGACTGTCCCTGGAATGAATTTTTTATTTCCGTGCATTGATATTAGGAGAAGTGAGACACTCAGTAATTCGCCTTGAGGAACGCCGTTTTCTTGTGTCTTTTGTTCAGATATGCAGTTGTTCGTTTTTACTCTAAATGAACGATTGGAAAGAAAATTTATTATGTAATGAATCATGTTGCCATTTATTTTGTGTTCGGCTAGTGCTTCTATAATATATCGTTCCCGTACTGTATCATATGTCTTGTTGATGACTAAGAGTACTGCTGTAAGTTATTTTTTATTGAAGAATGCTTGCTGCATTTCTTTTTCACTTTCTTATTGAATATTCCCTAGCAAGAATTGAGAGGAATGAAACGGGTTACATATATTGTCAGCCTTATATATGTTCGCTTCGCGTTTGGCACGAGACAATTGTAAGTCTATGGACTCCAAAAAAAATTTGATGTGCTACATTTTTATGATAGAAAATTCAAAAACTAAACCTGCAAAGAAAGAGCAATTGAAACGGTTGAAGGGTGAACACCTAGTTTTTGGAGGTAAAGACTCAAGCCATCTCGTTACTTATAAAACAAAGACGTTCTTTGATTTGTTTGGGACTCACGACATGACAAAATATTGCAGTGATTCTCTAAGGGCCATGTAAGCGCTTTTAAAGTGTTCAATGATACTGCAGAAAGAGAAGTTGCTCTGATAGAAAAGTTCAACGAATCGGACAGGGACGAACAACAAAAACAATTATTGTTAAGGGTAGTCGAGCATCACAGAAACATCGTCACCAAGCAAACAAAAGAAGAGATTGCATCGCTCAAAGTTAATTAATATAATACAAGTTTTCCCTCCATACTACCTATTATTTTTAGTATCTAGTTTGAAAATTGTTTCAAGTTTGTGACTCCAAGTTACTTCAATGAAAGTGATTACCATTGAAAATTCGTATTCTCTGCCTACTTTTTCAAAACTCATCAAAGTGTGCAGCCTCCAAATATTATTCAATCTTCTTGAAATTTGGCATATAGATTCGAATTCGAAACCATTTGCTCTCCAAGCATATGTGAGAGCCACTTTACCACACTGAGACATCAAGTAAGTCTACAAGCACTGTACAAGAATTCTAGCAGTTGTCAAATTTGCTGTTCACACTGAAAACGACACAAGTTCATATCCTCGAAAATAAAATACAGTGGATGACGTGAGAAGCTCTCAAATGATTGAATAAAATGAGAATTTGAGTTGATCCGTATCGTGCCGAATGATGGATATATCAAAGTATATAAATGCATACCTACCTATGTAAACATAAAGTTCCAAAGCTAAGAGCTTCTAACTCACATCTAATATACTCGAATAATTAGAAATTTGATAAGGATTTCTCTAATTTCCTTAAGTAAAGCTTACAAATATCGATATACATTTAAATTCAACTCACAGTATTGTTACTTCAATCATTCTCTATCTTACTATTGTTCCAGAATCATTTACACATTATTTACACATCATAAGTACTTAATTGGAATATATGTGAATATAGCATTACAGCACAGTCCAAAACATATGCTTTTCCAATTCGCTAATTTCAAGTCCTGCAGTTATACATTCGGATTAAATAAACAACTGCTGGTCAACAACTAACGACAAACATGAAAATTATCGTTTAATAATATCGTGCACTGATAAATTAATTGAAAATTCGTCCAAAACATATTTCAGCATTTGATTATGCAAATCCTAATTCTATTCCACATGGATTTCGATCACGCTCAAATAATCACCACCCCATTTATATTTTAATGAAATCGTTTACTAACCAATCATTCCAATGGTGCTGGTGCTGCCATCGCACTAAGCTCAATTGTTTCAAACAGACAATATACACTCATCAACTAACATATTCCCAGGATAGAATAATTAGAATGATAGAACAATGCACAGAAAATATTTGTACTCCGAAAATTGAGTCGCTTGATGAATTTGTGTGTCCGAATGGTAATTTTATGAAGTGTTGCTGAAGTAAACAAATATGTGTTAGACTACACATGAACAATATTTATCTATTGAAACAAAATCAAAGAAGAAAATTGTCCTGACCAGTTGAAATTTTTCAAATGGAGACGAAAATATTATATAGGGGAAAATCAATACTGGAAAAAGAAGAAAAAAAAATTTATACTCATAATTATTCTATCAATGAGCAGTTTGAATATTGGAAGGGTATTGATCTCATCTAAATCACAGAAGACTTTAAACTCTTCATGTAGTCATTATCATAAATTATAGGTAAAATACTAGCCCAATCTTCTTTTAGTGTTAAATAATTTGTTCCTCTAGAACATTTTATGTATCCAGAGCAATTTAAGTTTAAAATAGAACTACCTGATCACAATTCCAGACAGGAGCTGCTTTTAATATGCAGGGATATAGAGATAGCATCAGCCAATATCCTATTTATACATCTACTAGAACGAGATAGCTGAAAAACAAATACTCTGTCTGTCTCGAATTTATTCAAAAACATATTACTCTGTAATTTAGATAATGGAATTGATGAAATATATGGAAATTTTGAAGCAGTTGGAATGCTACATTCATAGATGAATAATATATTGGCTAGTTGTTTAATACAAGTTCAACTAGAGTTCGGTTGAACTGCGTTTATCTACTACGGTAACAATTATTTCAGCAATTGTAGCCAAAGTGAAGTATCCCTGTTGGATGAACTGTAGATGAATAGGGAATGGACAACCAGCCATAGAATAAATAAACTTACAGAGGATATTACTCACATATCAAACGTTTGAGCAAAGCAAAATAGATACGTATATACAATTGAATATGGAATTGAAAACAAAAATTCCCAAGGACACACAAAACTTGCAGTAAATTAAAAAAATATATATAAAGTAACATCAACCTTATCAATATGTGCATCTGCAGTTCCCTTCACAAGATATAAATAAAAACAGGGAATATACGATTTCAATGGTCATTTATTACTGAATCATTGAGAGCAAACAAGATTTATTTCTTCTGTGACATGACAGCCCTAGAAGGGCCAAGGCTTCAACTACTTGCGTACTTTTTTCATTACCGAATCATCCTGAAAAACTCGAAGTCTCAATCTCGAATCACCAACGATTGAGCGGCATCAGGGAGATTTCTGATATAAACAGATTTACTTCAAGACATACAGGTGACAAGTTGATATTGTCCGTATATGTTTTAAGTGCTTGACATTGTAGCAATCTTTCGGTAAATCATATATACCGGCCGGGAATCAAACCAGAAACCCCGGATTCATGCAGTAAACAGTGCACTAATGCACTTAGCCTCTTCGTTTCTTTTTGTTCTACATGAAAACCCGGTTTTTCTGACATCAGTCATTCCTCCAACAGATTATAATAAAGATTCTGAACAAATTTTAGAGAAAGTATCTTCATATTCTACTATTTATTTTTGCACATATATACCATAAAGAACATGGGAGGAAAATTTGAATAAATGTTATTTGAAACCTTATCTCCATATATTTTTGAAATTCATCCATTATTTTATATAATAGTGCTAGGGTTTCCAACGCATACGAAGATAAATATAGAGAAGATATTATAATTCTGCAGTGCATCAGACAGATTGTTCAATTGATAGCTAATTATATCGAAAAAATGTATAAAATTTGTCCAATGATTACTAGAATAGTTTCAAATATCAGTCGAAGTGGTAGAACACGTATCTAGTAGAAGATAAAATATCTCAAAAGAGTATTATTGGAAATGAGTTCAATCTGTAAGTTTATATATTTTATATTACTCTATTATACAACCGGTCCAACGAACAGGTAATTGCGTTTACCTCTGTTGGATTTACTACTCATATAAATTTCAACTGGTTCATTAAATAAAGAAAATTGAATAAATCTAAAAGTTTATACAAACACATATCCAGGAATGCATTGTTTCAGAGCTATAGCAGTTTTAATACTTTATTTCTGTTCTAATTACGCAATTCTCTCTTTTTGCATCACAATAAAATCATAGTGGCCATTTACAATGGAAAACAATCAATTAAAAATCATAAGAAATGCTTAAAATGTTCACTTTGAGCTTCAATATAACATTCTGATCTTCGTCTTATGGACTAACGAATATATTCGAAATGTCCGACTTCATTGCGAATTGTATTATGATTCTCTGATGTGAGTCATCCATGTTATTGGTTGTTGCTAAATAAACTAGATTCTTCAGATGATCCCAAGAATAAAATCCAGAGGATCTCAATCAAGTTACCTCGGAGGCCACCGTATTAGCAGCTTCTCTACCAATCCACCGAGCATCATAAAAGCTATTCAAAAATTTCCTCACATTTCGAGTGAAATTCATGGTACCTTTTCTTATAATTCCTGCAACGCATTTCATCCTACCTTGCAATGATTTTATCACCAATAATGCCTGCCCATTTATTCAGACTGAAATGATGTTTACTTCTACTTCAAAAAAACCCTTAAGGATTCATCCTTCGATCAGAGATGTGCCATGGAAATTTCTATTGAACCTGGCCTCGTCAGTGAGTAGCACTAATGATATAAAATACAATATTGTGCAAACTAATCACAGTATCCTACTCGAAATTGTAAATCATTCTATTATAGATTTAGAACTTGCTGCACATGCTCCAATATTGTTGCTCATGTAAGACATTGTGTACGTGTGAGTAATGAACACGTAATGCGTTATGCAAAAGCAATTTTTTCTGCACTTGTGAAGAGGAGATAAGAGAAAAGAAAGATACAGAGAAAAAGAGAAAACTCATATCATAGGAGAAAAGGCTCAAGCAAGAGCAAAAAACAACATAAGATGAGATATAAAAAGCACTGAAGAAAACCGAAATAGGTAAAGCTCCAAGACATGATAAGATTACAGCAGAAATGCTTGACACAGCAAAAGATACAGCGCTAGAAAGGTTGAAGGAAATATACAATAAAGTAGTAGGCAGTGGAAGATAGTTATAATAGGCCCCATATATAAACAGAAACGTGACATAAAGGATTGCCAAAATTTCTGTGGAATAACACTCCCAAGTACAGCAGTCTAGGTGTTTGCAAGAATATCAGAGAAGAAACTGAGGATCCAATTGAAAAAATCGCTAGAAGATAATCAATATGGCTTCAGACCTAACAGAGGAGTCAACAATGCAATAATTATAATAAGACAAGTGAGTGAGAAAACGATAAAACAAGGAATTAAGATACATCTTTGCTTCATAGACCTAGAAAAGGCCTTCGACAGAATAGATAGGAAAGATATATGGAAGATGCTAAGAGAAAGAGAAGTAGATACTAGCAGAATAAGAAGTATATAAAGCTTATATAAGAAGATCAAAGACTACATAAAAACAAAGAATGAAATATCAGACATGCTCGAAGCTACAAGAGGCGTAAGGCAAGGCTGCATATTAACTCCGTTACTCTTTACATTAGTGAACGACAAAGCAATAAAATTAGCAAAAAAGGAAGCTAAAGAGTAAGTAATAGGAACAACAAACAAGAATGTAGAAGTATTTAGAGCGTACCCAGAAAAAATAAACATGAAGATAAACAGCAATAGAACCAAGTTGATGTTCATAACTAGGAACAAGGAAAATCACACAATCAAGATAGGAGGAGAAGCCCTAGAACAAGTCAAAAAGTTCAAGTATCTAGGAACAATACTGACCCATGACGGAAAACTACATGAAGAAATACGGGAAAAACAGGAGCCACAGGTATACTATTCAACGTGTTGAGGAGCACTGTACCAACAAATAAAGAAGTACTAGAGAAAATCAAAACACAAGCATACAAAAAATTAGCTGTGCATATCTTAACATACGGATTAGAAACCTGGACAACGACAGAAAGACAGAGCAGTAAATTGAACTGCACATAAATGAGATTCATGAAAAAAAAAGGGAAAACAGTCTTGGACCAAGTAAGTAACAAGGAATATAGAGAGAGACACTGAATGTAAGACCGATAGAAAACATAAAAGTGGGGGATCATTAAAATAGTGGAGACATATACATAAAATGGAGGAAGAAGGAACAAGAAGAGTGTACGATGCAAAAACAGCAGAAGCAAAGCAGAGAGGAAGATCCAGTAAAATATGGAAAGGAGAAGTGAAGAAAGCACTGGAAAAGAGGAGATGTTAATGCGAGGAAGCAGGCTACTTTAGCAAAATGAAAGAAAAACTACAGGAGGTATGGAAGCGGATACCAAAAGAATGAGAAGCAGAATAAACAAGAAAAATATCAACCACCTGCCTCATACCTTGAAAGGCAGATAGGCTTTGGAATGAAGTAAGTTAAAAGGATCCTAGTATACGCTTTTTATTCTTCAAGGCGGCGATCAATTGAAAAGAAGAATCTTCTATTTTAAAGGTCTCCGGACTATGGCCTTTAGGATAACTCCAGTCCGCAGACGCTATCGTGTTAGACATACCTGGTATTAGGACTGCCTCAAATCTGTGACAAATATGTTTCAACATCCTGTATGGGTATGCATATTATAATACGTGAAAAGCACTCAACGCTGATTATTGACGGCGCTACCACTTATCACATTTCCCATGATGCATTTAGAGGACTGAAATATCTTGTTCCATACCAACAAAAAAAATCCATCCTAATCTCTTATATTTATCATTTTTATGCCCATTTTCATGAAAAGCAGATTGATCTACTTCCAGAGTTGATGAAATTTACTATATCTGATGACAGTTGATTATTTGACAACAATAATTATATTGCCATGAAGAATTCTCCGAACTAGTCCTCATTCTGGAAGTAAATTTACTCGGTATCCCATGAAATCGACCATTATAAATACGGAACCTATCATTAGTCTATAGGTGATGATATATCCTGTAATGTGTCTTATTATGTATGTATATATTATTCAGCTGCTTGTCAACCACAAGTTCAACGTAGTGACAATTCAATATTCACATTTCCATCAGCCTAGCGTTGCTAAAGTAAAATACCTTCAAATTGTTCGAGAGTAATGATTGAGTGAATGAAATAATCATTTACTCATTCCATTATCATTCAATAAGAGGTAATTTTGTTGAGAACATCTATACTGCGGCCTTTTGGTCTGTTGTACCTTGTGTATTTATTCCTCTAATAGATGTCCTGCCTATTAGATTGAACCCAAAATTCCCTTCTTTAACCTGCGCAAAGTATCAGGATGTAGTTTTTTTAATTCAAGGAAACTACGTCGATAAGCTGTAATTGATTCTAATTCAATAGGCCGTGAATCTGCTCCTACTTTAGCTAGACGATCAGCTACCTGATTTTTCTCTATTTCTCCAGTTTAGCCGCAACAACGTTGAACTTGTCCGCAGGTGAATTATCATGATGAAATAGCACCTTTCTTTTCGCCAGATGAGAACGTTCAACTTTGATCACATCATTCAATTTGTCTAATAATAAAGAGTAATAGGTCACACTGATAGTTTTCATTTTTCTTAATAGTCTATGAGCAATACACAATAAGAATCCCAGGAAACCGTTGTCATGAATTTCTCAGCATCAGAGTGAACTGTCTTGGATCTTTTAGGCGCACTTTCTTCTGCTTTAGTCCATTATCTGAAATGCTGCTTCTTCTCTGGCGTGTAGTGATAAAACGTCGAAGAAACTTGGTGAGATTGCGCATGAATAGGACAAGACACTCGTAAAGAAACACTCGAAACAATGTATATTCAATTGACTGCCAAAGACGCGACACCCAGCGTACAGCAAGTAAATTTTGGTGAACGCAGTCTATCGAGATGTTTACAGCCTCGGCAGTTTCTCGAACCTTCAGTCAAAAATCATCTAGTATAGAACTGTGGATTTTTGCGACAATCTTGTTAGTCGTGACGCCAACGATTCTTTATTAACGTACGGCCACGTTGAAATTGAAACGACCACTTTTCAACCGTTCAAAATGAAGGAGCAGATTTTTAAATTGTAAAATCTATCTCATGTCGTATTTCTGTTGGTCTTAAGCCTTCCAAAACAAAGTACTTGATCCCAGCACGAACTTCAATTTTATCCATTCCATAAGTCAGACAGAAGTTACATATCGTCACTGCTACAGCAAATTTACTAATAATACAAGTCTAAAACTTTGCTCAACGCCATCTGAATGTTTTTACTGAATCAATATAATAGCATCATGATCATACTAGCAATATTCATGCTTCCAGCCGAAAGCTGTAATAATTATAACTTGAAATAACATTTTGTTGTTGTTTGAAGCATTACGGTCTGAAATAAGAGAATGCCATACGACGTCGCTAAAAATTTAATTGCTTATAAGATCAAATACTTTACCTCCTAATTCACAATTTGGTGTTAGACCCATATCTTTATATCACGCAATGTTCTCTGACGTACAATTTTAATTAGGAAGCCAAGTTTACACAGCGTGAATATTAACTTTTCAACTATAAATCTTGTTCAAATAAGGAATGAAATTAAGCCGTTTTACGACCTAAGAGTCAAGGGAACACACGTTGGCAAGTAAAACGTATATCATACCATACATTATAAGTAACTATACATAGAATGGATGGAGAAATAGCACAGAGAATATTGTTCAAATACATAGTTAACAAGTTAGAAATATCTCTCATTCAAGCAGGTGAAATAACAGACAATGGTAATAGTGAGTACATTGCCACCAAATGTGTTGTACAATGAGATATTCAAACCAAAACGATTCATTGTATTAAGTTCCTAGGTTAAAATTATTAGCGGCATTTATAACACAATTATGAAGAGATATAGATAGATTTCTAACATAATGTTCAACGTGATCTACTTCAAACTCTATATACGTAGTTCAGCCCCAAATAAATTATTTGATCTGGTCTGTGAACTCTTATTACCTCATTTTTCTGAAGTCTATTTTTTCGTAGTAATACTCTCCCTATGTGGCAATAATTGGTCTCTTTTGCAATCTCAAACTCCATGAGTGAACACAGTCTTATTAGTCACTTAATTCTTCTATTAAATGTTCTGTAGCTCAATCTGAACGATAGAGTTTTCTAGCCTTCCTAATTTTCATATATAAAATTTGGAGATCCGTGTGTAAGATTAAATTTATTTGTATTGGCTTCATGATCCAGTGATTAATCAATAAAGGTACTGCGTAATTTGCAGATTTGTTATTTATTAGTGGACGTTTTGATGACATTTACCTGGCACCATCTTCAGCAACTAATTGTTAATCATTGACATTAAAATAATGATGAGTACAACAACATTTTGTCATAAATATTGTATACAACACTATAATTGGATTTTTTTCTCTAGATATCATAATCTGTGATAATATGATCACGTGGTTGTGCCAAACCTTGTCGAAACAAAAATTGAAATTTTTACTAGGACTAAACACGTGTATACGATTGCTCTTCTGCCCAAGATGATGTTTTTGAGAACCGATTCTTGGATTCGAATTCTTGAGGGACACAAGTCTTTTAAGTCTCAATTTCTAATAAATGTACAAATCACGCAGTATTTTCATCAATTACTGGATCCTAAAACCAAAACATCAAATCTCCCTCAGATTTTCTCAGATTAATTCTCTGTACTTTTTTTTTAATATCAACTTACGTAATTTTAGTCATGACTTCCAGCAATTTGGGTTGATATTTATCAACTCAATTTTTGCTACTCTTATATCTTTATCTAGACCTGCACCTGATGCATATCAAATTCAAGAAGATCTCTGTTCAATATTATTTGAAATTATTATACACCATAATATGTTCCTATTGTTCAAAACTGTGCTTCAAGGAATACAGAAGGGGATATTTTTCTTTTTTTTCCTTGATTTCTCTTTGAAATAATCATTATTTCCTTGTGTCATTTCACTTAAATACTATATTTCATTTCTGAGATCGTCCTCCATCTTATCAGTTGTTTTAAAGCTTCGTGACTTTAGTTCCTTATTGGTAATTGAGTGTTTTCACATTTTGGTTTATTATTCAAGTTTAGGCTCAGGTCGCGGTATCACTTTTTCTTCATTCTTTTTAAGAGTCATCGTTCACTCTGATTTTTGGTCTTCCATCAGAAAACCTTCACTTTCTTTTTGAATGAATGTGTGAGAGTCTGAAATGAATATTGATTTATTGAATTTTTGCTACCCTCATCTAGTTTAGGGGCTCATGCACTAGTGATTCCTTAGACTTGTTTAGACAAATTTGATTATCTAGTTGTTTTTGAAGGTGAGATGTGTTTTTGTTCCAACTTTTTAACCTTGATCTTCCAGAGATGGAAACTGATGATTGGCTCTTCTTTAGAATTCTAATTTGTTTTGTTCTCCTCCTGTTTATTTTTACTATCTTCTCTATTGATATGCTTCTTGTTACTCCTGACTTGGCGTGAATTTAGTTGAATATACTATTTTACTATTTTTTTTCCTTTGTTTATTCTTTAGCTTCGTTTTGAATACGTCCAAATTTGTATTCAAGTAAAATTAATTTTTTGTACAGCACTATTTATTTGATTCGGTTTTTAGCTGGGCCAACGTCATTTTTTACATTTTTGCTTCCTACTTTTGAGCTTGTTTCTGGCTTTACCTCCCTAGTGGTTCTCCCAATTATTCTCCAAGTTATCCACGCAAAGGCTAAGGCTCAACTGGAACAGAGCTTTGATCACATATCTTCACAATAAGACGGGAATCGATAACAGCATTCAGTAAGCAAGCATTCAGCCCTTGAGTTCGTCAAGCGCGAAGACCATCTGATTCACTTAGCGAAACGCACAAACCCAATATTCACAAGTTTCAGATTGGACTAATTCATGTCAAACTCTTTATGTGATTGTTGGTGCCATTTCTGCCTAGTTTTAGAGAAAAAAATCTCTGCATGAGTATTTTTTGAGTAAAAGCTTAGGAAACGAAAAATTCTGACATCTCGTTTATTGAGGAGCTGTGATATCATAACTCTCATTTCGATTATCAATTACATGTTACTAGATATTTCCACATTGTTCAGTTACCTTTGTAAAACTCGTTATATATCTACAAAACTTAAACACTGTTAGCGATCGTTTCTTTTAGTGTCTTGGCTCCCAATTTCTTATAGATCTCTCCCCCTTGTTTTCACAGAGCGAAATTTATGTCTTTTTGAATAGCTTCTGCCTTAGAAATATATAATAGGTCAATGGTGCTGAATGGAAGCGATATAAGGGATGATCATTCTGCTGCAAGCCTTGTTCGTAAATTTCTTGCAGATCTATCAACAACTTGTCAAGAAACGCATTATTTTGCAAATAAAGCATATTCTCAGGAGTTTTTCCGGACTTTCTTCTAGGATATAAACGCAAGAAATATTTAAGAATGGAGAATAAGAATATCAACTCCTCTTGTAGGCACCCTATGAGATGTACCCCATGTTTGTCTAGAAAAGTAGAAGCTACTGCTGATTTTTGTGCGTAAAGCTTAATGGACAGAGTTTAGCTAACATGTTCTATTGTTCATGGATTTGGATTTAAGTCAGAAATTAGAGTGATCACAAATCAACTTGCATATTTTAACTCCCAGTCAATTTAACTCTGCCTTCAGACATTAAGAAATCCGTTCAGCTTTTTTCAAAATTATTTCATGTACAGTATCAACATTTTACAGCACTGTGTCCATCACTTTTATCGGTTAATTCTCTCTTACTATCCAAAACCCAAATTTTCACAGTGATATAGCGGAACTCTTCTCCTGCAATGTGTCAAAGATACCTCAAATAGAAAAAAATGGGATGAATTGAGCTGATGAGGTATAATAATTATCCGCATGGAATATGTGGGACAGGAATTTGATTCTACTTTATTGCCAGCGTTTCTCCATCTTGTACAAATTGTTTTGATAGGATGATAGAAGATCTATTATAAACCATGATTCCATCCCATATCTGTTGTGAAATAGGCAGATGGAATGACTGATACAAGATTAATTTGTCAAATTGCCTTAATGCCTAAGTCGCGATTTGAAATGAGTGAGCTGGTGCATCATCTGCAAGTAGACAAAAAAATGTCTCTTATGAGCTTCTTGCGCCATTTTTGAGATGAACATCGACCATTTTCAAAGTGTTTTTTTTTTGTTTCTGCACCTCAGTTATTTCGCGATGCTTTCATTTCTTGTCCACTGTTTCTAATAATTTCCGATCAGGTGGTAGAATAAGAGTCAATCTATATCAATAGTCTTCTCTCTTCTCTGGTACGATACAAGTATATCTAGTGTTAGAAATGCTAAATCTGATAATGGACCTACATAATGTTACTGTATCTATCATCGTTATTCAGGCTGTGCTGAAATATGCGCGTTAGACCATTTAGCATGAATAGTATGATTTGATTCATTGACCAAACATACATTGAATAATTGACGCTTCAAAAATAGTCCACAATACCTCATTTATTTACATTTGTTCAGCCAGTAGACACTTTTTTCCTATTGATTTCCACCTTCCGTTTTTCATCAAATGACAAAGATTAATGAGAAAAAAATGTATTCAATACTTGTCATTTAGCCTGAAGGTGATAGAATAAATTCCCTGCTTTTTTTTCACACATGCTTCTTGCTCGTGTTATTAAGGATATCTAGTATTTTTTCTTGCAGTGAATATTATTAGCTCAACATCATATCATCTTCCGTATTGTTCGTTTTTTTTTGTTATTTTGCCTCAAAGGTGACTTTGTGTAGGTACCCAAAATGCTAAAATCATATATTCAACATGTTCGAGACCGGATCATTGTTTTCAATATAAAATTAGTTGTAATTTTTTTTTCATAATAGAATAGTTTGTTTATTTTGACTGTCTAAATTATGACGTACCAATCTTTCAGATACAGCATTCATTATGACATGGCCACATTCAACAAAAGACCTGGCAGCACTAAATATCGTCACTTCTGCCGGTGACCAGCCCAACGTTATTATGATATTTAGCACCTGTCATGAAACAATTTATATTCGTTTGTACAGACATTTATTTCTATTCGTGTCTCAGTATATCTCAATTCAATCCAGCTCCCAGCCACGAGAATATATAAAATAAATAAATATTAATCATGTCTTATACCCGATACGGGTATGTCAGAGACTATTAGTGCACTTATTACACTGATTCATATTTCTTCAGTCGTCAAACGATGGGTACTCTTAGTTTTGTGGGGAGTACTTCACAAAATATATTACAAGACAGTGGAAATATTACTGATATTAGTCCGTCGGTAAAATTTGATCCTAAGACTTCCGGATCACAGAAATCGCATATTTATACTGAATAGTTCCCATGTCTTATCGATTAGTTCAAAAGATATTTGTTTATCTCATTGAATCTAAAGGATTTACGCGTATATTGTATCTGAAATATCAATCAATGGGAGCATTCATACTAACCTCAATTTTCAGTACATAAGTAATTGGTCTTGATTGCTAGAATATAACATCGACACAACTTTGAATATTGAAGTTGAGGATGATATTTATTGTATTGTGGTAAGAATTGATTGATAATAATGAAAACCACTGGAACTCGATCGTCGGGTATTATCCGTTTCAAGATTCTATTCACTGCAAATTCTAGGAGTTCTATAATGATTATGTTTGAACTCTCGAAGCACAGTGTCTGAATGATGGTTCGGAAAATTCAAAATTTCACAAGAAATAATAGTTAGTCAGCCAGCTACGCATCTCCTATTTGAAATCTCCCACTTTGTACCATAATAGAATTGCTTACAGATTTCCTTATTATCTGCCCAGTTTACACGGCACCAAGAAAAGAATTCACTGGAAGTACATCCATAACTTGCCAACCGAATCAGTGAACAGAGCCCTCCTTGGAGATCCCGTCCCTGAACAAATATATGATATTTATAATTTTGTAGACACTTCACTGAAAATAAGAGCATTTGCACTCAACATGTAATCTTTCACGCTATATAATTACTGTACTACAATTATTTATTCTTAACTATTTCAAAATATGCTATCAACCATTTGTATGAGAAACTTCAGGCAAATAAACGATTATTATTATTATTATTATTATATGATGTCTGATGCAGATACAGATAATCAAATAGAAATTCTTACAAATACAACATTCAATCACAATTCTTTTTTATGAAGCCAAGGATATCTTATATTACTGCTTTATAGACCGTCAGATGATCGTAGATTTGAGTTCCCCATTTTGTTTTCTCTGCCTTCAAGAGTTTTGATAAGTATGTATATTTGGAGTAAAATGATGCCAAAATTAAAGCTGGACCGTGTGGCCAAAATGTTAAAAATTAATTTTTATGAAAAAACATGTTCTGATCCAATTTTCTCGCTTCTGTCATGCTCACGAAATGATATTAAGGGAAAAAAATTGTCAGCGGAAAATGATAGGCAGAAGTGATCCACTTGGCCGAGGGTTCGGAATGAGGGTTCGATTGTGCAAAAAATTATTTTAATTGTTCACATTCTTCTCGTTTTTGCCGTTTGGCCATATGAAAGATGATATCATGAGTATTTCGTAGAAACGGATGGCATAAGTTTTTCGAATGACCAAGTCAAGATATGCACAAAAACATTCAAATATTCGCAAGATGTATTCGTACATATCTTGACTTGGCCATTCGAGAAACTTAAGCAATTCGTTTCTACTAGATGCTCATGATATCAACTTTCATATGGCCAAACGGCAGAAACGAGAAGAACGTGAACAATTGATATAATTTTTTTGCACAATCGAGCCCTCATTCCCAACCCTTAGCCAAGTAGATAACTTCTGCCTATCATTTTCCGCTTACTCTTTTTTCCCTAAATTTCATTTCGTGAGCATGGCAGAAAAAATTGGTTCAGAACATGTTTTTTCATTAAAATTCAAAATTTATTCTTAATATGTTGGCCACACGGTCCAGCTTTAATTTTGGCATCACAAATATACAAATATACATACTTATCAAAACTCTTGAAGACAGAGAAAACAAAATATGGCACCCAAATCTACGACTATCTGACGGTCCATTATATGTCTTAATGGTCTATTCAATCATTTGATGCCAATACTTCCAAAATAAGAATTTAGAATCAATAATATACACAAAAAACTTATAATACAGCTGATCCGTTCTATTTTCACTCGCAAAGATAAAAATGCAACAGAGACTGTAATTTGGGTAAGTGAGTATACGTATGAACGTCGAGATTTCAAAATGTGGCGATCTGCGAAATGCTTGTAGAATTCATTCTGAAGATCAAAATACAGCATCCCTTCACCTAACTTGAGCTCCATTTTAGAACCAGCTTTCATGAAATAAGTTGATATCCTCCGTGCCAAGACCAGTGCATTCACCAATCTGTTACCTCGTCGATAACTCTTGACTGTTACATTGTAAACTGTCCTTAAAGAATGATTGATCTTCAAGGTGAAGTCCTCTACCCTTACTATTGACACAAATGATGCTAGGTGACACTCATAAAAGTGTATATAGAACAGCAAGTGAACATGTATAGACGATAAGGCAAAATAAATATTGTCGTTAATCAGAAAATTGTGCGAAACCATACAATAATATAAGAAATCCTATTACCTCATTCGTAATATCTCTTTTGTTTACAATATCTGTCCATTAATCTAAACGTAGCCTTAATACCGATACCAAATTGAATTAATATGTATAAAAATCATAAGGATATCCATCTGATCTTGAAAATCTGACGTGAACTTCACGTGATTTACTTGTACATCATTTGATATATACACAAATTCATTCAATAAAGTTCTCTGTCACTTCAGATTATAATTAATATAATATTAATAATATTTTGACATGTGATATGTCGAACAAAATAAAAAAATTGACAACAGATTATCATTGCCTACCTAATCATTTCAATTGAACTGATTGTTTCATACGGCAAATTCTGAATGTCTGTTATACAATTGAACTGAATTTCCGGCTCAGCCGATTGATACAAAAATAGTAGATAACTATTTTGATGCTACAACAACTTCAAACACTAAATTTCAATATGCTATGGCTGATCATTCAAGATTTACGCAAAAATTTCAAAAAAAGTTTCAAGTAAAGTGCATTTCTGGCTTGGCCGATTCATACAAAAATAGCAGGTGACCATTCTGATATAACATCAAGTTCAAATACTGAATTCCAACATCCTACGGTTGATCATTCTGGATTTATTAGAAAAATTCTAAAAAAGTTTCAAGTTAAGTGCACTTCCGGTATAAACGATTGAAACCATAATGCGAGGCGCACAACTAGACCCTATATCAGTCTCTAAAACAAAATTTCAACATTACACGTTCAGTTTCGAGATTTGCAAGTTACGAACGCACGCATGAACGAACATACGTATTGACATCAAGCCAAAAATAGTCAAAATTTATCCAGGGATGCTTAAAACGGATATTTCCATCAGAATCTCAATAGGTGAGTTTTGTTGGTTTCCCGATATTTTCTTGTACTTAGTACATGTGAGTTAAAATATGTGGCAAAGAAGATATCTAACAAGAAACATAGGAAATTGATGCTCAAAACGGATATTTCCATCAAAATCTAGATAGGTGAGCTTTGTTGGTTTCCCAATACTTTCTAGTACTTAGTACATGTGAGTGAAAATATGTGGCAAAGCAGATATCTAACAAGAAACATAGGAAATTGATGAAAAATTCCCATTGAATTGAGTATTTTAATTACAAAAACTGATGGTTGATCGACTCTCAAAATATGAGCTAAGAAACATTATTAAATGGACCAGCACATTTTACACGAGTGTGATATCCTAATATCACTTTTTATCCAACATTTATCTAGAAACGACTCGAATCGTTTATTTTTTGACACTGACAAGATATTCCAATGCTATTAGTATCACATAGAAATAACGAGGTACCCCTTACGAGTTTGTTATGGTACTTTGCTTGTGATTCCGTTTTTCACTTTACCTACCTATATAATAGGGAATAGTATATTGTGCAACAAGTGCGATAAGTTGTCGATTACCTACGAGAGCGAAGTTTGGCTTATTCGCTCAAGTGGGCAATTGACAACATCGCAAGAGTTGCAGATACTATTTTTTATCACGAGCGCGAGATAAGTACTATTTTGCACTTATTTTTCCGAGCGATAAATGGTTTGCGTGATTATACTTGGCACACTCAAAAGCCAAAGAGCCATTTACCGCCCGAAAAAACGTGCGCAAAATAGTACTTATCCTGCATGAGTAATAAAAAGTAATGTACTTCATCGTGATTTTTTGGCAGTTCAAGATTTTGATGGATCTTCACGTTTGAGACCGTAATGAGACCAAAAATCATGATTCTAAGAAATCTCAGTCTTGTATTGTACGAATTTCTTAATGAAATTTCATATTTGAGTTTTTCTTAAAAAAGCCAATGGTACCAAGACTTTATTTTATAAACGGTAGTATTCATCATAAAATATGAAATAACTAAAATTGATCTTCGAATAAATTGGCACAACATTCACCTAAAATATTTCTTAAAATTATAAGTGGTTCATTTGTCATTATTAAAATTTGGATCATTATAGAATTCGTGAAGTTTTCCTGAAGCAAAGAAATAATAAGAATTATGATATGGAATTAAAAATATTGTCAGTCATATTTGGACATCACATGCGAACGTTCGTCAATTGTTTTTTAAATTAAGTAGTTTGGCTCCATCCTGTTTGGTATCAAATAAAGCTTTTGCGCAGGCAATTCTAGTGAAAGAATCAAAGAGAATATCTGAACGATTGTCAATTGTTTCTTTTACAAACTATCTAAGTAATGTCTAGTTTGGTATCAATTCAAAGCTCTTGGGAGCATGAAATAAGTAGATATCAGGAATAAATAGTTAGTGGAGTCAACGTTACTATCTTTAAATTTCAATTCCGGCAATCACATGTCAAAACTGTATGTTCCAATGAATTGAAGACTCCGAAAATCTAGAGATCAACTCTTTATTTGCAACAATACTACATATTTTATGTGAATACAATGACAGTTGCCACTTTGACAATGACAGCTATCACTTAAACATTGACAGCTGTTACTTTGAAATATACAATTAATTGATGCGACACTCTTTATTTCTGGAACAGCGATGAAACTGGCCAGGAAATTTATGGTCGAGAAAGTACTGTGTGGCCAGAGCAGATTTTTTTCAACTCTGAAACTGATGCCGTGTGTATTCATTCTAAAGGATTCATTCTTCAACAGTTTTTCCGTGATTTTTGGCACAGATATATCGAAAGCAAGTCCCAAGTGTGAGTTTGAGTTTCCTTGGTGCTGCAGCTATTTATTTTATATTTTTCCAGTGATTTTAGAAAGTACAACTATATGCGGGCACAGCCGTGGATCACAGCTAGTATATAATGGAATACTTCATCTCTTATATTCTATTTCTCATTCATAGACAGAAAGTCATTATATATTCTAGTTAATTGTGATTTATAATTATGAATTTGAGCATATATGTTTATACAAATTAATTTAAAGCTAATATTAGTGTTGATACTCTGAAAGCAATATTATTGTTTTATATGATGAGCTTGGGGTTCTCAAAAATGTTTTGCAGGCGCAGATATTATTCACATTGCTTTGAAGAAACTTGAGACAACGCAAGGTGAGCAGTTTCTTGCATACAGAAGTTGAAAAATAAGAATGACTAGAAGCTCTTATTCTTATTCATATCCAAATATATCACACATTCCAACCAACTATGATAAATAACAGACCTGAGCACTTATGTTTATATGAATATAAATTGATAGGAAGTTAATAATAGTGGTCAAATTCCTGGAGCAATATCATGAACAGCTAGATCAGTCAACATTTCTCAATTTGAAGTCTTAAAGAATGTTCCCTTTTCTAATTTTTAGGCTGCAGCATCATTCTTCTTTCATCACTTTTAAGGACACCGAAACCACGGCAAGTGACCATTGTTTTTGCATCTTAAGGATGTAGGAGCGAGGGCGTGGGAAAATTGTAAATTATTCACGTGATCTGTATTAACTTGGCAATGCAGCAAGAAGCCACGTGCTCGTCACCTTGCTATAGCAGTACAACGTTGCCGTATCAATTCATTGCAAATAAAAATTTATTCAATCAAGTAATTTGAGTTTCCTTCCAATTTTTCATTACAGGATGAACAGATACATACCGTTTTTAAAATATTGACGTGACACTGCAATATTCATCTTTCTTATGCTGAGTTTTTTTTATTCTACGCAAACTTGATCATACTGATGTCTATTTATTTATGAGCTCAATCACCTATTTCTTCATAAGAGCAATGTATTTTGTGTCAATTTTCAACAATTTATTGCTTCATAATATGAACGGTGACCTATCCTGAAATTTTAACAGCAAATTCTTTGGATAGAAAACTAATAATAAATAAATTCTGAGCCATGAAATCAAAAATTGTTGTCATGCTCATACATCCTTAATGTTCTGTGCGTGCTTCTTTTGAATATAGTAATTGTTTTCTGAGTTTTTGTGATAGACTTCAAGTCTATTTACTCATGAAAATCTGATGTAGACACCATATGACCTACTTGTTCACCTTTTAATAATCAAAAATTTACATTACCCTGAGGCAAAATCAATTGCAATCAAAATTTAAGGTGATCATCTAGAACTCTGGATGTTAAAATTCATCCAAACGTTGTAGCAGTCTCAAATACCAAATTATATCATTCTACGGCTAATAGTTTCAAATTTATGCAAAGAATTAGAAAAGTTTTACAGATAAAGTTTACTTCCGGTTCAATAGATTCACTCTGGATTTATGCGAAAAATTTGAAAAAAGTTACAAGTAAAGTGCACTTCCGGTACAGAGATTGCAACCATAATGCAAGGTGCACAACATTCTACTTTAGATGGGCTTTGAGAATTTGCGAGCTACGTACTTACATACATAGTCCAGTCGGCATATTGAAAAATAGGGGCAAATTAGGAAAAAATGCGAACTTGATGAAACTTTGGTATATTATTTTTGATCACCTAATAGTGCTATATGTATATTTTCCGACCAAAATTTCGCGAAGCCATTTCCAGGGGAAGGAAAAAACCACGAAATTTTGGCACTTTTTCCAGTTTCCGTCCTGTAACTTTTTCCCCTTCATTCCTACGCTTTAGCTCATCAAGTTCAATTTCGTAGGGCATTGAATTTTCGATAAGTTCCAAGATACAGCACTTCAAAAAAGTGAAAAATTTCTTAAAATCTAAAAAAACATTAAAAGTGGGGGTTTTCGCTGGATATCTTTTATTTTTCAAATTTTTTTATGGTACCTACCCCTCACCCTGCCTATCTATGCCACTATATCTGGAGGCACGGTAGTGCCCCCGCCAAGACCATTCAAATGAAGCGCTAGAGCACTACATACCTTTCTCGAAGAGCTTCGTCGTTTTTTTGAACCCTCATAACTTGGATTTGGATTATACCTACCAGATAAACAAATTTATCATAGTATAATGTCAATAGTGGACTCATTAAACATATGAAGTTCCAATTGCATAGTTCTTATACATTAAATTTTATTGACATCTGTAAAAAACCCCGATTTCGTCACTGACTCGCTCACTGATGATTATCAAGATTCTTGGGTTACTTCTTGAAGTCCTAGAATGCTGAAATTTGGTATGTTTGCTAGTATTAGTACACAAATAACAACAAAATTCTAAAACTTGAAACTTCTACTTCCAACCACTTGAATTAGAGGATGGAAATTTGTATGAGATCTCCACAAATTTTGATGCTAGAGGACTGAATATTGATATAGAGACTCCTTGTTATGAATCATATTAAAATAAAAACTCACTAAAAGAAGTGGTTTTTTTAGATATCAATAAAATTTAAAGTATAAGAAGTATGCAATTGAAACTTTATGGCTGGTACCACGAGCTCTATTTTTGGCGATACTAGGAGCATTGTGTCAAGATGTGTTTTGACGCAATTAAAATTTTCCTAAATACTTTGAAAAATAATCTTCAGATACAAATTACGGAAAACACATATTTCTACAAAATTTATTTGACTATACATAGCTATTATAGCCTAAAACAGAGCTTGTGGTACCAGCCAACTATGCAATTGAAACTTTATATGTTTAATAAGTCCACTATTGACATCATATCCCCAGAATTTTGTTTATTTGGTATAATCCAAATCCAAGTTATGAGGGTTCAGAAACACGACGAAGCTCTTCGAGAAAGGTAGGTAGTGCTGTTGCGCTTTGTTTGGCTTGTCTTGGCGAAGGCACTGCCGTGCTTTCAGATATGGTGGCATAGGTAGGAAGGGTAAGGAGCGGGTTGTTGACTGATTTCTACGTCAGAATGAAACTAGGTACCATAATACCATAAATAATGTTGAAAAATCAAAGATATTAGCGAAAACCGCCATTTTACATGTTTTTTTAGATTTTCAGGAATTTTTCACTTTTTTGAAGTGCTGTATCTTGGAACCTAATGGGTCTACAAACAAGTTTTACGTATAAAATTTATCGGAAATTTGATGCTCTACAAAGTTGAACTAGATGATCTAAGGTGTAGGAATGGAGGGGAAAAAGTTTCAGGGCAAAAACTGAAAAAAGTGTCAAAATTTCGTGGTTTTTTCCTTCCCCTGAAAATTGCTTCGCGAAATTTTGGTCGGAAAACATAGAAATAACACTATTGGGTAATCAAAAACAACATACCAAAGTTTCATTAAGTTCGCATTTTTTCCGTCGTACATGTCGACTGGATTAACATACGAAGCACACGTACCGATCTGAAGCCGAAAATAATCAAAATGTATCTAGGGATGCTTAAAACGGATATTTCCATAAAAATCTTGAAATGTGAATTTTGTCGGTCTCACAATACTTGTATTATGTACAAGTAAATGAAAAACACCTGTGATATATGCGCGTCATACATCGGTCTGGAACGGCAGTATGATGATTACAAATAGAATTACTTGGCAAATTAATCTACCAAATTACCGATGGAAAAGAGATATTTACTGTTGAATGAATTATGGGAGCCAGGTATACCTACGAAATTTCAGACTACAGAATGAGTCAATTATCACCTCAAAATTAATAAATATACAGAAAAATTTTGTAGCCTTCACTTATATTTACTTCTATATATCCTTTTTCATACTATTCCTTTTGGGGTTCTGAGCGAATTTTTCACTGTCGTTCCAGTTTTTCTCAAGAATATTATCAATCCAGGATGAATGCGCTCAATTCGTCTTCTTATCCTGGTCTTGTTATTTATGACAACTGTTGGTTCAGGAAATTGTTTTCCTTTCTTTTATCGCTTGTCCCTACAACTTCCATGTAGCTGGAGAAACTATGTAATGTCGGAAATAAATGCCTCGAAGACATGAGAAATATAGAACAACTTTTTTAGAAATATGAGTTTTGTTTAATTGAATTCTTCTTGCTAGGACAAGAAAAAATAAAGAAATCATGTGAATAAATAAATCAATATTTGATGTTAGAGTGGAAGCTATACTCATTTGAGAAAAAAATTCACTGTTTCTAGGTGCTATTTTATCATATATTTATGTAGAATTATTGACAATTTGATCTATGATGCCCGTTGAAATTACGAGGTCTTGAATGGAGGCATCTCATCAGGTGTATTGGCCTCTTATTTATTTCCATCGTTTTCACTGTCAGTTATGTCAATACATAACCAAAGATTCAATTCTCCTAGTTTTATGTTGGTTCTCCGTTCACATGTTTCTGCTCTTCCAGTTACTAACATAAATGTTGATTGAAATTTATTCAATTTTTATTGAAAATTTATTTCAGTTCACTGAAATCAAATTACCATCTAACTTGAGTAGAATAATATTTTTTTTTTGCATGGCAATTATGTGAGCCCACGCAATGTGCGTTTAAAACAAACACAAAGCCCAGAAAACAAATAAACAGGCATCAACTGCACGCTCTACCCTTTCGGTATCCCAGCAGGAGTAATCCAATACATTGCTACCAACTTACAACTTGCAAACGTGCAATATTTTCCTTCTCTTCTACAATTCCGCAGTGGCTACAATCGAAACGCTGCGGCCAAGCGGAAGTAATCAAGAAACCAGAGATTTATATCCGGGTTAAATTTGAATTTGTGGCCGCCGGGAATTGATCCCCGAACCGTGGTGAAAAACCAACTCGCCAACTAATTACAAACATATTCACCTACATCTGACCCTGAAGTTAATGCAAACTTCTATTTGACCTCACCATGTGTGAAATTGACTTTCTGAGCCTGCCATTTGATGCATTTTCAACAAGTTTTAAATAAAATTTCACCAAAATCAATCACGCTTTCTAACCGAAATTGGAATTGGAATTAATTAAGCTAACAGTGTTAGGTGGAAGAGATCTCCCAAAAGTTCTGCAATATTTGGGATCTTCTCAAATGTAAAATAGAAGTGACATTTGAACGATTCTATTCAGAAAAGCTCCATTGATCAAATCTCTCTCATCTTCAGGTTAGTTTTGGATCGAAAATTTGACATAAAAAAAGATTGAGGCCATATTAGCGCAAGAAATGCTCAGAAGACGTTTTTAAACTAGAGTCTCGAGGACAGAAAAATGAAGCTAATAATACAAACAACAGTAATGAATCTGCAAGTTTTCTGTCCAATCAAACAAATAAGTGAAGGATTAAACAAAGATCTATTATCAGTATCATCAAAATAAAATTACCTATTAACTTCCAGAATAAATTCTACAGTAAACATCATCATCCTGTATATTCAAATTACGGTTATAAAAAGCCACAGTTTAGTTTATTTTTAGTCACGCCACAAACTTTTAATTTACCAATACAACGACTGTGATTCCAGAAAAAATACTTTCGTTTTACACGCCACAAATAAATTTCATCTTTTTCAGCCTTTAATAGCAAACGCTCACCTTGAAAGATATAAATTTTGGGGAATTATTTTGTCGTAATTTATAAACGAAAAGAACCGCTTTTTATGTGTTTCTTGGAAGCTCAGAAAGTTAATTGCTGGTATGTTAAGATAGGTACATAAAACAGTATTAATAATGGACAATGATAAAAGGGAGGTCTACTACAATCAAAATATGGAAAACTTAATGGAAATAAGAAAGTATATGATAAATGGAAAGTGTATACAATAGAACTAATCCTCAGTGACATTGATTGAGAAGAGAATTCATTATTAGCATGACGTCAATATATCTCTCAAATTGGGATGATTGCTAGTTCATACAATCAAATATTAACACTTTGTCAATTGATGTTTTCACGAATTGGAGAAGCTGTTGAAAATGTGACTATTATATTCTTGTTTGACAGCTATATAGATTGAGAATTTTTATTAGGAAATCATTATTTATGCTCTACTAATGGATTTCATGCTTCCTTGATTTTTGTTAATGTTGAGTGATCAAGAAGATATTTTTTAGAATCAACCAACATAACATTGACTCAAACTTTTCACATGCTGCTCTTGATTTATATCTGTATGAATGAATAAATGACATATGACAATACTTTCTTCATGAATTGAATCTGAATTCACCCTTAAATTGTTGAAGAATAGGAAAAAAACTGAAGGTATTCGGATGGAGTCACTATTATTGTAAATTTCAAGAAGTCGATGCTCTATCAGACTAAGAGCCAGACTTACGTTAAAATATCTGGAGAATATTGAAATCTGTATACTCTTTCATTGTCAAATTCAAATAGCATTGACAAATTCACCCCATTACGTTTCCGAAGAGAGCAAATTATATATAACATTTGTTGATCTGCGAAGAGCATTCGACAGAGTACTACGAAAGTATATGTGGGAAATATCAAGAGAAAGACTAGATAGCGAAAAACTAATAGAAGAAATAAAAAGTGTGTACAGTAAGACATCAAATTACATAAGAACCGGCAATTAAACATCAAAAAAATCTTCCACAACGCGAGGACTACGGCAAGAAGGTGCATCAAGCTCGTTGCTATTCATAATATTCCTGGATAGTATTATCAAGAGAATAAGGAATGTAACAAGAAAAGTGAATATTGGTTACCATCGGTTGACAATAACAACAATAGGTGAATGTGATTTCGCAGATGATCTAGAAGAACGAAAAAGAAATGCAACACAATAAATATATGGCACGATGAGCAAAAAAGCATAATATGATCATAAATGTGGACAAATCAAGAACAATGGTGATAGCAAAAGAAGATATGATAACTAACATGAAAATAAACGGAAAGGGAATAGAACAAGTAGATACTTTCACATATCTGGGAATAACAATTAACAACAAAGGAAGCATAGTTTAAGAAATCAACAGAACGATATGAGCAGCCAATAGAAACTTACACGCAATAAACAAAACAATATTAAATGACAAACAAGTGCAAAAAATACAAAAATTACAGACTATGAAACAATAGATCTTCGTCAATATATGGTAGTGAGACAAGGACAATAAATCAAAGAAATAAAAGTGAAATCCAAGCAGCGGAAATAAGATACTCAAGATGAGTAGAAGGAGTGACAAGGATGGATAGAATAAGAAATGGTCAAATAAGAAAAAATTGGAAATAGAAAGCATACATAACACTGTAGACAAAAAGCAAGTGGCATGATACGACCACTCAATAAGAATGCCAGAAAAGCGACAAACAAAACAAGAATGGAACACAAAGATCACAGAGAATAAAAATAGAGAAAGAACTAGAAAAACATGGGAGGAAAATGTAGAAGAGATTTTAGGGAGAAACAATATCAGCAGTCAAGATGCAAAAAGAAAACGGAAAACAGAACAGAATGAAGAGAACTGATGAAAAATCTAGACTAAAATTAATTTAATCGCGATGCGACGTCCGCAAGGGTATAAAGCAGATTTAGAAGAAATAATAATATATACGTTTGCAGAGTGGACACCCTAGGATACAGCACTATTTATTAGTGCTACAGTCGGTTCTATGGGTCAATACCTTGAAATTTTTTTGTGGAAAAGTGAGCGAACATTCTTAACCTGCTCTACTATATTGCCAAAATCAGCTTGAAAAAAATACTGTATCAACTATCACATGCTTATTTATTATTCATCAGCTCCTTTTTTATTGTTCCGTTTCTACAAACTCCATTTTGCTCGTACGTTCACATACGATTTTATCATGTTAATCTTTAAATGATCTTCTTCTACACAATCACTCATCGCATTATCCTCACTATTCTACACAAAAATTCAAAGTTATCACAGCAGTCCTCATTTGAATTTATCTTCTTAGGGTAATTGATGAATTTCATCCAATTCAGCAAGTTTTACAATCAACAAAAAATAGTGTAACTTGAAGCAAGGCAAAATATCCTTTTTATGACTTAATTCATAGATTTTTTCCAAATTTGTCATGGTTTTGTCGTTCTGAGGAGTATTTATTTTTTGGTCATACAACTAACTCATCAATCAGATAATATTAAACAAAACACCAGACAGTTGAAAATAGATGAGTTATCTCATCCCTCGGTTAATTTGAACTTGAATAAATTAGCAATTAACTAAGCATCACATTTCAGTTCTTCCACCATATGAACACATGGCAAGTTTTGCAACATAACAATGAATTTATTTTGGTACTCACCCATCCGTTAGGTAAAGGTTATTTGTGAAAACAAAAATCTTGTGTGCAACAAGTATGTTAACAAGCATTATAACTTTTCAATAACAGTTTTTTCGACAAGCTTCGTCTCGGAATACTTTCTCATGACACATTTCTCCGCTACTTCTTAATATAGGCAGATTAAGTTTCAATAGTACCTTACGTTTGATTTTCATCAAATAATTGTTCATGTTTGAATCCTGAATGAGAAAAACCCTTCTAATTTTTCTCTTAAAAAAATTCTCATCTCTTTCTATCATTAAGAAACTTACTAATTCATTCCGAAGCTGTATTGTATCAAAGGAACATAATAACTTATTATCATAATTGCTAATTATGAGTTTCAAAGAGCAACATAACCATGACAACAAAACAGTATCTCATTTACAAACTTTAGACGAAAGAATTTTCACATATAGTTGAACTTGTAATTAATTTTGTCATCTTTACAAAGTTTGGAAACATTTCTGTCCTTATCCGTCCACAGCTTCTTTATACATTTCACATGCGAAAGTATGTTGGAGATTTTTTGATTATGGTCATATTATATCTTCAACATAGTCCTTTAAAATAGCAATTATTTTATCCCAACTCTTTGATTGTCACCCGGAAGTAACTATCATTGTTAAAAATAGCTGACCACAGACTTGGATACTCAATTTTCCGACCCAAATCACTAATAAATTATCAATACTTCAAGTTTAGGAGATGGAGATAATATCGACAGTTTTATATTGGGCTAAAAGCAACAGTAAATGAAAAATATACGATTCGAACTTATAGAATTATTGCTATGACTTGTTTGAGCCTCCCTAAATGTTTTTATATCATCAAACTTCCAAAAATATTCATATATAATACCACAAGAGCTTCGAAATTATCGGATATTTCTCGATAGGTTCGTTGCAAACAAATGAACGTGTCAAGTTTTCCAGGTTAAAAAATCACGAGCGCGTAGCACGAGTGATTTTTCTGGAAAACTTGACAAGTTGATTTGTTTGCAGGGAACCTTGAGAGAAATACCAGATTAATTTCGAAGTTCGAGTGGTATTCGTGAGATTATTTTTCCCATCCAAATTCATCAATAGATTCCAGAAACTCGACTCCGAATCTGCTCATTTTTACTTTCAATCTGTCTGTCAGTTTGACAGATGCTGAATCAACGCAGCTGAATGTTCTTTGTTTTGTATATTTAACCAACAGACAAAATTTCCACTTGAAAACCGTGTTGGTTGTACCACGTGACGTTGAATGATGCAATTCTATTGGTCGAAATTTGCATTGTAAAAATAATCAGTAATAGTTTCATTCCCTCCTAGATGATATAGCAGAAGAATAATCGTCCAACGATATTCCAATTTTCTGATGCCTTACGATTAGTAGGATTGGTCCAGAGTCGTGAAATGTGCAGTTTTTTCAAAGGGTAACAAATAATAGTCCATTTGGGTGAAATTTTGGAAGCAATAAAGTGTGGAACGATTTGCAGCCGTTATCTCATGAATTTTGCGACCACAATTACATAGCTGGTGGATTGTCATGATGAAAAGACTTTCTTTAGACCAATCGTCGACTTTCTTGCCTCTTTGAGCGGTCCAACAACTATATGATATCCACTTGTAATAGTCAAAAAATATTGTTTATTGCAAGTCTCAAAAGACAGTCGTCACAACTTTTCCGTCCGGTAAAACAGTCTTGACCTTTTTTGGATGCAAACAATTCACTGACCACACATTGTTCGAACTGTTCTCGATCGTCTACTGGTATATCGATGTTCTATCCACATCCACTAAGCCTAAGGTACTGTGAATTTCGTTGAAAAAACTGTAGAGCATCCTTTGAGCACTTCACAAAATTTTGTTTCTCAACTTCTTCTAGCAGCCTCATGTCTCATCTTACAGACAGCTTTCTAATGTCAAATATTGGTCCAAAATATTGTACCTCCACCATTTTTGCAACCCATCACCAGATCAAAGATTTTATCAATGGCTTTCGAAGTAGTTACTTCATTAAGGTGTCTAGAATATCAAGCATCGTTTATGCTATTCCGGAAATTGTGTAGCCACTTATTACCGACTTTAATGGAAGCTGCAGATTCACTTTAATATTTATTGAGGCTCTCTTTAGTCTTGTGAGCTGAATTGTCTTTTATAAAATGATGTCTTATCAAGAAACAAAATTTTCTTTAGGTTAATCCCTGAAAATTACTCGAATGATCAACTAGTCCGGCTGAAATTTAGTACACCATAGAATATTTCTCTTCTTTCACCTCCAATGTTTGATATTATATCCTGCAGTTGCAAAGATTGGAAAACTAATTTAAAATTTAATCTATTTGTGAATGGTCGCGGTTAAAATTGATGAGGGATCATTCATGATTTAAACTAGCGGTATGCCTATGCATTTTATTCGCTTATTGATATATGTATATAATTAATATTTTAATTTGCAAGATAATATTCCGAGCAGTATCCATTTCAAGTTAATTAAATAATAATCAGAATAGTCCAGGCTCTGTTTTGTACATAGGACATACTTCATTATAGGTTTTGTCAGAATTTCAATTAATTTTTTCATGGATGCTCAATCGAACTCAAATACGCAGTGTGATTGGGAAGTTTGAAGATATGAATCGTCATTGCTCGATACGAGATGATGTGCATGTAAAAAAATGACTGGATCAATCAAATATTTTCAATTGGTTCAATAAATATTAGAGTTGTCGCGAATCTATCAATGATGATTTCTCAGTCCGGCAAATGTTCGATTTCAACAACAAAATAATCTAAAATCACTATCTAGTGTGATCTGATAGTCGACTCACAATTGAGGAAATGGCTGAATTTGAGTTCTCATGCGATTCAGTTAATTTCAATTGAAGATTTGTAGATGCGTCGAGTGTTTGAGAGATTTTTTTCCAAAAGAAAGAAAGAGCACATCAAAATTGATCTACAATGAACATTACACCAGAATACGTATATCTAAGCGGGCTATAAGAGATTGATCATCTACAATGATAAACTCGGGAATGCAAGTCATCCCATACTGATAAGCAAGTAATATTTAGATATGATCACGATTCTCAGGATATTAACAGATTGAAGTTTTCTGAGTCTAGAATTATTTATTAATTGGAATAACTGTCTCACAGATGGAAAAAATCAAATGATATGAGAGGTACAGATGGGATAAAATACTTGCAAATCATAAATACAGTATTATATTATACTACGTGGACTGAACGACTGTCATTATTGTCCAAGATAAAGTTGACTACATTCGATGAAGACCAAGACAGAGCCCAGAAGTAATTTCATGCAGCCAATCCCATGATGACGGTCGTTAAGTGTCAGAGATGCATATGATACTTTTTATAACAGATGCACCTGAGTTCCTCATCATCAAACTTTTTGATGCATTTGGATATGCTAAAACTATCTTTATCGATTTACAAACAATTTTTACTTCCTTGATCTATATGTAATAGCTATTGTAATCGTGATTTTTTGACAGTTAGAGATTTTCTCTATTCTGGTAGAAGTGTCAAAGAGGATATTCAAACGATTGTCAATTGTTTCTCTTACAAATTATCCAGATGATGTCTAGTTTGGTATCAATTTGAAGCTTTCGGGGAGATAATCTTAATAGATATCAAAAATAAATAATCAGCGGAATCCACGCTATCATCTTCAAATCATAGTTTCAGCGATCTAATGCCGAAGCTGTGCCAATGAATCAAAAACCCCAAAAATCTAAAAGTGGACACTGAATTTTGGAAAATAATTTTTTTAACAGAGTGGGTAGAATTTCGGTAATATCAGTAAGGGTCTATCCGCATACAATAGTATTGATTTACAGTAACAGAATAGTTGACATCTAGGTATTTATTTAGAAAGCTCTGAGTTGTAGCGCATACAGTGAAAAATTGTATATGTCATACATTTTTATTTTGGTCATGAGTTTTAGTAGCTGGTGAAGAGAGTCGTTTTCGCTCGGGTTTTGTAGGTATTTGCTTAAGAATTCAAGGCGGAGTGGTTTGTATAATGGACATCTGATGTAGAAGTGGAAAATGTTGTCAGCTTCTAAACAGTTACAAGTAGTACAAATATTATTATAATCAAATTTAGAGGTAGCTCTCTTGATGTATAATTTTTTTGTGTCTCTGGTAGAAGCTATTCGCATGACGTTTATGTTTATTTCGAATTCTACGTAGTGTAAATCTTCATCAGTATTCATGTCTTTATATATTGTGCTGTAGTTTGAATTATTGATTCTTGTTTTGTCTTTGTGTAGTAATAATTGAGCAAATTTTTCGTCTAATGATTCTGTAGAGTTCTCTAGTGCAGTAAACGATTGTTGATTTGAAATGTTCCCACTGTCTATTCATTCTAATAATTCTTTAACTTGCGTTGCCCAGTTGAATTCAGGGATATTTCTTTTGTGTTTATCAAGTTGAATGAGCTCATTGGGACAAATTTTTGGATATCTGTTGTCATTCATCAGGATGAGTTTTCTGCTGTGGTTCAATAACAAACCCTCAAGTTATATTTGTTCTGTCGTACCATGTAGTTGGGTGTACATTTTGGCCATGTGAACAATTGCTTTAACTGTTTCTATGTCGTTAATATAATGTAGACTATATACTTCTGCTCCATATAATAAAGTAGGAAGTACTACAGTTTGGTAAAGATGTATTCTTGATTCCCATGCTTTTGTTTTTGTTGTAGCCAGTAAGTTTTTGGTATTGCTAGCAGCGCATCTTGCTTCACTTATCATGGCGTCTTTGGCTCGTTCAGAGAGTCCGGAACTTGAAAAAAGAATTCCAAGGTTACCTCTATATTGGTATTCTGGCAAGTGAATTTCGTGTGTATTGGGCGAGGTCTATCTCCAAAGAATTGCATTATTTTCGTTTTCACACTGTTTATAGTAAGGTCGTTGTTGTTACAGTAGTTTTTCAGACATTTGAGCTTCCTGTGAATGTCAGGAATGGAGTCACACAAGATTAGGTCATCAGCATAGAGTAACATCATGATGTCAACTGAATTATTTATGTATAATCCTTCCAGTCCATGGTTTCTGAAAAAGTTCTCTATATCCGCTATAAATAAGGATAGCTGTTACTCTAAAATATGCAATTAATGGATGCGATCCTCTATATTTCCGAGGCAGCGATGAAATTGGCCATTAAAATGGTTGAGGGAGTACTGTGAAGGCCACAGCAGATTTTTTGCAATTGCAATCACATCAACAGTAGAATAATACTACGAAACATTGCTTACATGACTTAATTTATTGATCGATATTATGTATATTATGTACATCTCCTATCGGTAATATCTATCAAGCTCACAGCAAATGTAAACACTATAATGAACACATCCAATAATAACATTTTCTGCCAGATTTCAATTTGACATATAACAGTGTAATGAGATCATTAATTACCTATCAAAACGAAATTAATGATAATTGTTTGCTTGGATTGAAATCGAGCATTTTCTAGGCAGAATTTAGTCCAGCAACAGGATACTTTCAGTGCACATGCTACAAAAAAAAAAGTACAATAAAACCTCTATATAACAGACCTCTATTCAACGGACATCGGATGGAACAGACAAAAAATCCGGTCCTAATGATGATAATATTTATTGTCTAACAAAGTTCAACTATATTAAACGCATTTTCGTAATTGATTATGGAAAAACAGCAGACTTCAAAAGTGTAAACAAAACTTGATTCTTTTTTCAAAGCAGGATCACCAAAGACAAGCGTGTCGATATCAAACAGCCGCGTCACTTCACGACGAGTACATGCAGACGATTAGATCGAATTTTGTTCCAAAACAAAGCTTTCTGATTTATTTTAAACCTATTCTTATACAACGAACTTTCGGTTCCAACGGTCACTTTTGCTTCACAATTAGTCCAATTTATCGAGGTTTTACTGAGCATTATCTACATTCTGGATATCGACAGTACTTGCATTAGTGTTGTTAAAAAAACAAAAATTGAGGATTAGATAGTTATATTATCATGGTAAATAGAAAGATGGAATGATGAGTCAGTTTTGGGTTATTCGATATTATCAATTGCGTTATGAATTAGTTTATTTGAAAAACTAGCACAATTTTCTCTCGGTGGTCAGATAGTTTGTTGAAAGCAAAGTATCTTATATGATAGGAGCCCAAAACATTGAAAATGTTTGTACTTGAGAGATTTTCTCTGAACAAACTGGATAAAATTATTCTGATTTGCGTGAATTGGATTCTAGATGAGACCGCAATATTCGAGCTTTCACGGAATGAATATTTGAGAATTCACAAGTATTTCATCGACAATCCCATAAGAAAAAAATTGAGGAAATGCAAGTGAGCTGTGGGTCAAACATACCTCTTAAATCAACAGTCTTAGAACATCATTGGGTAGGGGACTCATAAATAATGTGGCTGAAGGCTCCTAAAGGTTTCATTTGCCCTCTTCTCCCGGACTCTGACCTCTCTTTCAGGGGGTCTGGAGTCGTCCAGAAAGAGATTTTTGAATTAGAGTTTCCAAAAATTTCTGGACATAATTATATATTTAGAATTCAAATCGAACATTCACATTGAGAATTCAATGAAATTAAAATTATTCCAAAAATATTCTGTAAGTTTATGTTGGGAAACTATAGATTTTTCGATTTTCTGGAATGTGCGGGTTCCAACAGTAATATCATACATGTGATATGTAGCACAAATGCCAAGTTTACCAATTTATTTAGTGTAATCGATTCCATTGCATATTAAAAGGCTATCACGCACTTGTGCCGAGTGGAGTGCAACGAGGCGACAAATTTTGAATCAATGAGCACTTGAGCGAAAGAAGGCGCGCCGAACCGACAAAAATATATTTTCGGTAGAAAACCGTAGCAATTATCGAAATTCTGTACGAATATGCAAGTAGATATACAGCTTGGACAAAGAGATTATTACGTTCCGTATGTGCGCAGAGGAAGAGAGTCGGATGAAAAAACTTACAAACGTTAACTGCAGGTTTATCCAATCTGTACGAAGAGCAAGAAGATAGTGTCAATTGTCATCAATATGTCCAGAATAGTTAATGGAACTTCTTGGAGCTTTGCTCTGATTCAGGTAGATTCACCTCGTTATAGAATCACACATTTTTAACAAGCGAAGCCTGACGGAGATTCAAATATTATATCAAAAATCCCATAGGGACGCCGCACTTCTTTTCGGTCTGCTTTTCCAAAGTACACGTACGCGTGATCACATTGAATAGAAATTATTTCAATAATCCATACATTTTTTAAAGTTTTGCTTATAATAAAAACGACTTTCAATTTCAAATTCTGTATATTTATTGGAAACTTTGACGTTCCGATCTTTTGACCAAGGATCTTTTTCAGAAACCAATGATATAAAATAAAACAAGGCAAGTAACTAGATACTAAAAATATACAGAATACTAGATGTGATAACGTGGATATCACACCTAAACAAGAAGAATAAAATCCTCTGGCATTCACTCAAGGCTTGAGGAAAACCACGTGAAAACCCCAAACAGAGGAATACTTGGCACAGCTCTGCACACATCCCAAATCACAAAATACACGACATTTCAACAAGACAGCGTAGCGCTACTCTTTGATATTGGTTTGGCTCACAACTGAAGTGTCAAATAGTCTTCAGTGTACTTTATAATCCAAAATATATACAGAACTACACCAACCAAAACATAGTCATTATATATGTGTGTTATTGATTACAGAAAGCCAAACATTTGATAATTCAAAACCATCAGTATGGTTGAAGTTATTTGGATGTTTAGGTATCTCAATTGTTTCTCTGACCAATCTACTATGAATCGATGAGCATCTTGCGACTATTCTTGTTTCTTCAAACTTGATGTCATGCAAAAACTCGATGGCATGATCAGCTACAGAAGATTTATTTGGATGGTTTAATCTTATGCATCTTCTATGTTCAGCAATGCAAGTGTTCACAGTTCGGCCCGTCTGTCCAACGTAGACTTTCCCACATGTACAAGGGATCTTATAAATGCCCGAAGATTGTAGAGGAATTACGTCCTTCACAGGTCTCATGATACCTGCAAAGGACGTGATTGCTGAACATAGAAGATGCATAAGATTAAACCATCCAAATAAATCTTCTGTAGCTGATCATGCCATCGGGTTTTTGTATGACATCAAGTTTGAAGAAACAAGAATAGTCGTAAGATGCTCATCGATTCATAGTCGATTGGTCAGAGAAGCAATTGAGATACTTAAACATCCAAATAGCTTCAACCATACTGATGGTTTTGAACTATCGAATGTTTGGCTTTCTGTAATTAATAACACACATATATAATGACTTTGTTTTGGTTGGTGTAGTTCTGTGTAAATTTTGGATTATAAAGTACACTGATGACTATTCGACACTGCAGTTGTGAGCCAAATCAATAGCAAAGAATAGCGCTACGCTGTCTTGTTGAAATGTCGTGTATTTTGTGACTTGGGATGTGTGCGGAGCTGTACCAAGTTGGACATATTCCTCTGTTTGGGGTTTTCACGTGGTTTTCCTCAAGCCTTGGGTGAATGCCAGAGGATTTTATTCTTCTTGTTTAGGTGTGATATCCACTTTATCACATCTAGTACTCTGTATATTTTTAGTATCTAGTTACTCACCTTGTTTCATTTTGTATCATTGTTTTCTGAAGGAAATCCTTGGTCAAAGGATCGGAACGCCAAAGTTTTCAATAATTATACAGAATTTAGAATTGAAAGACGTTTCGATCAAAAATTATTTTTTCCTGTCCTTCTTTAAGTGCGCGATAGCCTTAAAAATTCCAAAGCTCAATAAATCTGTGTGTAACGCAGTAGAATGTGATTTTTGTATTTTTCTCAAATTCTGTGCATAAATCGTAAACTGATTGGAAATGATTTGTCATCACTTCACAATCTGAGTATTTAGATGATCATAGTTGGGAAAAATGATATGTTCAAAAGTTCAGCAGATGATGAATAAGAAGTGAAATGAATAATGAGCTTTTTTACTTGTCCAATTGAGATACTTTCGCTTTCATAATAACCTTTCAGTGCGTGTACGACAATAAAAGAAAAATCTCAACAATCCATTGGAAACTCAATTACTAACATCACACAAAAACATAAAATTTGAATGTCTGTCTGTGATTGCCTTCTTGAATTTTAAACAGTTTTTTTGCAGAAAATCAAAACTTTGGCACGCGTTTATTGCTCTTTGTCTGTCTTCCTGTTTATTGGTTTGTTTGTTCATGCTAATCTCCGAAACGGTTGAGTCGATTAAGTTAAAATTTTCTACAATTGTTGCTGTTACGTCAAGATTTCTAATAGTACTATCAATGTACAGGTGGTAACACAGGAGTTGTAGTCGTAATAATCTGTCCGCGCATCATCCTTCTAATTGAGTTTGAACATATAACAAATGATGCTGGCACTAGCGTGAAGATTTCTGATGATATTATCAACGTATAATTTGTGGTGCACGAGTCGTACCAGTTATCTGTTCGTTCGCGCATCGTTCATTCGATCGAGTTGAATCTTCGAATAGTTGTTGATAACACTTACGTGAAAATTTCTGACAAAGTATTATCAAAGTACGAATTGCGTTGCAGTATGAATATTTCTTTGAGTTATCGAAATCAGAGTGCCTGTCTATGATTTCATATGACTATTTGCAGGATACCAAAACCTAAACATCCGTTTTCAAATGTTCCTCTGTTTGTTTGTTCGAGCTAATCTTCATAATGGCCCAATCGATTTTTACAGGACTATCATTGTCAAGTAGCGGACTTCCAGAGTGTAAAGTTAGTTACTTCTTATCAGAAATATTTATCTTTCTCGCGGGGAATCTTAAAATATTTTTACTAAGCGGAGTAACGTGCGAACTGAAATAATACACAAATGATTGAGTATTACGTCAAAATAAAATAAGATTGAGCACTAAATTAACCAAAAATTTAATAACCTCAGAGATGATGTGGTGCAAACGGAGATTTGGACAGTTTTTTGAGAATAGTAATCTTTAGGCCAAAGTGAAGAATTCACTGAATATGAACAGCGGAAAAGCAGCCATCAAGGAATCGCTTGTTGACTTCCTTTGAAGAAAGTGCAACTGAGTCCAAGTGAGTGGAAACGAAATTCGGATGTGGACCTGCTAAAATCTCATCTTCAAGGAAACTCATTCCTTGGCTCTAGGAAGTGAGTTATTGAGAATAAATTGAATCTCCAGTCATATTATCCAATGAATAATTATCGGTAAGAACAAATTTTCATAGATAATCCTTTTTGCGGGAGCTATAGAAAAATTCTCAGAAGAATTTTGACTGATCCACAATTTTGATTCTGATGGCTATTTTTATCTAGTTTTCCAAATCAAATCCTGAAATTATTAACAAAAATGAATTACTACCTTGATTTACATTTCACTTCGTCTCAATATCACTGTGATCTGAATGAATTTATCAATGCCCTCTTTATAATTGATAAAAATATTGGTTCATTATATACATGTATATCTGCAGAAGATTCAAGAAACATTAAGATATCTCTTTAAAATATGAGTTCACCCTAATATGAACTTCTAAAATCTAACAGTGATTTTTACTTTTCAAATTACAAAACGTGTCGGACATTTATCCTGCGGTTTGAGACAAGGAGAACGGCTTCCTTGGACGCTGAACGTTTGAGAGAGACAGCAAAGTATAAGTTGAGGGCAGAATAATGAGACAGCAGATCCTGCTGAAGATTTAACTTTCTTATACAAGGGCTCGAAACTTCTACACAAATTTTTAAAATAAATGGAACGTAGAGGAAAAACAATAACAAGAGTAGATTACTTGCTGGGAAAAAGCCGCGTTATCTTGAAATCCTCTTTCTGGGAAGAGAAATAGTTGTACATTATTAAAATTGTTGCTTTCACAACTTAATTTCGAGGGAAGTCAAAAGATCAAAAGTATTTGAGTATTTTCAAAAAATGTTGAGAATAGGAACGTCTATATCAGACAGTTAACAAGTCGACGACGATTGAAAAATTTGTGCAATCAAAGGATTTAAGTATATAAGAAAAAAAATTAAATCTTTCTCAACAAAATGAAATAGTAATTATTTTCTTGCATAAGTCTTTAAGCCTTCAGAATGATTAAAACTCATTTTTCGTTCGTTATGATTTGTATGAAGCAGAATTAAAAATAAATTGTCGAGCGCAGTAATAGTATTAAACAAATTTTTGTTCAATGCTGAATTGTTTCATTACCGAGCGGTGCTCTTGTATTGTTGAGATTTTAAATAACCACCATGCTGTTTTTCCCGTACAGGATAAAAAAAAGTAATTCTCTCAATGTATTTTTCAAATTACGTTTAGCCTTAATTCTGCGCATAACGAGACCAAACGAATAGAAGGAAAGCTCGGAGATACACACTACGGGAGAGTATATGACACAGTGTATTATTGTTGAGCCCTTGGTTCGATTCAAAATGAATTTATCAAATAACAGTTTTGTTATTTTGCACCAGAGGAGCGCAACGATATGGAGCTTTGTTATGCTTTACATATTTATATCGAATTTTCGGAGAATATCAAGCCAAAGGTCTTCCGATATTGTTGACTCTGGTTGAAATGTTTGTTTTGAATCTAAAACGATTCCTTCGTATCAATTTTTGACCTGTTTACATATTATGTCACTTATGAATAAGGAAAATATACTACATAAAATCAGAATTTCCTCACCCGGCATAAATTAGATTTCCTGAAATATCCCCAATAAGATTATATTGTAATAGCCCACTGCTATAAGTTCATTAAGAGTTGATCTCACAGTTCTCGGTTCAAATTCGTATGACTATTATGGTGAGCTTTGTTTGAATAATCGTTATTCCGGATGAACCTTGGATATATAAGTAGAAATTATTAGTATTTTCTAGTGTATTGATACTAAAAATTATGTTGGAACGGATGAAATTCCAATAATTAGCTTAGAATGATTCCGTATGCCGTTAAGAATAATTTTGACGAATCAGAAGCTGTTAGTTTGGTTACTACCATGGTTACTTCCTAACAATTCAAATATTCCTATCTGGTTTTAGGTTTAACATTTAATCATTTTTTCAATTTCGTGTGAGATATTGGTGATTTTCCCGAACTTTGTTGGAGAAAGTATAGCTTACAACATGTTTGGAATGGCGTATTCCACACTCGCGAACCGTAATCCTCGCCTTTGGCTCGATTTACAAACTTTTCGCTCGCTTAGAATATAGGCCATTCCAATAGTTATTGTAGAATATACTATTCCGTCATGAATTGTACCTAAAATAAATTGTTTTTCTACGTATGATCTCTTTTAACTTGTGTGTGATGGATCTAGAAAATTTTTGCAATACTCTATATTTTATACATGAGAGAACACCGTTTTGAGTTTTCAAAATTTCAAAATAATATAGACTTAGTAACTAGGTAACTAATTATTGAGACTTGCAGGTAGCTGTGTCAAGTTACTCCTGGTTTAATGGTCAAAAGTTCACTCGTAAATTTTTCAACAATTTCATGTCTTAGTAGAATTCAATATTATCAAATCTACTAATTCATTCACGCATCATGATGCAACATTTATTCAAAAAAAATTGCGCAATGGTGCAATATGATTTCGCATTAAAATCGTGTGGCTCTACTAAACTACTTAAACTAGACTTCAACTAATTCTTCCACTACTGCATTGACGTTAATTCATTTAGTTATCATTTGATGTCCCAGAACATCCAACTAACAACAACGTCAACAGATGAGAAGTGATCCAATCAGATACACTTTGCCTTTACTACACAGTAATTACATTTTGCGACTTAACTACATAATAAAATAAGGAAAGAAGGCTTTTAGAAAAACTCAAGAATTATATCATGGAGCACTGATTCCATAGCAAATAAAATTGATGAATTCGAGGAATTAATATCTAGAACTCGCGCTGATGTAGCTCTGATTTGCCTACTCCCAAATCCAGGAACTACATCAGAAAAGATTGCGATGGCAGAGGCGGTGGGACAGATCACGTCGTAATCGATCCTCCTTACCTGCTCTGTAGGTCTTTAGGTTTAAGAATTAGAGCTTATACGGCTAATCGCTGATTACAACCCATCTAACAAAAATCTTCTTGCCTCAGACCTCTTGGTTGTGGTAAGCCAGGACAAAAATCCACTGATCATAGCTGGCGATTCAAACGCTAAGCACGCCACCTGGAATAGGAGAGTTGCCAACAAATATGGTAGAACTTTGCAGTTGAACAGCAGCTACAGGTTCTAGGGCCAGGCAAACTAACTCATTGAAGAAGTATCAAGAATTATGCTCCTGATGTCTTCTATATTGCTATAACTGTCACAAAAATACAAACAACAAATGAATTATTGTCAGATCATGAAACGATTGTCTTGAACTTATGTCAGCACAATACCCTGAGAGAGAAAGTACTGACTGTGCTTCTCAGAGCTCTTAGAGCAAAAGTTTGGTGATGACTGAACTATGGTTATGCTGCGCTACCATCAGAGATTCTCAAGTTGATGTCGGACAGACGATCAGCACGGCACACTTGGCACAGAGCTGCCGATCGTGAGGACAGACGCAAGTGCAATAAGCTTATAACCAAAGTACGTGATGTCATTCGTACAAGCAAAAATAAGGAGTGAACATCTGCTCTGCAAGCTGCAGAGGATAATAATACAAAGCTGTGAAGAATCTCAAAAGGCTTGCACACATAACAAGCATCATTTAAAGCTATTCATGGCCTATGTAGACTAGCTCACTCTGCCGTAGACAAAACCTAGGTGATTGCAGGCAGCCTCGAGGGACAATGATCTCCAAGCTACAATTCATAGAAAGCATGCATCGAAGAGTTTATAGCGAACCAATCAAATTCATAATTCCTCACGAAAGAGGTGCAATTTTTGATAAAACAAAAATCAGAAAAGCTCCAGATTCAGAAGACATTCCAGATGCTGCCCTAGGCAAATTGCCAATAAAATGCATTATAACCACTTCCCGGCAGCTTGAGAAGAAGAAATAGTCATAGCACTGCCTAAACCCGAGTAAAAATCTAACTTTTCCACAGAACTTCAGGCCAATAAGTCTGATCAACATACTGGCTGAAGTTGCCAAGAAAGTTCCAACTAAACAATCAGAAGAGCTTAGAGAAACTTTGGAAGTGCTACCAAAGAAGCAATTAGGCTTCCGCTTCAAGTACTCGACTGTGCATCAACTTGCTCGCGTTATAGACTTTGCTGCTAAAAGCATGGAGACAAAACTTGCAACCGGTGCAGTGTTTCTTGATGTAGCTAGGACTTTCGATAGATTGTGGCATCAAGGCCTGCCAAGTATACTCATTGACCTGGTGTTCCCATTAAAACTGATCAAAATAATTGCCCTGTTCTTAATTGATAGAAAAATTTAGGTGCGCTATCAAGGTGCATTATCGCAAGAGAAGGGAATCGCGGTAAGAGTAGCACAGGGCTCACTACTACCACCTTTACGTTTTAACGTTTTTGTCAGTGATATGCCGCAGCTAGAAGGCCAGATTGAATTGGCAGACGATACCGCAGTGTTATATTGTCATCGTAACACTAAAATAATAACCAAAAGGCTCCTGATCGCCGTGGATAGCATCGAGGAATGCTGCATCAAGTGGCGTGTGCAGGTGAATCCTGACAGTTGCAGCTAGATGTTCGGTCGGCCAGTTCCATGACGCGACAGAACAGTCTATCTCGGCACAACGATTGACTGCAGATTGAATCTTCAAGAACATGACAAACAAGCACTCAACAAAGGAAAGGCTTCTTTCAGTATTCTACCACTGCTGAGCCTAAGCAATAAAATAAGAATCTACAAAGCTGTCATCAGACCACAAATGCTTAACGCCTCTGCCGCTTGGTGCAGTATCAGTGCAATCCAAATGGAAAAGCTGCAAACAATGCAGAACAAAATTCTACGCTTCATGCTATCTTGTGAACGACACCATACATAAGGACTCAAAAACTCCGATCAGTAGAAAATTCATGCGCAACTATGCAACAAGGTTCTTTGCGAAAGCTGAGAGTCATACCAATCCAGCCATCTAGTCAATAACTGATTCTGATGAGCAGGAGGTGACAGAATATCGCAGGCCAAAACATGATATTCGCGATATATAGTGTAATAATGAATATTATACAACACCGACACCAGAGAGTGCTAACAGCTCAAAAATAAATAAATGAATGAAATAGATCGGATTGATGAACTGGGAATAAGAGAGCCAAAGGCTCAAGCTCTATTGAAATGACACAAATGCTTGGAGGCCCTTAGAGATTCAGATTTCACAATAATATATAATGCATGGACGTTCTGAGATGCCAAACAGATCTTAAATTGAATTGTCTACAAATTATCATATCCCAACTACTTCACAGTTTCAATGATACATGACTTCAGGCATTTGTTAAAGTTAGAGGAAAACATAGACAATAATGACTCACCGTAATGGCTTCAATTTAAACTTGAAAAAAATTAAAGCCTAAATATCAAATATTGGTCTAAAAATCATGATCTCCATTGATAGAATGGTTTAAGCATCTACGACAAATATTTTGTAAGAATATAAATATTGGGGGTCAAATTTCATTTCAAGAACTACACTCCAATCTAATATAATAAGTCATTGAAAAAAGCCGGAGGATATGTTGTGATCACAATATGTTTTTCATGTATAATGAAACATCAATGTTTTCAAATCATCTTCAAATATAAATTATTGAAGTTTCTCATGAAAATATTCCACGAATTGCTAAAACCGCTGTATTGTACATGCTAAAGGAGGCTAATCCAAAAATACTGCGCCTTCTTACATCTTTTGGTTGTCCAAGAAAGTATTAGAGCAAATTTCTCTCTGATATATTCAGATTTACTTCGTGTAAGTATCGCTTGGAATAAACGTCACATAACGTTTACGTAACGTAGACTTACTCCCGCAATCCACTTTGTGTGTTACAATCTTTCCCACTCCACTTAGTATAACAAAGACGAGCCCAACACATTTTCAGTGTATCTGACAGAGATGGATAATACTGCTCATCCGGAACTTTTGCGTATTTTATCGATTTGAATATGCATAAAGAAAGTTCTAAACATAGTCTGTTCCACGAAGATAAGAACGAATAATCACTTGGAAAATTTATGCTAAGTGCACATCGCTTCAAAATGTGAATGATCGGAGAATAGATCCTGTTGCGCAGGCAGGTATTATTTACACCTAAAAGCGTCATCTACATATGGGTAAGAATATTCTCATATTTTCATATCCTGCACATGAAAGAAATAATATTGTATTCTCTATCATATTGCTTTGAATAAAAGCAGTATGACAGTGCAAACAAAACTTGTGCATACCTAAGTGAGTATTTTGTGAATGAGGTGTTTTATTACAATTGTATTTATATTATATTTGATATCTATTGTTTATTCTGAAATTGAAAATTGCTCACAATAAGAAATATCAGGAATTGAGATAGCCGGTTAATGAGACCAAGGAGTGGAAGTTTCTCCATAATTTCTGACTTCTGGAAACTGTACATTGTGTTGTCTGCAAATTTTCTTATTAGCTTGACCTCCTGGAAATACATGAAATCGAATATCCAATAATCGGACAGTTGAACGAATTTGATCATTAATACCGATACCGTATAGTAATTAGTATTACACAACCCATCTTCGAACTCAAACAGCAGAATTGAAGCACATATCGATGTACGGCAATTGATGGCTACATTCATAGGGTAGAACGAGAAATTAGAAAAGAGTTTCTGCTTTCTTCCAGCTCCTCATGTCTTTTTTGTTTCGTATTTGAAGAGCACTGATATTGTTAAGAATTGTCATTGGAATAAAGACAAGAATAAGGCGGAGGTACGCACAGTTTGCAATTTCAAAAAATAAAAGTATTTTTCAATAGCAGACTTCAAGATTTCAGCAGTATCAAGAACACTTTTGGAAAACTAGTGAATAAGGGGATCAATCCTTAGCAATTATGGTATAACTGTAGCCCATTTATAGCAAGCCTGTAGTGATATTACACCGAATTGACATGGACATAATTTCACCTCGTTATCCTTATCATCTTGGTCCGGATGTTATTTTTATAGAAGGATAACTTGATTGAATTTCTGATAAATTTTAACTAGAAATATGTCCAACATTCATAATAAATTGATAATAATTATAAAGTCAATGCCAATGTCAATTTGTTGTGGTTCCACCGTTGAACTGGTTTCTAGTATGAAGTTTTACTTCCATCCAAATACCGAGTAGTTTCGTTTCAAATCGAGTTCTGGCCACTTCTAGTTCCAATCGAATACCAATTACATCCATTTAGTTAATATCGAATAAATGAAGATTCAGAATCGGAGATTAAATGAACCATCAGAACTGTGTACTCTTTCATGCAAAGGAGAATTTTTTCATTATGGCATAACCAAAAAACTACTTTGAAAAAGAGTATGATCCCATACTTATTTTATTCAATTGTTTATAGTTGAATCAATAGAACGACGCGTTGCTGCATTGATTGTTATCAAAATTAGGCGACAGTACATATGAAGGATGGTAAGATTTTCAGCAAAAAATTGAAAAAGTCTTGTCTACACTGTTCTATTCCAGCTTGAATTGCTGACCGGTTTCGATTCTTTAAAGAATCATCATCAGAGCCGGTTAGACTACAAAGAAACGAAAAACGATCTCATACATTTTTTTTGTAAATCTACAGCAATGTACAAAAATCACATAAAATAATAATAAAATATTCGAAAAATACTCACACTATACAACTACAGAAGAAAAACTACGTCGACTAGACATATATAAGAAGAAATAACTATGTAAAAATTGTATTAAAATATGTTTCATAATGTATGGATTTTTTTTTTTATATCTGGTTCTGAGCCTTGAATAAGCACGACTGTGCAAAAAAATTTTTTGGAAAACTCGATTATACCGGAGGATGACGGGAAAATCCTGTCGCAGCGCCAAAATTCAATAAAATTTTTAGTAGCGCGCTATTTTTCAAATTCAACTGATCATTCAAATTCAGCACTCTGTTTGCTGCAATAGATCTTTTTATTCCTAAGTTTCATAAAAAGTCGAGTGCTTTCCCATTGTTCTTAATGTGTAATATTTCTACGTTGTTATCAATGTTAAAATCATGTCCTGTATCTAATATATGTTCTGCAAAACTAGATTGGTTTTTATTATTTTTGATACAGCGCACATGTTCCTTTACCCTAGTGATAAATTTCCGTCCAGTCTTCCCAACATAATTGCTGCCGCATGCGTAACTCAACCGATAGACCCCACAGTACATATTTTCATGAACGTTCTTGAAAGCTTCCAGCGAGAGAGTATTTTTTGCGAGGGGCTTCTAATAATAACAAGAAAAGCCTGCTCCCGCATACTCCTGACAATTTTCAGCACATATAGAACCGTATTTGGAAATAAAAAAGTACCAGTATAAAGATAAGCAACTTTATTCGCAAAATAATGACAATAATAATATTCCACGCCTGAATCCAGACTGAATTCAGAGGAGGCTGTTCTTCCATTCGACCCATATTCACACAATGTAACAATTATTTGGACATGAATGTAGACAATTATGAGAAGAAAATATTAGGGACATTTTCTTCAAAATGATATAATACTGAATCAGTAAGTTCAAATATTGTTGGTTTGGTAATACATTCCCAATTCATGCTTAAATGAACTCAATGAAGCGGATAAATCATTATACAAAGAAATAGTGCCATGTACGGAAAATATCCTTTATATATGGTTGTTTTAAAACTAGAAATTTGTTGATTATTTGAGCGAACTGTGTTAGGTGTGTCTTTAAAATTAATTCTGCATGAAAGTGATATAAAATTGTTGATGAAAAAACATACAATCAATGTATCTAAATTTTTAAATAGTTTTCCACTAGATATCACACATTTAAATGATAAAACAAGAATCTGACGCGAACACGTGATTTACTTGTACATCATTGGATTTATATCTTTTCGTATATAATAATACGAGAATCAAACACTAAATCTCATCGTTCCACGTCTAATCGTTTCGAATTTATCCAACAAATTCTAAAAATCTGACAAGTAAAGTGCGCTTTCGACCCATTCGGTTATTAGAAAAATAATAGGTCATCATTCTTATGTATGCTACAACATTGCTGAATACTGATTTCCAAGATTCTACTACTAAAAATTTTGAATTTATGCGGAAGATTAGAAAAACTTCCAAGTAAAATGCATTTCCGCTTGTCTATTGTTATAAGAATGATAGGAAATCATTCAGTTGCTACAGCAGACTAAAATACTGGATTTCAATACTCTACAGCCAATTGCTTCAAATTTATGCGAAAAATTCCAAAAGATTGTCAAGTCCGGCTCAGTCGATCTCAATGAAAATGGGATATGAGCATCTGGACGGTACCATCGACTTAAGTACTGAATTCTCACATTCTGCTTCAAATGTTCGAGTAAAATGCGTTTCAGGTACAGACGATGTTACAGAAGTGCTCAATACAAAATTTCAATATTCTACGACTGATTGTTTTAAATTTATGCGGAAAATTCTAAAAGTCTCATATAAAGTGCACCTCCGGAACAGCCGATTATTATTATTCATGCGGAAGATTCAAAAAATGTTTCAAGTAAAGTGCACAGACGATGGCAACCACAATACGAGTTGCACAACTAGATCGTAGACCAGTCTTAAATATAAAATTTCAGCATTAAACGTTTGACCGGTTTTAAGATTTGCGAGCTACGAACAAACGCACTCAGATACCGACATCAAGCCGAGAATAGTCAAAATGAATCCAGGGATGCTTGAAACGAGTATTTCCACCAGAATATCGAAATGTGAATTTTTTCAGTCTCACAATACTCACTTTTACTTTGTACAAATAAGTAAAAAGAATATTCGTGTCGCATACGGAGCCCAGGTAATAGAACAGAGTCAAATTCATAATTAAATTTCTGGTGAAATCATCTAGCAATTTAGAGCACTAATCACCACCTTCTGTTATTCGTATTTTATGATTCCAATTATATATTATCATGTATCAAAATTTTTGGTCATACATTTTGAGAGTCGCAGAAAAAATATCTAAAAATTTCTCGGTTTCAATGGTTTGAACAAGTTGGCACGTTCCAATATATAAAAATATTCAGTATAAGTGGAAATTTACTGTGAGAATATACTTTATAAGTATTTATGGACTGAATTATATGATTTTTTGTGGGTCAAGTGTATTTTCATCATCAAATTGTGCTCTAGACTTTTTAACATTTGTAGTTAGAATGTCTGAATCTCTAAAATCGAGCTGTACCCGTTTTTGCTGTTGATCAACAAGTAAGTACCGGAGGAAAGCAATAGAATCTTCTTGAACAACGTCAGAGGAATCATAATTATCATTGTTATCTTCTAAAATATAATCAATCAGAAAATACCGATATTATATTCAGTGTATAATCAACGGTAATATACCGATAGAGAGGTGTATTATCGATATACCGAAGAATTTCACGAATATACTTTTTGTCTTTTGGATAATTTTTTACGAGACAAATTTGGGGATTCATAATCTGATAATACCCGAGAGCTTTAGCTCGAGGGATATTATCGTTGATTATAAATCTCCAAATTTGCCGAGTAAAAAATTACCCAAGACAAAAAGTATTTGAGTTAAATTCAAGGTATATGCGATAATATACCGAATCTTGAGGTGTATTTGCAAGGATTATTTCACAAACCATAAAATTTATTAATTGTTATATTTTTTATTATTTTTCAAGAAGCTACTGTGGTATATCGAGTTAGGAGAAAATATTATCGCGATATACCTCGTTACCATGGAAAATCCCTTAATTTCATTGGATGTTGCTAAGGTGTGTGATATAATCAAATGAATAGTTCTATAGATATCAATATTTGATGTTAGATGAGTGATAGCTATTGAGGTAATAACTGTTAAATATCAAAGTTCTCGATTTATCTATTCGATTTTGTAGATTGCTATATATATTATTGTATTGTATTCATCATAAAGTTTTGTATAAGAATAACATATTCCGTACTTGAACGTCAAAAAAGGATTAGGGATACGTGAACATATATTTGAAATTGTGATCAAAGTTAACAATGCCTATGCAACTGAATCTATATGCTTCTGGCAAATATATTTGGTCGAAAAAAGTTCTAGAGATATGTTCAACAAATCCTCATTCATTCCAGTTTTCTCGCAAAGATAGAATGTTTATGGAATACACATAAATACTTTTCGTGAACTTCTGCATGCATTCATATCTTTGTCCCTTAAATTTGCTCATCATCCAAAAATATCTTGAACAGAGATTGCTGCAAAAATCGATAATGAGTATTTCAAGTTACTCTATGTTGAGCAAAGATCAAAAAAGCTACCTGAATATTGAAGAAGCAACTGATTTGTATGTATCTCATAATGGGCTAGCTACACCATCACCTTTTGAAGCAATAAACATGACTCCCCGAGAAAATTCAATGTATTTCAAGCTCTGCTTTATTTTCTCATCGATAACTTAGAATTTATAAAAGTTTTATGATCCTTCACTGGCATATATAATAAAATTTGAAATGATTTCCATGTCCTGCCTCTCAACGTGTAGGGAATTGTTTGGTTATAATTGGCAGCATTGTGTAGTGATTTATGATTTGTTGTGCAGATCGGTACGCCTGAACACCAACTGCAGCTCAATATTTTAATTTAGGTTGGATGCTTTTGAGAATATGAAGTTTTTTTCGAATTCCACCGCGAGGCGTGTGCATAAAATATTTGAAAGAAACATGCATAACATCTTAATTTGGTAATCAATCATTATCCTTGCACCCAACTGACATTGTTATGTGATAATGGCGGAGCCGAATTCAGACCTGGAGTTTGCTTGTTCTTATTCTGTCAGGGAAGGACTATTTTTTATGTTCTGGGGATTTGTCATTTTAATCTCCATAACCATTCTGTAATATGTACTACAAACACACAGTCTTAACATCTTCGTTTCAAGAGTTTTGTATAGAAAGTGCGCAGGTACGCAGGTCAGAAAAGAAGTCTAGGTTTCTAATTGTTCACAGATTACACAGAAATCAATCTATCTTTTAGATAAATTGTTCAAAATGCGCTATTGTCTAGAAGGGTATATCAAGTAACATAATTCTTCCATTCTACGAGAGTAGGTCATTCAGTCTGTAGATTGGAGGGTAGATTTGGTGAGAAGGTTGAAATATTCCAATCACACCTGTTGATTGACTATTTGAAACCTCACAGAATTCCTAAGATCTATCGGAGAAAAATCATCAAGTGATTCACCAAGACACTTGTCCAGGAAAAATCCTGATTCCAAATTTTCTATCATTGCTTATAATATTATCTTCAAAATGAGATTGACCATGAGCTAACATAAACTCCAAATCATCACAGAGGCTCAAGGAAAATATGATGATTACCATCAACACAAACTTTGAATCTAGTTTCGTCACTTTATTGGTTGTACTGCGGTTAGGGGTTACTCCAGTATAGCCGGACTCCGGTCGTAAAAGATCAAGAAAAAATCATGAATGATGTCAGACATATTAAAGTTTTTAGACAAATTTAGGACCACAATTACTATAGATGCGTTTGAATAATATATATCTTCGAGAATAGGGCTGAAATCGAAGAGAATCGAATGTTGAGATTCTATATGTCACCTGCCAAATAGACGTCTGGTACTCCATTCTTCTTATCAATCGACTATAGCCTGCACGAAATGTTTAAAAGTTAGGTGCTTGTCTTTGAAGAACTATGAATAATTTTACTTCAGATGATTGCTGTACACCAGTTAACATTATGTTGACATTTATCAAGGTGGAAAATTATCGGAAAGACGATAACACGTAGAGGCTATATTTTATTTGACTCCTCTGATTGTCTTCATTGTGGTTACATTAGAGGATGTTAAGAGCTTAGATTCTTCTATTATCATGTGTTTATTCCAATAAATCTCTATAAAATAGCTTGGGCTTCTTCAAATGACATGTTTTTGTTGGAAGCAAATTCTCCTGGAGCAAGGCTCGTATACGTAACATAGAACTATTGAAGAGGTACGAGAAATGAAGCTTCATATGAAACGCACATACAAGTAATACTCCTTAAAAGACAAGATCCCAGATCCGCCAGATGTTATTTGTTTTGTGAGAAACAGAATGCGTAGATTAGAGTAGTGTTAGTCGCTTATTTGATCATACGCATACTTGCTACTTTGTACCGAAGGCCAATTTATAGATACGAGATGCTAGAGGTACGTTGAGACATAACTCACTTTTCTTGAAGTCTGAGTACTGATTTTTATGTATGTTCTAGAGAATATTGTTGGAAATTGATAGTCAACACTGTCAAACACTTTCCATTTTTCTATATGATACTCAGGGTGCAATTCCAATACTTTTTGTAAACAGCCAGACTAAGAGAGAACTGGATGCCCATAGATATTTCGTTTTTATCAAACCTACAAATTATTAACCTCGTGTTTCAACTCACAGCGATATCTCAATTCACCCCCCGAAATAATCTGAATGTTAACAAAAAGTATTAAAACTGTTCCTTGAGTACAGCACTCAGACTATAAGCTGGATTAAGTTATTCTTTGCGAGCTTTAAAGTGTCTAGCAGGAATTACCATTATTGATTATCAATTTTCAACAATATTCTCTGAAACATACATAAAAATCAGCACTCAAAACTTCAAGAAAAGTGAGTAATGTCTTAATGAACCTCTAGCACCTCGCGTATCTGTAAATTGGCGGTCGGCGCAAACTAACAAATATGTGTAAGATCAAAGTACATACTAACACTACTCTATCCCACACATTCTGTTTCTCAAAAACTAAGTAAGGCCTGAGATCTTGCTCTATTATAGTCGTACAAAATAGAAGCTGTGTACGAATATACTTTTTATCAAATCCCAATCATTTAACAAAATATCTATGGCCCTGTTCCGTATCATTCCTTCTACTAGATACAGGCCTGAATACTTGTTTTTTTTTTGATATCCTGTTCGTAATATCCGCCAGCTATTTCCTGTCCCGTCTCATCTTGAAGTATATAGGAGGTGACAGAGAAGGTTGATCAAATTCTCTTGATTCTGAATATTCCAGTGGTCCAATTTGGCCAATAGTTCTTCTCAAATATCGATTCGTTTTCACTTACACTTGAGTCCATTCTGTTATACTTATATGTAATAATTACTACAAACAGTAGATATGGGAAGTTTATTTCCAACCAATGAGATTTTCTTCTAGAGGATCCATCAAAATTACTACAAAATTTTTGCATTCTGTTCATTGCGCAAGTGTTATTGTTTGCACTCTCAGACAGTGTGAAAATAACTGACGTGGAAGTCAAGTGCGCCTCAACCACTACAATTTCACGATTCTATAAATTATTTTTCTCCACAAGAATTCACCAGAAAATAATTATACAGTACAGATGCATGAATATCAATAAATATTGGCTGATTTGCGAAAATTTGAAAGAAACAAATCTGACGTGAACATCACATGACTTACTCGTACATCATTTGATATATACACAGATTCATTCAATAAAGTTTTCTGTAGTTTCAGATTATAATTAATATAATCTTAATAATATTTTGACATGCACAATGTCAAACAGAATCAAAAGATTGTCAATAGATTATCATTGCCTACCTTATCATTCCAATTGAACTGATTGTTTCATACGGCAAATTCTGAATGTCTGCTATACATATAAACTGCATTTCCGGCTTAGCCGATTGATACAAAAATAGTAGATATCTATTTTGATGCTACAACAAGTTTAAACACTAAATTTCAATATGCTATGGCTGGCCATTCTAGATTTATGCAAAAAATTGAAAAAATGTTCCAAGTAAAGTGCACTTCTGGCTTGGCCGATTTACACAAAAATAGCAGATAACCATTCTGATACAATATCAAGTCCAAACACTGAATTTCAACATCCTACGGTTGATTATTCTGGATTTATTGGAGAAATTCGAAAAAAGTTTCAAGTAAAGTGCACTTCCGGTACAGACGATTGGAACCATAATGCGAGGTGCACAACTAGATCCTATACAAATCCTAAATACAAAATTTCAACATTATACGTTCAACCAGCTTTGAGATTTGCGAGTTACGCACGAACGCACGAACGTACGCACGCACGAACATACGTACCGACATCAAGCCAAAAATAGTCAAAATGGATTCAGGGATACTCAAAACAGATATTTCCATCAAAATCTTGATAGGTGAATTTTGTCGGTTTTACAGTACTTCCTTGTACTTACAAGTAAGTAAAAATTGCCGATATGACAATTTGAAGAAGTTTTATTATAACTCTTGATGCAATCTCGAGTTTCTGCTTGGCGATAAGTTATTACTTACTTCAGAATACGTTAACGAATGAGTTCGAAAATACTGCTAGTGCCAGAATCAAATTTATGTTAGAAACAAGTGCATTAAAAATGTGTTTGTTCAATTTTCACTTAACCTAGATCAAGACTCTGGGATTCGTCAATTGGTTACTGCAATTCAAAGATATGCTGCTATACCTAAGGCAGACCTTTTCCAAAACCGAAATTATGAACGACCCATTTCTATACATCTGCTCTGAAATGTACAGGAGAGCCAAATATTCGCATATACTCAAAATTCCAGGTGAAACTCCGATGTTCCACAAATCTTAAAACATCCTGTTCAATTTTGAATCCTCCCGTCTGATATATACTTGGTACGTTTATTGCAAATAGATGACGGATGAACGAATTTACAATGAACATAAATTTGAACAAAAATAATCATGGATTTTGCAGTATAATTGAGTTAATGCTGAGTGGATTATACTCGTGCCGATTATTGAATATATTTTATTGTATGTCATCAAAAAGACCAGATATAAATTTTCCAATAATGATATCAATTAGTTTTTTTGCATGGCATATACTCGATGACATATTTTTCATTAATTCGGCAAGCAGTATTTTGTTTGTTATTATAATAAAAGTCATTATATAATATAATTACAGAATTGAGCTGAAATTGACTGAATGTATAATCTACTCAATATAGGTATGTATGAAATACAGTCTCCTTTCATTTGTAAATTTCTAATTTTGCTCTCTATCTGAATTATTCAAGTTATCCATATAAATCGCTGTATTATGATGGAAATAAAATACAATCGATGGCTGCTAATCAACAAGCAGCAATCTGAAGAGACAACCAGAGACATCCAAAGACGCAAAGGAATGTTCCGGGTTGGATTAATGGAATCCGAAGAATTTATAGAACATCACTGCACGCACTTGAGAATCCGTTCATCTATGAATTAAGGTTGATGCAATGCATGAGAGTCGGTGTTTCACACCTTGGTTCACCTTAGTAACAATTGTTATACATAATATCACAAGTAGATAAAGCTCACATTGACAAAGGAATATTAGTGGAATCATCTCTATTCTAAACTCATTACTGAATTGATTTGAAAGATTCAAATGTAACAAAGTGAACGATAGCCTTATATTCTTTTGATCCGCAAGTAAACTCTGGATTAGAGTCTACCTCTGGTTTAATTGTCGAACAGTCCAAAAATATTTGATCTCCAGCAGTTAGCAAAGAGTTAATGGAGTTCAAAGTTACCTTGCTTCTATGCAATCTATCCTCAGAGATCATAAATCATCATTGTTTCATCATGACTCAATCAAATTGGATTAAAAATTGAATGACTATTTCAGAATTTCAAGATAGATTCTTCACGACCAAACTGAAATGGATTATCGGTATTCCAATCCATCTGAATTACGAGTTGTGTTAGTCCTAGGCTTAGTTTTGTATGAACAATTTAATGGGAAAGATATTATATTATATTGTAATTTCAGCAAGTATACATCCGTTATTTATTGCGACATGAAAGTGGTATTACATTTCAATTAATATTGCTACATTACTTGAATAATATTGTTGTAATTATGAGAATAGTGCAGTACCATTTGTAATTATTATTCATACCACTATTACAGTAGTACACACCAAATTACTTTCGAAATAACTGGGAAGTAAGTATCATAAGCTCCACAATACCAACAATATTATGTTAAACAAGCTGAAACCTGAGGTAGATATATTACTGTTCTTTGCAACTATCCACAAGAATTCGACAATATACATATTTTTATATATGTGTAATCAGGAAAGTGATAGTCTAATGCCAGATAAAGGCCATTAGATGGTCATGTACGTGGAAGATCTGTCATTATGACAGAACAATTACTTTCGATTATAATATAGAGAGTAACCACAAAGTGTTATAATCTGTGAGCATCCACAGATATAATAGACAAATACATACTGATTTATTATCCGTTTCCAGTCTTTGGATCTCATGCTTTCCCAAAAATTTTCCATTGGTGAAATATAAAGTCAGTAGTTGGATTGGAAAATGTGCTGTTAGTTTGCATTAATTTTGTGTAAATGTAAGTAGTGGAGGTACAAGGTTTTAGGCAATTCATATATTTTCTTTCCTAATTTGACAGTTTCGGCTACACCTTGATCATCTTCAAGGACGGATGAGCAATGAGCAGAACAAGTTTTCATATTATTGTCTTTTGCCACAACAAACTGCTAAGGAAGTTGTTAACTTATATGTATATTTAAAATATATACAACGTCTATCCGCTCGTTTTTTCACACGTTATCTTTTTCTTTAACTGTTTTCTGTTATCAGTAATTTGCATTTATCAACTACTACATTAAATTTGTGATATCGAAATATACCGTTTTACACGCGCTTCATCGAGGCTCTTTTAAATCCCCATCATTTGTCGAAATTAGTACAGTAGTTTAGTCGCAATGAAAGAGCATCCATTTATACATGCAAACATACAGGAGGTCATAATTAGGGATAAACACAGGGATTTGACATGTAGAACTATCTTCATGCAATTTCTCACTTTCCTGTTCATTTCACGGAGAAAACTATTGACTGTCAAATCTTGCAGAGTTTGAGGATGCATTCAAAACTATTTTCACATGTTGTATTACGTTAATATGGAATTGAATTCAAACTTTATATTGGATTGTAACAATCCAGTACATAATACACATTATTTTATTTAGTTAAGGGTTTCCTCATGACATCAGAATCATTACCATCCATCAAATTGTGGATCTAACATCAAATAAAGTGAATTTTATCAACTCTAGAAATAAATTACTCTGTCTTTCATAAAACCGGGCATAAAAAAAGCAATTTTGTATGCCCTATCGTGATTTTGACTATTTTTGGCTTGATGTCGTACGTATGTTCGTTCGTTCGTGCGTTCGTTCATAACTCGCAAATCTCAAAACTGGTCTGAAGTATAATGTTGGAATTTTGTATTTAAGAATGGTACAGGATCCACTTGTGCACCTCGCATTATGGCTCCGATCGTTTGTACCGGAAGTGCACTTTACTTAGAACTTTTTTCGAATTTTTTAAATAAATCCAGAATGATCAACCGTAGGATGTTTAAATTCAGTATTTGAACTTGATGTTGTATCAAAATGGTTATCTGCTATTTTTGTTTGAATTGACCAAGCCAGAAGTGCACTTTACTTGAAACTTTTTTTTAATTTCTTGCATAAATCTAGAATGATCAGCCATAGTATATTGAAATTCAGTGTTTGAACTTGTTTTAGCATCAAAATAGTTATCTACTATTTTTGTATCAATCGGCTGAGCCGGAAGTGCAATTTATTTGTATAACAGACATTCAGAATTTGACGTATAAAACCATCAGTTTAATTGGAATGACAAGGTAGGCAATGATAATCTGTTATCAATTTTTTGATTCTGTTTGACATTTTACATGTTAAAATATTATTAGAATTATATCAATAGGATATATCCATGAATTCATTTTATATCTTAAATTCACTGATTACATGTTTGAAAGTGCTGTAATCAAGCTTAAAAAAATATTTAAAATTGAGAATGATTTTGAGCTGTTTAAACGTCGCCATTTTCGCGCGCTCTATTGATGACGTCAAATAATATGTCCAGTGACATTGCAGTCCATTGTTTACTACAGTTGTTTTCGTTCTTAGCTTATTTTAGTATTAAAAAAGCTCAAAAGTTAATTTATAAGTATCGCATTGTGCCTGGATGCAAAATACTATCAGAAATGTACCTGGTAAAGTCTTTTTCCCAATCCAGACAGGTTTTAAAATACGTAAGAAATGATGTAAGGTTATCAGAAGAGATGAAGTATCATAATAAATTTGATAGATCATGAATAACATTATATGTGATTTGTTTTAGCAATGAAATACAGTGTATGTATGCGGCTTCGTTTAACATTTGCTCGTTTTAAAATGATCAAAAATTATAGGTCATATTTACTGTTCATCATATTGCGGATTGTATTTATTAATATAGCGTTCATAATGTGTTATCATTAGGTAATTACTTTGCAGTGTTTACTCTTTTTACTTAAGCGGACGTAAAATTTTGATTTGAAAGAAAATAAGACGACATCATGAATGAATCTATTTTTGATAGATTATCCGATTGTGCTTTTACAAAACCACTTTGTCTAAAATGATTTATAATCTCACTAGGATGCTGAAATTACACTTAAACAATAAATGAATTCACAACACACACATTATTACTATGTTTTCTAATCAAAAGCCTGCAATGCCATACAAATATAAGCAGTGAGCATTTGTTGGCATAGTATTTGACGTCACACTTCGTTTCAACCAATGGTGTTGTGTTTTAGAACTTTGGATTGCCCGCGCTCAGTTTGCATTCTTTTCCATTGATTTTAGGCAATTAAAAAAATATTAAATACCAAAATGATGGTTAAGTACAAAAGTCCGGCCAATATAAATTCGGAAAAAAAAAATTGAACCAAATTTAAATTTCATGCTTATTCCCTATTATAAATTTGTGTATATATCAAATGATATACAAGTAAGTCACGTGATGTTCACGTCAGATTTTTATATTTCTATTTTTGTTGGAAAATTCAAGCCTACTGATATGTATGCTTAATTTTGTCTATTTTTACTTACTTATATTAGGTACAAGAAAGTATTATGAGATCGACCGAATTCACCTATCGAGATTTTGATGGAAATATCCGTTTTGAGCATCCCTGGATCCATTTTGACTATTTTTGGCTTGATGTCGGTACGTATGTTCGTGCGTGCGTGCGTGCGTGCGTAACTCGCAAATCTCAAAACTGGTTGAACGTATGATGTTGAAATTTTGTATTTAGGACTGGTATAGGATCTAGTAGTGTACCTTGTATTTTGGTTCCAATCGTCTGTACCAGAAGTGCACTTTACTTGAAACTTTTTTGGAATTTTTTTGCATAAATATAGAATGATCCTCCACAGCATATTGAAATTTTGTATAAAACACTTCTATAACATCTTATTGTACATCTTGCATCATGACTGCGATCGGCTAAACTGGAAGTGCACTTTACTTGGAACATTTTTTTCAATTTCCCGCATAAATCCAGAATGATCAGCAATAGGATACTGGAATTTAGCATTTGAAATTTTTGTAGCATCTTAATGGTCATCTTCTATTTTTGTCACAATCGGTTGAGCCGAAAGTGCACTTTATATGACAGACTTTTTGAATTTTCCGCATAAATTTTGAACAATCAGTTGTAGAATATTCAAATTTTGTATTAGACACTTTCATAATATCTAGTTGTACACCTTGCACTATGATTTCTATCGACTAAACCGGAAGAGCACTTTATTCGTAACATTTTTTGAATTTTCCGCATAAATCCAAAACGATTGAACGTAGATTGTTAGATTCCAGTATTTAGGACGATTATACCGTCTAGATGCTCATATCCTATTTTTATTGGGATCCACCAAGCTGGAAGTGCACTTTACTTGACAGTCGCTTGGAATTTTTTGCATAAATTTGAAACGATCAGGTGTAGAATATTGAAATTTGGTATCTCAGTCTGCTGTAGCATCTAAATGATTGCCTACTATTTTCATAACAATAGACTGAACCGGAAGTGCACTTCAGTAGGAATTTATTTTTCAATTTTGCGCATAAATTTAGATTTGTTGATAGTCGTAAAATTTTGGGAATCTGTATTTAGGAATGTTGTAGTATAAGAATAGTGGCCTACTGTTTCCATAGCAACCGACTTGGCTGAAAGCGCATTTTACTTGACAGGTTCTTAGAATCTCTTTGGTAAATCCAAAACGCTTAACTGTGGAACGATGAGATTTTGTGTTTGATTATATATATCTAATGAATAATGATATATATGATCCAACACAAAATCACATCGTATTATATATATCCAATGATGTACAACTAATTCACGTGATGTTCACGTCAGATTTTTTTTTCTGTAATCTTTCCAGTATCCTAAATATAATCACTCAGTAATCGAAACCGGTTACTAAATAAATCAGAAAACAGTGTAATTAGGAGCTTTCTGGTTTTTTATTGAAAAACACTTACCAGTTCTGAGTTTGAACTCAATCGAATAAACGATACGTCAACGAACAGATGTACTGTGAGTACTAGCATTCGGATAATTTATAGAGGGGCATAACTTCATTGTATCACGAGTCATGAACGAAGTTACGGATTATGAATTGTTTTATTGTTAAATGAAAAAAGAACATGTAACTAAATAATTTCAGTGCATGTCATAAAATGAGGTGGAATTGAGTTGATTTTGAAGTGATTCTTCCATTATGATATCATATGCTAATAAATAGTTTGCGTAATTCATAATTGTTTTCATATAATCTGAAATTGAAACTATATGACAATGTTACTAGTATATTTTTGAATACAAGACGTACATGCCTCACCTGTATTTTCAAATAATTTTTGATCGAAGATCAACAAATATATTTGCTAGGATATTTCAAGTATTGCAGTGGATTACTAATTCAATACCACATAGAACGAAGAAACTCCATAGACATTACGTCTGTATTAGTTTGTTGTTGGTGAAATATCTTATGAGCTTTAATACAAATATAAAATGGAAAAAACCCCTCAGCTGTTTGTTGTTAATTCTGCTGAAACAACAGCGCGCGGTCAGTGTGCTGTTATATTGTATTCAATTATGAGCACTTTATTACAAAGTTCAATAATAATATGTGGTAATGGTTGAGTACGTATGAATGATTTTGTTGAAATTTTGAAATTTTGTATTCAAAATAATCAATCTCGTAACGCTTCTGGTTTCGAAATTATGGTTGAAAACATCATTGTAAAAAAGTTGTGTGCGGTGATGCACGACAAGGAAGAGGAAGTAGATGAACTTGTTGATATTATTAACATTGCTTTGATCATGATTATATGAACACTTGCTCATGAAAACATCCGTAACAAGACAGCTATCGAGTTCATGAATAGTCGATTATAATAATAATTTTTCTACGGCTGTGCGTAAAGTACCTACTAGTATAAAGCACACAATGTTTATAAACTAATTAGTGAAATGAAATTCTAACAGGAGCACTAAGGGTCAGTTTCATTAACGCCAGTTTAATTTATCCGGAAGCTATATCATGCGAGAACTATTGTGGACAACTACAATATCAACTTAAAATAAGCTCCAGATAAAGTTAACTGATGTTGTGAAACCGAAACTTGATTATGCTCAATTGATTGTAGATCATCTCTCTGCGCTTATAGATCTAGGAGACATCTCTGAATATTATCGAATTGTGCTGTACACGCCTGTAGGGCTAGACTTGGACCCGGAGCAACCGAGAATATGGCTGATCCGAAATCCAGTTTTATTTTAACACTATTGCGCGTAGCAGCATCACAAGCAGCTGAGCGCATACATGACCTTGAAACATCAGGACTGCAATGGAGCTCTTTTTCTGTTTGAAATTATGATAGGTAGTAGGTAGTATGTTATTTGGAATTACCCGCTCTTTTTAGTTTCGGCCGGTTTCGGTCAAGCTCTCAGCCACAACTGATCCTTAGACTGGATGATAATTTTCTAGTATCATAAACATAGTTCACTTATATGCACTTTAAGTAGGACGCAGTTTTTTCTCCGATACTTCGCAGCTCCAGGACATTTCTTTCAGGTGCCAATATGCGCCTATATAAAAATCGTACATACCACTTAGTTTATACACTAGCGTTTCGACCTGCTTCGCAGGTCTAAGCGCTAGGCTTCGCAGCTCCATATGTGAACCGCCTCCGGCAAAAATAGTTTCTTAATAAGATTAGTCCCAATCATAATTTCAGCGTACAGAATTCTCCTGCTTCATATTATATTCCCGCATTTTTCCCTATTCGTGATTTCACTCTTTTTCATAGACAATTCTCAATGTTATTTCATGTATTGATTTCTATTCCTCAACGAATTACAGAGACTCTAGGCGTCGCAGCTCCATATATGTACCGCCTCTCTGACAAGAATTCTTCTTTGACAAAATCAATCTCGGATGTGAATTGAGCCCACGTAATTCCCCTGCTTCATATTATATTACCACACTTTTCTCTGCCCGTGATTACATTGATTGACAGTTTCCAATCATATTCAGGTATAAATCCTTAAGAAAATCATCGATTTCATTTCCTTCAAGGATTAGCGACGAGATGGCGAGATTGTTTCTCTAGTAGAACTATATTTTCAAAAGAACCACTCTTGCCGCACAATTTCCAATATTATACACAAGTCTTGATACTAACCAGTGAGGGTATTCATTATTAAAGCAGCTTATCAGTTATTTGAACTACTACAGACGGCGTTACGATCGACAGAATAGGTGTGCGAGAGAAAAAGAAAATGTGCATCAGAAAGACAAGAAGCAGCGATTCGAATCATTCAAGTCTGGATTAAATATTCAATTCTACATCCCAAAATTTATTGATATATAGCACTCAATATCAATGACATTTAAAATATTGCCATCAAATAGCAATAGAATATCCAATATTTCATCATAATAATCTCCCTTGAACTATTATCATAAGTAGATTTATAATCATCAACTACAATATATTACAGCTCCTAACATCTTAAGGAACTGATAATAACTAAATACTTGAATAATAGTCAATCCCTTACCAACGGTAGTGAGATGCTAGTGTTAAGACCTGTATATAAGACTGTGATGCATGAATTTACATGCTCTATTTTTGCATCGAAAACTGCAAAAGTTTCACAAATTGCTAATACCGCTGTAAAAATATTTTACTTTATGTATTAAGATTGCAACAATGAGAGAGTTAGCGAGCATAATTTTTTTCTTATATATCCATGTTATTCCTTCTAATTCGCAGCATGTTTTGCCTGAAACTGCTAATAATTTTGAGAAATGTTCCAGGTAAATGTTGTGCCAATTCATTCAGGGATCAATCTAAGTTATTTTTTATTACTCATGCAGGATAAGTACTATTTTGCGCACGTTTTTTGGGCGGTAAATGGCTCTTTGACTTTTGAGTGCGCCAAGTATAATTTGAGTGAGACAAGTTTACTTGCAATAACTACAAAGTTGAATCAAAATTGATGCATGATGACTTCATTCAATTTTGAGTTTGTAAGATACTCAATGTATTGCAATGCTGTGGAAAGTAACTTTATTTTAAGGTATGCTCCACAGTTAACGGAATTCTACAGAAATAGATTATCCAAAGTCATTGATTCATAACGTTTTTAATACAAATTTTAAATATACTCTACAACTGCGGATTTATTGCCTGCTATTGGAACATACTTCATACAAAGTAACTTCAAAATTTATCTCAATACCTGATATTTGTACACATATTTTGTTGATGAAATTGATTTACATGTACAAACATTTAAAATACATGTATTTTTGTTGAAAAAAATTTCTAACTCGTTTCAATTCATAGTACTAACCTCAAAATAATAATTTAGAATGAAAACCATGATAACATAGCTATCAGAGACCTCAGGTAGTAAGGGGCGCAACTATTTTCATGCGCATAATTTTTAACATTGAGTGCTCTCTCCCGGTACTCCCTGATTAAAATAATGGTGAAAATAATGGCTTGTTGATTATAACAAAGAAGTTGCTGTTGCAGTCTTGTTGATGAGATCGACAATAAATTGTTGAAAACTTGACAGACAACTTGGTCAATTTATTGGCCAATAAACTGTATCGTGTAATACAGGCATTACAAAATATCTCTATCCACTCTTTCTTACGCACGCGCCTGCGCACGCGCACCTGAGCGTCTACGTCACACCTAACAATGTTACCAACTGTTGGAATAGATTTCTGCGTTGATTGTTTCAATGACATTCATTAAAATCAGCTGATTACAACAGTAAATTTTTACTTGCAGCAACCCGTATCATCTACCAACATTCTCCGCGAGAACCTTTTCTTGAATAACTACGTTTAATCTGAGAATAAAGTATTGAATCCATCCATATCATATGTCTCCTACACTTCTTGAGAAATTAATTTTTTCCAATCCCATATATGATTTTTCTCATCAATAATTCTTATTCCGCTTTATCTTCGTTCAAGTCATCTACTATTTTATCGTATTTGTAGTTTGTAAATACAAAGATATATTATGTCGACGTTCAATAAAATTATTTAATTTGAGGCAAAGAATATCTAAAAAGCCATGAATCTTGTCATTATTTAACAATTTGACAGGCCTGTATGTAAATAGATGAACTAATTTGGTCCTAAAATTTTGTTCGTATGTCTATTCTTAAAAGGGCCTTATCTAAGGGTTATTGAAATTTAGTCCTAAGATGTACCACTAATAGCAGTGATGCACGTTTCTACTTAAGTTTAAGATCTCATGGTCCTTGCAATATATATGTCTATGTCTGATTTACTCATTTGAAACGTAAAGAGAGCACCTTACAAATTTTTGAATGAAATAATTCGTACAACGCTATTATTGAAGACTTCTTCAAGAAGTGTATCATTTGAAAAAAACATTATTCAGGTACTTATCTTCTGTAGTCCATATAGGCTATGTTTGTTGTGAACAACCTGTATACAATAATGAACTCATGATTCCAACAATCACACTATAGTCTCTAGTGCATACATCAGAATTGCCTATATTACGTATTAAAACATTAGCTCATGAAATGAATCAACATTAGAGCCTGGACTATTAGATGTCAAAAACTACAGATCAAAGTTTTAAAACCACTGAGATCTGCTACTTTCCCCAATGCACTTAATATGTCAGAGTCATCAAGAAAATATTTCATATCCAATTTTGTATACCAAGTGATTAGGAACATCTACACTAAATAAGAAATTAGTGACTTTTAATATTATTATAAAATGATATGTATTATACAGAATATTAACGTACAGTTTATTTTAGTTATATGTTATAATTTACATTTTTCAAAAAATAAATGATGACAATCGATATTTTCATCATCGTTCTCACCCAAGCTTCGTGTGTTTCATCAGCTCAATGCAACTTCTAGTAGAATTACTCTCTACATAACCTCAAATACGAAGTTATCGGAAATATTCATACTCAATAGATGTTCATTAAGTGATATATGATTTATATCTTCTAACAAGTACAAAATATTGATTGATGTCTCCATTTTCGTAATATAATAATCAGTTGATTATTGCTTGTTTCATTGTTGACTCAAGCAAAATGTTCGATTGGCTGGGTTTATCAAGTCTTCAACTCAAATTTATTCAACTGAAAGAGATGTGAGAATAGCATAAACTAAACTATCACTAAACAATATTGAAAATCTAAATAAATACTCGTGTATTGTTAAATATTTACCACATGTACCAGCTAAACTATATTTGACATGTTTCAAACTTCATTCAATCTTCAGTACCTATTTCATCCACAACAGAGAAACATCATGAATCAAAATTTCCCTTGATTATAAGAATCGATTTCTTCATAACAATTATATGTTGAAATCATTCTATAACTTAGCAAACAACTTATCCATTTTGCGATCAGGCATATTCTGCGTTGAAAATGCATGAATATCGTGACATATTACTTTATTTCAAAAAATGTTTGAGCATAGCTTGAAAAATATTACATAAAATTGTCATTTTGTTAATATTATTCAATTAAAATACTTACTTTCTATTTATTAGATGTGTACATTGTTGAAAACTGGAATTGGAATTTTGTGTAAAAGCGAGTACGCATGTACATTCTTCGCTTGGGAAATAAGTTGGCAATACTGAATTCATTGAAATGTCAAAAAAATAATAATTTTAATATTCAAGCATAATATTAGCTCAAAATGTATCACAAGTGATTTGCTTATGTTTGTTATAGATGTATCAATACATTAATTTGTGAAAATCTTTCTCATTCTGCAATATTCAATGAAATAATATTGAAACCTAAACGTCAAAGCTGACAGATGTCATCGATGTTCAACAATTATTTGTACATGGCTACTATTTTTACGTAAAAGCGAGTACGCATGTACATTCTTCGCTCGGGAAATAAGTTGGCAATACTGAATTTATTGAAATGTCAAAAAAATTGTAATTTTAATATTTAAGCATAATATTAGCTCAAAATGTATCACAAGTGATTTGCTCATGTTTGTTATAGATGTATTAATACATAACTTTGTGAAAATCTTTCTCATTCTGCGATATTCAATGAAATAATATTGAAACCTAAACGTCAAAGCTGACAGATGTCGTCGATGTTCAACAATTATTTGTACATGCCTACTATGTCCAGGAGGAATTTTTGACGGTTTTTGATTTTTTACTCGAAACCTATAAGACTGAAAAAATTGAGACCCCCAAAAGGCACTGCTCGTTAAGAATATCAAATTTATAAAAAAAAAATCATGTTAATCAGAGTTCTCGTTTAGGCTGTAGCCGTGGTTAACTGAAAGTGTACCTTATGCCTTTTAGTATATAAGACTAGCGTTTCGACCTGCTTCGCAGGTCTAAGCGCTAGGCTTCGCAGCTCCATATGTGAACCGCCTCCGGCAAAAATAATTTTTCTATAAGATTAGTCCCAATCATAATTTCAGCGTACCGAATTCTCCTACTCCATATTATATTTCTGCATTTTTCCCTATTCGTGATTTCACTCTTTTTTATAGACAATTCTCAATGTTATTTCATGTATTTATCTGAAGAAAAATTATTGATTCCAACTTCTTCACGAATTACAGAGACTCTAGGCTTCGCAGCTCCAAATATGTACCGCCTCTCTGACAAGAATTCTTCCTTGACAAGATCAATCTCGGATGTAAATTGAGCTCACGTAATTTCCCTGATTTATTTTATATTACTACACTTTTCTCTGCCCGTGATTCCATTGATTGACAGTTCCCAATCATATTTAGGTATAAATCCTTAAGAAAATCATCGATTTCATTCCCTTTAAGGATTAGCGACGAGATGGCAAGATTGTTTCTCTAGTAGAACTATCTTTTCAAAAGAACCACTCTTGCCGCACAATTTCCAATATTATACATAGGTCTTGATACTCACCAGTAAAATTATTCATTATTGAAGCAGCTTATCAGTTATTCAAACTACTACAGACGGCGTTACGATCGACAAAATAAGTGTGCGAGGAAGACAGAAAATGTGCATCAGAAACACAAGAAACAGCGATTCGAATAATTCAAGTCTGGATTGAATAATTGATTTTACATCCCAAAACTCATTGATATATAGCACTCAATATCAATAATATTCAAAATATTGCTGCTAGTGTCAAGTCCTATATATAAGACCGTGGTGCGTGAATTAACATGCTCTATTCTTGCATCAAAAACTGCAAAAGTTTTTCAAATTGCTAAATTGCTATCCCTGTAAAAATACTTCACTTCATGTATTGAATTTGCAACAATGTAAGAGTTGGCGAACATCATTTATTTCTTGTACATTCATGTTGTTCCTTCTAATTTGCAACATGTTTTGTCGAACTCATCGTCAACGCTACCATCGTCAAACCTTGGCTTGCGACGTCCAAATATGAGTATAAATAACTCTTATTTCACATTGATAATAATTATTTCCCTACTTTCAAAGAATTTATCGAATTTTATAATAAATGAAATAAAACCGCAAATTATTTTGGGAAATGTTCCAGGTGAATGTTGTGCAAATTCATGAAGGAATCAATCTAAGTTATTTTTTATCACTCATGCAGAATGCGTACTACTTTGTCGCACGCAAACCATTTATCGCTCGGAAAAATAAGTGCAAAATAGTACTAATCCTGCATTCGTGATAAAAAATAGTATCCTCAACTTGTGCAGTATTGTCAATTGCTCACTTCGCTCTGGTGGGCAATCAAAAACTTATCGCACTTGTTGCACAATATACTATCATATTCTTGGATAAGTACTACCGTTTATGAAGTAAACGCAAAGAACTCTAAAGTTCCATCAAAGAAGTTTTGGTACCACCGATCGAATATATATTATTCATGAATATGAACCTATTTTTTTGATAAAAAACTTGAATGTGAAATTTTAGTCGAAAATTTCTAGCCGTTCTCAAGTTATCGTGCTTTTAGAAATAAACAAACACAACGACTGACTTTCTTTTAGATTACGTGTTTTTGAGTTCAGTAGGGTCTGAAACGTAGAGATTCATTGAAAGCGTTAACTGTCCTCATACTTTTTTGTGAATGCATCACAGTGGTTGATTTTGATCTCAATTTTAAATGAAGTTGCATACCAATAGCGGAAAAAAATTGAGAGTAATTACAATAATACACATTTCTTCTCCATTGTCTTCTACACCTGATTTATAAGCCATTCAATAAGTTCATTTTCCTATCAATTTCGACCCTTGTAACAAAATCAGGATATACGATGTGACACAATGATCGAATTCAATAAGAAATTGCTCTTCCAGGTCTGAACAAAGAATAAGGGCGTTTTTTATCTTCAATGTAATTTTGAGAATTCAAACTTTTCTCGGGATGCTTATTTCCACACAAGCAAAAACGCTATGAACCTCACTTTCATATATTTGTGCGAAATTTTATTACAAAATGCAAATTCGCTCCAAATACATCTCCAAGGATATTTTAAATCCGAAGCGAATTTGTCCAAATCAATTGGAAGTTAAGACTCAATTAAATCAATATTAGTTGTTCGAAGTGCCTATTCAATCGAATACAATATTTAGGGATTGATCAAAATGATGAAATCGATGAATGAAGCAATGAAAATGCTGACTGCTGTTCTATCATCTAACTACTCGTCATCCGATTCCTTTATATTCAACAAAACATTCTTGTTCTTCACAATTACAATATATTTCAATAACAGATATTATGAACAAACAATAAAAGAACAATAATATCTGACTCTTGCAAAACATCTCTATCCACTCTATATTACGCATGCGCACCCAAGCGTCTACGTCACACCTAACAATGTTACCAACTGTTGGAACAGTGGTCTGTGTTGATTGTTTGAAATCAGCTGATTACAACAGTGAATTCTTACTTACAGTAACCCGTATAATCTACCAACATTTTCCGCCAAAACTCTTTCTAGAATAACTACTTTTAATCTATTTATATCATGTGTCTCTTACACTTTTTGAGAAATTTTCAATATTGTGAAATGATTGTAGTAGGTATACAGAATAGGTATATATGTACAGTTTATCTAAGTATTATTTTATTATTTAAATCGTTCACATCCAAACTTATCGTGTTTCATCAGCTCAATGCAGTTTTTAGGAAGATCATCTTTTACATAACCTCAAATACAAAGTTAATCGAAATATTCATTTTTTCATTGCAGAATATTCACCACATATACCAAACTATAGTTACTTGACATATTCTAAGTGGCATTTATTCTTCAGTACTTATTTTACAGGGAAACAATATTGTAAATTAGAGTATAAATCGTATCTTTAAAATAGTATAATCAAATGATGGATCATCGGAGGATGGATGAATTAGTATTGGTGAACTAAATTCATATCACTTGAGCAAACATTTCAAATTTTATCAATTCTTCTTCAGTGCCTACAAATAATTGAATTTTCTTCAACAATATCACTTTGGAATCGTATTCATCAAGCATTCTGCTATACCAGCTTTCAATAAGTCCTTGAGCATAACCTTGAAAATATTACATGACGTTACACTTAAATTACAGAAATAAATCTCTTGATTATAAGAATCGATTTCCTTATAACAATTACATGTTAAAATCATCTTGAGACTTAGGCGATCGCTTGTTTGAAAGGATTTATAGTTTACAAAATATGCCTGTTTCCTATATTGTGCTGAAAATACATGGGCATTGTGACATTATACTTCATTCCAAGAAATGTTTGAGCATAGCCTAAAAAATATAACATGAAATTGTCATTTTGTTAATATCATTCAATTAAGCTACTCACATTATATTTATAAGATGTGTACATTGTTGTAAACTGGAATTGAAATTTTGCGTGGAAGTGAGTACGCATGTACAGTCTCTGTGTGGGAAATAAGTTGGCAATACTGACATTTCATTGTAAACACTCACGTTCTTTATAATTGCAATATATTTCAATAACAGATATTATAAACAAATACTAAAAGAAGAATAATACCTGACTCTTACAAAAGATCTCTATCCACTCTATCTTACGCATGCGCACTTGAGTGTCTACGTCACAACAAACAATGTTACCAACTGTTGGAGCAACTTCACCTACTCGCTTCATCAGCGCGAGCACTGAACAAGCTTCAGATTCTTCTGTATAAATAATTAATAATAAGATCTAGTTGAATAAATTGATGTTATGCGTACATAATTTCATCAAGTACTTAATATGATCACTAAACATAACACATTCGAATAATTTCCGTATTATCTGCAGTAGTTTATATTTGGAGTAGGGATAACTGATCCGTGAACGAATGAACAAGAGCATAGTGAACCAGATCAGTTAGATCAGTACTCCGTGAACGAAAGAATACAGCTTTAATATGTCAGAATTGAAGGTAGAATCATCAAGAAAATATTTCATGTCCAAATTTATATACCATGTGAATAGGAACATCCAAACTGGATAAGAAATGTGTCACTTCTAATAATGCCTGTTCTTTGTTTTGTGTTGTAAATGCATAAATATTGTGACACATTACTTTATTCCAAAAAATTTCTGAGCATAGCCTGAAAAATATCACATAAGATTGTCATTTTGTTAATATTATTCATTTAAACTACTTACCTTTTATTTGTGAGATGTGTACATTGTTGTACACTGGAATTGGAATTTTGCGTAAAAGCGAGTACGCATGTACATTCTTCCCTCAGGAAATAAGTTGGCAATACTGAATTTATTTAAACGTCATAAAAATAGTTATCTTATTATTTAAACATAATAGAAGCATAAAATGTATCAAGAATTATTCGCTCATGTTTGTAATTAATATGATAATACATAATATCCGTGGATAATATAGAAATTCTACAATATTTAATGTGATAATATTGAGATTCAAACGTCAAAACTGTCAGATGACATTGATGTTCAACAATTAAAAATTCCTGGCAACTGGATCTGATTTTTTTAGTCCAATTTTCGTCGGTTTTTGATTTTTTGCACAAAATCTATAAGACGGAAAAAATTTAGACCCTCAAAAGGCACTCCTCCTCAAGAATACCAAATTTGTAAAAAAAAAATCATAATAATCCGAATTTTGGTTTAAGCTGTGGCTTAGGGCAAAGTTTTTCTGTAATCCAAACACTTGGCCTTTTAGTATATAAGATAGCGTTCCGACCTGCTTCGCAGGTCTAAGCGCTAGGCTTCGCAGCTCCATATGTGAACCGCCTCCGGCAAAAATAATTTTCATTGAATTCATTCCGGATCGCCATCCAATTCCTTTCTCACTGGCCCAAATATTTGTCGTAGTATTTTCCTCTCAAATTAGATAAGGTTAGTTCCGTGTTCTTCTCAAAGCAAAATAGCATTTATTACTTAGGTGGATTCTTCGTTTAATTTCTTGGCTTTGGTCGTTTCTTGAGTTTATATTCACTCCCACATACTCCTACTATCCCAATACGACATTCTTCAATATCAATATCTCGTGTCATTGTTCTACGGTGTCTCGTTATCTCCATTATTTTAGTTTTGTCAGTATTTATCACAAGACCTAGCTTCACTGCCGTTTGTTTGAAGTCTGCGGTGGCTTCTATGAGGTTTTATAGGCTTATATATATAGAGATATAATTTCATTACAATCATTCCATTCATTGAATTTATTTCAGAACGCATTGGATTGTCTTCATATCTCGGCCATTAAGAGGGCTCAAATTTTAGTCTTATAAGAGTCTTTATTAAGAATCAGCTGATGATCTGTGGTTCAGATGAATTATAAAAATATCGAATTATCATAAATTCATTATTAATCCAATGAAATATTGTGCAAAGAGAACGAATAATTGTATATGACAAATGAAATAGTATAGTCCGATACAAGTGCGGAATGATAGATCCCCAAGAGTGACGAATGTCATTTCTTCTACAGTCATAGGTGTCCGCAGAAATACCTATAATCAAAATATTTCTGAATTATGAGTATTCATATCTAAATATGAATACGCTGACTTTGTATTCTGGAGGTCGTGGAGTCGAGTCCCACCGACGTACAAAAAGTCAGTAAGAAATGACGCACAGCAATAATTGAAATAGTCCCAAGAAGCATATAATTATAGTGGTTGAGTTGAATCTTAAAATGAGAAGACATTGGGTTACATATAACTTTGTGTTTTCCAATTAATAATTACAAGTAGAATAGTTCTTCTACTTCTCATTGTTAATGAGAAAACACGCCTCCATGTGTAACTTCATCCTTACTCATTTTAAGTTTTGATTTAGCTGCAATAATTATATGCAATATTTGCATATTCCAATTGCTGTACGTCGTTTCTCGTTGTTTTATTCATCCATTTTTTCTGATGTATTATTCAACAATATATCAGTGATGTATCTTATTGCCTAAATTGTATTTATATAACTTCTAAGAAGGGCTCAAGTGAAGTCGAGAGTGGTAGAGTGGATTGAACAATAGAAATTTTCTATGATCGAAACCACAAGAAATGTTCCTCCATTTATTATGATATCCATGTTCCTGTAAAATTGGAATATTACGTATATCAAAATCAATGCAGCATGTGCTTTGGATTTTTCTGTGATTACCATGAATCCGGCACGTTGTATTTCAGATCATTTCCATACGGAATTTATCTTCAATAAAACATATGTAATGATGTTTGTTAATTTTCTACTTCTAGTCCATTCTTTCGTGAAGCATAAATATGTACTGTCAAATGTTTGGAATGTTTGCATTCGATAGATAAAAATCATGCTTCATTCAGTCATAAGTGTATCTGATTACACATATGTTCAGCAAGAACCACGTGAAGGTAGAAGCATCTCTCTTGCCGGGAGAGGATGGGAATCAAAGGATTTTTAGGTGAAGGAGACATATAGGAAAATTCAGTAATCTTACCATGTGATCAGTTCTTCTCATGTATATTCAATCTGTTCTTTTATATTCATCGTTCCTTTATACAATATATTCTGGATACATAAGGATTAGTTACCGAGGGCGATACCTCGCACTGTTCTAGAATGCTCTAGAAGTGATTCCAATCAAACGAATTTTTTTCGAAATAAAGTCATTTTCCGTTGAATCCTAGAGACATAGGGTTCAGTTTTCGAGGGCGATACCTCGCACCGTTCCAAAATGCCCTAGGATATGATTATACTAATGTTACATGCCTTATTTTCAATTTCTGTTGAGTATCTTTGTGAGTATTCCCAGATTGTAATTAAAATTGGTTGAGTTATTTCCGAAATCAAATATACATTTTATGTGACGAAACTTCACATGAGGCTTAGTTCTTAAGGATGATATCTTACACCGCTCCCAAATGTGTCAAGATATATGTTGGGTTCTTCTTGTGGGAGATATTCTTGTAGTATCTCAAAAATAGTGCTTTCAATTAGACGTATTTCTTCCAAAATTATTTGATGTTCCAAACGTTGATTCCAAGAAACATAAGGTTCAGTTTTCGAGGGCAATACCTCGCACCCTTCCAAAATGTCCTAGGATATGATGATATTCCTCGTAGTATCTCCAAAATAGTGACTCCAATCGGACGTATTCCTTGCAAAATGATTTGATGTTCCAAAAGTTGAGTCCCAAGGACATAAGGTTCAGTTTTCGAGGGCAATACCTCGCACCGTTCCAAAATGTCTCAGGATATGATAATTTTCCTCGTAGTAGTGACTCCAACTAAACCGTTCCAAAATGTCCTAGGATATGATGGCATTTATGTTTCCAGATGGCATTTATGTTTCTTTTCAAATATATTTCTCCCGAAATAACTCATTGTTTCAAGCATGAAGTCCCAGAGACATGAGGTTCAGTTTTCGAGGGCGATACCTCGCACCGTTCCACAATACCCTAGGATATGATGACATGTTTGATTTCTTTGTCTAAATTCGCTTGAGATATTTCTCTAAATATGTGTAAGAACCTAATAAAATCAGTTGCATTTCTCTAATAATTTATGTATTCCAATCGATGAATTCCAAGAAAAATAAGTTCAGATTAGAGTGATACCACATATCGTTCCCAAATAGTGTCTTCAATTGATGCATCTCTTCCGATTAATCATCCAATATCTCTTTAAATACTATATTTTTGGCAGTTCCCTCTCCAGTACCCTTGTTGATATCTATAGCAGCCAATTTTATTTTCAAATTCTCAAAAGATCTCACGCGAGACATTGCTACATAAAGCTGTCCATGTGTAAATACATGTTTTTCTAAATTTATTCCAACAAAATCAAAAGTTTGTCCTTGAGATTTATTGATCGTCAAAGAAAACGCCAATCGTATTGGAAATTGACGACGTTTCAAGATGTACGGTAGATTTGAATCAGTTGGTACAAGATCTATTCTTGGCAAAAAAATACGATCCCTCGCATTTTGACCTGTTACTATTTCTAAATCCAGGTAGTTTTTTTTCATATCTTTGACAATTAGACGAGTACCATTGCACAAGCCGCGTTTTGGATTCATATTCCGTAATAACATTACAATAGCTCCAATTTTTAGCGATAATTTGTGTGGTGGCATTCCTAGAGGAGTTTCCTTATTCAATACCTCTATGGGATAATCTAGTTTATTATTCTCCTCACAAATAGCTGTATCTGCGCTATAATAAATTTTGGTATCACCAACAATTTTATGTAGAACAAGTTCATTCAATTTCATTGTGTCTTCATTCTTTGGTGATAGAATTGCTCTGCTGACAAATTTGTATATATCATCTGGCATTATCAAGTCTTGTCCAAAAATTTCATCTTGAAGACTGTTATATACTATACATTTTTCCGGAATTTTTACAGTTTCATTCAAGCCATTTCCTACATCAAGAAGGTATCTGGAGAATTCTATTTCATTTTTATTAACCCGCATATTCCGTTTTAAAGAAAACTTCTTGAATAGCGGCCATAGATGACTTCGGAGCATGGAAATCTCAATAATTGCTGTCCTATGATTGGTGTACTTTACAATAGGTAGACACTGTCTAAAATCTCCTCCTAGTACTAGAACTTTACCACCAAATGGTATAGTATTATTCATCAAATCTTGCAAAATCATATCTATTGCCTTCAGTGCATGACATGGAGCCATGGTCACTTCATCCCAAAGAATTAATGATGTGCTGCGGATGAACCTGCCAATATTCGAATTAGCTTTAATTTTGCAGACGCTTGTCTCGTTTATGGGTACTGGTAACTTGAAAATCGAGTGTACAGTCTGCCCTCCTTTCAATAATGTTGCAGCAATTCCGGTCCAAGCTACTGCAATAGTCTTTAGTCCGTTTCCTCGCAGAGTGCTGATGATTGTGTTGAATAAGAATGTTTTTCCTGTTCCTCCTGGGCCATCTACGAAACAATATCGTTCTACATTATGTTGATCGTTCACCGCACTCAAGATATATTCATATATCTCCTTCTGTTGTACATTGAACATCTCAATATTTCTATTGGCTTCACTTTGCTCCGCATTTCTATCGATAGTATCATCTATATCACTTGCATTATTATGCTCATCAGTTGGTTCTGGTAATCCAAAATCTCTCAAATGAAATTTATGTACCGATATAATTTGTTGGATATCCGCCAAACATCTATTTTCTGCTACCTGTTGATTGAATTTCTTCAAATAATCTTCCATTAAATAATCTTTGAATTTTTCCCACAATATAATTACATTGGTTGACGTATGAAAACAAATGAGGTAAGAGAATAGTTCTCGTAATTGTGCTGGGAATTTAACAAGAGCGGCTTCTCCAAGACAGTTTTCACATTCCAAGTCGTTTGCAAGTAGTCCTTTTGCTCGAGCCGCTTCCTGGAAAGTATTATATAGCTTTCCATCAACAGTACGCAAATCTTCAAAACATGTTGCTCCAGTTGCGTGAATTAGTATAAGTCTTAAGTGAAACCGTTCAATATCTTTTGGGCTTACTGAAATCATTCTACCAATTGGAGGTTTATTTCCCCTTATTCGTGCTCTCCAAGTATTATCCTTTGTGAATACATAATGCATTGGAATGTCCATATATCTATGTTCTCTGGCCTTTATATCATTCTGATTTAATTTGTACCATGCTGTCAAAGTTGTGTTCCTGTTGGCTGCACGTTCAACCGCACGTTTTTCTTGCCCTTCTTTGAATACAACAGCTTGTTGGTGCTCCAAATGCACCGCAAGTTCAAAAATAGTGTGCGAGAATCCGTGCAATGGATATTCTGACATCCTCCACATACATTCTGGTGGTGAAACGTATCTTGTGTCCTCATAACCTTTAATTTCATCCCAGTTGATATTTTTACTTTTGTCTTGCTGTCCTAGTTTGATGCTCGCACAGTCATGTCCTTTGCAGAGGTAATCACAAATATATTTAATACTTTTAACAGAAGAACAAATCTCTATATTAATATGTGTTATATATTTCTTACTCAAATATGGATTATAGGGTACAATCCATCTATTATTCACAATGTGCTTTATTGCTCCGTTTGGCCAGTAAATATACATGATCGAGTTATTATCTCGTCGTCTGTATAATGGATATCCATTCACATTTTCTATAGTCTCTTCTCGAAAATCTTTTGGATAGTTTTTGGAGCATTTATTGTCGCTCATACATGGTGAATTCTTATTGTGATTACCACAAGGCCCATGTATCATATGAGACTTGACAATTTGGTATAATTCCGGTTCATTATCTTCATCTGGAATTTCGGCACAAACTATTGAATCGATGTCATCTTTGTTACGTAGTTTGTCTTCTTCTGCTAAAGTTAATAGGAGATGCATATGCGGTAATCCTCGTTTCTGGAACTCAATAACATAAACATAAGCTACAACTCTACCAAAAATATTTTCATGCAGAAACTCATTGAGCATGCTCTTAATCTTTCCCTGGAATACCCGTGCAACCAAATCAGGTCTATCGGATGCAGTTTGTCCGTTACGTAGATTTTCTGTAATCTCACGCCATTTTGGATTACATGTCACTGTTATGAATAAATCAGGTTTACCATATTCTCTAACAATGGCCATTGCATTTTGATACATTTTTTGCATGAAACGACTTCCTCCTTGGAATGTTGATGGCAAAATGATCATTGTTCCTGGTTTTGCACCTTCTTGTGCTGCTAGATTATTAATATGGTCCATTAATCCAGTATATAATTCTACTCGGAAAGTAGGTTGATTCATTCTGATGTATGTCAGTCTTTCTGCCTCTATTTTAACGTACGCATCCACAACATATTGTTGTGTGAGTTTTCCCGCTTCCAAGCATGGATTAAACTCACCGCGATCTGACAATCTATTCATATAAAACTGTAGCAATGTTTGCCGTTTGATGCCGTCTTTTTGTTTCAATTTCATTTCCCAACCTGATTCACCTCGTGGAAATAATAATGGATAAACCATTGGGTCGCAATTTGCACTAAATTGATTAATTCTAATACTTTGCTTACCTCGTGGATGAATGCAAATATCACGATTCACTGGTGGCTCACCATCATTTGATGTGAAAACAATTGCTACCTCATTACTGGTAGGAATGTTATATCTACGTTTATCCTTATTCCTTTCGTTTATCAACCACAAGTTGATTTCTGGCATATTTTGATTTGTCTGCCTAGATTTTGCTATCTCTAAATTTTCAATATCCTTCAACATATTGAAAGCGCTATAATAAGGATTTATGTCGCGAATGAGAGCATCTAGTTTTCTCATGATATCTGGGCTGCATTTTTTATTGCACTCATTATTCATTCGCTTTGATGTGGCTGCATTGGTGTCAATGATGTAAAGTTGAGCATAAGTTTCGATGCAACCATCTTTTGGATATAGACAAGTTGTATTATGATAAATTTGTCCGTGTATGCGGAATGTGAAAGGTCCTTTGCCAGGTGGAATAGCTAAGCGTGCTCCCATGGACGCAAAAGCAAGCGCACTATTATATTGTCTGATATTTTGTTTGAAATTTCTACTGTCTGGTGTATTCTCGGTCATCAATTCTTTCAAGTATTCTGGATAATTAATCCATGTCACTGCATCCAATTTGCCTTTACGACAACAATGGGTAAATTTTTTATCCACTGGCATTTCGCAATTAAAATTTTTTGAGTGGCAAAACTCACATATTCTGTCCATATTTCCAAGACTATGTGGTTCTATATCTTTTCCCAGACCTTGTTTCGCTGATTTAGTATTATGTATTGTTCTTTGAACCTTTTTGTCCTTCTCCATTTCTCTCTTATTTCGCATATAATCATTCGATTGACTCAAGCGTTTTATCATCTCCTCCTCAGTTTCTATGCTTATTCTCTTTTGTTTGTAGTCACTTGATTGTTTCAGACGTTTTAATTTCTTCATCTCTGTTTCCTTCGATTTCCTTTTAAGATAACTTTGACTCCATTGTTCTTGACCATAATATGAAGGAAATTGTGATATACGACCAGTTCTGAATATTTCCAACAAATGTGATCTGAGTTTGCTAACATCATATATCTCCCGTTCAGGATTTCGATTGCAAAGTATGCTTGTGCAAAAAGCTATTGCAAATATTCCACAATCATATGCATTTGTTTGATGCTGAACTTTTCTCATTTGAATGGGTGGTCTGAAAGGAAAAAGGCGATCTAAATATGTTTTTGCATCGGCGTGTGCGCACTTGGAGCTCAGACTGTCGTATAAATTGATGATTATTCCATCATAATAGGTAGCAATCCAATGGCCAACACCATGAGGACCAAAATTACGTAGAAATAATATCTGAATATGCTTTGTTCCTTGAAGGATAGGTACGATGCGATCGGGAGTATATATATACGCAGCGCACTGTGGTCTTAACTCAAAGTTTGACCGTACCAAGGAGAAAAAATAATCCATGTGTATGTCTTCTAGGTAGCTTTGTGGATTGAGTATTATGCTGAAATCAGTGTCTGTGATATTATATTGTATCCCATTTTGTCCTGCGATCATTATATTTTGTTCACTTGGATCAATGTTGTAAGTCTTAGAATCTTGCTCTTCTAAATTGATATTATTAGTCTTGGAAATTATTTCCTCTAATCTATTATTTTTTAATTCTTTCTTTCTCTTTTCATATTTTTGGCGTCTTCTTGTGCGCTCAATGCGGCTTTTTGAAGGCATCTTCACAAACTTAAAGTTAAATCTACTGTATAAATTGAGAATGAGTAATAATATACACAAAGATTGAGAATACACAATTATATATAAATACTTACTTATTTTGAATAGATGTAATATACTTTTTTATTACTTACAACGGATACAACGAAGGTCCAAAGTCAGTGAAGGCAATTAGGAAGACCTATCGCCGCCACATAATAAATGCTTATAGTAACAAATATCTAAAAGAAAATAAATATGTTAGGAATTTTATATAAATTGTGACATTTGTTCAATGGAGTACTTCTACAATTCTTTGGATTATAGTCTATAAAATTAGGCAGAGGAGGCACGTCATCAAAATTTATAACCAGATAATGACGTCACGTAATTACTACGTTTATATGCTATACCAATTTAATCTTTAAAAATATAATGTTGGTTGCATATTTGCAAAAACGTGCGAAGCTAATTTATTTGATCTAGTAAATTGATTTATTGGATAATAATATTATACAGAGTGATCAAAAATGATTGACTGTACCACCTTGTTCTCATTTTTTTTTGCCGTCTGTTTAGTGAGCTACAAGTGACAGATGACAGTTCCTCTGAAAACATTATCCTAACCTTATAATTTGGTAGAATGATAATAAATTTTCAATAATCATTCTATAATACAGCTATTCACTTACTTTTTTATTTCCTAAATCTGATTGTGGATAAATCCATCATAGAATATGCAAAAGTGAGATTTCATAAGGAATTTATGTGATTTTGTTCAGATTTATAGGTCTCTAGATTATCAAAACAATGCACTGACTATAATGTTTGAAAATAATGTGCTTTATTGATATTCAAGGTTAAATTAAATTAAAAATATTCTATAGAATAATGTAGGTAGGGGAAGTCGTCAAATTGGATCCGTAATTTCGGAATAAGGATTGACTCTGAGGATTGGGACGTATGAGGATTGGTTGCGAAATGAGTTTCTGTTAATCAGTCATTATTATTGCCAGTAAGTTCTTCTTCACTGTTGTTTGTAGTTTTTGCTACAGCGCCCTTTTTATCGTAATGAGTTTATAAACTCTGGGATCCAAGTCTTGATTAACTTGGGCTTGGCTATACTGTACTGAGGAGTCCTAATAAGGACGAAACATATGTCTACAGTTGCATCCCCGATCTAAGATGATGGTTGCTTCAGCCCCGACTCTTAGATTTGAATTTTCTATGGAAAACAATTCTTTTTTAGAAATATTCATTTTTTGAATGTTCCATAGCACAGCACTTCACATATTTCACAGTTTTTGTGTGGAATTTTCATTTATGTGATTTCTTCTTTATCTTCTTCACTGCTCTCTTCTTCGTCGCTGTCATCTGAATCATTGACATGGATTACTAACGGTTGAACATCATCTTGTTCCAGAAGTATTTCACGGTCGTACCATTTTTTAATTTCTTCCACAGTGTGGTTCACCGTTTTTTCCCATACCGTAGATGTCACTGCATTAAGCGCTTCTGTCCACATGTCTAAAGTTTGGTTGTCACCATAACCATCACGACCAATATTTTTGCTGTAGTAACTTTTACAGATTCCCCAAATATTTTCGATGGAATTGAAAATGCGATGGTAGGGCGGAAAACGTAGGACCTGGTGTCCATTTTCCAGTGCATATTCGTCAATAACGTACTTCTCAGAAATTTTATGTCTGCAATGCGCAATAGAAAATGTAAATTTTATATTATTATAATTTCATATTTGCAACTTACTCTGCAGCAAGATCAAGAAGTTGTCTTTTGAATATACACTGACTGGAATCTACATTATGATCCGCAAGCCATGTTTGTATTTGGGCCTTGGTCCAATTTCCCTTGGGTTATTTTCTTCTACTTTGCTATGGTAGGCGGCATTGTCCATGATAATTATTGATGGTTCATTCAAATTAGGGATCAATTGTTCCTTGAACCATTTGAAGAAGTTATCATGATTCATCTCTCCATGGTAGTCATCTGACTTTGTTTTGGAAGCAAAAATTAGGGCTGCATTGGGAATCCAACCATCCTCAGAACCCGCATGAAGAATGATATACCTATATACAAATATCAAAAATCAATCAATCTCATGATTATAATGATGAGATGCTGAATTGAAATCAATAACCGATTAAAAAGAATCAACGATTAATTCAATAGTCAAAAATTATTTGAAGAGCAGAATATGGAAATAACAATCAGGTGAATTTACCATTTATTTTGTATTATTTGTATTATTTTATATTAATTTGCAATATTTTCAAAACTAACCTTTTTCCATCTGACGTTGTTTTTCGCTTCACGCTCCTTATGTTCGCGTCTTGCCAACTTCGGGAAGCAGATCCTTTCTGGAAAATCAAAGTCTCGTCCAAGAAAAAAAACTTATTTGGAATTGTTTCTATATAATTTTTCATAAAATTGGACAGGAAATGTATTCTTTTTGAAACAATATGTGGTAGCTCGTATATGGCCCGTCTATTGTCATCTTGCTTGCAAGAAAAACCTATGTTGTGTAAAACCTTCACTAAACTTTGAATCGAACCGTGGAAAATGTTTCGAGAACGTAGAATCTGTTGTAAAGTTATGCAAGTCACGTGTGATTCTGGAAATAAATCATGTTTGTGATAATTTCAATCATTATAAGAGGTGATTATTATTATTAAACTCACTGTTTGTGTACATCTCATAAATGACGTTTCTTATTGCAGTTTCCCCAAATGAACCAACTGTAGTAACTGGTCTTTTTCTGCTTTTCTGCTCTTGGGCTTTTTTGGTGATGCCAACACTTCACTTCTCGAAACTTTTTCAGAAATTTTATGGACAATCTCTTTGGATATTTGTAGGCAATCAGCAACTCTCTAGAAATAGATACATGATATAATTTCAATAACAAAGATTGAAAACTATAAACATACCTCACGAACAGCTTTTAATGGAAGCAATGGCCCACCATTCGCCAACTCTTTTTCAAAATATGAAATTACGTTTGCAATTAGCATTTGCGACTGCTTGGAAAATGCTTTAGGCATTATTACTGTTTTGTAAGACCACAAAACTTAAATTGAACACAATGGTTGAAGTGACAGTTCAGTTCACAGATAATGAATAAAATAAAAAAAATAAAAAAGCAAAACTCGAATAACAATCACTGTTTGCATTGAAAAATACAGATTTAATACGCAACAAGGCAACAGTAATGATATTCTAACCAAAAAGAACAAAGTAAACACGTTTGATCGCACTGAAATGTCGAAAACGAATGACAATGTAAACGTAGTCAAACTTCATAGTACCAACGTATGATAAAGAAATGAACAACAATTATTGTAGATGAATGAAATTTTGTTGAAAACATTGAATTTGAGTATAAAATAATTGTTAATTAAATTAAAATATACTTTTCTCTGTTTTTCCAAACATAAACATTACGTTGTCATTACGACAGGTTCTTTTTATTTTGTAATGTTTTGATGACGTGCCTCCTCTGCTTAATTTTATAAACTATACTTGAAAGTTATATATGGATAAGATTGAGGGCTAACACAATTTGGCGCATTTTGGTTTTTGAAACGAATTCCTAGCACAAAAATTGACTGAATTATGCCAGTAAAAAAATCTGACTTACTAGTAAATTATTGGATATATATATATATATATATATATATATATATATATATATATATATATATATATATATATATATATATATATATATATATATATATATATATATATATATATATATCATTGGATATGTTTAATCAAATACAAAATCTTATCGTTCCACAGTTAATCGTTTTGGATTCACCCAAGAGATTCTAAGAATCTGTCAAGAAAAATGCGCTTTCAGCCAAGTCGGTTGCCATGGTAACAGTAGGCCATTATTCTTATACTACAATATTCCTAAATACTGATTTCCAAAATTCTACGACTACCAACTGATCTGAATTTATGCGCAAGATTGAAAAATAGATTCCTACTGAAGGGCACTTCCGGTTCAGTCTATTGTAATGAAAATAGTAGGTAAGCCTTGAGATGCTACAGCAGACCATAATACCAAATTTCAATATTCTACAGCTGATCGTTTCGAATTTAGGCGAAAAATTCCATAAGACTGTCAAGTAAAGTGCACTTCCGGCTCAGTGGATCTCAATAAAAATAGGATCTAAGCGTCTAGAGGGTATAATCATCCTAAATACTGAATTCTAACAATCTTTGTTCAAACGTTCTGGATTTATGCGGAAAATTCAAAAAATGATCCAAATGAAGTGCTCTTTTGGTCTAATCGATAGCAATCATAATACAACAATATATTATAAAAGTGCCTAATACAAAATTTAAATATTTTACGACTGATTGTTTAGAATTTATGCGAAAGATTCAAAACGTCTGTTATATAAAGTGCACTTCCGGCTCATCTGATTGTTACAAAATTAAAAATGACCACTTAGATGGTAAAGCAATCTCAAATGCTAGATTCCAGTATCCTACGGCAGATCATTCTGGAAATTTAGCGAAAAATAAGAAAATAGTCTCAAGTAAAGTGCACTTCTGGTTCAGCCGATCGCAATCATAATGCAAGATGTACAATAAAATGTTATAGAAGTTCTTTTCACGAATTTCAATATGCTATGTATGACTAATCAATCTATGTTTATGCAAAAAATTCAAAAAAAAGTTTCGAATAAAGTGCACTCCTGGCTTAGCCGATTCTTACAGAAATAGCAGATAATCATTCTGATACAACATCAAGTTCAAATACTGAATTTCAACATCCTGATCATTCTGGATTTATTAGAAAAATTCGGAAAAAGTTTCATGTAAAGTGCACTTCCAGTACAGACGATTAGAACCATAATGCAAGGTGCACAACTAGACCCTATACTAGTCTTAAATACAAACTTTCAACATCATACGTTCAATCAGTTTTGAGATTTGCGAGTTACGCACGAACGCTCGTACGAACATACGTACCGACATCAAGCCAAAAATAGTCAAAATGGATTCAGAAATGCTTAAAACTGATATTCCCATTTAAATCTTGATAGGTGAATTTTGTCGGTTTCACTATACTTGTTACTTTCTACAAGTAAGTAAAAATGAGTCTTTCTTCCATATCGGAATAAAATAAAAATGATAGCCTCATAATATATTTTTTCAGAAAAATCATTCATCTTCATGATATATTTTTTCAGAAAAATCATTCACCTTCTCAATGAAATCACTCTCAAACTGTCTTATTTATTTACAGAAAAACAATACATTCGAAAAAAATAATTGATGGATTTTCGATAAGGAAGCAACAGTTCTAGAATATTTAGAGCAGGGGTCGGAAACCTTTTTCGGACGGCGGGCCATTTTCAAAATATTTTTTTTATGCGGGCCGCACATTCAAATGTTTATTTTGTTGTTGCTCATTTTTCAAGTTTTTTTTTTTAAACTGATTTTTAGAAGATAATTCACCTTTTTTTCTATTTCTCCAGCATTGCGTATGTGACAACAGCTTTGATATGTTATTTTACAGCATACCAACTACCACTTATAAGTGTTTTTCTATTTTCCGAATCGAAATCCCATAATGCATAATTTTTCTGGAAATGATCCACCCCTTTAATAAAATCTATTAATTTTTGCAAACGCATTTTTTTGGTATGAAATCGAGTATATTTCATTTCAAAACTATACAGTAACAGAGTTTATATCTTCATCTTCGAAATGCTTTTTGGTTTGATTGATTTGTCTAAATGAAGTTATCGCCGTTGCAATAAAAAAATTATTTTGAATTTTAGGGTTTTGCTCTTTTTGCAAAATGAGAAAACAGTGATAACTTCCATATTTCTCAACAGATTTAAAATAAATAGGAAACAATACAAAAGTAGAGATTCAGACGTTGTGTTCACGTAATTTTGAAATTCCTAATTCTCTTATTTATGTTTAGGGGAATTTTCATTTAAGACAGCACGAAAATTGTAGAGCATATATATTTGATGAGAATAATATAAATCTGCATGCATTGAAATCTACTATATTGGTTGCAGATATTAGCGATAATTCATGAGCAACTGACTAGATTTTATTTGATTATGCTCCTAATAATACGCTTATTATTATCAATTGCTTAAAAAATCTAAACTTGACTGCAAGAGTCGACTTTTTGTTGCATTTTGTTCATATATTTCATCAAATTTTGGCGCTATCATTCTATTATATTGGTATATGGAACAGTATGATTTTCTTAGTTATTTCAAATATATTGCTTCATCCTGACATACTCTCAAGGTCGATTTATAAATGACAGAGAATGATTTAGAATAGAACAGAATGAAATACAACACAAATATTTTGTTGATCTCATTTATAGATATCACAGAACACGAATAGAAAATGTTATTTGTTACTCTGTTGATGTACATAACCTTTCCAATAACCTATATGTAAGTTTCATGCTGCCATTCTATTATTAATATCCATATTTTGATTATTGAAACTTATCTTTGTAAAAAACGTAGTTATTGTTCTGAAATGAGTGAATGAATACACATTGTATTCCAAATCCAATTGTGTGTCGAGCATATCGGACTAGAATGAGTACGTAATAAACTTTGGTTGATTCCTTCTTTTATTCCGTTCTATTTTATTTCATGTTGTGAATCTATTAATGAGTACATGCGTTTCTTATGTTTCATATCTTTGTTTAATGCTCTGTTCTATTCTACATTTTGTGTCATCCACATTATCAGACTCCAGGAATAGAAGTAGACATAACCTAACAAATATTAGATTTTTGTATTAATAATCAATAAAATTATCTACTCACTTATTATGTGCGTATAACTCGATGAACTGGAATGAGAATCGCAAAATAGTAATCATGCACTGCAAATTCGCAAAACGTAAAGTGGAGGCATAAAGTTGCTGAACGATACATGAAATGTGTTAAGCAATATGAAGTTTGCTGCATGTACTTTCTGTTTGAAAAACAAGATGGCAGCACTCGTTTTGGCAAATATTACGTTTCGTCAAACAATATGGCACTTTTCATAACTAATTATGTGAATAACCATTTCTTACATCCCTAAAACAATAAGTATTGTAAAAGCTGTAGAATATTTGATAGAAAAAAATACGAATACAAACTACGGCTCACTCTTATGTCAGGAACTTAGTGACGTGCGCATGCGCGTACCTTGCACATGTATTGCTATAGTCAGTGGTCTTCAAACAAGGAGCATTCCACCTAAATACGTACAATTGTGTGACAATAATGAATTTTTTCTTATCCAATTTCATTTACCCAGTGAATAGGAATATCCATGATAAATATCGATTGATAACTTTTTTTATAGTATACAGAATATATACGTCTAATCCATTCGAGTATTATTTCATTATTTGAATCGTTCACACCCAAACTTATCGTGTTTCATCAGCTCAATGCAGTTTTCAGGAGAATTATCTTCTACATAACCCCAAATAAAAAGTTATTGAGAATATTTATTTTTTTATTGCAGAATATTCATCACATGTACCACAATATAGTTACTTGAGATATTCCAAGTGGCATTTAATGGATGAATCAGTGTTAGTGAATTAAATTCATATCACTCAAGCAGACGTTTCAAATCTTATTAATTCTTCTCCAGTGCCTACAAATAATTAAATTTACTCAAACAATATCACTACAAAACTTTAATTTTGTGATTAGATACATACTCAAGTAAACTGACTGAACTTCTTTTCAACCTGCAGCGCAAATTATGAATTCATTGTGTGCATGTTTCTAGAATATTTTCAAATGTGATATAAACTGTCTAGTGTATTAATAAATACACGCCCATGTTTCATTAATCTTCAATACTTTTCTCGGTGATTTATTCGATCCTACGGTATAAAATAACAAGTAAGTTGGATAATCATGAATACATACCAATGAATAACCTTATTCCGTTGATGTTCCTAAATGGTAATTTATGTCTGAGAAATATCTAAGAAAATTTGCCGCAAAAGCCAGAATACAGATAACTGCTATATATCATAGCTTTATTATTCAATTAAACTACTTACTTTCTAATGAAGGAAAAAACTTTTCAGAACTCATTTTATGAATAAATATGTTTTATTGGGTATAAGCTCTGTAATTTATTAGAAACACAACGTTTCAACAGCAAAGTGCTGCCTTTTTCAAGTGAAAAGAAATATAAATATTTTATTTATATTTCTTTTCACTTGAAAAAGGCAGCACTTTGCTGTTGAAACGTTGTGTTTCTAATAAATTACAGAGCTTATACCCAATAAAACATATTTATTTACTCACTTTCTATTTATGAGATGTGTACATTGTTGTGAACTGGCATTGACATTTTGCGTCAAAGCGAGTACGCATGTGCAGTTTCTGGTTAGAAAATAAGTTGGCAACACTGACATTCTATTGAATGTCAAAAAATTTATTCCAATTAAAATAAGCTTAATGAAAGCTTTGAATACATTACAAATTATTCATTTAAATGTTTTATCCATATAACAATACTTAAAATCTTGATTCAGTAGTGAATTTTGTAATATTTTGAATATTATTTCAACACCTGTATGTCAAACTTGACAGAAGGAACCCGATGTTCATCAATTTTCTAGCATTGATAGCTTGATATTATTTCGAACTGTCACTTTTGACAATTCTCACTGATGGTTTTCGATTTTTCCTGTAAATACTATACATGTAATAATTTTTAAACATATAAAAGGCACTCCTCCTCGTGAATACGCAATTTATAAAAAAAAAATTTCAAAACTCGGCTGAACCGTTTGGGCTGTGGCCTCGGGCAAAGTCGAATTAGTAATCCTTACACTTGGCCTTTTAGTATAGTTTAGATTTTTCAAGTGAAAAGAAATATAAATATTTTATTTATATTTCTTTTCACTTGAAAAAGGCAGCACTTTGCTGTTGAAACGTTGTGTTTCTAATAAATTACAGAGCTTATACCCAATAAAACATATTTATTTACTCACTTTCTATTTATGAGATGTGTACATTGTTGTGAACTGGCATTGACATTTTGCGTCAAAGCGAGTACGCATGTGCAGTTTCTGGTTAGAAAATAAGTTGGCAACACTGACATTCTATTGAATGTCAAAAAATTTATTCCAATTAAAATAAGCTTAATGAAAGCTTTGAATACATTACAAATTATTCATTTAAATGTTTTATCCATATAACAATACTTAAAATCTTGATTCAGTAGTGAATTTTGTAATATTTTGAATATTATTTCAACACCTGTATGTCAAACTTGACAGAAGGAACCCGATGTTCATCAATTTTCTAGCATTGATAGCTTGATATTATTTCGAACTGTCACTTTTGACAATTCTCACTGATGGTTTTCGATTTTTCCTGTAAATACTATACATGTAATAATTTTTAAACATATAAAAGGCACTCCTCCTCGTGAATACGCAATTTATAAAAAAAAAATTTCAAAACTCGGCTGAACCGTTTGGGCTGTGGCCTCGGGCAAAGTCGAATTAGTAATCCTTACACTTGGCCTTTTAGTATAGTTTAGATAATATACTCTCCCTTATATAATAGACATGAAGTCAAAATAAAAATTCTTATTAAACATTTAAAATTAATGTATTCTTGGATGTACCTCTCCTCAAAATTTTATTGCTGACCGCTTTAAATATAGTCCACCATTTATTGGGCACAATAAGATTTTCACATTTGTATTCGAAAGCCCCAGTATGAAATACCATCATACTTACATAAATTTTATTGTGCAAGATAAAATGAATTTTCCTTGAGCATTAACTAGCATAATATCGTCACTAAAATGCACCGTACACAATTTAAGTCTCATTATATCGTGGATTTAGTCATATAGCTGAAATTCTCATTGCTTTTTGAATTATGGCTATTTTTCTTTCGAAATTACCTTTCGTGTTGCTAGTAGTTGTAAGATTAACTATTAATACTTTCCATTTTTGTAGTATAGTCACGCATTTTAGAGAGAAGAAACATTTCAACCTATTCTTTACATCTCATTTTTAATCCAGTTATTGAAGGTTTTCTGCCGCAAGAACGGTCAAAGTTATTCTGGATAGCATTATTATTCCTCTCTACAACTGGCTGTCGTAGAGAAATTCATATTTGCATGGCTACTATTCTCGATTGAATGGGTTACATTACTTTTCTCAAAGAGAAATGAACAAGTGGTGTTATCACCGAAGAGTTTTGGAAGATCATTGATGAACGGAAGAACAGGAAAGGACCAAGTATGCTGCTTTAGGAAACAACGAGCAGATTACCGTTTTCTCGGGAACGGAAGCGCTTACTATCATTTCAATGCATATACTTTGAGATCCATTATCTAGGTAGGCTCTTATCCACAGAAAAGCATCGCCATTTATTCCAAGTCTATCTAATTTCACAATTTTATCAAAGATCTTCCCAAGATCAGGATATAAACGACCACTAATTCTCCTGAAGAAATACAGCACACCGTAGATTAACCATTTAATATATCCGTGAGATAGAATTTGATAAATTCTAAAAAAAACTAAGTCTGGATGTTGCGTAAAATTATAAATCCAGGAATCGCTGTTGCACAATCTTCCTGAATAAGGCGGCAACTGTAGACACGTGTTTCGTCCTTATTGAGACTTCAGTACATTGTAACTGAGCCTTAAATAATCGGACGTGTGAACCGTAGATCATTCATACATGGCATGCAGAAATATAAATCCGCAGCAGTGCCGTCTACCATAATCTATCCAAAATGGCAAGCTGAAAGCGATACAGGACAATGTAAAGTGACTCTTAAAAATGTATGTGGAACAATTTTTCGTGAAACATTTTTTTCCAACAATTTATCAAACTTTGTTTCACGCACATCTTCAAAGGTCATTTTACAGTGTCCTGTATCTCTTTAGACCTACATTGTGGTGGATAGCACTGCTGCAGATTTATATCTCCTCATTTATCTATCAACTCCATGTTCAAAGCTTCACGGCTCATAATTTCGAGTATCAGAGGCTTGCTAGACTGTACTGGAAAGTTTCTATAGGGATGAAACACGTATCTACAGTTGCCACTCCATCCAAGATATTGGTGAAATTGTTAATTTTGTGAGACACACAAGTTTTGATTTTCATACAATTTATCAAATTCTGTTCTATGGACTTTCCCCAGGGTCACTTCACAATATCCTGTATCTCTTTAAACTTACCATTTTAACTGCGTTATGGTACAGATTTATATCTCTGGATGCTATGTATCTACTTAATTTTCATTACTTTGCAGTCCACAAGACTGATTTTCTGAGACCTCGTTACACTGTACTGAAAAGTCTCAATAAGGACAAAGCCCTCTATCCACAGTTGCCACCTTATTCAAGATGATGGTGTGAAAACCGAACCGACTCCTGAATTAGTAATTATAATCGTATACAACACACTGGCTTCCATTTTTTTACAATTCAACCCATTATTAAGTTGTACAGATGCTCAATAATGATTCAAATTGATTGAACTTTGATTGACCAAATTCATTTAGGCCTTAAATTTTATTAGTTTGGATGGATCCAATTGATTGAGAAATTATTTTTGAATGAGCAGACTACAGTGATACTGATCTGTATCCGAGATATATTTTGTTCCCTTTCCTATAAACAGGAATAACATCAGATGTTTTGAACTGAGTGAGAAATACTTCGCAAAATAAAAACTCCTTGATAAAATGTGTCAATGTTATTGTGATAAAGTCGGTAAACAAAAGTAGCAACGAGTGAAGAATTTCCTCGATACCTGCAAGATGCTTACTGAATATATCACGGACCATATTGAAGACATGAATCTCTGAAAAAGAAGTAAGAATAATTGTATGACTGTTACACAAATCATTAAAAGTACTTGACAAAACAAAATAAAAAAAAGTATCTTACGGTAAAGTTTTTACACAACCACTTGCAAGAGAAAAAACTCCAGAAATTAATTTCAGTCTATACACAAGTCGCATAATGGTTCCGAATAATATTCGAAACAAAATTACAATCATCATTTACTATATATATTCCATTAGAACTACAGTTACTCATATTCTCCAAATTCCACAAGTGTTCAGACCAAACCATAGTAGCAAGAACAGAAAATAGAAAGAATTCCGCACGAAGTCCTATGATTTTGGATCTCTGTGAATTGAGCCCAAATTTTTTGAATCAGCAGATGATGATGTGCTAATCAAAAGTTTCTAAAATGAAACAACAAGAAAATCTATGGTTATTGATTCGGTGTCATATCGAAACTATTAATTAATCAATCAAATTATGGAAATTAGGTCAAATTTCTTTGATATTTCTTTTTCTACTTCATTAGAAAGGAAATATCAGATAAATTGAAGTGGATTCCAATAATTCAATACCAATATTCAAATACCAATCAGAAATTACCATTTCTATACACTCTTTTCGTCTCAAAAAAAAATTGAATATAAAGCACACGTTTTGTCAACGCTGTCCATTAGGTATACATCGTACATCAGAAAACGCTCCAAAGATAAATCTTCCCTATATATTTGTAGCACATAAGTATCAAGACCAAAAAAAAAGGCCTCGTGCCGCACGTCAAACAATACACAATCGGTGGATACTTCTTGATTGAAAATCACGGTGTATACTGTGTCACAATTTAAGCTGCTGTGGAAATATTTTGCTATTTTGGTAAGTAGGTATACTTTTTCCTGTATATTTCGGTGATAAGATTTGTTATTTATTATATTGCAATTATAATTTTCATCGTATAGGCTTACAAATTGAGAAAACAATGAGAACATTCTGCGAACTTTCTACATTTACGGAAAACATTCCGCAATGTTCCCACAGTTGCAGAGAGACCGAACCTAATCTGCGCCCGGTCCAAGTCCCACCGACTGATCCCTACTAGACCTTTAATTGTGAATGATCAAATAGATCTAAATTGAAGACTCTTTATTTTTCATTTGTATCATCATGAAGACTTCTGATCAGCATATCACCTGATATTGACTTCCAAAATTTGGACCCAATCTACCAGGGCCCAATAACATAGATTTCGTGCAGGATCCTCTACATCTTCTCTATTTTTAATGCACAATACCATCTCAGATTCTTAAAAAAGAACCTCATATTCGATTACTATATTCTTATGAAAGGAGTCATGAGAACTGACTGCTATATTCATACCAAAATAGTCCTTTTTCATACATTATTAGAAGTTTTATGATAACAAAAAAGTTGTTCAAAAAATTTCACAAACGTGTTTACTGGCATGGAAAAACAAGAAATTGTGGTACTTCAAGAATGTGTAGTTTGGTGAAACCATTGCTACTATCATTGTGGGTACCAAACCCAAATATTTAATATTGTCACAAATTTATCGTGATCAGTAATTTATTTACAACCAACAGTTTGGCTTAATATCGGCCTATATAGTCATCGTTCGATTCCCCAGAATATTCCAACCAAATAAGTTAATCAAAAGCAGCGCAGCGTTAAAGCGGACCAACATAATACATTCTCCTCTACTGGGTAAAAATTACATTTTGCAACAATGCTCTATCATTCATATGTCCAATAACTGCCAAAAAATGCTAGAATACCTCAGAAAGTAACTTGAATAAATATTACAATAATTACAAAATTGATTAATAAACTCAGTGTAATCAATATGTTTTACTTGGAAAAGTTCTGTATATAAGAATGATTAGAAACACAACGTTCCGACAGCAAAGTGCTGCCTTTTTCAAGTGTGAAGAAATATTCTTTTTCACTTGAAGAAGGCAGCACTTTGCTGTCGAAACGTTGTGTCTCTAATTATTTTTACATACAGAACTCACCCAAATAAAACATATTTATTAAAATATGGATTCTGAGAAGTTTTTTCCTTCAGTGTAATCAAGTGAGTGAATCTTCAATTTTTGTGACAAACCGATTTCAATCACAATCTGACACAAATGAATCTTGAATTATCAGTAGCACGTTTGTTCTTTTGGAAAAATTATTAGAACAATGTAATTTTCATCAAAAATGCATGTAATCAAGAACAATAACTCATTTCATTCATATAAAAACGTTTCGCACAAAAAAGTGTACGCATTACCATAATTCATCATTTTGATGAATTATACCCTAGAACAAATTTGAATAAGAACCAGAAAATTTAAAATTGTTGCTCAGTGAAGCGGCAAAGAATATGAATAAGTTTGATCGAGTTGTCTTTAAGGCACATAGAACAAATAGGGCATGCGGCTCACGGTAGAAAGGCGACCGATTTCTGATAGTCAAGTTCTTCTTTGCATAGATAGTTTCGGGAGCAGCGCTGTAATATTGGAGTAATATTTTATCATGGAATGAATATAGGGATGGAAATAATCATGGTGGTATTCCGCTGCGATAAGTGACAGGAATATTGCTGTTATATGGAAGTTTACGCATTGTTAGCGATAAATTTTTGCGACAAACTTCAAAAGCAAACCAACAAAGTTATCTCGGGTAACTGAAACAGTTGACCGATTCAAAATTCGTCAGGGTACTCGTAGCAGAGAGCTGGTGAATTGTGTTTTGTAGAGCAAATACAATTTTCCGTTGATGAAACCAAAATAATGGCTACATTCACGACTCATATTTCAAACTTTGTACAGTCTCAGTCATCACAGCGATTCTATTTATTCTGTTAAGGGATCGACAAACTTGAAAATTGAGAGTCCATTCACGTTCACAATGAAACAGACCTCATCTTGAAAGCAAGCAAAATCCACAAATATTAAATGTAGGTTAATACTGGTAGGAAGAGTTAAGTTTCAATTTATTAACTTAAAATGTTTCAACTCTTCCCCAATGAAAAAACTATTAAATGTAGGATTCAATAAAATACCTGTTACATATTGTTTACACATGTTACCAAAATAATTGGGCAAAAGACCAAAATTGTTGCTTAATAGATGAAATATCTAAAAGTGCCGATAATAACTATTGTTTGGCAGTCTTGACCCTGATATTTCTTTCATTTATCTTCCAATATCTAGGTCGATATTGCCAGGTTGAAAGGTTCATTTATTCACTACATGAACCCATTTAATAGAGGTATAGCATTTATTCTATTAATTAGAGCCCGTTCAAAGCCTAGCTGGTAAAACATACCTTAGCTCAAATTCAGACCGACAAATAAACTAATGGTAAACATTCTCGTAATTCGTCTTTGAATGACCATTTGCAGCAGCCGTATTTCAGATGTCGAGTTTGAGTTAACAGGATCTATCACTGATTGTGTTACTGTATAAATTCTAACTTTGATCCAAATCAACAATAATGAATATAAATCAAATAATGGGAAATTACAACAATAAATATTGTTCAATTTTCCAGACAATGCTTCCAGAAGGAGTTCTCAAATCCTAAGCAAATCCAATTTTATAATTGATATTAATGATACAAGTTTGATATAGCTATTGTAAAGAAACGTGTGTGATGTTAAATCACGAGGCGATTAGTTCGTAATTGGAGGGCAGATAGAGTGTAGTTGTATATATCGTACATGTGTTTCTTCGATTCTGATTTCAGAAGTTGTATGATGGAAGTTTCATCATTGGTAGCGCGGTACTTTTCCAGGTAAATTGAACGGGATACAACAAAGAAAGGGCATCTGAAGAAAAATTGGAGGAGATCATCCGGTTCTATATAATTGCAAATTGTGCAGATATTACTTGAATTGAATATGTGAGCTACTCCTTTTATAAATAGTTGAGCTTTATCTCGTGTGGATGCTATTCTAATTTGACTGAATATCATTATCACATTGTGATTAGTTTCTGTATCTAAGAAGTGGATTTCGCTGCTAGAATAAGTAATACTTTTGTAGATAGTGCTGTAAGACGAGTCAATTATTGTTCTGTCATCCTCATCACATAGGTATGAGCTGAATTTATTCACCATATCGACTGTGTGGTATTCTAGAGCGATAAAACTTTGTTCACTCCAGATGTCTGTGCATTCTATTTTTGCGAACATGTTTTTTATTTGTGTCACCCAATTAAATTTAGCTATGTCAATCAGAAAATTATCCGCAACCGTTATTAGAATGACATTCAACAAATAAATTATATTTTAGCTACATTAGGACGTATTTGAGGATTTAGTTATTGGCATTATTCTACTGACTACAAGTCGAGGCTTTTCCTTCGATGTGTTACATTGCCATGAGTTCTTGTGTAAGATAGGAATACATCAATCATGCATTTTTATGGTGAGCAATGTAATAAAGATCTCTATTTAAGTACCAGTAAACAATTACTATGATCTAGCTCGGTTTGCATTAGTTAGTAACTGATTAATCGTAAGCTCATCTTAATACTTGACTTGGTTTTGCATCGCAATGTACAAATACATCCGTACATTTCGTACACAGACATGAAGTGTCCATGTTGTTTCACGGTGGGGCGAACTGGCAATCAAATTTTATCACTTGAAGTGCAGCTACTTATTTGGATTAGTCCGTGTGTTAAATGGCCGGAGCGTGAGTTCCGGGGCATCCACACATACACGAACCCCGAACATTGTAAGTTTAATTCGCTAGACGCAACACGGAACTCGTTTGGTTATTACAGCGCCATCTACGAACGCCAAATACTTCATTAAGATCGGGAAACTGTTGCTGATTTCACAGTTAAGTCGTCACGGAAATCACACATTCATTCACAATAACTAAGAAGGTAAGACTACGATCAATGAGACAGATGAAGTGATTTTTTATGGCTATAAGCAAGACGAAATTTGTTAACTGTTTTTATTTGATCGTAAATCACTTCCGTAAGCTCTGAGTTTTCCTGATTCCAGACATATACCTTGATTTAGAGCCGCTCTGAAAGTATATTCAGTTTACATTGATGTCTTATAGCAGAAGTAAAAAAATAAGAGGAATGCTGTTTTGATAATTCGTCATCCGATCTATTGAAGACCAGCATAGAAACAAGTTAAGGTTTCTTTCACAAGATAGCTTTTGTTCACTTATATCAATCAACTCGTTTGGGACATTAATTGATAGTTATCGCTGCGATGATAACAACAAGCACAGACGCGACAACATAATTCCAGAAATTAGATGCATAAGCTACCGTTAGGTTTGGTTGGAGACCCTGAATTAGAGATAGTTTCTTGTTAATTGAAAGATAGAAATAAACTTAAATCCGCGTTTCGCTCTGGTCGAATTAGTGTTTCGAGGATGGTTTCGAACAAAGTACATCGATCGAGCAGCCCACCTTGGGAGTTCTTCCTCTTCTTTTTCTGTGGCATGACAGTCCTAGAAAAGCCAAGGCCTCAAGTACATGCGTACTTGTTTTGTTACCGAGTCATCCTCTTGGATTCGCAACCTCAGTCTGTATAACAATCTCAAATCATCAATAATTGAACGGCATCAGAGAGATTTATTACACTACCAGGACTACCAGACATACAGGTAGTAATCTGATAGTGACCGAGCATGATTTGAGTGTTGATTTGAAAACACTTTATGTTGAACTTCCATTATCTTTATTGAAAATTAAAATAAATATAATAACCACAACGTTTCGATAGTTTTTAAACGACAGTAGTCAATCTCTCCAACAAAATTCTTACTACACAAGAGGAATCTGTACTTGAGAGAGGTCCTAATTTTGCCATCACACCAAAAGAAGTTCCAAAAATCGAGATTATAGCCTCAGTGGAGACAGCAGCTCTTAAATTGGATCAAGATGAGGCCGAGGAATTCAGATGGAAAGTCAGGACTCTACTGGATAAAACGAAGAAACCGGAACCAAACATGTCCAGGACAGAGATAGTTACCATCAAAAATCTGAAGGACGATAGCTCTGTGAAAATTCTGCCGGCAGATGAAGGAAATGCCACAGTTATAATGGACAACCAAGACTACGACAAGAAAATAGAAGAAATTCTGCAAAAGGGATCATACAAGATACTAGATAAAGATCCAACAAAAAGCATAGAAAGAAAGTTATATTTAGCATTGAGGAAGCACAACCAAATACTAGAGGATACCACTAGATCCAGGTTGACCCCACACCAAAGCAAACCACCTCACATGTATGGACTACCAAAAATACATAAGAAGAACGTTCCCCTAAGACCTATTGTAAGTTCCAGGGGATCACCGTGCTATAATCTAGCTAAATTTCTCCTACCGGTAAAATCACCACTAGCGGGACAAAGCAACACATATGTTAAGGTCTCGAAACATTTGATCGATATATTATCTTCAATTTGTTTGGAACCAGGGGACCGTTTTATAAGTTTAATGTAGAAAGTCTGTTTACGAATGTACCTGTTAACGAAGCATTGGAAATAGTAGCGGCTAGACTGGAGACGGATACAGCACTGAATGATAGAACTGATCTGAATATCACAGCAATAATGGACCTACTTGAATGTTGCTTGAGAACCACCTATTTTCAAGTACGGGACTACCCATGGGATCCCCGTTGTCACCGATTATTGCCAACATCTACATGGAACATTTTGAAGACAGTGTCATCTCCACAGCCAGAATCCAGCCGAAAAAGTGGGTACGGTATGTAGATGATACATTCATTATTTGGAATAACAGTGACTTGGAACTAGAAGAATTCCTCTTACATTTGGATTCACATAGACCCAGCATGAAATTCACTATGGAGAAAGAGGAGAACAACAGCTTGCCGTTCTTGGATGTTCTTGTGAAGAGAATGGACAACAACATACACACGTCTGTATATCGCAAACCAACTCACACTGGACGTTACCTGAATTACCAATCAAACCATGCAGGGATAACAAAAATTGGAGTAGCGAGCAGTTTACTGAGTAGGGTCAAAACGCATTGTACCACAGAGAAGGACTATAGATAAGAAATCGAAGGAATTATCGGAACACTAGAACACAATGGATACACAAACAACACAATTCAGAAAATAGTCAAGAAACACCATTCAGAACAAGCAACACGAACAGAAGAGGACAAAAAAGAAAAGAAATGTGAACTATACATTCCCTACATCAAAGGATTTTCTGATAGGATAAAAAGAATCGCGGGAAACTACAATATTTCAACTCGATTCCAAACAACAGCAACAGTCAGGAGCATCCTTTCGTCCACAAAACCAAAATTTCCACCAGGAATGCAAACGGGGATCTACCAAGTCGTTTGTGAATGTGGAAAAGCATATATTGGAGAGACCAAACGACCACTGGAGATCAGAATTAAGGAGCACCAACGACATACACAAAGAGGAGAAACCACGAAATCTGGACTGGCGGAGCATGCTTGGGAACAACATCATCACATCCAATGGGAAGGAGCCAAGATCCTCAAAAAAGAAAGCCACTGGTATAAAAGAAAGTTTAAGGAAGCGGCCATCATTTACAATAACATCCAAGATGTGTTCAGCCAGCCAAGTGTAGAAATACGACCAATATGGAGGAAGCACATTGCAGCAGATCCTGGACTTACCATCAAGACCCAGATCTCCACCCCCTCTCGTTCCCCTTCAGAAACTGTCAATGAGAGAGCAGTCACGATTGAAGAAACACCAATCACGCTTGATCACCTATATAACACTAGATATAAGGCTCGTATTGTAAGGAAATAGTTAGTATTATCAGTTTCACCTGATGACGATAGTAGATTAAAAACTATCGAAACGTTGTGGTTATTATATTTATTTTAATTTTCAATAAATATAATGGAAGTTCAACATAAAGTGTTTTCAAATCAATGTGAATCATTATCTTCAACCTTCAAAGAAAAGATGATTTGAGTGCTTGATCTTATAGGTAAATCATACATACCGACCAGAAAGCAAAGCGGAAACCCCTGGATTCGTACGACACCCTTGTGCAGTGAACAACCCGCTAACGCACTGAGCCTTACTGCGTCCTCATGCTCTGAAAGATTGCTCGAAGATTCAAAGTCAGACATTTTACCTCGCTTAGTGCACACAGCTGCAGGAGAGCCGAATTTCTTACGACCATCTCCAAAATTTCTAGCCTTGATGCTTTTCTCACGACCAATTTTTGGCCTGACGCCTCCTCCAAATCAGCCGACATCATCACCGCAGTTCCGAAGGCCTAATGGCCCAGCTAAGTGGACTGTTGTATTTTATCTGTTCCAACTACATTTTGTCGAGTTTTTTGAGCCAGTTAGAAACAGAGTCACTTATAATTGATACTCATGATCAATTATTACTTAATTTGGTCAAACGTTGATTGGACGTAGTGATTAGTGGCACGTTATAGTTCTGTAGGCATTTCATACGTCGCACAGTGTAGGAAAATCAAAATCCAGCGGGATTTAACTCCCAGTTATACTAGATGGATATTTTGCTGCTGAATAGTTACAATTCGTGTTAAAATGATGAAATAAGTGGACACGGAGTGATGGAATCAGTCCTATTGAGTGAATAAAAAAAATTAAATAGAAAAATCAATTTCCGTTTCAACAATTTCTTACAAAATTGGCTCTTTGAAGGTGGATATGGAGAGTAATGCTGAAACTACCATGTTATTATTTTCTCTTCCCCAGCATTCAAGCTCATTTGGATAGATACCATGGAAGAACTGACAAGATTTTCATCACAGCCCCATTCAATAAACAATGAAAGTTCCTTTAAACCTGTATCTAACTCATCGATAGAACTTAAAACCTCTTTCTGAACTAAGCATAGACGCCTGATACTATAATCAACTAGCGATTGTGAATAACATCCAGTAGATGACTCTGTTACAGTTTTTCTCAATGGATAGCATTGTTTCTCAGCATCTCTTATCTAATCATATGACGGTAATAAATTTTTAACTAATTTATCAACCCTCTGGCGTATTATTCTATAGTGGTGAGTTGATAAATTGGCATCCATACTCATACCTGATGCTTCATCTGCAGATAAAGACACCGGTTCACTAATCATCCTATCACGAGCTCTTTTGTTTGTCGTGTCTCTGTGAACCAATTGACAATTCATTCACGATAGCAGCAGAGTCTCTTTTACCCGCTTTGCGAAGATTTCTTCAGGGCTAGTCGAATTTTTAGCTTTTTAGGCCTATCACAATATTCTGCACATCTCTTCCGCGGCGTACCTGATTTGATTGAATAAGAATAAGATGAGATTTATCATGCAACAGTATGTGGCAAATTTATATACGCGTTCAACCAGTCTACGTTCTTGTTCAAAAAACGTTCGTGATATCCACAATTTGCAATCCATTTTGGTTCAATTTTAAACACAAGATCTTCAATAAAGCTTCAATTCCTTTTCTCGCAGCTTTAAAAAACTTGATAGATTGATATTTGATCTTGAAAAAGGCAAAAAATCCAAATATCAGTTTTCTCATAATTTCGAAGACAATTTTGAAAATTGAAGAAAATATATGAATGTCGCAAAAATGCGCAAGAGATTGTAACTTTATCTGAAAGCCAATACTCGATGCTATTCTATGTATATGCTTTACCACTGGAACAATGCGGAATAACTAAACTTCAGCATAATTATATCCACAACTTCTTTTAAAAAATGTTTATTTTGCCTTCTGATTCGATAGATGTTTTTTTCACAAACTTATCATTATCAGTTTGAGTGAATATTCCTGTATTTACCTTGGTTAAGGATACAAGATTTACAATAAACAGAAGATAAAGCACTGTTGTGGGTAAAATCTCTCAGTAATCGGGTTGACAGTTTAGGCGAATTCTCGCCGCGTCAAGTGTAAATCAAACAATAAAATTTATGTAAAAATTGTTCAACTTCTACTTTTTTTCTAAGATACGTAAATTTTTTCCTAGTATGCAATTATTTTTAGCAGTTTTTCAGCAACAAATAGATATCATCGGTTCACGAATCGGTGAAAGTTGACATTTGGAATTCAATCCCGTTAGATTTTGATTACCCACACGCGTCGTGTCTTTCGCATATCAATCTAGCTCAGTATTTTTGACGACGTTAGACCTATTGTTGATTCAGTCTTTCTCTGAGTGCGTACTGCGGTCCAAGGCGCGTGATATCATTTTCATTTTTTCTCCAAATAACTGAAACCTCACGTTACTTTTCAGCCAGTAATTTCCAGGAGTGAAGTCAATTAGTTGTATACCTTCAGTTATATTTAAAGTCGATTGTTAATGGTCGATTTGATGTTGGTTTTGCATTTTATTAAAGTCACTTGATTTAGAGCCGCTCAACAGTTTGTTGCTTTGTTATTTTGTTGGAAAATGTGGAGCCTTACTTATTTCTTTTCCAGTTCTTAGCTATCATGGCCCCATTTGAGAGCATATTTTATGATAAGCGTTGTGCTTGCCAGGTCGATCACGTAGTGGTTGCATAAGGTCATCGTGGCGTCACATTATCTCTCATTCCATCGTCCAACCCAATATGTTCCTTTCCAGGCTCTTTCGTGGCTGTGTGCCCTGTGGATGAAGTTTCAACTGCATGGCGCCCCGGTTAATGTCCAAATCTGATTTACAAGCCTCAATAACACTCACGACTACCTCAAATATTAAACTTCTCCTGTTTTATTTCAGTAGGGTAGAATCGCTACCCTTAGTTTGTACGTAGTAAAATTGGCGCCAAACGTGGGACCAGTTTTGCACGTAATACCACACTGGATCAAAAGCAACGGACAAATCTCTATTAAATGATAAGTACAAAGTTACTATTCGAATACGGTACTGAACGGTTCATTTATTCTGAAATCGAAATTGGATCAGATAAAAAACGACCTTGACATAATAATGACATTTTAAACTTATTTTTGCGAGCAGATGAATTGAAAGTATGCGGAAAAGGAGACTTTATTGTTATATAGCTGACTGAGAGTTTCACAAAAAACTAACTCAAATGATATCTACTAACGTTGGAAGAAGGCACTTCTTCACAACACTAACCACTTTTGAAGGTATTTATCGACTTAGAACGGGCCATCGATAGCCTATCACACACTTTGATATTCGAATTGCTTTTGTAAAATGCAGAATGCAAAAACAATACGTGCTGTAAGTGGAGTCGGGTAGGTGAAAACCTCAAAAAATCTCTTCACGGTAAGACCAAGCAGATCTAGAAATGGAACCCACAAAATAGCAGACTCAGGAGACGTCCTGTCCTAACCTGGCGAAAAGCTCCATTGGATGAGATGAACTTATATTATTCCTATTTATATCAAGTGAAGAAATACGTTCTAGGAATAAATTTAATATTTCCACATGAATAGCATCTAAGATGACAGTTTTCTCGTTCTAAATCTTATTAAGATCATGTTACGATATTTTATCAAGAACAAAGATATGATTCTGATTTGATTTCTTATACTCCAAGCCAAGTATACCTCCCAGCACAGACCGTAGTTCGCAACCAACACATTTACCTATTTTTAAAAGTATTTAAGATACTAAGAACTGCAAATGTCCTTTCAAGGGAATCCAAGAAAGAAAACCTGTCTGTACGTCGCGCTTTCAAACTTTCAAGCAAAATTGGATTTCTATCTTCGTTCGTTTGACTTCATCTAATTGGGTCATGTGCTGAAAGGAGAAATAAGGTTTCTGTCTAGCAACTCAGCCATCAACCTAACATAGCTATTAACATTCAATAAAAGAAGTGATTGGACTGTTATGGTAATAGCATTGGAAGCAGATATAATTCTATTATATAGGATATATCGATTTTGTAGTGAGACAGCACTGTAAAAAGTTCATATTGAAATAAAATCGCTCATAATATCTACCCGTTTGCACAGATACCGTGATGTGAATATTCTTATTTAATTCAATAGGGACAGCCTTTCGGCATACAAATTCAACAGAATCAACATAGATGTTAATCAAGGAAGAATTCAGTGGTCAAGTTCCTGAGTACGGTGATTCTACTTTGAGTGATCAAAATTTGATTGACATGTCTAGCTTATTTCTAAATTTTGCCATGACATTAATTCTATGAAATATGGAGAATGCAGGCCAAAGTATTTTGTTATCATGTTCTCTCAATTTGCATGAAGTACCATGAGCATTTATCAAGTTGAAATGAAACTTTCCTCAGTAAGCTCAACCTTATTTCCGTATCGGAATAGAGTTAGTACAACTTTATGAAATAAGAAGTTATTTGCAAAAAATGCATTCTGATGAGTCCTGATTAGAGCTCTTCTACGAATACTTCATTAAAAAGCCACTTTTTTCATCCGGTCGTCTTGTTTGAAATCAACAGAGGCTATTTCCAGGATAATTTGAAAGAAAAGGTACTAGATTGTAATTAGTTATTCTGATTAGTAATAATCGAGATATTTCTCAGGATAACCTTAAGAAACCTGATATTATTCTGATTGATCATCCTGCTCAAGCTTCAATAGGGCTTCTCCTTGGAATAAAATTTTGAGATAGTCATTTGTTTTTTGATCTGGTCATCCTCATCAGGAGTAACTGAGGCTTCCTTTAGATGAACTCTGATTTTCCGAATCAAACTAAGCCAAGACCCTTTTCAGGATAATCTTATCAAAAAGTTATCTTTTCTTTATTTGGAATTCATGTTCAGTACTAATGAAGGTGAGTCTTAAGTATATCTCATGGAAACGTTACTTGTTTTCTCATCTGGTTACTTTATTCAGCCCTAACTGGGGCTCTTATCAGGGTGTACTTTCAAGGAAGCCGATTGGTAATTATCTGGTTATTCTATTCAGTCCCAATTTAAATTATCTATGAATTCATTGCCATCCACAGAAAGAGAAGAACGAGTTTTCTTCGGAACAAGTTTTTCCAAGTGCTCATCCAAAAGAATTCAAGAACTATTGAGAAGTGCTGATTAGATCGATGTAAGGTTATTCTGATCAGAGCCTTCATATGGTCGTTACATCCTTATTCGATAAGCCTGATCTTTTTTCTATCAGAGAGTAGCCTGAAACCCGTCAAATATTCTAAATAGGCACTCTATTGATGGTATTAACAGTCATTCACCAGCAAAGCGCCTGTTAGCGAATCGCTCGTTTTTTTTGAGCATCGAATGACGATTGATCGAAAATATGTGACATCTGCAGAAACGGACACTAAGCTCAAGTAGTGTTTCAAGAGAATAAAGATAGGATCTTGATCTTGGTTTTGTCTTGCTTACAACAAGATATCTTCTCTTGATGAAACACTAAGCTCAACAATGTTCCATCAAAAAACGACTCACCATCAATGGGTATGTTTTTTATTTACTTGTACTAAGTATAAGAGAGTATGAAACCAACAAAATTCACCTATCGAGATTTTGATGGAAATATCCGTTTTGAGCATCCCTCAGTCCATGATGACTATTTTCGGCTTGATGTCGGTACGTATGTTCGTGCGTGCGTTCGTGCGTAACTCGCAAATCTCGAAACTGGTTGAAAGTATAATGTTGAAATTTTGTAAAAAATAAGAAGATTTTCCTTCATTGAAATTTTGTATTTGAGACTGGTATAAAGTCTATTTGTGCACCTCACAATATGATCTCAATCGTCTGTACCGGAAGTGCATTTTACTTAGAACTTTTTTGGAATTTTTCCAATAAATCCAGAATGATCAACCGTAGGATGTAGAAATTTAGTATTTAAATTTGATCTTGTATCAAAATGGTCATCTATTACTTTTGTATGAATTGGACAAGCTAAAAGTGCACTTTATTTGAAATTAATTTTCTTATTTTTCTCATAAATCTAGAATTATCAGACATAGCACATTGAAATTTAGTGTTTGAACTTGTTGTAGCATCAAAATAGTTATCTATTATTTTAGTATCAATCGGCCAAGCCGGAGGTGCAGTTTATTAGTATAACAGTTTAATTGAGATGATAAGGTTGGCAATAATAATCTGTTGTCAATTTTTTAATTTTGTTTGACATTTTACATGTTTACATGTGACAAAATTGGATCAGAACATGCTTTTTCATACAAATTTAAAATTAATTTACATTATGTTGGTCACACGGTCCAGCTTTAATTTCAGCATTATTGAACTCTAAATATACATATTCATCAAACCTCTTGAAGGCATGAAAAACTGGGAGAGGCAGTGAGATCTACGACTATCTGACGGTCTCAAAGTACAAAAGAATATTGTGAAATCGACAAAATTCACATATCAAGATTTTGATGGATATATCCATTTTGAGCATCTCTGAATCCATTTTGACTATTTTTGGCTTGATGTCGATACGTATGTACGTATGCATGTGTGTATGTGCGTAACTCGCAAATCTCAGAATTTGTCAAACGTATAATGCTGAAATTTTGTATAAAAGACTGGTATAGGATCCAGAATCTTGATGTGCACCTCGCATTATGGTTGCAATCGTCTGTACTGGAAGTGCACTTCACCTGATACTTTTTTTGAATTTTCTGCATAAATCTAGAATGATCAGCTGTAGTATACTAGAATTCAGTATTTGAAATTGCCGTAGCATCCAAATGATCATCTCCTATTTTCGTCCCAATCGACTAAGTCGGAAGTGCACTTCATATTACAGACTTTTCGAATTTTTCTCATACGTCTAAAATAATCAGTCGCAGAATATTGAGATTCCGTATTAAGCACTTCTATAGCATCTAGTTGTACACCTTGCATTATGATTGTGATCGGCTAAGCCAGGAGTGCAGTTTACTTAGCTACTTATGGGCTACATACGCCTATTAAACGCCCAATTTGCTGTACCATTGAAGCCCAATTTCCATTACTGGATAATACGTGACTCAATAGACCATATCCAGCACGTGGTGAGTAAAATATACCGGCGGTAGCTGAAAATAGCCAGTCAGAACATAACTGTCGATGACGCCCGTATTTCACCATTAAAACGGACTATTTGCTGTCTGAAATTGAAGTCCGTGATCTCTAGGACATTTGGTACCCTCAAGACGGCGGCACTTGTCATACAGCCTGTGAAACTATGGCTTTATTGCGAGAACAACTCGATAATACATAATCAAATACACTTCAGACACACTCAACAAGCTACAAATAAACACATACTTCCTCACAGAAAGAAATCCTCAAATTCCAACCCTATATAGTTAAATAAAATTACACGAACCAGATAAATCAATCAGACCCATAACTTCCTCTATACACTCACCAGCATACAAACTAGCACATAGTATGAACAACATCATGATACATAAATTCAAATACAACTCTCCTTGCAGTATGAAAAACTCATCGGATTTAATTGAACAAATAAACCATTTTAATACAACAAATAACAAGAATTTCAATAGTTATTTGTGTATCAAGGCCGTAAAGGTTATCTTTTTTGGTCGAATCTGTTGTTTGCGGCCGAAGCGTAGCTGAGGCTGCAATTCAGGTGAGACCAAAAAAGAACTGTAGGCCGAGGTGCACACAACGTTTTTTAGGCGATCATTACGAAATAATTCAAAATCACATCATTTTATCTATTTATTTCTAAAACATTGCAATTGTAAATCTTAGTTGGCGTTGAAATTGTTTCATTTTATTGTCTTCTATCAAGTTGACATTTAACAAAAAATGCGTATTTATTTTTTGAATTGCAAGAACTACAGAGGTTGACGGAAGAATATATATCTATTTAAGCGAAAACTGTTTCTTAAAGAGCTCATCAAGCTGCCCATATAGGTACATATAAAGTGTTTATGAAATATTTTTTGACAGATCAGTCCCAAAAAGTAATATTTGACAGATCAGTCCCAAAAAGTAAAATTTGACAGATCAGTCCCAAAAAGTGAAACTTCACGGCCGCAAAAGAAGCCATGAAAACACCTTTTTTCTCATGATCGCCTAAAAAATGATTTTATTTGATATCGTCAACCTTTACACCAATATTCCAACACAAGATACACTTACACCCTTACAAGAACACTTATACGATAATAATGATTTTCGAGAAAAATACAATATCTCAAATAATGACATACTTAATATATTAGAACTTTTTCAACTTAGTTTAGATCAGAATTTCTTCAACTTTGAGAATCAAATTTACACACTTAATGACGGATTACCGATGGGTTCTGCAGTCAGCGGTTTATTAGCAAATATCTTCATCGATTATATTGAAACCAATATATTCAAACACCCTTTAAACAGTAGAATTTTATTCTGGAAAAGATATGTTGATGATATTCTTTGTTCTTGGAATGGTGATAATGCAGAATTAGATACTTTCCTAAACGACATTAATAATCTATCAAAAATCAAATTCACGCTGGAAACCGAACAAAATCAAACTATTAATTTTTTAGATCTCACACTATTACACTCACAACATAATATAGAATACAATATATACAGAAAACCTACATTCACAGACATAATAATTCCATGTAATTCATACCACCCACCACAAATTGAAGTTAGTGCCTTTAGATACATGTTTCAGAGATTATTGACCACCCCTCTTTCACACACACACTTTACTTCAGAACTAAAAACAATAACAACAATAGGTTTAAACAACAACTACCCATTAGATTTAATAGAAAATATATTTAAAAATACAAAACGTAACTTAACCCTACAACAAATTTATAAACACACTACAAAATACATCTCCATACCCTATTATACAAATATTCACAACAAGATAAACCGTACACTCAATAAATACAATATACAACCAACTTCCAAATCACACCCCACATTAGCTAACATCTTCACCAACACTAAACCAACAACATCAAAAAAATAATAGCAGTGAGATTTACAAAATTGATTGTGATGATTGCAATAGTACATATATTGGAATGACAACACGTAAAGAAATTAGATACAAAGAACATGTCAAAAACAACCCTCCGTTAGCATTCGGCACACATCTAAAAACAGAGAATCATCCATCTACAATTGACAACAGTAAACTACTACACAAAGAAGATAATTATAGTAAACTCATACTTTTAGAAAGACTAGAAATCTCAAAACACCTTAAAAATAATGAAGAACAACATATATCAAACGATCAAACTTTTTTCCCCGAAAATCATATTTTCAAATTATTACCGCCATTCTCCCGACACCACACATGACACAAGTCCGGAAACAACACTCCACTCATAATTCAATGTAATTCGCTCACTTGACCGAAACACACGCTAAAATGTTTCACAACAAAACTTTATTAAATTTGAACATAATCATGACTTTTTACAAACTAAGCTGCTTTTAAACCATTGACGGTAAGCCTATTCATTGTTTTCGAATATTGCATGCTCCTACTTCTCTTTATTTATATATATTTAAATTCTTAGCCTCACAAAAAAAAATTCCACACGTGCTCTAGTTTCCAATCTTCAATTGTCAAAAAACAAATATGATTTTTCAATATTAATATTATAACTCGACTAGTCTAATCTTAAATTTGAATTTAATTACAAAACTTTATATAAAAAACATTATTTGAAAATATTTTTCAAAATTATGATTCCAATGTATTTTTTAGCCAAGGCCTGAAGATGGACGATTGTCCGAAATCGATAGCCTCAAGATTCCAAATTAAACGTATGTTTTTTGAAACAATTTTTTAACTTTTCGACTTATTATATTATTAATTTATTACTCAATACTAACTCAAACAAAGTCGCAGATATTCATATTTAACTATTTATATCCACTGATTACTTCACTGTTTGATATTAACTGCTCTAGCTTCACCATAACACTACACACACTCAAATCGTTTGCTTGCGTTTATATATAGAAATATCTATTTCTCGAATTTTCTACCACATTTCTAGAATATTGCTAGAGGCTTCCTTTGGGAGGGGTGATGACGAGGACGAAAGTCCACCTGCAAGGTCACCTTCACCAGCCTCCACACTCTCGCACGTTACATTATGTATATTATGTACATTTTCTATACTATCAAGTTCACAGAAAATGCAAACACTATAATGAACACATCCAATAATACCATCTTCTTCCAGATTTCAACCTAACATATAACAGTATAATGAAAAAATACCAACTGAATCCATGAACTATAATTATCTTCTTCCTTCTTTCAGCAGAGAATCAATAATCATTGATTACCTATCAAAACGGAATCAATGATAATTGTTTGCATGGTTTGAAATTAAGCATTTTCGAAGCAGAGTTCAGTCCAGCAATAGGGTACTTTCAGTGCAAATGCTACAAAAAAATTGTACAATGAAACCTCCATATAACGTACTTCCATTTAACGAACTTCGGATGAAACAAACAAAAAATCCGATCCTGATGATTATAATGTTCATTGTCCAACAAAGTTCAACTATATTATACGCAATTTCGTAACTCAACCAACTTCAAAAGTGTAAACAATTGATTTTTCAAAACAGGATTACCAACGACAAGCATGTCGATATCAAACAGCCACGTGACTTCACGACGAGTATATGCCATGGACACAATTATAAAGATTTTTGCTCCAAAACAAAGTTTTCTGACATATTTCAAACCCATTTATATATAACGAACTTTCGGTTCCAACGGTGACTCTCGCTTCACAATTAGTCCAATATATCGAGGTTTCACTGAACTACGAAAGCAATATCTACATTCTGGGTATTGACAGTACTTGCATTAGTATTATTAAAGAAACAAAAACAATAAATTAAGTATTAGATAGTTACTTTATCATGGTGAATAGAAAGATGGAATGATGAGTCAATCTTGAGTTACTCGATATTATCAATTCCGTTATGAATTAGTTTATTTGGAAAACTAGAACAAATTTTTCTCGGTGGTTTAGTGGTTTGTTGAAGTATTTTATATGATAGGAGCCCAAAAAATTAAAAAATTTTGTACTTGAGAGATTTTCTCTGAACAGACTAGATAAAATTATTTTTGCGTGAATTGGATTCTAGATGAAAGCGCAATATTTGAGCTTTGACCGAATGAATATTTGAGAAATCACAGGTATTTGCTCGACCAGTCCCAGAAGAAAGAAATTGAGAAAGTGCAAGTAAGTTGCGGATCAAACATACCTCTTAAATTAACAGTTTTAGAACATCATTGGGTAGGGGACTCATAAATAATGTGGCTCAAAGCTCTTGAAGATTTTTTTGCCCTCTTTTCCCGGACTCTGACCTCTCTTACAGAGGGTCCGGAATCGTCCGGAAAGAAATTTTTGAATTTGAGTTTCCAACAATATCTGGACATAACTATATATCTAGAATCAAAATCGAACGTTGACATAGAAAATTCAATGAAATTAAATGTTGTGAAACTATAGATTCTTCGATTTTCCTGAATGTGTGGGCTCCAACAGTAATAACATACATGTGATATGTAACACAAATGCCAAGTTTACCAATTTATTTAGTGTAATCGATTCCATTGCATATTAAAAGGTAATCACGCACTTGTGTCAAGTGAAGTGCAACGAGGCGACAAAATTTGAATCAATGAGCACTTGAGCAAAAGAAGGCTCACCGAACCGACAAAAATATATTTTCGGTAGAAAACCGTGACAATTATCGAAATTTTGTGCGAATGTGCAAGAAGATATACAGCTTGGACAAAGAGATTATTACGTTCCGTATGTGCGCAGAAGAAGAGAGTCAAATTAAAAAACTGGCAGACGTTAACTGCAAGTTTATCCGATCTGTACGAAGAGCAAGAAGATAGTGTCAATTCTTACCAATATGTTCAGAATAGTTAATGGAACTTCTTCAAGCTTCGCTCTGATTGAAGTAAATTCACCTCATTAGAGAATCACGCACTTTTAACAAGCGAAGCCTGGCGGAGAATAAAAATTTTTTTCAAAAAATCTCACAGAGTCGTCGCGCGCCTTTCGATCTGCTTTTCCAAAGTACACGTACGCGTGATCATATTGATTAGAAATTATTTTTTCCTGTCCTTTTTCAAGTGCGCGATAATCTTAAAAATTCCAAAGCTCAATAAATTTGTGTGTATTGCAGTAGAATGTGATTTCTGTATTTTTCTTTAATTCTGTGCATTTTTTAGGAATGTCGGAAGTTTTTCATAGATAAATCGTCGACTGATTGAAAATGATTTGTCGCTACTTCACAATCCGAGTATTTAGATGATCATAGCCGAGAAAAATGATATGTCCAAGAGTTCATCAGATGATGAATAAGAAGTGAAACGAATAATGAGCTTTTTATCTTGTCCAATTGAGATAATTTCACTTTCATAATAACCTCTCAGTGCGTGTATACGATAGAATGAAAAAAATCTCAAGAATCTATTGAAAACTCAATTACTAACAATACACAAATAAATAAGATTTGAATGTCTGTCTGTAATTGCCAAATGGAGACTTTTTCTCAATTTTATACAGTTTTTTGCAGAATATCAAAACTTTAGCACGCGTTCTTTGATTTCTGTCTGTCATGCTGATCTCCGAAACGTTTGAGTCGATCAAGTTCAAATTTTCTACAGTTGTTGCTGTCACGTCAAGATTTCAAATAGTATTATCAATGTACAGTTGGTAACACACGAGTTGTAGTCGTATCTGTCTGTCCGCGCATTATCCATCTTATTAAGTTGAAACTTATAACTGATGATGCTGGCAGTGGCGTGAAGATTTCTGATGGTATTGTAATGTTTATTGCTTGAAGAATCAGTTTGTAATTAAATAAAAGTTACTATTCAATAATCTAAATTGAGATAAAAGTTTTATTCTTCTTATGTCACTAATAACATTTTATTTATTTATTTGTAACTCAATTCTAACTTAAACAAGGTCACAGATATTTATATTTCACTATTTATATACACTGTTCGATATTTATTCTACCAGTTCTACTCTTATTACTATTCTCTCTACACATCTTTTGCTTGGCCTTATGTAGAGAAATATCGTTTTCTCGAATTTTCTATTTCTTGACTCTTTCCATTTCTAGAAATTACTAGCGGCTTCCATTGGGAGGGGTGTTGTGCTGCGACGCGGTGCGGCGTAAGCAAGGACGAGAGGCCCCTTCCCATATTACGTCGTCTTTACGAGCTTCCCCCATTCTCACACGTCACACTGCCCTCTTCTTAAGGGTGTTTCGTCCCGAAACACACCTTCATGTCTATGCCGGAATCGACACTCGCCGCCCTTGATGCAACCAGTAGTTTGGTAGAAGTAGCAGTCGACAGTTTTTGGTTCAATCAGGCCTGCTGGGTGGAAACAGCAGACCAATATTAGAATTCCGCTGTTCTAGAATATTACCTCTATCATATTTCGAACGATCTTCCAATCTAATCCATCCAGACCGCAGCCCAATTTTGGTATTGCCAGTTTCAGGATGTCGTTCTGCATTAAATGGCCTCGCATGTCTTGCAGCGTTTCCCACATGGAACGGTAGATTGGTTTGTGATAAAATTTATCTTTCGTTACCATGTGGTAAATATAGCGTTCCTTGGTTGTCGTATTGTCCCTCAGACAGATGGTCTTCCCTACTGTAGGCTTCTGGTGTTCTGGCCTGCCAAACTTCTTCTTGAAAACTGCTGCTATCCCTCGGTACATCTTCAAATCTCCTGATACACAATGGGCCAAGGAGTAGTCGGCCGGGACTTTGAATAGATCCTGCTGCTCTTCGGTAGTTATTCCGAATCGAGCCCGACGTCCACTTGAAAAAGTCTTCATGAACTCCTCAAATGAATCTTCCTGCGCATGGATCTAACGAACACGTGCATCATTATGATCTTCATTGTTGTCTCCTGCAAATGGTGCTAGCCGATTGAAGTGCATCACTCTTGATTTGCTCTTGGGGTTGCGTCTGATTTCATAGATTATGTCGTTGATTCTTCTGATGACTTCGTAAGGCCCTTTCCAAGATGTCTGTGATTTTGGAGACAGGCCACGTCGCCGCCCTGGGTTATAAAGCCACACAGAGTCTCCTGGTTGAAAACCCCCGTCTTGTGCCTTGACGTCATAGGTCTCTTTCATCCGGTCGCTGGCATTCTGCATGTTTATACGGACTTGGGAGTGGATATCGTCCATCTGACGCCTTAAATTATTGACATAATCTTCACCAGCCAGATCTTCTCCAGATTTGCAGCCGAACTTTAGGTCGCATGGTAGCCGAAGTTTCCGTCCAAAAATAATTCTTGCTAGAGTCTGTCCGGTTGTTTCGTGTACGGATGAGCGGTATGTCAAAAGGAACAGATGGAGATATTTGTCTCAGTCTCTCTGGTGACTGAAGACAACTTTGGCCAGGTGTCTGTTGATGATCTTATTCATCCGTTCCACTACTCCATCAGACTGCGGATGTAATGCAGTCGTTCGGTTTCACGAATATTCAATACTTCGCATATCCCTTGGAAAAGTGTGGATTCAAAGTTTCTTCCCTGGTCAGAATGGAGTTCCAAGGGTACGCCAAAACGACATATCCAGTTCTTCACTAGGACGTCTGCAATAGTAGCGGCCTCTTGATTAGGAAGGGCATACGCTTCCACCCATTTACTAAAATAGTCCATGACGACAACAATGTATCTATTTCCGACGTCTGATTCGGGAAATGGCCCTGCTACGTCGATGGCTATCCTCTCGAATGGACTACCGACATTATATTGTCGCATCAGAGCTCTTGGTCGTCTCTGCGGTCCGTTGCTTGAAGCGCACATAGTGCATTCCCTGCACCATTCCCTAACGCATTCTTTGCGGTTTAGCCAATAGAACCGCTCACGAACTCTCTGCAGAGTCTTCATTACCCCAAGGTGACCTCCACTCACTCCATCATGGAGATTTCTCAAGACCTCCGGAGCCCGACCTCTAGGAACGATCAGCTGTTCTCTACTCTTGGTTTCATCCGGATCTTTCAGGACACCCTTCAAGACGCCTTCATCCAGGATTATGGAATCCCATTGCGCCCAGTATTATTTGACCGTCGGGGAGTATGATGCCTCCTCTTGCCATGTCGGTCTTGTTCCTTTCTTCTTCCATTCTTGAATAATTCGCAACTCTGAGTCGCCATATATGTCCTTTTCCATCTCTTGTGGTTGCCAAGCATCGTCAATGACAGTTGTCCGGAATGCTTCTGCTTCAGCCTTAGAACAATGCTGACAATCTTTGGGATATGGTCGTCTTGATAAGGCATCAGCATTCTTATGCGCTGTACCGGCTCGATGTTGTATGTCGAAATCGTATTCTTGAAGTCTCTTGATCCATCAAGCGACCTGACCCTCAGGATTCTTGAATTGGAGTAACCATTTTAGAGAAGCGTGGTCAGTTCTCAACAGGAACTTTCTGCTATACAAATATTTGTAGAAATGCTCGATGGACTTGACTACTGCTAGTAATTCCCGTCTTGTGACGCAGTAGTTTCTTTCTTGCTTCGATAAAACCTTACTGAAGTATCCGATGACTCTTTCTTGACCATCCTGCAATTGGGACAAGACTCTCTCAATTCCGACATCGCTGGCATCCGTGTCCAAAATAAAACGTATTTCTGTCTTCGGGTAACTCAGTATCGGTGCTTGAACTAGGAGTTGCTTCAGTTGCTCAAAGGCGACTTGGTAGTCTTCATCCCAGCTATATCCACGATTTTCTCCTGCCAGTCTGGTCAATGGTTTTGCGATATTGGCGAATCCACAAACAAATCTTCTGTAATAAGTACAAAGCCCGAGGAAACTATGTAGCTGATGTTCATCTGCAGGTACTGGCCATTCTTGAATTGTCTTAATTTTCTCTGTATCAACTGCTACGCCTTCTTCGGAGACCACATGTCCCAAATAGTCCACCCGTTTTTGGAATAAGTGGCATTTCTTTGGACTAAGTTTCAAACCAGCTTTCTTTAAATGTTGAAAACCTGCTCTAGATTCTTAAAATGGTCTTCAAATGATTTTCCCATCACAATTATATCGTCCAGGTACACCAAGCAAGTTTTCCATGATAGTCCTTTGAGTACGGTCTCCATAAGTCGCTCGAAAGTAGCAGGAGCATTACATAGGCCGAATGGCATGACCGAAAATTGCCACAATCCACTGCCGATAGTTATTGCAGTTTTCTCTCGGTCCTTCTCGTCCATTGCTACTTGCCAATATCCACTCTTGAGATCTATGGTCGAGAAGATCTTTGACTCTGCCAGAGTATCCAAGGTGTCATCAATCCTAGGTAGAGGATAACTGTCCTTCTTAGTAACGTTATTCAGCTGGCGATAGTCGACACAAAATCGTGTGGACCCATCTTTCTTCTTCACAAATACCACCGGAGAGATCCATGGACTGTTTGAGGTTTCAGTAATACCGTCCTGCTCCATATCTCGGATGATGGATTCATCGTCTTCTATCTTCGCAATCGGGAGTCGTCGTGGTGCTTGTCGAATTGGTCGTGCATCGCCGGTGTCAATTTTGTGATGGACAATATTTGTTCTTCCCTTTCGCCCCTCACTTGTTTCAAACACCTCTTGAAATCGACGTATCAGATCTTCTGCTTGTGCACGTTGCCGATTGTTTAATTGTTGTCCTTTGGATAGTACTGGACTGAATTTTTCTTTCGAAAGTTTGTCGCAGTAGGGTCTTATCTCTACATCTATTCCAGTGGTTTTTATAGTGGACACTCTTGCGAGGCGTCCTAAAATAGTACCGGCTCTCAGTTTCACTGCATAATAATTAACGTTTATTATTCTTACCGGTACTATTTTTCCTGAACTTAGCAATCAAAATCCCCTACTGAACATTATCGTTTGGTTCCAGCATTGCGACGCTCCCTTCCCGAATCTCACCCTTTACTGTAGCTGGTACAATTTCTTCGCATCGCTCAGGAATCGCAAGGTCTTCTGCCAGCATTAAGCATGCTGAAGAATCTTCTTGATGATGTAGGACGTCCTCTTCATTATTGATTTTATTCACGCCGTTTTTCATATCGAGATCGAATCCGTATCTTCTGATTATATCCATCCCAAGGATACAGTCTTCCTCTATGTCAGCTACCAAGATACGGTGTCCAAGTTTTGTTCCTCCAATCATGATGACGACGTCAACTTCTCCATGTGTGGTAGCTTAGTCACCTGTAGCTGTCCTAAGTCGCCATTTTGTCCTCATGCACGATTTGTTCGGACGCAGTAAATCGGGTCTCACTATGGTCTTCGTTGCGCCTGTGTCCAACAAAATACTACATGGCTTGTCGTCTATGTATCCATCCACAAATAAACTATCAAACTGATGACGTAGCGAAGCGATTGATGCAATATTTTGTGGGGCAGGTTTAGGTTGGATCGATATTTGCCCCGGCACATCGACCCGATATAGTTTTCCTGCTTGGAGTTATTTTTGGGCCACGTCTTCAAGGGTTTCTTGCATCGACTTTTTGGATGACCTAGTTCTCCACAGTTCCAGCACCGTAGTTGTCTTGAATTCTTGAGATCTTTTACTTCTTCGATCAACCGCTGAACCTGGGCTTCGGAGCCTTCCGTGGCATCGGAGTCACAATTAACTTCTCGCACTCGGGCACTGCTTCTGGACGCCTGCTTTGCCGCTTCGTATTCCAGTGCATGAGCCAATGCTTCCACCAGCTTCTTCGGCCGCGCCAAACGCAGGGCTTGTTGCGTTTCATGGTCTCTGATGCCATCCACAAATATTCTCACAGCCCAGCTCTCCAAAAAATCATCCGGGCCAGTTGGATATGCAAGTCGAACTAGGTGTGCCACATCATCTTCGAACTCCTGTAGACTCTCGCTGGGACGTTGGTATCGGTTCTTGAGCTGCGTGTGATACACTTCCTCCAAGTGTGCATGGCCGTATCGCAGCTCTAGTCGCTTGACCAATTTTTCGTAATTGTTGTCTTCTTCCGGTGGAATAGCCTGTAAAATGTTTACCGCATCTCCTCGGAGAGCAACTGTAAGCGCTGAAACTTTCTCAATATCATTCCAACCATTAGCCTTAGCAGCGGCTTCAAATTATCTATGGTAATTAATCCAAGATGTTTGACCATCAAAGGTTGGAGGTTTGACACGCATTTTTGTAGTTGAGTCAAGATTTGGTGCAGATAATTCAATTATCTCAGCTTTTGAAGCTTTTTCCGGAAATGAAACACCAAATTTAAATTTTTCTTCAAAAATCTTCATTTTTTCATCCAATTTTGCATCCAGTTCTTCTTTTAACATTTTACAATTATCTTCAAATACTTCCTCCCATACCTTTGAATTTTCTCTAAATTTTTCCAGTTGCGGTTCAACTTTCTTTTATTTTCCTCCATCTTTCCATGCAGTTCTTCTCTCAAATTTCTAGATTTTTTTTCTAATTTTCCTAATTTTTCATATACAATTTTAGAGCGCTCTAGAAATTTTTCTTCTAATTTTGCTTCAAATAATGTAGAATTTTCTTTTAATTTTGATTCTAAATTTATAGAATTTTCTTTTAATTTTGACTCTAAATTTATAGAATTTTCTTTTAATTTTGATTCTAAATTTATAGCCAAATCGGTTAAAGAAAGTTGAACTTCAAACAAATATGCATCAGGATCCTCACCATCTTCAGTCAAAGCGTCTCCCAGTCGTTCTTTTGAAACTTGTTTGCGGCCACTGGTTTCCAAATCCCGCTCTTCCAATTGATATTTCAACTCTGCGACCTTCAAATCTTTCAACAACTTCTTAGACGCCATTTTCCAATTTTGCAAAGCAGCAATAAACAAAATACTAAATTGTTTATAACAATCCCACTTCTGACACCACTGTTATGTTTATTGCTTGACGAAATCTAGTTTGTAATCAAATAAAAGTTACTATTTATTAATTTAAATTGAAATAAAAGTTTTATTCTTCTTATGTCACTAATAACACTATATTTATTTATTTGTCACCTAATTCTAAGTTAAACAAGGTCACAGATATTTATATTTCACTATTTATATACACTGTTTACTTCACTGTACGATATTCATTTCACCAGTACTACTCTTATTACTAAGCGAGGACGAAAGGCTCCTTCCCATACTGCGTCGTCTTTACGAGCTTCCCCAACTCTCGCACGTCACAATATATATAAACCCGAAATTAAACGCCAGTCGTCTGTTTGGGTTTTCCAAGGTGAAGAAGTGGCAAATGGTATACAACCATTCGTTTACCGGAAGTAATTGCTGAGCTTCGAAAAACCATTCCTGAACGTCTGACGAATCATCCTACACCAAGACAATGCAAGTTCGCATACAGTTCGCAAGACTATTGAATTTTTAGAGCAGCAAAATCTTGAATTGTTAGATCGTCTTCTTTACAATAGCGACTTAAGACCCAACGATTTTTTTACTTTAAAAAAAAAACAGACTTTTTGATCAAAGATTTTAGTCGAAGGGAGAATCAATACTGTTTCCAAAATTGGTTCAGGCGATTGCAAAAATGCATTAACATTCGTGGATAATACTTCGAGAAACAATTAAGTCATAAAAATCTATCTACTGTTTTCTTCCATTTCTGTATGCAAAACTAAAAAGACAGCCCTCGTATAATTTTCTTAATTCCTGTTCGGTCCAGGGACGGCACCAGGATTAAATTGATGGGTGGGCACGAATTGGCCGTATAAGTTGTTGGGTGGGCACCTAGATGTGAGCAAATGTGAACATGGCCTGTTGGCCTGCTATAAAAATGTAATATGCGAGTGGGTACCCGGGTGGGCACAACCTAATTTTGGGTGGGCAAGTGCTCAGCCAGGACCACCCCTAGCGCCGTCCCTGGTTCGGTCTTTTGCTTTGTTCTTTGTTTTTACCTCAGAAGATTTCACACATTTCTCCTTTGATATAAAGAAATTATATTCTTGGAGAAATAATCTCAAAATGGCAACTGTAATAGAAAAACTGTTTATTTACACAACGAACATATACAAAATGTAAGGATCATTTGTAAAACAAATATTTATATACTAAAACAATTGACAATCGTTATTTTGTTACTCGTTCTACGTTAAACGTAGCATTTAATACAGAACGACTGTTGAATCTAAAGCAACTAAATCGGGAGACAACTAAAATTCAAATATTTTCCAAATTCACGTCCAAAAAATTCAATGTCTTTCAACATTTATTATTATTTTATATTCACAAGTTTGAGGAGTTCGTTTGCTCATAATTCTAGCAAAGTTATTAATTGGTTATCTCTCTGGTAAGATGAAAGTGAGACTCTTGTCTGTTACAGCCACTTTTATTAAGATATAACCAAAATATAAAATATTCATAGGATGTGTTTGTTCGCATCTATTTCAAGGATCAACATCACAAAAAGGTTTGGTATCTATAATAAAAAAAGCCTGAATTTAGGATTTCAAAAAATTATTTTTAGTCCTGATAGCAAGGTACCATTTGAAAAAACGATATGAGAGGATTATTATTATCTAGTTCTCCAAATATTGGTAAAAATAGCCTCCCATGCTCACTTGTTCGATTTTTATTTTTGTTAGAATCATAGCAAACAGTTTGTTATGAAATGACAATTTACAAAATATATTCAATATCAATCAGTGTTTAAACACACTTATATTCAAGAGAGCGCACAAAATATACAAACAGTACTAAAAATCTCTAATTTTTTTTGAACTCTTATATTGTACAGTGATGAGAGAATATGACAAGACCTTGACAGACAGGCCTATCTGTCAACCATAGATAAAAAAAAAAAATTATTGAAATTGAAGTCATCAACGTGCAACTAGGCACAGATATGAATCTAAATATGAAAGTGGTGAATTCTACAACAAATATTAGAATGGCTCTTTTTTTTGGGCAACTCATCAACGATACATTTGTCAACATATTTTATTGCATAAAAAATAAATTTCATGCGGTGACTTGATTGGTGCAGATCGACGGCTCTGAAGGATAAAATTTATAATAAAGGTAGTCTAATTATCACAAAGTGAATAATTTCGTATGCCGTTTAGAATCATTTCAATGAATTAGAAGTTGTTAGTTTCGGTACCACGGTTACTTCCTAACAATTCTGGTACTAATTTCTAGCTTTGCGTTAGATGTTTTATAATTTTGAAAGTTTTTCCTCGAATATTTATGAGTTTCCAATATCTTGTAAGTAGTCTACATGTTTTGGAATGACGTATTCCACACTTGCTAACCGTTTTTCTCGCCTTCGGCTCGGATTACATATTTGCCGCTCATCTGGAATAAGGACAATTCCAATACTATATACTATTTCATAATAAGTATGTCCTTTTTTAACTTGAAAATAGAGTGAAATCCTAGTCAGTATTTTTTTGGATGTCAATATGAAGGGAAGAAATATATTTTGATTTCTTTTGACATGATTTAAATTTCTGTAGTTGAACAATATTCCATAGTTGGACTATAAATTTTTTATGATGGCCTCCTTTAGTTTAATATTTCTTTTTACTGTGCTATACTTCTCTTGACATAATCACATCAAAAAGAGTTCAGTATAAAATAATTCGAAATTTTGAAACAAAAATTATTAATATTAACAGAATTTTAGTACTGCTCAAAGTTTTTGTTCGAGCCCTTAAGTGAGCATATATACAATGAACCCTAAATTTAAAAATATTTACACCTATGTACAATTGATGAGAGTACAGTAATGATATTGAATATATGATATTACGATCGCCTGTATTTTTGGGCGAGAGAGAGCGAAAATTTTCACGTTCCATTCAACTATTGATACAATTTTATCACATTTAAAGTTCAATATGAAAATATGTACAGAAATTTGATTGACAAAACGACTTCCTTTTCACATTCACTTGTTTTTATTATTGTGTGATTGTCACTTCACACAGACAACAAAAATATATCTCGCAAATGTCACAGTAACAATTTTCTCCGAAAAAAACACGAAAGTGGAATTCTGGACATTTCATTGCAATAACAATTTTTTTTCTGTATCTTATTATCATTTCTAATGGCCAGGTGCATCATTAAGAGAAAAATCTAATGAAGAAAGTTACAACAATAGCATACAATTATTGACTCAATCAAGCGTTGTAACTGGCCATGAATGTTTTGAATTCGTTATATTTCTACTATTTCGTACTAAACTTGGAAACATGAAACGTAGATTCAATTGTGACTATCAGTCTTTTCCAAAAACTATATAGAGTAGAATTTTACCGTTCTTATTTGATGTTAGTAATGAGCCTAGTAAATACATAATACATAGATTACAAAAAAAGTGAATTTGGAATTTGAGGGATGATTTCTAGAGATTAAATGAATGACCAAAAGAGTTTTTTCGATCAATTGAAAATTTAATATTTTCCGACATTTAAGAACCTAAACAAGAAAAATGGTATGATATACAAAAGGGGTTCAATTCTAATTCGTAGAGACAATATCTTGACTTCATTTTAGAGACTCTTGATATTTGTACCACCTAGCGGACAATTGGAGAAGTGATTCAATGTCGTCATCGTTAAAGACAGTCTCCCAGAAGTAAGAGACAGGATAAGATTTCGACATATGTATGTCATTAAATATTTTTTTTCAATTTAATTGATAATCATGAATTGAATTTGATTTCGAGCATCGTCCTTACTTTTTACCAGCATTTTGTTTTTTTTGCAGTAACATACAATATTCAAGTCCTCATAAATGTAACTATGTCATTAAGACATTGACATTGACTTGTCGCCAAGGTGTCTACGACTTAGAATAGGACCGAAGATATTTCACGGTACTTGTTCATAGGAAAAATCGTCGCGAGCGGCTCGTTTTATAATTAGAACGCGTGCTCAAAATATTGTCATGAAATAAAAACTTTGAGCAAAATGATAGTAAAAAAAAAAATAGATATAAAAATTATCGATATCATATTATATAACATAATTTTATCGATTATGGTACGAAACATTCAATGTTAGCTCAAATTGGTATTTTTTGTGAGCCAGTTTTAATTAAAAGAGATGTTGCTTCACAAAATTTCCGTCCTAAAATTATTTGATGAAGTGTACAGAATTTCAGATTTCCAAATATTTTTATGTATGAGCTCTGGATACTTTTTCATATGATCAAATTTTGATTTGTTACTGTTTCTTAGAAGTCGACATATATTATGAACAGATTGTAGGTAACAGTGGTTAGTTTTTACAAGGATACACAATGCAAAAATTCAATGTCCTCTTGCACAAATGGTTTTGATTTAAGACATTTGATGTCGTAAACGCTCTTAAAGAGGAGACTCATAAAAAATATAAATTTTCGTTCGTTTGGCACTAATTTTTGAATTTAAAAAAATAATAATACTCATAAGATATCATAATAACTTTCAAAATAAATCCATTTAGATAATCACTTTTACTCACTTCAAAATTATAGAAATAAACGAGAAGAATAAAGCCATAAGATTGAATATATATTTTTTTGAATTCAAACTACAATATTTTCTGATTTGAAATTATACAGAGAGTGTTATCATACTTCAGGAAACGAATTGAAGGTTGTATACTATTTGACGTACGGATCATAGCACAGTAAGAACTTTTTTTTAGTTCGTCAAATAGAATGAATGCTTATAATTATTTCTACAAGAATATCTGCCGGCGTTATTTTCAGCATGATGGTGCGCCACCGCATTTTGCTCGAATTATGCTTTTAGGACAGGTGGTTTTGTTGCATTCCTGTAGCTTGGCCCGCAAGATTTCCTGATCCAAATCCGCAGGATTTTTATTTTTGAGACCGTTTCAAGTCTCTTGTCTACGACAACCAAGATGCGCCGGGAAATTTTGAAGAGCTGAGCCAGCAGATAGAGAATTCTGCGACAGCAATAAAACAACATGTATGTAAAGCTTGTACTGCATCGTTCATTCAACGTGCTGCAATGTGTAGGGAAATGAATGATTATAATTTGAATAAAATTTGTAATTAATAATTAGATCGAATTATCCTAAAAGGTATGTGCTCAGTTATTTTTACAAATATCTTGAATTTGATTACAATATACAATATACGATATTTGAAATTATTGTGTAAGCAGAACAATTATTATTTCTGTGTTTAGTAGATATTATGTAATGTAGTCTCGTTATTAATTTTGATTATGTTGATTTCAATAAAGTTTGCTACTCCAGTGGTCTTATAAATGTTCACTTTAAGTGAACTACTCTTAATTTTCCGAATTTAAAAAGAAAAATTTTTTTGTTCCATAATTAGCTTTTAATTTTCTTCCCGAAGTATGATAACACCCTCTATTTAGATGAGTTTGTAGGAATCTAAGATATTCCGCCGTTTATATATTTTTTTGAAGTGGAACTTCTATATAGGTTTGCCTCCCTAAATTTGAAGGGTGAATTTTGTATATAACCGAATAGACGATCACGTGATGCGAGTTATCGCAAATTATGAAACAATATTGTTTCAATTTTAGCGTGTGTATCGACGCGGTGAGTACATTTTAAATAATTAAAAAAAAAATCAATGAAAAATTTTGATGTAGGTATTTATATATTTAAAATTTATTAGTATTTAACATAGAAAATTTATTCTTGATAATGTTGAATATGCCATATTGTCTAAGTCATTTGTTTGTAGTAGTAGTTCACTTTTGACAAATAACTCAACTCCACGGTAACTTGTATTGAGGTAAATTTTTTTGGAAACAATGTCTATGATTTGAATTTATAAAAAAAAAAATCACTTCGAACGTGTGTATAATGTAAATTACTATACACAATCTTACATTCGTAATAAATAATAATAGAACTCGAGTAATAAAAAAATTTAAACTTTCAAGAATTTCGATAAAGATATTGAAAAAAAAACGTCGGTACTCTATACCAGCTGCGATGCGGAAAGAAGTGCATTTTACTGAGGAAGTATGATATTAGAATATTGTTAAAATGGTTGGTTTTACAAAAGAAAAGTAGTTGATATATTGCCAGATATTTGTAAAAAAGTTACCTCTTTTCAGCCTCAGTAAAAAATTCAATTTGCTTGGTATCGATAAGGCATTTTGAGTGTTTATTTAAACGAGAATATTTAGCTGTATATAAAAATTGAGAACGACTTTATTTTTTCTAATTTCACTGGGCTGAAAGTTTACCAGTAGAGTTCCTGAAATATATCAATATAATCAATATTCAATTTGTTTCACATCCTTCTGCTCAGAAAAATATTGTAGCTTGTTTATCAAAATGAATTAAAGAAAAAAATAGAGAAAAATTCACCATAAAATGTCCCTCTTTAGCGTTTACAGCTGTGTGACTTGTCAAACAGTGCTCTCTCTTTTGTGCATCAGTGGCGTATCAGCTGTTGGTTCCTCAATGGAGTCAACCAACGGATGTAAAGGAATTGGAGGCTGTTGCAGCTGCTGAGGAGGTTGTGTATGATGTTGAGGAGGCTGACGAGGCAGCGTGCGATACGCGGTGACCCCCGGCCCAGGAAACATTACCCCCGGCCATGGCTGCGAGACCCACGGCTGACGTGGGAGTGTACACATGCCCAAACCTCCATTTCGAAGCGTACAATACCTAAAACAATGATATAGGCATGAATGTTATAGTTTTTCATGAATTATAATAAACTAAATGAGCACAGCAAATAATGGATTTGATCAAAAAAAGATTCAACATTTAATTTTATTGACGATAAATAGAAAGACATAAGAAATGAAAGGGAACATTGAATTTTGAGTATGCCCACGTGAGGAATCAGATTAATAGCTGCTATTTTCTCATCACCTTGTATGAATTAAATTGTACGAATCATAAAATTACTCACCCCACATGTGGAGGAGGTGGTCCAGGCGCTAGGTGATGCAGCATCCCCATCCCTACTCTACTTGGACTCGTCTCAATCGTGCTGACCAACTGTCTTTTCCCTCTAACAAACTCTTCATCCGTTTCTTGTGCTTGTGGAATCACATCCGGATTCTTTTCGTCCGAATCGCATTCGCCTCCACTACTATCATGTTTAGAGACTGGAGATCCTCCACAAGCTGCTGTGGAAGTCTTTGCGTCTGCACCATCTGCAGAACCACCACTTCCTCGACGCTCTAGAGATGAAGATGATTTTGAAGGATTTCTTGGGCTGGAACACTGGAAACGGACTACGATGAGGATGACGAGAAAGACGATCAAGAGGGCGCAGGATATGCCGATTAGGATTGACATCGTTGGAGTGAATTTCCAGTTGAAACCTCGAGGATGATCTGAAAAAAGAATACAAAAATCTATGAGAAAATAGAATAATGTGTAATGCCTGTAAAAGTTGCCATATAACACATTTTGGAGGAAATTTAAACAATATTGAGTAAAGTTGACAACAACACAATTACTGCCCAAATATCACATCTGTATGATGTTCACCACTCACTTCTATGCATTGCTGCAATTCAACAAATGCGTTGTTATTTGAGTACATTATTTGTTCTCAAATTGTTTTTCAGCTCTTGAAGTGTTTAAGGACGTTTTTGGTCGACTTCAGACTTAAAATACCCCTAAAGAATGAGATCGGGAGCAGTTAAATCTGGCGAAAACGTTTCTGTATTAGGACAATAGATTCCGTAAAAATATTAGCCATAGTCGGTGAAACTTTAATTTAAGAATAAATAGTTTTTTGACAAACATAATATCAGTGATGTTTATATAACAAGCTATCAAGTACTATTCAATTCAATTGCCGTACCTATATACAGAAAAACTTTTGAAATCAACACTTTTATACATGTAGTGAAAAAAAAATGGGAGCAGCTCCGTTTTCAATCAATCAGTAAGTGACCAAGTTGGTAAGTCAGTAAATCATCGGGTCATAATTTAGTGTTGAGTAGAATAAAATGTAAGCAGGGTTCTATCCCGTACGCAGTAAGTAAGATTATTCATTTGTGATCTTATGTCTTTTTATTTATTATTTAATACATGTATTACTTTTTTTTCATAAATTTTGTATTTTTTATATTTACAATAACATCCATACTTCATCCAGCAAGAATCCGTTGATTCTTTGTTATATCCGATTTAGGGTATAACAATGATATAAAACATACTTGAAATCAAAACAAGTGTTTCAGCAGTCAAAATAAAATTTTGTCCGGAACAAGCTGAAATTATGGAAGAGGAAAGTACTGCGAGTGATATATGAAGAAAAGAAAGAAGGTGATCTCATAGTGCAAAGGGCTAATAAAGAAATAATGGATTTATATGGTGAGTACGGTATTATGAGATTAATTTAAGTGTAGCGAGTACGGTGACCTGGTCACGTGAGTCGTATGTCAGTGGACAGAACACTGAGCACAGTTTTTAAAGATGGAATTGTGAAAATAAAAAGCTGAAATGGTTTAATGCGGTCAGAAGAGAATCAGAGCTTTCAAAAGTGAAGAAATGTAGTTGCGCATAAACAAGTAAATAATGGTTTTTTCTTAAAATGATCCCCATTCAACTTTAACTAGCAATTATCCTTCGCTAGATAATCCTATCTAAACACATCTATTTTGTTTCATCCACAAGCCCGTTTATTCTTTCTGCTCGAAAACTTTCGCGCAACGATTAACAATCATATCCTTCCATTCACGCGATCTTTCACGTTCAATTTCACTCATAATTTTTTTCAAAAATAATCTATTCGACATTCGTTCCATAAGCTCAAACGAACGTTACTGATCCATCCCCATTCTTTCTATATTTATTGTCCAATAATACATTCTTCATCCACTAATTTATTTCGTATTCGATCTCTCCTGGAATATCCATCCCAGTCAGTCCGTTTACGACTCTGAAATGCTCACATCAATGTACGTACAAGTACTCTCGTTATACCGAGTGTTTTTTTTTTTAGCTTGAGACTACTGAAGATCCCTCAATGCTAAAACTAGTCACCCCTATCACTCCAAATAGATGGGGCGGGAAACAACTCTGAAATCTAGGAAAGAAGCCCCTATTTTTCCATTCGTAGTAAATAGCGCCTTAAGCCCGCCGCACACGAGGCAATTTTCCATGCAATTTTGTTCACTTAATTTGCAACAAGTTTTCTTGCGCACTGGGCCACTTTGAGGTACACTTAGTGTGACACTTATTCTCGCATCACACGATGCAAGCTGCGCCACTCATTCTTACACTAGAACGTAGACTTGGTAGATTTTCACATAACAAGTATGGATGTTGCTGAAACTAATCGTCGGAGAAGAGCAGGAGCATTTGCTGCAGTTATAGCTTGCGAATTACGAGACAGAAAAAAATGAAGCCATAACTTTGGTCAAGAGAGTGACTTTTGAGAAGGAATCAAGGCCGCAGAGTTTTCAACTTTTTGTTTGACGAGCTAGTAGGGTGTATACCAAACGTAAAAAACCTGGAAATGTCAGGGAATTTAGATAAACTGGAAATGTCATGGAATCGTCAGGGAATTTCTGATATTTGTCTGGAAAAAATACATCATAGGATATTTATGCATTATTACTCATAAAAGTATATTTTCACTCTTTAAAGCTCGCCGCACACGATGCAATTTTTCAAGCAATTTTGTTCACTTGGCGCCGCACTGGATGCCACGCTTACTCCGATGCAAGAAATTTGGTGCGATGCGGGGTACTAGACTTACCACGAGACTTGTTTTTCAAGATAGGTTCGGTGCTATTTTTCGCACTTGCTGCGCCACTGACTGCTGTCCAAGGCCAATCAAAGCAGACGACGAAATCACGTGATTACATCACTGAGTTGTATGTCGCATCAGAATGCTGTGCCTCATTAGTACATTGTGGTGTTTTAAGATACAAATAAGTAAAAATTATGGCTAGTGGAAATTAGGTAATGTTTACGTACCCTAGCTTAGGGTGGATACCAAAAAATTTAATGAAAATTCCCTGACTTCCAGGTTTTCCAGGTTATTTTCAATAAAATTCCAGACAGTAAAAAACAAAAGTTTGATACAAGCTTACATATAATCACAGATTAATGTTGCAATTCTGTGTGAGACCTATAAATCTGTGAATTGAAAACAAAATTGCAACGAACTTGGTATCATGAACGAATTTACATTAATCGACAAAAGTAAATGTACTCTAATACATTTTTTTTCCATGAATTTATAGATCTGGAAGACTTATAGATTTGCACAGATGGCCCTAGTATCTTAAAGAGTGAAAATATACTTTTATGAGTAATAATGCATAAATATCCCATGATGTATTTTTTTCAGACAAATATCAGAAATTCCCTGACGATTCCATGACATTTCCAGTTTATCTAAATTCCCTGACATTTCCAGGTTTTTCACGTTTGGTATACACCCTACTAGCTCGTCAAAAAAAATGTTGAAAACTCTGCGGCCTTGATTCCTTCTCAAAAATCACTCTCTTGACCAAAGTTTTTTCCTCTTTTTTTTCTGTCTCATAATTCGCAAGCTATAACTGCAGCAAATGCTCCTGCTCTCCTCTGACGATTATTTTCGGCAACATCCATACTTGTAATGAGCAAATCTACTAAGTCTATGTTCTAGTGTCAGAATGAGTGGCGCAGCTTGCATCGTGTGATGCGAGAATAAGTGTCACACCAAGTGTACCTCAAAGTGGCCCAGTGCGCAAGAAAACTTGCTGCAAATTAAGTGAACAAAATTGCATGGAAAATTGCCTCGTGTGCGGCGGGCTTAAGATACTAGGGCCATCTGTGCAAATCTATAAGTATTCCAGATCTATAAATTCATGAAAAAAAATTTATTAAAGTACATTTACTTTTGTCGATTAATGTAAATTCGTTCATGATATCAAGTTCGTTGCGATTTTGTTTTTAATTCACAGATTTATAGGGTTCACACAGAATTGCAACATTAATCTGTGATTATATGTAAACTTGTATCAAACTTTTGTTTCTTACTGTCTGGAATTTTATTGAAAATAACCTGGAAAACCTGGAAGTCAGGGAATTTTCATTTAATTTTTTGGTATACACCCTGAGCTAGGGTACTTAAACATTACCTAATTTCCACTAGCCATAATTTTTACTTATTTGTATCATAAAACACCACAAAACACAATGTACTAACGAGGCACAGCATTCTTATGCGACATACAACTCAGTGATGTAATCACGTGATTTCGTCGTCTGCTTTGATTGGCTGTGGACAGCAGTCAGTGGCGCAGCAAGTGCGAAAAATAGCACCGAACCTATCTTGAAAAACAAGTCTCGTGGTAAGTCTAGTACCCCGCATCGCACCAAATTTCTTGCATCGCAGCAAGCGTGGCACCCAGTGCGGCGCCAAGTGAACAAAATTGCTTGAAAAATTGAATCGTGTGCGGCGAGCTTTAAGGTAGTTGTCGTGCTATGGGCATAGTATCAGAATGTTCCAAATTTTTGTACACTTATTCAGAATATTATTATACAACAATCCCTAAAAGTTGAAATCGATTGACCATCTCAAACTCTAGATAAACGTTGTTAAATCTCAAATTTTTAACATGGAGAGCAATGGAGAGTATACATTTTAGGCAGCAATTATATCAATTTTTGATTTTTTACGCAAAAACTAACAGTCAGACTATTTTGAAAAACTAGCTGTGAATTGATGTACATGTTCTGCGTACTTGAAAATAAAAAGAAAATTATTGACCAGCTCATTGTTTAGATATGAGAGCGCAAAGTTGAACATTTTATATATAAAATACGTCGCGATACGTTCAACAGAAACAACTTGGCAACACTGTACATCACTAAACATTGCATTGTACTATCCGACCTGCAAATTCAAACGGAAAGAGATTAAAATAGTTGCCTAATAATGGTTTCAGTTAAACAATAATATCTATTATGAATAAAATTAATTTTATCTAAGACTTTTTGTTTTAAAATTTGTCTTTATACTTTAGATTTTTGGACATGTTTTATATACTGAGATAACAGTTAAACACATTTTTGCCAAGCTATTTTTCCGGCCAGTAATCGTGTATATCACACTACGATGAACCTGTTTGAGGTACACTCTCCGACAAAAAATTCAGGCATCCACTAAATTTATTCTAAATTTCTCAGTCTTTATTCATTAATATTATCATAAAGATCTATGTACTGAACTATCTGTATTATGAACACGTTCTGCCAAGAATAACAAGCATCTATATATATCAGCTTGCAAAGCGTTTTTTGTAGTTACCCCAGACTTTACTTTTTGACAATAATGTACCACGACAACAGCCTTAATCGCAAAAAATGTGATTTTCTCTAATGGAAATCTCCATTTGAGGGCTGGGATGACTAGTTGTGGCACAGACGGATGTCCCTTTCAAAATATTTCTTCTCATACTAAACATATTTTTCATTAGATGCATATTTTTCAAGATATTCAGTTGTCTCAAGTTAAAAAAAACACCCATTCAATCTTGCATCCCTTGAATAGGCTCATTTCGTGAAAACGTTCCTGAAGCTCCTAAAGTATTACAATCAGCAGATACTCTTCTTTAAATCTTTTTATTGAATTGTCATCGAACTATTCAGATAAACAAACTCATCTACTTGTTCCAATTTCATGCCATCCACCAAAACATTCATTCTCTTCAATTGTTCTTCATAATCATTTAATAAAACATCATCTGCATACGCTAATGCCAATATTTCCTTTCACCGATATGCCAACCATCCGAATCATTCAAAGCTGTTCGCAAGTAACTTGGATCTGAAAAGTTGCACATCACGCGCAATAGTTGAGTAGAAATTGCGTGCTTATTTTTATTGAATATAAAATTAAAAATGAAGTTGTATATGATGACTGTGGCAAAATTTGATGAATTATACCATTAAGGATGTATGAGCGTGACAACAATTTTTGATTCCAAGCTCCAAAATTGATTTATTATTAGTTTTCTATCCAAAGAATTTACTGTTAAAATTTCAGGGTAGGTCACCGTTCATATTTTGAAGTAATAAATTGTTGAAAATTGACACAAAATACATTGCTCTTAAGCCCTGTTCAGACGTGGACTCACAGAGGACTCACTTCAGAATTTGAAAGAGAAAAAATTTGAGTCGCTTGTCAAATAGAGGCGCCGCTATTTTGAGTCTTGCAAAGTGGGCGTTGTCGTTTCCTCATCTCATTGATAACTTCATGGTAATCTATGTCTTTGACTTTTATTGTTTTTTGCATCATTTAATTCTTTTTATCGTATTTGGAATGTGCAAAAGGCAGAAAAGTATAGCAAATACATTTCTTTCTTTAATTATTGCTGATTTGGAAACGAGTTTGAAAACAATACAAAAAAAAAAACTGGGTTAAAAAATAAAGGATATCTAGAGAAAGTATTTATTTACTATAAAAAAATTAAGAACAGAATATTTACAGTCTTTTAAGATTTTTTTTTAGAATTTTATTAGTAGTATTCAAACTCTAATTATTTAGAAACAGTTTTTCATCATATTATAAATAGAATAATCTTCTCAGTAATTCAATATGGATTCTTTTTGAATAATCTAGTACAAAAGTACCAACGGAATAAATCAATTTTTAAAGGATTTTATCTTAAAAGTGGAAGAAGAGATACATTTTGACGCAACAAACAAGCTACACGTGTGAACGGCCAAGACTCAGAGATATTTTGTTGCTTCAAAGTTGCTTCTGAAGTGAGTCCTCTGTAAGTCCACTGTGAGTCCACTGTGAGTCCACGTCTGAACAGGGCTTTATGGAGAAATAGGTGATTGAGCTCATAAATAAATAGATATCAGTATGTTCAAGTTTGCGTAGAATAAAAAAAAATATATACATAAGAGAGATGAATATTGCAGAGTTCCGTCAATATTTAAAAAACGGTATGTATCCTTTCATCTTGAAAAGAAAAATTGAAATGAAATTCAAATTACTTGATTGAATAAATTTTTACTCGCAAAGAATTGACACGGCAACATTGCACTGCTATAGCAATGTGGCGAGTACGTGGCTTTTTGCTGCATTGCCAAGTTAATACAGATTACGTGAATAATATCTCCACTTCAACCCGCAAACGTTCAAGCCTATCCCCACCCATCAAAATTCACTACTCTCCCACGCCCTCACTCATACATCCATAATGAATAGTCAATTTAATTTTAATACTTCCCCCAATTCATTATGACTTATTTCATCAAACCTGGCTACAGTTACCGGATGCATCCTTATTTCTGAATTTTACCTTATAGCTACTCGATGTGACTGTTCCTTACAATTTGAGTAATTGAATTAAATATCTCGTGAATTGACTTATTCCAATCATAATAGCTCAACATCCCAAGCCTACTAGACGTTATTTATTTTCTGAAAAACAAAATTTCTGGAATAGAGTAGTGTAAGTATATACTTTGATCGTATGCATACTTGCTAGCTTGGGCCGACGGCCAATTTACAGATAACACGTGTAAAAGGGACGTTAAAACATTATTCATTTTTCTTAGAGTCTGAGTGCTGATTTTTATGAATGTTTTACAGAATATTGTTAGAAATTGATAATCAACACTGCTAGACCCTTTAAAGCTCGCAAAAATAACGTAATCTTAATAATAGTCTGACTCCTAATTTTTATATACGATACTCAGGAAATAATTTAAATACTTTTTGTGAATAGCCAGACCAGACGTGGGGGCCAAACATCCTTCAGTCAAAATTTGAATATCGTCGTGAGTATGAGCGCGAGATCATTATTTGTATTCCCAGCAACATTTTAATATTGTCTGGAGGATGTTTGGCCCCTACGATTGGTCTAACTATTTGCAAAAAGTATTGTAATTGTTGCCTGAGTATCATAATTTAAAATTAGGACCCAGAGTATAAGTGAGATTATGTTATTTTTCTCCGAGCTTTGAAACTTCTAGCAGGAATTATCGTCGATGGGAAGTGTCTGGCAGTGTTGATTATTATTTTCAACAATATTCTTTAAAACAGTAATAAAAATCAGTACTCACACTTTAAGAAAAGTGATTAATATTTTAACGTATCTCTAGCCTCTGGTATCTATAAATTGGCCGTTGGCTCAAGCTAGCAAATATGCATACGATCGAAATGATACCACGCCTATGCAATTCTCTATCTTGATTGTGTTGTAAAAGTGAAGCCAAAAATGTGATATTGTTAGGGAGAGAAGATAACTGAGAGGTGGGTATTTGTGGGCCCATATTTGTATGGAGTTAAATGGCGAGTTTCGCTTTATTTAGCATTTTCATGTTGAAAAATATTATGAAATAGGTAGAAAATATTTTGTGCCAAATAAAAAATATTCTGGAAAGAAGAGATTTGGTGAAGCTCTGTATATAAGAATAATTAGAAACACAACGTTTCAATAGCAAATTGCTGCCTTTCTCAAGTGTAAAAATATAATAAATAAATAAACAAAAATTGTCAAGACAACAAAAATACAAAAGGTGACTGAATAAAATATTAACTCCTAGGATCGTAGAGCTCTGCCTGTGGTTTAGCATATAATTCAATGTCCACGGGTCATCAGGAGATGAAAATCAAGGTCTAAATAGGGAAATAGTCAACTTCTTGTGGTTCTAGGTCAACCTGGCTCTACTCTTTTTGATTTGGCACATAACTGAACCATCCACAGATCTTCAGGAGGTGGTGTTGAAGTAACTCTTGCAAGTAGATCCATAGATTAAAATTAAAATGTTCAACAAATAATTTATTTTTTAACAGAGCAGCATTTTTTAGTTCTACCTCTCTTTTAGTGAATAAGGAATTGTTTTTGTATATTTTTTCAATTTTATTACGCCCATTGTAATGTAAAACATTCATAAAATTGTTTATGTTCGACTGCATCATAATCATGTAGTTTATGGTTGCATTTAGTGCTCATAATATGCCACTTAATTGGACTAGGACTTTTACTTTATATAATTGGACGGAACTGTCATTGTCAAAAAAAATTTATACTTCTCTATCTTATTTATTCTTTTCTACACTTTCTGAAGTATCCATTTATTCTTTTCTATCGTATTTAATATCTTCTACACTTTCTGAAGTATCTATTTCTTCTATTAAATTGTATTTAATATTTTTGACATCTGCAAATAAACAGTAAAAAACAATTGTAACAATAGCAACACTAGCAAAGCACACCAAGTTATACTTATCGAATTTTTGTATAGGGAAATTAAGAAATATTTTTAAATGATATCCTGCGTCTTTAGAGCAGTCGAACATAAAGCTTTGTATGTAATTCGTACATAAATAAACTTTATAGACTCGCCTTCCTTATTAGACTCGCTCGCGCTGCTCTCTCGTCCATAACCAGCGGCTCGTCCAATAAAGTTCTATATTATATACTAATTACATAAATAGCTATTATGCGTCTATTATAATTCATAATTAACCCTAGGAGGGGCAGTGACTTGTTTGGTGCTAAGTGAACCCTTGAGGTCTGGCCAGACCTTCACCGAGTTTTATTGTTGTGTGACTTGTAAGAGTTTTCATAAGGCTTGACAAGTGTATTTTAGTGTTGAATAATCTACTAAATGATTGAATAGACTGTGCGGGTGGCATTGGGTGTGTATGTGTGTGGTGTAAGGGAGAGACAAGAAAACTAATAATTAGCTTGATTATTTGACTTGGCACAAGGTATACACCATATTCATACTGAGGTCAATTTTGACCTATCGATTGAAAAAACCTTCGGATTGATGTTTGTCTTCCTTTTCCTCCATACATGAAAAACCAGTCATACTCGGTTCATATTCATTTTGAATAGCTGCAGATAAATCTAGGAGACGTGCTGTATGATTCAAAACTATATTTACTTTATTTGGTCCATCTTCATAGTGTTACATTACGGCACACATCACAATGACACATTTAGTAATGACATGAATAAAAATCAGAGAAAATATAGAACATCCACTAAAAAATATGAAAAATGATGATTCTATGTTTCTCTCATTAATATTCATTAACCAAACACTACTAAAAAATAAAAAAGTTGCCTCTTCAATTATAGCTATCTGCCCTTGCCTATTACAACACTTGATACAAGTCTATCATGTTTGAAAATGTTAGAATTCATCTAGGTCTAGTCAGATCTCATGGGTCAATTCAAGATAAATCACAATAAAATCGATTTTTCTCGCTTTGAATATGTCGAAATCGTTTTGAAGATGGTCTTATCGGATTCAACAAGTCGAGTTTATGAAAGTCAACGAGTTCAGTTCTCAATTATTGTTGAGGGGAGAGTAATTGAGCATTAAATTTCTAATAGGTCTGGCCAGACCTCATTGAACCTCCTAGGGTTAAAAAACTCGTGTCCAAAGAAAAGTTTATAAAACATGTTTTATAATAAACAAGTTCATTTTGTAGGTTCTAATTAATAGAAATGCAAGTTTTACTTTTGCCTTTCATTTAATGAATAATGAAGTATTTAATGGAATGAAAATATTAAATCTATCTAGCAATTGTATTTTATTGAAAAAAGTTGAAATATAATCTCATTTTTGCATATGAAGCACTCAAAGCTGGGCCTACCCGCTCTATCTCTCTCACACCTGCCACATTACATTTTAGGCTTTATGTTTTCGAACTGAATGTCCGCTCCTCTATTATTCTCCTTCGTGGTACATACTAACACTACTCTATTACACACATTCCAAATAAAGTAACGTCTGGCGGGTCTGGGATCTTGCTCTATGAGGACAGGAAGATGACTCTTTTGTTTTAATGGATTAAATTCCATCTCAACCGTTATTCAGAATTTGCTTTCTTTGTGATTTTTTTCATATATAAGAATATATTTATGAAGTTCAAGTAAACCAAGTTGCATGGATATTTATCAAATACTAAGACATATGTGTGAATAGCAGCACTGTGATCAAACAAATGTCGATTTAGAATGCATATAATAATTACAAATCCCATTTCTCTCTGTGGTATAGTTCGTATTAATCCTGTCCTGGAATATATTAAAACATCGCTATTATTGATAATGTAGCAGGGACAAAGCTGTCTCCTGGGGCTATTCTCGCACTAATCATTCATTTGTATTACGGGTAATCGATTGTCATTTGTCATCAACATTATGGTAACCGTAAATAGTTCATTACAGTTTCGAATTTCTAATGAAGATACCTTTACACGAACAGTTATTTCAGAATTCGTGAATTATTAAATCTTTTTTTACAAATCAACTTTTTACGATTGATTTTTCTGTAGTTCCGAATCGGTAATTGATACATCACTTAACGAAGTTATTAGCGTTGAAAAGTTGTTCTCTTAATGAGGTGGAAACGAGAAGCAGTTGGCAAAAGTATTAACCAATATTGAGATCTTTTCTTTGCAGAAAATGTGATTAAAAGTTTGTTGAAGATAAAACTCAATTTTTAGAAGATGATTCCTACAGGATCGGAACATACGAATTTGACGTGGAAAACTGATAAATCATAATAATAGGTATAATGGGGGATAAGCTGCAGAAAATAATCTAATCTAGGAACGTAGAGATGATATTAGTACATTGAAAATACTAACCCAAATAAAAAAAAACCCATTGGAACGAAAAATGTGATGTAATCAAAGATCAAGGCAACAGCAAATTACAGTTTGGATACCACTGCAAAAACGCCTTGTTCTTTTTTCTGTGAGTTATTTATAAGACAATGGCGTGAAGTCAGGTTTAACTTACAGTAAATTGTGAAATACTCGCTATAGTTTGTGAGATAAATACTTCCTTTTTACTGAAAGACCGTGTCTGTATTTGTTATATGTAGGGGTGTATGTGTGACTGCAATTTTCTTTTATGGGTTTATAGAAGAGGTTTAAATTCGTGGTTTATGAGCAAAGGAATTGCCAACGTTGAATTCTTATTTATGGGAATTAAACACAGAAACAGTGCGAAATATCCTATACCGCAAGTATACTATCAGAATGGGAACAATCTTATGAATTACACTCACGAAACTATAACATTATTCACATAAGTATTTACCTTAGAAGTTTAAAGAAAACGTTATATTAAGGATGTGATCATTAAATACGGTAAGAGTAATGATAGTTTCGGGCATATGTTTGATCTAAATTAAACCAAATTGTTAATAGGACAAAGTACAAGTAAGTTCTGTGACAAAATTGACGTCTCGAGATTTTGATGGAAATGTCCGGTCTTGAACATCCTTGAATCCATTTTGACTATTTTCTGGTTGACATCGGTACGTACGTATGTACGTATTTATGTGTGTATGCATTGGTTGTAAATTAACTCACATATAGCTCATGATTCATAACGAATAAGTACATCTTTTCACCATTTGAATACATTTTTGTATATTAATATATCCATTGATGTACAAGTAAGTCACTTGATGTCCACGTCAGATTTTTTCATTATTAATGTTCTTACTGTTCATTCTGCTCATCAATTGTCAGATATTTTTTTTTTTGATGTTTCAGCCTTAAATAATCTATAATTTCAATTGATTTTTTTAAGTTCCTATGGAAAATATCTCATCGAATTGTTTAACCCAAAAGCAGACTGCCCAATATTGAGATCAAGGTGAGATAATTATGGCAGTCTGATATTTTCTATTTCTGATTTCCATTATTGATTTGTCACATATTGAATGAGAAAAAGAAGGTCGGTTGTTATTGGGTTCATTATTATTCAGTAAGGCAGACCTATATATTCCAACAGACCTTTTAAAGACCTGTAATTTGATATGAATTTGAAGCTCCAACTTCATGACTTAATCAAGATTTGTGTCGGATGTAGGGTTTCCCGGCATCGGATCAGATTCACGTAGAGTTGCCAAGACAAGCGAGGTTGGGCTGCAATTATTAATATATTTTCTCAAAATTTCATCGAGTTGATAGTTCAATTTCTTCTATAAATTAAATAATATTACATAGAAAAATAATGCAAATATTATCATTTATTATATCATAAGTAGTTGAAGTATTATCGATTATTTTTGTGGTGCTATCACAAATGTTTATTGTGCTTGCGTTTGAATACCACGAGTGTGCAGCACGAGTGGTATTCACAGGCACAATAAACATGAGTGATTGCACCACAAAAATAGTCTATAATACTTCAACTACAAATGGTATATGGAGGACTATTCCAGGAGTCAAACCATTTTTTCATATTAGTTTTCTATGAATCTAGTAACAACTCACATAATTTTCATAGGATCGAGTAAACAAACTTCTGTCAAACTGAAAAATTAGAATTTCTTGCATTTTCTTAGACGAATAATAGAGAAATATATTGCGTCTTGATAAGGGAACTAGTTCAGAAAGGTTTGGTGATAGATCAGAAGATAAAATTGATGAAGATATTCATAAAAATATTCCATTAAATACGAAGAAAGCACAAATTGGAGGTCACATCTTTGAGTAAAATACTCACTTGGACCACTAGTGTAATACCCGATGGTATTTCTACACGTCCAAATACCCACTGATATGCACCGTTTCTATGGCGATTTAGCATTGTTAACTTTGTTATAAATACTACGAATGGAATAGTCACAAAAATTGATCGTGGACAATACGTGAGACGAAGAATTTCGAAAAGAACGTATGAAATACACAGTTTACAGAGATTCTATAGTAGTCCTAATGACTAAATATTAAGTGGTATGATCGATTCCAAACTGTTGAATGATAAAATAGCTAGAGGACGATGTTGATGGTGATTCATGTCAATATGTGGAACGTCGAACACTCATAAGAGAATGAGTGGAAAAAACCCTGTGAGATCAACGAATAATTTTGATGTGCATCATGATTGTACTAGATGTTGTAAATCGGCACCATTCGCCTTATTAGGAATATTTTGATCTCAAACTATTCGTAGATGCTGGAACGATCATGGAGACACCAAACTCAGTGAAAGTAAATTATAAAATCTTTTAATATTGGAATAAATAAATGGTCAATTGAAGTCAAATTTGTGATTTAGGAGATGATATCGTCGAATATCTGACTTAATATAGAGAGAAATCTCAAAAACAAGAATTGTTTTACAACGTAATCTCACAAGTGCTCTCAGTGCGACTGTATAAATTAAAACCGACCTGTGGGTGTGAGTAATTAATTGATTTCGCATGAACACCTTAATTCTGTAGTAAAAATTTGATATCATGAGCTGAAAATGGGATGAAAATTAGTTTTGTTTGAATTCAGTTTTATAGAATAAATTTTTATACCAAAATACGCAGAAAGACAGAATTGATGAGGTTGGAGCAGGACATAGGATTACAGACATCGTACTTGTAGACTCTTCTACTGTGTTATATTTTCTGTGCTTGTTCCCTATTTCCTTTTCTGTATATTACAGTTTTGTTTTTTAAGTAGTACAGGGGGAACAATGTTTCTTCAATAGATCAATTACGCCATCCACTAATTTCTTTTGGAGATAGTCCATTTCAAAAGGTATACTTTAGCATCGATTAATATTTGATTTTACTGAATTCATAATTTGGTCTGTTATGATTTTTTTTTGAAATTTTGTAATAAATAACAATGGAATCTGTACCACCAAACTATTTCTAAATACGACCATAGACAGACATCAAGCTCAGTAAAAGTAAATTTTGAACTGTACCAATGTTGGAATAGAGAAAGCAAGGAAATCTAAAAAACAATAATTGTTTCTTACCAAATATTGTGCCTATTGATCAAATGTAAAATTATTGTTTTTATTAATCGATTTTTTCTTTGTCAGTTGAAAGTGGTCGAGTACAATTATTTATTAATATATCCTTATAGATTATGATTTTGTATAATGTGTTATTGTATGTAAGTTCTAAAGCTATGCAAATGATAATTCAGTTTCTATCATAATAAATATACTCCAGATCCGTTTAACGGGCTAAGTTATATGTGAAATCGATTTTATAGAAACGAGTACGCGAGAGATTGATTTCAAATAGTAAAAAAAGGTAACAAGAAATGCAATTTTCCGAACAACTCGTGAGTTTGATGTTTATAGAGAATAAAACGAAATTTTACAGCAATACGATTTCCTATCAACTGACAGATGATCTGTCACAGTTTGACAAATGAATGAACGTTTATTGTTTGGTATCTAGCAAATAAACCTACACATTGCAATTAAAAAGGATTTCGTTTGAATCCAGAGGGCAGGTCAGTTAAACATGAATATCTTTTGATGTCGGTTATTAATTTCGCTCTACAAGTTGGATTGTTTAACATAGAGGTTGATTAAGGATTAGATCCGTGAAGCCCTTACCTAGGGCTGCATATTTCAAGACCGATTAGATTTGTAAAGTAATAATAACTCTGCGGCTCTTTGTTCTTAATCCTAAAAAGTCTAGTTCTGTGAGTTTAAATGTAAGAATAAAAGTTTATCTTATTATATTATTATTTGTCAATAATTGGAAAAAAGTATAATTTTAGGCATAAAAAAGTTATTACATACTATTAAAATCGTAGTAAGCTGTGCTGTCCATATAGCTGCAACATATCCTTCGACGACGAAGTCTATTCACAATCACGAAGGTGTTCTGAAGTGTAATGGATGAGTTAACAGGTAAGGAATGCAATATATTGTGGAGGCCTTCGAGATAAAAGGCCTTGGTGAACTAATCATTTTGCCATTCATTAAAATTTTAAGTAACACAGTATCGAAAAATCGATAGCATCACTTTCACTTTAGCAGAAACAGCCCAATTCATTGATGACAATTCTAATGAATAGGCATATTAACTTGACATTTTCATTTGTCTGACTGATCTTGCTGATTTATGATAATTTCAATTCATTCCTGATCATATTTTGAACTGGATGTAAGAGCTACCCATAATCTCAATTATCTCCTTGAACTTCAATTTACAATCACTTAAAATAAATCACACTTTTTTATGTTTTCTGTTATCGTCAAACATGTGTAACTTCAGTAAGATAGTGATCTTTCTGATCGCATGATTTTTTTTATTCTTGCAAAACTCTAATTCATAGAGACAACTTGGAGACAGATTCCAGTCTCTATATCAATGTCGTCATGATATAGTTACATTTATTGGGACTTGGATATTGTATGTTATTTGAATTTATGTTAGTAACACGTAAATATGGTATTTGAAATTAAATTCAATTCATGATCATAAATTTTTCTAATTCGTTATAAATTGTAATAGTCAAAATTTTGTGCTGTTGTCTCCATTTGATGACATACAAATGTCAGAAAATGATATCGTGAAGAAATTTACTTGACCCTGTCTCTTCTGGAACGCTGTCTTCAATGATGGCGACATTGAATTACTTTCCAATTATTGTCCGCTAGGTGGTACATGTATCACGAGTCTTTAAAATGGCGTCAAGAAGCTGTCTCTACGAATTAAAATTGAGCCCCATAGTAAATTTTATCCGCGCAAAGTGCTCGGTATTATGTATTCAGCAATTATTTAGAGCATGTCGTTCTTATAGAAAACTCTGAGATAATTAAATCAATTTTATGAGAAAGAGGACAGCTCGAGAATGACGGTAGTGATAAAGAAACTTTTCAAAACATATGATAATTTTTGAATCCAGATATATTTTTAATACTTCTGTTGTGGTTTTAAAAAAAAATAAAATCTCTTACCTTTTTCAGCAGTGAGCTGTTTTTCTGGTAGCCTCAACGTTGATGCCTGTAATACTACAGGCTCACTTCTTCCCTTGGCATTATAGGCAAAAATAGCTGCTTGGTAATGAGCCCCAGATTCAAGGCCTCCAGCTACGGCGAAACGAGCCACTGGACTTGAAAGATTTGTTCGAAGTTCTTGAGATTGAGATTCTCTAACCTAGAGAAATAATAGTAAAACATTTTTGATTATTTAGCGGTAATGGATATAAATCTCGTTCTGCTTATTACAGTTTTTATAAAAGACTGGCAAATAGTCACATTAGGACAAGAGTACATTTCGTCTACATTTATTTGAATGAAGTCATGGTTTTGGACTTGAATTTGAGTTTAAAGGAGTTTTTGGATCATTTAGAGGAGTCTTATTTCAATTATCCTATATTAAGCGAATTATTCATTTCAATTTTGAAATAGAAAATTATCAATTAATTTATCATTTGCTTGATCAAACTGACTGGATTTTCCGCTTCATTTCACCGATGTAAACGGTTGCTGCGTCGTAAACTTACTGCGAGTTTTACCGGAATATTTGTTACCTGTATAGAAGAAAAAAAAACGACTAAATCAAGAAAATATCCTGTTTAAATTTGTGTATGACATAATGAAGTGCCTCAAGGAAAAAGAATATTAGTATACAAGATTGTGAATAATTTTCTGGATAGTTCAAATCCTCTTGAAAAATTCAATTTATATGTAAACGCTTGTAATACTCGTGGATATCAAAATTTGCATACCCAAATTACTGTTTTAACTTCCCAATCAATACAATGTGCCACTTAATTTATTTTGTACTAATTCAGCTTTTCCGATGAATGTGTTTGAGAACAATATTTGATACTTTCAGGCCGGCGACATACTGGCGTCGAAGTCATACGGCGGGGACGTAGCGGCGGCGCCGCAAGTTTTGTGTCACACGTATTCTTATGCATGAAGACATACTTGTGAAAACGCCGCTGCTTGCCACATTTGGGTGCAACATGCTGCGTGATGGCCGCAAAGAATGTGATTCATTGTATTATACTGATCTGTTCAAACTTGTGGCGAAATCGCAATATAAAGTCAGTAGTGTCAGGACAACTGTTCACCGATCATAACGAGAATAACCATGTTGAATACAGAAAAATTATTTTTCTTTGGAGGAAATTATAGAGAAATGGAAATAAAATGTTGACAAAATATTTGTGAGGAGATTATTCTTGAAAAATCTCTCAGGATTCTTAGTTCACTATATAAACAATGCAATTCGCCCAAAGATAAATGCATCAAGCCTAATGGTTGAGCAGAATACTTAAGTAGTTTTTTTCTTTATTTTAATGTGAACAGTATACACATTAACTCTGTTATCGTCAAGACCTTACCGCACGCGCACAGTATGAACAGATGTACAAATTTCTGCGGCGTCGCCGTACCGACCGCCGCCAGTATGTCGCCGGCCAGTTTTGTTATATATTTGATTTTTTTACCCACAAGTTTTTATAATATTATTTTGTAAAGATTATTCTATAATCGAAACAATCGTCCTGTCAAATAATGAACATTATTATTATTTTTATCATATACATCTTATGATTTATAAGTATAAAGATCCATTCACTGTGAGGTTGTACTGTCGATGACATCCCCAATTCGATACATTGAAATAAGATTGTTATTTTGTTGATTGACTATGTCACAGAAAAGAAGGATTGATGATATTCTATTATTGATGCCAAAATATCGAAATATGACTGCAATTAGTAGTAGTATCGGCAGTACAGTCTCATGAATGAATCTTAAATATTAGTCTACCGAAAAAAAAACAATTGAAATGCCAAACTATGAAATTCAAGTCCCTAATAGTAACTGAATCTCTGAGATCATGCAAACAGTCAAATTTTCCTCGTGGTCTCTAACAAATTAAACTAAGAGGCCAGGATCACATATGATTCCTGAGGCAAGTGACACAAACTATAACTAATTCTTTTATTAAAAGACAAATGAATAAATCACATTTTTTTACGGTTATAGGGCAATAGTAAGATTCTTGTGAAATTCTCGTATCATTCGGTTGCTGATTACAATGACCACTTGGTTAATTTCACTGTTATTAATTGATTAACGATGGTTTTGATCCGATTATATACAGGTACTTTATCGGATCATTCAAAATGTTCCATCAAGTGTTAAAACTGAAATGAGGTTAATATTTGTGCCTGAAATATGTATTTTACTGACCTGCAGGAGAAAGGATTGAGGTAATCCGCCATTAAATCCTTCGTTACATCGGATGGAGAATGAGGTCATTGAAATATTGGACACTGAGCAGTTGTGTACTTGATCCGGGCGACCTACAAACAAAACAAGGATGAAAATAAATATAACAACAGATTATAAAGATAAAATATGTAAGGCAAAAAAGATAGTTGATAATATACATTCATGTGAATTATAATCTATATAATATAGATAATAGGGCGTTGATATCCAGATGTAGATTGTTAATTGAATATCAATTTTTGAATATATTTTGGCTAATATTTTTATTGTTTCATTTTCAGTCCTAGTAGTTTTTCTTAAGCTCTTTACTATGACATGCGAATGAGTATCCTAGTCAAATATGTTCTCACGCTACATTAATTTATAATTTAACACATCGCTATTTCACAATAATTACGCTCAGGCGCTTACACTAGTCCGATGACGTTACAGGCAAAATAAACGCTGCACGTTGAACACGTACAGACATGCTTTATCCATTGTGACCTAAACTGTTGTTATCTCATTATTAGTCTCGTAGTTATCAGAAATTGAAATCTGAAGGTAATTTCAATACAAGTCGATTTGACTGACTGTATTTGACGAGCGAGAAGTCTTTTTCACGTTTAAAAACGAGTTACTCTATTCTAAGATTTCATTTACAATATTAACACTAGACACTTCGTTGAGTGAACAGAACAAACAAATCCAATTCCAAAAGAGTTTTGAGCCCGAATTTTGGTGATAATAGGCAGGGATATGAAAAAGTTTTCCAGAAGATTTGTTACGGTGGAGGTAACGTGGCTCATCACTATGATCCACAGTCAAAAGTGGAAAATATGGAATTTTGCTCAATTTTTACAGTCAATAAAATCAAGAAGAATACTCTGACTCGTTAATTCCATTTCATAGTCTTAATTTAATTGAACTAGTGCTCTGGTCCATATTTTATTTGCATGAATGTCTATTTCCATTAAACTTTCGATGGTGTGCGATTGAGACATCATAGTATAGTTAAACATACTTGTAGTCGTAATCTTAAGTCTTTACACAGAAACAAATATAAAACTCCCCTTTTCTTTCTCATAATTAAACTGTTAAACTCAACCTTAATCCACTCCTATCCTTACTTTCTTCCTGGCTTCATCTAGTAGCCAATGAAATAAAAACAAAAGACATCTACCGGGTCGCTATTGTTTCCCGCCTTTTCTGCTGTATTAAAAGATTATAAAATAAAACGGCTTGCTACAGCTTAAAGGGTATATTGCATTTAAATAAGCAGAGCACACAGGAAAGTTAATGCTACTGCGGTTTTCTGGGACTCGACAGGACGATGTTCTGATGTTAATCTAGATCTAGAGTTTGTATTACGCTTTAGATTCAAGAGAGTTTGTCACATGAAGTATTATCTATTTACTTGTTTTGTCAGTTGCCGGAGAATAAGAAAATGGATATTCTGGTAAATTGATCAAATATTGAGATATTTGAAAATATAACACAGCTATTATTTAGGATTTAATAAATTGATTTATTTAGAAATATTTTTGAGCATATCTCTATCATTGCGCAAAATTAAAGTGAAGCAGAACGAGTGATTCGTTCTAAAACATCATCAATTTCGATTAATTTTTTTGACTGGAATAATTTGCAGGCCAATGTCCGTATATCAAGCTGAATTTATTTTTCACAACTTTAAAATATATGACGATATGTACATCGTTAATGTCTGCAACTTCCTCCTATTCTTTTTCATGAGTCAAACTTGTCATCTGTATTGTCACAGACGGTAAACGATCAATTATGATTTGCCGTCACTATTAGCAGAAAAGTATCGTCTCGATTAATGATTATTTTAAATAGTGTTTGTGAAATATCACTGTATCAAAATAATCAATTTCATTTGATCTTCTTCGATCCTTCCATTTCTATTTTTATTTTCCAACGAAGCAAGTATTGGAATAAATTCTTTCGAAATATAATTCTAAAACGTTTTTCTTTATGATAAAAGTACTTCAATTTCAGAATTAGGTATCTGAAATAACTGCTGCAAATTCTCGCAAAAACTCTTCTAACAAAAATTAATCCTCGGTGTGAGTGAACTATTTAGCTCAACTATTTTCTTTGTAGATGCGATCATCCTGCTTTGTGACATAATTCAAATAATTTTCTAGACTTCCGAGTCCTTTGAAGTTCATACAACATTCCTGGAAGAATTGTAAAGACAAATCAAAGCAATTGGCTGTGAAAGAAAATTCTAAAAATAAATTAAAAGTTTTAACATCAAAGTCTCTTAAGAGATTAAAGACAAAACACATTGCAGAAAAAGAATGAATGCACCTTGCACGGACAACTAGACAGCAATCTACTCTTCACTACATAGGCGAATCTTTATAATGCTGGGACCGCACATACGTCCAATGCCGTAAATTAAGGCATTATTTAACAATACACACATTGTCAACGGCATTAGACGTTAGAATAGCTCCTGCATTTAGTTTCGATAAAATATATTAAGAATCCAAAAAACTCAGTAGTACATTGCTTTTTGGAAAAAATTCTAATTTAATACGCTTGAAGAAAAAAAAAAGTGAATGCAATTCGCAGTAAGAGGATCTTAGTGTTTCGTTCAATTTGTAAAGCCCCGTCTAGCGTATTTGCTAGAGATGATTATCTGTTTGAATTTCTTGATAAAGCCTTCAGCAAATGTACTGAAATATCAACAAAACAAAGGCAATTATGTTGGCTTCAAAAGTGTACTATCTTAGCATCATCCACAGTGTCAACAATATAAAGTCAAAGAATTTTTCTTGTAGCTTTGCAGCTCCACATTATGAATATTTTATCGTAAAATTTGAATAGAAAGTGGAATTTTTTTGAATTATGGTATAATTGTCGTCGGGCAGTTACTTGAATGTGTGTACGGGGAGAACTGCAAAAACTGTGGGAATTTCACAGAGATGTTCATTTTTTCTACATTCTTTTGTTGAATTTGTAACCGGGGGCTCGTTTGTCCAATGTTTTCGAATGGAAATATAGCGCGTCAAATACGACAGTGAGGAAAAAACTGTAATTATTTTTGTTATGTGCATCCTTCTATTTTTCATTGAATCGTTTCATGAATTGCAAAATTTCATATGAAACGTTGTGCATTAAAAACAATGATGAAATCGTAAATACCAGATAGGGTAACTTATTCCTATCTGGGTCATGTTCGCATAAAATTGACAAATTGATTAAACTCATATTTGAATATTTCACGATGAATACATTTACGTTCGACTGCACTATAGTGACGTATTTTATGACATTGTTTACGGTCCACAAAATATTAGTACATTGATTAGTACTTTATAACAACCAAACTAGAGCGCGCTCAATGTCAAAATAAAAATTAGAATGAACGTCATAATTGAGTTTATTTTACTAGGTGTCAACTTAACTTGCTGTTGCAATTGTGAACCATGGACGCCGCTGGTATTATTTCATTTTATTGACATATGTCAAGTTGACATTAGGAAAAAAATAAATTATGGCATGTATCCGCTATAATGTTTGCATTTGCTGTATACGTGATATCACAGAAAATATCGAGAGAATAATATGATATCAAGCAATTAAAAAGTCATGCAAATTATGTTCCGTAGTGTTAATTTGCTGTCAATGTAATCGCAATTGCAAAATAGTAAAAAAAGACCTTGACATCATGTATTCAAGATTACAAACTTACAAACGCCCAATATGACCGAGTATTTTTCTCTAATCAAAAATATATTTCAGTTTGCATCAGATGAATAATTAAAGATTGACTTCAGAACAAAGTTTCTATGAAATCTTACCAATTTCTTTTATAATTAGAACGTGAAGTGAGTCGTTCTTAGCACACTCGCTGTTGACTAAGAAAATTTAAAATCCAAAGCTGTTAGCAAAAGTTGACATTAACTTTAAGTAGTCAAAATGTTTGATTAGAACATTATAGTTAAGTATTTTTAGTGGAACTATAATCTTGGAACTTTACTAATCAAAAGTTTTCACGTAAAATTTTATTGCTCACTTGACGCGCGCGCTAATAAATATTGCACTTAGAATTAAAGGAAAAAATCACCTAAGACGTTAAAGATTTCATGATGTGGATGTAGAAGAATGGGATAGAAGTTTGAAGTATTTTAAAGAGTAGTGATATAGACAATTGGTCTTAATGACTGATTTGAAACTGATTTCAGGAACTTTGGGCTTTATTTGGGATGCTTGAGTGGAATTACTTCTACTCTAAAATAATTTCCACACATGCGAGGATATATAATTTAATTTCTGGATATTTTTTCTTGTGAAATCTGGACTATATCATTCTTTTTTCGAATAAATTTGCATTAAACTTTAATAGTAAATTTCGTATAAGATGCCATAACGGTCACGTGCAAACAATTAAGAACATTGTTCCATTTCTGGTTTATGAGAACACATTTCACAGCTATACTAAAGTATATTGGGAAATATTGACTTAGACCACTTTCCAATCACAAGATCAAATGCAGTTATTAATCAATAAGTTTGGTAGTCCATGATCCAAAACAGTGTTGAAGAAGTTTGTACAGTTTAGTTGTATTAAGTTTGTTTTCTACGGAAACAATTATTTAAGCATTCTAAATATGCCCCGTTCAATTAAAGTGTAGAAAAACTCAGATTATATAACCAAACCTATTTTTTTTTGAGTTTTTCAACAAAATAAAGTTTACCAAAATTTTGAATTTGGAATAATCGAGATTTGACTGTTCGAAAAAGAAACGAACTGTTGACCAAAAAGTACTGCCAATATCAAGTTACAAAGTGACCACCTTATCAAACCTCTATGAGACATGGTTATGAAGTCTAATTGGATGTCAAATATGACGTCAATATAATGTTATTGCAACCAGTAATTTTGATTGAGTAGAAGACTATTCCCATGTCTAATATGATGTTATTACGACGGGAATTTGACGTTTAAAAGTAATAGAGCAAGATCCCAGGCTCGTCAGTCGTTACTTATTGGGTGGAATAGAGTACTGTTAGTATGTACTTTTATGGTATGCATACTTGCTAGCTTAAGCCGTCGGCCAATTCAGAGCTAGCAGGCACAAGAGATACGTTGAAGCATTACTCACTTTTCTTGAATTCTGAGTGTTGATTTCTATATATAGCTTAGAGGATATTGTAAAAAATTGATAATCAACATTACCAGACACTTCCCATCGCCGGCGGTAATTTATGCTAGACGCTTTGAAGCTTTCAAAAAATAACATAATCTCACTTATAGTCTGAGTCCTAGTTCTTGTACATGATACTTTCAATACTTTTTGAAAACAGCCAGACCAATCGTAGGAACCAAAAGTCCTCCAGACAAAATTAGAATATCACTGTTAGTATGAACATTATTTGTACGCTTGATAGTAAGCGAAGTATCTCTGACCTTTTAATTATGTGTGGAGGATGTTTGGCCCGTACGATTAGTCTGACTGTTCACAAAAAATATCGGAGTTATTCCCAGAGTATCATATTTAAGAACAATGAACTAGGACTCAGACTATAAGTGACATAACGTTATTTTTTGCAAGCTTTGAAGCATCTAGCAGAAGTTACCGCAGATGGGAAGTTACTGGCAGTGTTGATTATCAATTTTTTACAATATTATCTAAGCAGTTTAAGCCATACATGAAAATCAATACTCAGAATTTAAAAAAAAAGAGTAATGCTTCAACGAACCTCTTTTACCTATTATCAAGCTAGCAAGTATGCATACAATAAAAGTACATACTGACACTACTCTATTCCACATATTTTGTTTCTCAGAAAATAAGTAACGTCTGGCGGTCCTGGGATCTTTCTCTATTACTTTTGAACGTCAAATTTCCATCGTAATAACATCATATTAGACATGGAAATAGTCTTCTACTCAATTAAATTTGATGTTTATGCAATAACATTATATTGACATCATATTTGATATCCAGTTAGACTTCATGATCACGTCTCATAGAGGTTTAATAAGACGGTCACTTTGTGACTTTATATCGACGGTACTTTTTGGTCAACGGCTCAATAAAATTTGAGGTTATCATGCTCTTAATTTTTGGAAAGGCCAAAGTTAAAAAGACATTTATGCAATCTCGTATTTTGGCTGTGTTGTGAAAGTAAGACCAAAAATTTAATATTGTCAAAGAAAGAAGGCTGCTAAGAGATAACATGTTTGTAAGTTAGTAAATAACGAGTTTCGCTCCATTTAGCATTTTATTCTAAAAAAATCTGACGTGAACATCACGTGACTTACTTGTACATAATTGGATATATATATACAGGGTGTAACAGAAATAAGTACATTAATTTCATAGTTCTCGTCAAGCCTAACAATTTTTCTTAGTTACTTTTTCCCGAATTCTCATCTTTTTTCAGCATTTTTTATCCCCTATAATTTAACGAGTCGTTCAGGTGCATAATTATCGGATCCAGTAGCAGTTGCAATAGAACAATAATTGATTTTGACATATTATGTCAATTATCAATTCCTTCAAATAAATTGTGGAATAAAACCGATTATAAATTATTAATTCAGTTTACGATTTTACGGGCAGTTTAGGATTAGCTTAGTGAATTTATTTGGAACGATCTTCGAATTGTCATTTTCCACTAAAAATTGAATTATTGTGGTTATGCTGATGTATTTAATGTCAAAATATTATGCACTTATACATTATGATGAGAATACCATGGATAGAACTTAACGTTTATCTGAAACGTAAAACAGCAGATGAAATGAATGAAATACATCAATTTATAAATAAAGCACCTGTGTATTAGTTTTTCTCATATTATTACAAACTTCACACTCAGGTCGTTTCAATAAAGTATGCTCCGTGAATTGATCTGCTGAATAAATAAAATATTGTATCATATATTTCAGAAAATATTTAAAATCAATTACCAAATTCTGTTTGATAGATTTATAGGTTATATTCTTTGTTCTTCAAGAATAGAATCTTCAAAATTTCATGTAGCAATATTTGTATTGAATTATTCAGTGAATTAATTGATTTAGAATTGCATTCCATTTAATATTCCACCGTTTTCTTTAAATAAATCGTTGAATGATTTTCTCTTGATGTTTCTGATGAAGTTGGGAACAGCAACTACTTTTTGAATTGCTTGTAGATGGCAGCACAGTCTGACACTCCTGACCCAGATTCAGACAATTCAAATCAGCTGATTCAAGTGCAATAAACTTGTGTAGACAATCTTATGTTTAAGAAATGTACTGTCCGAAAATATACGTGAAATCCCTAAATAAAAATCAAATTAACTAAAAGTGACATATAAATACGACTGAAAGACCAAATTGTTGATTACAGAGACAAATCTAGTCTTTATTCCAACATGCAAAAATAGAATCATCGAGGTGAGCGAATATCAATGTATTGCCAAAATATTAATATCCTCTCAGTTTCAAAAGAATGATTGACAAGACTGCGATGGCTCAAAGTTGCAAAATACTCCTTTCAATCGACTGCTGTCATTCTTCCAACAAATGAGAAACATTCAGTTTGAACCATAGGCGTACTATGAAATTTTTGACAAAACTTTGATGAATTTTTACTCTATGTCCAGAGGATTTACGGAAAAAAGTTATTGAGAAAAATTGTTATGCTGGACAAATTGCATTACAGGTTAAAATTAATGTACTTATTTCTGTTACACCCTGTATATATATATATATATATATATATATATATATATATATATATATATATATATATATATATATATATATATATATATATATATATATATATATATATATATATATATATATATATATATATATATATATATATATATATATATCCTCTGGACAAAGAGTAAAAATTCATCAAAGTTTTGTCAAAAATTTCATAGTACGCCTATGGTTCAAACTGAATGTTTCTCATTTGTTGGAAGAATGACAGCAGTCGATTGAAAGGAGTATTTTGCAACTGTACACCCTGTATATATATATATATATATATATATATATATATATATATATATATATATATATATATATATATATATATATATATATATATATATATATATATATATATATATATATATATATATACATATATATATTACGATGTGATTTTGTGTTTGATCTCATATATCATTGGATATATATAATCAAACACACAAAATCTCATCGCTCCACAGTTAATCATTTTGGATTTACCCAAGAGATTCTAAGAATCTGTCAAGTAAAATGCGCTTTTAGCCAAGTCGATTGCTATGGAAACAGTAGGCCATTATTCTTATACTACAACATTCCTAAATACTGATTTCCAAAACTCTACGACTACCAACAGATCTGAATTTATGCCCAAATTAAAAAATAAATTCCTACTGAAGTGCACTTTCGGTTCAGTCTATTGTTATGAAAATAGTAGGCAATTATTCAGATGCTACAGCAGACTGAAATACCAAATTTTAATATTCTACATCTGATCGTTTCGAATTTATGCGGAAAATTCCAAAAGACTGTCAAGTAAAGTGCACTTCCGGTTCAGTGGATCTCAATAAAAATAAGATATGAGTATCTGGACGGTATAATCATCCTAAATACTGAATTCTGACAATCTACGTTTAATCGTTTTGGATTTATGCGGAAAATTTAAAAAAATGTTTCTAATAAACCGCTCTTCCGGCTTAGTCGATAGCAATCATAATGCAAGGTATACAATTAGATATTATAAAAGAGCCTAATACAAAATTTAAATACTCTACGACTGATTGTTTAGAATTTATGCGGAAAATTCAAAAAGTCTGTCTTATAAAGTGCACTTCCGGCTCAGCCGATTGTTAGAAAAATAGAAGATAACCATTTAGATGCTACAGCAATTTCAAATGCTAAATTCCAGTATCCTATGGCTGATCATTCTGAATTTATGCGAAAAATAAAAAAAAAGTTTTAAGTAAAGTGCACTTCTGGCCCGGCAGATTCATACAAAAATAGCAGATAACCATTCTGATACAACATCAAGTTCAAATACTGAATTTCAACATCCTACGGTTGATCACTCCGGATTTATTAGAAAAATTCGAAACAAGTTTCAAGTAAAGTGCATTTCCGGTACATATACTTGTAACCATAATGCGAGGTGCACAACTAGACCCTATACCAGTCTTAAGGTTGATAAGAAGAGAAGTGGGGACAAGCTGTGGTGGAAGCCCTGCTCTAAGCTAAATACATAGTATAAAGTGTTCATTGCCAACTTCAAATAAACAAAATTTCAATGATTAAAATTGATGGAAATGTTTGTTTTCAGTTGAAAATACATGATTTTGAATAATTTGGTTCCTTATTCTATTCTTTTAAAGAGCTCCCATCCGTTGAAATATTTTTTTTTTTTCATATTTTAACAAAGCTATAATATAGTATGTATAGTGCGCAACGCTGTAGACTTTCGGAAATATTTTTGACATTTGACGTTTAGTAGAGATACTGCATTTCATAACCAAACAAACTTATTGATGATAAATCTACATCAAAAAAATAATATCGATGGAAGAATACATGTGTTACTCAACCAGTGTACCGTCAAGTCAGGGATGTGATAAAAAATCTTGATTATTCTAATCACATACATTCTTCCCATTTCATCTCATGCGGCGACGTTGTCAAGCGTATAATAACTTGCTAAATTTTAGTAGCTTCTATACAATTTTTTTTAATAATAATTTAATTTTCTCTGAAACTATAAACAAGACCTTTTTGTACACATGTTTATAAGACTTTCGTAGATATTTTGAGAATTTTTTGTAATTTTGTCATTTTAGGTAGTCGAGATAATTGCGTATAAATCAATGTGAAACAGGTCGCGTGCATTAACGCAGTGTAATAACATGTCACCGAACAGCAACTTTGACATTATTATCTCGATGACTAGAAACAAGGTTGAGTTCAAACTTTGCCAGAATATTCTTCACTAAACAAATAATATACTGTTAGAATTTGAATAAATTCTCATATACTTTGATTTCCTTTTTCAACAACCTTAAATACAAAATTTCAACATTATACATTCAACCAGTTTTGAGATTTGCGAGTTACGAACGAACGAACGCACGAACGCACGAACATACGTACCGACATTAAGCCAAAAATAGTTGAAATGGATTCAAGGATGCTCAAAACGGATATTCCATCAAAATCTCGATAGGTGAATTTTGTCGGTTTCACAATACTTTCTTGTTCTTAGTACAAGTATGTGAAATGAGCAGAAAATGTTTTGTGCCTGATTGGAATAGTGAGTAAAGAACATGCGAAGAGAAATGTTCACTTTTTTCAGTACTCAACAACAGTATTTTGTTAAATAAGTGGCGCAAATACCACAATAGAACAAAATACTCGGAAAATATAAATTTCATTTGTGTCAAACATTTCAGAGTGAAATATTATAAAAGAATGGTCATCTGGAGGTGTAAGAGTGAGGAGAAATTATTTTAAAACGGCAGAATTATTGATAATTCGGTACTTCAAATTACTAAACGTACTTAACTGAAGTGAAAAATTCAACTTTAAGAAAACTTCTCACCAATAAAATATATAAATTTTTCTATTTACGTTTTGTACTCAATAATTGTCTATAAATCTAACGTACAGTACGGTGTGAAATTGTTTAGTTATGTTACAAATACATTTTTACACATACCGTTGGTACATTATTTTCTCGAACTGCCCCAAATATCTTCCGCCAAAGTCGTGTCTAAAGAGACGATTATAAAACATGTTTCATAATGTTCCATTTCACTGTAGGTTTTTATGAAAAGAAATGCTGATATTCTTTTACTTCAGCCTTTAATTTGATAAATAACTAAGTATTTAAATTGATGAAAATATCAAATTTACCTGGAAATACTGTTTTATTGGATAAAATGATGATATATTCTCATTTCTGCATTTGACGCACACGTATAGGCCTAATCTCGTTCTCTCTCTCTCGCACTTGCCGCATCACATCTATGCCTGAATTCAAATTTTGAATGATTATTCAATTGCAAAATTACAGAAATAATCGATTTCTGAATGTATGTAATTAATCAAGTCTGTAACGAGCCACCGATCTCTAGATCACCTGGAGATGGTTTTAGCCCCCACTTTAGGAACCTGAGCCCAAAGTCATAATCGTTGTTTCAGAGACATATTCACAAGAGGCTTGGAGGGCTATACACAAGACCATTGAGCAAATAGTGAGGAAATAAGAGAAGACAGTAGAAGAAAAACGTGCAAAACAGAGGGTATAGTTTAGTAGTAGGTGACAAAATTATAATGAAAAATAATAATGACAAATACAATCAACCGGCCACTCTGTTATCGTCGCTAGTTTCTCTGCGGTGACTCCGCGTTTATTAGTCGTTCCTATGCTTTAACACACGCACGGCTACGCATATTGAACTGTCGCAGTGAACTCGGCGTATGTGTATGTGCCAATGTGAGAAATGCTACGATTTTATGATTCTGTGTATGTGTATAAGGTGTAAGCAAAAGAAAATCAACGCGCGTTGAACTCGTTCATATGTGGCGGCCCATGGATTAATAGCATAGGTCATTTCCTCGACAATCTCGGCGTCAAGCTACAAAAAAAAACGAAGAAAAGATAAGAGGGCGAGTTTCATGTTATGACAAGTGCACAAGCAACTGGTAAGAGTAGTGATATCACTTGTGTAGATCGTGAAATATCGAGTACATATTCATTTATTCTGTAAAATTGCTTACTCGCCATGTACGTTTCATTTACTCTATTAATTAAATATATGGTCGAGCCAAGAGTATTGATTCATGTCCGTATGTGAATAATGAATCCAACACAGTGCGGGTTTCAGATGTGCCCGAAAATTTTTATAAAAGGCCGCAAAATTCTGGATCGGCTTCTGAAGTTCAACGCGTGTATTTAAAAAGTAATTGAGTTGAATAAACAATTTTTGTTATATTCATGTAGATGTAGATTATTGAAATTCAGTTTTTCTGTTAAAAATTTTTTATGACATGTTTGGACCTTGGAACTGTGTGCGTTGCAGAAACGGGACATCGTCCTAATGTGTTATATCAATTAAATCTTTTTCTCTTTAATAATTGTCAATACCAATATCGTTGATTCCTCTGTTGAGGTTTTTACGTGGTTTTTCCTCAGACTTTGGGTAAATGACAGAGGAATTTTGTTCTTTTTGCACTAAATGTGGAATCCACGTATTCACATCTAGTTATCTGTATATTTTCAATTTTTAATTTTTAATTATCTAGATACCTTCATGCCTTGTTTATTTTTGTATCATTTTTTCTGATGAAGACTTTCGGTTAGAGTCGAAACGTCAAAAATAAAATAAAATATACAGAATTAAAACCAAAAAAGTCTATTTTATATGATATAATTCTGAAAGAATGTATAGATCATTAAAGAATTTTTGTTCATAAAATCTCTTCGTCCCGTCTATTTTTTTTATCATACTCTCGTAACTCCCTTTTTTGTAATGTTTCGTCAATTTTTAAATATAGTTTTCCTTTTGAACTCTGTTTCTTAATACCTTCTCTGAATCCCAAATAATATTATTTTATGATCACGAACTGCGCGAATTTCAAATTTCTCATCCTAACGAAATAGGGCTGCCATAACTTTAAAATTGACGTTATCAGGGACTTGATCATATAATATCTCTCGAAGGCATAGTTAAGAGATATTTCTTCGAATTATTTAACTCATTCTCCTATCAATTTCTTCCTGTATAACATCTTATAGCTGCCTTTATGTGCACATTGTAGAATATACATAAAATCCAGTGATTATCTTTTTTTTTAATAACACTGGAAGTAAACGCTCTTAGTCTTCCAGCTGCGTTCAGGGCAGCTATCTTTTAGCATCTAAAATAATCCGGGTGAAAGTTTTATCCTCATTTACCGGATTTTGTCTAACTATTATGCTCAGCCTAAGCCCGGAGTTTTGGAGATAGCGACAGTTGTAGAATTGTCACGTCAGCAAACGAAACAGTTGCTACTCATATCAAAATGGTGCGGATTTGGACAGAGATTGGAGAATTAGACCCTGTTTTTAGAGAAGTTGTGAGGCCTGGAGTGTTTAAGATTGTCTATTGTTTCAAGTTGATCGATAATGACGGCTTATTTCTGCCCGAGGAAGTTTTCAAAATAAATTTGAGATAATCATCTGTTGATGATTGCATTGTTTAAAGAAACAAAAGTCCAACAACCGAACCATTATTCCACAAAAGTACAAGATTATGAATCAATGTTGTGGTGAATGAAAGCTTCGTATTCAATTTTATGACAAGAAAAATTGTTTCCGTTTTCACATTTGATCGACATTCTAACAAGCTTGTATGAGTCAAATTTTTCGACTGTACTTAAAGACAGTTTTTCATTGAAAATTGAAGAGGTGGCATGATTGTAATGAATGCAAAATAAAATCTTTTTGAAAATCGGTTCTCCTCTTTTTGATGACAGTTAATCATAAACTGATTGATAAAAATGATATAATTTTCAGTGACTTACCCGCTGCGATAATGTGAAAAACGCACGGAATCCTCTGCGTTCCAACTCTGTTTGATGCATAGCATAACAAAGTGCCATAATCCAACTCTGTCATTGGTGTATAGCTGACTAATGATGACGTTCCTGTTCTTGCAATATGCGACGCTGCCACATCGACACTTTCAGCACTGTTATTAAATGTCCACCGAAACGTCACATCAGATGGATTGGCGTCAACTTGACAACGGATTTCGGCTTTTTCTTGCTTGGCAACTCCGTGGACTCGAGGTTGGCCTGGTTTGCACGTTGGTGCAACTAGAAGAGAATGAATTATCAGTTAATAAGTGAAGCTGTTAGAAATTTGTCTTGCTATTGAAAAAACATAACAGGGTACCAAAATTATCTATAATAATTACAACTACTGTACAGGGTGTTTGATTGGCATGGATATCCTTAAGTTATTAGCACATAAACAACTACCATCTGTCAAATTATTCATACAATGGCTATGATATTGTAAGTTAATACATAATGCAGAGGCTAGTGGCTGAGTGGCCAAAATGCAAACCAATTTTTCATTAGCACAAAAATCGCACTTGGCTATCTGTTAGATGCATCATTTGTCAGTCGTCCATCAATTATCATAAATAGATTTGTGAAGTCGCAGAATTTTTTGTTTGTATACAGGTAATATGTGGATATATTTGTTGGTTTTATTCCTTGAATTCATTTCCAGCAAGCTTGTTCTGAATCCTGCATTTAATGTGATTGAATCGTGTTCCCATTTCAGCCATTCAAAATACTTAAATCATAGTTCCATAAGAGCCCTTGGACTGCTCTTGAATGAAATGAACTATGATATGATTCTATGCAACATATAATCTCTTTTATTGAAATTTTTTTTATAGTGGAGTTTTGTTTTGATTTGTAGTCTAATCTAGGTATTCTTGAATAAAAACTTTGCATACCTCTAGTCCAGGGGCTTCATTTAAAAATGAATTTTGATGAGTATTTATTCTTTCAATAGATATTTATTGTGATAATTTTTTTTTTGAGTGTCATATTTTTCGAGTATATTTTTTGACATCCGTCAATATTCAGAATTGGTTCATTCGATTAACAGTTGACCAAAGCGATTTGAATTTGAATTTAGGACTGCCCAATTGTACCTACATAATTTACAAACGAAAATGCTGATAAATTTTTGAATAACTTGACGAATACTCATATAGAACGCAAAAGATTAGTAAATTACGAAGAATAAAATTTTATTCTGATATGTTTTTGGAAACATAGCCCAAGTGAATTGAAATCAAGAATTTGAGTACTGAAAAAGACATTTTTCTCAATAGTTCATAAGGTGGGAGTTAAAAAAAAACTCCTAAAATTTACAGATTAGGAGATTTCGAGAAATTTCACTCATAATCTTATGAATCTAATGGGATAAGATTGAAATTTACTAGAAAATTAATATTCTAAAGCATCTATAATTGAGGTATAAATGACATTTAGTTTGGCAAAATTTTACGAAATACAAAATTTAGGTGAAGAAACAAAACATTCTTGAGGTTAAGTTTGACAGTTCGAATGAGCTCTATGAATAGGCTATGTGCAAGGGGGCGGAGTTTGTACAAATAACGTTGCGAGCGCTCATGGTGAGCACCATTGTAACCATTGAACTCCATTTCTCAGAATACGTCATTGAGCTGTCATTGAGCATTGTAGTTTGAAAGTGAAAATAATTGCATACAAAACATGGGAAAACGTTTTAGTCCAAGATCCCAGACCCGCCAGAATTTACTTATTATCTGAGAAACAAAATTTGTGGATTAGAATAGTGTTAGTCGGTACTTTGATCATACAAATATTTGCTAGTTTGTGCCGACGGCCAATTTAAAGATACGAGGTGTTATAGGTCCATCCAGACAATACTTACTTTTCTTGAAGTCTGAGTGCTGATTTTTATGTATGTTCTAGAGAATATTGTTGAAAATTGATAATCAACACTGCCAGACACTTCTCATCGGCAGTAATTCCTGCTAAACGCTTTAAAGCTCGCAAAAAATATCGTTATCTTACTTATAGCACTCAAACTATAAGCAAGATCACGTTATTCTTTGTGAGCTTTAAATAGTCTAGCAGAAATTACCACCGATGGAAAGTGTCTAGCAGTGTTGATTATCAATTTTTACCTATATTCTTCAAAATCAGCACTCAATACCTTAAGAAAAGTGAGTGATGTCTTAACGTACCGCTAGCACCTCGTATCTGCAAATTGGCCGTTGGCACAAACTAGCTAGTATGCGTATGATCAAAGTACATACTGACACTACTCCATTCCACACATTTTGTTTCTCAGAGAATAAGTAAGGTCTGGCGAGCCTGGGATCTTGCTCTATTCGTTCTGTTTCAGGCTGTTGTATTATGGATGATTCAAGTGAAATATAGTTTCATAGATTTCATGTACCCAGTTATAACATAAAAAAACGAATGAAGTGAATCAAAGCGGTAAATAGAGTATTGTCTGTCTTTCATTATTAATCTATATAACAAATATGTTTGTAATTCAATTGTGAAATTAGAAATATTCTCCATCGATTTGGGATTCATGAATTTGCCTCTATCTCTGATTTGTAAGATGTTTTAGTGATAGAAGCTTGTCAGATGCACTTCGCAATAATTTTGTTGTTAATATTGTCAGCAACATATTCTTCAACATGTTTAATATGGCAAAACTAATTTCACGCTTTTCTTCAATGCTTCCTCGGTAAAAGGGATACAATGTTTGATGAATACAATCCCGATCTGCAAGATCATCGGCGTCATAATTTGAGGTTATCCTGTCAATTTGGACGAATTAAGACGTTTTCTCTATAATAGGTACGTTATAATTGAAGAAAAAAATACTCAAAATAAATCATTTCAACGTACCTCTTATGCTATGCAAGTTATATTATACGCACACAGCTGAATTAAATAATATTAGTACATTTAAAAAATTATAGGTATGAAACAATGATAAAATGGAGTTCAATCGTTCTCCATTGCCCGCTAGAGGTGCCAGTAGACTTCGTGCACGTAGTCTATACGTGTGAAGTTGGTGTAGAAAGAAATGTGAAGTGAAGTTAAGGAGCTTGCTACAAAAAGCGATATATGAGAGATTTTCATAAAAATTGGATGTGTTGAAGTCTAAGAACGAATACATAATATATCAAAAAATGAGAATCTCCTACTGATTAGTTTGGAAGATATTTCAATTCTAAATCGATAATGTTTAACCTCTATCATCTTCCCAGTCTGCTCGTGAATATATACGAATATCAAATACTAGTATGTATCTTTTTCATTTTATTTGTATATATTTGTAACTGTGTTAACAAAAAGATAAGTGTATTTTGTATTGATTTTGTTTACTTCATTGCAACGTTGCAAAGCATGATGTATCCAATTTTTCAATCTGTTGTTACAAGCGTTCGACCAACAGGACTATTTTTTCGTAGCAAGCACCTCAATAAAGCTTCGGTATGTGCAATGAGTGTGCAAAAATCATATTGCCAAATCATGGTGCTTCAGGAGATATTGAAGACCAAATATCAAACACCCCGTTTTTGATAAATTTCCCGCAAATATTTCATTTTCTTACGGTCGTAGAGCATTTGAGGCCAAGATTAAAAATGAAGTATACATTTTTCTCTACATAAAAGATTGTATGACTTATTTGTGTATCTATAACCGTAAGTGAGATACTGCGCATACAATATGCACCGACGCGCAATCATGAATCATTTTCCGCACCATCACTGGGGTTGAATGTAAGGCTAAAAAGATATGAAATTATCATTTAAATGCTAAAATTGCTTCAAATACTGGATTTCAAGATTTTACAGCTGATCGCTCTAGATTTATGCAAAAAATTCGGAAAACTTTCTTGTAAACTGCACTTTTAGTTAATTAGATCGCAATCATAATGATATTATAGAAGTGCCTAATATAAAATTTCAATATTTTACGGCTGATTGTTTTGAATTTATGCGAAAAATTCGAAAAGATTATTATATGAAGTGCACTTCAGGCTTAGCCGATTGACACAAAAATAAAAAATAACCATCAAGATGCTACAGCAATTTCAAATACTGAATTTCAACATCCTACGGCTAGCTAATTTGGATTTATGCGAGAAATTAAAAAAATGTGTCAAGTAAAGTGCACATCCGGTGCAGATATTCGCAACCATAATGTGAGGTGCACAACTAGATCTTAGACCAGTCTTAAATATAAAATTTCAACATTATACGTTCAACGGGTTTTGAGATTTGCAAGTTACATACATAAATACGTACCGACGTCGAGCCGAAAACTGTCGAAATGGATTTAGGGATGATCAAAACATATATTCTCATCAAAATATGTGTATAAATGTATTACAACTTTGCAACCAAGTAAAATATTCTACATATTATTTTATATCGTCGATAGATTGGCTAAGCTTTCCATTAAAAACGTTAGGTCGCACTTTTATGCGCGATATCTCGTTAGCGGTTGTAGATACGCAAATGAATCATACAATCTTGTTTGTAGAAAAAATTAAGCACTTAATTTTTACTAATAATCTCAAATGCTCTACGACTGTTAGAAAATGAGATATTTGCGAAAAAGCAATGAAAAGCAGGGTTTTTGATCTGTGGTCTTCGATGTCTACTAAAGCACCATGAATCAACAATATGATTTTTGCACACTTATTGTATATGCCAAACCAAAGATATTCGCGCAATAAAAAAATCAGTACCATTTATTTGGTAGATTGGATCATTTTTTGTTCCAATCAGGAAATTGGCTGGACTAACTACGATTTGAGTTTTCTGATTGCCTAAAATGCAAACTCGATTGACACATATTGAATGCAGGATTTGAGACGAGTTTTCTGGAAATAGATTCAATAGATAGAAGCAAAAATTACATTTAAATATTTTCTGGATGAATTTTCAGACTGCACATTTTTATCGTTAATAATTTGACGAAAATCTGATAGTTTATGCAACTGATTGATAGCCAAGAACGCTTGAATCATACTTTCTCAAGAGCCTTAGACTGTTATTAACGGGAATAGAGTACATATTAGCATTGTACTTTGGTTTATGAAAATTAATCTTTCTCCAGTTGAATGTTTCATTAAGTGATAGATTGATTTTTACGATTTTATGTTAAACAGACGACGTTAGCATTATTCCATTTTAATTCATGCGAAAAAATATTACGCAGTACTTATGTTGGAATTTAGTCTTACTTCTAGTGCAGATCATTATTATGAAGCCGTTTTAAAATTATGAGTCTACTGGTTATGTTATTTTGTGCGTACAAATTCTATTTTTTACCCACTGAAATATAACATTGATTCTGAAATCAATTTAAAAAATTGGAATATTGCAAATTCTGGACAGAGATAGTTGTTTGTTTGAATTGGCAGGTCAAATTTAATTTTTGACAAAGTGATACTACAAAATCCTTCTGTACGGGATTGTATACCGATCTGTATTTTCTTTTTAACTCTATTATTTTAAATATTATCGAAATATTTTCCAATCGATGTTCATTTATCAATTAATTACACACGTTTTCGCTGTATAAGATTTTTTACGGGAAGCTCAATTTTCTCGCAATGATATGCAATTTTGGTATTTTTAAAGGAAGATTTTTTATTTCTCTTTGAAAAAATTTTGATTTGTTATGATCTTGAAATAATCAGTACATGAATTATCTATGTAAAATAAATATAACATTGCATATAATTGCGTAAAAATGGAGCAATTCCATATTTATTTTACATGATTAATTCCTGTACTAATCATTTTAAAATTATAATCAATCATAAATTTCTTGAAGAGGAATAAAATACTTTCAAAACTATGCAACAATATATAGGCTATCTCATTGAAAATTATGAAATTGCATACCATTGTGCGAAAATGGAGCACCCTATAGAAAATTTTATATTCACTCATTAAATCTGGATGATTTAATAGTAAATAAACTTTGTTTGAAAAATATTTTGGAATATCTCAGTAATTTATAGAATAATCATGTTAAGAATAAGTACAGATGGACCGCATCCTATATATACATCTCATAGCAGAAAAATTGGGGTCCATAGCCATATAAATCTTTTCACGGAATCTTTAGAAATTTTCGTGTTATCCTAGAGAAAATGTAAACAGAATGCCACAGTTATTATCGATGAGACAGGTTAGGATCATATTCGTACGCACGAGCGAAGTGGAATGGGTGAGTATTTATTATGAAGTAATGTATATCATGCTATGTGATACTTGATACTCAAATTCTTTCTTGGTTTTGAATGTATCAAAATATTCATGTTGTCCCAAAGGCGGTATGCCATCACATTTTTGCGTTTAGACCCATGGATTCATGGAGGAAATAGTTTGAATGATTTTTTAATAGAAATATATTGCAGATAATACTATCATTTGCCGATGGTACGTACAAGGTGGGATACTATACAAACGTATAAACGAAACAAAATGAGTGAGAATAGAATGTCATCGCCAATATATAGCAGATGATGTAAGTTGTGATTACCGATACGAAATCTAGGGTATAAACCCACACATTGAGTAGTCTGGAGCGCTAGTATATCACAATTTTTTTTCAAGAAATGATCATGGATTTCTCATTTCCTGTTAAAACAGAAGAAGAAAATAGTAGAAAATCCTAATTTACAAGATGAATTAATGCATTAATAAATTCAAACAATAAATTAACTGGAACTTAAATATTGAAAATAAACTTACACATTACGTTTAGGTGAAAAAAGTTGCTTTCACCATCCCCTTCCGTATTGTATCCAACGCAGGTATAATTTCCAGCCGTAGATCTGCTAACACCTTGAAGGACCAAGCTTTGGTTACTGATTATGATTCCGTGACCTACATTATGATTAAGAGCACGACCCTGCACAAACAAATCATAAAGATTGATAACGAAAAAGGGATAAATAACATTTAAATTATTTTATTTTTCAAGTAAGAAACAAAATCTCATTTTAATCATTTCTCCAATTTAGCTATTAATTGGTTTATAATTTCCTTTACTGGTTTCTTCAGACTTTATGTCGTTGACTTTAAAATTAGGATACCTTTTATAAGTATTTTCTTTTATTTTGAATAAAATGATTCGGATGATGAGGAAAAAATTTTAACTCTCAAGTGATTTTTGAAACTTTCTATATTTTTGATCAGACTTTTTATTCTCATTACACTGTGAACGACTTGAAAAAGTTATTTATTGCGAAAATAGTAGAAAAAGCTTTTATGTTGGGATAAAATTAATTAATACTCCACTTCACAACTAAAACTATAGAACGATTCATTATTTTCGTTTTCTGTGTTCCATCCGTTGTTTTCCATTGACTTTGTGCTACGTATAGTAATAAAACAAGTGAACAACACACTGTGGAACAAAAGAATGTGACAAACAAATACGCAGCGCGTATAACTAATTGTCCTACACGTGTTTTCAGATCACTAATTCTGTATAACAAGCAAGTAGATTAAAATTCTCGCCTTTCTAACGGCTCTGAAACGAACAAAAGCACGATGGAATTTGAAGAGATGAATTTGTGAAAAATCTCATTTAAATTCTTACTTACATTATGCCTCCATTCAACTTTATAGACAGGAGGATGAGCATTAATAATGCAATCAAAATACACATCGGTTCCTTCTCTGATGGTGTCCGGCTCCAGGGATGTACCAAGGATAATTTTAGCTTCTGGAATATCTGTAATCAATCATATCTTCATTGTATTAATTCGCTATATCTAAGTGTACTTGTTATTGAATTTATTACGGTAATAGGATTATAAACTATTGCATCTCGTAGAACAAAGAGCTTTTGTAATCAGGAATGACTGAATACGATTCTGAACTTTGAACTGCTATAGGATAGCTATGAATTGTTGTTAAGAGGTGCTACAGTGCTGCTGGATGCTGGTATTATTGGAATAAACTGAATATTGACCACATTTATTGATCATAGGATGATTTGATATGAAAACCAGAAATAAATTTAGAATTTAATTAATTAATTTGAAGATTTGTTGATTAACTTCTCCAAGTATGTACTGTTACAAGATTCACGCGATAATAATGAAGAATAATTAACATGGCACATATTTTTTGAGATTTCATCTCGAATATTTCCGAACTAGTTTTGCTACCCCACACAACATCCAGGATCCGACTGAGGCCCGATTAAGTATATTTAACGAGTGTTCTATGATTTTCACATTTTTTTCAGTCCAAAACTGAAATGATACTGGACCCATATGCAAAGAAGTATTGTTATTATATAACATTCTCCTATTCTTTTCCAATTGGTTGGACGTTGCGTTTCTTTTTCTATAGTTCAGGAAAAAGTGCAATAATATTGCTAAACGTGCTAATATCGACTTCATTTTTGGAATCATTGTAGATCTCCATCATAAAGTATCATGTCCAGATTATAAAATATGCGAGAATATTTTCAGAGGAATTTTTTTTTTCTCTAGTACTGTTTTACAATGCGCACATTTCACAACTAAAATCTATGTTGGAACTGTTGAAGTTATAAATGGAAAACATTAAACCAATTCTATCTTGATAATTATACCAATTGCAAATTCGGTTGCTATAGTTATTATATATGTAAAAAAATTATATGATTTTGACATATTTTTTGATGAATGACATGTTATATAATTTTTGTCTAATAAAATAATTTGCTAAACGTTATTTGAGTTCATTCTGATTAAAAATATTATTCAGGAGTTCATACGTGTGCCACTGCAGATGTGATCCTTAACAGGTTATGCGCCCAGATAGAAACTGAATAATAAAAATATATTTAGCAGAATCTCAACAGATAACATGGATATCTCCAAGATTCAAATTGGATTATTAGAAAGCAAATTAAATTGGGCAACGTGGAAATATAAGATCTGTATTGTTCTTAGAAGTATTCCTCGTGCAATGGATATCCTTGAAGGAAAATGGGAAAGACCAGATTCCTCACAGCAAGGTACAGGTAGTGGCGTTGGAAACTCAGGAGACATTACAGCTAATGAATCGAAAGAATTCATTAAAACAGAGAATACCTCGTTAATTATATTAACGACAAATATGACTGAAGAGATATTGAAGAAAATTATGAGATTTCATAAAGCTAGAGATATCTGGTTGGAGTTGCACAGACTTTTTGATGGCACGACAGAAGATAAAGCTTATGAACTATGTTTTCAATTTTTTATTTTCAAAAAGGTTGAAAGTGATGATATAGCTAGTCATATGTCCAGATTGAAGAATATTTGGAGTCAGCTAAAAGAAGAAGTGGACAAGGATGATAATAAAGCAAACTTCTTTGATCTTTTCCTTATCTGCAAAATTTTGGATACACTTCCTGATGATTATTTCTCTTTCAAATCTAGTTGATTGCTTATGTCAAAATCGGAGATAACTATAGAAAATCTCACAAATCAATTATGTGCTTTTGAAAGAGCACTCAGCTTGAAAAGTAAAGATTCAGACAATAACAAGGAAATTCTAATGTCAACAAGCAAAAGAAAGACGCAAGTTAACATAGATAAGAAGAAGTCAAACATTGTGTGTCATTATTGTAAGAAAATCGGACATATAGTAAGATATTGTGAGAAATGGAAATCTGATGGTAGACCGAGGAAACCAGCCAAATCAGAAAAAAGTAGAAAAGCAAATATTGTTTTAGAAGTAGTGAATAGTACAGTATTTACTTTCGAAACTAATGAAGATTACTGGTTTATTGATAATGGTGCTACTAATCATATTACTTATAGAAAAGATTTATTTAAAAAATTTGAGAAATTTGACAGTGATCATACAGCAAATGGTGAATCAATAAATGCAATTGGTGAAGGTACAATTAATCTATTAACCAATGTTAATGCAAAGAGAATATCTATTTTATTAGAAAATGTATGGTTTGTTCCGAAAATAAAGAACTATGTGAAGGCTGCATTTTTGGTAAGGCACATAGATTAAAGTTTAGTGAACAACAAAGAGCAACAGCACCAGGAGAATTAATACATGCTGACGTATGTGGACCTTTTCAGAACTCAATGTCAGGTTTCAGATATTTTGTTTTATTCAAAGACGATTTTACGAGATATCGTTTCATATATTTATTAAAGGAAAAATCAGATGTAGTAAATAAATTAAAACAAATGCTAGCTGAGGTTGAAACGTCGGGTTATTTAGTAAAAGAAATATTAAGTGATAATGGTGGAGAGTTTGATAATAACAATGTACGGAAAATTCTTGATCATTATGGTATTAGGCATCGTTTAACAATGCCTTACACTCCACAACAGAATGGTTGCTGTGAACGTGACAACAGAACTGTTGTAGAAATGGCTCGAATTATGATGCATGCTCATGGTCAATTTACTCAGGGATTATGGGCAGAAATGATAAAGACTGCAGCTTATATTCTAAATAGAACAGGAGTATTAAGTGTGAAAGATAAAGCTCCATATGAGCTTTGGTACGGGAGATGAGTAAAGATTCAACATCTTCGTATAATAGGTAGTACCTGCTATGCTCACAATCCTAGCCAAAAAAGGAAGAAATTGGAGAAGAAGGCAATTTAAGGCTTATTAATTGGATATGATGGAGAAGATGGATATAGAGTGTGGACTGAAGAAAATAAACTTATTAGATCCAGAGACGTTATTTTCAAAGAAGAACCGCTACAGCAAGGTGCAACTATGAATGTTCCTTCAGATAGTGAAGAGAAATTTCAGACAATTTTAACAGATGTATCACAGGATGCAGAGAAAAATGTTACTTGTGGACAGAATAACGATGAAGAAGATGAAAAAGAAGAAGAAAATGAAGGTATGACTTTAAGAGATCATACAAAGCTTCATGCACCAGAGAGATATGAAGACTGTATGTTCTCTGCTTGTATGAATATTATTGAAGGTCATGAGCCCTCATCATACACTGAAGCTATTGAAAGCAAGGAAAAAAATGAATGGAAAGAAGCCATGAATAAAGAAATGAATTCCCTACAAGAAAATGGAACGTGGACATTAGAGTCTTTGCCAAAGGATAAGAAAGCTATACCATGCAAGTGGGTATATAGAATTAAGTATAACCCAGATGGTACAGTTGAAAGGTATAAGGCAAGACTAGTAATTAAAGGTTTTTCGCAACGAAGAGGAGTAGATTATGATCAAACATTCAGTCCTGTTGTGAAATCTTCTACAATAAGAGGATTGCTCAGTGCTGCTGCAAGTGAAGATCTGCTTCTGATGCAATTTGATGTCTCCACAGCTTTTTTGTATGGAAATTTAGAAGAAAAGATATACATGAAACAACCGGAAGGATTCAATGATAATTCAGGGAAAGTATGTCTTCTGAATAAAAGTTTGTATGGCTTGAAGCAAGCACCTCGATGCTGGAATAAGCGTTTCAGTGAATTTCTCACGAATTTAGGCTTCAAAGAAAGTGATGCAGATCCTTGTTTGTATGTTATGAAGAAAAACAATGAAAAGATATTACTTGCATTATATGTAGATGATGGACTGGTAGCTGCAACCAGCAAAAATCTGCTAGAGGTTTTGATTCAAAATTTGAAGAATGAATTTAAAATTGCAGCAAAGCCAGCTACTTATTTTTTAGGCTTAGAAATAGAACATCTAGAGGATGGATCTCTAAAGATAAGTCAGAAATCTTACACAAAGAAACTACTAGAAAAATTTGGTATGGCCGAATGTCGACCAGTAAGCACACCGATCATTAAAGATGACAATGAAACAGGGATGGAAATAGAAACAGATAAAAGTAATGAGGAATTTCCTTATCGACAAGCTGTTGGATCCTTAATGTATTTACTCACCAACACAAGGCCTGATATAGGATACGCCGTTGGAGTTGTTTCCAGAAGATTAGAAAATCCACAGAAAAATGATTGGATTCAAGTTAAAAGAATATTTCGATATTTAAAAGGTTCGATGGATAACGGCTTAATTTATCAAACAGATTTAAAAAAAGGAATATTGGAAGGATACAGTGATGCGGATCATGGAGGTGATAGAAAAACAGGACGATCAACTTCAGGAGTTGTATGTATGTATTCTGGAGGAGCTATTTCCTGGTTCAGCAATTTGCAACAATCAGTGGCAATATCAACTACAGAATCAGGAATAGTAGCTGCTAGCGAGACTGCCAGAGATATGGTTTGGATAAAAAGATTGTTAAAAAGTTTAACTAATCTTACAGAACAACCAGTTATACATGTGGACAACAAGACTGTCACAAAACCCAGAACTGCATAGAAGAACCAAACATATTAATACAAGACATTTCTTTGTAAGAGAATTGGTTACAAGTGGTGAAATTATAATTAAGAAAGTGACTACAGAATATCAAATAGCGGATATAATGACGAAACCGCTGCATAGAGTAAGACATCAAAAATTATGTACACTGATGGGTTTGTCAAGTTACAACATAATTGAATCATAATGAAATATGTATGACTTAAAGAATTTGTTCAATGAGGGAAGGTGTTGAAGTTATAAATGGAAAACATTAAACCAATTCTATCTCGATAATTATACCAATTATAAATTCGGTTGCTATAGTTATTATATATGTAACAAAAATGATATGATTTTGACATATTTTTTGATGAATGACATGTTATATAATTTTTGCCTGATAAAATAATTTGATAAACGTTATTTGAGTTCATTCTGACTAAAAGTATTATTCAAGAGTTCATACGTGTGCCACTGCAGATGTGATCCTTAACAGGAACAAGTGACATTGCAACATATCGTTTATAGTTATTTCGTTCATCATTTAGAACCATTGCATCATTATTCTTAACTAATCAGAAGCTATTAGTTTGGTAACTATGGTTACGTCTGAACAGTTTACATATTCTTTTCTGGCTTTGTGTTTGACGTGTGTTTGAATTCGTGGCGAATTTTAAAACAACATATTAGGAATGGCGTATTTCACACTCGCTAACCGTAGTCCTCGCCTGCGGCTCAGATTACAAACTTTCGCTCGTTTGGAATATAGACCATTCCAATTCTTGTTGTGATTCGTTCATATCTAGATTTTGATTCATTTGGCAAAAAAAATTGTATTACTTGATCTGCAGTGTTTCGGATATTTTTTGGAATCGATTCTTCGTCCATTTATGCGAAATACAATAAACCTGACAGACAAATTGTTGTACTACAGAAAATTATGGAGAAGATTTTTGTTTTATTACATTATTATCATGTTACAGACGTCATGACACTTAAAATTGAAGATAACCGCCCAAGTAGTTACTTTTAAAATTCTGAATCACGAATAAAAATTTGAAACGAATTGTGAAAGATTTGATATAATTTAAATTTTATGTTTTCTAGAACGTTTGCGAAAAACGTGATTCTGGAACTCTATGCAAATACTAAAAATTGCTACTTGTGTTCATTTTAGAATCACTCATTTCCTGTACTTATCACAAAAATAAATATTTCCACGATTCACTGCATCTTTATTATTTTTGGAGCTTCCCGATCTTCATGAATCCATACATAACTCTTCAGTATTTGAAAGATTTTACGTTCCATGAAAGTTTTTCTTTGCTCTGCTTTCTGAAAATCAGAATGATAGGTAATATTACACAAAACTTTTCTTGAATGCAGTTAATCCTTTTAATATTTGAGGCTTCAATTTCAAATTGGAGGTACTTGATTGTTCTCCTCGATTATCTTTTTGAGAACGGGTGGCCTAAAAATTTTGGAAAAGTACCTCAGAAATAGAAGGATTTTGAGAGCACTTTTTTTCGATATAGCTCAGCCAAATAAGTTCAAAGTTCAAAAGGAATGTCAGTCAATCCTTCCTCTAGTTCAGAAAGTAATTTCAAATTTGGAAACTTATTGTGAACTTTGGAGCATCATAAAAGTGATCACATGTTTCTTGTGCCAGCGAGCTTTGTTAATACGATGCTCTAAAAAATTCCTCCCCTACATATAACCAATAGATATTTTTGAATATACTTTTTGTTTATTCACTTGTTTTTGTAATAACTGCATTCAAATTCGTTCCCATTTACCGTAACACTAATAATTCCGCGGTTTTTCCGCAGGGGGACTAATAATCTATTTATTATTGAGTTTCAAGGACCAAACGATCGTCATTATTATTCCGAGTAAAGTTAGCTGCACTCGACGAAGGTCCATGGATGTCACAATTACTGATATTTCGACACGCGTCCTTAGCGTTTTTCTCGACAACAGCTATAAGTGGCCTACTTGCTTCTCTTTTGTGCTAAATATGATTTCTATGCTGTTCAAATTCTTTATGGTCAAAGAAAGGTTTTAGTAATTGAAATTGAGACTTTTCTCATAACCATAAGTGGTTTAAAATTTGTCTAAATCGTAAAAAAAATCATAATTTGGAAATGTTTTCTGGTGAATTACACATTCTGACTAACACCATTACTTCAAGTAATTATAGTCCAGGATCCTAGGCCTACTAGACGTTACTCATTTTCTAAGGAACAAAATGTGTGGATTAAAGTAGTGCTAGTATGTACTTTCATCGTATGCATACTTGCTAGCTTGGGCCGATGGCCAATTCAGTGATACCAGGTGCTAGAGATATGTTAAAACATTACTTACTCTCCTTAAATTCTGAGTGCTGATTTTTATGTATGTCTTAGACAGTATTGTGAAAAATTGATAACAAACACTGCTAGACAGTTTTCATCGGCAGTCACTCCTGCTAGACGCTTCAAAGCTTGCAAAAAATAACGGAATCTTATTTATAGCCTGAGTCCTAGTTTTTATATATGATTGATTTTTGTACACAGTCAGACTAATCGTAAGGGCCAAAAAACCTTCAGACACAATCAAAAGGTCATAGATATTTCGCTTACTATCAAGCGTACAAATAATGACCTAGCGTTAATCCTCACAGTGACATTCTAATTTTGTTTAGAGGATGTTTGGCTCCTACGATTGGTCTGGCTGTTTACAAAAAGTATTAAAATTATTGTCTGAGTTCCATATATAAAAACTAGGACTCAGCCTATGAATGAGATTACGTTATTTTTTGTAAGCTTCAAAACGTCTAGCAGAAATTACCGCCGATGGGAAATGTCTGGAAGTGTTGAATATATATTTTTAGCAATATTCTCTGAAGAATACATTAAAATCAGCAGTCAGACTTCAGGAAAAATGAGTAATGTCTTAGCGTACCTCTAGCACCTGGTATCTTTAAATTGGCCGTCGGCCCAAGCTATAAATTCGATAAAAGTACATATTCCACACATTTTGTTTCTCAGGAAATATGTAACGTCTGGCGGGCCTGGGATCTTGTTCTATCGATTATTCAAAGTTCAATTATTATTAATCACTTTTGAAATTCAAATTCAAATGACAGATAATGAATTGATAGTGCTACTCTGGTTTATCATGACCGATCTGATTTTCTTGATCTCATATTAGATAAGAAACTAAAGACCAGGGGGCCGTTGCATAATAAAATAAAAGTCAATATTATTAGTGAAAATACACGTTAAAATACTAATATTACTAATTTGTATCTTATTATGCAACAGGCCCCATATTTACCGTTTTGGCTTAAATTTTGAGCTTCACTCAAATAGAAAACATTACACAACACATGTCTCTTTTAAGTTTCAATACAATATTGTTCAGTAAAGCAACATCTAGAATTCAAAAGATAACGGCTCTATTGGCCATAAGTAGTAAGTTTTCAATCTTTATTTAAATTTTCTTCAACTGATTTCAGGAGTTTAGTGAATTTTGTGGAAACGGAAAATATTGTAATTCATGAAAAAATGTCACCTGAATATGAAAGTAGGAACAGTACAGTATGAAGTGACTTACATTGTATTTCGAGCCGCCATCCATCTTCGAGTCCTTCGGAGTCTATAACGTTGTTCTGTGCTCTACAAGAAAGATATTTTCCCGCATCGTCCTTACTAGCAACGAAAGTCAGAGTTGATGTAGTTGTATTTCCATCATTTGAGGTCTGAAAGATGTAAACAACTCATTATTTATAGCTTTATCACAGGTAATCACTATTTAAACAGCCACCATTTTGTCGAATTCATCTCGTTTTAGTAATCTTTATGCCAAAGTTAGCCATCGCTAACGGTTGATAAATGGACGATTATATAGTTAGAATACAAAAGTTAGCGCTCATTATTACAGACAGTTTCTTTCTATGGTTTTTGCATAAATTAGGTAAGTAGGTACAATTATTAAGAGTTATTAAGCATTCATCCTACAGGATGTTTCACAACTTCGGGTACATACGTTGAAGGTAGGGTTTCGACAATGTTTTTTTAGTACTGCACTGGATCCGCTGTCTTATTAAGAGCTAACAATGCAAGTAGATAAAAACATAAATTACATAATACTATTGAAATAAACAAACAAAATTGAGTTATTTTTGATGAAATCAATTCACAATTAGTGATATTTGATTATGTTTCGAAGCTATTGATATGTAAAAATAAGTGTATCACATGGACTTCGGATTCATGATGATTATTATAAAAAGTGCTCAAAATATACCATGTCCAGGAAGCCGCTTTTGAGGAAAACTTTCGGCCTAAACTTACTTTGTTAGTCTTGCATCTTGTTCCGTCTCTCCATATATTAGCACTGTCTACTGATTCATTATTGTCAAATCCGTTCGCGTCACCCAATTTTAAATCACCAACTCTTTTAGAAAGCTAAGTAGGTATGTATCATTCACCAAAGACAGCAATCTATCTGCCTACCTACTACGAACAGAATGAAATTACATTGGTTTACTCATTACGCTATTGTTAGCGACAAGAAGATGGTTCCGCTTTGGATTACGCAATCCAGTTATTTCCTTGTTAAAATCTCTTATTGAATGTTTTATCATATTCGATGTTTCGTAAGTTATTTAATTAATTGCTTTAATTGGTTTTATATAATTTTGCTTAGCCGCCGACAGTCGTGAAGTGTTTACAGTTAGTATTCACTTGGCGCTTGTGAAAAACGGCCGCTTGTAGTTTGACTTGTGTGTTTGAGGGAATAAAAGTTATTCGAGATCAGTAAGTTGTTTTTGTTGACCTATAATCTTCTTTTATGGTAATAATTGTACTTGACAGTGTTGTATTGTGTTTTTTTTTGTGATTTTACTCTTAAATTCTAACACTATACAATTATTAGTAGTTATTGATTAATTGATATTGTATTATATTATAAGGTTCTGAATAATCATCTATCAAGTGGTAGCGAAAACGTGAAATTTTTGCCTGGGAGAATGGAAATTAATTTTTCGAATTAAAAAAAAATTCTTTCAGATTCATAATCAGCATATCAAACATCGTATACCCTTAACGCATGTACCCGAAGTAATGAAACACCCTGTATATGTAGCTAGATTGCATTTTTAAGGTCATCCCACAAAGAATTAATTTATAATTTCAACTAAAAGAATTAGCAATTTTTAAACATTTGTAAAATTAGTGCGTAATAGTCTCTAACAAAACGAAAAGATATCATTTACTGATTTACATGAACCACTTTATAAAACTGTTTTCAGTTTTTTGACGGACTGATCGTAACGGCAAAATATAAAAATTCATTTGAATATCAATTCTTTGCCTAAACGACATATTATGTTCTACCAACAATAAATAAAGAAAATGTTTAACGGTCAACTACTTTGACCTCATGCGTCAGTTAAAATGCGTTTTTTTTCATTACTCCTTGATATTTCTTTTCCTACAACACAAATAATCCATCAATATGTGACAAAGATAAAAGGAATTTTCTCTTTATTCTTTGATTGACAAAAGAGAGTTTCTGTCGCTGACACAAACAATCGTTCTTTGAATTACAATTTTTTCAGTTCTCTGATTTTGTGGGAGAACTGGAAAGGGCAATTTTCCATTGGAATTTGGTTGAAGAACAAAGAGAATCACATCTGAAGAAGAAAGATCAAGAAAAATTTGTAAAATTTGGAAATAATTTAGTATGCTCAGATAACAAAAATTATGTTAGGGAAAGTTGAAAGTATAGTTGGGAAGCACCAACAGATGATATACAGAGCTTATTAAAGCTGTGATGCAATATTTTCAATAAAACAAAATATGATTTTCCAAGATTTGTTAATCTTCATTAGGCTATGGGAAATTACAAGAAATAGTTTCCCTTTTCAACCTGCTTCACATCCATAATGTTGCCCAAAATTATAATTCTTTAGGTTCCGATTACATTTCTATCTATTTCTATCCTGTTTTGTGTACAAGTTAGAAAACTCTAACTGCTAACAGAATGCATTAAGATCTCGTTGTAGTCTATAAAGACACCCAACACTACATCTACAATGTATTTGAATCACAATTTGATTTACAGAAGAAAATTATTTTATCTTCATTGTGCAACTCGAGAGAAACTGTAGAAGAGCGAATAAATTTTCTCGTTAATTTTTCTCTAAAACTGTTTCAACAAAATAACATATTTTAATCTCCAGCATAATTCTGAAATTTCCGTGTAAAATTGAACATTTTCTCGCTTAAGTACTTCAAAGTTCCGTGTTTACAGAGCATTATCTGAAACTATATTTCATGTTAATTAATTTAGTGTTTGGAAACATTCGTCGGATAATTTAAAATTTCAAATAACATTTTATTATTATCTTTTTAAAGTTTGGTGGATTTATGAGAGTAATATAAAAATTTGTGATGCAAAATTTTGATATGAATACACCGTAATTTATTTGTAATCTCTAGGGAAACATTATTTAATTTTACAAATTAATTTTTAAATTTATTGTTGAATAAATTGTTTTCCGCGTGATGGAGTTGAGTTATGAGGATTTGATAGTTAACCTATTTTTTATGAATGTGGATGAAATTAATAGATTGAACAATGTATTATGAATACTGCTTGGTTCAATACATTATGATTTAAGAAATACAGGATGTTGGTTCAAACAAAAATGATATCTGGCGGAAATTTGTAAATTTTTCATTTTTCTTTTTACTACGAAAGAATGTTATGCAGAAATTAATCCAAAGAATCGTTTATTATTACTGCTATATTAAATTTAACGCATACATATAGTAAGAAGTCAAACATCAGGGAGTGCTTTCTATTTTTTCAATCCCAGAATAGAATGAGATAGATGCATTGCGATTTCTCTGGTCCTGCTGCTTCAAAAATATGTACGTTACTGTAAGTGAGGGTGAACAATATTAAACTTTTTATTCCTGACCTCCTGATTGAATATCAGGTTGAATAAATGAAATGGAAATAAATATAAATCACTTCTTTTACCCATTTTTTTAAATCTACCGATTGCACTATAAGTGTATGATACACCCGTAGCGAGTAACAGACGTGATTGGTATTTTTTATTGATCTCTTCTTTTAAGTGGAATTACCAGTTATCAAATCCATCAATGTCAAAATCAAAGAAAGATTTGAATGAGCTGGCAATTAGTTATGGTGTTTGATCTCATCTGAGATCGAAGTTAGTTCACGTAGGATCGTTAGGACAGAGCTCGAGCATTCGAAGCCCTTGGCTATCTTATCCATTATATCAAATTGAGATTTGTCTTTTGAACGATATGCAGAAAAAATACAGAAAAGGCCACATTGTTTGTGAAATTTTTGATGAATTTTAGGTCGTCATTTTTTCTTGGAAATCTCTTCCTCTAAGAATCTGTTTGTAGAATGCCCTTGGCACCAATAGTTTCCGAGTAATTTTAATTTTTTTTTTGGAATCTTCAATTGTTTTAACTTTTGCAATTGTTTATGTGCGGATTTGAAATTTTTGTAGACATCATAACGAGCTCAACGAGCTATCGCACATGTTTTAATTCGCAGTAGCAAGAATTAACACGCTTTTCAACTTGTTGACTAGACCACTATGGTTCCAACTGATGCGCATGATTTAGAAGTGTTTTTACCGAGGAAACTGAGAATTGTGCTCAATTGATTGTATGTTAATTCACTATGTCTATGTACTAAATTGCGATGCGTCCGCCTGTGGGATCAAACTTGAGCCCAAGACTATCGATGAGCGTGCACCAAACATCTCAAATGGACTGAAATCCTATTTTATTGAGAGCTATTGCGCACAGCAATGTATATACGGCACCATAGGATTGCATTCAAGGCTATACATTTCTCTATTTAATTCTAAAAATCGTGAAAAGCATTAAGATTTTTCACTTACCGTTTCTTTAGTTCTTTCTAATCTTTGTCCATTTCTCCACCAGGTGATGCTTGCTGGAGGCCGTGACCCAGAAGATTGGCAAAGGAGTTCATAACGTCTTCCAGCACTTAAAGGTTGATTTGCGCCCAAAAGTTTGACATCCAGTGGTCCAACTACACATAAGTACAGAATAGATGGAATTAAAAATTGTAACAATATCAAAATTAAATATTACAGAGACAATAATTTATTTAACAAATATGTCAATTGCTTGAGGATTCAATGTTAACGATCTGCTATAGATATTAATATAAGCTTGTGCTTGAGTTCGCAACTGAGTGAGCAATTAATTAGGATAGGACTTTTTTTGCGTCTATTCCTATATTTCAGTACAAAATCACAAGAAGCAATTATGAGATGAAATTTTATGCTCGGTAGAGCAGAAATCATCTTCATTACCTATAAAGTACGAAAGTATATTGATAAATAGTTAGCTTGGATCATTTTCAATCAACAACAATAAATGCGATTGCTAGTTATAGCAGTTTGACATTTTTGTCAATAGTAACACTGTTAGGTAGTCCAGTGCTGTTTTTGAGAATTTTCAAACAAAATATGACTGATTAAAGCGTCGTTTTTGAGATTTGGATAAATTCGAAATCTGCTATATCGAATAGAATTCTTCAGTTTTCCGGAAACGAGTGAGAGAAATACAATATATGTCCACTTTCAACGTCAATATTTAATTGAATGGAAATAATTTATGAATAATTTTGTTCGATGAGTGAGGAAGGTATTTCCTGCCGCCCTTCACTTCCGGTATGGTGGCTGGTGACGTTTCACGTTTGGTAATACAAATTAATGATGTGAAGAGTGAGTATTTGGTGATGAAAACCACCATTCCATATATCTTATTAGAATAGAGATTAATGTTTGGAATTCGGGAGACTTGCTTCCATTTGTTAGACCAGGAGGCACAAACACACACACAAAGACAGGGTATAGCTGATAGTTTTACAGGACCGAGCTCTGGAAAATCTACTTTGTTATGATATTAATAATTTGTATCTCTACTTTTAGCCAGGGGCAAAATTCGGACGCAGATTGGTTAGAGAACTGTGAAATGCAGTTAATGACAAAAGTATTTCCAAAAATTTTGTTTGTAAGCTCGTAATTTTTTGGTGAAATTTTTGAATACTCATTGTCTCACGCAGCACTTGCAAAATCTGTGTAATAATGACAGTATAAACTTTTTATTCGAAATTTTGAGAGACTTTACGTCGGAATCAACATGCAAAGAATATCCATGGCCAGTTGCAACTTCATGAATTACTATACTTGTTTTGTAACAATGTATTCTCAAATCAAGTCCATTTGAAGAAATTGGCGGGAACAGAATTTTCAGTTATGAATTCAATGCTCTCCTAGTTCGACCCTGTGTCTGAAGAAGCCCGTGGGTTCTCATGGAAGTGGATACTGTAAATTTCAACAAACCGCGGATCTTAATTTAACCGTTGGAGAAATTATGAGCCCGTTACACTTTCGGTATTCGCGATCGGGTCTGTTTTATATATCCCGCAGATACATTCACATTCTATCACCTGCACATGAGAATAGCGAAAGGTTATTCAACACCCTATAACGTACAAAACGAGTGAGGTAAAAAGTCAGAAAAAGATTGAATTTTTATGTTACACTCAATTGAAAAGTTTATTATAAGAAAATCTATGTTTTGGATTAAATAAAAATGGTTTATGATTACCTAAGCGGATGAAATTCATTATTTGACACCCTAAATCTAGTTTACAGAACAAGTGAGATTGAAATTCGGATAATATCTGATTCATTTCTCATTCGGAAAGTTGTTGTTTGAATCAAACAAAAATTATCTCATTATTCTGTGATTCTTATTAATTGATTAGTAGATTACCTAGTACACCCCTGTCATCTAAGAATCGAACGATGAAACATTTTGAAAGCATATTATTCAATGAGCATATAATGGAATATTATATTCTACAAAAAGTATTGGAATGGTCCCAGTTCCACACGAGCGAAAAGTTTGTAATCCGAGCCAAAGGCGTCAGTTGGTAACCATCTTCAGAGAAGTACCGTAACTACACATTTGACTTCTTCATCGGTTGAAAAATCTACCTTGCAAGATGCTTTTTGCAATGTCAAAATAAATAAAAATCGCCGGAGGCAAGGTCTGGGCTGTAAGCATGATGGTAAGTTTCTGAAATTAACAATCACATACAGCAGCTGATGCAATGCCTGACTTGTGAATCAGGAGCATTGTCTTGAAGCAGCAGTACCCCATATCGAAACCGTTTTCGCCGCTTATACGGTATTGCTGTCTTCAACTTCTTCAAAACCACACTATAGTACTTTCTTGTTATCGTCTTCTTGTAAGGAAGATGAAGCAATGAAAAACAGCGAACGGCTGAGTGTGAAATTTTTTTGGTGACATAGAACCTTTGTGTTACCACTGCATGGAATTTTGTTTCGACTCCGGGTTCTAATGGTGTTCACATGTTTCTTCGACTGTTACGATTTTAGCCAAAAATCACTGTTTTTATTGAACAGGTTCAAATTCCTTGTAGAAGTCAGAACACAGCTTAGCTTCTGCTAAGGCGTCATCATTCTTGGTACTCATCTTGTATTAACCTCAGTCATCATAAATTCTTAAAATTGATGCTTACAAAATGCCACATTCTGTAGCTGATTCAGAAGATTTCAATCAATAGTCCTCAAAAATAAGCTTCTTTACTCTCGTTACGATTTCTGACGTGGCTGCTTCTGCCGGTCTTCCACTGCGCAGATCATCTCAAATGGATGTACGGCCTCATTTGTATTGCTAAATCCAATTTTTACTTACTTGTACTAAGTACAAGGAAGTATTTTGAAACCGACAAAATTCACCTATCGAGATTTTCATGGAAATATCCGTTTTGAGCATCCCTGAATCCATTTTGACTATTTTCGGCTTGATGTCGGTACGTATGTGCGTTAGTTCGTGCGTTCGTTCGTTTGTAACTCGCAAATCTCAAAACTGGTTGAACGTATAATGTTAAAATTTTGTATTTAAGACTGGTATAAGGTCTAGCTTTGCACCTCGCATTATGGTTCCAATCGTCTGTACCGGAAGTGTACTTTACTTGAAACTTTTTTCGAATTTTCCCAATAAATCCAGAATGATCAACTGTAGGATGTTGAAATCCAGTATTTGAACTTGATGTTGTATCAGAATGGTTTTCTGCTATTTTTGTATGAATCAGCCAAGCCAGAAGTGCACTTTACTTGGAATTTTTTTTAATTGTTTTGCATAAAACTAGACTGAAGAGCCATAGCATATTGAAATTTAGTGTTTGAACTTGTTGTAGAATCAAAATAGTTATCTACTATTTTTGTATCAATCGGCTGAGCCGGAAGTGCAATTTATACGTATAACAGACATTCAGAATTTGCCGTATAAAACAATTAGTTTAATTGAAATGATAAAGCAGGCAATAATAATCTGTTGTCAATTTTTTGATTCTGTTTGACATTGTAAGTACATATTAAAATATTATTAAAATTTTATTAGTTATAATCTGAAGTGACAGAATTGAATAAATTTGTGTATATATCAAATGATGTACAAGTTAGTCACGTGATGTTCACGTCAGATTTTTTATAACCTAATAGGGAGATGAAGTGTCTTCGTATACTGCTTTCATACATTTATTGAAAATCCTCGCTCCATTTCCTTCCTTGACTGAAAATTCTATGACGGAAGACGGAACAGTGTTTCAAACTCAATTTTTTTTACTGCCACCAACAACTTTACGTTTGTAAACCGTAAGAAAAATTACAAGCGACTGACCCAAGAACTATTTGACACGTAGGAACATATCAGTGACTTCACCAAGCCGGAAGCTTGACCTAGTAGTATTCTTTCGGTGAGCTATACACACTGGTTGGTAATTGAACCAGGGACCTTTGGATTTCTACATTACAAACGTAAAGTGAACAACTTGATGTACATTTGCGAAATTGACCCATCGAATTAATATTACACTGAAGACAGCCGTGGGGCTGATTCCAATTCGCTAAACGAGCAGGATGTCAAATATTACGTGTGTCTTTGGATTTCACCAATTATTGTTCAATCGATAGATGATCGCAAATACAGAATGTTTCATAGTTTGGTACATACGTTCAGGGTATAAGTAGTATGGATAGAATTTCTTTTTTCAAAAATTCGAAAAATTACTGAAGGGTTTTCCACAGCATTTTTTAGTACTGCACTGGATTCGCTGTCCTATTTAAAACTAACAATACAAGTAGATCATAACCTAAATTACGTAATATTTGTGATATTTAATAATTTCTAATGAAACCAATTTTCAATTAATGATAGTTAATTATGTTTCAAAGATATTGATATGTGAAAATAAGTGTATCACATGGAATTTTGGAATTACGATAATTATTATAAAAATTGCTCAAAACATACGATATCCAGGATGCCGCCTTTGAGGAAAACATTCTGCATGAACACGCTTTGCTAGTCTCGCATTTTGTCCCGTCTCTCCACATACTAGCACTATGTCCACTAATTCATTACTAAGTCCGTTCGCGACACTCATTTTTAAAAAGAATCACCAACTTATTCACCAAAGATACAAATTTTATTGTCGATCTACTACGAACAGATTAAAATTATGTCTATTAATTTACTCATAACGCAATTCAATTATTAGCAATTATTTAATAATAAACATTGTACTATATTATTAAGTTCCATAAAAGAATTCACCCAGTGATAGCGGCAACGCAAAATTTTTGACTGGGAACATGGAAATTAATTTACCGAATTTAAAAAAAAATCATTTAGATTCGTATTCAGCATATCGAACAACATATACCTAGTGTTTCTTCAAGACAAGGAATCTTGTCTTGATGATAATTTTTTGTCTTACCCATTTCTTGTCTTGTTTCAAGAATTCTTGATATTTCTTGATCTTGACATTTTGGGATAGTCCACTTTTAGTATCACTTTATCCAATTCGAATCCTTGCCATTCCTGTCAGTTATGTCATGAAACGATTCTAGCAACGTTTCCCAAGATTTACAATACAAATAATTGGAAAGTCTATCATTCTCATGTCTTAATCAGTATTTGCAATTATTATTTATTATATGATAAAGCAATTTTGTTAAGAGTTAACAACTATCTTAGAGTATCGGGGAATCTACCTATTTAGTTCTACTCTACATGAACGATTTATTCACCAGAAACTGAGGACTTATGCTTTCGATATATATAAAATATTTGTTTTGAAAATCATAGTCACCGATACTTTCTACTTCCTCGATCTATAAGTATTTAATAGGAAAAGTATTGAAATCGTGCATTTTTGACAGGTCAAGATTCTGGTGAATTTTCACATTTTAGACCCTTACTGAACCCAAAAACATAAGTTTAAATGAAATTGGTCTGTCCATCTGTCTGAAAGTATAATAATTTGAGAACCCATACGAATTCTTGACTGAAATTTTATATCTGAGTTTAAATTTGTGAATGAGCTTTTTCAACCAGAAAATCTGGAAAAAGACTCTCTATTTTCAAAAATACTTATATTGTAAGGACTGGAGTATAGCCGCCATCTATCACCATAACAATGACAGCTCTCATTTTGACAATAACAACTGTCACTTCGACAATGACAGCTGTCACTTTGAATATGATTAGTTTAGTTTGACAGTAACGAATGTCACTTTGACAGTTGGTGTGGCACTTGAAACAGTGATGAAATTGGACTTGAAATTTATTGTCGGGGAAAAACTGTGATGAGCAGCAGTTTTCAATATTTCAATAATAGATTAATAAATGTGCAGATTTGAAAAATTAATTGTCAAGATATCAAGATTCCTTAAGAAGAAGTCTTGAGCCTTGATAGTACTTTCTTTTCTTGTCTTGGGAAATAAAAAATACTTGATCTTGGTCTTGTTTAGATTTTAAAATAAGATCAAGACAAGATCAATATTGTGAAACACTACATATACCCTTAACGTACGTACCCGAAGTTATGAAACATTCTATATTGCTAGTTATGCCAGTAACACAAAAAAATCTCGTTGAATATCCTCCGATCATTGATAAATACTCATAATTTTGACAGTTTCTTCGAGCTTGTTGCTTTGAGGTAACACCCCACGCGTGACATCGCGTTGGAATTTTACCAAGCAACATACTTTCGATAACTTATTTTTAATCGATAAGTTTTTATCGATCATTATCTATTACAACCAATGATCGTAGGTAGCACCAAAAAATAATTTAATATTCGTTTATCAAAATTATTGTTTCCATTTGTCGAAAATCTTGTCAATCGATAATGATTTGATGATTGTGTTGCAGAATACGACCAATTATCTTGTAATTATCGATGACCTAAGGATATTACAGTTGATAATTCACTAATAAATATTTATCAATCGGTAAGCAACTAGAAGTGAGGCTTTATATTTGCTTGAACTAGCAATAATTGTACATTTAATAGTATGATTTAAATGAATAATGCCGACTATTCCATTCGTAGTATTTATAACAATTCCGTAGAAACAGTGCATATCAGTGAGTATTTGGACGTGTCGAAATACCATCGGGTATCACACTAGTGGTCAAAGTGAGTATTTTACTCAAAGATGTGGAAACCTCCAATTTATAATCTCGTGCTTTCTTCGTATTTAATGAAATATTTCTTCGAATATCTTCATCAATTTCAATTTCTGATTTATCACCAAACCTTTTTGAACTAGTTTCCGTTTCAGAACACAATATATTTTACTATTATTTGTCAAAAAAATGCAAGAAATTCTAATTTTTCAATTTGACAGAAGTTTGTTTATTCGTTCCTACGAAAATTACGTGACTTGTTCCTTGATTCATAGGAAACTAATTTGAAAAAATGGTTTGACTCCTGGAATAGTCCTCCATATACCATTTGTTGTTAAAGTATTATAGACTATTTTTGTAGTGCAATTACTCATGTTTATTGTGCTTGTGAATACCACGAGTGTGCAGCACTCGTGGTATTCAAATGCAAGCACAATAAACATTCGTGATAGCATAACAAAAATAATCGATAATACTTCAACTACTTATGGTATAATAAATGAATATACTATCATACTTAAGCAGTGAAGTTTTTTTTTTGTTGAATATTTCTTGGCGGCTATTGAGGCATTACTAGTAGTTTTTACATTTTCCTCGAGCACGTCGATTTTAGGCTAAATACCTTTCTCTTCTGGCATCGGGCTGTTATCAAGCAGCATCTTTCAAAAACTATCATAATTATTAGTCTATGTATTTTACAGGCTATAATATGAGAAATTGATGGAAAAGTAAAAGTGCGTATCAATTTTTGAAATGGTATTGGCCTCAACAAGAAAATTGACAAAACTATTGACTATTACCAAAAATCATATCTGTATGGATAATAGGTTTTTTCAAAGTTATATAATGGACAGCGTTATATATGTAAAGTTCGATATATTATGTATCTATATTATTATCGGATGATTGCAAAATTCGCTTTTGCATCGTCCTCTGAACTACATTATCATGAAATGTAGCCTACAGTGCACGTTCATTGGATAACATATTTTATCCAATTTTGACGTTTTAAAGCTACATTATCAAATCCATAGCAACAGTCTTAAGTTAATCTTTATTCACTAGTGATTCAAAATAGATTATTAGTGATTTAAAAAAAATTGAAATCACTGTTGGAATTCCTTTTCATAAAAAGATTTCGATTTCTGAGAAATAATTTTCCCTACTGCTGCTGCAGCTTCGTTCAAAATGGTATTGGGGACGAGAACATTGTTTTAATCACTTTTTTCCATCATTTCAGACAATACTTTTCACAACGCTTCAATTCAAAATTCACAAAACTGACAGTTTACTGACAGTCACACTCCCGAATGTTTGGAAAACAAACACTCGTCGCGATGTCAACGAAGCTCCCTTGCAACTGCAATTTAATTTTTTTGAATTTTGTTCCTTAGTTTCATGTTCCAGAAATTTACGCAAAATTGAATAAAATTATGTATACAAACACGTGAATTAAACCTCTTTATTTGCTCAAAGAATTAAACCACTCGCGCTGAACGCGCTCGTGATTTTGAACTTTCTTCTTGCAAATAAACAGTGGTTTAATTCACTTATTGTATAAATAACTAATAATCCTTATATGCCTAATAAATCATATGAAAAAAGTTTTAATCAAATAAGATTTGTTCTAGCGCAATATTCTGCGTCTGGGTGAACCGTTAAAGCCGTAAAAGTGCCTCTATGACAAAATTATCAAGAATATCATCACAAGAAAAGAAAACGGTGGAGTTTATTAGAAACGTGAGAGAACTCTGCGTTCTATTTTTGTTAAAAATCAATATACAATAAATGCTGCTTCTGGGAGAAGATAATATATTTGTATTCAATGAATAGTACCTCTTATTTGAGTCTAGTTTATTTCCAGATGCCAGACCTTGAAGTAGGTTTTTAAAAAAAATATTTTTTTTCTAGCACATCCTGTATTTATATTTTCAGCAAGGAAAATCCATGGGAGACTCATTTAGGTTCCATCAAAGACCCATCGAGGATCTATCAACGATCCATCAATGGTCTATCGTATACTTATAGTGTAACAAGGCTACTTCATGACACGGGGAGGACAGCGTTCAGCAACTATGACAGACATGGTAGAAGATACAGTTCACTCACACAAGACCAGTGTGAATGAAGGTACGTAGAGAATTTTTTTTTTCTTGTGGACAGGTCCGTACTTGATCAATTGGAAATTAGGACCTCTAAATTACAAAATTGGAAAATAGACTATTCAGCAAAAATTTATTTTTGACGTCCACATAGATTCTTTTTGGAACAATTAAATTAGAATATGTAAATTTATCAAATATAGAAATGTTAAAAGCTAGAATTTTGTTCTCTAAATGAGATTGAGAGGATACATTTTATTTTTGATTCGAAATGAAAATTATAAGAATTTCAAATCTCATTGACAGAAAAATTATTCATGAGAATATGTAACCTGAGTACGGGTGGAATCGGTAGAAATAGGAAAAATCAGTAGGGCAGGACAAAGAAATCAACATGTCTATCATTTTTGGTAATATTGGATTTAATTTTTTTTTCAATGGACAAAGACATGCTGCGATTCTCAAAACTTCGTGCCCCGCTGAATTAGCTATATAGTAAATAATTTGACAGGGTATTAAGGGAAAAGTCATATGATTTCGTTAACGCTCACTAGCCAGAATAAGCGAGATAAGTAGACTGCAGTCAACAGATGTCTCCCTCATCTTTACTTGGGCTACAAGCAGCTTCAATCCAGTTCAAACTTGGGCAAAGCTGGGACTCTGGTGTCTAAGATGTGCCGAAGGAACAGATATTCAAGATAGAGCCACAGCAGACCACAGGAACACAGCCACATGCACCAAGAAGCAGACTGGAGAAGAAAGCCATAGTCACACATGGAGCAATCGTTGGGAATAACGAGATTCTAGAAATCATCAACAATCAAGGATCTGACTGCAACTGCGCCAGGAAGAAATTAAGCTGAACAATGACGTTAACGAAATGCAATGCAAGTAGCTAATTTTTTTTTTTTGAATAATTGTTTATTTATGTTAGTAAGATAAGATGAACCAGCTCACGGATCACCAGATGTTGCAACTGGCTATCAAGGGATACGGCCCGCAGCAGTACGCAGAATAACTGCAGTGCGAATCAGAAAGAGGATCCAGACGAAAATAAGATCTATCTGCGACAACGGCCGCACCAAACATGTGAAGTCCAGTGAGTGAGTGGTTCTTTAGGGACTTTTAAGTGTAATTTTATTAAAGGGAAATTGTGCTCCCTTCGGAAGCAAATTCCTAGGAAGGGAGGAATGTAACAAGGCTAATTCGTGATGCAAGAGACACATTTAATAATTGTCGAGTCAGTATTCCAAATTATGTTATTTATATTTGTATCAATAATAAACATAATATTTGCAACACTTTCAAGGTGAGATTGATATTGTCACGAATCAGCACTTGTTTAGTATATATATAGAGTAAGGCAGTAGAGTAAAGTTAAGGGAAGAAGTAGAAGTCGAGAAGCATTAGAATGTAGGGGAATTAAGAGCTCCACCCGCACCTAGCCGTCTAGTATTAAGTTACATCTTTTATATTTGGTCTCAGTTATCATTGTTAGTACATCTTGTTATTTCATATCTTGTTATTTAATCTTTAATATATTTATTTGTTATACAAATTTGACATACTTTATATTTACAATAACCTTTACCCTCCATCCAGCAAGAACCCATTTATTCTTTGATATATCCAATTTAGGGTGTAACAACAGGGAGCCCATCGGTGACCCATCGTTTGATTCGATTTTCTTATATTTAAGCTTAGAAAATACTTCCAAGAACTCAAAAGACCTTTTGTGGGAAAAAAAATGATAAATTCTAAATTTCAAACCTTTTTTTGGCTTATTACTTGTAGGAAGTATAAGTAAATATCCGTTTTGATCATCTCTTAATCCATTTTGATTGTTTTCGGCTGGAGGTGGGTACGTATGTATGTATATATCTTTGTATGTATGTATGTGCGTATGAACGTAACTCGCGAATCTTGAAGCCCGTCGAACGTATAATGTTGAAATTTTGTATTTAAAACCGGTCTGAGGTCTAGTTATGCACCTCGCATTATGGTTACAATCGTCTGTACCGAAAGTACTTTAAAAGTTTTTTGAATTTTTTGCATTAATCCAAAATGGTTAGTCGTAGGATGTTGTAATTCAGCATCTAGATAGTTTTTTTCTTGCGACATTCGGCTGAACTGGAAGTACACTTTATTTATTTTGTCGCATAAGTCCAAAACAATCAGGCGTAAAATTTTGAAATTTTGTATTAAGCACTTTTATAATATCTAGCTGTACATATATCTCGCAATACAATTGCAGTCGGTTGAACCGGAAGTGCAGTTTACTGAACAGTTTTTTGCACAAATCCAGAAGGATCAGCTGTAGAATCATGAAATATAGTGTATAGTTCCTGGTAACTATAATCAGCACAACCGTCCGTGGTGAACTTTGAAATTCATGAGATTATTTATTTCTTAGAATGAAGTACTAAAATAAAGCGTTTCTGCTCATCTGCTTTCCTATATTTGGAAATTTCTTCCTTTTTTTTTGCAGCAAGACTTCTTCATAACAAAATGAGATAGATTGATGTGATATCAAACACATTATTTTCTTTCTGACAGTTCCTCCGTAATTGTCAAATATTACGATTTTTGATTCCGGAAACTATCTGAAACTGAATTCCAAAAACGGGAAAAACTGCAGTGCACGAAATAATCCTCAATTATTTAAAATTCCGATTCAGTATTTCCGAATGCGCTGCTCATTTTCATTATAGAAACAGAACGGTCGGTTCACATGTGACGTCAGTTAGAAAATTGAACGTCGCCGTCTTCGTTGCTATGCGATTGGCTCAAATTACTTGGAAAGAAAGTCACTGACATAGAAACGCGATAACCGCTCGTCTTTTCTTTTTCTGTTTTGTTAAAATTGCTCCCTGATTATCAATCCACTCACGTGAAGGCGTTGCTGGCGTGCAGAGCCAACCGAAAATCTTTTCCGGTTCGAAAATTACCGCAGGTAATTAAATTATCAGAAATTCGTGCAGAGGAAGCCGGCTTTATGTAGATGTTATTGCTTGATCTGAAAAAAGAAATATATCTTTATCTTATTCTGCAGGTTTATTATATCAGATCCTTTTTTTTTTATTGAGAAGGATTATATGCTTGAAATAAAGAATAAATTATATTTACATTATTATATTATGTTATTTGGGATAGGAAGCTGTGATTTTGAGTTGAGCTTGGACATTGTAAATAGTGCGAAACACTAATACACAATAAATATTATATTTCATTCTCAATCCTATCAAATTGAATTTTTTGTTAGCTACTACCGCTACCACCATTATTACACGGGCGGCTGTTGAATTGCGAGTGGATTGGCGTTGGTGCAAGTAACCCTTTGTTTTGAACTGTTAAAATTCTTCTTAGTATTTCGTGCATTTGTGCTTTTTGCAGTGTGGTTGATTCTTTATTAGTGTCATAATATGAAATTCCTTGATATTGAATGAAAAATTGAGAAGACATTGGAAACTTCCTTACTTTGGATACATCTGTCATCGACTCATTGTTTAGGTTATTTTTAAAGTCAACTAGTGCTGTGTTGTGCTCCGGATTTGTCTTGAAAGTTATCATTTAGAGCGGTAGAACAAATTTTGTGTGCAATACGAGTGTAAACAATTGTTATGGCATTCGGTCAACAATTTTAGGGATTCGGAGAGCCTTGTTATCAAATATTTGGCTTCATGTCTTAATGTTCAACTCTACAGTCTTGTTGCATGAATTTCTATTATTGAGATATATGTGAGGAGACGAGCACAATAAGCTGTCAGTCTTAAACAACAGTCGGGCTGCCAGTGATGCCAACTTCGGTTTATCAAGTACTTAACTCATGTTATTGAACTGGTGGAATAAAAAGCGTTCAGTAAATGTTTTTCTTGTTACTAGATAGTCTGATAACTATGCATAATTTGCAGCTGTAATAGTTCTTCTCTTTTTAATGTAATCGACTATGATTATTCTTCGTAAATCCTAATAGATGGTCGGAATAATTTACGTTTGAAGGAACCTATTGTTTTCACTCTTTTTTGTTCTTAATTGTGCAGTGGTGTTTCCACGTATTGCCTACAGTGACAAAAAGATAACTGAAGTCTTGTGGATTCCGCTGGAACAGTTGCAAACCTTCCTGGGAACTACTCACACGATTGAATTTCTTGTCAGCTGTAAGCAATCTCTCTTGTTCCAGGTCCGTGAAGTTGGCGTACCCATAGTGAAGTATCATAATTTCTTCTATACTATAATTTCTTGCTCATTTTTTGCTAATTTTTGCTATATGAATAGAATTTTTTGCCGCTCTCATTCGAAAGTTAATAACATTATAAAAAAGGCACGCTAACTTCACGTTTGCGTACCCTTAATAACATTTCACTTTTTTTATGGTTTCATAATTTTTTGCTCATTTTTTGCTAATTTTTGCTGTATGACTCAATTTTTTTGCTAGCTGCATATATTAGTTATAAACAATATAAAAAGGGCATGCTAACTTCACGTTTGCGTACCCTTAGCTGAATTTCACTTTTCTTGTTGTACTATAATTTTTTGCTAATTTTTTGCTAATTATTGCTGGGTGTCTCGAATTTTTTGCCATCTTTATATATTACATATAAACAATACAAAAAGTGTACGCTAACTTCACGTTTGCGTATCCATAACTAAATTTCACTTTTCTTGTTGTACTATAATTTTTTGCTCATTTTTTGCTAATTATTGCTGTATGTTTAGAATTTTTTGCTATCTGTATATAAAATTTATAGACAATATGAAATAGGAACGCTAACTTCACGTTTGCGTACACATAACCAAATTAATGTAGGTTGAGCAAAAGAAAAATTACAATTCCCAACATTTTTTGGATTTCAGACTTTATTTTAAATTCAAACTTGCGACTGTTAGAATCGTCCCTTCAGCCAAAAACAAATATTTGCATAATTTGTCAATAAGTCACATAATTTGTCAATAAGTCACAAATGACTTGTGAATCAATTGAATGTGGATGAACATTGTTAATAAAATTGTGTACGTATGATGATATTTCACATTTTTTATTGCAGCCACAAATTTTCGTTCATTGTTTGCTGATCTTTCATACGTATTAGAGTAAATGCATCAATAAAATGATTCAATTCGTGCAATGTTACAGTACGTAAATATCGAAGCTACTCTAGTGTTTTACAATTTGTATCTATACGATTTCTTCGACAATGATAATAATAAAAAATACGAGAAAATAAGTCTATAGATGTGTAGAATCCCATCATCAACATCAAAATTTGGACGAACAGTAAGAGAAAATACGTTATTTACCATCCTAGAACGGTAAATGTTTTAATTCCCGTCTTTTACCTAAGCAAAATACTCATCTCCCGTTAACTAGGAAAAATTTGAAAGACGAATGTAAAAGGTAATTTACTTGTCATCTAGCAAGGACAGAAAGATATGTTCACAGTACTAGAACAGTACATTTCAATTTGTTCATTGATATCGCATACAAATAGTTAATCTACTTCGGTATTTATTAACTTCCACTATTAAAATTATATTTTTTGAAGAAAGAGTGCTGTAAAATATTTGTCGCTCATACATAAACTACAGTAGTGGATATATCTAACTCACTCACCATGTAGATAATAGAACAAAAAGACAAATTCATCGTTTTTAATTCATTCATGAACAAAAATATAATTTGATATATAAAATTAGCCATAATAATTGTAACAAAGAGAAAATAAAATAATTAATTTTTCATGTAGCTTAATAATCATGTAATCTAATTTATATACTATAAGCTAACAAACATGCGTTGATAATAGTATCCGAAGATGCTAAAATAACTTTATCTGACAAATCATTATATATTTCCCATGTCCAGTTATTTCTCTTACAATAACAAATAAAATGACCTAAAGTTCCAGTAACAGATGGTTCCTGGAATTCGATCGCTGCTCTTAGAAAATAAGAATGTTTTCCCATATTTAATATATTTGGTATTTTTTTCAACACAACGAAGTTATTATGTTCAGCGAAATAATCGATGAAAATTAAATATGCTGTGTTAATTTCAATAGAAATAATACCATCACACTGTTCTTTTGAACATCTCTAATTTTTATAAATAAGTCTATTATTTGTGATTGCAGACTCCAAATTTTCAATTCCAGTTCTTAAGATATTTGAGTTTGTAGGAATGAGGTTAAAATTTTGAATAGAAATTTGTTGGCATTTTGAGCAAGTTGTTGTTTCTGTATATGAGACCAAATTGAGTTTTGCAATCATTTGATTGATTTTTGCGGCGCAATCTACTCTAGTTAACAAATTTGCTGAGCTTGTGGAATTAAATGTGGAGATTAATATGTTCGATCGGATCACATGTGCGTCTCTAAGTGATATTTTGTTTCCCATATTTATTGCTAACTTCAATATGTCTGGCAAATTTTCCTCATTCTGGTCTAATGTCGCCCTCAATTTCTTACTGTCACAGTAACTAGCCGCTAAGCTCTGAATAATAGCATCGAAAGAGCAAGTATTTGATAAACTAAGCACCTGCTTTTTTTGATGTCTTGTCACCGGTGTCCTAATACTACCACCATTTTTTAAAATAACTATTCTAGGCACTAAATTATCAGAAACATGACCTAACGTTGCCCATTCACTTTTGGGATTCAAATACAGACTTTGGCGTGTTGTTTTTAATTTTTTTTGACTCTTACTTTTCATCCAAACTTCATTTATACTCATTTCCTGGGCATGAATATCTTCATTAGTCATATCCTAGAATGAACATAGATATTATAATTTAGTAATAAAATATCAATAATATACCTCTTTCATTCTCATATCGGTAGAAGCTAAGTTGTTCGTACAAATTTCCGTACTTTTCTGATAGGTACCTGTTTCGTCTACATTTTTAATTGTATCATCTTTGCTCATTGAAAAATATTTTAAACATGACGCCAGATGCATAGTATCTAAAATGAACATATGGGCACTATAACAAAATCCACATAGATATATATATATATATATATATATATATATATATATATATATATATATATATATATATATATATATATATATATATATATATATATATATATATATATATATAAGATAAGGATTAATCGCGACTGCAATTAGTTAAGGTAACAGAAGTTTCGTGGGCGTTTGCAGTCAATGGAAATTGGCCAAATAAAAGATCACTCTTTTAAAATATTCGTCAAGCTTTCGCCTAATTTTTAGGCTTCTTCAGGACACTAAAAAGTATTTTATTCATCAGATTAATTTACATAAAAAATAATAAGCATGAAAGCTAATTGTGAATAATACAAATACGACTCACATTTTGTACGAGTTAAATATATAAAATTCCATCAGTTTGACAGTCGAATGAATTTTCTTTTCAGATAGTTTACATTTAGTGTTCTAAACACACTGTATTTGTAGATTAACATTTGAGTAAATATTCGAAAAACCATATCAGGCTTTGTACACTTTTAATTTTGGCAAAAATTTTCTTCTAGTTAGTATTGTAGATTATTGGTACAAAGTTACACTTTTTTTATTAGAATGTACATTATAAATTTCTTTAAAGATTTTACTTTTTAATCTTAACGCAGTAAAATCATGACTAAAGTATTTTTATCACAAAAGCAAAATGGTTTTGTGATAAAAATATATATATATATATATATATATATATATATATATATATATATATATATATATATATATATATATATATATATATATATATATATATATATATAAACGTGAAATCGAAAAATATTAGGAATAACATACTCTCCAATATTTTTGTGTGTTCTAGGACAAAATGATCCACCCTCATTGGCAAGTTGGAGAAACATCGGCTTTTTAAATCATTATAATAACTCTGCACAGGAGCCGAAGATGCAGTAATATTCCCGTAACCGAAATATTTTACCATAATTCCGGTCCATAATGGTAGTCTAAAGTTGAAATAATTATGTTAATATGGAAAATGCCTGTTTACATAGTGTTTTTCAGTCATACATGCATCATGATAGAACGTAAGACAAAATAAAAAGATCAATATATTTCTGAATATATCAATTATCTCACCGATAGCACAAAATTTTTATGCGATTTACTATTTCTGGCATATACATTAGATTATCTCTGTCACCGTCTTCTTCATTTTCTACAGACATTTCAGCGTTATGTAGAATGTCATCGACTATTTGTTTCATGCCAAGAGGTGGTGTATTCACTTCGTCCTCCAATTTTTCTTTATCTTCAGTAGTATCTGTTTCCATTTCTACAAAGTCATTAATAGCACTTTGTTGTATTCCATATGCAAACTTATTTATTAGTTTATTTTTTTCAGTTTCGCAGAGTGTTGGCGTTTTTCCATCGTTCGCATATCCTTCTGTCTGAGACAAAGCTGTCACAAAAATTGAATAAATTAGATTCCTAATCTCATCGAAACTGGTAGCTAGAATTAACTGCCCAATAGCTCTAATATAGAACTGTCGGACTTTTCTTCTTCTTGTCGTTGATGAATGAATTTCTTTCCATCTGCTTACACTTTTGATAAGGTGTGCTACATCTACACGAATGTAACATGCAGGAATTTTAGCTCCATCTTCATTATTCAAAGCTCTACAACATTCTTCAATGTAATGGTTCATATCCGAACAATTAGCAAATGCTCTACAAATAGCACTTATCAGTGCGATAGAAAAATCACACACAGCTTCTTTGGGATTTTTTGCTCCTAGTCGACGCCATTCGCTCAACCAGTAATTAATACAATTACTATTATGTCTTTCAGATAACATCTGACACACAGATATCTGACCCTCGTGTTCACTTGGTAGACTTACAACAATAACATATAAAAATATATGTCCTGACAAAGTACCTTCAAGTCTCTTTAATTTTCTTGCAATTTTACCAGTTGCATCTATGCATACTTTTGGGTAGTTTTCTTTCTCACAGTAAGTATTGTACACGCGTAATTGATCGGGAGACCAGTAATGTATAAAAAATTTGTAGCACCCAATTTCGTGTATAATGTACTGCATAGGACTTCTTTGCACCATTAATTCTAGAGATCTGATAGGATCTTCGTGTAAGCTATTCATATTCCTTATTTCAGATTTCGCTTTTCTCAGAACTTCTAATGAAGGTACTGTAGGAGGATCTTTATCGAATAATTCTGTAGAAGAACCATACATTTTTCTACGCGTGAAGCAAGCAGTAATATTTTTTTCCATCATTTCTTCACTTATTTCTCTTCTTTCGTTTCCAGTTAATGGTCTTTTTTTCTTGTGGTCCATGATATTAGGATTTCCAATTACGACGCAACTGATTAAAACACCGTTAATTTCAGGAATATTTATTTCATTGTTTCTCACATAACATGTTATGGTGCTTTTACATTCGCTGCACTATCCTTTGGTATCAAGATAAAATGTAGTAATCTTATTTAAAGATATAAAATGAGACTTGAATTTCCAGGCACATGGCAATTTTGAGGTGTTCCAAATTTCATTACAAAATAAATTAGTCCATGATCTTGTGGGAAATTTTAGGCGTTTTTTAATTTTTCCCTCTTTGTCTTTATATTCCTTGAGTACTGGAGTGATCTTTCCCCAAACAGAACTTTTAATGAATATTAGGAAACGAAAATCAGCTTTCACTGAAGCTGCTGTATTAATTTCGTTTTCAAATTCATCAGATGTGGAATCGTCTCCAGAAGTGGAATAAATCTGTTCTTCATAAATATTTTTAGTACTAATCACTACAGTGCTTTTTAGCGATTTCCAATAACCAAGTGCTCTGGTATACAAATTTTTTGCCGAGATATCCAAATTATTTTCATTTATTAATTCAGCCCATAGAACTTTATTATTCTCAGTATATTTCTCGACCATTTGTGTCAAAATGTTATTAATTTCAATTGAAACAGCTCTTATTTTACGTCCTGCCATATTTTTATGATCACTTTCTAATGTAGGCGATTTTGTAGGTAAGAATGTATCTATATAAAACTCGAAACTCGTAACACTTAAATATAATTATCGAATATTGTAGCACAGATAATATTGAATTATGTTTAATAATATTTTCGAATATAGAATACCTCCTTCCATCTCATCATGTGTTCCCTGGTTCATACACGTGGTTGGAGTCAAATGCACTATTGGCCTGCATAAAAAAGGGGCACGTGCCGTAAATAAATACACAATATGCGTCAATGTCGGCGGCGGACAGTCCAGGAGCGTACGGGGGGATGTGGGACGGACCACCCATACTATACTAGGTAGTAAAACTCAAATGAGTCACATGATAAAATACCGCTACCTAAGCAAAATATACTTCTCAGTCTTGAATATCAAATCAATAAAATATTACGGCTGAATTCAGGACTATTTTTATCATTCGAAACTTCTGATAGATAAAACGTAAAAATAGTTGTTATAAAGTTAATTAGCCGATAAGAGATTTTGGGTTTTCATCGTGGACTGGATAAAAATGCAAGATTTTGGACTCCTTTGGGTACTCCCAAGTAATTGTATGAATTTAAATGTTATCAAAATTGCCAAAATTGAATGATATAACGTTCACGTTTTATTATTTGCACATCTTCCATACTTGACTTAAAAATGATCTCTAACACTGTAAAAGTGCTTTTCAAATTTAAAGTCTTTCTAATAGCCTGTTATGTACTATACGTTGAAAATTTAATCATATAAATGCTTTATAAAATAATTGATTAATTCATTCATTTATTTGAGCAATAGCTCATTCGATTCAGAATGAAATGTAGAAGATGTTTTTGGTATATTTTCTTCTAAAGCTACAAAAACTCAGAAAACAACTATATGCAACCAAATACTGAAATATAATTTTTTGTTTTTTAAAGAATTTGTAAATAACATAATATCAAAATTGAAGCGGCTACTGGCTTGTCAAGGACAAACTGCTTTATCTTTTAAACTATAGAAGATACTGTGAAGTACATCCAAACTAATTCTCAGAGCATCAGTTGGTCTTCCAAATAGAACTTTTGTTGAGCCTGTGTCTGCAATTTTAACATGCATTTGTTCATAAAAAATTCCATTCTCTACATCTTACCAGTGGCGTCTCGAGCGGGGGTACAAGGGGTGCACGGCACCCCGGCGCTAAGGCTTTGAGGGCGGCAGCTGGACCCCGGAAATAATTATTTTTCACTGAATACTAATCTCATCAACAAAATATTTTATTAGAACTGATAAAATAATTTTGAGCATGAAAATTTCGATGAATGACTAAAAATCAAAATTAATTATAAGGCAAAATATATACTCGACCAATTTTGATTTATCACGAATTAGGAGAGGCAATTAATAACCCTTATACACTAATACTATTCAAACATAATTCATTTTGACTTCGGTCCAAACTCCAACAAGAAATATTTTTGTCGCAATTGATATCCTTCTCAGAATTTCATTTTCACTTCCAAGAACTTAACAGTTGATTTGACAAAAGGGGTGCCTTCGAGGTGAATAAGTAACTGTTTCATTCTGAAATTTCAATTTTTCTATGAATTTAAATTCATCTTTCTCATTAATATTTGAAAATGGCTTATTTGTTGTCTTGATTTTGAATGAGTTTAAACGAAATATTACTTATACTTTGTGACTTCAGTGATTTAATATTCGTGACTTGCTGGCCTCTGAATTGGAGTTTATTTCAGGTAAGTCGATATATTTTTTTTTCTATTAAACTACACACTAAAAATGAAAAAGTTTTATTCTGTATCAAATCCAATATAATATTTTATCTGGAATTGTATTTTGCACATATATAGAGCTGTAGGTAATTAATCAATTATTAATAATTATTTCAACCCTCCTGAGATGAACAAATAATTCTATAAATCAGAAAAAAAAATTCGCTACAATTTTTAACGATTTAATACTGAAGTGCGACAGGAGAAAAAATATTCTGATTAATATGTACATAAAATACAATTTTGGAATTCGGAAGATCGCTGTAATTGGCTTCGCGTGGTACACCGAACATTCTTACTTATCCCAAAATCTAGCATTTTATGTACTCGCTGAGCTTAACAAAAAATTATTTTGATACATTAAATAATAGAATTTATTTATCTTCGCACCCCGGCGCTATGTAGGCTAGAGCTGCCTCTGCATCTTACGATGCTTATATCTCCTAAATTATTGCTGTTAGAAACATTATTTTCCAAGACAACTTAGTAGGTCTATTATTTTAGTATTAAATAAATTTTTGTCCCAGTCTTAAACATCAATAGTTTACGATATATCTAGATCTGAATTTAAATGGTGGATGTGTAGAAAAAAAAAATTATGGATGATAAAAAAATATATTTGAGAAAAAAAATTTATCCCACGTACTCTAAAGAGTAGAATGGTGAAAAAATTTTCGTTTCAAATATCAAACATGTCAATTTGTTCATGAAAAGAATATGAACAGATGGCTTGAAAAAAATTAGGATGAGGTTTTTGAATGCCTTTATTAGACTTGAAGCTAGCAATTGCATAACATATACAAATGTTTTTTCGAAAACATTTATTAAATATTTAATTTTTTGTCAACTTTAAAAATTAATAATAAATAAGATAAGTTAATTTTGAACACTTATACGACGTAATCTTGTTCAGTGTGCTTTCAAAAAAAGCTCTAATAAGCAATAATTTATAGACGAATTATTTGAACATTCTTAGTTCCTCTCAATGAAAACGGAGGTTCGAAGAAAATTAGTCAGTCTACAATAGCCTCAATTGCCTCGCTTTCTTGAAGATTATTAAAAAAAAATTTTCACAACAAAACCTTATTCTTCCAAATTATAAGATGACACCGCAATTTTTGGAAATTCTCAAATTGTTATTTAATACTATAAAAGAATTATTTTATGTGCTGTCTTCTCTTAACCGCCGTTGTGCTCGTAATATTAAGGTTACTTGGAATCCTATGTTCAACATCAAATTAAAACTATAAACAATACATATAGAGGTTAGAAAGCAAAACTTGTTCATTTGAAATTTTCTTCACTTTAAAAATATTCTTTTCGATTGCCAGTATCCCTCATAGTCTCCAAGTTATTGCAAGAGAACTAGGCGACTTTTTTTTCCCATTTTTTGTTCATGACAATTGCAATTCTTGTTGTCGAGAAAAATCCTGAAAACATCTTCTAAATTTCATTCTGAATCGATTGAGCTATTGCTCATATTTTTTGGATTCTTAGAACTATTTTTCTCAGAAAACTCACTTCTCGGCTAGACTATATAGGTACACAAAACTATTAACAATTTTCTTCCACATTCAATTGATTCACAAGTCATCTGTGACTTATTGACAAATTATGCAACTATTTGTTTTTGGCTGAAAGGACGATTCTAACAGTCGCAAGTTTGAATTTAAAATAAAGTCTGAAATCCAAAAAATGTTGGGAATTGTAATTTTTCTTTTGCTCAACCTACATTAATTTGGTTATGTGTACGCAAACGTGAAGTTAGCGTTCCTATTTCATATTGTCTATAAATTTTATATACAGATAGCAAAAAATTCTATACATAAAGCAATAATTAGCAAAAAATGAGCAAAAAATTATAGTACAACAAGAAAAGTGAAATTTAGTTATGGGTACGCAAACGTGAAGTTAGCGTACACTTTTTGTATTGTTTATACGTAATATATAAAGATGGCAAAAAATTCGAGGCACCCAGCAATAATTAGCAAAAAATTAGCAAAAAATTATAGTACAACAAGAAAAGTGAAATTCAGCTAAGGGTACGCAAACGTGAAGTTAGCATGCCCTTTTTATATTGTTTATAACTAATATATGCAGCTAGCAAAAAAATTGAGCCATACAGCAAAAATTAGCAAAAAATGAGCAAAAAATTATGAAACCATAAAAAAAGTGGAATGTTGTTAAGGGTACGCAAACGTGAAGTTAGCGTGCCTTTTTTATAATGTTATTAACTTTCGAATACGAGCGGCAAAAAATTCTATTCATATAGCAAAAGTTAGCAAAAAATGAGCAAAAAATTATAGTGTAGAAGAAATTATGATACTTCACTATGGGTACGCCAACTTCACGGACCTAGGGCAAGACTCATCTTGCAGGCAACTTTCTCATGTTCAAATGTTGGTGTAAAACCTTATATAGTCATTCACTCAGGGTGCCCACAACACAGGCAATCTGAAGCACTTTCATTCTTTTATTACCTATCAGCGGATCTTAAATTTGATAGTTTTTTTCTGGAGTAGTTACCTCGATAGAGCGTCCAAAATGATCAGCATCAATTGTGCTCGTATGGCTAGTCTGGATTTTTTCAAAACCCTTTTTCGTGATAAGCAAATATTACTGAACTTTAAGAGATAATACTAATTGAAAATGACCTCAATTTGCACCTATTGTGCCAACTCTCTGAGTAGATACTCGAGATTTTCAAACCAAAAAGGGTTTTAAAATAAATTTAGGGTAGCCATAAGAGCACAATTGATGCTGATCATTTTGGACGCACTGTCGAGGTAACTAAAGGTAGAATTATAACAATGCAATTTCAACAACCGTGTCTCGAGTCTCGACCCGAAAGTGTTGAGATCCGAGACAACTAAATTTACAAAAAGTACCCGAACTTCGAGACACGAGATGTCCCGGCACCAAAACTCTAGTACAGACTAGAGCCAGCCTAAATTATTTATGACATCAGTATTCGACATTTCTTCCAGAATAGTTTTTGATGTGAAACGTTTATAGGCGCGCCTTGGCAGTAGAATCGAGCTGTATGCCGTGGCGACAAACGGCATTACGTTCTCTCATGCCGTCACACAGAATAGTATATTCCGATACAAGTGCGGAATGGAGATCATTCCATGCGAATGCGAATAATTCAGCCACGAGACGAAGTCGAGTGGCAGAATTCACATGAGCATGGAATGATCGATTTGCACGAGTAACGGATGTCATTTTTTCTACAGTCAAAGGTGTTCGTGGAAATATTTATAACCAAAATATGCAGTTTTTTGAGAAAGAATTTGCTGCATTGATCTCATTCCAAATCATCAAACTTTGATAAAGTTACTCATATTGATATTTTTTTGGAGAGGAATGATAAGAAAATCAAAGAGAAATGAAATTATGACAGCAATGGAACAGTTTCTTCGCGACGCCACGCGGCTTTCCTAGGAACTTCTGAGCGTGCGGAATGGGTATCATTCTATAGTGACTATAGAAAAAGAGTATTTTCTTATTGGTGATAATCTTTTATTATATTTTTCTTTAACGAGAAATTTTTGAGAAATGTCACTTATGACAGCTCAGTTTCTAAATAATCTTTGTTTTGTTTAATTGAATGTATTGCATCCACGTGAATTTTGGCAATTGTTTAATGTATTATATTAGTGAGCAAGTTAGTTGTGATGCATTTCGTGAAGAATCTGACAAATTTTATTAAATGTATTTACGTGAATAAAAAAAAAATTCCATTGACATCTGCACGTCAGTTATACATTCTGTTTTACTACATAAATTGAAATGCATAGTTTTTCTCGCAATCTTAACTGCCTGATGAAGTCTTATTTAAGTAATCTTAATCTTGCTGTTTGTTGCAACGGTTTTAAATCCTACAATTTGACAGCATTATCAGGTGTACCTCAAGGATCAGTACTGGGTATCCTATCATTTATACTTTTCATAAATGACATCACTGCAGCAGAAAATTCCTCTGAATGTCTAATTTACGCAGACGGCTTCAAAATCTATCGTACAATCCCTCACGCCGATGATTGTATTCTTCTACAAAATGACCTAGCTTCGGTTTACAATTGGTCAATCCAGAATAACATATATTTTCACCTCATTAAATGCAAAATTATTAGTTCTTGTAGGAAAATATAACAATTACCTTCACTTACATTATAAACGATAACATTTCAGGCAGAGCTACTTGGGAATTTTTCTAGATGATAAATTAAATTTAATCCATCAGATAGAATCATTGATTGATTCATGTTTGGAATTATTGGGCTCTCTACTATGTACTACAGATGAATTTTAAAATTTATCCTGCTATAATGCTTTGTTTGAATCCTTCATTATAAGTAAATTAGAATATGGTGCAATTATTTGGTGTACTTTCCAGATATACCTCATAAGTGCCCTCGAGAAAGTTCAATTAAATTATTGTAAATTGGTACACTACCGAATATTTCGGAATAACGATTATTCTGTAACCAAATTATTGGAAAAATTTGATCTTGATTCTTTAGCTACTAGACTTTCAAATCAAAAGATTGTATTTGTATATAAACTTATTAATAACTATGTGGAAGGTATTAATTTATTGAGCAAACTGAATTTCTTTGTGAATAATTGTAATACTCGTTGTATCAAAATTTTTGTGTGTAATTTTCGACGTACCAATTATTATTTGAACTCTCCTGTTATTTCAATGTGACGTGAATGTAAAAAGATATGCTCCAATGTAGATTTTTCTCCAAGTATCAATAACTTCAGGAACTAGTCCAGTCGGCATGACGAAAAATAGGGGCCAATTGCGAAAAAATGCGAACTTGATGAAACTTTGGTATATTGTTTTTGATCACCTAATAGTGTTATATGTATATCTTCCGACCAAAATTTCGCCAAGCTATTTCCAAGGGGAGGAAAAATCACGAAATATTGGCACTTTTTTCAGTTTACGCCCTGTAACTTTTTCCCCTTCATTCCTATGCCTTAGCTCATCAAGTTCAATTTCGTAGAACATTAAATTTTAGATAAGTTTGATTCAAAAAACTTGTTTGTAGACCCACTAAGTTCTAAGATACAGCACTTCAAAAAAGTAAAAAATTTCTTAAAATCTAAAAAAACATTAAAAATTGGGGTTTTCGCTGGATATCTTTTATTTTTCAAATTTTTTTATGGTACCTAGTTTCATTCTGACGCAGAAATCAATCAACAACTCATCCCTCACCCTGCCTACCTATGCCACTATATCTGGAGGCACAGTAGTGCCTCCATCAAGACCAGTCAAATGAAGCGCAAGAGCACTACATACCTTTCTCGAAGAGCTTCGTCGTTTTTTGAACCCTCATAACTTGGATTTGGATTATACCTACCAGATAAACAGAATTCTCGGGATATAATGTCAATAGTGGACTTATTAAACATATGAAGTTTCAATTGCATAGTTCTTATACTTTAAATTTTATTGACATCTGAAAAACCCCCGATTTCGTCACTCACTCGCTCACCGATGATTATCAAAATTCTTGGGTAACTTCTTAAAGTCTTAGAATGCTGAAATTTGGTATGTAATTTGGTATTAGTACACAAACAACAATAAAATTCTAAAACTTGAAACTTCTACTCCCAATCACTTAAACTAGGGGATGGAAGTTTGTATGAGACTTCCACAAATTTTGATGCTAGAGGTATGAATATTGATACAGAGACTTCTTGTTATGAATCATAGTGAAATAAAAACTCACTAAAAGAAGTGGAATCCCACCAAAAACATTTTCATGTAAAATGTTGCCAAGACGAAGCCATCATATGGCTCGCACTGTCAAAGAGTTATTAGATCCCATGTAGAGCCAAGCTTCTAACTCTACACGCTCTAATTCTACAAGTCATAACTTCACAATTCTACACCTCAGTCAATATATGCGACTTGGCCATTTCGATACATTCACATGGACATGAAATGAGAAACTTATTTACTATTCATTAGTTTTCTGTTATACAATAGTCCTAATAGTTCCCTTCTAAATGAGTGGTGGCTAGACAGGTAGTTGGACAAGGAGGCTTGTAGAATTAGAGCGTGTAGGATTAGAGACTTGGCTCTCAATCTGACAACTTTTTGACAGTGCGAGCCATAGGGTCTCGTCTTGGCAATATTTTACTTCAAAATATTTTTGGTGCCTTTCCACTTCTTTTAGTAAGTTTTTATTTTACTATTATTTATAACAAGTAGTCCCTATATCAATTTTCAGACCTCTAGCATCAGAATTTGCGGAAGTTTCGTACAAATTTCCTTCCCCTAGTTTAAAGGATTGGGGGGGTGAAAGTTCCAACTTTCAGATTTTTTTTTTGTTTGTGTACCAATACTAGTTTACATACCAAATTTCAGCATTCTAGGACTTCAGGAAGTAACCTAAGAATTCTGATGATCATCAGTGAGCGAGTCAGTGACGAAATCGGGGTTTTTTTAGATATCAATAAAATCTAAAGTATAAGAACTATGCAATTGAAACTTTATGGTTGGTACCATGAGCTCTATTTTTGGCGATACTAGGAGCATTGTTTCAAGATGTGTTTTGACGCAATTAAAATTTTCCTAAATATTTTAGAAAATAATCTTCAGATACAAAAAACGGAGAACACATATTTCTACAAAATTTATTTGAATATACATAGCTGGTATAGCCTAAAACAGAGCTTGTGGTACCAGCTAATATGTTTAATAAGTCCACTATTGACATCATATCCCGAGAATTTTGTTTATCTGATATAATCCAAACCCAAGTTATAAGGGTTCAAAAAAACGACGAAGCTCTATCGAGAAAGGTAGGTAGTACTGTTGCGCTTTGCTTGGCTTGTCTTGGCGAGGGCACTACCGTGCCTCCAGATATGGTGGCATAGTTAGGCAGGGTAAGGAGTGGGTTGTTGACTGATTTCTAAGTCAGAATGAAACTGGGTACCATGTTACCATAAACAATGTTGAAAAATCAAAGATATTTAGCGAAAACCGCCATTTTTTATGTTTTTTTAGATTTTCAGAAATTTTTCACTGTTTTGAAGTGCTGTATCTTGGAACTTAGTGAGTCCACAAACAAGTTTTACGTATCAAATTTATCGAAAATTTGATGTTCTACAAAGTTGAACTTGATAATCTAAGGCGTAGGAATTGAGGGGAAAAAGTTACAGGGCAAAAAATGAAAAAAGTGCCAAAATTTTGTGGTTTTTCCCTCCCCCTGAAAATTGCTTTGCGAAATTTTGGTCTGAAAACATGAAAATAACACTATTGGGTGATCAAAAACAACATACCAAAGTTTCATTAAGTTCGCATTTTTTCCGACCTCAAAGTACATGTCGACTGGACTAAACTCTTTAATAGAATCTATGAACGATGAGCATATGAATTTCTCACTCTTATTAGTAAATTATTATTATTATTCTCTTTCTGAATATGTAATATTATTCTGTAAAAGAGACTTTTCTTGTCCTGTTGGATAATAAAGGATTTATTATACTATTATTAAGATTCTGGTCCATCTGATAGCGAACAACGCCTAATCATCAGAAATCACGTTGAATATACATCCAAATAATCAGATTGTATCTCAATTGTTAATAGGATTCTTGATTAAAAAAACTAGTATAACTCACAATTCATGTCCAGATGCAGAGTGGCGGCCAATGGAGGAGTCCTTTTATTATTTTTCGCTTGGCAAGTTAATTCCGAATGGACGTCTCTTCTTGAAAGTGCAGAAACTCTAAGCTCATTTCTCACATGAGATTGACTACCACTGGGAAGTACCACACTTGCATTGGAGACGGGTATCTCGTTTCGCAGCCATGTCACTACCGGAAGTGGTTTTGCTGGAAAAAAAAGAATAGTTAAAATCGATAGAGTGAAATCGAACATTATTAGTAAGCTCTCAAATGCTTCCATTTTGAGTGAGTCTTCATCCTCAATTATCGGAATAAATTGAGATAAATGCGATTATATTACAGCGAACTTTATTATACAAATGTTGTATGTATCTTAATAATGGATGAACAACAAATTGCCTGATAAATGAAGATGTAACAAGACCTAACTTTACAGTTGTAAACTTCCGATAACTTTATGTTAACTTGTATCATTTAGTAATACTTTCCCCTCATTCAAATATCACCCTCTAGAATCAGCAAGACAGACCCATGTTGTATGAATTATTACAGTAATATGTCATAAGAAGTTTAATTATCTACATGTAAATATTAGGGATGTCTCAAAGGGTTAGAACAGAACCACAGCTAGATGCTTCTGTAGGGTTGCCTCAAGAGAATTACAGCCCTACACTGAGATGTATTACTAAATGTAAAGCGATCTTAATTATTATAAATGATAGAGAAAAAAAAATCGGCGAGACATATTTTCGAATCAAAAATTGATGAATTTGACGGAGTTAGATATAGTTTTGAGATTTATTCATAAATGGTTGTGTTTGTTCGTAAATCACAATCTGCCAACTTTTTTTGATCATCTTGTCAAATTTAATATTGAATACTCTTTTTAATAACATAATCGGCAGAGCATATCTTGATGATTTGGAGATAGTGTCAGTTTCTCAACTAAATATGAGTAGCTTCTTTCAAAACAATATCTGATTAACATTGCCTATATTTAAGGTACTTCAGATGGATTCGTTTATTTCCTTGTTATTCATTAGCAAAATTTATTATTTACTGAAGTTGCAATCCTCGGCGAATTATCCTCTTGTAATAAATCACCCGCGTAATCAGAACCGAACAATGCTTGTCCAACCCTTGCGTAACATAAATCCCAGAAGAACCGGCCCTGTGCTTCCACCATACTCTAGGGATCCTGAATTCTTATCATGTGATTTAAATCAAGATTATATTCGGTTATTTTTATATTTGAAGAAGTCCTGCTTTTATCATATATGAATGTGATAAATTATGATGTTGAGGGTTTCATTGTTGAAAAATGTTTATATAACGGAACAAAAATATATTTGACATGACGAGTATCTGACCATTTATATTTGATACTGAATTTCACGTCATTAATTGATAAATGCTAATGGATTTTTTCATTAGCAAAATGTTAGCGTAAAAAACTTCATGATTTTGAATATGAATCAAAGTTTAATTTGGTTTTTGGATATATTCACAATTAACAGAAAAACAGAATAGTAATCTGTGTATCAAGGCTGTAAAACCTGATCTTTTTTGGTCGAAACTGTTCTTTGCGGTCGAAGCGTTAACTAAGGCTGTAATTCGGGTGGCACCAGGCCGAGGTTCACACGATTTTTCAGGCGATCATAATAGAAGGATTAAAAATAACAAAATTATATCTATTATCGCAATTGTAAAAAAAAGACTAGTCGAATCTGTTGTTGCGGTTAACGCGTTTCTCTACATTGCTGAGTAATATATTATTATTTTTTTTTATTTAAAAATATTGCGACAATTGTAGCGAAATTGGATAATTCAAAAAAATTTTAAATTAAACTTCTATCTCATTTCAGGTTGAATTTATTGTACAGCATAATGGCTGTATTATACATAATATGGGAAATGTAATCTCGTAGAGTTTTCTGGAGGCACATTTCATTCCCGTTACAACCAACAAATTAAAGCATTTTTTGCATGAGAGTCCTATGTCGATAATTTCTCAGCAACATTTAAAAAAGCCATTTCCTCAAGTTCTTTTAATTTCACATTTTTACGGTTATTCATAGCTCGCACATTTCGGCGAATATCAAAGGACTGCCTGTCTCTTTCACATCCATTGCTTTTAATGTGATGTTGTTGTTTTTCTCTAACGTTTGATGTTCGATGTTTGAAGAAGTTTAATTAAAAGAAGCGCGACAAAAAAGTTTTATCATTAACTCGCTTAGAATAGTATCATTATTTATACATACAGGACATAGTAGGGGAGGAACAGGCATTATTAGTTTTGCAAATGTCAATGGATTCCTTTCTAGAGGGGAAAATAAACTAGTAATTTATTACATTATTTCGAGAATCGCCGGAATAAACTTTCCTAAATCTGACCTGTAAAAACTACAAATCCTGTTCAAAATAATTTCATAATAGCAACAAAACGTATTAAAGAAATCACGAAGGTATCACTATATCCACGAGCAATTGAGTGCCAGATCTTTCATCCGAAATGGGTAACCCCTCATAATTTTAAAAAATAAAATAGACCCTGAATTCAGCTATGTCCGGGCGGAGTCCTTCATCTCTTTTTTTGTCGGGCTTATGAATAAACTAACGACAGGTGGTACAGTATATTACATTAAGCATGAAGCGTTTTTATGGCAATACACATTTCCAAAAAAAAATTTCCCGTTGCTGTACTTCATCTTTTGAAATTACAATGTTATCAAAACTGTCAATTATTCAAATCTCTCGTATTATGCCCCACAAAAGATATATCAGAACTAAATTAAAAGTTTCGTATGAAAAATTTAATTTAAATGAAGTTTGTTCATAAGATGTCAATTTCACACTTCTGTGGATGAATTCTTATTAACACCAACTGTTTACCTCATCATCGGTATAAAAATATTTTTCATCAGACGTTCCACTTTATCGACTTTCTTATTCCGGAAGTTCACTCTTCGATCAAGTTTTTGCCCATAACAACACCAAACAATCATTCAAATAAAGCAAAACAACATCTTAATAGAATGTCGTCGTACGATGTGGATGAATTTCAGCGCCACCTGATCAACTTTGATGTCACTTCCGGATATGATGTTATTTTGTTTATTCAACAAACATAGAGGATATTTTGATCAGATGAAATGTGTCCGCAATTTATGAAATGAAATTTTCTTGTTGGTTTTTATTGGATTATAGATAGATGTGATAAAATGGGATAGAATTTTTTTTTTGATTGATATTGTTAAAATTCGGATACCTATGTTATTGAATTATTTTTCTATTGAATGAATATGGAAAAAAATATGCTGTGACCCAAATATTGGTTATATTTGGAATATCTATTTTGATTTGTTGGAAGTAAAATAGTAAATCCAATACGGAATGTGAAGGGAATTTATCTTGAGAAAATGTCATAATAGCGTGATGAATTACTATTTAACGAGCTGTTTTACAAGAGGGTAAAAGTAATAATTCAAATAAGATGAAGCCATCATACATAGATTGAATTTCATAATTTATCTACTACTATACATCAAGAATCACTAATTTAATGTTTGCTAATCATAATAAAATATTATCAGTCATAAATTTTTCTCAACAAAAAACATATCACACTGAATTTCACTATGATACTTCCTTTAATGCATTGGTAATGGTATCGGCAGTATGTCCCTATCGTGAATGAATTTCCACGCATTACCATTGTAATGTTGGAATTTCTCTTGTAAGTACAGGCTGAAATAATAAGAGTTGTAGTTAAAATAAGAATCTGACATAAACATCACGTGACTTACTTGTACATCATTTGATATATACACAAATTTATTCACGCACTCATCAAGAAATTTTGATAGTTTACGTTATGTTTTAATTGTGTTACTCATGCAAGGAATATAGTATTACTCTTAATAATTATCTTATACTATTAAAGTATGCTTTCAAGAATCGTAGAAAAATGTTGAATATTATCAAAAGTCCAGCCGGGCGAAGCCGGCATGGGTTGCTAGTAATTAATATAATTTTAATAATATTTTGACATGTGAAATGACAAACAAAATCAGAAAAATGACAACAGATTATCACTGCCTACCTTATCATTTCAATTAAACTGATTGTTTTATACGGCAAATTCTGAATGTCTGTTATACATCTAAACCGCACTTCCGGCTCAGCCGATTGATACAAAAAGAATAGATAACTATTTTGATGCTACAATAAGTTCAAACACTAAATTTCAATATGCTATGGCTGATCATTCTAGATTTATGCAAAAAAATAAAAAAAAGTTCCAAGTAAAGTGCACTTCTGGCTTGGCCGATTCATACAAAAATAGCAGATAACTATTTTGATACAACAAGTTCAAATATTGAATTTCAACATCCTACGGTTGATCATTCTGGATTTATTAGAAAAATTCAAAAAAAGTTTCAAGTGAAGTGCACTTCCGTTACAGACGATTGGAACCATAATGCGAGATGCACAACTAGACTCTATACCAGTCTTAAATACAAAATTCTAGCATTATACGTTCAATCAGTTTTGAGATTTGCGAGCTACGAACGAACGAACGCACGAACGCACGAACGAACGAACGAACGCACGAACGAACGCACGAACGAACGAACGCACATACGTACCGACATCAAGCCAAAAATAATCAAAATGGATTCAGGGATGCTCAAAACGCATATTTCCATCAAAATCTCGATAAGTGAATTTTTTTAATACTATCCGGTTGAATTTTGGCAATTAGTTGAATAGTCTCTTCAAAACAATGCCCGTTAGCGAAAATTCTGTGACCAGGTTTTAATTAGAAAATTTGTATGACCAAATAATTTTGGGCGTATAAAAATGTTATATTCACTAACATCAATTTCAGCGACAGTTAATAATGAAACATGAAAAATTTCTCGTTTGATGTAATTTTCAATAAATTGTTGATTGACAAAAAATGTGTACTTTTTTGCGATAGCTAATATATTTGATGTGTGATTAATCCGAAATGGTGAGTACATATATTCTATATTCAAATATATCATTTCCAAATCCTATTTAATTATTCAATGATTTTTGGATAACGCATATAGCTGTAGTCATAGAAGTTTGTACAGAAATATATCATTTTAGCTCTGATTTACTAAGCTTGCGGTAAGCTTCGCTCAGCAGGGAGTAGCACTAGGGAAGACCGAGGAGGGTTGTGACAATTTTTCTTCAACCAATATATCTCAGTTAGGAAACGTTCTACATCTATGATCTGTATAAGTCAATATAGCTCAATCCATACTGTTTGAGAGACAATAATCAAAATTATTAAAAGTATTTAGGTGTCTGAGAAAATCTACTAAAACAGAAACTAATTCCCGTGTCACAGCTCTCCTAATACCGAGGTAAGTTGTGACACCTATGTATTTTAACAATACCAATAGTAGGATTTGGAGTGAGAGTTGTTCCTTCTGGGTTTTCCTTGATTTCTGGATTAGGCAAAATACGATCAGTGACTTGACAGGCTAGCTCATAAGTTTCGACACTAACCATGCCTCTATAAGTCTTTCGTTTATATTTAGTTAGCACTCTGAGGCAAAGAAAACACAGTTCAGCATACAACATCACACTAAGACAGGGAAATAACCTTGCCAGAAAAAACATCAAAAATAGGGGAGCTGTGTGAAGCTGTCGCAGCTCACCTAGCTGTAGAAAACTGTGAACCGGTCGGAATAATAATTTGTAATTTCGAAACAAGACTCCAACATAGAAAAACAATATCACGCTATGAAAGTTGAAAAACTGAAGCAACTGCTTAATGTGCAACGTTGACACGTGCAGCGTCAAATAGCGCGTCTCAGAAACAAAAAACGCGCGTTTTTGTCACCTCGCTAACGGCTATAGTCTCCGAGAAATCGACTATGTCACAACTGTCCACTACTTAACGGTGGGAATCAGATTGGGAGTATTTTCAATTCGAAAATCGTAGTTTGAAATTGAAATGAGCTCCAAAGATAGAATTGAGTCTAATCTTTTTTACAAATTACGGAAAAACAAGATTAATAGAAACATACCTGTGCAGGAAATAGCGTTAAAGTGTGAGAGTTATTGGTAAGAACTTTTGTAATAAAATAACCATAAAATTCCTAATCACACTGTTCTCAGATTTAATTAAGTAACCAGTTTCGATCACGGGGTGATCATTACCGGAGAGACTACAAACAAAGGAGATAACAACATAAAACATACATACAAGTAGGTAGAAATTTTAACAAAATCAAAAATTTTTCAATGAGATGATACATAGCTTACACAATAAAATTACAGTAACTTAACAAAAGAAAACGGCGTCAAGTACCTAGTCCGCTAGTGTCATGATAGGCGCAAAAATGTATCAACCTGTTCACCAAAATCCAAACTACAACTGAAAAAAATTTAAAAAAATTCGAAAAATCTAGTTATGTGAACCGCGTATTGAATTGAAAGATTTAAAAATGGGGTGTGTCTAAGGTTCGTGATCATTCAATTGAGAGCGGACTCGATTTTGATATTACCAAAAACTTTGAAATTTTACGAATACACAAAAATAGCAAGATACTTGATTTCCTGGAAAACTTAGAGATCAAGAAGTCTTCAAAAAACCATGCTGATTTTAGTTTGAATGATCAAACGAACCTTAGACACACTCCACTTCAAATTTTTTAATTTAATTCGCGGTTTACATAACTAGTTCTTACGAGATTTTTTGAAAAATATTCCATTTTTTCTCAGTTTCTTTTAGTTGTACTTTGGATTTTGACGAACAGAGATTGAGATAATTATATCTTTCTATATCATTTTATATTTTTTATTCCTTTATTACCGCTGTTTTACACTAGCGGGCTACTTGACGCCGTTTTCTTTTGTGAAGTTCCTGTAATTTTATTGTGTAAGTTACCATTTTGAATAATTTTTTTATTTTGCCAAAATTTCTACCTGCTTGTTTTACGTTGTTATTTCTTTTCTTTGTAGTCTATCTGGTACTCTGAGGATGATCACCCAGTGATCGAGACCGGTTATTTAATTAAATCTGAGAACAGTGTACTTAAGAATTTTATGGTTTTTTTTTTTATTAAAAAAGCCTTTACCAATTCCTGATATATAATTGATATTGAAATTATCGGGCTGAAAGTTCTCCTATAATTTATATAGATGAAACTTAGTATGATATTCATGACACTATCAGAAAGTTGGACTGATGGATCAGAGTATCTTAGTATCAATCTTTCACCAGTAGGCAAACGAATTATAATGCTTCATGCTAAAAATGACCAAGGATGGATAAGTAAGTGGTGAGTGATTTTTGCCGGTTATAGCACAAAAAATTTTGTACTCGATTACCATGACAATATGTCTGCTGATATTTCTGAGAACTAGCTTTGGAATTGCTTCCTGCCAAATTTTCCAAATGACAGTTTTGTTGAAATGAATAACGCTAGTTGCCATTTGGGACGTAATGATTGTGAGCTTGAAGAATATATAGTTTCAAGAGAAGAGATGTATGATAAAATTTTAACAGTTGTAGCTTCAGTTCCAATAGATCTAGAATGGTCTTATATAGTTTAATTTTACATTATTCCTTTGAAAATGTGCATATATCCATAATATTTTTTGTCTTGAAAACAGATCTTCACTCTTAACTATGATGAAAAAAGCTTTCCTTCCATATTCATTTAAAGTGATCTATTCGAATGAAGTAGTACCTAAGTTGTAACTAAAACTTTCTTTAAGTGGCGATTAAAGTAAAATAAGAGAGTAGTGCTTAACCCTACTTTTGGAGATTTTCAACTTTCGTTCGCTTGTTGTTCCTTTGCTGCAGGGCGCACTAAAGCGTGACTTTCGAATCACCCTATAAAGTATTTTTTCAGCGACAAGTTTCCCGGATGCTCTGGTGCTTTCTTACCCCTTCCAAAGCCCTAGTTTCGGCGCCGCTGGCAACGGCTGACTGATTAACATCTTTGTTTTGTTCAGTCATTAGTCCCTGGAGTAATCTCGATGCTAAGTTTCGGAGTTATGGGTGTTGTGCAGAAGAGTTCACTTGCAAAAGCTTCGCCCCACGAATTTACGCGAGCTTGGTCGGACATTCACGAGATGAAAAATAATACCATATCTTCTAGACATTCTAAATAACTTTTTCAGAAGAATATATTCCTTTATATTCCCTGAATCAACAAATAATCCCACAGCTATCTCAGAATCTCAGTTTACTGTCGGTTAAATAGCGATGAGATTAAATAGTAGTAGGTATATTATTTGCGATATGTGAGCTTTATTACAAGAGAATGGAGTTTGGAACGCCAAAGGCGGATGTTGTAATCTTTCAAGAACTACAAGCCTTATCACAGGCATATTGGACCAGAACTATTTAGGAGGCAATTTCATTTTTGCCAATTACATTTTGACGAGTATTCTACAATATTAAATATGTTAACAATGTTTCAAGCAATGTTAACTCTAATTTCCAGCTTAATGTTGCTTTTCAATTATTTTTTCCTTCGGTTACATTTTTTACTGTTTCCGTTCAGCTGATTGCCGTTGTGCTTTGGTATTTTACTTTCATCTAATGGAAGAGCATCTTTGTTTTTTCAAATCGTGAACCACAAAATTAGATTTTTATATTTAAAATTTAGGTATTTGAATTCGCCATATTCTGCACTTTTGGTAAAAAAGTTTTTCTAATTTTGAGTCATTTTATAAACACTATTGATCTTTTTTTCTATTAGTTGATAATAATGATTGCAAACATCACTGAAGGTCTGTACCTCCTCTAAAATTCTTGAATTCTTTCTCGCTTTGAAAAGAATGTTTTGGATAACCTAGCTACAAATTTCGGGAGAACCCAGTTTTTGATTGAAGTAAGCCTGAAGTAAATGAACTAAACATCCATTTGCAATGAGCTTGTTTTTTATAATGATGTGTACGGTATACGAAAAAGATAAGGACAATATTGTGACGGGCGAGAGCGAGGGAGGAGCTCGTAAAGACGACGCAGTATGGGGAGGGGCTTCTTGTCGTCTCTTACGTCGCAGCACATCACCCTTCCCAATGGAAGCCTCTAGTGATTCCTAGAAATGGAAAGAGTCGCAAAATCTAAAATTCGAGAATGACAGTGTTTCTCTATATAAGGCCAGGCCAAAGACGTGTAGGACAGTACAGTAATAAGAGTAGTAGTGTGAAAATAAATAATGAACAGTGACTAATAAAGTGAATAGTGTATATGAATAGTGAAATATAAATATCTGTGACCTTGTTTAAATTAGAATTAAGTGATTAATATATAAATATAGTATTATTAGTGACATAAGAAGAATAAAACTTTTATTTCATTCAGATTATTAAATAGTAACTTTTATTTGATTAAAAACTGATTTCGTCAAGCAATAAACACTACAATATATTTTATTCATTCAATATGAGTTTGATATGTTGGTGATCCTTTATTCGAATTTTCACAGTGGATTGAATTGTGGTCAAGGGATCATGAAAAAAACCTCATATTGAACGTTTCGGCGCCGGAATCCTCAGCTTGAGAATATTGCAATTTTTTTCACATAATGTTGAAAAATAATAGTTGAAGAATTGCATTATTCTTCACCTACTGATGGCAGGCTGCTTCGGTTAAGAAACATTCAATTAAACTTGAAATGTTTTTTCCACTACAAGGTTTTTTCTTGATCCCTTGGCTACTGTCCAATATATGATCATGTCAATCTTATGAGGAAATTTAGTTATTTTTCAAAATTCGCAATATCATTCATTGTCTTTAATGGGGACTGGGAGCTCTTTATATTCACGGGGCTCTGGGCTGCAGCCCAAAAAACCCATATATAGATCCAGCTCTGATCAAGTTGATAGTGAGATTGGCAATAAAATGGACTTTAGCACTGATTCTCAATTCCTTACCGATAACACTGAGCTGTTTTTACCGATACTCCACATTGTGAGTAGCCTATGACTTCGTTTCTTAACCTGGGGGTCGCAACACCTAGGACGATCGCGTTTTAGTATAAGAGAGCTCGCGATCTATCCAACAAATAAAACCGATATGCGAAACATACTTTTATTGAATAAACATTGGAATATAAAGCATTTCCAATTATGATTATGTGATATAAAATTAAGTATAATTTTACTAGGTAATAATAGCTAAGTAGGTGATGTAGAGGTCGCAATGTCTACAGTGATCTCATGGATCGAAGATTTTCTAATTTATCGGTGTTAATCAGCGGCATCGGTATCAACAATGCTACTTTTTTGTGAACGTTTTGCAGGTTCATTTGGGGCAAGATTTCCATTTGATATAATCATCACATCAATTACATGAAATATTATATTATTAATGTCCGATTAATTTATTATTGTTATCATAATAACACTGATTCCAGGGTAATTACGTAACAAATAATACTCGAGGGCATTATTTTCCAAAATAGCAAACAATAATATCACGTGACCTAGTTACAGCAAGTAACTAGAGTGATTTTCTTGACAGAAATCAAAATCATAGGACATACATTGCTAAAAAAAAATCTGACGTGAACATCACGTAAACTTGCACATCATTGGATATATATATGATACGATGCAATTTTGTGTTTGATCGTATATAACATTGGATATGTATAATCAAACACAAAATCTCATCGTTTCACAGTTAATCGTTCTGGATTTACCCAAGAGATTCTAAAAATCTGTCAAGTAAAATGCGCTTTCAGCCAAGTCGGTTGCTATGGAAACAGTAGGCCATTATTCTTATACTACAACATTCCTAAATATTGATTTCCAAAATACTACGACTACCAACAGATCTGATTTTATGCGCAAAATTAAAAAATAAATTGCTATTGAAGTGCACTTCCGGTTCAGTCTATTATTATGAAAATAGTAGGCAATCATTCAGATGCTACAGCGGATTGAAATATCAAGTTTCAATATTCTACATATGATCGTTTCGAATTTATGCGAAAAATTCCAAAAGACTGTCAAGTAAAGTGCATTTACGGCTCGGTGGCTCTTGATTAAAATAGGATATGAACATCTAGACGGTATAATCGTTCTAAATACTGAATTCTAACAATTTACGTTCAATCATTTAGGATTCATGCGGAAAATTAAAAAAATGTTTCGAATAAAATGCTCTTCCGGATTAGTCGATAGCAATCATAATGCAAGGTATACAAATAGATATTATAAAAGGGCCTAATACAAAATTTATATTTTCTATGACTGATTGTTTAGAATTTATGCGGAAAATTCAAAAAGTCTGTCATATAAAGTGCACTTCCGGCTCAGTCGATTGGTACAAAAATAGAAGATGACCATTAAGATGCTACAGCAATTTCAAATGCTCAATTCCAGTATCCTATAACTGATCATTTTGAATTTATTCGAAAAATTAAAAAAAAGTCTCAAGTAAAGTGCACTTCCGGTTCAGTTGATCGCAATCATAATGCAAAATGTACAAAAAGATGTTATAGAAGTTCTATATACGAAATTTCAATATGCTATGGCGGATCATTCTATATTTATGCAAAAAATTAAAAAAAAGTTCCGAGTAAAGTGCACTTCTGGCTTGGCCGATTCATACAAAAATTGCAGATAACCATTCTGATACAACATCAAGTTTAAATACTAAATTTCAACATTTTACGGTTGGTCATTCTGGATTCATTGGAAAAATTTCGAAAAAAGTTTCAAGTAAAGTGCACTTCCGGTACAGACGTTTAAAACCATAATGCGAGGTGCACAACTAGACCCTATATGAGTCTCAAATACGAAATTTCAACATTATACGTTGAACCAGTTTTGAGATTTGCGAGTTATGCACGCAAGAACGCACGCACGCACGAACATACGTATCGACATCAAGCCAAAAATAGTCAAAATGCATTCGGGAATGCTCAAAGCGAATATTTCCATCAAAATCTCGATAGATGAATTTTGTCGGTTTCACAATATTTCCTTGTACTTAGTACAAGTAAGTAATATGATTGAAATAGTACATTCGTCTGACATCAAAGATTGAAGGCACCACGGGAGTTGAGCGGACGATAATGCTCACGGTCAATGTACTCACCTCGGGCCGAAGACCCTTGGCAAGTACACTGTTGGCCTCAGGCTTTATTGTCCTTTTAGCACCCTTGATATCTTACTATAACGATTTCCAGAAATGTCAATGCATTTCATCCCACATATACAGATTTTTTTGATTTGTCGCAAATCACATCAAAATGATAAATTTTGAAACAATTCCTGCATTGACCTAGGAATTGTCTAAAAAGAATCCCTTAGATGAATCGGTCTGAAAGTTTGCCCCTATCATAGTTTGTTTATTTGAACGCAGTTGTTTACCAGAACAAGCCCCTACTAAAAGAATAGATGTCGAAAAGTTTCTAATTCTAGTCATATGCTTTTTCTGGTAAACTGCGATCACTACACAATTTTAAATTGGATTTGTCGTTTCAATTATTGAAATATACTAACTTGAAGACCCTCGCCTACAAATACTATGCTTAATTCTGCTTTTGTAAGGGGGGGGGGGGGGGGCTGTTTTGCGAAGACTGATGAAATACTCAATTTTACAACATACAACATACGTCTCACAAACTCACTTGATAAAAGCAATATCTCAACTTTTCATTCTTTGACGCATAGTTCATCTTTCGGTAAGAGCTTTTTAACATCTGACCACATAATGGACAATTCACTCGAAGCAAAACGGCGATCTGATTCAATGAGCGATGCAAAGAAACTTAAATCTTTTTCTACCATCTCAGAAAAATCAATAACTTTGGATAGTGAAAATTTTAGTATATTTCTTACAATTAACAGAAAAATATTCTGATTTTATATATTTTCATTTCATGGTTTTCGATGCACTATTTCTGTAATTTGATAATTGAATCCATCATAGGTAATATGATGCCATTTAATAATCTAAGATTCGTTATAAGTGTCGATCTGCACCGATCAAGTAACCGAATGAAATTAATTTTGTATGAAATAAAATATGTCAACAAAAGTAACGTTGATGAGTTGCCTAAAGAAATCTGTTCCAAGGTTATGTTTAGTTAAAAATTCAATAATAATTTTTTTCCACTATATTCACCGCCTATAGAATATGGAAACATACAATTGCTTAACTTTTGTTTCCCAAAAAGGGCTATAGAAATACCTTTTTAATTATGATCGCCTTAAAAATATAATATCGATTTTCGATAACTTTGTTGTAATACATTTTTTCACTTATAAGTCCCACTCACTATGAACTGTGAATAGTCCAGTATATTTTCGTAGTACTATAGCACTAATACATAAATATATTTTTCGGAGCAATTACGTCGAGGGAGCTTATTTGTGAATATTCATTTAGGAATTACAAAATGTATTGTGACTACCCTACCTAAATTGTGCGCTGTAATTCTGAATAAACTATATGAATTTCCGTGCGTGCCGCTGTGAAATTATCACAGTGTAATTATGAAAATGAGACAGAAACGTGAGATAACAATTAGGCCGGTGTGTATTCATTTCAGTGCTGGGTTCGTAGCCATACGCTGCTTTTCTTTCAAGCGGAATTAATCGTCTTGTAATTATGATAAAATGTACGCACATTAACGAAACGTGTTTAATACGGTGTTTTCTTAACGAATACAAAATTCATTCTTAAATCAACAGAACAGAAAATGTCTATTTACTTTGGTAAAAATGTGTCTGAATATAAATTCGTGTATTTAGAAGGGGAATATTTCATACACAATGTGATTGATTTTGATGGGATTTGTACATTATTTTTATGGAGTATTATAAACTTTATATCACAATATTTTATCACTACTAAAATAACTTGTTCTGAGTGCTTAGATGCGAGGACAATAGTTTAAATTAAATGGAGGGAGGAAGTGCATAATTCTGTCAGCGGTATATTGTTTGAAAATGAATGAGAATCAGAGTCTATTGGTGAAGTAAAATATTTTATACTCCATCCAACAATAAAAGAGCAACTAATATTGAATTTCAAAATATTTATAACGTTTCGATTAATATTGACCAATTCCGTAGTTCTATTCAGTTTTCGACCTTTTGATTTATTCTGATCTATTCTGTGACCTCTCAAGTAAACGACGCGGTCCTTTATAAAGGCAGTGGAAGAGGTTTTCTCTTATTTATCTGCGTTGGCTTGGAACATTTCTACCGCTTGTTGAGAGGCTGCTAGAATTATCTTCGAATATTCCAGATTTTAATTAGGAAAACTCATTATACGATATTCTTGGATGCCTAAACTTCAGTAATTCATAACTGCAAAACTACAAATACAAGGTGATGGAAAGTTGTATTGTATTGTAAAAAAAAATTATCCTGCTGTATATCACATAGTATGGTAGTACCAGAAGATATTATCAGCAGCTGGTCTAATACTTATAGTACAAGCATTATTTTGATTTACTAATCTTCGTGGGCACTTATTACTCCTCCATACAAGGATAATTTGTATCTTATCAAATGATTTCATTTAGAGAATAGATCTGAATTAGAGGAATTTAGAGGATCAATAATTTCAAATTCCAATTTGTTGATTTTTTTCCCTATCTGTTCGAAGAAATGAAGCAAAATCTTTTCTTGCTAATTTTCTCATGTCAAACTTGTTGGGTCGACGTAAGCAAATCAGTTTCTTCGATTTGGATTATAATGATGAACTCAAGATCATGACTTGGATATGGTGACTCTGAGGCCCAGTTGCAAAGCCTTTGGCTTATCCTAAGCGTAATTCAATTACCTAGGAAGCGATTGTTGAGACAATTGTTACTAAGATAATTGAGCTAAGATTAGGATGAGCCAAAGACTCTGCAACCAGGCCTAAGGCCTGATGTACAATTTGAACTTATCCATAGCTTAGTTTAACTAAGTTTATTTCCTATGGTTACAATTATTTTAGAAATTGTAACCATAGAAAATAAGCTCGGCTTACCTGAATTGTAGATAAGCTTAGAATTTACAACCGGGCCTTAGTTAATTTTTGGCAACGTACATACATTTAGGAACTCATTAATTCAAATCGAAATGGAGTTCTTGAGAATCATATTTCTATAAAATATTCTACATCTCTGTTATGTGTTTCTGACCAATCCAGTAGTCTCCCAAAATCAATAGTTTATGTTTTTGAAGGCGGAAAAGTGCATGACTTTGCCTGCAATATATTTTATAGTTAGAGGGCAGCACCCGAGATCTATGCAAAGTACTGTAGAAGAAACGTGTTTTGCTGAAATTCTTAAACTATTGTCTCGATTTTGGGGTTCGAATTTGGAAAAATAAAAATGCTATTATTTGCAGATGAATAAGAATTGAAATTTACGTGATAAAGCAGAGTATTAAAAAAAAAAGCTATAACTATTATTTAGTATACAGCTTTCGGGTTCATATAAGAACTGATCCAACACGGTGCTCGTCCCTAATTTCAGTTTTTCTTCTTTTAAATTTCACTATCAAGCACATGATAATCCATGAGCCACATTGTTTTTTCTAAATATAGAAGTGTCACCATAATTTTTTTACAGACATCTTTCCAAAAGAAGGTACTTGATTAACGATCAAAAGTCGATTTTACCAAGTACAATATTTTATTCAGTAATTTAAAAAGTTGCACATTGAAGTTTGGAATGTGTATGAGTCTTAATCTCTCACAAAATTATGGAAAAACATCTTGGAAGATGACATGCTGAATGCGCGAATATTTGGCAATTACTTAGAATGGTGCAAGTGCAAGAGAGTGAATGTATTATAACTGTTACAACTTTCTCCCAGCCCTGGAAAAAGTACATTATAGACCAAAGTTGATATAGAAGTATGCCATTACTGATCCAGCAATAAGATTGTGCTACGAGTTTAAAGGCAAATGAAGGAACCAAAGTGGTTGGGCATGATGTCTTCGTAGTGTTCATATTAATTCACTTCTAACATCTAAATCATATTAATTTTGATATCTTACCATTGATATTTGCTTGAATACTTTCTTATTACTCCTACAAAACAGGGTATGGAATTGATTTTTCTGTTAATTCTTTTGCTATTCGACCTTTAACACTGGACATTCTGATACTGTAAATTTTCACAATAATGAGAATGATTGGGAATTCTACTCATCTAGAAATTGGGGAGGGAATGTAGTGTGAACAGCACATTGGAGACAGTTTCAATTATTAATATTTCTTAATGAAGAGGTAATTAAAAAGAGCTTCTCTATACAGATGTTCATAGTGGTGGATTATGAGAATAGCAGGTAGAAAATAAATTGTATTTTGTATGCCTGATAATGTCAAGAATAGTTCATGAAAATGGAGAAAATCAACTTAAAATTCAATGTTGAACTCTACTCATGTTTAAATCAAGGTTTTTCTGCATGACGATACAGAATGATTCAATGAAAGAATTATGTATGTGTTATTAGACAGAAATACATCTATTATTATTACTTGATGACCACTAGCTCTGAAAAAAGCTCGGACTGCCACTTACGGACGAGGGAGATTAACAAACTTGCGAAATGAGAAGATTAGGGATGTTATTGGAAATAATGATATTTTTCCTTTTTCATATATTCTCCTCAAACTAATAAAATCTTTCGATAAGTTTATTTTTATTTTCGAAGAAGGTCTTTTCAGTTTATCCTAAAAATTTGCAGTATTGGCCATCTTAACTACTTCCTAGACATCGAATTCCTTCCCCCGAAGCTGTTTTTCATGTTTACAGATCAATGAGAATTATTCTTGCATGTAGCAAATTTACAACTATATCTTTGATGTTAAAAACAATGAACTGACCCAATATTCTTAATTTTATAGAATGCAATGTCTTATATTCCATACATAAAATTTCTTTGGGAAATTTACCTCAATACTTGGATAAAAATCTGAAATATAGATACAAGGTACAAAATTATCATACCCGTAATGTAAATCATTTCCAGATTAACAAGGTTAACAAAAGTAATACATGTATATCACTGTTCCACAAGGGCCTTGAATTATAAAATAGACTTCCGGTTGAAATCAAAGAAACAGATGATCTTAAGCATTTTAAAAGAAAAGTTAAGGATTATTACATTATCAAATATAGTTATTAATTCTTAGAATAATTATGTGACTTATGCCCGGTTTTATAAAGGGCAGAATATTTTACTTCCAGAGTAAATAAAATTTACTCTATTAGATGACAGTCGATTATTTGACAGCAATGATTCTGTTGTCATAAGGAAGCTCAAACTGATTAGAATTTGTTGAATAGAATAAATCTACTTTCGGAGTAAATTTACTTGGTCTTCTATAAAACCGGCCACTAGAAACATATTATTAATTCTATATTTTTTTAATGTACTTATTTATGGAAAGCCTGTTATTTACTAGCATTTTGTGCTGAATAAATGAAGTTATTATTATATAAGCCAGAAGGATCTAGTTATGGGCTGTAAGAGATATGAACTGACTTTTGAAATAAATATTTTTACAGAGCCATAGCAACATGACTCCTGAGTCCAGGACCATCTCGCAGTTTTTTGTCATTTCAAGCTGTTGAAACAAAATTTCTTCAGTAATCTAGAATGATATCTCAAAAATTCAAAAAAAAAAATTTCGCAGAGAAGATAGTTTCCAGTACAGGTTTTTAATTTTTTGCTAACAATATCTGAGAGACTTGGTATAGCAATAATCATAGGAGAAGAAGCTCCGACTGTATCAGTATCCAAACAGTAAAAAACTACGCCATCCTTAAAGCCCTAGAAACCATCTCCTCGAAGAAAAATGGAGAAAATTATTCCATCATAACAGACCCCATCAATTTTATAAAATATATTTTGAATTCCTCCAACAAATGTCCTGCTATCATTCGAATCAGAGAACTACTTCATCAGCTGAAAACTCTACACAAATAACATTTGTATGGAAACCATCTCACAAGAGAATTGAAAGGAATGAAAAAGCTGATCAACAGGCGAGAACTTAAAAACGACCATCAACCTACAATCCCCTAAAAACGGCGTCAAAATAGAAAACAAATTGAAGAAATTGGACAACAAGCATGGACCGGAAGAAGAAATAACAAATTATGAAAAATAGAAGAATCCATCAAACCATGGGAAATGAAAGACAACAGACGAAACTAAATAATTTACACAAGACTTCGATTTGGAAACATGAAAATAGCCCACAAGGCCACAAACATATATTTGGTAGAGCTTCCTCACCATATTGTGATGTATGCAATACAGTGGCGGATTTACAGATTTGCCGCCCGTAGGCTATTCAATTTTTGCCGCTTCTGAATTTTTATACCTTAGTCCACAATCGTATCAATTACATTTTCTATCAAGAAAATTCCAACTTTATGATTTGTGCTCCATCATCCTCGTTACATTAACTTTTCCCGTATGGTTAGTATCATTGAGAATTAAGGTACCGTGTCAGATCCTTGATTATTTTTACAGCAAGGAATTATCAAAAAATATCTCAATCATGTACCACTTTTAAAGTGAGGTAAGGTATATGTGCGTACCTTAAGCGCTCGTTTTACGCCGCACTTTGCAGAGAAAATAATCAAAAATTAAATTTATTTCTATGTTCAATGAAAAAAAGAATTGAGTGTTTTTGTTTAAATTTTCCCGCGAACTGTAATTTTTAACGCGAGTTGCACGCCCTCATGTGTTCTATCACGTCAGTTATAATTCGGTACGCATGCGCCTATTGACTCCAGAGGATCTCTGTTTACAATAAAAACATAATATATAGCGGACAAAATATGGAAAATTGTGTGTTGCTGTCAGTTGTAATAATTCAATTAAAACTGAAGGGAACAATATCAAGCCGTGATTTCCAATACAGTACCCCAAAAAAGTCTAATGACAAGATTAAAAAAAAGAAATAAGGCCAAAAATTGAATATATTTTCAGTTATCGTGAACACATCGTCATAAAATTTGGAATTTCTTCCACTATAAATTAATAACACGATTTTTTGAATCAAAATTGATAATTAATCCATTGAACAGTGCTTTTAATCAGTTCAATATTCGTTTCTCTATTTCACAGAGTATTTTTCATGACATTATCATGAGAATTATGGATTAAAAATACATTTTAACATGACGAGATTGAAATCTCTCGCTTAAGGCATGCAATAATTAAATTTTGAATATAACATCGAATTACTATTGCGATATTTTAAAAATTCATGATCATTTAAGTATATTTTATAGAGCGGTTAGCAATTTTGGCTGTAGAAATGTTGAAATATTCAGTATTTAGCACTGTATGTAGGACTATATTTCGATTTTTGTTAAATATTTTAGTTTCTCTCCAATTTTCGAAATTCGTATTTTGTGTGTGTAGAATATTTTTTTTTTAAATTTTGTAAATCTAAATGGAAGAATTATGAACTAAATCTGCCGCCCCTTGAAATTTGCCGCTCTAGGCTTCAGCCTACTCAGCCTGCTGGTAAATCCACGACTGATGCAATACGAAAATAGCAGTTGAACACATATTCATAGACTGTATTAAATAAGTACTCAATATTTGGTTACGAATAGCATTCAGAAAAAAATCCAAGCCAGTTTGAAAAATAGAGATGTCAAATGTAAACTGATATTTTTGTTAGTAAAAAGTTTCAATTATTTCATTTATTTTAAATATCTGTCACTAATAGATACCTATAGATAGATACGATTCAAAAAGATCATAAATTAGTAAGTTATGACAATAAAAACATGAATAAATTTGTACATGTTTCAGTCACTACAAATTTCGGTTCAGCAAAAAAATTCATGACAACAAACTAAATGTATAAAACAAATAGATTCAACAAAAAATGGAATGTTCGACACCTCATAATAAAATCTGCGAAATGAAATATATATGTCGCAGCTGTCATAGATTAATGCAAAACAAAAATCTATTCATTTCATGCAGCGATGAAATTCATTTATTTATGAAAACAATCCTTTTAACCAGTGTTTGTTTTTAAATCAATTGCAGAAAAATGTGGCAGAAAACAAACAAATATCTTGTTTGATAAAATGATATTGTCCATGCAAACAGATATTTTGTTGTTCATTTGTCTTTAGGATGAATTGCAATTGTTCATGGATGATTGTATACGTGAACAGTAAACCGGCAGACATGTATATGTAATTAGTAAATTACGAAAGACAGATGAAACAGTTTTTTACATTATTTAATGTAGTATTGCCAGATCTGCTTTCCCAGATATCGTGACTTAAATGGAAAAAAAGCGGAGTTTGGACGAACAAATCGGGACGTAGAGAAAGATGCACAACAACAATTACAATTCTTTGACTCAAATGACAAATTGAAATGGGATCAATTGAACCTTAGAACTTACTACTATTACTTTGTTACTGTCATGATAAAAAAATATTTTCACCTGATAATTTTGAAAAAAAAGATATTAATGGCCAGTTGCACTGCTCTAGCTCAAATTTTATTTCACATAAACAAAAAATATCGAATTGGAATAATGACAGCAATGCTTACGTCACATTTGACTTTTGAGTCTTGATACGATATTGTTTAATTAAGCGACACTTTAAATTTGAGGGACACTGGCCATTATATTTGCAAGTTTTCTGAGCTATCATGTTTACAGCAAATGCAAATACTATAACCAACACATCCCATAATACAATTTTTTTCCAAATGTCAATTTCACATATAATAGTGGAATAAAAAAATACAGCATCCATGATACTTTTTGGTCTTCACCTATTAGAACCTACGATATCCTCTCCCAGAAGTATAAGAATGAATTTTTGCATCACTTATGAAATTTCAAATATTCTCTATTCATTTTTCTAATTGATGCTTTTCACAATCCGTTGGAACCAAGACACAAGAATATCTCAAGCGGAATATTTCTGTTTAAATTTAACAGGTATCTTATGACTTTCTTGGAATGTAATAAAAGCACGTGAAGATATCTAGGACACTGGAAGTTGAGAGGAAACTCACGAGTGCTTGTCTGTCTTCTACAGAAGTCCTGTGGAGTTTCAACCCCTGTCAAGCTGACAAGTTGCCCCAATTTGCAAGAAGCTATCTTCAACAGTGAGAACTATTATTCAAGATATAATTGGATGTGACCAGAACACGATCTTTTTTTTCACATAAAAATTAGAAAAAAATCATGCCTTGTACGGGATAAGATACAATAAATTATAAATATAATTTACAAGTTCGATTTTCCATACGCAATTAACCACAATTACATTTATGCACCGATCGTTATTCAAATTGTAGACCTCGATTTCTCTCGCATTCTTTCGAAAAGCCTATGAACGAAAGATAATTCTTACACATATTATAATTTATCATGTAAAGATAATGCTTAAAAGACCATATTATGGGTCTCAATATAATTAAGAGATTAAACCCTAAAATTTTGATACAGTGCATAGAAAGATTCGTTAGGGAGATACAAAGTTCAAAATATAAAGTTTTAATAAGTACTTCGAACATTGAAAGCTTTGTCGAGGACTTTAAGCTCTCTAAAGCTCCAGTGAAGTTAGCGAAACAATTCAACTAAGAAGATTCGAAATTTGTGGAGGTGCACGAAACGAAAATGAATTAGAGATAGTTATTAAAAACTATTCCAAACAAATTAAATAAAGTGATTGTAAGATGGAGTCAGCATGCCAATTTATTTTTGCAAGATTGGGCGTTTTCATGTGTTTACCGGCCCTCTATTCAAGGTGGTATGTTGATTTTACTAGTAAACTGTGGTTACTATGATTATGCTGAATTACCGCCCATGGGCAAAGGCGACAAGTGAAAAATTGTGCATTTTCACAAAAAAATTTCATCTATTCATCTTTATTTGTAATTTAATAATCATATATAATACTACAATAGCTACTAAATTATCGGATATTTCTCGATAGGTTCGTTGCAAACAAATGAACGTGTCAAGTTTCCCAGAAAAACCTGGAAAACTTGACAAGTTGATTTGTTTGCAGGGAACCTTGAGAGAAATATCAGAATAATTTCGGAGTTCGAGTGGTATTCGGGAGATTATTTTTCCCATCCAAATTCATCATTAGATGCCAGAGACTCGACTCCGAATCTGCTCATTTTTTCATTCAATCTGTCTGTCAGTTTGACAGATGCTGAATCAACGCGGCTAAATATTCTTTGTTTTGTATATATAACCAACAGACAAAATTTTCAAAAAATTTCCACTTGAAAACCGTGTAGGTTGTACACGTGACGTCGAATGGTGCAATTCTATTGGTCGAAATTTGGATGGTAAAAATAATCATAATAAAATTTCAAACTTGACAGCTGACAGCATTACGGGCAATAAGTACAGTATCGATTTCGTATAATATTTGGAAACCTAGCCAAGGCTCGGCCTCCAAACTATTATTATCAATCGGTAAACTGTATTTACTGACTTAAATGTTTAAATAACTATTGTTGACTGGTTGTTATACAAAGCGCTGTCCAAGTTGCATTTAATGAGAATAAATATTGAAATGGAAAGAGGAAGTTTATTCTGTATTGCTTCTGTGTGCAACAATTACGAACTATGGAGGTTCAATATTACTCAAAGTATGCAACACGTACGCCTATCTTTCATACCCTTATTTAAATTTATTGTATGATAAAATAGATTGTTCATTCTTTTTACCACCTCTTATGAACAAGTTTAACATGCAGTTTTAAATTTATGCGGTAAATGGTTCTCCCGCGCTTTTGTAAATTCCTTGTATGTTGTGGAGATTGAGCTGGTGAAGATCTTTGTATAAAAATCTGATATTTCCATTAAAATCTCGATATGTGAATTCTGTTGGCTTCACAATATTTACTTTAACTTTGTACAAGTGAGTAAAAAAAAGTGCACTTGCACTTTCTTGTCCAATTCTATATTCAGTAACAAACGCAATTGCATGAAAGTTTTCATGAGAGACAGAGCTGTAATCACCGTTAGGAAATTGCGCTTGGGGAGCGATCAACGTCAGAAACTTGGTGCGAGCGCAAAGCTATGAAAAGAATATATAAAAAAATCTGGTCAAATCGATGACGTAGTTCCGTATGTTAGCATCTATGTACAAACAAACAGATCCATAATTCAATGTGGAAATAGAGAGAATGATAATGCACTCAACAAAATTAATATCTCAATCCTCGTACAGACTTAGGAGCAATTTAAGATACGACTCATACTCCCCTCACTTACTGTTCTCATGATTTGTCAAATTGCAATATCGATTTCAGAGATATTTGTCAGCTCCAATTTGAATCGGAAGTGAGTTACATCAAAGAAAAAAGAATGTAGTGGAACTAAAATTGGAGTAAAAATCCGAGAAAAGGGATATTCACTCCTCCACTCCAATCACATCAATTCATAACTTACTCAACAGGATAAATATTCCAATCCTAATAGAGATTGAGGAACAAATAGAGGGACATGACTCATAATCCCTTTACATTTGACTTAGTTAATCTGATTGGACAAATTGTAATATCGATTTCAGAAGTATTAGACAGATCCAATTGGAAACGAGAATAAGTGAAAAAAATCTATCACGCCTTTTACACGGAACGGATATGGCAGACACTTATAGTGCACTTGGTAATCGCACTCTACGGCTCAGGAAAGTGAGTGTTAACTGAAAAAAAGAATACATTAGAAGCAATATTGAAATGATATCCGATCTCCTGTTCCTTTCACATCAATCATCGTTTTGCAGTCCAGTTATTTCTGAATCTGTCGGTTGTGGAAGAAAATTTTTGGTGTTTAAATCAGGTCCATATATTAATGCTACTGAATGTTATAGATCAAAGTGAAGGTTTTTTATATCTAGTTTCGACCACTTATTATATTAGGTATAATATTCTTTGAATATCCCAAATGAACTTAAAGCTTTGAGGTATTCTTTTGGAAGCAATGTTTTCCGCGTATTTCAGTACAAAAACCAAATCTTCAAGCGAATTTTACCAGAAATTATTAGTGAATCAAGCAAACGTTTCTTCGTATCCACTGCAGTTTTTTTGAACGATATTTTCTAGTGTTCAGTTCCGATTCTTGAAGACAGTTTTTTGACGTCATTTAAGAGATACTCGTTGCATGCTCCATCTAGTGGACGACTGGATTTGATGCTGTCGTTGCTGGAGACAGTCCCCCAGAAATAAGAGACAGGTTCAAGTCACGTATTTTTAGCTCGATGTCAGTTTTAACAATTTGTATGTCATCAAAAAATAATAATAGAATAAAACTTATTCCACCGCTAATCCGGTTCTGAGATGCCGCCTCTACTATATTATATTATCTGTGGTAACTGCATGAGAGTTGAGTAAGATCTAATTGTAATGAGTAGGTATAGTTCGTGAGACAGAGCATAAATTTTTCGTTGATTACCGCTCACTTGAAACTTCGTGAGTGACTTCTTCGTGATGAGTCCAACAGCTTTCACATTTGACGAAACTCTTGAATTGGGGGCGTTTTTCAGCGAGAGCTAATTGAACATGCCAATTTCATGAAGTCTTGTAAAAGTATTACCGTCATATTGATGTTTACACTAATCGAAAGATTTCTTGATTATAAAATGGAAAATATTATTGTCCGACATGAATATTGGGGGCCAGCGGTGAGTCTGACAAGCCACACTTATCACAAGTACGTTGGTATGAAAACGGATTACCGCTAGTCTGAGACATTGAGGACGTGTTCAATTTTTTCTCCAAAATTTTGACATTTTGTTCGACAAACTTTCGGGGGCGTTTTCTCAGTCCGACACTGAAAACGTGTCAGGATCATAACAGTTCCTTCATCAATAACTGCTTGTCGGACCAAAATAGTCATAATTTGAAAACATATTATCTGTCCAAAAAACATATTGTCCGGCAGAAATATTGGTTCTTATCGTCAGTCCGACAAGAAAACGCTCGCACATATATAACTCAGTTTTTGACGTATTCAATATCAAGAGATGAGTAATGGACGTTGTTTATAAGCTAGTAATGAATAATTTATTAACAAAATAATTGAAAAAAAGTAAAGTAGAAAATAGAGAGAGAAATAAATCATTATGTCGCTAAGGTAGAACGTTACTCACTTTAATCTTCCATCTCCGGGGTTCCTAGGTTAATTAAATTGGTATTCGATGCTCCATTCGAATCTAAAATTAGGATTAGTGATTCCCATTCAAGATTTAGAAGTGTCTCTTTCCCCCGACTATAGGAAGGTAAGAGAAATCTTTTAAATTTTTCTTTAGCCATTCTCCCATTCGATGAATATATATATATATATATATATATATATATATATATATATATATATATATATATATATATATATATATATATCTCCAGATATACTCCAAATATGCCATATCTCACATTCTCCACACAGACTTCAACAAAGCCAAGTTTCACATCACCTCGTGTGCGCGGTACAATGTTTTCTCTTCACGTCGTAAAATTAAAATGGGTCACCTGTAGATATTTTCAGCTTTCTGCACTCGATCATATAAACTTCAAGTATGCCAAATAACAAATTTTTTCGTGCGTGCAATATGCTTGAAAAGGTATACAAAGCTTCCTCTCCACGTATTAATATATAGATTAAAATGGAACACCTGTATATAATTTTCGCTTTCTGCACATCTTCTCCATATAAATTTTGAGTATGCCAAGTCTCACATTCCTCCGTCCATGCAATATGCTTGAAAAAAGGTCGAAAGTTTGTTTTTGACGTATTAATATATAGATATCACAGTTGAAGGTAAATTTCAATGATATTTGAGGTGATTATCACGGTATACTGACTTTATATCACACATTTGATTCCAAAATAATATTGTTATATTGGTGGACAAGCCTTTTTTTTATTATTTATAATCAATGATCATACTGACTTGATATGTATTATATATATATATATATATATATATATATATATATATATATATATATATATATATATATATATATATATATATATATATATAATATATATTAGAAAAAATATAATTGAACACGTCCTCAAAGTCTCAGACTAGCGGTAATCCGTTTTCATACCAACGTACTTTTGACAAGTGCGGCTTGTCGGACCCACCTCTGGCCCCCAATATTCATGTCGGACAATATTACTTTCCATTTTATAATCAAAAAATCTCTCGATTAGTGTAAACATCAATATGACGGTAATATATTTCCAAGGCTTCATGAAATTGACATTTTCAATTAGATCTCGCTGAAAAACGCCCCCAAATCAAGAATTTGGTCAAATGTGAAAGCTGTCGGACTCATTACAATGAAGTCCCTCTCGAAGTTCCGAGTGAGCTATAATCAACGAAAAATTTATGCCCTGTCTCACGGACTAGAACCATACACGTTTCTTGAATTGAAATAAGTGCATTTCATTCTTCTATTCCTAGAAATGGATTGTAGAAATCAAATTATCATTTCATTTCAATCTTCAGATAATAAATTTTTGGATAACGAGATAATAATATCAACAAGAAATATTTCCTGTTTCAATCTGGTTCACGTTAAGATAAACTCGGACCACTTGATATTCGGATTCATTGTGATTGAGTTTATTAAAATTTGAATTAATGGAGAAAGTTTCCAATCGATTTACTCGATTTTATTCAACCAAAATGAAGATTTTAATTATATGGGTGAATTTACCGTAAACCAAATCAAAGCACGACTTATTGAAATGATTGAAGTGACAAATTTTTCTAATTAGTTAGTCATTGTGTTTCATTGGAACAATAAACAAGATATCTCATCAATAGCGGTTTGTCGTAATATTCCAGTTTTATGATGAATTTGTCAAGGCAGTGGTGACGCCAGAAGTGTATCTTTGGTTCTCTGTGATATATATCCTAATTTTGCTAGCTATTTTTTTTCAGTTCTTAAACTTATTGCTGTGGTTATAAAGTAGTGGAGATTCAATCAAAATATTTCTCGAGAATTTTCCCTGTAGTTGGATTATCAAAAAAGTCGAAGACACACTGTTTACGACGCCATTCATATAACGTTTCGCAAGATTGGAATGCTTTCTCATACATTATTTTATCCTTGACTTTAGAATTTTTAGTTCCAACGTTAATTAAATATTACATCTAGGCGCCTGTTTTCGAAACTGTTGTTATTATTCTACATCATTATTCGAAAAGTCTATCTTGAATATATCGAATGATTTTTTTGCGTTTATCTTCATTTACTTGTACTATAATATGGATAAGAACATTAATCTCTAACAGTCAGTCATGGGGAGTATTGTCATAATTTTGGTATTATATCACACCTTGTGCAAAGCGTTGCAATAATACTTCCAACTTATTTAACAGAAGATATACAAACCCTTGTTCGCGTTATTGTCTTTACACCACGTTATCAATTGTCAATAAAACTAACACCTCACAAACAGACATGAGCAAACACAGACAAAATCAACAAAGAGTAAGGGAGTCAGATAGATGAAAGAAGGGGAGAGTGAGAAAAACAGAAATGTTTTCATGTTAATCAGTGTGACAATAATAGTAAAGTTCAGAAGATGGTTTTATTGCAGACATATTAAAAACGTGCTTCCAGGAAAAGTTCATTTGGTGGCAAGAGGCTTCAATAATGTTGGAGACAAAATTTTTTGTAGAAGTGTTAGTAACTTTATAAGAAAATTTTCACAGCAGGTGTCTTTCGAAAGTGTAGAAAAGTATTAAATGAGTTGTAAAAAACAGTATCGCACGCAGCTTCAACAATAACCCATTTATTATTCAAGAGAAAGTTTTAATATAAAGTTGGGGTGCCAAATATATTCAAATAACAATTGAGAGTACCTACTGAAAATGGTGTTGACAATAATTATTCATGTCAAGTGACTTCTTGTTATATTTTCTTTAATCTGAATTATTTCTTTCATCCCAAATATTTTCAATAACGATCTGAGATTTTTATTGAGAGTGTCGTGAGAGTAAGGGAAGAAGATATTCTTCATCGGTTTTATAGGCATATAGTGAAACAAAATAAAAATTAGATTATAATTGTATTACGATTTTGGCAGGCTCATTTGTTACCTAGTATTCCATTTGAAAGAAGACACGTATTTTTCAATCAACGCTATCTATGTTTGAGCAAGAGCTCTAAGAAAATCCTCTTACAATTTCACATTTTTGATATGACACCTCAATGAATCGTATAAAGGAAAGGAGCATCTGTCATCATCACAATACAAGGATGTTGAAATAGGAGCTACGGTCTTATTCTAGATGGATACTTAAGTAATGGATATGAGTACCTGGATTAAAAAGGTTCCACGATCCTTAGTTGAAAATAGGAGGGCAACAGGGCTTAAAATAAAAATACGAGAAATATCTTCGTGCATTTCGTCCAACACCTGTCACCATCTTAGTCACCTATTAATTTTTTCCCAAAATGAAATGTGGCTATTCAACTGTTAGAATCTTCTCGTGAATATTCAAGTTTTTTTCATAAATATTCATCATGAATTTTTGATACAGAAATTATTGCTAGTGGAATGACGGCTTAGTTACCCATGAGAAAACTAAGTGGTAAGAATGGAAATTTGAGTGGTACAGGTGGCAATTTTAATGGTAACCCTTAAAACTTGCTAATTAAATGGTGAGATCTTTTGTGATGACATAAAAAATGTATATATTGATATTGTTATCAATAAAATGAACTATTCAACCTGGATTGAGTTAACTTACAATCCTGAAACCGACCATTGGTGTATTTGATCGAGAAAACTAACATTCACTGATTTTCTCAAATCTTTGCATTCCATCTTTTTTGATGTATACCTTGATTCAATGTTCAACAATTTGGAGAAATACTTCAATGTTTATTCTTTGAAGCAGAAAAGTGATAATTTGCATTCCTATTTCACTTTTGTGAAAATTACTGTACATGTTGATTTATGAACCAAATAAATTGGATAAACGTGATATTCCAGCTCCTAAAAATAAATCAAATTATATACTTCACGAACTGCAAGTCGTTTATTGTGAGTGATACCCAAAATAGAATAAATAGTAGAGCAATTCTGCTATCCTTTAATTTATTCTTTCCCTCAGCGTCTGATCTCACATCAAACTCATCCGGCAGTGACAACTGTGAAGCTGACAGCATATCAAATTAAACTGAGAGAAATCGTCATGAAAAAATGAAGCTAATTTGCTGCTTCGATGACTTTACAAGTTGACTTCTAGCTGGAGCAGTCTCTGAAGAGTTCTTGAGGAAAATAACTTGCAAATGTTACAGCAGATTATTAGTCTTGATCTCTTTGCAAGATGAGATTATGGAATGTATAGTATGTGTATTTCTTATCCAGAGAAAATGATTCTGCTTGAAACTTTATACCTCATTTAGTCAAAATGTCGATTTAAATCACTTATTGACATTTTATACTTCGAATTTTGATTTAAACTTCGAAGTACATTTATTTGTTCACGCGAAAACAGTTCAATTCACTGTATCTTTTCTTCAGTTGAAAATAGTAGTCGTTTACAGTGGTACCTTGATTATTTATTGTTAATGTTATAAATAAAAATCCACAAAAAGGGACCTATTTTGATCTTAATCAAAATTGCTGTTTAAGTCAATATCTCTAATGATGTGAGAGATATGCAGACAATTATATAGTCGGTAAGCTACCTGAAAGCTATTCAGTGAACACATTTCAATCATTACCTGATACGTTCAAATTACGAAGAGATTATGCCCTTATACCAAATATTGAAGTAAGGATTGTAGAAAATTATGAGAGAAACCAATTGAATGACCGACTCTACTCAAAAAATGGTCTTCATCGTCTTCGAAAACATATAGTCCATCTAACTGAAAAAGAAATGGCACGATCACAATAATTCTCCGTTCTTGCGGGACGGGAATGTTATAAAAGGTGGCTGGTCATGTCATATGAGCTTCACTTCACGAGAAGACATAAAACCATAAGGACAATCTCACTTCTAGTGAAATTTCATGAATATGAAGTCAAGAAGGATATTCATCTTATTCAGAATATTTCAAGAGTGTTTGAATGGTTAGTTCATTTATTCAAATTTTGTTCAACAAATATTGTGGCTCCCTATTGATTAAAAGACTGTTATTTGTGATTTATTTCAAGTCAAAGCAAGCGAATGTTTCAATTTTTGAGCGATAAGTTTATTGAGTGTAGAAAACTCTATTTCAAACTATAATGTGCGAACTTTCTCAATTTCTAGAACAGGTGATGTGCAAGAAAGGTTCAAAAATGTAATGATCAATTATTTTCTTTATGAGAAGTGTTTTGGTTGATAGATTGAAACTAACAAGTGAATAAGCTCGTGTGATGTTGAATGACAGAAGAACGGACAAGAAGATTATTTTCTGTTGTTTGTAAGGTTTTTGGTGCTTCATAGTACAGGATTCGTTAAAGATGTCGACCTGCAATTGAACCACCAATTGGAAGAACGGAGTAAATCAAAAAATGCGCTAAAAACTAGGAACGGTGATAATCAAAAAAACTTTTTAACTTTTAAATCTCAACATTTAGCCTCTTATGGTATATGCATGGAATGAAGGTAATATTGATTATGATTGATAATTATGAGACTAGACTGACAAATGTCAATATTGAGCTAGATAATAATAATAATAACTTTATTTAGCTGTAAGCTATACAATAACAAAATTATATAAAAGATTCATATCAAGTATCTAATACATATTATAAACATAGAATATTTTCACTTTATTCTTGAAATTTCTTAAATCTAGGTTCTTAAAACTATCAGGTAACATATTATAAATTTGTACTTCTCTGTAAAGTACGGTTTGTTGTCCCTGTGTACTGTTTTTTGGTTGTATATAATATTTACATTTTTGTCTGGTATTATAATTATGTATTTCATCTATGGTAATCAGTTTATTTTTAAAATAGTCCGGCTGAAGTCCTAATTTTATTTTATGTACTAGTATCACAATTTGCATTTTAGTAATTTTTTTTATATTGCACCATTCCAATTCTGCTAATCTATCATTTACGCTTGTATATGTACTGCAACTTAAGATAATACACATTGCTCTATTCTGGAGTAATTGCAATTTATTCATATCACCTTGATTACCTAAGTACATAATAGATCCTATGAAATAAAAATGTGGGAGAATAATCGTATTATACACTGTTTCTTTTCCATACCGAGTCAAATTTTGTCCACACCTACTAAGGAAATATATTTTTTTTGATATATTTTTACAAGTGTATATGATATGTTCCTCTAGTTTTAAATTATTACTTAATATCATTCCTAAATATTTATGTTTACTCACTATTTCTATAGTATCATTATCTATTTTTATTTCAATATTACCATATATTTGATTCAACTTTACTGAACTACTTCCCAATATCATTCCTTTTGTTTTGTCAACATTTAATTTAAGAGTATTTACACACAACCATTTGTTCAAATTACACAGATCAATTTCTAATTTATCTATAATTTCATTAATATTATTTCCCTCTAAATACACCACCATATCATCAGCAAATAAATGAAATTGACAGTTCTCGAAGATCTGTTGTACATCGTTTATGTATAATAAGAATAGGAGTGGTCCCAATATACTACCTTGTGGAACACCATATTTTGTTTCATTTAGCTCGGATTTAGTAGTGTCACATTTAACTTTTTGATTTCTGTCGGTTAAATAACTCTCAAACCACTTTAACACTACTTCCTTCAATCCGTATATTCTTAATTTTTTCAATAACATTGCTCTATTAACTGTCTCAAACGCTCGCCTGAGATCTAGAAAAACACACACAACAATTTTTCCTTCATCAATATATTCCTTCCATTCCCCTAATAAATAATGCAATGTTGATTCACAATTATGATTTTGCCGAAAACCTGATTGAAATATAGATAGCAGTTTATTTTCCTCTACATATTTATATACCTGCTTGTGTACTACAGTTTCAATTATTTTTGCTAATGCTGGTAATGTATTTATCGGCCGAAAATTCTCACATTTCTTGGTCATAGGTACTTTTCTTATAGCAATTATAGTGGATTTTTTCATTTCATCCGGCATTACTCCTAGCTCCAAAGAACTATTTATTATATTAATAAGTTTACTCACTATACCCATATAAGCCAATTTATATATATTAACACCGATATACATATATAAACTTCTAGGATTTATTTTCTTCTTCCAACTTATTGAGTTCTGGCATGAAAATAAATTGAATAATAGACAAAATAATGACAATTGTATATTTATTCATTAGAAGTATTGAAGGTATCACATAACATCGTCTATTATCTATCGATTTTAGTAATTTCGGCTGTTGTAGTAGGCCAAGCCATAATGATATAAGTTTCTTTGAATTCGCTGAGGATGTATTGAGTTATTTTTTGTAAGTCATTAACTTTTTTCTCATTTATTGGGACTTTGGGAGCATATGCCTTAGTCAATGGTGTCACTGGATTTCTTTTTTCCAACTGACAGTTTCTCTGGTCGCATAAAACAATATGAAATGAAGGTGATTTATTCCTGTTATTGAACTCACACTGTAGTGCTATGTTTTAAGTGTACAAAAATGTGTATAAGTAAATTTGGCAAAAAGTGGCGTTTATTTCTTTCTTCCAATTGGTGATTCAATTAGGAAACCGAATATGAATCTATTTTTTTATACAATAAAATATGTTACCAGAAGTAACGTTGATGAGTTGCCTGAAGAAATCTGTTCAATGCTATGAATAATTAAAAACTAAATAATAATTTTTCCCATATCTTCACCGATCTTGTAACCAAAAAAACTAATTGATAGTATAAAGTCATAAAATCTGCAAACAAAGACTTGTTCAGGCAACTCATCAACGCTACTTTTGTTAACATATTTTATTCCATAGGAAGTAAATTTCATCCGATCACTTTTGGTGCAGGTCGACAGCTATAACAGATCTTAGACTATTTTGTGTGAAGTAGTTGTAGAAAATACCTGACGTAGCTACAGAAGCATATATGGAGAATGTAATTCCGAGAAAAATGTAGTATGCAAATGAGTCATTTGAATTGATTTCTATATGTGAAACAGATATCGAATAAGCGATTTAAAAAATAATATGGGTGAAACTGAAACACACAGATTGTGTGGACGTCCTGTAAGTAGGTGGATTTATGTTGGTGGGTTTGTTATGTGAGAAAAAATGTTCGAATGAGAAGAATAAACGAGAATTTATATATTTATGATATTTTTACCAATTTCAACTTTAGAGAAAAGCATTTAATGTGTATTAACTCATGTGTATGTAATGATTACTATTCGATATAAAAATTGATGTAGATGTAGATGTACGTGCCAAAAAAAAGTAGATAAAAATGTGTACATGTGTAAGAGAACTATAACAAATGGGAATGAAACAAGTTTGACACTTAAGTATTTTATAGGCGCCTTCTTCGATACTCCAGATAAATATTTATCAGTTATGACTGTGAGTACGTAATCTGTGCTTCAGAAAAATACATTTTACGATTGTTTTAGAGTTGTATATTCCTAAGAATGATAGTTTGAATAATTGAAGATCTAGTTAACGGTTCTTTTGTCATAAACATAAAATGCTGCAGAATCGTTAAAATAACCATAACATGTTATACTGCTGTGAGTATTTATGGACAAATTGAGCACAATTTGTTACGTAAATTATTTATACTTTACTATAGCTGGATATTTTATCTTGAATAATTCTCAGTTTCTAACTGTTACTTAAATTTCTTGTATGTGATGGTAATTGGAACAGATATGTTGCCACATTACAAAAAAATAATCATTATTTTTAGTCCTTTTGTCAAAAATTAGGGAGGGACTAATACTCGGTTCACCACCTTTCGCGGTGCGAATTCTTTTGAGCGCTTTGAAAACAATAACAATATTTATTGTTGATAGTTTTTGCACTCCATAGAAAGCTCCATTTCTAACACCATAAGTTCTTCATAAATCGATGTCTCAAACTGTGAGAGAGGTAGGTATCATTAAACTGAAAAGAAAGAGATGCAATTTCGAGCAATGGATATATCCAGCAGCCGGAAGAAATGGGATAGTTTATGTTTTGAATTTTTATATTTTTCAATAAAGTATTTCATACTCCTGTTTGTAGATATACAGCTCCTGTGTTAGTTTATCTCTTCAACAACTGTTCTCTCGAACTTTCGTATTCGATTTGAAACGTACGTTTTTGATAAGATTATCGTTTCCCGAAGACGAATCGATAAAACTCAAGCGATCTGGAACGGCTAAGAAAACAAGGAATGAGAAACGGACGAGGGACGAAATATCCGGATAAAACATCCGGAAACAAAGATAAGCGGAAACGAGACAAAGAAATGCGCAGGAGGGCATTCCCTCTTAGCCGCAATCATATGCGATTTTCATGCCTCATAAACTTGGTCATTATTCATTTTCGTAAGGTTAATTTTTGTGTGCACTGAGGATGAAATTTAAATGAGTTTTTTAATAATAAAATAAACAAAGCGGGCTCATACTAAACATTGTCCTACAGTGGTTAAACATTTGCTCTGTGTGCAAAGAAGATACGAGATTCAGGATTCTCAACGTATATAATTAAGTTCCCTCATTCAGCCTGGAAGTCCAGGATTTGTCCTAATACATAAGGACTTAACGGTTTATTATAATTTGGTAAACAACTAGATATAACAAATCTTTTCAAAAGGATTAAAAATTTATGCGCTTTCTGTTGAACTTCAAATTAAAGTTAATCTTGATTTTATTTGAAGTTCCAGTTCTCGCCAGTGAAGGATGATTAAATCTTCTTTTGTAGTTTTATGCTGAGATTTATTGCAATATCAAAGTCAAAGTATTCAAGTGTGTCAAGAAATGAGATAATCTGAACATTGACCCATTCTTTACAAAGGCCAAAATTATTTTCTTCCATGGTCATCATAAATTTTGTGGTTTACACTTCGTAGACAATGCATGAACTGAGCTTTCACAATTACTACCTCAATCACCATATTAAAGCGTTTATGTTAGTAACATGGTGCACAGCACATCTTACCAATTGATTTGTTGGGTTATTCATTTGCAAAGCCTATTGGATACATGTTTGTAGTGCTTCCTTACTATGAGCCAAATAATAGTTTGTTTGATATGCAAGTTGAGGGCCTGAGGAAAAATCTTACATGTATTTACTGTTGAGTAAACAAACATCATAGCATTCACACAGCAATTTCCATACCTTTGCTCTGAAATATCAAGTCCCATGTCATAATGCTTGCATCCACGCACTTATTGCACAAATTACTATAAGGGCAATAAGTTATTAAATTCAGTATTCAACATATATCTATTTTGAAGAGAATTGAGCAACCAACAATGTTCAAACAATAGCATTATTGTAAAACTAGAGACTTCAGCTGACAATATCGTGAATAAAAGGCAGAAACAGAAAGCTCTCTTAGAAATGAGAAATCCAGGGACTAGTTGCAAATCAATATCATCCATACTTTTGTAGGATCTTAAGTCCATGCCAAAGGAAAATAAGATTGCGTGTGAGTTACCATTTCTCAGCCATCTAATGTTTAATTTATTGGAATGAAGCTTCTTGAAAATTAGTTTGAGTAACGAAGCTTGGAGAATAGAATTCCGACAGAAATAATGATCACGTGGTGCTCATTCGTTCAAAGTATGAACGGTATTGCCTCATATAATACAGCCGTAATCTTTGATACAACAGAAGTATGTTAATAATTATTCATGTTACTAATGTAGTTGATACATTGTCACTGCACTCGAGTGTGGATAATTGCATAATGAAGTCGTAGTGTGCTTCTTTATATGTACACTTATCGGAATAAATGATGTACCAATCGATTTTATGTTCCAAATAGAGAAGATTGAGGTGCGGAAGAATATTATACGATACATAGAACTGCAGATATGACCATATTTTTGTGATCACTTCTGACGTTTTACTTGTATCAGCCATTACTAATTTATTGTGCTCTAGCGGTCAACTGTCGAGCTGTTCCATTTTCTGAGATTACATTATCGACTTTCTAATGCTTTCTGGCTGATGGAAGTGAAACGTCAAAAGTGAACTCCAAAAATACAGTCATATCACCAGTTCTATTCACCGTATAATATTCACCCGTACCTTGATCAATTGTTTATCCATAGTAAGAATTTAAATCCTATTTTCATCAATAAATGATAGTTCAAATAGTCTAAGATATACAATGTCCATGAGGAACCAATTATCGGACAGAAAAAAACCGATTACAGAAGAGAAATTTCTTTTGCATAACGAGATTTGAGAGGTGATGCGGTGAGAGTTGACAAATGCAACTTATTTTGTAGGAAGATAGGTTTATTGTTCACATCCAATATAGAACTCAACTTAATTTGAATTTATTAAAGATGTTTCACTTCGAATTTTGATGTAACAATGAAGGATTAATTACTCCTAAGATGAAAAAAAAACCATTGTCAATTTGAATTCACCCAGCAGCTTTCCACGCAATAGTCTCTGATATCAAACGAAGCATATTTCATCCAATACCTCTCTGTTTTCGATAGACAAGCCATCAAGATCTTCCCTTCATAAACATTGAGTTTGAGAGGCAAATTCTCACGCAAGTGCTTCCATCTATTTTTAGGACGTGAAGCGGAAGATATATGGCACAATTTTCCGACGCCTTTGTTTACTATCGCTTCTGAAACATATGCTTGTGAAAAAATGTATTCGGCCGTCACGCACCGAAAAAGTGACTTGCAGGACGATTTATAAGAGGAAGTACAGCACATTGTAATCAACTCGAAGTATTTATGAATTAATTCAGTTATCAATTGAATTCTTTCTTTCAATATGGGGACACATCAAATGGAATTAGATTGAAAAAGAAATACATATTCTTTCTATTCTCAAAAAATAATCAATAGGTATACGTGTTACAACCATGAGTACCTACTTTCTCCACTAAATATTGGTTAGATATATGAGACAAAAATTCTCCTTCTGTTAGTGGGCATTTTGCATGTTCTGTTGAACTATTTCTGACCTTTTGTACATTATTCTCAACAAAGCTGTCCGATGATTGTAATGAATTGGATGATTCCTCGAAGCTCTTTTTATTATGTACTACTTATTCTAGAATTCTCGTTTGCCTTATACTTTCGTGTTAAATGCTCATTCAATATCTTTTCCTATGATTCAAATATCAATAGTTTCTGTAGTTTATTTGTTTTGTACATCTATCAATCATAAACTAATTTTTCTGGTCAAGAAACCTTTTCGTATCAATCAATTGACAAACAAAAATACTAGTATCAACCCAAAAGTTTTAATTTCAAATGGATATTGCAAAGATCGCATGCATAAATTCGGAGCAAAAGAAAATCCCCGTTATAAAAGAATAGAAGAACTCAACTTCTGCAAAGTCCATGCAAGAATTTATTATTTTTTCTTGAACAAGATAAATGAGTTTCCAAATTCGAAATTCTTAAATTACTTTGAAAGCCAGACACTTTGATTAAAACTCACTAAGTGAGTTACTACCCAGCGAAAGTAATAAATTTGGATTATTTACTTTTAATACAATGAAGAGTTGCTTAAATAAATTTAATATTTTTTAATCAACATGGACAAAAAGAAGAAAATTTATTTATGATACTGCTTGATAAGTTTTTATCTGTAAATTTATATATGCTTCGCTTCATAAGTACTTGATTATTATTTGAAGCAATTTTTTTGTGCGATAAAAAATATGAGAGAACAGAAAATTCTTGAGAAAATCTGAATAACATTAATCATACTATTTAATGCCCTAGGAAAGTTTGAAATCGGAGATTCAATAAAATTTTATTGTCTCATGCGAAATGCATTGCCCTAGAAGTCTAGAACGTTGAGATCTCTAGAGGAAACTGTCATAAATCCATCACTACTTTCTCGTAACTACCGACGATTTAAACTCCAGAGTCTATACATTTTTAAATTGGAGCATCAATTTGCTCTTGGTGGATATACCATATTTTAAAATGGAATTAATGCAATAAAAACTTCTGGAGAAGTGCAGTAACATGACACTAAACTTTGACATAATGTTCTACGTGCTGACATAGTTGCAAGTCGCATTATATTAAAAGAAAATTCTCATTCAACGCCTGCTTTACTGTTGTTTTACTGCCAGTAAAAAGCGCATAGAATAGGTTATCAATATTAGAAGCAGAGTCATTGTTAGTTTTTCTATTATGCTTTTTATATAGCGTGCGTTTTGTTTGTGATTTTTATAACCTCAAAAAAATATGCTTTCCACAAGAATATGATAATAATGTAAATATCATATAAATTATTCATTTGTTTCATAATATATACATCAGAATTCTCAATCATTTATTGAATGGAATCTAAGGTATGGTAAAAATTGTTTCAAAATTTCAAAAATATGGTATGTTTTGCCAATTTCGTCATTTAGCTGGAAGTCAAGGCATTCAGATAGAAATTATCAAAAAACATTAATTTCTTGAATGGGTATATGCAGTAATTTAATGCTAACTGGGAAAAATTACGGACTACTCGAATAATTGACTTGTAGTTTAATCTGTTTATTCTGTACACTCCAGAATGATTTTTTTTAACTCAAAACAAGACATGGTCTTTACTATGGCTATATTAAAAGTGTCACACATTTTGAACGATGAATTTTTTCTATGGCTGTGAGTACAGTAGGTATTTTACCCACTATAAATGATGCGCAAAGTAAGACTTTTTCGCATCTCAGTTTTACCAGTATTCTCAGAAGATTATGACCAAGTGTCATTAGATTCGTAATTCCATCTGGAAAGTTTTGGAAAAAGTTGAAGTATCGCATAAAAAAATTGCAAAAGTTATAAACAATTTATTAAAATAAAGAGGTTTACTTTTTCGTATATATCTCAAGAACTATTGCATGTATCGGAAATCGAAGAAAAGACTCTCAAAGGGCAGGAAATTGCCTGAGAAAAAAATGCACCTTTACCACCAATATTTTCAATCTTAATTTGAAAGTAAAAATAGGACTAAAAATGTTTCCGCGTGCGCTTGGCGATCCGCGCAAAAAAATATTTTGTTTTACCGAGCTCGGTAAAACAAAATATTTTTTTTATCTATTGAATGTGAATATCAAGAAACAATAAAATTAAGGTACTATTAGGCTACAGGAATAAACAAAAATCTGTAGGAAAACAATTTTTTCCGCAATTTTTCAATTACTTATGCAATATTGTTAATTAAGATCATTTCACAAGCTGGATTTTTGCATAAAAACTCTGATAATTTGCGAACTAAATATCTCGGATTTTTCCTACCTTTTGAATCTATTTTAAGAAAGTTATAAAAAAGATTCTCATAAGAAAAAGTACAAAATTTTAATTTTTCATTTTCTATTAATAGGAACAAAAGTCATTGAAAAGATGGAAAATCTGATAGAAATCATAAAAAAATATCGCAGATATTGCAATTATTTTATTTTTTATTGTTACATACTATATGAAATACTTTTTTCAAATTTTTAAATTAAGTTCTAGGTGATATTAAAAATTTTTTTTTTCAGAAATATAGTCCTTGATGGGAATTATGATTTTTGAGAGACTATTTCACTCATAGATTTCTGAACCAATCAAAATTCAAAATTTTACCCAGTTACCTTATTTCATTTCGACAAAACACCCTCACACAAATTTTTTCGCAATCTTCTGGCCAATAAACTGCTGTATTTTCGTAACTAAGACAGTTTTGATGAGTGAAAAAATTTTGACGTTTAAATAACTTCCTTAGCAACATTTTATTTACATTGTTTATTTCCGGTAAAAATTCCGAACGTCACGCAAATTTGACATGAAAATGAGAAGATTCGGACAGGAATCAAAACAAAGTATACAAAAAGCGATTGTCAATGTTACACCTCCTAATACAGTTAAAACGCGATCATCTATATGAAATCAATTTAGTGAGTTCTGCCAGAAAAAAATTATAAGTTATTAGCTGATACTCCACTGATTCAAATATCTGATATTGCTTAAGATTGGAGGTTTAATATGGAGAAAAAGAATGGGGATGATTATGAAGAAATGTGTGTTAAAACAATCTTGAATACTACAGCAAAAATTATACAAGAAAAATACTTCAACGAATATAACCGTAAGATTGATTGGAGAACAACAGCTTATTAAAATAACTGAGCATTCGAATACTCACTCTATAGAACTATCTCTTCAGCTCAATACTAAACATCATTTAAATTCAATTCATAGTTTGAGACGCGTTGAGACTACTTTATCTGCACCTGGACCATCAACTTCTACTTCTGAAACTAAAAATAATAATCAGAATCCTTTTAATGTGTATCATAATAGGAAATATTCATGAATTTTTTTAATATTTTTAATTCACTGATTACATCGTTATAACATAGTAAAAAATATAAATTATGTTTAAAAGTGCTGTATTCAAGTTTAAAAAAATATTTTAAATTGAGAATAATTTTGCGCTGTTTAAACGCCGCCATTTTCGTGCGCTCTATGGATGACGTCAAATAACATGTCCAGTGACATTACAATCCATTGTTTACTACAGGTGTTTTCATTCTCAACTTATTTCAGCATTAAAAAAGGTCAAAAGTCAGTTTATAAGTATTGCATTGTGCCTGAATGCAAAATACTATCAGAAATGTACCTGATAAAGTCTTTTTTCCAATCCAGTCAGGTTTTAAAATACGTAAGAAATGATGTCAGGGTATCAGAAGAGATGAAGTGTCATAATAAACTTGACAGATCATGAATAACATATGGGTACGTTCCACTAGACTGCCGCAACGCTCATGTTCCCTCAATAATCATTCCACAAGACGATCGCGGTCTTGGCGTTCATGATAAATACGTCATAGCTGACGTCATTGATCTCGACTACTTCAAGCTCCCTACGCCCGCGATTTAAAGATGGGTCGAAGCGGTTGTTGTGTTCATTTTTGAATAAATCGCCAAGAAGTTCAAATTAAATAAGAAGATGCCTTTCCAATTTGTACTTTTGATTCCAAGCTATGTCAATTGATTCAAGATTTCCCATTTGTCATATAACAGATAATTTCATGGTCTCTCATTATCATCATTTATTATTTAAGAGCGATTAATTTACACAGGCATATTGGATTTATTCCATTCGTATATCCTTTTTGCTACAGGTTAGTTTAATCTTATTTATGATTTACTTTTCGATTCTAACCAAGAATTGTCAGTTTATTTGACATTTAACAAACACTCGCATCGTTCCACTTGAAGCACCAGCCACATCAACCATGAGTTAGTGGAACAGCAAAAACCGCGGTCGTGAGCGTGAGCGTTGCGGTCATTAAGTGGAACATACTCTAAATGTAATTAGTTTTAGCTATAAAATTTAATATATGTATGTGGCTTCGTTTACTGCTCATCATATTTCGGATTGTATTTATTAAAATAGCGTACATAATGTGTTATTATTGAATAATTACTTTGCAGTGTTCACTCTTTTTACTTCAGCGGACGTAAAATTTGGATTTAAAGAAAATAAGACGACATCATGAATAGATCTATTCTTGACTGATTATCCGATTGTGCTTTCACAAAACCACTGTCTTAAATGATTTATAATCTCACTAGGATGCTAAAATTACACTTGAACAATAAATGAATTCACAACACACACGTAATTACTATGTTTTCTAATCAAAAGCCTGCAATGCCATACAAATGTAAGTAGTATTAGTAGTATCTGACGTCACATTTCGTTTTAACCAATGGTGTTGCGTTTTGGAACTTTGAATTTTTCCCGCGCTTGATTTGCATTTTTATTTATTAATTTTGAGTAATTAAAAAGATATTAAATACCAAAATGATGGTTTAGTACAAAAGTCCGGCCAATATAAATTCGGAAAAAAATATTTGAACCAAATTTAAATTTCATGCATATTCCCTATTATACGTTTAATATATACAATAAATAATTCGTAAAAATGTAAAAATATACTCTGTAATGTTCGTAGTATTGTAAAAAAACAAAATTGACTTTTTCATTTGTATATTCTGCATTCTGGAAATAGTCTTCCGAATACTATTCGTGATTAAATTTAACCTGGCAAAATTTTCAGATTGTTTTAACACACATTTCTTGATAATCATCCCCATTCTTTCTCTCCATATTATACCTCCAATCTTGAAGAATAACAGATATTCGAATCACTGGAGTATCAGCAAATAACTTATAATTTTTTTCCTGACAGAACTCACTGAATTGATTTTATATAGATGATTGCGTTTTAACTGTATTTAGAGGTGTAACATTGACAATCGCTTTTTGTATACTTTGTTTTGATTCCTGTCCGCATCTACTCATTCTTATGTCAAATTTGTGTGACATTCGGAATATTTCCAGGAAATAAACAATGTAAACAACATTTTTTTCACTTATCAAAACTGTCTTAGTTACGAAAATACAGCAGTTAATTGGCTAGAAGGTTGCGAAAAATTTGTGTTAGGGTGTTTTGTCGAAATGAAACAAGGTAACTAGGTAAAATTCTGAATTTTGATTGGTTCAGAAATCTATGAGCGAAATATTCTTATATAATATCACAAGGGACTGTAATTTTATCAATACATTTTTCTTGAAAACATTGATTACCTAGCAACATCGTGAGAGTCATCTGAGCAGATGACTCGAGGGATGTTGCTTAAAGGTAATCAATATTCGGAAGAAAAATTTATGATAAAATTAAAGTCACGAGTGGTATTCGTGGAGAATATTCCTCGAAGGAAATTGCTACTATAAGTACCTTTTAAATAATATTAATTGCAACTACTGACCTTCTTGATTGGAAAATGCACTAAATTGTCTTCATATACTCTTGTATTTTTTGACTTTTTGTTTTCAATTTCATTACTTTCGGCGAAAAATGCATTTCCAAAACGATTAAATTTTGACATTTCCGAGAACTGATTGTTTGTTTATATTAGAACTGTGTATTGTTTCTCCATGACAAAGGCACTTTATCGCGATAAATCGCTTGCCATTTACCGATGTAAATTCCCGTTGGCAAGGAATTTATTATTATAATTGTCATTGTAGCTATGCAAAATTTGTCAGTATAATTGATATGAGTGAAATAATCGGTGAAATTTAACCATTTATGATATTATATATGAAAAAAATTTCCTTGAAAATCTTTTTTCACTCAATAAACTATTTGTTTATAAACAATTGAGCTTTCACACTATATTTTTTTTTTGAATAGTTCAAGCATTATTAAAATTATTCATATATCGTTTTCTGAGACAAATAATTTTTTTCTATTCTTTATAAAATTCTAGATACTTACGTATCGTTGATTTTGCCTTTTTGGGCATTTAATTATCATTATTGGATGTATATTTCATAAACTATTGAAGATACAACAAAACATAAAAATATTTTTTAGTTCTCCAATAAAAATTGATCATTTATAGATAAAGTTGCTATTATTTATGAAAAATCAAGGCAAAATAATTTTTTACCTTCAAGTTCGTTCAGTTATTGAGATATTCTCTATTTCGAATTAGGCTCGTTTCTAGTTGACAATCTAATCGTTCAAATTACTTTCGTTTTATTCTATTCTGAATTTTATGGATAAAGTGGTCTACATTAGAAAAATGGATATAAGTGTCAATTGTTTTATGTATAAAAATTCATTGAATAGTTCGCCAATCGTCCGATTGAAGCAACAAGGAAATCATATTGTCACAAATATGAAATATTTGTAGTAATTAGGTCACATAATTATTTCTTTGAATTCGCTGTAACTGTAATCCTAGTTAGTATTGACAATTGTTGGACATGATTGACAGGCTTTGGTCACTAGATGTTCGGTGGTTGCTAGGCAACAATTGAATGTTGGCCTATTGTCGGCTTAGGTATATAATAGCGTAAGCTAGGAGAGAAATTCAGTCATTCAGTGATTAAGTACGAGTAACAGTGAGTGATGTTGTGAACATACGAGTTGTAAAAATAAATATTGGTACTGTAACCTGTGTGAATAAATTATTTACAATATTTGTGACAATATTTTAATTCCTTATATTCGAATATTAGGAGATAATAAACACATTTCACTAATGGATGAAAACGAAATAGATGTTCACAAAAAATATCGCGAAGATTATAATTACTCTGCTATATGTGCTTTTGATCGAGAATCTTCAACACCTCGTTCTTCGTCACGTGGCGTTGAAGATTTTGAGTTTATTGAGTTGTGTTTGTTTTGATTTTTCTAAAAAATCATAATTTCTATCAAGAACTATGATTTCAGAAAGAAAATTTGGAATTTTATCTAGATAATGAATATGCTTATAACAATTATTTGATCAAATGAATTAAAAAAATGTGGAAAAATATTTTTATGTAGTATGTAACAATAAAAAAATGGAATGATTGCAATATTTGAGAATTTCTTTTCTAACAGAGCCAAATTCTATTCAATCCAGTAAGCCTTTAATGGAAGAAGATCAGAGAGCGAGTTCAAAACGAATGTCTTGATCATTTAGATGAAATAATTTCACGAGTCAAATATTTCAATTAGTTATATCTACAATCATTTATTGGAATCAGACAACTAGATATGTGTCGAGAAGAAAACTGGTAACGAAGTAAGAATGATTCATGTGAACAATGATTTCTGCTAATGAAAGCATGAATATACCAAATAGTTGTAGTCGAATTCAACTTCCAATTCTTATTACAAGTTGTTTTTAATTTCTGATGATTTCTCTGAAAACATAAGATGAACTGCTATTTGAGATCCTTAATATTAAAACAAACAGATCTTATGCTAAAAGACATGCTCTCAATTTGCTATTTTTTTTTTCGAGAAATGATATAAAAGTATTTTCTCAAAACTTTTCATGACCTTGGTGTATAGGCACATAGGAGAATATTCCGTAATCACTAAATATCAATTGAATAATACTTGTCTCTGATCCCATCTTGTGATCAAAATGTTTTACATCCCTAAATTCCCCTCAACCAAGACCAAGACCAATCAACATCATTAATTCATTACTAGCAGTTTAACACCTCTCCTGCACCAGTGTACACCACCCTAGCTGCAGGTATAGCAGATCCAGTCTGTTCTAAATTCACTCTAGAGCCAATATTGAGCAGCTTGGAGCCATGCTGAAACCAAAGAGGTGTTGTGTACCGTGTTCCGGGATATTCTGAGCTGTGCCAAGGGACCAGTTTAGAGAGTTTTCAGTTTGGGACGTCTCATTGACAAGTGATACATGAGAAGAAGGGAGTATTGCAAACGTGCCGTTGCATCCGATTCTCACTAGTTGAATGTAGAAGTGCTTCGGATTGGAGAAGCTATTGAAATACGAGATTGGAAATGCTAATAAGATTGAATGTTGCATTGTTACATAAGAAGCTCCTTATAGTGAGACTTTAATGTGTCTGTCTTTTATAGTCGATTCTTCAGAGAAAACTGGAGCTTTCTTTATAATTTGTTTGTTAACTGCACTGCCTTCAGTAATTGAATAAGGACTTGATCCGTCGATTTCTCTCTTTTAAGTATCATGATTACATTAGTAAAATCAATGAAGCCATAGAAAATAGATTCTGAACAGAAATATCCATAAGAAGTTTATAATGATTCCCTACATGTTACAATTTTCTTGTATTGAATAACAGAAGAAATATGAGAGAAGCAGAAAACGTAGCACATGCTACGAGAAAACGAAAACTTTTCCTAGTTTTATTCTCCACGGAAAATCATGTAGGAAAATTATTGTTGTAGAGTAAAATATATTACAGTACAAATAGAACATTCTGAAAATAAGATTCAATTGATCATTTTATATGTAGCAGAGATATTATGGAATCAAGCCTTTATGAATATTCCACAATCACATAAAAAAGATTGTGAAATGAATAAATCAATTATAATAATCGTTGGACGATCAATTGCTAAACTCCTCATGTTGTGTCTATAGCAGTTTATTCAGAAAGGTCTCTGTACGACTGGTGGATCTTATCAAAAATGAGTCTGTAGATATTTGGGCGCTGGCGCTGCGATGTTTGGGCAGTACGACGCGCACTTCTACTGTCGATGCTACTTTAGTTATATAAAAAGCTTTGAAGTGCATATTAGTGTGTTATCTTTTATCACAAATATGATGGATTTGAATTAAGAGCGCTAGCATGGGCCAATCTTGAACCCTCGTGCGCATGTGTAAATTTCTTCCCGAGTGGAGCTTGCGTCAGTTGCTGTCAAGCAGTGGTCAAGTGATGTAGTCGGTTTTCAAATGCAAGTAAAATGACTGGAGCAGCGCTATTGCATCATATTTTGCCAGAAATCGGGTGACAGCTAGACAGAGATTTAGACGGATTTTTATGAAAAGCGCTGGTCGGCCATCAACATGCCGAAATGACCATGTCATTGCCGAAGCGAACAATGAGGTGATGCAGGATCGCCGTGTGACTATCTGAGAAATTGCGGAAGAGGTAAACATCAGCATTCTTGATGCATTCTTTTGTGACCAAAAAAGTGTCAGCTAAATTTGTGCCGAAGCTGCTGACGGCAGGGCAAAAACAATTTCGGATTGAGGTCTCCCAGGATATGCTGGATTTCATGAGAACCATAATCACTGGTGACGAGTCCTAGGTATATGAATACGATCTAGAAACCAAGTCCCAGTTGTTACAGTGGAAGCATTTCACGTCCCCAAGACCAAAAAAGTCCGCTAAGTGCGCAGCAACGTCAAAGTAATGCTGAATGGTTTTATTTGATTCTCGTATGGTACATCACGAGTACACACCATAGAATCAATCACTAAAGAGTATTATAGGGATGTCCTACGTTATCTACGTGATGCAGTGCAGCGCAAGCGACTGTAGTTTTGGTCATCAGGAAATTGGCGACTTCATTATGACGATGCTTCAGCACATTCCTCGTACTTGGTTCACGATTTTTCGGCGAAAAACCGGACTCCTCTGGTTCGATAGGCTCTTTATTCTCCTGATATGGCCCCTTGCGACATTTGGCTGTTATCCAAAGTCAGAGGGCTATTAAAAGGAACGCGATTTCAGGCAACGACAGCCGAGTCAAAGTCTATTCCAAAATTGTCGGAACGCTTCCAATAATGGCGATATCGCTGGGAGAAGTATGTGGAGTCCCAAGGAGACTACTAAGGTGTGCCCGTGTCTTTTTTTTACCGGATAAGTGTCAGATATTTTTCGTACGCGGGTCAAAGACTACAAATATTTCATGTGTGACTTATGTCCGGAAGTAGATTTAATACAATATTCACAAATTACATTTTATTGGAAATATTGTTATCTTGGAAACCAAATCAAATGAAATAGATGTAAGATTTTTGGTAAAAATACAGGTTGTGAAACAATAAGTATCTATCTAGAAACAAGAGATGAAAATGGTGAAGAATAATGGACAGTCTCTTGTATTTGAGGTTGGACATATTGAAAAAGTGAGGATGACAATTTAAATGGCACGTTAGTAATTCTAATCATATCCCTAACAACTTGAATTAATAAAATCCATGTGATGGTGAAGTTTTGCAACTGAAATGGGAAAATCCTATCACTTGAATGGTAACCGGTACCAATTGCAATTGTCAAACATATAAGACGTCAAGTATGAAAATATGGAGGTTAGGAAATGTATTTTAATTTTCATCAAACTATATTGGCTTGCACAAAATTAGAATACGAAAAATGGTTTAAGAACTAATAAAAGATGTCAGGAATGGTTAATTTTTGTCTTGATAGGATCTACTTTTCATCTTATAAATGTGTCGCGATCGATTTACAACTACGTGTTCTACCACTTGTGTTTTACAACTTGAGTCTTACTACCTAAGTGGTAAGACCTTATCACTTCAACTTTCAACAACTTGAGTGGTACAACTGAGATGCGATATGGTGAAATAGTTAGAGAGATTATGCAGCAAGAGAAATACAAGGAGCTTGCATTTAGTGGTAAATTCATCCATATATCTTAATATGTTCTGAAAAAAGCCATAATCGTAGCGATAGTTTTGCAACTAACATTTGCAATATGGATATGTTGCTTCCTCAACCAAATGACCTTCAAGAGTCGACAATATCGACAAATAAATGGAGTTACCTAGCAAAAATTTCAAAGATACTTTACACTACTAATGTTGGATGGTATTTTATTTATACATCGTAGCAAGAAAAAGAACTGTTGTCTAACTTTGATAAGGTATTTGGTTGTACACAAGTCATACTGTTTTTTCACTTAATGATTTCGGTTATTGAGCATAAGATACAAACCATCCAATGATAATCATTGTTTTGAAAAATAAATTTGAGCCTTAATAATCAATTATTCATATTAAATTCAAATCAATATCGTTGTCCTCCTGGTAGCCCTACTATTTTTTTTTCATATCTACGGCTGAATTTTATCACCATTTCTTTTCGAAAAGTTCGTTTAGCATCTACAATTTCGAGTTTCATTTATAAATGTTTTATGCCAGCTAGAATTGTGGGCAACAACGCTCTCTGTTTACATATTTCGAAATTAAATTTCTTGCAGGATAATAAATTCCAGAGCAGATCTCATTTGAAGTAGCGCGGCTATTAAAACAACAATAATTCAATTCTGCATTGAGCTCCAAATCAGATAATGAATCTTCATTTCAGTAATTAAATCTGTATGGAGCTCATTCTTAAGGAAATTCAATAACAAATTAATAAATTGTATGTACGGAATATCTGGGTAATGTCGTGACATATATTCACGATAGTGCACCCTACATCGTCTTTTATTTTCGATTTTATTTATTTCAAACTGAAACAAGGATGAATCTTTTAAGCTGTGATTCTAAAACGGTTGCTCTTGGAGCTGTAGTTCCAGCTCTGATAGTGAGTTGAAAGTCTGAATATTTCACGGAGGATTGAGGATTGGATTTCAAGCCTCTGTACCTACAGTCGACTCTCAATAATTTGACGCTTCGTTGACTGAATCAACAGCCTGACGATTTTTTTTGGTTACTAGAAAAATATTTTATAAATTAGGAAGAATCAATGTGATTTGATCCCCTCGGTAATTGGAAGTTCAGAACAGATAGAAATTATGATTCATTGTCAGTTTTCACCACTGTCGAAAATTCATTGGACAATGATAGATGGAAGTCGCTCACTCAAAAGAAAATCACGGACGACTGTAGCAATTTTCTTTGCAAGCTAACACAGTAATAACTAATACTGTAAGTTGTTGCCAGCGTAGCGCAGTGTTTTTCTCTTCTCAAATGCATTTCAGAACTAGGCCTTATCTACAACAAGAATAAGAGGATGGAAAGAAGAGCTGGATGATCTCATTTCACTCAATCCTACTGTTGCATAACAAAATTTGGTATGGTCGTATTTTTCAATAATTTTTTCTTGTGATTTCATCAGAATTCTTCCATTTAAATTCAATATAGAGTTGATAAATCCCCCTGCACCAAGAAGAATTATCTCTTGAAGATTTTTGAATCTACTGTTTACAAACAAGGACGAATTTAAAACAGCGATGAATCTAGAGTTTCTAAAACAGTGGCGAATCGATCAGGAAACCTACCGTGTCCAGTGTCCAGGATAAATAACTCACACTCACGCTGCCAACTTTAAAACAAGAAAAACAATCTAGTACTCCTGAAGCGCATTCGTAGCGAATGGAAGTCTCTACAAACACAGATTTTTATTTTTCGCGTTTAAAAAATCACTGCTTTTATGTTCCTTTTATGCGAGTCTACTTCGATCTGTTCGAAAATTTATAAACCAAAAGTACCAGAGTAGCTATTTTTCAAATATCGATAGAATACTTTATCAACAGAACTTTACTACCTACACGCTTCTACGAAAAAAGAAAGTTTTGTTTGTTTATTTAACTCTATTTCACCTCGGAGGTAGTATTAAAGTAAAAAGGATAAAAACTACCTGGTGATAGAATTAAATAAAGAAAAGATATTGGGATAGTCGATCCAGATCTCTGAAAACTTCACTGTTTCAGTCTGCAAAACTTCTATCAAATTTTTAGTCTAGTTTTGCAAATAGATGATAAACGCATAGTGCTCAGTCAAGAAAATAGAATATGGTGGATAATCAATCAGTTCAAAGTCTGAGACGTACAATTTTTTATATGGTGGCGCATTGATTAACAAAAATTATACCCCCTTTGAAACTTGTTTTTGATGTTTTTCAGGATAGTAGGAAGTCGGGAATGACATTCTCTAGTTATTATTGAGTGAACCAGCATCTTCACACTTTTTGATTGTTTCTTGATTATTGTACCGAATTCAAGTATCATTTTAAGTCATTTCTCGGCCAGAGAAGCTGGATGAAGTAATTCAAAAACTACTGAGAATGTGTCTATTATTGAGGTCGATTTTATCCGAAATCTTATTTTTATAGTGCTGTAGGTTTTTTTAGTATCGGTTGTTTAATCTAAGCTTACCTACAGTTGAGCTTATTTACTATGTTATTAGTAATAGCCAAGCAATTGTTATCGTAGTGAATAGATTCAATTAATTTGTGGATAAGCATGGATTGAACAATCAGACTTATATATCAAATTACTATCCATAGCAATCAAATTTGTTTTATTATATACCCTTGTTCATTGAGAAAGGAGAATATTCAATTTTCCCTGAGATGTTATCTGAAGCCAAGGGACGTAACCCAAGGATTACATCGAGCTGAAGGAAGAAAGGATTTCCTTTTGATGTGTATATATTATTCCTCTCGGTTTCAACAATATTTACAGGAATACAAATAATAAGTCAATTGATGTTATGATGAAAAGTTGATCAGGTAGATTTCTTTGAAATCAATATCCTTATCATTCTCTCTCAAACAAATGGAGTACTATCCAAAAATGCAAAATATGAAATTATTTTCATTGAATTGAAAAACATGAACGAGTTTGGTTGAAATCATTTGTCGATTGACTTTATTCGTTTATGTTGAAGGCTGACTCTACTCAGCATGTTTTAAGTCTAATTGTGTTCAGAAGTAGATTACGGTAGTTTTTGAAGTTTCTTTTTCGAGATTGGATTTTGATCATTCTAACGGTATCTTTTCATGATAGTTGTTTTCCTGAGAACTATCAAGTAGAAAAATTTTGTAATAGTATATCAAGATATAAGTTTCATGAGACATGATTTTGGGGCATGCGATATTGTTGAAAAACGAGCCGCTTGCGGCGAGTTTTCCAGTAAACAAGTGACCTAAAATGTCTTATGAAACGTGTATCTTATACAATTTTTTTCTATTTGGGTTCACATATGTCAGAAAGTAATAAATTTTCTACTTTGAAAACATCGATAAAGAATATTTAATTTTTTATTTGACTTTTGCTAACACTGAGTCTTGACAGATACGTAATTTGTGTAAATCAGAAATACTTTTCAAAATTTGTTAATCTGAATGTTGTTATTTCTAAGAAATCAATGAAGAAAAATCTGAACAATTGAAGAATTTTCTTCAAAATATATTGTATTTTGATATATCAAAATGACAGTTAGGTTATCTAGCAACGTAGCTACCAACTTGATAAAAATTAGGTTTGGGTTTCAAAAAGAGGCACTTCACGATACCAAAACGAGTTTCATAAAGTACACTTTATGACACTGAAATAGAAAAATACTATTAAAGTTGTTGTCTTGAACGAGATACTAAATTCATAAATTCAACAGCATTGTTGCAGTGAACATTAGAAGTGTTATATATACGCAAATATCTATCAGACGATGCCAAACAATTGTTATGAATGTGTTTTATTTCCTGAAAAGTGACGATAACGAGAATGTGCCAATATCAAAAACGGCAGAAATAACTCAAGTGGCCTATATTGCGGTAAGAGGGATACAGTGAATAAAAACCATAAAAAAGAATATGTGTCGGTTTAAAACTAACGGCGTTAAAAGTGAAATTTTTTATATTGCATTTGCATATACACATTGTTACTGATTTATCTTACAAATAATTTCTGTTATAGTTTTTTCTCCATTTCAATGTATTTTTTTGCTCGTTAATTGTTTTTGGACTCCATAAAAAGTTTCAGTCCTAACGCCGTTAGTTTTTGACTGACACATAATTTTTTTAATCTCTATAAGTTAGCTGCTACAAAATTTTCGTGGTCTACGACATTTTTGTCACAAACATTTCCCACAGATGTATATTTAACGCGACTTGACGATTAAACTATGTTATCTATTAGACTCCTTGATGGAACGATCGAGAAGGGCGATAGTTGCCTCGAGTACATTTCGGAACCTTGAATAAGAGGGCGGTGAAAGCATATAGGAAGAGAAAATAGGCAGATTCAGATTTTATTTCTATATTATTAGTATAATAATAATAATATTCTATGACTCCACTATTTCCTGTTTCAAAATGTCTTATTTACATCATCTTTCTTCACTTCATCTTAGATTGTAGTGAGAATAATGTCTTTCTGTTTGTCTAATGTCCGGTTTAATAAAGGGCAAAGTAATTGATTTCCAAAGTATGTAAATGAAGTCAGTCTACTAGATGACAGTCAATTATTTGACAGCAATGATTCTGATGTCATGAGGAAACTGATTCGAATTTATTGAATAACAAATCTTGGAAGTTTTTATCACTATTTATAAATTAAATAAATGTGTTTGCAGTTTCGATATCTTCGTCTGCTACCAAATTTTCGTTCTCTAGGACATTTCTCGATTTCTGATGATTAGGCGCTGTTCTCTACCAATTGAATTACTAATTGGAAGAAGGAAATAAACGCCACTTTTTGCAAAATCTACTTATACACATTTTTGTACACTTGAAACCAGTGATACAAATAACTAAGGCACATGCTTCTAAGATCTCAATGAATGAAAAAAAAAAATGAATGACATATAAAAAATGACTCAATACATTCCTAGCAAGCTCAAAGAATGTAATGATATCTTGATATCATTATGGCTTGGCCTACTACAATATCCGAAATTACTGAAATCGATGGAAAGTAGATTATGTTATGTGATTCCTTCGGTATTTCTAATAAATAAATATACTTTTGTCTTTATTTTGTCTACCATTCAATTTTTTTTCATGCCAGAACTCAATAAGTAGGAAGAAGGAAATAAATCCAAAAAGTTTATATGTGAACATCTCAGCCAATATAAAGATTTGTCAGTCTAGTGTTACAGTAATCGGTCATAATCAATATCACCTCCATTCCATGCATATCATAAAAGGCTAAGTGTTGAGAATCAAAAATTAGAAAGCTTTTTTCAATTATCTCCATTCCTGATTTTTGGAACTCCCTTCTTCCAATTGGTGGTTTAATTAAAAACGGGAATTTCGAAGAAAATACAACAACCGCGAATCAAAAACAGAAACTTTTATCAGAAGATGCAGAACAAATTGTTCTGAATGTGTTTAATTTTCTAAAAAGTAGCGATAGCGAGAGTGCGCTAATATCAAAAACTGCAGGAAGAACCCAAGTGCATTTTACTATGATTAGAAGGATAATCAGTGAAGGTGTACCTCTCAAAAAACAAAGAAATGACATTGTTAATTTGCGAATTTTTAATTACTCTGGAAAAGTGTCATCCGGCGAAATAGTTATTTATGTAATGAGTGCTCGAAATTATACTTTAGCGCTTGGAAATGAAAGTTTTCTGTCGAGGCGGCAGCCGAGATACAAATCATACGAAAGCACCAAATAAATTCTGCGCACGAGTTGCATACAATTTTTTTTAAACAGATATAAAAAAATAAATAAGTGGAGTTCTTTACATCAGAGATTATTGAATGAATGTTATTGTGCCCAGTTAGTACGCTTTGCAATGTGCTTATAAGTATGAAATTTGAATTCAAAAAAATTGATAAATATTAGGTCTTGATGGAAAGTAGACGCAATCGTCATCTAACAGAATTGAAAGAGCACCTATCGTGCAGAGAATCACCAAATTATATATCTGGACCAAACTTGGTACGACACGCATGAAAGCTGGACGGATGGCAGTGAGAATTGTACTGCAAATATTCCAGCTTCACGTGGTAAATGATTACTTCTACTTCATGCGGGAAGTGAGCCCAACTAGCACAAATAGTCATCGGAACGTGACAGCAACTACATTAGGAACTTTTATGGGTCTCGTCACTAGCCATAGGCACGTATTAAGAACGTTCCTATTACGAAAGTACGGCCAAAATAGGGAATAATTTTTGGTTCCGGCTACGTTCCAACTTTGTTCCTGGAGCTTATTTGGCTACGTTCCAGAAATGTAATGGCTCTGTATTAGCGTCGTTGCTGTGTAGTTTTCGCGACTTTCTTGGAACTTTTCTCCCACTATTCCAAACTTGTTGCTTGCTTTGTCTTGCAACTAGTTTTCTCTTTCTCATGTTTCACTCTAGTATAATCCTGTCTATAACATTTGTTCAACTTGGAAAGAAAATGAAATACTCTATGAAAGGAATATACGAACGCAATACATTTTCGATAATTCCCTATTATCTAATCTGAGTAACCAAAAAATTGAAACAGATGCAATTTTACTGTTATACATAATGATTATAGATCTAAATCTGACACGCGCCCTCAAATTTGTAATTTTTTAATTAAAATATTGTTTTTCAAATATTTTTTTGTGAAAGAAAATGATACTTAGGCCCAATTGCACAGCTTATCGTTTAGTAAAACCAAGTTTAATTTCTATGGTTACAATTATTTCAGCAATTGTAACGATAGAAATTAAACTTGGTTTTACTAAACTTTGGATAAGCTTGGACTGGGCCTTAAACGCAAAAAAATACTTTTCCCCATTCATTATTTAGAGCATATAATTAATTATTATCCATTAATTTGTTGTACGTAGGGCTAAATTTATGAGTTCGTCCAAGTTTTTAGTCATTGTGGTGTACAAGTTTTTGTTTTGTAGTAATGGCGTCGCATATTTTGCTAATAAAAATGGCGAAGTTTGGGAGAAATTACTTTTAAGTCAGAACTACTAAAAAATGCAACTTTAAAGTAATTACGACTGAGCGATAGTTGTAGGAACCGAACGAAAACTGGAAGCATGGAACTTTAAAGTTTATTTACTACAAGGTATTGCAGTGCCACTTCCAAAGTTGTGACTATCACTGTGCCTGCTTAGTGTTGTCAGGTTCTAAAGGAGCAGAGCATGAGATTAAGAAAAAAGAGACATTAAATTGCTCAAATTTAGCCTTAGCTTCTAGCAAGGTGCATTTTTGATACAATTTTAAATATTTTGGTGGACCTTCTATGAGAATGTTACTATGTTCTTAGCTGATCTACTAGTGAAATTTGGGATATGATAAAATTATTAGGTTCTTCATCATCATACGAGGGAGTAACGTCGTCTTCCATAGCATATATGACTCATGAAGAATATTGATTTTTGATGGTGACGATTGCACAACACCAAAATATTCTTTTAGTACACCAATCGCTCTCAAGCCTTTTAGTTTTCCTTGAAATGCTGTGGAATGTCAATTTTTTTCTATTCTATGCTTGCTTCCAATAACAGACGCCATTATGAACCAACGAACCCTTATACAACTATACGAACACTAAGCAATGATGCAGAGCATATGAATGTTTTGTGAACTACATGGTGAAATTTTCTTCATGGTGATTCTAAGAGGTGATACAAACTTTGTAGTAGCCATGCACAATGACGTTGAATTTTGCAGGTCGCAGTCATGTTACTCACACTTATAAATATCATTTCAAAGTTTCAAGAATTTGAAGTGATCCTAAAGATTCCCAAAACGTTATTGCAACTTTCAAAGTTACTTGAAGGTAGTTGCAATTTTTAAGTTGCATTCTAGTAGCATTGAATAGTCGCTGCTACGATTGTTGTTGCTGTCAAGTTATTGGAGCTTTAAAGTGGTACTATTGGTAGCTACGGCGTTCCCAATATCAGAGAAATCACATAGAAGTAATATAACTATGAAGTAAATATTAGTGGTAAATTTTACGTGATTGCGATTGGATTACCAAGATAATATGAAATTTTTGAAACGTGGTTTTGTGATGAATTATTACCAAATATTTCAGATGAAAGTGTGATAATTATGGATAACGCCAGATATCTTTTTAGGCAATTGATAAAAATATCAACTAAATCTAGTGGAAAAGTAAAAACACAGGAATATTATACCAACAGGATATATTTTTTGGAGAAATCTTTACTGAAAGTGAATTATTTCAAGTAACGCAAGCAGAACTTGTCAAAACAATATACATATGCGATCCTATGGCTGAAAAATTGGGGCTACCATTGTATTTCTGTGTACTCAATCCAATTGAATCAATTTGAGGAAATGGAATGAACAATATTACTGACACAAATTGGGCTAGTAGAGTCGGCATGTGATGGTATAATTATTCAGATTCTGTGGATGAATTTATTATAAATTTTAGACAGTCAAGCAAGGATTCTGATGTAAACAGTGACGATGATATTGTTGTTGATTGAATATTATCAATTTTTTGTCAATAAATGTTCACATTGTTATAAAATATTTGATTTCCTGCAATATTTCTGCTCTTCTTGTTATTATTTGTAGTACTTCAAAATGTGAAAAACTCAAGAGAAAAATATATTATCAAATACTACCCTAGTAAGTATGGTCTCATCTTCTTGTGGAGTACCTAATGAGATATCAATAACCAAATAATTTTGACCAAATTATAGCACAAGTCCCAAATCTAAACAATTGAGAATGGCCTCATGAAACAATCTTGTTCGGGAATGAATGTGCGTATTATTTCTTCAGGTACATAGAATATGCTCATAATTCCTGTTAAATTTTTTTGTTATCGTAATGGACTATTAGATTGCTTTCTATTAGGTGACATGTTTTATATAGAGCTTTATACATGAACGACGCAATCACGCAGTTATGGCGTAACTGTCGCGTACGTATTTCATAATGTTGTTATCTAGACAGTGTATACTGTATACATATTGGCTACATAGTGTAGTGACACAACTGAATCGCGCGATTCAGTCGTCCGCTTAAAGATTCCAGATTTTTTAATAAGATCTAATTTTAATATTCAATCGCATTTTATTATGATGAAATTTATAAGAAAAATAGTGATGAATGGCTCTCAAGAGAAATATAAATGACTATTCCATTCCTAGTATTTATAACAAGGTTAACAATGCTAAATCGCCATAGAAACGGTGCATATCAGTGGGTATTTGGACGTGTAGAAATACCATCGGGTATTACACTAGTAGTCAGAGTGAGTATTTTACTCAAAGATGTGAATACCTCCAATTTGTGCTTTCTTCATATATAATGGAATATTTTTGTGAATATCTTCATCAATTTTATCTTCTGATCTATCACCCAACCTTTCTGAACAAGATTCCTTATCAAGACGCAATATATTTCTCTATTATTCGTCAAATAAAATTCAAGAAAATTCAAATTTTTTAGTTTGACAGAAGTTTGTTTACTCGTCCCTATGAAAATTACGTGAGATTACAGATTACAGATTCATAGAAAACTAATTTGAAAAAATGGTTTGATTTCTGGAATAGTCCTCCATATACCATTTGTAGTTAAAGTATTATAGACTATTTTTGTGAAGCACTCATGTTTATTGTGCTTGTGAATATCACTCGTGCTGCACACTCGTGGTATCCAAACGCAAGCACAATAAACATTCGTGATAGCACCACTAAGGTACTCCGATAATACTTCAACTACTTATGGTATAATAAATGAAAATTCAATTTAATTTTGGGAGCATGGTAGCCGTGGAAATATAAATTCAACGTTTCAATTGTCTGCAATATAAGTAGCAATATGTATTTGAATTCAAATATGGAACGCATTCGTATTCAAACAGTTGTAAGCGGAGTTTTACATAATAGAGCACCAACTACTCAAACTTCCAACTGATCAAAATATTTGGATCATAGTGCAATATGAGTTTTCATACTCTCCATTTTTGAAGACAAGAATGAACTGTGACATTGAATAAATTAAAAGGATATTGAAATAAAATTGTTTTCTGAGAGAAGTTTTTGAGTCGGAGGATGCAAGAACTAAGGAATTTCGTTGCAAAGACGACAGAAGATAGGAACGCTTTGTGAAACTTAATTTCGAGCTTACAAATTGACTGGAAGTTTGAAGAATGTCCAAAGGAAGTAGAAATGTAGACTCATAAAATTTGGAAATGGAAGAGTGCATATTTCATTTTAGGGAAAGATTTGTATCACATAGAGCAGAAGATTTTCCAGGGATAAAAGATGTGTTTCAATTATGTATATTCAATAGTATACTGTGCAAAGGTAGCCTAGAAAGATACTCATTTCAAACGATGGAAAAAAGGAAAAAATATTTTCTATCTACTGCATATAAAATTGTTGGAATGACCACAATAAAAAATTCTGAATTTCCAATACTATTTTCCGTTGGAAAATTTGGTGATAATAATTTCGAGAAAAAAGATATCCCTTGCGAAAGTGATTCCTGAGTACAAACCAAATGAATTTTCAATTTTATATTGAAAACTATAGCAGTTTGAAACATTGATTTTTACTAGTTATTGACTAGATTATTTATCAGCAAGGTAATTCGAATTAGAACCTAACGAAATATACATTTTCAACGGTCACCTCCAGGCTTGGTAGTTCACACCTCAGAAGCAATGCTCAAATTGAATGTTCACGTATTTTGGCTTAATATTAACGGTGTCAGTTAAGTCTCGTGAGCTTTTTTTTGTCTTAGAAATAATAATAAACTGTGATTCATCCAAAAAAGTGTATCTCATAGCGGCAGAAATATGAAAAACTGTTCAAGAATAGCATTGGTTACGAAATTATAACACAATAGGAAAATATTTGGGATTCAATCGATTAAAAGATTTGCGAACGCGATCTTCATGACCAGTGAGTGATGTCTGTAAATATGTTGGACGAATATAGAATATCCAGAGTACTCCGGGTTCAGTAATCATTAATTATGATGTACTAAAAATTGCGAAAATATGTATTCGTGTTCTAAGAGCAAATATTTAAGATAAAATCAAATGAAACAAAAGAAAACATGAAAAAATCATTTGGAAAAAGTTAATTACGAGTCACAAATTGCAATGTTCATTAAAATCTTCACTAAACCTCTGGATGACAAACAGAATGAATATATCTCCTGGAAATTCATTATTTTGAACCTTCCTTTGTTATTCTCACTTGTTCAGTTTTCATCTCTCGTAGTTCTCTTCATCATCACCTGTCCACAGTGGAGCTCACGTCACTCTAATTCGATAACCAGTGTAAGCCAGGATATGTATGGATGTGTGTGTATTTGGTGTTGATGGAACTTCCGCATCGACGAGACTTCCGGTATTTGCGGATGTCAGGGAGTTATGGGTAGAAGCGATACTTTGAGCTACGTCACTTAGTTACAGACATTTTGGAGAGAGAAAGTAAATAAAAATAAAGGAGAATGGATGATGTGTCGATATCTGGGAATAAAGAACGAATACTCCGTGAAGAGGATGAACTGAGGTATTTGTTCTCTAGATATAAATACAAAATTTGTTGGGAGATCAGTGGAGAAGGAGGAATACAATAACTAGAATAGATACCTATTTTCTTATAAATAATTGAGCTTTTACGTTGGTAACCATTTTGTTATTACATCAAATTGACAAAAACAGATGCGATTGATATGAATAGCAGTTCAACATTAGATCAATAGCTACAAAAAGAGCTGATATGAATAATGAGACCCATGCTGGAAGATCTGAACTATGCATGAAATCATTTCGGAAGAAATGGGACAAAAAAAATTCTTAATTCTGGTATGGAGAAAGCATCGACCAAAAATTAGCAACGCTTCTGCCGTACGATTTGATTAAAACAGTATTCGTATTTATCCTGTGCCCGGGCTTATTTTGATTCACTTATCGTTGCAATTAAGATAAATTATGTTCCTCAGAAATGAGTTTTAACATGGAGGGTGAAATAATATTAACTTTTATTATAATATCGAGGAATTGTTGTTTATTACAGTATTATTTCATTGAACAAAAGTATAATTATTCAATTGATCTTGAGGATAGATTGATTTTCAGTTTTGTCGAGTAATATGTTTTACGGATAGACTTGGACGTCAGTGGATCTACAAATAAATGATTTTTTATACAAACACTATTGAAAGTACGACTTTTAATGGTTGCTTAGCGTATTGAAAATAACAATTTATGACATTGTTATCACTTTTAACACGTTACCATTAGCGACGTGTTAAAAATGATTCACTTCCAACACTTATATATAATGTTTGTTTAATCTTGATTGTTCTTTATTTTCAACATAGTTTTTTACATACAGAGTAATTCGACCATAATGTTGACGATTTCCACAACTTGGATTTCTCCTCAAAGTACGCCAAAAAAAGTCTCATAATATTTACTGGAAACATTGTTATCTTCGCACCATTTTAAAAAACGTTCGTAGGCGATCTCGTACTGTTGCCTCGACTTCGAAGGTAATAGATATTGAACAGTTCTAGTAACGTCTCCCGCAATTTCAGCTGGAATTAATTTATTTTCTTGACCATCCATTTCATTCAAAATATATGTCAAACTGTGTAAATAACAACAAAACATTGGTTGCAATCAAAGAGTGGATGGTTGCTATATAAATGACAGTTCATCTAATATGTCATAATTTGTATAAATTTTTACCAATTTCGCATTATTATTACTATCAATAGTGTTTATATGAAAAATAGTGTATGATATACGTGCTAAAAGTGATTATACTGCGCGTCGTGTCCCAAACTTCCTTTGTCACAAAATAAAATGACACTTTTAACACTTATATCATGAATAACTATAATTAACTAGTTTGATAAATTTATTTTCAACTTTTACAGGGGTCCGGTATAGGATAACAATAAGAAAATGAGAGAATAGGGTGAATGGTTCAGTTATGCGTCAAACCAAAAAGAGTAGAGCCAGATTGACCTAGAACCACAAGGAGTTGACAATTTCCTTATTTAGATCTTCATTATTATCTCCTGAAGACCTGCGAATATTGAATCATCAACCACAGGCAGAGCTATACGATTCTAGGAGTTAATATTCTAAACTAATCTAGTTACTATTTGTACTTTTATTTTTGTTGTCTTAACAATTTTGTTTATTTTTTTTTATATTTCTTTACACTTGAAAAAGGCAGCACTTTGCTGTCGTAACGTTGTGATTCAAATTAATTCACACAGAACTGATATACCCAATAAAACATATTTATCAATAAAATGAGTTCTGAAAAGTTTTTTCCTTCATTAAGCAAATCTGTTTGCTATCGAAACGTTGTGTTTCTGATCATTTTTATATACAGAACTTTTCCAAATAAAACATATTTATTAAGGAAAATAAAGATCATAGGTTTCGCTTGGTTTTGGATGCTGGGAGTAATTTAAACGGACTATGGAGCGCGGAAAAGGTTCTAGGGGTTCATCCGTTGAGTACACTCGAACCTCCCTGAGTGGATACTGAGCTATCCACTGCTCATCCTTTTAAATTAAAAAATGTGCATCCAGCTATCTGGTTTTGTCTTCAAAAGGTAGTCAGGTAAGTGATGCACGAGGCGGCGTTTTATCAAAGATAGCACGCGTCAAGTAAACAGCCAAAGCTCTAAAAGTTGATTTAATTTAGGGAGCCTTCCACTGAATACTCAAGCTCACCTTGGATCAAAGCTCAGAAGACATTCGAAAGTGTAGGGTGCACTTTTTTTCGATAAACTCCTAGAGATTAATCTGTTTGTCGTTTCAAGGACGATATCAAGATCAGTACCTCAAAATTTTTGTGAGAATCATTTTGGGTCTCTTTTCAGCAAGAGACAACCTAGCTTTGCCGTTAGCTTAGACCGTATAGAGTAACAAAACCTGGAGTGACAACAGACAAGTGGAGATGTGGCAGTTTAGGTGTTCTTTGTGTTGATTGATTGGTTGACCTTACTTGTAATTAAGTTAAGTGAGCTCTAAGACTTTTGTTATATCAATCTGTAATTTTCTAATTCCAGATTTTCCCCTTCATCACTTCATTTATTGAACAAATTTTTATATTCACTCAGATTGCTCTCAGTGCCATTTAACTGAAAATGTTGAATACTTGAATTATTAAATTAAGTGTTATTGGATCGTTTCCTGATCTTTATGATAATATTTTATGATCGAGTTATTTAATATGGATTTAATTAAATTGAGATGATGTTATTCCAATTCATTCCGGCTGTTGATCAGAGTGTGAGTGAAGCTATTTAGTGAACGAAGGGAAGGGCCTGTGATGTAATGTCACGTGATAACTGAATTTCAATGGAAATGGTTGTCATATTCGTAGACGTTTTTAATCCGCCACAATGTTTTGAAAGCTTTGCGGACAAGAAAATAATTGAATTCAATTTTTGGTAGGGAAATAAAGTGATTTGTATGAATTACTTACTTCAGAACAGAACAGTGATCAGAAATCTTTTTCATCATTATCGAAAGATCGAAAAATTATTTCGTCAGGGCACCGAGAGAGTTTATCTGAAGGGAAGTTGTTTTTGCTGGACAATGCACTCGTTCAAAGCTGTTGTTTCATTTCATTATTCATCCCTAATATTTCCTCGATTCAACAACTATTAGATCATTATCAATTTTCAAGGCTTGAAGAACACTTGAAGAATAAGAAAATTTGGTGTGGCCGCGACCATAGATTTCAAGGCTGATTTTTTCGCTGCTTAAGAAATTTAGAGTGTCGTATCAATTAATTGCATATTTCAGAGTAATAGCTGTCATTGTGAAAGTGACAGCTGTCATTAATAAAGTGGCAGATGGCGGTTATATTCTAGTCCTTATATAAAATAAGTATTTTTGAAAATGAACAGACCTTGTTTAGATTTTCGGAATCCTCAATTTATTGGTACAGTTTTGACATTTGATTGCCGGAAGTGTAATTCAAAGACAGTTATATTTCGCTAATTATTTATTCTTGATGTCTTATTTCCCCGAGAGCTTTAAATTTATATCAAACTAGACATCATTTGAATGAATTGTGAAAGAAAAAATTGACAATATCTTCTTTGACACTTCTTCTAAAAATTTCTTCACAAGAGCTTTGATTTGATATCAAACACTAGAGTCGAATTACTTATGTATTTTAAAGTGACAATTACATATTATGTTCAAATATAAGCGATAATCCTTCTAATTTCACATCAAGATTCCCATTATGTCTTTGCTTCAGCAAAATATAGCGAATTTTATAATAATTCAAATTGTAATAATAACAAATATGCCAAATTATCTGAGTTATATCATATTTTATAATTAATACTACCGTTCATAAAATAAACGCAAAAGATTTGAAAGTTGCATCAATAATCATGATATATTGTGAATGGTCAGTGTTTTGACCTGTGTTTTGATCTTCTAGAATAAATCATGTTTTACAGTGGTAAATAAGTTTTCGAATTATTTTTCACTTGTGGTGAAAGATTTATAGCTGTCATCAGCTTCTGAGTGATTATAAATTAAAGTGTATTGTGATTTAACTATAATACAATTCCAAGAGTAAACTATTGCTTTCAAGTCAAATTGTATTTTTTTCTCTATTTCTTAATTAGTCAAGCTTAAACAACAGTGCTCAGTGAATTGCTGAGCGCACGATGCGCGCGATATTCCAATATCTGCATATAACACAAGTGTAGTACGCAAGCGGGAATATCAGCGGCTCTAAAAAGTTATACTATGACTGACAAAAATTCAGATGATGAAGCTAGGACATGTTTCAAATGTAGATTAGATTTCGACAATGATAAAATAATTGGATGCGAAGGACAATGTATGCACTGGTTTCATTTGAAATGTGCTTGGATTAAGGAAAAAGATTTTACAATAATAAGTTCATATCAGGGATTTAAATGGTTCTGTGAAATATGTCAATCCAAAGGAAACTTTTCTTCAATCAAAGAAACAATTAATGATGTTGTTGAACAGTCATTGAATGAATACCTTAGCGAATTGAATTCCCTTAAAGAGATGGTAAAGAAAATGATGGAAGTTAATTTAAATGCTGGTAATAATAGTCAGAAAAAAATGTACTCTGAAATACTGCAAGAGAATAATCCTGTAGCTGTCATTAGACCTAGAGAGGAACAAAAGTGTATTCAAACCAGGAAGGATATGCGAGAGAATATTAATCCATCGGATATATCAGTGGGACTAACATCAGTCAGGAATGCAAAAAATGGTGGCATAGTAGTTAAATGCCAAAAAGAAAAAGACAGTAAAAAACTAGAAACTGAACTACATAAAAAATTGGGTCAAAAATATGAAGTTGAAATCAGTACTTTGAAAAATCCTCTGATAAAAATTATTGGTTTAACTGAAAATTTACCAGAAAATCAAATAGTCACAAATTTGAAACAACAAAATTCAACTGTAACTACCAATTCAAGTATTGAAATCAAATATAAATGGGAACGGAATAAGAAATATAATGTAATAGCTGAAGTTGATGTAGATACATTTAGAAAAATAATGAGTGAGGGAAAAGTGAACATCGGTTGGGATAGGTGTAGTATTTTTGAAGAGTTGAATATTATCAGGTGCTACAAATGTAACGGATATGTTCATAAGGCTAAAGAATGTAGAAATAAAGTAACATGTAGTAATTGTGGCGAGAATCATAGACATACGGAATGCGAATCAACAACGATGAGTTGTACTAATTGTATCAGGACTAACACAAATTTGAAATTAAATTTGAAGACTGACCACAATGCCTTGGATCGAAATTGTGAAGTATTTTTGAAAACTGTTGAAAGACAAAAACATAAAATAAAATATGCATAGCAATTAATGAGTACTGACGACTTGTCCGCCATTATTTGCTTGAATGCACAAAGTTATCTAGCAAATAAAGACGAATTAGAATTTTTGGTTAGAAAAGAAATTCCAATTATTGCTTGTTTCACTGAATCAAGAATAACGACAGATGTAGAAGATATGGAATTGCAAGTGGAGAACTACAATTTAGTGAGATGTGATTCATCTTCAAGACATACTGAAGATCTGTTAATATTAATTAGATCAGACTTGAGCTTCAAAATTCTCGATAATATACAGGAACAAAATTGCTGGTGGTTATCCTCCATATCATTTTCATTTAACAGTGTGCGTTTCCGTCTTCTAACAGCGTATCGATCACCCAGTAGCAGTTCAGCATCGTTTGTCTCTTTTTTGGAGAACTGGTTTGACATAAATGAGACAGTAAGTGAAACAATACTAATTGTTGGTGATTTTAATATTGATTAGTTGAACAGTGATAATTTTTATCGTAATAAGATCAAAAATATGCTTGAAATTCAGGGATACAAACAATTGATTGATAAACCTACACGTATTACCGATACATCAAAAACTTTAATAGACTATGTGATTTCAAATGATTTTAGCTTGAATTGGAGATACTCCGAAAATCGGTAATCATCAATGCCTAACAATCACACTATCCTCACCTTTAGATTTTAATAATAATGCATGCGCAATCTCTAGTATTAAAAATACAAATAGACAACTATTAGAAGATGGTCTTCTCAATTGTGATTGGAAATACAATATAGCAGATGTTCATATTTATTTTGAAAATATGTTCATAAATATTGAAGATAATATCCAAAAGGCTTCAACAACCAAATTAGTTGAAACTTCAAAAAAAAAAACAATAAGGTTTGGATCAATGCAGAGATAAGGCATGCAATATTAGATAGAGACTTGGCTTATAAGAAATTTAGATTTACAAATAATTCACATGATTGGAAGCAGTACAAACTGAAAAGAAATAATGTTACTACTGTCATACAAAAACAAAAAGAAATGTTTTACAATAATAACATAGACAAATGTAGAAATAATTCCCAGTTAATGTGGAAAACTTTGAAAAACTTCACTTCCTGTTGTAATAGAGAAAATATCAATCAAATAGTTTTTAATGATATCCATTATGATGATATTGTGAATAAGTTCAATGAATTTCTCATAGATAGTATCAAAGAAATTGGAAATTCAATCCCATCTAATATTTATGAGGTAATGAATACGGTAAATAAAAATGAGAATACTACTTTTTGTAAATTTTCCAAAATTAATATCATCGAGCTAAGAAATATAATTTTTTCACAGCAGAATAAAACTAGTGTTGATGAAATAAGTATGAAAGTTTTGAAAGATTATTTTCATTTACTGGGTTACCCCTTTTTAGAGTTTATAAATGCTTCGTTACAACAAGGTATTGCGCCGAGTAAATTGAAAAATTCTGTCATAATTCCTGTACCTAAATTTAAAAAAGCCACGGACGTGCAAGACTTTCGACCTGTAAACATGCTACCAGCATGTGAAAAAATATTAGAAATTGTAGTATACAAACCAATAATTAATTTTGTCCACGACTACCTTATACTATATACTTTATAAATGAGTTTTCTGATGCAAAACGATAGTCATTTTTCACAGAGTGAATAATAGCAGTGAATAATCATTATTCACTGATGTAGATTTCCTAGAGCAGGCGGTATATATTATGAATTCATCAGTATGTCTAAGCAATAACCAGGCACTTTGAGTAGCTAACTCTATACAAATCACAAAAATCTTGTTAAAATATTACTTTAATCTATTTTTTAATGCACTTGAAGAAAAAAGTTGACATTAAATAAACTGTGTCAAGTAAGCCATTGATATGACATGACAAGCAAAGCATAAATTGTTGTCAATTTAAAAACGTCATAATTTCGATCCAGAATACGTAAAAAATTTAAATTGATAGGGAGAAAGAGATATTGTGTACTTGTACTCCACCGAAGATAACGGAAGCTGCAAAAGTCACCTCTCCGAATTTGTTGCCTGAGAAATCCCGAAATCTTCACATTCTTCTGTATAACACCTTTATGGACTGAAGGGCGACCAAGAAAATTCATTCATTCTCAGGGTCAGTTTTACTGGTATATTTACGGAATTAGTTGCAAAATATAAATCATCCACATTATGGACACATTGCTCTATGCATAGGAGTACGCTTAATATAAATCGAGGAATCGATATAGAAGACTATGCAAAATTGCGGCCACTTTTAAAACGGAGATCTAAGGGCTTTCATCCGAAAAAAGCCAATACATTCCCTTCCGAAAAATTTTACAAATTTCTTATTCAAGCATGTGAAGTAAAATATCTTGCAATGAAGGTAAGAAATTAGAAACATTTAAGAACTTGTTTGAAAGAAAAAATTATGAAATTAAAGTCAATAGTAGTCGTGGACAAAGTATAGTATTCTACTCACATATAATAAGCTATGATTCATAGCCTTCATTATATGCTCGTATAATAATATACTATTGTCAACGAGAATAACATACTTGTTTCCGATTGCACTGAATTTTATACTGAATGATTGGAAATTATCACTAGATAAGGATAATACTATTTGTGCTGTATTTCTGAACTTGAAACGTGCGTTTGAAATGCTCGACAGGAGTATTTTGATAACTAAACTAGAAGCATATGGTATAAAGGATAAAGCATTGGATTGGTTTAAAAACTATTTGACGGACAGAACACAATGTGTAAAAGTGAATGATGTTTATTCAAGTAAGCAGAAGATAGATATGGGCGTGCCACAGGGGAGTGTATTGGGACCATTACTTTTTATATTATATATGAATGATATCCCAAATATCTTGAAACACTGTAAAATACATCTCTTCGCTGATGACACGCTTCTTTATGTAGAAGGTACAGATAGAAACACTATTACAGAATTAATTAACGAAGACCTCAATGATGTTAAGAACTGGATGAATATAAATATACTTAAGGTTAATGAAAGTAAAACAAAGGTAATGTTTCTATCTCGGCCCAAGAAATATACAGTTAACAATGCGCTATCAATTGATGGTTCAAATAAATGATACTGTGTTAGACACAGTGGAAGAAATAAAATATCTAGGAGTCATTATTGACAATAAGTTGAAATTTGATAAGCACATTCAATATCTATGTAAGAAGATTTCCAAAAAAATCAATTATTTGTCTAGAATAGCTAAACATCTATCATGCTGGGCTAAGAAGATGATATATAATTATAGTGTTGCCACTTTTCACATATTGTTCATCAATCTTGTACATGTGTACCAATTCAAAGATTGAAAAGCTACAAAAATTACAAAATCGTGGAATGAGAATTATATTAAGATGTAATCGATTTACTAGTATATAAACTATGTTGGATACCTTAAATTGGTATAATGTAAAAAAAATTGTTGATTCTAATATACTTATCTTTGTATTCAAAATGTTAAAAGAAAATTTATCTATGTACTTGACGAATAACATATCATACGTCCACAATATACACAGCTATAATACTTATAATACTTGTCAAAGATTAGTATGGAATCATTATTTCATTAAATTAGGCAATCTGAAGATACCTTAAAGACCGTGTATTCAGCAATTGCACAGTGTCAGAAGAGCAATAAGATCGACTTCCCATTTTTATTGAGTTTTTAAGTCAGTTATAAGTAACCGACACCGAAGTTTTCACTACACGGCTATTGTGTATTTCATATATTCGAAGAAAGTGTTGTATGTACAGTAGTGAAAAATTGAAATTTCGAGGTACCACATCACATCACATCATCCATCAATATTGTAAAATATATTTCAAAGAGCTGAGAAAATTATTATTTAAAATATGATATTTACAGCTGAAAATTCAATATATGTCATCCATCACACTATAAACTCATATAATTATGATTAAATGACAGCAATAGAATGAATATTCAATGATGGTCTATTTACTATAGAATTTGATTATTGATTCCATGATAAATCAGTATTAGAAGGTGAGCTATCAACAAGTAGAGAAATGCAGAGTAATTTCCGGTCCTTAATCTTTCATAAAAGCGAAATGCAACACAAAATCTCAAAAACTGCATAGCCGATTAGGCCGAAATCTGACAGATAGATAGTATATTGGAATTAGACGTAAGTTGAGAAGGAATTTTGTAATATGGTCGAATTAAGGGGGGTTTATATGAAATGTGGAAAGAATAAATATCAGAATATAATTTGTTGACAGGGTTGAATTGAGATGGTACAGAGAGAAATAATTTTCACTCTGTGAGCTCTGTTTGGATGTCAGGGGGTCACAAACTTGAATTATAATTATTTTCTTCTTGAGTTCGATGTTTTCCATATCGATGTACAAATACTACGACATGATTTCTACAACAGGGATGGATTAAAGTTGTCAACGGAATATTAAAAACTACGAATTACACTGAAATTTCGCTGGTAAGTAGTTTGTAGGGAACAAAGGTCATTTGATCAAGGAATTTGCAACAAGACCGAATTAAGGGCGTGAAAAAGTGATTGCAAGTTCATGAAAGTTTGATATTCAGGTGGACAACGGGAGAAAGTACATTAATATTATCTTTTTAACAGGGATGGATTAAGGTAATCCAAAAAGGAATGAAATTATCTGGTGAATTATTTTTGTTTTTGATGTCAGGTACTTGAATTATGATAATTTTCTTCGAAAGTCAGATGCTTTCAATATCAATGTCACAGTCATACAATAATATGATTCTTCTAACAGAGATTGATTGAGATTGCCAACAATATATTGAAAAATACGAATGTATGTGAGTAGTATATGGGAAGTAAAGGTTAGTTGAGAAACAATTTTACAACAGAGACGAATCAAGCAGCCCAAACACGATTTTAAGTTCATTAGAAAATTTTTGCTGTTAGAGTCACGACATTTAGTATTTGATATACAACAATGTTGATGCCGTAGGCTTTAAGAAAAATTAAAACGCAGTATCTGTCTGTGATCTAGCAATAAATACTTCTTCTCAATCTCAAATAAATGCTTTCAAGATTCCAAAATTAAATCACACATTTTTTGAATCTTTGTCTATGTGTCTGTCAATTTGTTTGTCCAGCTTGATTATCGTAGCGCTATATAGATTGAGTTGAAACATCCTATAGTTGTTGTAGACGCTTGCGGATGAATTTCTGATGTAGTAATATCAATGTACAGTAAGTGGCGTACGAGTCGTAATTGTTCGGTCGCGCATCGTTTATCCGATTGGGTATAAAGTTTGTACAGATAATGCTGGCACTTACGTCAAGATTTTTTGGGTAGTATTATTATCAATGTACAATAGGTGACGCGTGAGTCGTATTGAATAGCTTTGTTCGTAGAACCATCAAATTATAATTCGTACTGCAGTGTAATGTCCAATCTCATATCTTAAAATTAAGTTGAAACTTCCCACAGTTGCTGTTGGCACTTGCGGAAAGATCTCTAGCATAAATCCATCAACATATTATAAGTGATGCACGAGTCTTATTTGTACGTTCGCGTATTATCCTTCCGATTGAGTTAAGCTTTGGTAGAGAAGAAATTCAAGATATTCAAAGCCAATTTTTCATCGGATATTAGCAGCAGTCAATCATTGTCTATATTGATTTCAAGAAGTACATCTGTATGCGGATGAAACCGCGGGTAACAGCTAGTTATATAAAAGCATGAGGTAGAAATCAGGCGCTCTTAACAAAAACAGAAGGATTTCATGTAAGTTGTATAAGACCAATTTCGAAGCTTGTCTAATCTATATTTGTTGGACATCTTGACGATTATAATACTGAACTACTTTCAGAGATGCTCAAAAGTGAAAATTCAATAATATTTAATACATCAGATACATATTCTAGAAGATTATCTCCTTTGATTCTTGATATATCTTTACAAGTGATTGTATCCAATTCATCTCCGCATTCCTTTTCGTGTTGCTCCACAAGAATCCGACAAAAGTATGTTTATAAGCCTTAACTTTGATGATAATAAGCCTAAAAACAATATATATTTATTGATGATTCATTTTTATTGCGTTGACCGACAATATAACGGGAAGAAGTGACGTTTGACATGAATAACGTGACACCTAACAGATGTCCAGAGCTACGCAATAGACATATAGTCTTGATACATTTCGAAAGATTACTTGGTAATAACTCAATTTACTGATATATTACCTGAAGTATATCTTACAGAAATCTGTAAGATGTTTTATCGAAATGAGCATCATGGATTAACTTCTTTATTATTGAGGAGATAGAAAAAGTTTATTTAGTATTGTTACAATTGCTTAAACTACTATCGGTATTATGGTGAATAAACTCTGATCAACAAAACAATAAATAAAGTAGTACTGAACAACAGGATCAAACCGATGGTATAATATCTTTTTCCTTCTTTAAGCGTATTAAATTCAAGTTACTAACAACAAGTTACCTGTGATATTTTATTCAGGTCTGTGAAAGAATCAGTATAGATACAAATACATAATAGTAATAAATTACTCACTAGAACTCTGTGTTGGTTACTTCAGATTCCTTCTCATACATGTGAATGTTATTACAAGTATATCTCCAACTCTTTAACCCTTCTTCTAAAGCTCATTTTACTGCAAACAAAGTACAAACAACACAGTTTCATATCATCTCAACTGTTCCTACTTTCAAAGCTTGTCTCGTGACTATATCTCGGCTAATTAGTACAGTAATTAGCAAGGATGAGCATTTATGCGATTTTAAGCGCTTTTCAAGTGTCCTGCGTCTAGTAACAGCTCCCCTTCACCAACCAAAGGCGAAGAAGGGGTAATTACAATCCCTGTATAAAATTGCAACACTGCAGTTGAGATAATGTAATTCTAGATGCTGTTAGGAGTTTTTAGTTTATAGTGTGGTAGCACTGAGATTTGTACTTAATTATAAAGTTAATAGGGAAGAAGATGGTTGCATTATACAGGATACAGGACAGTACCACTGTTTTTTGTGCTTAAATAATTTTCGTTCTGGTATTAAATTACGGGAATGGAGCATCTAATTGAGTTATGTAGAAAGCTGGATGCATATTATGAGTTAACTCCGCGATAAATTCATAGGTTTTGAGCATAAAGAAATTAAATAATGAAACTTGTTCAATTTTTTTTTAAATTGCTTCTTGCATTATATGTTCAAGCTATCAATTATCTGCATTTACACTCATAGTTAGTGGCAGAGATTTTCATATGATTTTATTGTGTGAATGAAGTTGAAAAGTGCGCCAAGACGTCATAATGAAATGCTGAGAAACTATTTCTGTCCTTATGGCGTTGCTGAGTTTTTAATTGGGTCAATTGAAAGTGCAATAGCGAAGACTGCTCTTTTATAATTTTATTATCATCCATTTATTCCAAACGTTATTTGTTATTACGACATTGATTTAAAAGTAGCCGATTGAAATCCATTTGTCTGCATCATGGATTCCATATAGCATATGCCTTGTACTTGACCGTCACTTCTTTCTAAATATAACATATCAAATTCCTTTCTCAATCTTTGCTCCACAAATAGGTTCAAAAAAGTTCATAATAAAAAATACTTGGAAAACTTCTGCAAACTCAAGAAAAATGGAACACAATTTCACTCCCAAAATTTCCATTCAAGTATATATTTGTTACTAAACAAACCAATACACTCTCTCAACTTCTTTTCCTCTTCGAATCAAATCTCAACAAAATTTATTTCCCATTACAAGTCTCGAATTTTCGTGTGTAAAAGTTTTGGTTTCGTAGAACTTGTGTAATATTTTCCGGGTGTTCGGAGTGACTTTTCCTCGGATATCATCATTAACGGAGTCACAAAGTGATCTCCGGCTCATCGTGCGTGTCTCTGAACTTACGTCACGTGGAAGAAGCAGTCCTGAACAAGGACGTGATTCCTCTTCGACGAGCGAATTACAAACTGATTGTCAGGAAGCGTTATTTTCAACGCCAAATGAGCACGGAGTGAGGTGTTTTTTTTTTTGTGAACACGACAAAAATGATTTGTTCGTTTTTCACTATACCATGTGAAGCATTTCCTTCCCTTAGAAAAAAAGGTCATGTCATTAAAGTTCGTAATTTTGATTGAAAAGAGAAGTTATCCTCATATCTTCTGGAGAGTAAGAAAAAGTGGTGTTGAAATGAGTTGAAAATAATCGTAGATTTAAAATATCGGCACTTCAGGACACTAGGGAATTGTTGCAAGCCTCCGCTATTGATACGATAACGCTAACGTAGAAAATATTTTTTTTGGGAAATGCTCGCTTAATAGTGCTATCTTGAATCACAGTGTACTCACAAGAAACTTCAAGGGTCAGCAAACATCAATAACATTACAATGAATTTATACGTCAATTTCAGTAACGGTGCCCGAAGAAAATCGTTTTGGACGTTAGCGTTGACGTTTTATTAGCGGTGGCTTGCAAAAACTCCCTACTATCTATGCTGGATACCTTATGGGCAATATTGAATATATTTAATATGAAGATACATTAATCACCATTTTGAACTTTTTTTCCTGACTACTTAGATACTTTTATTCTTTTTCCACAGACTCAGCAAGATTTTGAATAATAGACGGAGAAAAAATTCAAGCATATCCTAAAATTGTCAAAATACAGAAAACTGCTCAAAATTAAATAGGAAACTACCTTTGCGTTACAACGACTTTAATCAACTAACCACCACTTTGATACGTTCAACATAGTGTCAACTTATGTTTAGTGATCAACTAAAGTGAAATAGGCAAGTGGCATCACCTTTCCCAAAGATGATATATTTGATATTTATCGGGCGCATCTACTCAATTTGTGGCTTAAAATCCTTTCGAGACGTTAAAGTATCCATCGACACGTTCATGATGTTCACAAAGTGTAATTGTCACTCTTCTAGTTGAAAAAAATCCTCAAATATTCATGGAGGCTAAAAAAAATAACGTTTGTCTGAAGATATTTATGTGATGGAAATTTTCTCGATTCTTTGTAACAATTAAAACAGGGTTACGGAACTTAATAAACTAATTTCAAATTTTCCGCAACAGACAATAAACGGCCTAGCTCAGTACAAACGGAAGTAATCAAAATAATTACAGGGCCCGAATTGGTAGTTGTGAGGTTAACTTAAAAAAAAAATACAAACTTCACCAAAATAAATATACCGGACGTTACGTAACGAATTCAGATTACACAAAAAACTAGGGTGCCACGCAATTGTTAATTTTTTCGTCCTCAGGCACACAACTACGAAAATACCTGTAAAAAAATATGGTAGGATGGACGGATAGAATATTGGAGTTCAGGACAATTAGATCTGTCGGCGTTGATCAAGATGCCGCAGAACATAAAATAAAACAATATCTCAAACAGCGATACTTACTCTGTTAAAAAAAAAAACTAATTAAGACCACTCTCTGGAAATTAAAGTGGTGGGTACTTTTCACAAAATAAATGATGATCAAAACTACCCCAAAGAAGTGAATATTCATATATAATACCACAAGAGCTTCAAAGTTATCGGATATTTCTCGATAGGTTCGTTGCAAACAAATGAACGTGTCAAGTTTTCCAGGTTAAAAATTTTTCTGGAAAACTTGACAAGTTGATTTGTTTGCAGGGAACCTTGAGAGAAATATCAGATTAATTTGGGAGTTCGGGTGGTATTCGGAAGATTATTTTTTCCATCCAAATTCATCAATAGATTCCAGAGACTCGACTCCGAATCTGCTGATTTTTACATTCAATCTGTCTGTCAGTTTGACAGATGCTGAATCAACGCGGCTGAATATTCTCTGTTTTGTATATATAACCAACAGACAAAATTTCCAAAAAATTTCCACTTGGAAACCGTGTAAGTTGTACCACGTGACGTCGAATGATGCAATTCTATTGGTCAAAGTTTGGATGGTAAAAATAATCAATTAATATTAAAGGAAATATACTTATATCAAAATGACTGCAAAGTGAATATGTAATTAATCTTGAAAACAAAAAAATATATCAAAGTAACAAAAGTAAGGTATCAAAAAAAGTAGAACAAAATGGCGGCGATTTGCGTCCCTGACGAAGACTTCAACAAGTCCAAACAAAATAATGTGAACAAATATGCTAATAAGCCTACTTCACGAAAAAAGGTACAAAATAATGAAAACCAGGCCCGAGATCGATCGATCTGGTTTACAGCAGGACGTAGCGTTCATAACGTAGTAAGTAGCTTCAAAAAGTAGAGGCAACAACAAATGCTCTCCGCAAAATCACACAATAAAAAAACTGAATACGTGGTGAAGCCACGGGGTGCCTAATTACATGAATTAGCGCAAACATACAAAAGTTCAAGTAGCAAATAAATAAATAAAGCTGAACCATTCAGTTGGTGATGTCGCTAGAGACTTTATTTGATCCGTTTGCCTGGCATCTGGATATTGGCCTTCAGGTCTAATTGGACCTAATTCCAGGTATTCCGGAAATCCGGGGTGGAAGTTAGGTACTTTCACAGCATTGTGCCTCGGTTCGGACGACGTTGACAATTTTTTTCTGATCTCCAAATAACGCAGATGGCCTAACTGCCTCAAAATATTCGGCCGGGGCACAGATTTTTCCCAGAAGAATCCCCAAACTTGGGATTGCACACGCAATAAAACTTTAGAGAACTCCACAAAATTGTTGTGATAAAAAAAAGAAAAAGCAATAAATGTAACGTCTGCCCTATATCAGGACTTAAGACTGACTACTTAAATTAGGTCAAATCCGGTCGGTTTGACTTAATTGAAGATAAATCGTTTCTCATTAAATGAAAAAAAACCTAGCGGATGCCCAAGTAATGAAATTGAAAAAAAACTATAACTACACTGACTGCAGCGCGTGCATTGCAACAGCGACCATTTGAAACTAAAATCTCGAACTAAGAATCAATTGATGAAAATAAACAATAAACACGCTGTTATTATAATAAAAAAAAAAACTAAGTTTAAAAAACGAGATAAAGAGCTCGGAATATAAATTGAAACTATGGAATTGAGAACTAGAAATATCTTCAAACAAAAGTAAGTGAATAAAATAAATGAAATTAAGCCCAAATTTACCCAAACTATATTTTAGAATTTAACCTAACATAAGAAGAACCAAAAGCCAAATTGACACGTAACATCTTCATGACATATTCTTATCTCGTATGAAAATTTTTGAGGAGACAATCTTTTCACGATTGAATCGTGGAAAAGTGAATTTATTCTACATGACAATATAGTACTACAGGGACGACGAAATGCAAGGAATCAAGACAAGTAAAAGTTGAAAGTTATCGAACAATGATAAGGTATTTTTTGTAGCCTCAGTTATAATAATGATTGGTATATTCTTCCAATAGGACGTTTCTTCGCCACTCTTCTATTGAAACTATTGATACCTTCTTACAAAATTGTCCGTTTTTGGCGAGTGATAGAAAGTTTCGGCTTCCGCTAAACCTTCGACCGAAGCCAAATGTGTGGCCGAAGTGGTTATTCTGGCCGAATATGGCCGAAGCCAAATGTTTGGTAGGACACTAGTTTTTGTTAGCTGTGCCAATTCAACTGAGGTGGAGCTCGTATATGACAATATTAGTCTGGGCTCCAAATAATGATTATTTGACTGTAGCTTTACTGTACTGACGAGTTCTATCAAAAACAAAACACATGTCTATAGTTGTTTCCTGGTCTACGATAAGATGATGGCTTCAAGAACCAATTCTCAGATTTAGATTTTTAGGATACACGATGTCTCGATTATGATTTTTTAATGTCCACATTTAATTCCCCAGTTTCAACGTCGGTCTTTTTATCTGGATTGGTTAAAACAGAATAAGAGTTATCATGGATGATCACTACTTGATGAATTTATTCATCATGCTTTGATCAATAAATTAATTCTGAAAAATCATTGATCAAATCTATTTCTAGCTCTAAAAGAATGCAATATTATCATCCTGTGAGCAGATATATTTATCAAGACTTGTAAAAATCAACATCAAGCTTATGACAAATACCAATATAAACAGAGAAATCTTCAGTTCAGTTCTTGGATTTTTAATGTAAATATTGGGATAAGATGTGAATATAGAATTTAAAACTTCCAGTAGATGAATCTACAAGGAGCAGATAATAAATGTAAATACTGAATCGTTATTCTATCTATACTATCATATAGTAAATCTTACATTGAGATTTAACAAATCACGAGTTGATTTCTATATCTTAAAGGCTTTCTGCCACAGGATGCTTCAATTTTAATTTTAACTATGGTACACAAATATCAATGATAAAAATAAAGATAATGAAAGAGTATAATTTTTATGATGAAGTCGTAGAGCTTCGAGTGTAGCGTCCGAATGTCTGAATAATATTGGGCATGTCAAGTATGAGAACAATTTACTGCGTTTACAACTTCAGTACGAAGTTGTAATCAAAGTAGGTGCCAGAAATAAAGAATGTGAATTCTGGTAAATTGAAGGTAAATGACTGCGACGACTTCTTGTTGCCATCAATTATTTGAATTTCAATCCTGGATTACACAATTTGCAGGATATTAAAATTGTCAAATAATGATCATGGTAGCACACTGAAATCACAAAGTGGCTTGTTATGGTACTCAGGCTTAAGTGCACGAATGTTTGTTACTTGAAAAATTTATAGAAAATTGAAATATCAAATCGTATTTGTAACTTGTTGGAATGAACGGCGAGATTGCACAGTGATAGAGTGCTAGCCTCTGGACGCAGAGGTTATGAGTTTAAATCTCAGTTAAATTATGAAATTTCTCACGACTTCTTTGGATTAGTAATCACTCTCGTCACCTTTCCAAGTTGGGAATCAGATTAACCTGGCCCCAATGAAGCTATCAGTGAAGTGAAAAATAGCTGTGTGTGTGGAAAGTCGATCTAGGGACATAACCCACAGGTTCAAATCTCGAAATCCATCAAAAAAATAAAAAGAAACATGATGGAATGATCACGACTCGACAAGCGGTGTTCCAACACATTGTTAAGAATTATTCCGTATGCCTTTTAGTATCATACAATCATTATTTCCGAGGAATGAGAAGCTACTAGTTTGCTTTCTATGGTTTCGTTTTAGATATTAATTTCTGACTGTGTGTTCGACGTTCAAAAATTTTGAATGTTTCTACTGAATTCTTGGTGGAGAAAGTTTAGTCTACTTTTATACAACATGTTTGGAATGATGTACTATACATTCGCGAATCGTAGTCTTTGCCTTCGGCTCGTTTGAAATAAGGACCATTTCAATAGTTGTTATAGGATATACTATGATCCAACATTTATTGATATTGCACACCACGCGTGCTGCATTTATTACACTGAAGAGTTTACTGTCGTGAAATTCATTTACTGATATTTTCCAGATCATTTTAAATAATTTTACGGAAACGGAATAGAGTCAGACAATTCTTTAATATAAGAGCCATTCATCGTCTTTACTTAATTCGCACAGTTGGACCTCCCAAATTTCAATATTCATAATTATATTCGATATGATATCATGATATCATTTGATCAATGAAGCTGAACGACCAACATATGATACAACTTTCTGATGGTGCATTTGATGTTAAGTACAAAGCAGTCTAGAATGGTGTCATATTAGCTCGTTAAATTTTTGGTCATGGAAGTTTATAGCTAGAGGAATTCCTTAGAGCAAAGCAGAAAAAGTCATACATATATACATACATATATAGTATATACATAAATTCATAGCCCAGGGCTTGGTAATTCTAACAAAATACAGATAAATGTGCACCGAAAGCTTTTTTCTGATGTTAAATGAAACGCAAATTCATCATTTGCTGTTCAATTTTTTGTCAAGTATATTTCGTGTATTTTCAATCAGATAGTTATTGTCATGATGACACCCTGATTTAATTTTGCATTGAAATGATTCTTTTGCTTCTTACATTATTAGAGTTCTCAATTCAAAACATGAGGATTTATTCAATTCTTGACTGCCAGGCCCAAATTATTTAATCTAGAAAGTTCCTTCCAAGTCCTATGAGGTTTATGACAGTAATTTCAGATTATCTGTATGAATCTCACTCCCATCGTATTTTCTGCACAATTTACATTTCATTTCGCGCTTTGAATTCACACAATCTTGCATCTCACATTGTTACTTCTGTTCAAGTTTAGGTTCTGTATAAATACTTCAGAATGTACGTGTCTGAAGCAACAGTATTTAGTTAATATTCAATACTACACTGTACTGAAGTGAACAAGGAACCAACGTTCTATATTCGTATTCGTACTTTCAACTACTTAGGAACATTCGCGACAAGCGAACTGAAATCTTATTATATCAAATTGAACTAATATATCTACGCTTGTTCTTCGAGTGTATAGTGCTCAGTAATTCATTAGGTCTCCAATAGATCACATTTATTTTTGAAAGTTAGATTCTAGCTGCAATTCCAATAAGTTGATTCATTAGTGTATTAATTCTATTTTAATTTAATAAGTGCTATTCAAATTCTCTCCAATGGATTTTATATTGATATTGATATGAGAAACATATTGATACAATTATTGCTTTGTTACTAATTTAAAAAGTTAAAAATTCTTCAGATCAGGGAATCAGGCATCTGCGGTCGTATGTGTCAAATTAACCAATCAATTTAGGCTTCAAGAGTCTGTTTAGTTATTCTCTTCTATGTGCCCATATTTCAAATGTACCGTCGACGTATTTCAGCCGTAGCTCGAGTCTTAGTGGATCTGATTCGATTCTATGAAATCTTATTTAGTCGGTTATCACGTTGATATTGTCATATTGAACAATGTGGCCTTGATATTTGTTCAGTCACTTATTTATTTAATAGTACATAATTTGAATAGGGTGAAACGAAATTATTTTTGTCAAATAATATTTTCATATTCTGAAGTTCGTAACTTGAGATTATGATTCAAGTGTTTAGTTACTATGGCTATTCGGCAGTCTTCTTCACTTTGACAGTACGCTTTTAAGCGTTCTGAGCTATCAACGGGCTTCTGAAAATAGCCTATACATTACTGTTGATTTATTCAAGATTCAAGTCTCATTTATACCGTCATGAGAACGCGCTGCTAGATATCTGATTAGCATACTCTTTTCTTGTATTTAACGAGCTGAAAATTCCGAAGAGTGTAACCGTTGATGATTGAATCAACCAACAACTGTCATTTGACAGAAGTTGACTAGGGATATATTTTATACAGAAGCAAATCTCAATAATAGTATGTTCTCAGGTCAGTAGCAAATAGGAGATTTTTAAGGAATATATATCATATACACGCACTAATTCCTTTGAAGCACTCTTTGCTTCACTTTTACTCTGGAAAACTGATGCCAAAGAAAAAAGTTCTATAACGTTACATAATGCAAACTTCTTTGTCAGATAAACATATTCAAATTGGGTCCTCGTTTTTCAATTCCAAATTACTTACTATTTGGAACAGCTTGACCAGGAATATTAAATTGTTCCATTATATTTTGTCTATCGATTAACAAAAATTAATGATATAAAACGAAACATGATTTTGATCCTATCAGTAACAGATTCACATTGCAAATAAATATAATTATATACGATTCAATTCTGTAAATTAAAATGACTAATTTCATATACAAAATACGGATTTAATTTGTCACAGTCAAGTTACGAGTTGATTAATTTTTCGAGATGAAATATATGCTTCATATTTATTGATCCCCAGGGTTGAAATTTTGTTTTAATAACTTCCAATTGAATGTAGATTGATTTTTGTTGACTGCTGTGTGCTGGAGATCGCGATATTGTAGGAGTGGAACTTCTTGAAGAAGTCTTTGTATGTGCAGGGAAAAATAATTACTTAGACATGATTATATTTAACACCGAATATAGGATATTCATGGTTTTCGGATAAAATAACCTCGGAATAAATCTAATTGACGTTGGTTAATTCGGCTCTTAAAGTAGCTGGATTTTGAATCAATTGGCAGTGTTGGCACTAAGACTCGTAACAGTTACAGGAAAATGAATCAATTTTGGTCCATATCAATTTTGTCTCCTTGATTCAACAACCTTTTAAATATGAAATCTTCTCTTAGCAATCCTATCTCTCTCAGAAACAATTATCACATATCTAAAAGCTACTTCGTAGCATTTTTAGCGCATTTAAAAAAAAAAATGGAAGAATCATCTAGATGATGGAAGCGCATTTTTGACAGCTCATGAATGCTTGTTACTTCAGAGATTTCGCAAATTACCATCTCTTACAATTACTGAGCTTGAAATCAAGCAGTTTGGGCAAACTTACGGAACAGCAGCTTCCATTTAGTACTAGTTTCAAGTTGACTATTTAATAGGTACATAATTTATACATGTACAAACTCAAAAATACCTTTTAATCTTCATTGTTTAGTTATTGACTGACAGGAGGTCAAGTGCTGTAGCTTAAAATAATAATTTGATCTTTATCAAAGCTATATAAAAAAAAATACACCAAAAGTGAACAAATTTCCATCCAATAATAATAATTCATTCTAATAAGCTTCAAATTCGCATCAAACAAGTCATTGAATGAATTCCGGGCAGATTTGACAACTGTACATAATAATAGTGACACCCGCGGCGAAAGTTGTAACTAAATTTTTATCTACTTTAATAAATTTTAGTTGCCATATCCCTAATGTCATAGATATCTATGGACATTGTTTCACTTGAAACAAGTAATTGAATAATTCAATTTTCCACAATCACTGAGCTTGAATTAAAGCAATTTGTGCAAGCCTACGAAACAGCAGCTTTTATTTAGTACCAGTTTCAAGTCTGTAAATAGTATAGTTGCCGAGATCTCAGCGTCACGCCAGCCAGCCAGCCAGCCAGCCAGCCAGCCAGCCAGCCAGCCAGCCAGCCAAAGTGAATATAATAGCGCTTTTTTCGGAAAAATGCGCTAAAAATACACTATTATATGCATTTTGTCTGCCTGGCTGGCTGGCGTGACGCTGAGACCTCAGCAGCCACAGCACTTACAGACTATAAACAGGTACTAAATGAGACATGCTGATTTGTAGGTTTGCACAAACTGCTAGATTTTCTTATTCATACACCCAGTTTTGAGTGAAAACTAGAACAAAAATTAGAAAAGTAATTACTGCTGGACTATGCACAGTTGAAATCTGAAAACTGCTGCACAGAATGAGCAACATATCAGTAATTGAATTTTATACCCGAAATTTCGAACAGATATGGGTTAGTACCCATTTTAGGGTAATAACCATTTATTTCAATATCTCGCGAGTTATACAATATATTGACATGCGGTTTCTGATATTATTAGTATCAGAACGGGTTCAACTTTTGTTTCTACGATCAATTTAGGCCGATACACCCGTTACTTATTTTCTTGAATCTGTAGCTTTAGAGATAATTTTCAGGGATTTTTTTATATAGCTTTGATGAAGATAAAATTATTATTTTAAGAAACAGCACATGACCTCCCGTCAGTCAATAACTGAGCAATAAAGATTAAAAGGTATTTTTGAGTTTGTACGTGCACAAATTATGTATCTATCAAATAGTCAACTTGAAACTGGTACTAAATGAAAGCTGCTGTTCCGTAGGATTGCCTGAACTGCTTGATTTCAAGCTCAGTGATTGTGGGAGATAGTAATTTGCGAAATCTCTGAAGTAACAAGCATTCATGAGTTGTCAAAAATGTGCTTTCATCATCAAGATAATTCTTTAATTTTTTCCAATCTTAACTACATCTTCAACTCTTTTCTGGCCATATATTTTTTTTTTCATAGATAGTGGTTTGGAGAAAACGAAATGTGGGAGTTGAGTCAAGAGTTTTATTTTTATCTACTCTACAGTTTCGGTCTCACCTGGACCATCTTCAGGAGTGCTACATTGTACAAAAAGTGTTAACATGAGGGATAAAATGACGAGGTGAAATCAACAGTGTACTTACAATAAATTAAAGTGTGTATGTGTTGACATTTGTGTGTAATAATGAGTTAAATCAAAAGCGGAGTGATAAAAATAAGGAAAACAACCATGTTTTCGGTCACAAATTTTAAAATAAAATATTTAAAATATTTAAAAAACTGTGCTTGGCAACAACTGACCGTTATGAAAAACCAAGACTAAGTGCTTGTTGAATAAGGTATTTGCCCGCTTAATGCGGACAAGCAAAATCACACAGGTCGATAACAGTCAGTTGATAAAGTCAACTATTGGATAAGAGTCACATCACGATATCAAGGGATGCAAGCCATAAAAGAAAAAACCAAAATCCAACGAAACAAAAAAACATTCAAATCATTTCAAAATGTTATTATAAATAGTACTTAAGGCTACAGAGAGATATCAGAAATTCCCTGACGATTCCATGACATTTCCATTTTATCTAAATTCCCTGACATCTCCAGGTTTTTCAAGTTTGGTATACACCCTACTAGCTCGTCAAACAACATGTTGAAAACTCTGCGGTCTTGATTCCTTCTCAAAAGTCACTCTCTTGACCAAAGATTTTTCTTCTTTTTTTTTCTGTTTCGTAATTCGCAAGCTATAACTGCAGCAAATGCTCCTGCTCTCCTCCGACGATTATTTTCGGCAACATCCATACTTGTAATGTGCAAATCTACCAAGTCTACGTTCTAGTGTTAGAATGAGTGGCGCAGCTTGCATCGTGTGATGCGAGAATAAGTGTCACACCAAGTGTACCTCAAAGTGGCCCAGTGCGTAAGAAAACTTGCTGCAAATTAAGTGAACAAAATTGCATAGAAAATTGCCTCGTGTGCGGCGGGCTTAATCGTTAAATGTGCATAAACGAGAGTTGGTGCTCACACGTCGTGCGACAGTCGACTGAGCTGCTCATACGTCATGCCATTTTGTGAAGGAAATTCAAGATTGTTTTCTATAAACTGTGAATACTTCTGGTTGAAAATAATACAATATATAGGTGGCTATAGCTTTTTGTTAGATATCTTCCGGATAGACTCATATATTTAAAATTGTAGAAAATAATTAAGAAAAGGAGTTTCAATAATCTGCTAGTGAATATACTATCACACCCATCTACTAAAATCCAGATTTTTTTCATGTGCCCACTACTTTTGATTCTATCTTTTTTTAATAATCTATGGATGTATTGAGAAGTTTCATATTCGAATATATTATTAAATATTGAATAACATTACAACGGTAGTGCACTATCATCAGATCTGGATTTTATTGCTCCAAATTATTATAATTGTTTGTCATTATCTCATTTTCATACATCGTACTTCCGAAATCACAATAATTGTATTGTGGCAAAATATACCGCATGCATACATAGAACAGGAAATCTAGCATCTTGGCACAACAAGAAATCTTGTTCTTGTTCATGCCAGTCTCATCTTGTCTTGCTTCTTGCACGAATAAGACAAGAACAAGATAAAATGACAAGAACAAGATATTCATGGGAACTATGTCTAGCATTGAGAGAACCTTCAACAGTGTCGAAGTTCTTCATTATTTTCGTGACAAATTTTTCTAGCGTCTGTTTTAACCTACTTTCATTCCACAAAATTTCATTTTCTACTTTGATTTTAAATAACATAAATGTACTTACCACCAAATACGTCACACCGAAGAAGAAATGACTGTCCTTCCGAAAAGGGTCCAACTACTGAAGTCAGCTGATTGCCTTGTTCATTCGTTATGACCATTTTCTGAGGTGGTACTGCAACAGAACAATCAATGTGAGCTTATCTGCAATAATTGGGAATAAAATATACTTATTATATAAAAATTAGAGTCATTGAAGAAGAAAGATTGAATAGAAACACAAAGAGATTTTATAAAGAAATAAACGAACAAAATAAAACATATGAAGCTAAAACATACGGAATAAAGGACAAAAATGGAATCTCATCAGAAAATGGCCAACAATACAAGAAAGTGTGGATGGAATACTTCAAAGATCTATTAACTGAACCAGAACAAGAATTGATAGTTGATACCCCAGAAGAAAACGAAATAGAATTAACAGAACCTACTCTAGACGAAGTAAATGGAATAATAAAAAATATGAGAAACGGTAGATCCCCAGGAAAAGATGAAATGAACATAGAACTAATAAAATATGGAGGGAAAATAGTCATGCAGCAAATACATGAGTTTATACTAGAAATATGGAGAAAAGAAGAAATGCTGAAAGATTGGGAAATAGGACAAATAATAACTATACACAAAAAAGAAGATCAACAAGTATGTCAAAATTATGGAGGAATCACACTTTTAAACACAGCATACAAAATAATGTCGACATCAATACAGAGGAGGATAACAAATGTGACAAGAGGGACCATCGGGCAATATCAGTGGGGCTTTGTGAAAGGGAAGTCAACTACGGATGCCATACGCACTATAAAACAAATAATTGAAAAAACACTGGAATATGAACTAAAAACTGAAATAATATTTATTGATTTGAAACAGGCATTCGACTCAATTGGAAGGGAAAAATTGATGGCAGCTTTAAAAGACTTGCAAGTATCAGGAAAATTGAGAAGATTGATAGCTATGACCATGAGAGAAACAAAAATAAGCATTAGGACTCAAAAAGGAGAAACAGAAGATATATTGATAAATAAAGAAGTAAGACAAGGCGATGCCCTATCAGCCACGTTATTTAATTCAGCCTTAGAGCACGCAATGAGAAATATAGCAAAGATAACACTCAGAACAAGAGGAGGACAAATAATAGCATACGCAGATGACATAGCAATTATAGCAAAGAATAGAAAAGCGATGAAAGAAATACTGGAGAAAATAATAAGTGAAGGCAAGAAAATGGGGCTAGAAATAAACGAAGGAAAGACCAAAATAATGATAATCGGAAACAAGGTAGAAGAAAATATAATTAAAATAGGAGAGTCCAAATACGAGCAAGTAGATAAATTCAAATATCTAGGAGTATTGGTAACGAGCAAAGAAGATAGAGAAATAAAAATAGAAGCAAAAATAACGGCAACAAATAAAGTTTCCCACGCAAATAGAAAACTTCTAGAAAGTAAAATTATATCGGAAACTACAAAGATGAGAATATATAGAGCCATAATAAGACCAATAACATTATACGCAGCGGAAACAATGTCAATGACTAAAAAGAACGAAGAACAGTTGGGAATAACTGAAACAAAAATAATAAGGAGAATATTCGGATCCATAGAAATAACAGATACAGAATATAGAATAGGAATGAACCACGAGATTGAATAAGAACTAAATGGAGAAGACATAGTAAAAAGAATAAAACAACAAAGGATAAATTGGCTTGGGCATGTATGGAGAGCCAGTGAGCAAAATACAATCAAGTCAATAATGCAGTGGAGCTCTAGAAGCAAAAGGAGAAAGGGAAGACCAAGATCAACGTGGATAAAAGAAATAGAAGAACACTCAAGATCAGCGGGAATTAGAGATTGGAAACAATAAACAGAAAACATGAAAATATGGAGCAACATAGCCAAGAATATTTAAAGTTGTAATAGGGAGCGATCCTCTCCAAAAGAAGGATCTAGAAAGCTTCGTTACAAGCGGCGCAAATCCTCAAGGAATGTTAAGCCATTATATATATATTATATAACCTTAGAGAACCATTCCAATTGGTCAAATGTGTGAATTGACTTTGGACATGTTTCAAATGTAGCTATTGTACGTTATATTACAATCTTCGTTTTTAAATTATTTGCTGTAAGACAATTCTTGTTTCAAGTATTTATTTTCTCAACAATAAGTCACGCTGGTATGCTTTTATATCCCCATAAAGTGGAAATATCAGAAATTCCTTGATTCAAATACAGTTCTATGATACTAGAAGAAAGCTGAATAATGATGTACGTTGTGAACATAACTGATAATTTTGATTGAATAATCCCTCCTGCCTCACTACTAGTTTCTGTTATAACCATTTTGATATCTCTAGTGGAGCAAAAAGTGATAAAAAACCAATTATATCGCTAACAGAGCGAATTTCTCTTACAATTTCCTCAAATTTTCCGGCATGTAATTGAAAAATGATGCGTCGATTCCTTGTCGAAAGATAAAAGAGGCAAATCGTGCCATCTGGATCTCTCCTACCATCCTGTCGTCCTGCTGTTTTCAGCACAGAGAGCTTCAGAGATCTGCTGAAGTGAATGACAGCGCCAGCAGAAACGTGAATGCATGTGTGTGGGTGCTGCGCACGATTGAAAGCAATTTAATTGGCTAACGAACCATCACGTGACGGCGCAGCGGCGTCCGCGGCGATCGCATCACCTCGCGCGTGAAATGAATTTCGGTTGTTACGTCACTACCGGCCTCTACTTCCGCCTTTCGAACACACATATATACATACAACATTTGTAGTCGGGTATATGTGCTACTTACATAGAATTATATTTTGTGGAACGATACCAAAATCGTGGACCGGAAATTTTATATGGGTGAAATAATAATATAAGGGATTTGAAGTCACATCGGAAATTTTGTGTAGCGGTGAGGAAAATACTATTATTCACAAAATTTGAGTGTAAGTCCAAGAGTCCGCTGAAAAATGCTACCTTGAATCGTTGGACGATTCTTATGTATTCTAAACGATTTCTCGTAGAAACATTATCCTTTTAACTCAACGGTGCCATTATCAATTCCGCCAGAAGCAATTTATATTAATTATCTATTATGGGAATTGAACGCACAAACAACCTTTTTTTCTTAGACACTTGGAGATCAAACAAAGAAAACCCACCTTGCTACAGCCCCCGGCACCATGGCTTGAAAGGGGTGGGGAGTAACAATGAGGTACCTTTTTCTGTAAGACGAAAATGTCCTATACAAAAATTTTAGCCAGAAACCTGACAAATTCAAAGATCCATTGGTGCCGACTCTCATGTTGCCAAAAGTTTTTGGCACTGTGGATCCAATCGGCGCTTGTGATTCTTAGTAACCATGGTAAAATTATAAATAGATCATTATATAATTTGAGTCGACCACAAGCCGTTAATACTTAAAGAAATTCTGATCACATGAAAACACCGAGGATAAATAGTTTTACTCTCGAGACAACTTGCAAGACGCTTGTAGTGGGACTATTTAACCAAAAATCTGACGTGAGCATCACGTGACTTACTTGTTCATCATTGGATATATATATATATATATATATATATATATATATATATATATATATATATATATATATATATATACATGTGATTTTGTGTTTGATCGTATATATCATTGGATATGTATAATCAAACACAAAATCTCATCGTTCCATAGTTAATCGTTTTTGGATTTACCCAAGAGATTCTAAGAATCTGTCAAGTAAAATGCGCTTTCAGCCAAGTCGGTTGCTATGGAAACAGTAGGCCATTATTCTTATACTACAACATTCCTTGATACTGATTTCCAAAATTCTACGACTACCAACAGATCTGAAATAATGCGCAAAATTAAAAAATAAGTTCCTACTGAAGTGCACTTCCGGTTCAGTCTATTGTTATGAAAACAGTGGACAATAATTCAGATGCTACAGAAGACTGAAATACCAAATTTCAATATTCTACACCTGATCGCTTCGAATTTATGCAAAAAATTCCAAAAGACTGTCAACTAAAATGCACTTCCGGTTCGGTGGGTTTTAATGAAAATAGGATATGAGCATCTAGACGGTATAATCGTCCTGAATACTGAATTCCAACAATCTACGTTCAATCGTTTTGGATTTATGCGAAAAATTCAAAAAATGTTTTGAATAAAGTGGTCTCCCGGCTTAGTCGATAGCAATCATATTGCAAGGTATACAACTAAATATTATGAAGGTGCCTAATACAAAATTTAAATATTCTACGACAGATTGTTTAGAATTCATGCGGCAAATTCAAAAAGTCTGTCATATAAAGTGCACTTCCGGCTCAGCCGATTGTTAGAAAAATAAAAGATGACCATTCAGATGCTACAGCAATTTCAAATGCTAAATTCCAGTATCCTATGCCTGATCATTCTAAATTCATGCGGAAAATTGAAAAAAAGTTTCAAGTAAAGTGCATTTCCGGTTTAGCCGACCGCAATAATAATGCAAGACGTACAATAAGATGTTATAGAAGTTCTTCATACGAAATTTTAATATACTATGGCGGATCATTCTATATTTATGCAAAAAAATTCAAAAAAAGTTTCAAGTAAAGTGTACTTTTGGCTTGGCCGATTTATACAAAAAAAGCAGATGGCCATTCTGATTCAACATCAAGTTGAAATACTGCATTTCAAAATCCTACGGTTGATCATTCAGGATTTATTAGAAAAATTCGAAAAAAGTTTCAAGTAGAGTGCACTTCCGGTTCAGACGATTGGAACCATAATGCGAGGTGCACAACTAGACCCTATACCAGTCTTAAATACAAAATTTCAAAATTATTCGTTCAAGTTTTGAGATCTGCGAGTTACGCACGCACGCACGAGCATACGTACCGACATCAAGTCAAAAATAGTCAAAATGGATTCGGGGATGCTCAAAACGGATATATTCATCAAAATCTCGATATGTGAATTCTGTCGGTTTCACAATACTTCCTTGTACTCTGTACAAGTAAGTAAAAATGACATGAATAATAATTATTGTCAAGTCTTGCTCGACTGTACCCTGCATATATTTATTTTAGAGTTTAGTGCTCAGTCGCACAGTTCGTCTTAAATGAAATTAGTCGAATAGATAAATCCTCAAATTAGTGAGTAAATTTCCCTAATCATCAATGAATTAATTCTGTCTATTCTAGCTTGAGTGTGGGTGTCCCAGCGACTAGTGTTCATTAATTGGGACTGTTTCACTGGGCGCTCATCTAGCAATCACATCTGCTGTGCTGGCGATTTATTCACATCCTCCAGAAACGCACTTCAACATTTGCGCAGATGCTGTCATTTGTTTCATGGTTAAATAAAGTTGTTCTAGTTTGAATACACACACTGCAGTTTACATTGCAATTTTTTATATCTTTTGCACCTATTGTTCACAAATATTTAATTATCGAAAAATTCAATCTTGTAAAGTTCATTTTGGATATAAAGGTTGATATTCAAAAGTCACTTCCAGCTTGGCAGTGCGCTTATGAGCTAGCAGCATTGTTTTGAAAGTGGTTCTATTCTCAACCGTTGATTTAATAATATACTGACATCAACGTTCACAATTCATAGCAGCGCGCTGCTACACATTCAGCAATGTTATTAATTGGAAATTTGCAGTTTAACCGTCGTCATTTTTCGTCAACTTGTCACGTCTGGAAACTATCGTATTGTGAAATTTTAAATTATCTGAGCTAAGATTTTTGCTGTAGTTCCGTTTGGTAGCACTGATGATTTGCAATAAAGAGTAGACCGACGCTAATCGGGCCATTCCAAGTTTGAGGGCTGAAAAAGTACTTCTTGATCAGCAACTCATATTGATTATTCGAATTCGTTCCAATATTTATTCAGCTATAGGAAGAATACCTGAAAAGCTAGATCGTACATGAATCTCTATACAAAATAAAAAAATTAATAAAATTGCATGCACATCTGGGTAGCTGGTAAGCTTCGCCTGCGCTGATCTATTGAACCCCATTCCAATGTTTTCATGTATAGTGGACGTAGTTAACACGTAATGCAGAAAAACTTGTACACTTGTATCGCATAGGATCATTCCCACTTCCATTTAGGATTAGTGCGTTATGCGTAGACTTGATGTATTTTATTGTACTGCAAATGGTTATCGCACAAAGAGACGTTGAAGAATCGATAATTTTTGGAAAAGAGAATAAAACATTTCATTTTTGAGACTCATCCTCCCAATGATTCATTTTTTTGGCAACTCTTCATCTTTTGACTCAAAGGTGCCGCCAGTGAATTTGATGGGCATATTGTTGAGTGAGGGGGGATAGGAAAATATTTACAAAATCTACTGTCTACGGAAATAAAATGCCTACTACGTACTAATCTAAAGACACACCTCTTCTGCACACACGACTATCTGTAGGTAGTATCTAATAGTCCGTGAGACAGGGCATACATTTTACGTTGATTACCGCTCAATTGAAACTTCGTGAATGACTTCATTGTAATGAGTCCGACAGCTTTCACATTTGACGAAATTCTTGATTTGAGGCCGTTTTTCAGCGAGGGCTAATTGAACATGTCAATTTCATGAAGCCTTAAAAATGTATTACCGTCAATTTGATGTCTACACTAATCGAAAGATTTTTTGATTATAAAATGAGAAATAATATTGTCCGACATAAATATTGGGGGCTAGTGGTGAGTCCGACAAGCCGCACTTATCACAAGTACGTTGGTATGCAAACGGATTACCGCTAGTCTGAGTCTTTGAGGACGTTTTCAATTTTTTTTTTTTCTGAAATTTGGTTTTTTTGTCCGATAAATTTTCGGGGGCCTTTTCTTAGTCCGATACTGAAAACGTTTCAGGATTATAACAGTTCCTCCATCAATGATCGCTCATCCCTATGTTCTTTATTTTCCATTCAAATAGTGTCTAGAACATTACTGTATACATGTCCGACAATTTAAGTGGGGCAATACTTCAGAAAAAGCAAAAATATATGGTATGAATGCAGCTGCATTCATAGGCATATACATTTATGAAATGCATATCAAGTCAGTATGATTATTTATTATGAATAATAAAAAAAAGGCTTGTGCACCAATATATTAATATCATTTTGGAATCAAATGTGTGATATAAAGTCAGTATACTGTGACAATCACCTCATATATCATTCAAATTTAACTTTAACTGAGATATCTATATATTAATACGTCAAGAGCAAACTTTCGACCTCTTTTTAAGCATATCGCATGCACGGAGGAGTGTGAGATTTGGCATACTCAAAATTTATATGGAGAAGATGTGCAGAAAGCGAAAATTATATACAGGTGTCCCATTTTTACCTATATATTAATACGTGAAGAGGAAGCTTTGTAACCCTTTTCAAGCATATCGCACGCTAAAAAAAATTTCATATTAGGCATACCTGGAAGTTTATATGATCGAACGCAGAAAGCTGAAAGTATATACAGGTGTCCCATTTCAATTTTACGACGTGAAGAGAAAACTTTGTACCGCGCACACGAGGTGATGTGAAACCTGGCTTAGTTGAAGTCTGTGTGAAGAATGTGAGATATGGCATATTTGAAGCATATCTGAAAAAATATGCATCGAATGGGAAAATAGCTGAAGAAAAATTTCAAAGATTTCTCTTCCCTTCCTATAGTCGGGGGACAAAGTCACTTTAAAATCTTGAATGGGAATCACTAATCCTAATTTCAGATTCGGATGGAGCATCGAATACCAATTGAATTCTACTTGGAACCTCCGGGGATGGAAGAATCAAGTGAGTAACGTTCTAACTTAGCGACATAATAATGTATTTCTTTTTCTATTTTGTACTTTTTTTTTTCGAATATTCTGAAGATAAATTATTCATTACTGGCTTATAAACAACGTCCATTACTTATCTCTTGATATTAAATACTTCAAAAACTGAGTTATATATGTGCCAGCGTTTTTTTGTCGGACTAACGATAAGAACCAATATTTCTGTTGGACAATATGTTTTTTGGACAGATAGTATGTTTTCAAATTATGACTGTTTTGGTCCGACAAGCGGTCATTGATGAAGGAGCTATAATAATCCTGACACGTTTTCAGTGTCGGACTGAGAAAACTTCCCCGAAAATTTGTCGCACAAAATGACCAAATTTTAGAAGAAAAATAATTGAATACGTCCTCAAAGTCTTAGACTATCGGTAATCCGTTTTCATACCAACGTACTTGTAACAAGTGCGGCTTGTCGGACTCACCGCTGGCCCCCAATATTCATGTCGGACAATATTATTTCTCATTTCATAATCAAAAAATCTTTCGGTTAGTGTAAACATCAATATGACGGTAATACTTTTTTAAGGCTTCATGAAATTGACACGTTCAGTTAGCCCTCACTGAAAAACGCCCCCAAATAAAAAATTTCGTCAAATGTGAAAGCTGTCGGGCTCATCACAATGAAGTCACTCACGAAGTTTCAAGTGGGCGGTAATCAACGAAAAATGTATGCCCTGTCTCACGGACTATATGGTATTGAGAAATAGTCCCTCGAATTGTTGAGCTGGCGGGCTAAGTTGTGACTCTGAGCAAATCTCCAAGGGTGTATATATGTCATAGATGGAGGATATTTTTGTTGCATAGAGCTGTGTGCAGCAGAGATCAGTCATTTCCATCAATTAGTGAGAGCTACATTTCATTTGTCAAGTTTTATTATAGTACAAAGACAGTGCCGTAGTTATATTCGGTGATTATCCTCAAAAACAAAGTTGCAGAGGCACTGAATATACTGAGTGAGCAAGATCACGCAATCAATCTCCAATAGATTTCATGTTAGACAAAACAATGGTGCCTACACAAGTAAAACTCCTTGGTAATATGACAAACAAAGAAAGTCTGATTTTAATATTGAAAACCAATTTTGCAACAACTGACATTCATTCAAAGCAGGCTCAGAAGGATGCTGATAAACTTATTGCAATCACAGAAATGGACCTTGTATAACAACAAGACTCTACAGTCATCGTGGGTGAAGTCGTAGATTTACTGGTTATCATAAATGCTCGTAGAGGTATATATTCAAATGGATACTTTCTGAAGCCAGTAAAAGTTTTATCTTCCATTTCTCTCCTGACTATGAACTTGATCAATCGATTTCTGACAACATATTGTTTTTGCATGCCATGGGAGGCTACGATACTACTTCAGTTTTAAGACGGGGAGCTGGCTACATAAAAAAAATCTTGGTATCCTTACATGGCTGATTCCTTTTGTAAAATGATCTTTTTATGTAACCAAGTTCAAATTGACTTATCTGCCAGCGCGATTCCGTGGATTTTGGACATTCTGAACTTGATATTCTAATTCAAATTTTCAAGAAATTTTCCGTCAATTTTGACGAAATCAATGCCATACACTATATCGTTTTCTTAGTTACCAGCTACTACTGCCGGCAAACTGACATTTACAAAAAAAAGGAGTTTTCTACACTAACATTTGATTATTCATACTTGAAGTGAACACGCGGCGAGGGTTCACTGTAAACGCTCCAGCACCAGCGTGCTCTATCTGCCGAGGTTTTAGACCTGATTTTTCTGTTTGTCATTTTGCATATGGCTTGTCTAGAATATTAATATGAAATCTATCCAGTCGGCATACATTAAAAATTTCATTCCATTTTCACACTACAAGCCACGGGATTCTGCTAGTAGACAAGACGAAGAACTAGCCTACACAAAAAGATCCTTCCATTATAGGAATTAGCCATATAGCGATGATAAGCTCTTTTATGTAGCCAGCTCTTACAATGTTTTATTTCCAACTGTCCCAATTTTTGTAATATATAGTGAACTTTTCATGAATACTTTCTTTTGTAAATGTCAGTTTGACGGCAGTTGTAGCTGGTAATTAAGGAAACAATATTATGATTGGCACTGTTTTCGTCAAAATTGCCAAAAAAAATTTTGAATATTTGAATTAAAATATCAAGTTTAAAATGTCCAAAAGCCACGGAATCGTGCTGGCAGACAGTGCGATTCGAATTTGGCTGCACAGAATGATCCTTTTACAAAAGAAATTGGACATGTAGCGTAACAAGGCTCTTTATGCAGCCAGCTCATTTGTCCAAAGTAGGAAAGATGAGGTTTCTTCAGACCATCAAGAAAAATCTGGCATTAACTAAGATCGTTGAGACTTTAAAGATCCTAGACACATGTTAATGCAGTTACTGAAGTTCATCATCGTTTCTTTCTTTCTTTTTGTATAAAATTGCTGACAAGAAAGCTTCGTCATTAAACAAATTGAGGTATCAATTCTACCTCTTAGGTCTGCATTGAAGACATCAGTCCATTTGGCATCTCTACCTCTTACCGAAGCTGCAGCTCAGCAACATTCATTAAGAATGTATTTTCAAGTTCAAGAATGGCTTGGAAATAAAAATGATCTTGAACAATAGGGTTGGAGAAACATGATCTGGAGCCAGTAACAGCGCTATAGCCACTAGCACCTGAAGCCATTTTGAAACTTTTTTCTAACGAATGCAAGAAGACTTGTCAGATAAACTGTGGCTGCGAAAAAGCAAGTCTTAACTACTATATAATATGTGTTAACTAATTATTGATCTTTATGTGAGAAAGACATGAAAGGCAGCCCTACAGAAATCGTAGAATTCTTGACTTAGAGGGCTCAGATTAACCGTTGAGAATAAATTCAAGAAAAATTTATCTGCCTTGCCGAAGTATAGGGTAATGTTCACAGTGAAACGTTATGCAATAGGAGAAAAATCACCAAAATCTTCTCTTTTCCTAGAATTATCGATTTTTCAAATCCTCTTTTGTAGCGTTCAGTTTTTCGGAATGTTCTTGATATCAAGAAATCCTTATTGTGAGTCGCTTGGTCTGATGGTTTGTTTTGTCTTGGTCTTCTTTGATTTTATAGAATTCAATTTGATGATTGCCTAACTCCGTCAGAATTGTCAGATAGCAACATGAATATAAAGAATTGATTTCTGTCACCAAAAGCGTCCAACCAGCAGTTCAGTTGAATATAAGATCTCGTACAATTTGAACGGTATCAGAAACACAAAAGAGTCAAGGCAGTAATAGCACAGATAAATTAGGCAAAAAAAAAATGCTGAGTTTGCATTAATTCCCAATAGGTCTTGAATACGTCAATACAAATGCTATGTCAATAGTCCTTATCGATGCCGCTTGTGCGTTGTTTTTTATCCAAGATCAAAAGTCACAGATTTTTACTGTTTGCGTATATCTCTGAAATAGTCAGAGCTACCGGATTAATAGATTTTCAAAAAATTCATAGAGCGTAAAATTCTCTACAAAAAAGGTGTGAATACTTTTTTTGCACGATTGGGCGTTTTCATGTGTTTACCGGCCTTCTGTTTGAGGTGGTTCGTTGATTTTACCAGCAAACTGTGGTTACTACGGTTATGCTGACTTAACGGCCATGGGCAAAGGCGGTAAGAGAAAAATTGTGGATTTTTCACTAAAGATATTCATTTATTTATCTTTACTTGTAATTGAATATTCACAATTAAATGTCAAATTTGACAGTTGGCAGCGAATAAACAATGATCAGTAGTAATTCAATCTGAAAAAAAATCAGGATCCATATTTTTGGTAGATTTTCTAATCGTGCTGGAAATTTTGTAAGTATCACTGTCAATAAGTACAGTACCGATTTCGTATAGTATTTGGAAACCTCGCTAAGGCTCGGCCTTCAAACTACTATTCTTAATCGGTAAACTGTCCTTTCTGACCATAATACTTGAATAACTATTTAATGCGCGATTTTAAGCCTAGAAAATACAATATGCACTCATATGTGGCCAGTATGCATTATTTGAAGAAAAAATATTGAAATATTGGTTTTTGTGATTCATGGACTTAATATTATACGCGGAAAATATACGGTTGGGTGCGACAACGGCCGTCCCTAATTCCATTAGTCGGTTGGCCTTCAGTAACATCAACAGTTCAGCCAGTTTTTATTGGTTCTTGATTGTGAATAGAGTTTATAGATGTTATTTTCATTTTTAACTGTGCCGTTACAAAATTTTACGAAAATGTCAGAAGTTTGCTTCATTTACAGTGAATCTTTGACTGAAGGTAAAATTAAGGAGTGTAGTTATCTTGTCTTCCTCAAACATCTGCTTCTGCTCAATATCAACACTTGTTTCGTGGGTTGTACCAAGTGCAAGTGTGGTTGGACAATGAACTGAATCCTGAAGATTGGGACTGTGAACTGATGAAAAATAGTTTGGAGCCAATCCAGACTTTACTTCCACCTGTTCCAGAGAAACTGTTACATACAATTTTTTGTAATTGCAATAAAGGCTGCACGAACAATTGTGTTGAGCGGAAAAGTTGGATTGTTTTGTTCACCAGTCTGTATCAATTGTCAAAGCTATTCTTGCACTAATGCCGAATCAAATGTAACAGATAAAGATTATTCCGAAATCGATGAGGGTCTAACTGATAGATCTCTTTTCTTAGAGTAGTCAACACAAATTGGGCGAAGAGGGAGAAACAAGTGATCATGTACAATTTGATGATGAATAATGTAATTTTCCTGCTGCTACAATGACATTATAATAATAAAATATGTCCCATTGAATTTCCTGGATTGAAATATATCGTTGAGTATTCCTACTGGGAAAACCAAGTTAGAAAAAAGCGCCGAATGCACCACTTCATAGGTGGTACGGAAATGTGTGTATACCTACGGTCTCGCGATATCTCGAGAACGGTGCTTCGTACAGAAAAAGTACTGACATCTTTCTTGTAGAGAATTCCAAGATCCTATTTTCCTATCCAATTTTCCAGTAGCTTCCATCCTTTTAGAGATATACGCAGAAAATGGAGATTTGTGACCTTTGACATCGGATAAAAAGCAACGCACAAGCGGGATCAACGAGAACTTTTGACATAGCATTTATAATGGCGTATTTAGGACTTATACAAAAATCCAGCCTGTTGGGAGTTAGTGCAAACTGGAATGTCTATAAATAGACGTATTTTGGTTGTCCGCTTGTATTCCAAACTAATCTCACTCAATTTTTTGTGAGAAATGTGAGAATTATAGAATAAACGGAATTTGTATGATACAAGGATCAAAATGTAGCACTCCATCAGAAATCGAAGATATCAGCTTTAATTTTAGAAAAGAGATAAGTAAATTGTTCAGGAGTAAATAAATGCCATTTAGAGAAATCCCATCCGAATATACATGAATCAAATATAAGAATTGTGTGACGTAATTATATTTTCTTTTTTATTGACTATAAAAACATCTTTGGTATATGAATAAATAATGTAAGAAATAGCAAACACATAACGGACAGATATCTTAGTAGTCAGAAAAAGCTATTGACCTCATCTTGTTTCGCTGCTACCATCGCAGTCCATAGTCCACAGCAGTTCTTCGGCATAGCCAAATTGAATTTGAGCTTGTGCTGTGGTGATAATGTGGACATAAAATCGCTCTTTGCAAATAGCCACACCGCATAGTCGGTACGGAGTTATTTTGGTGCATACAAAGGCTTTGCAGATGTACAAGCATTACTGTAATTAAATTAAAGTATCCTACGAAAAACGTGATTAGCCTGCCAAGTAAAAATACTCAGGAGTCTATTATCTGGATTGCAGCAATGCAGATTTAACAACAGCTAATTCTGAGGCAGATTAAACACGAAGTTTTGTACAGAGGAAGAGTAGAATCAACTGACGTTATTAACATAATTCTAGAGACAGTATTAGTATTTGGAATTAGAATCAGAAAGTATTTGTATTGTCTATTTCTCTTCGCTTCATGTTCCCTGAATTTTCTCATTCCGCACTACTTATTTCTATTTTATTGTTGCATTGTATCTGTAAGTACCTTACTTCTAACTAATTCTATAGCAGTTTTGAATTCAGCTATTTTTAGATAGTCCAAAAATTCCCCTTAACGCCATTCCTGCTTGGATATCCGTCAAGTTATAAGAGGATCAAAATGTTAATTTTTAAGCAAAAAACACTGATTTTTTTAAAAAAATTTATGACCTCTATGAATTTTAATTCAAATGATTGGAATGAAACTGCACAATATTTCAAGTCAAAGGAATATCACAAAACTAATATTTCACAATTTATTTGTGGGTCGATAAATATCATCTTCTCGTGATGACAAAACCCAGCATCACTTCGTTTTAATGGAGTACATCTAGTCGTGCAATTCTGTTTTATAATTCAGCGTTACTTTGAAAGTCTGGACTGCAAAGTGCGGGTCCCGGAGTCGGCTCGAGGCGAATCCGGGTAATGGGGGCTAAATTGTCAAGTGAAAATGAAGCACAGCCAACGGAAAGTTTCTATTTTCAGCGATGAAAAATGTATTCTACAGTAAGTGGAGTGTTCTATATATAAAGTACGAAGAGAGTGCGGTTCGGAAATAAACAGAATTATTAATTATTTGCTTTTAGGAAGCTTAGAATTTAGTTTTGTATAATACTGTACTTTAATACCAAAAAGGGTATATTGAATTACAATTGATCACTTCCAATTAACAAAAACAAATGCGGTTGCTATGAATTTGACATTTAGTTAATAGGTACACAATGTTTGGTTCATATTTTATTGTGCTGTGTATTCTGTATTTTCAACAAAATATGAATTGGGTTAAATTGAATATACAGTACCTTTTTTTCTGGAAGAATTATTTAGAAGAGAATTCATGACGACATACTTGGTACTTCGAAGAAACAATGTCCTCTATCCTTCTATATCATTATAGAAAAAGGGTTGTAGATTTCAGGAGGACATTAGTGATGAACACTGTGCTGGGGGATTTGATTGATAAGAATTTGACGAAGAATCAATCAATTGCTTTTATGAATGACTACTTTGATCTAGATGTCTAGATTCTTATTACTTGGATTCTGACGTCACAACAGAATTAGACCACAGCAAAACATGAAAGTTAGAATAGATATCATCGTCCAGAATATTTCGGTTATAGCGTGCAGCGGGCTAAGATTGTTTATTGCTGTTGCTGATTCAGGTTTCGATTAATTAGTTAAATTAATTGTCGACTTGCATACGATGCACACAAAGTGTAGTTCACCTGTGCAAGATCGCAGTGCGCCATGCTTGCTGAACGTGGATAAGCTTCACCGATAGACCGGAACATTCAAAATGAATTGTTGAACTTGAGGGGCATAATCGTAAATATTGGAAGCTATAAAATAGAAGCTATGCTGCTGGGAAACTGAACAATGTAATAAATTGTGGAACGGAGAAAAAAATATGGCTTAAATAATGTTATGTATGAGAGAAATCTGCTATGTTGGAAAACCCAATTATATTCATAGCTCACTTTTCCACATTGATCTTTGTTGGGAATGACATTTCATCCAATGAGCGGGATAATCGAGAATGTGTTGAGTTTGAGCTTGAATTTGAAATCAATTATCGCATCCAACATTCACCATTGCTCAACCTTGTCCAGAGAGATTTGTCTCAGTGTTGAACTAAATTTGCTATTGTATACCTATGAAATGATTTCGAAGGACCAATAAATTGGTACTAGTACATTAATAAGAAACTCGGAATCTTCCAAAATATATCCATCCTGATGTATATCGAGAAATTATCAACTATAATACAGTTCCAAACGCATGTTACTTGGTAATAGCTAAAGGCCGCACGAATAACCTGTTTATCTGAAAGCAACATACTCGAGGATAAAGTCGAAGTTATCATGGAATTATCCACAATCAGGGGATATTTGGTGAGAAAACTTTTTGAGTGTTCTAACTTGCTGATACATCTGCAATTGAAAATTAAAATATAACAATTAAAAGTACAATCAGTAAAAATTGAATCATCGCTTAGTATCTTCTCAGTGTAATTTGGATTCGATTAGTGATAATCACAATTGGATCTTTGAGATATGATCAAATATTTCTGCCGGATGGACTTCTGAAAATCTGATTGCTCACCAAGAACTATTGAGTGTAACAACATTCTAGTTAATTCAAATTGGTTCCAAAAAAGTTAATCCAATTTATTCGAAATGAATGGTTATTTGGTTGAAATTTGAATTTATTATGATTCCGATAGAGTCGAAAGAATGGTTACATGCTGCACTTTGATCCAAGAATTTTTCCGTACAAAAACCAGCAGCAAAATTCCTTGCTGCTATTTTTCAGGACAAAGATAGAATTTATTTCCGTGGATTACTTGAAGCAGGGAAAAACAGTGGGTGAAGCTTATTATCCTTCATTAATGGATAAAATTCGAGAAGATTTTTGAGCAAGACGCTAAAGAAAAAAGCAAATCAGGCTTTCGAATGTTTCATTTTTCATAATCTCACACAACTGAGTGGAAATCATCTTCCTAAATTTGATTGAAATTTCACAGATTAAGATGCCATATAATAGTTTATTTAATCCATCACGGCGTAATGTTCCTCCTATTACATGTGCTGTGATTGCATGATGGCTAACGTACGCGCTTCACATGCAAGAGAAGGTAGTATTACGTGCCAATTTGGTTTTTGATAATTTTTTTGAATTCTAAAATATAATTTGAGTTGATTTGTGTTCATTTTGGTTACCTTCATTACAAACTTTTCGTTGAAAATACTTCTAATTTTCAATTCCATCGTTTCATTTCTTATTCCCAGTTCTTCACTTTGTTTCTTCATGCTTAGTTTTATTTAAAGGTTAGATCAAAAGCGTGTTCACTTTTATTAATTAATTCAAAGTACGAAATATTTATTTGGAATTCGGCATTTGTTGCTGTTGCAATGCGAGCGCTGTAGTCAGCGACGTTACAGTTTTTTTTAATGTAAGCTACTTCGGTGTCCGCTAGATTTTTTTGTTTTTTGTTTCAATGAACAACGGTCTTTTCTCAATTAAGTCAAATTGGGCGGATTTTGTAGTTTAATTCAAAGTCTTTTTTGCGTGTGCAGGCCCAAGCTTAGGGATCTTTTTGAAATAAGCTGTGCTTCGGCCGAATATTTTGAGGCAGCTTGGCCATTTGTTTCATTCGGTGAAGCAGCCTACGTATTGGGGATTAGTTTAAACTGTAAGTGGACATTATTCTCTTATTGCTACCATCTGAAATCAAACGTTCGTCCGAAACCAAGTAGAACCAACTGTGGGAGTACCCACCTGACTTCCACTCCGGATTTTCTGACAATCTGAAATCCAGTTCAATTATACCTGAAGGCCAAGATCCAGATGCCAGGCGGACGGATCAATTCGAGTCTCCAGCGACGTCGACAGCTAAGTGGTTCAGTTTTGTTCTTTCTTTAAGTTGAGACTTTTGTTGGTGCTAATTTATGTAATCAGGCACCTCATGACTTCACCACGAATTTAGTTAATTTTTTTGTATAACTTTCTGCTGCGGTAGGCATTCGTTGTCGCCTTCCTTTTTTCATGCTTCTACTATGTTATAAATGCTATGTCTTGCTGTGAATCAGGTCGATCGATCTCGGGTCTGGTTTTAATTTTCTTTGTACTTTTTTTTAGAGTAGGCTTATAAGTGTTTTGTTCAGATTGTTCAGACTTGTTGAAGCTAGCGTTAGGGACGCGAACCGCCACCATTCGTTCTACCTTTTATTTCCAGTTTCTCACTTTTGTCATTTTATTAATTTTGCTGATTTGGATTTACTTTTCCTATCATTTTTCATATATATTTTACCGTTGAATGAACTTGAATAAATATTCACTATTTGGATAAGTTTGATCTTTGATCATCATTTATTTTGTAAAAAAAATACCTTCCACTTCAATGTTCAGGAAGTGATTTTATTTAGTGTTTCATTAATAGCTGGTGTGTGAGTATCACTGTTTGAGATATTGTTTTATTTTATTCATATGGTTACGTGTACGCTTCAGGATCAATTAAAGGTACAGTTTACAAAAAAAATTGAAAAAGTCCTTATACTATATTAAAAGTTGATATTGGACGTTTCGGATGCAAAAATTGTCATCCATTATCAGCTGTAGAACGATACAACATGTTAAAAATATTAATGAATTGATATTCCCAAAATGTTGTATTCCGACGAAGTCAAAGTTATTTTCGACTTCTGTATAGGCTACGTGCATAAAGTCTATTAGCGCCTCTATCGGGCAATGGAGAACGATTGAACTCCATTTTATCATTGCCTCATACCTATTGTTTTTTAAATGTACTAATATTATTTAATTCAGCTGTCTGCGTATGATATAACTTGCATAACATAAAAGGTACGTTGAAATTATTTATTTTAAGCATTTTTTTCTTCAATTATAACGTACCTATTATAAAGAAAACGTCTTAATTCGTCCAAATTGACAGGATGACCTCAAATTATGACACCGTTGATCTTGCAGATTGGATTTGTATTTATCAAACACTGTATCTCTTTCACCAAGAAAGCATTGAAGGAAAGCGTGAAATTAGTTTTGCCATATTAAACAAGTTGAAGAATATGTTGCTGACAATATTAACAACAAAATTATTGCGAAGTGCATCTGACAAACTTCTATCACTGAAACATCTTACAAATTAGGGTAGAGTTAAATTCATGAATCCCAAATCAATGATAAATATTTCTAATTTCAGAATTGAATTACAAACATATTTGTTATATAGATTAATAATGAAAGACAGACGATACTCTATTTACCGCTTTGATTCACTTCACCCGTTTTTTTATGTTATAACTGGGTACATGAAATCTATGAAACTAAATATTTCATTTCAATCATCCTTAACACAACAACCTTAAACAGAACAAACGTTTTCCCATGTTTTATATGCAATTATTTTCACTTTTTACAATGCTCAATGACAGCTCAATGACGTTTTCTGAGAAATGGTGTTCGATGTTCACACTTGTGCTCATCATGACCGCTCGCATCGATATTTGTTCAAACTCCGCCTTCTTATACATAGCTTATATACTCAAATTTTGTGCAAAATTTCATTCTTATACATGTTCTACTATGATAAATGGAGTGAATATTCTTTTTTGATTGAAAATAAAATGATATTACATTGTAAGAAATGAATAAGATGGGGCAATAGGTTGAATAAACAATGGATTAAGAGAGTTACAGTGAATGCTCGGAATAAAAACCATTTTCTGCTAGAAAATAACCTGATCTATCATAATATGCCCTTCGAACATTACTTAATTGCCGAGATGTAATATTTTCACATTTATCTACATTTTATTTCATTTAACAAATTCTAATCAGTTTGAACCTCCTTATGACAACAAAATCATTGCTGTCAAATAAGCGACTGTCATCTAACAGAGTGAATTATATTTACTCTGGAAGTAAAATACTTTGCCCTTTATAAAACCGAGCATATATCAAATAATAATAAACATAAAAATTATTTGAGTGATGTGTTAGATTTTCATTCTATCTTACAGATATTTGAATCCGCGAGCTATCAACAGAATCGCAAAGAATCAATTTTCCAGATGAGAAACTTATCGTGAATCAACCAGAAGCTGATGCGCTCCCAATAATTTTCTTATGGATTCATAAATCTGTAAGATTTACTAATTCGCTTGAAGTAGCAGCATAAATGATGCAAGGTAATATAATCTAATTTCTAATCATGTAAGGTATACTTCTTCCTCGAATATCACTCTCTCCCTAAAAATAATCGTCAATTTCCGCGCTAAAGATTCCACGTTGGCCCTCGAAGGCAGGTCCTTGTGTTCAGTGTGCTAAAGATAATGTAAATTAAGAGAAACGGCTAGGCTCTTGTCTTGAGGAAGTATACGGGATCTAAGACCCTCTTTCTTTTCCAATTCGTTGCTTGTGAATGGTTCACAATTTTCGCTTCGTTGATTTATCAAAGGTGGAAGAGAACAGAAATGGAACGATAAATGAGATTTTTTACCTCTGATGTTTGTAAATCAATAATTGAATCAGATTTTTTCAGGATCATTCTCACCGTTTAAAAGATTTTAGCATAATGTATTTTTATTGCTTTGACGGTGAACATCAATACTCTTTGAATGTTATAAAAATTATCATATTTATTCACAGTATATCTTGTTACCGAATTATTTTGTTAGAAAATTGTAGTCTGAAAGCTCATATAAAACTCCTAAATTTGATATCTGTATTTATGCACTTATAGTCGGTTTTATGAGAGAGTATATCTATCAAATTATAATCGTTTTGAGCTTTTTATGTTACCAAAATCATTGTCTTCTGATAATTGATTGTCATTGAGTGAATTTCATTCATTTTGGGAGTGAATTAATCTATTCTTTATAAAACCGAGCATATTTAGTGAATTTATTAATCCAAAAAATTGGTATTATAAGATGCTAGACACAGTCAAAAATATCGTATTTTGAAGACAGTGAGACATGGAATATATTGAAACTGATTATTCCACCTATTTTCTACTTTGACAGACGGAAAGGCACAAAAGTCTCTTTGAATGGCGTTTCACTTTATCTCTTGAGATGATAAAACCCTAGAAAGAATAATAAAAGCTCTTATAATGAATTTTTATGTTGGACGACCTCGTTACAAAGCAAGTGATCCTATTAAACTTTTTTATTATTTATAAACGTGAAGGTTTGTTACGTTTTTTCATCCTTCAAGGATATTACTGGTATCAGTAGCCCTTTAGCCTTGCATGTGGCTACCATTTACATAATAGATGCAAATCCCTCTCAGGCAGCATTGAGAAGGCTATGAAACCTCCTTTTTTCTCCCTCCCGGCCACACACTAGCATTATAACCAAGAAAAGTAAAGTTTATAACAATTTTCACGGAAAATTTTGCATACGTACCGTAATATCATAAATTTAATTTTCTGCCTCTTTACATTTCGGAAGTCTTTGACACAATATCCAGGAAATAATGGTTAGGCTTTGCGGGGATTAAGGGTATTACTGACGGTCAATACTCATAATAATGCTTAGCGTTACTAATTTGACAAGCATTTTGACATTAATAGGAAGGAATACAATATTTTTGTATTATGCCCTATTTCTATAACTCTTCCCAAAGAACTCCTCAATAATAACAAATGTAACCTGAGAAAATGTTAGGTAAATAGTAGATTGTTTGACAAGTAGAGAAAAGTGATTTTTTTTGTAAACTTGATGGAAACACTTGAGTGGAAGACGCCAGGAAAAGAGATGATTTTCTACAGAAATACTAATCAAGGTTGTAGTAACAGATTTGACAACTGCTAGATAAAAGCATAGTAACAAATAAACAATATTAAAAATCAATTTGTCAGAAGCGCCAGAAGGTAACAATTCTGGATGTACGGGGCTATTCTGTAACTCAATCGATAAATTTTTATCGATCATTATCTATTTCAGCCAATGAACGTGGGTAGCATTGACAAAAATTCTGAATATTCTCTTGTTTCAATTGTTTTCATTTGTCAAAAATCTTATCGATCGATAATAAGTTAATGATTGTGTTATTTGTGTTACGGAATACGGCCAACAACTAAATTATCGATCTTACATTCGTTGCCGGCGAGATCGAGAGAGTTTCTGTTTTCTCATATGTTCAACCTGTGATTTTTTCTTAATGAGGTTAAAGCTGTCATTTGGGCGCGTGTCATGGTTCTTTTTTTGTTTGCTAATTGAAAAAGTGCTGCTTATTATTAGAAAACTGGCACTTTTCTTTACTGATTTCTACATATTATACCTGATGTTTTCCATCAAGTATATTAAAAAATCATTGTTTAGTCATTGAAAAACCCATTGTTATATTAATACAATAAAGTTCGTGCAAATTTCATTTTCGAAGATAGCGTGATTCATATATATGTATGCTTCAAATTCGTTCCACATGCCCCAATCTGCACAATTCATTAATTTTTGTTTTTCCAATCTTGTTTTTTTTTTTCAATTTAATCTTCTTAATACAGCAGTTCAATTAGATTTTTTCCACTCTCTCCACTCGTCTGATGTAGATTAGGCTAGTTTTACAAAATTATGAGCTAGAACAAAGTTAAAAATTTGGTTGTGAGTTGATAAAAATTACAATAGAAGATGAAGAAGAAATTTTATGCGAAGAAAAGGATCCGAGAGGATCTTTCTGCTTATTTTGAGCTTTTTAGTGCAAATTCTATATGTACTTGGACAAAAAAGATTATCATCGATAGCATGAAAAGTTGAAATGTGAAAAAAAAAATTGTTTTCAACCCAATATCACATCCTGTACGGAAATGAAAGGCATATCAATTTCTCTTAAAATGTTCATGTCTTATAGTGTACTTAGTAGATTTAGGAAGCAATAGTAGACAACATAAATATTGTTCAAAATAATTGATGCACGCAATTATTTATAAATTAGTAATGCATTCGAATGGACAAAATAACTACTGAATACTAAGTTCTAGGACTCAAATATTTCTTATTATTTTTTATTGGTATCTAGATAGTCAAATACTCGGGATTCGGGATTATGATACTCCAAGTACACTTACTGCTTTCTAGAAGTATTTCTAGCTCTCTTCCTCATTTCTCTGCTAGAATGAAGTAATCATCCAGAGGATATACAATATGAATTTATTCCATCAATTACATACATATTTATCTTTGGAACCTCTCACCTGATGATGGAATAAATTGGAAAACATTTTTGATGGCTTCATCCATGTCGTGATAATGACATATTCACTTGCGTTTATGATGAGCTTAGATAGAATTAATTACTTTGTATATCTGAATAATAAAATCGAAAGTAGAAATTATCTCCTATTGACAACTATTTGTGAGTTCCAACTGATGAAAGGATTACAGCACTAGATAATCATAGCTGACTCGTCCGCCATCTTGGAGCCCACTGACAAGTCTGTGAAACGTTTAATATCCTTATTTTTATGATTTTGTGTAAACTATGTAGGTTTCTAGATGAATAATAACAAGATTAAAATAGTATGCAGTTGTGCATCTTGTTCTTCAAGAAATTTATCTGCTTGCATTAATTTTCTACACAGAATCTGTGAATGTTCAGTATTCAAATTATGAAGTTGAAGTAGGTAGTATGGTGATTTAAACAAATAGGTACCTAGGTAAGTACCTAAATATTTGCTTTGGTCAAAGCAGGTTAAATAATAAATAACAATAAGTGAAGAAAAATGAGTTCTTTTCATGAGATATCAGTTATAGTCCGTGAGACAGGGCATACATTTTTCGTTGATTACCGCTCACTTGAAACTTTGTGAGTGGCTTCATTGTGATGAGTCCGACAATTTTTTCATTTGGCAAAATTCTAGTATTGGGGGCGTTTTTCAGTGAGGGCTAATTAATTGAAAAAATATTACCGTCATATTGATCTTTACACTAATAGAAAGATTTTTTGATCATAAAATAGAAAAAAAATATTGTCTGATATAAATATTGTGGATAGCGATAAGTCCGACAAGCCGCACTTGTCATGAGTACCAACATACTTAGCATAAGCACCAACATACTTATGACAAGTGCGGCTTGTCGGACTCACCGCTAGCCCCAATATTCATGTCGGACTATATTTTTTTTTCATTTAATAATCAAAAAATATTCCGATTAGTGTGAAGATCGATAAGATGGTATTATTTTTTCAATTAATTAGTTCTCGCTGAAAAACGCCCCCAATTCTAGAATTTTGCCAAATGAAAAAGTTGTCGGACTCATCACAATTAAGCTACTCACTAAGTTCCAAGTGAGCGGTAACTAACGAAGAATTTATGTGTTGTCTCATGGACTATTAAGGCAATCATAAGAAATACAATAAAAATTTCAAAAACAGTTCAGATCGGATGGAATTTGAACTTTAAGGCAAGGGAACTGCAACTGTTTATTTTATAGACTAGAAAATAACATTACATAATTTTGGTGTCACTGACGGCTAAAGCTATGACTAAATTTTTATTTACTTTAATAAACCCTAGTTGCCATCTATGGATTCTGTAAAGTTCAAATTAGCATGAAACAAGTCTTCGAATATACCTGGTTTTTTTCCAAAAGTAAAATCAAGCGTGGAAAAGCAATTGGATTGAATAATAAACGTGCAAATTGGGGATATATTAAATATAAGAAGAATTATTAATGAGCACTGGAAAAAGTTCAAATTTTTAGACGCTTTGGTCATTGATTAACTATTATCAGAATCGATCTGAAAACCAGACAATTACAATAGGTCTATCATTCTAGATTAAAGAATCATCGTGATGATCAGAGCACATTTCTGACAGTTCATGAATGTTTGTTAGTTCAAAGAGTTTGCAAATTAAAATCTCCCACAATCACTGAGCTTAAGATCAAGCAGTTCGAGTAAATCTACGAAACAGCAGTTTTCATTTAGTTGTGATTATTTTATACATAACTCGTGCACGTACAAACTCAAAAGACCTTTTAGTCTTTATTGCTGAGTTATTGACTGACAGGAGGTCATGTGCTCTACCCTAAAATAATAATTTGATCTTCACCAAGGTCATATGAAAAAAATCCTTGGAAATTTGGTGCAATTACCTCCAAAACTACAAATTCAGAAAAATAAGTAACAAGTGGTCATTTACGTACGCCTATGGTGTGATGTGTAAGTAGTGTTTTAAGTGGTACCGGTGATAAATTCAAAAAAGGAATCTTGCCGTGCTTGCTTAAAACAAAAGTGTAGCGAATAGTGATTTTAAGGAGGATAAGCATCATATGAAATAAGAACGGTGTCTTTTTAATAGTTTTTTAGTAGTGTAAAGACTGTTCAAAATAGTGAGAGTGAAGTAACCTTGAGTGAACTGAGTAACATTTCCGAAATCGGTTGGGACGCGCGCGCGCTCAGGCAGAGCTAACAACCAGTGGCGGAACAGCGAGACAAATGAGTGCGGGATTCAGAGATCGCAGTGATTCAATAGAAAAGCGAAAAAGAGAAAAAATTGAACGGGATCAAGAATCAATTTTTAAAAAGAGTAAATTGATCGAGAGATCTCCAGCAAAACAAGATAGATATAAAGATACGCAGAAAATGGAGGAATTGAAACAGCTAATGGTGGGTGTATCAGCGACTGTTACAGAGATAAAGGAACAAATGAATCAAAACCACGAGGAACTTAAGAAGGAAATTAATAAAAATACAATAGCAATAGAAAAATTGAAGGAGGAACATAAAATTAAAGAGTTAGTATGGACACAAGAAAAAGAGGTAATGAAAAAAGAAATTCTCTTTCTACAAAAGAGGCTGGAAGATCAAGATAAGCGGAGCAGAATCAATAATATAGTAATTAAAGGATTGAATACAGAAGGAAGAAAACCTAAAATTATAATAAGTGAACTACTGAGAAAAGATTTGGGAATAAATTGTGTAATCAAATCAACCGTAGAGATAAAAAGTGGAAAAGATACACCAATACTGGTTGCAGAGCTCGAAGACAGTGATGACAAAATTAAAATCATGCAAAACAAAAATAAGCTCAAAGGGAAAAGTATATATATAGAAAATGATTGGACGAAAAGTGAGAGACAGATGCACTATGTCATAAGAAGAAAAGCAGTGGAGGAGAGGAAAAACAATAGAAATCCCAAAATCTACTACAATAAGTTAGTGGTCGGAGACACACAATATGTATGGGACACAGAAACGGAAGATTTAGTGGAAAAGAATGGTGAGAAGAAAGAAAGAACAAATGGAACCATAAATGCAAAAAACTCAAAAAACTAAAAAATAGAAACCAGGCAGTATTTAAACCTAGAACAACTACGCAAAGAAACGGACACTCGAACACAAACTTGAGGAATAAACTGGAAATAACTTTGGCAACATGGAATGTGCGGGGAACAAACACACCAGGGGCATATAAAAATCTAGGAAAGGCTCTTCAAAAATATAGAGTAGACATAGCTGCTATTCAAGAAACAAAACAGAAGAATAATGATATTTTTGAAATGGAAGACTATGTTGTTTTTAATAGCGGTTTTGATACAAAACATTTTGGTACGGGCTTTATGATTAATGAAAAGATGAAAGATTCAGTGGTGGAATTTATGCCAGTTTCAGATAGATTATGCAAGATAAGAGTTAGGGGAAAATTCAGGAAGATAAGTATAGTGAATGTCCACGCTCCCACAAATGAAAAAGATGAGGAAGAAAAAGATGCTTTTTACGACGAACTAATGAGGACAATCAACGAAATTCCTGCATATGATGTCAAGATTATTATTGGAGATATGAATGCTAAAATTGGAAGAGAAGAATACTATAAAGATATCACGGGTGGAAATAGCAAACATGATTTCACAAATGAAAACGGAATGAAGATGGTGGAATTTGCTTTAGAAATGAACATGAGAATTAGCAGCACAGCATTTCAAAGAAAAGAAATTCATAAAGGTACTTGGACCTCACCGTGCGGAAGGTACTGCAATCAAATTGACCACTTGATGATAGAAAGAAAACATGTGAAGATAATAAAAGATATTAGAAGCAGGAGGGGCGCAGAAGGGGATACTGATCACTTTTTGGTCACAGTCAAATTAAAACAAAGAATCCCTGTAAAACCCAGAAAGAATAAAATAGGAATGAGAAGATATAATGTCCAGTTGCTACAAATGAAAGATATAAAAGAGAAATATAGTGAACGAGTTGAAAAGAGTCTGAAAGAGAAAAAAACGAGCACAAATAGTATAAATGAAGCATGGAAAGAAATGGAAAAAATAGTAGGTGAGGTATCGGAAGGGTTACTAGAAGAGTCTAAGAGAAAAGAATCCAAAAACTGGTTCGACGAGGAATGCAAAGAGGCCATGGCCATGAAAAATCTAGCCAGAGAGAAATGTATACAAAATAATAGTACGGAGAATAAAAAGAGCTATACTGAAAAGAAGAGCAATTTCAAAGCAATTTGTGGAAGAAAGAAGAGAGAAATGATGGAAGAAAAATTGAGACAAATTGAAGAGAATTATAAAAACAGGGTTATACGGAATTTTTATCAAGACGTGAAGAAACAAAAGACTGGGCACCAACAAAAATCAGTTTATTGCAAAGACAAAGAGGGGCAACTTGTCACAGGTGAAGATAAGGTAGATAGATGGAAGGAATATTTCAATGAACTACTTAATGAAGGAGGTGAAACACAGGTCGAATATAGGACTACGGAAACTGTAACTGATGGAGAGCAATGTGAACCACCAACAAATGAGGAAATTCTTAGAATACTCCATAATCTAAAAAACAATAAAAGCCCAGGAGAAAATGGTCTCTCAGCAGAAATATTTAAGAATGGTGGCTATAAATTGCAACAAGAGCTATGCAAACAAGTTCAGAATGTATGGAGAAAAGAAGAAATGCCAGATAGATGGAGAGAAGCGGTAATCTGTCCCATACTTAAAAAAGGTGATCGAACAGTTTTTTCAAATTATAGAGGGATTGCTTTATTAGACACTGCATATAAAATTCTGACAATAGGTATCAGAAATAGACTAGAAGAAACGGTAGAAGAAATTATAGGTGATTATCAAGCTGGATTCCGCAGGAATAGATCCACCATGGATCAAATTTTCACCATCAAGCAAATGGTGGCAGATAGCTATAAACATAAGCTACCTATGCATATCCTGTTCATAGATTTCAAGCAGGCCTATGACTCAATCAAAAAGGATAAGCTGTATGAAATCCTGAGAGAACTCAAAGTACCCGAAAAATTGGTGAGGCTTATAGAAATGACACAAAATGGAAATAAGTGCAAAGTGGCAGCTGACGGAATATTATCCAACAGTTTTGAAGTTAAAAGAGGCCTGAGGCAGGGGGATCCAATTTCACCTATGCTATTTAACCTCGTCCTAGAATGGGTGGTGAGAAAAGCTCATATCTACAGTAGAGGTCTGCTGTATAGGAAGAAACACCAAATTTTAGCATATGCGGATGATTTGAGTATTATGGCCAGAACAAAACAAGAATTGGTGAATGTCTTCTTGAGATTAGGGAAAATTTCCGAAGAAGTGGGACTCAAAGTAAATGTAGATAAAACAAAATATATGATAGTAGGAGGAGAGCAAGAAACAGGAATCACAAACTTAAAAGTGAAAAATGACAGAGGACAAGAATATAACTTTGAGAAGGTGGAATGTTTTACATATTTAGGGGTAGTCATAACGAACAATAATGAAGAAGGGACAGAGATTGAAACGAGGATAAAGAAAGGGAGCAGAAGTGCGGGTGCTTTAAACGGTTTCTTAAGGTCAAAGAAAATATCTTGGACAGTGAAAGTAAGAGTATATAAAACAGTAATAAGACCAACAGTGCTGTATGGGTGTGAACTGTGGACATTAAAACAAAGTGACATTAAAAAACTGGAAATATGGGAGAGGAAAATTTTGAGAAAAATATACGGAGGTAGGAAAGAAGGAGACATAGTGAGACGTAGGACAAATATAGAAATAATGAACTTATATGGTGACTATAGTATAACGGGAATAATTAAGGCACAAAGATTAAGGTGGTGGGGACATGTTATGCGGATTCCGAAAGAGAGAGCAGTCAGAGCAGCTCTTAAAGGAAGGGACAACATCAAGAAGAAAAGAGGGCGTCCAAAGGAAGAGTGGTGTGATTCGGTGATGAAGGACATCGAACTATTAAGTATAAAAAAGTGTGAAACGGTAGCTAGGGACAGAGGACAGTGGAGACGGATATGTCAACAAACCATGGGTCTTTTCGGCCTGCAGAGCTGATTTATTATTATTATTATTTTACCTCCAAAACTACAAATTCAGAAAAATAAGTAACAAGTGGTCATTTACTAGCCTAAATTGATCATCTAAACAAAAGTTTAATTAATTTTTATACTAATATCGGAATCCGCATGTAAATATCTTGTGCAATTCGCGAGATATTGAGATAAATAGTTTCTACTCTAGAATAAGTACTAATCCATATCAATTTGAAATTAAATGTATAAAATTCAATTACTGACATGTTGCTCATTCTGTACAGCAATTTCCAGATATCAATTATGCCCAGTGTAGCAGTAATTACCTTTGTAATTTTTATTGAATTTTCCACTCAAAACTAGGTGTATGAGTGAAAAAATCGAGCAGTTTGTGCAGACCTACGAAACAGCAGCTTTGATTTAGTACCAGTTTCAAGTCTGTAAGTGCTGTAGTTGCTGAGAGCTCAATGTCACACCACCCAGCCAGACAGCCAAAATGCGCTGAAAAGTTGATTACTTAGAAGGCGGAAGAATACACTTCGATCATTATTTAGCATTCTTCAAGCATGAATAATTACTTGAAATGTCCTCAAATTGTTCTGTTATCTGCGATAATTGCCGGAATATTTGCAAGGAACTTTATTGTTTCTAGCAGCAGTAATCTTTATCGGCGCTGTACTGAACGTTTTTATATTCATAATTCCGAATCGAGTGACACCTCAGTAATATTTTCTCCGGAAGCTCTTTGGAAATTTGAAATATCTAACTTTTTCATTCAAAAATGCAAGAGCACTCCACAATCAACTGTCAAACAACGATTTTTGAAAATCATGTTTCAAAACTAATAAAAATATGAAGAAATTTTCTTTGACATTTCGAATAAATCAATGTGACTTTTAATGTTCCTGTGATAGCAACAACTAGAAACTCGCGGAATGTATGTTTTTTGTCTACAGGCTGCGAGATATTTCGCATCCTTTCAAAGAAAAGACCATTAGAATTGAACGTTCTACTACCTAGAACAAATGAATATCGATATTGGCCATAATACAAAAAATTATTGCTTGTAAGAACAAGGTATCATCACAGATAAAAAGTCTAATCTATTTGAAAAATTTTGATTATTGACTCTGTAGTAGAAAATTTATTATAACCTAGTCCACTAATTAGTTAATGGTAGCTGGGAGAGCATAATTATTTTTTTGTACAAATAGTTTCAATTTGTGCAATTATGTATATTTTCTTAAGTAACTGTATGATGCATCTACATTTTAACAGTTGTAGATAATGGAGGAAAGTAAGTCATGTATAGCCCTGGATATTTCATTGTTACTGAAGTACTGAACATCATCATAATGTTCGTTGGGATAAGAATAATTTTCTGATCAATTTTGAAAATAAATATTAAAATTGATGAGTTACTATTTGCAACCAACTGCTTACAATACTTGTTATCTGGAATTGTGTGCAACGAATTGGAATTTATCTCTTTAACAACAGTTTAACTTGTTTATTGGGTCATCTTTCTCAATTCACGATGTCAATAGTCGTTACTGTAAATAACGGTGCATGCTAGTTTTGTATGCATAGAAAACCAGCAGAGATTTAAAATATCGGAAAATTGTGCCGGTGATCTTGTTATGCAGTGCCAACACTTTTCTGGAGCTGGAGAAATACTAGGAATTTTGTGTGATGTATAATATACAGATGTAGTGGGTACAGCAGTTAGCTTCTGGGCTTCAATGAAACGTTCTTGCTAATTTATCCAGCTTTCAGCTGTTTCCTTCTTCAAGGAAACTACAATACAAACAGTTGAATTTAATAAAGAATTGAAGTTCTATTAATTTATTCAGCTATTATAATTAGACCGTAGTTTAATATTTCGTTATAGTTGAGTATGGCGTTCGAGAGATACTTACTTCAAAACGTAAATTGTGGTAACAGTACAAGAGGCCACAACAAAATCCACGAGTCGAAGAAAACACCGTTTACATTATTTTGTCCCGTATATATATAGTATATCATTTGTGAATTAATTTTGGAAATGTTTCAACTAGAACAGAAAGCAGATTTACTGCCGCGGTTGATGGCTCATTGTTGAGAGGTGAGTTCAAATGAATACGGCAGTAAATTCGATTTTCCACTGGATTAAACATTGAAACTAACTTCTTTAGTTGCACTTGTAAATTAAAATATATAGAACTAAAGCTGACAATTTTTGTTTTAGCATTGATAATGTTTATTTATAAAATTTATTTCGGGAGAATAAGATATCACCCAAAAAGCTATTCTCATAGATGCTCCTTTTATTCTAGTCACAAAAAAATTTTATCTCACAAATTCCAGCATACTTGCAAACAAATTTCATAACTTGTTCTTCATATTCAATTCAAGAAACAATTGCAGAATATACTTCCAAACTTAAACATTCCTACTATCAAATTCAAAACAATGGATTAACTATATTGATCATATTTTCCTTGAATGCGGGCCTGGATTGTAATCCTTGCAATATATGGAAGAGATGAAGTTGGTCTTTTTTTGCCGTAATGCAGATATTTGCATAAGAAGCAAGGAATAATTTTATTCTGCTACGTAGACACAAGTAGAAGGTGTTCGCAAGCAAGGTTTAAGATAAATTACTTGAGTTGTTGTTATTTTAAATGTTTTTGTAACGAATGGGTACTGGAGTAATTTAAAAATAAAACGAAATTTTATTCAGCACCAAGTACCACTAAAGTTATATCACTTTTTTTGTGGGAATAATTTTCTTTAAGCATAACTACGTACGATAGAAATAAGAACTTCAGTTGAATGAGTTCTCAATTTCGTCTTGGACCAGTACCCAATACCGGAAAATATTGATCAATATGATTTTGAAACTTATGCATTGACTATAATGATTTTCTTTATTTTTTATGCAATAAACTGGCTGAGAATCATACATTATACAATTCTTTGAACATAATTATAATGAGAAATGAAATATATGATTTTTTTCCTGAAAGTATCCTACTTTGAATCACAGCTACATAATAATTTTTCTACTGTCAATAAAAGATATTCACAGTTTAGACGGAACTTTCCCGAGTTTTCTCCACCAAACGTTTCTACATTTGAGCAGCTCAATCGACCGATGCACGCTGATGTGTGAACGTTGAACTTCGAGTATGCTGCATTGTACAAAAAACGAACGTATTAGATAGATTCTGCATTGAATTAGATTTAATAATATTCTTCAAAAAACATTGCGATGGTTGAAGATGTATACGGCAATGAATCTAATATCCTGAAACAAGAGCCTAGATCCTGTCAGTAGAAGACAATCAAAGTACAAAAGTGCGTTAGAATTAGAGCAACAGTAAGGTAATGTTGACTGTTTTTATTTACTTATACAAAGTACAAGGAAGTATTGTGGAACCGACAGAATTCACATAATTTTATATAATAAATGTAGAATTCTATATGAAATCCATCATAACCCAGTCTTTACATCATCACTCGTTACGAAAAGTATGGGCCAACATTCACTTGGCCTATTTTTACCTCCCTGACCTATATAATCGTGATGTTTTGACTGTTCGAGATTTTGATGAATTTTTATGTCATAGTCCCTACTGAACCCAAAAAGGTCGGTCTGTCTGGAAGCATGATAACTTCAGAACGCGTGAGAATTTTGGACTTAAAATTTTATCTTCAAGTTTTTTTATCAAAAATATAGGTTCAAATTAATAGATGAGCTTTTTTAAACTAGTGGTACCAAGACTTTATTGATGGAACATTTTAGATTTCTGCGTTTATTTTATAAGCGGTAGTATCTATCATAATGGCACAATATTTATTCAAAACATATTCCAAAACTATTAACGATTAATTGTTACTTACTTGTACAAAGTAACAAGTAAGAATTGTGAAACCGATTTTGATTATTTTTGGCTTGATGTCGGTACGTATGTTCGTGCGTTCGTACGTGCATTCGTGCGTTCGTGCGTACGTGCGTGCATGCGTAACTCGCAAATCTCGAAACTGGTTAAACGTATAATGTTGAAATTCTGTATTTAAGACTGGCATAGGGTCTAGTTGTGCAGCTCGCATTATATTTCCAATCGTCTGTACCAGAAGTACACTCTACTAGAAACTTTTTTTTAATTTTTCCAATAAATCCAGAATGATCAACCGTAGGATGTTGAAATTCAGTATTTAAACTTGATGTTGTATCAGAATGGTCATCTGCTATTTTTGTATGAATCGGCCAAGCCAGAAGTGCACTTTACTTAAAACTTTTTTGCATAAATATAGAATGATTTGCCATAGCACATTGAAATTTCGTATAAAGAACTTTTGTGACATCTTATTGTACATCTTGCATTATGATTGCGATCGATCAAGCCGGAAGTGAACTTTACTTGAAACTTTTTTTAAATTTTTCGCATAAATTAAGAATGACCAGTCATAGGATACTGGAATTTAGCATTTGAAATTGCTGTAGCATCTAAATAGTCTCTTTTATTTTTATAACAATCAGCTGAGCCGGAAGTGCACTTTATATGACCGACTTTTTGGATTTCCCGCATGAATTCTAAACAATAAGTCGTAGAATATTCAAATTTTGTATTAGCCACTTTTATAATATCTAGTTATGCACCTTGTGTCATGATTGCTATCGACTCAGCCGGAAGAGCACTTTATTCGAAACATTTTTTGAATTTTCCGCATATATCCAAAACGATTAAACGTAGATTGTTAGAATTCAGTATTTGGGATGATTGTACCGTCTAGATGCTCATATCCTATTCTTATTGTGATCCACTGAGCCGGAAGTGCATTTTATTTGACAGTCTTAAGGAATTTTGCGCATCAATTCGAAACGATCAGCTGTAGAATATTGAAATTTTGGTATTTTAGTCTGCTGTAGCATCTGAATGATTGCCTACTATTTTCATAACAATAGACTGAACCGGAAGTGCACTGCAGTAGGAATTTATTCTTTAATTTTGCGCATAAATTCGGATCTGTTGGTAGTCATAGAATCTTGGAAATCAGTATTTAGGAATGTTGTAGAATAAGAATAATGTCCTACTGTTTCCATTGCAAGCGACCAGGCTGGAAGCGCATTTTACTTGACGGATTCTTAGAATCTTTTGGGAAAATCCAAAACTATTAACTGTAGAACGATGAGATTCTGTGTCTGATTATATATATCCAATGATATATATGATCAAACACAAAATCACATCGTATTATACATATATCTAATGATGTACAAGTAAGTCACGTGATGTTCATGTCAGATTTTGTATCATAAAATTTGAATTAATATAAAATTTTATATTTTCTCAAAGCAAAGAAATATTGAGAATCACGATTTGGAAAAAGAATTATTATTACTTATATGTGGACAACAGATGCAAACATTCGTCGATTGCTTTTTTAAAATGGTAAATTTGGTTCTTCCGTCTTTAGTATCAATTCGAAGCGGAAATAATGTCAAAGAGGATTTCTAGACGATTGTTTCATTCAAAAGCCATTTGAATGATATTTTGTTGGGTGTAAGTTTTAGGCTATTGGGAAAATACACTTGATAGAAATCTAAATAAAATGATCACCGAATTCCACGTTACCATCTAAAACATTCTTCAAAATTATTAGCGGTTACTTTTATTAGAATTTGAGGTATCATAAGATCCGTTATATTTTTCTGAAGCATGCGAAAAGAATGAATATGTAATTATCAAATTGAATTACGCCGTATATGATCCTGAATTTAATAGTTAAATAAAGGGTATTTTATTTAAAATGAGAAAATTGAGACTAATTGCCGGTCAAAATAGATGTGCTACTGGCTTGAAAATATTTTAGTTGAAATGGGCATGTTGGAGAATCCATAGATACCAAATTTTGTAGAATTTATGATAAATAGTTTTCAAAACATAGATAGTGTAGGGTCGTCGTAGAGCACCCTGTATAAGAAGGTACTCAAAACTAGTAATGCATCACGGGAAATGTATGGAACAGCTGAAAGTTTGTCTATGGAATATACATCCTAATTCCATCAATTTGACCATTATACGATGTTATTATGGAGATAGTTCAAAGAATGCTATATTTATTCAATTCGAATAAGTGTTGGTTGAGTTTATTGCTGCACATAATAATGTAGTGAAAGTTCATCTGAAATATCTCTCACAAATTTCTATCAATAGGTGAACAGTCAGAAACATGGTATACTTTATTTAGTATACAAGACACACTGTTGGAAGTGCCACCGTTTGACACATCCCTCATGTAGAATTGAAATACCTAATTATTTATTACTCACGCAATAAGTGCAAACCAAATAACTCAATTGGTCCAATGTTTCCTGACTGAAAAAACTGACTTTACTTTAGAAATCGTCTGAGTCATCCTAGGAGACCCAAAAAAATATATATTTGGGGTTTTCAGGGGAAAAAAATATCACAATTACAATTATTTTTCCGAGTCGGGCTAGACAGATTAAAATTTCAGAATTAAAATAGCAATTTATGCAACAAGTATGTGAATTTGTGCATTATGACATAAGGCTTGCCGAAATATAAGTTTTTCTCCGGTCTTCAATTTCCATGTTTTGACACCGCAAGAGAGCATAGAGTACTAATTGATGACTAACTTCAATAATAATTCAACAAATAGATCAGTGACAGGAATTGTGCGCAATGTTATAAATATGAATTTACAAAGTAACTAAATTTTGATTAAAAAATCTAATTGTTGCTCGTTCACATAGTGCTGGGGCAAAGATTAGTGAATCCTTACTTTACGCATGGTTTGCAATGTGTGAACCACCAAGAGCTGACAAAAATAAAGTATATTCTATGTATAAGAGGAAATCGTGTCCTTGTAGTTATGATGTAATAAGGAGTAGTCGGAATAAGGACAAACAGTAGAAAAAACAATTAAATGCCAACTAACGTTTCGGTTCATTTTGAACCATCTTCAGAGTAAACATTGTAGCATTCATAAATTACAAGACCATTACGAAACATATGGAAAATTAGGAAATATACTATTTTAAATATACATTGGAAAGTATTAGGTTACAATATAGACCTGAAAGTGACAACACTTGCCTAGTGACATCAATTCAAACGCGCCAAAAGTCTATCAGACAGTGATAGTGCCATTCCCATTGAAATGGAACCATCAAACAAAGTATTCTTAGTAAAATCTGAACCACAGATGATACCTTACCCAGAAAATTCAAAGAATCGTCGTAAGTTACGTCCAAAACGTAACTTAAAAGTCACCAATGATTCACCTAAAGTTATACCATTACAAAATGATTCAGACAGTCATTCAGCAAGTGTTGTCACTCTCAGGTCTATATTGTAACCTGATACTTTCCAATGTATATATAAAATAGTATATTTCCTAATTTTCCATATTTTCCGTAATGGTTTTGTAATTTATGAATGCTACAATGTTCACTCTGAAGATGGTTTAAATTAAACCGAAACGTTAGTTGGCATTTAATTGTTTTTTCAACTGTTTGTCCTAATTCCGACTACTCCATATTACATTCTATGTATATTGACAGTTTTCGGTAATAATTCAAATTATTATCATTATCATATCAATTAGAAAAAATATGTCATTCCTTGCATATAGCGCAATATATCAACATTAGGGTTGAAAAAAGTTCTTTAGGTGAGACCTACATATTCATTGATTTTCTTTTCTTGTTTGAAGAGTTTTTCATAATATTCTTTTTGAAGCAAAGTTTTCTATTTGGGTCCTCACAGTGATGATGAATTATATAAGAGTTAAGATATTTTAGACTGAGGCATCAACAGTTGAAAGCTCCCTGATAACGAACGCCTATGACGAGGATTTATGTTGCGAAAGAGTTTCGGATTAGTAGCTCTAGGTCTCTGATATTTGTAAGTTTTCTGCTGGCACGATAACTTATTCCAACCCCATCAGTTGAGTATCGGGGGCCATAAAAGCTACAAAATCATTTGAATAAACGAAGAGCTAAAAAATACCAAGCTCACCTCATTGGTCTTCACAGATTGAAAATCCAAAACTTAGTTCAAAAGTTATAGAGAAAAATATTTAAATTGTATTCATAATTGAAATAATATTATATTTTGATTGTTATTACAAGCAACAGGCACCGTGAGCATCTGGCGTCGATCAGTCGTTTTATTCGAACATTGACGAAAACGCAGATGACAAAATTGTAATTTGATAAATTTCTGACGAATGCCGCTTGTGCCAGTTCAGTAGATTTTTTAATCGAAGTTTAAATTACATTCATATAAAAATTTGAGAAAATTGTAAAAATTTTTCCAGGAATGTTCCTTGTAATGGCTTATTGAATAAATTAAAGATCCGTTTCAGCACACTTCTAGTGATAGAATCATCGAAAAGTACGGTTGAGCTGGAGATCAAATCGAATGCCATTCAAATCATAAAAATCGTTCGAATATCTCTGAGGTTGTCTAATGAAAAGACGACTATTAATTTTTAGATTCTGATGTCTGGTATGGAATCGTGCAATACTAGCAGTGCTGTCTTCTTGTGTCAAATGCCAAGGAGCACTTAGTGTTGCTGCGTTAGCGATATAAATAATAATCTGGGACTTTCAACTGACTTAAATTATATCATCGGGCACATTGAAAATATTTTTTTTGTTTGGCTTGAATACATATTTTTCTTGACAATTTTTTGGTATAGCTGATGATTTCAAATAGAACCGTCCAAGCTTTTTACCTATTTTTATCTTCTAGTCTTTAGTTTGACTTTTTGCCGAAATCATTACGCAAATTCCTAATTATTTCTAACTCTATTATTGCATCTTTGATACACGGTTTCTTATTTGTCAATTTCTCACAATAAAGCACCTGATACATAGCGTTTCTCAGAGGGGCTACTAGTGATCGTTGAAGAGTTCCACTGTCCACCTCCTGACTCCCATCATTGGACCCTCTTTACCAAGTTGAAATTATGATAATGTTGCATTATCAAGGAAGCTCAATGCAAAGTTTCATAAGAATCGGTTTGGTAGGAATAGTTGAAAAACAAATATTGGATTGAAGCTGAATAAAACCGTTTAAAAATAGTGAAAATATTTTAATCATAAAATCTGATGTTCTCTCCAACTATCTAACTCATCGTCTATCCACGAAACGATTTCTTACTCTGGCAGCTTCCTCAAAGACAAATTCACGCAATTTAGAAGTGAAAGTTTGAGACCAATCAATAAGGTTCAGATTCCAAGTCTGGGAAAGGAAATGGCCATTCAAACTTTAGTCTAATTAGATTCTAACTCCAAATATTCATCTTGTTATTCTGTCCAGTTGGACAGAGATTTACAACTGGTAACTTAATTGTTAAGTCGAGATGGATGATTGAGATGCAGGAAGAGGATAGACCATTGATTGAATTGATTAAGCGAATATATATATATATATATATATATATATATATATATATATATATATATATATATATATATATATATATATATATATATATATATATATATATATATATATATATATATATATATATATATATATATATATATATATATATATATATATATATATATAGAAACCACTGCTATATTCACTTATCTTTTTCATATAATTGAATTTTTTTAGACAAGAAGAATTTAATATTCCTAATTTTAAAAGCAGTTTTGAAATTGTTTGTCGTCAATTTGAACTAGACAGAAAGGATTCTCTCTTAAGTTTTTTTAAGCATTGTTTGAACAGTCAACCGATTGCAAGGTGGACTTAGAGATCAAAGGTTTCACATCAGTGACAATATAAGTCACTATTGACAACAGGTATTTTAAAAGTCGATTTAAAACATGGAGACACAAGCAAAGTAGATCAAATAGACGAACTCGCGTGAACTTACCAAGACTCAATTTGACTTGAGCAAGTGATGTAGCGTCCAAACCTTAAAACTGTATTTACTCGTGATACTCCAATTAGGATTGAATTCTTGAAATCAATGTGGACACATTTTGCTATGATTACTCTGAATTTCAAATCAAAAGCTATACTAATTTAAATTTGTTCAATATGAACTGAATACAAAGATATTCTTCGAAATTAAATTTCTTACTGCAATAGTTATTGTTCAAGACGAGTTTAATTGAATGCGCAATCGGAAAAACTAGATGTTGAAAAGCAATTCTTGGGACAACATGAAGAGTCGTAGCTCTAGATTGTATTTTCCCAGAAATATATCTAGAAATTGATTTTGTCCGAGATGCATTTGTCCTGACACATATCTAAAGATACAATTATTCTTTTGGCTTACTGTTTGGATCACTATCATTATATTTTATGACAAGTCAACATTTTTCCAAACTTGATTTTCCATTTTACACATAGAACTCACAGCTTTCATATTGGAGAGACACAAATCCTTGGGGCAAAATAAAAGAGCTTGATAGCGCTATAGGGCAAAACGACTGCACACAGATTACTTAGGAGATGAGCTAATTAAAAGCCTTTGTCAGCTTCCAGTACAAAATTATAGGCAGGGCTGGAACAGGAAAATCTTAGAGCACAGTAATGTATCTAACACAAGAAAATATGAGACACAGAAAGCTCAAAATTATAGAAAGGAGACCAAAAGCATTTTGAATAAACTTATTGAGAAATTCTCTTTAATTTGTTGAATATTTTTGTGAAGAAGCTTTGAAGTTTTTGACTACTCACCCGATTCTTATAGATAAAAGACCAGAAAATTGCACAGCTGTAATCTATTCTACTCTGTTCTACAATTTATAAATATATGATCCTAAATTTCACATGTTAGTAGATACTGTAACACTGCCTGAAATGATTGTGGAGAAATTCAAGAAAAAAGTCTTCATACAAAAAGTATAAGCGACTCCCATTGAATGCTTTCAAGTACTGAACTGAGATTGTCGTATTATTCGATATTTTATGTATTCAAATAAAATAAGTCTATTCCTTTTTTATAAATTTAATGAAGCAAATGATTAATATTCCATCTTTGGAATGAATTTCTTTGGAAAATATCTCAGTGTACTTGAATTCAATTCTCACAGATGTGAGACAAAATTTCATCTTGAATAAAGTTCCATAATAGATAAAAAAAAAATCTTTTTTCACTTTAACAGAGTATCAAACTTTTTTCCAATATTTTTTGTTACACCTGATTCATTTCTTCACGAAAAATTCAATGGAATTAGAATACAAATATAATTTTTCTGATAAGAATATCGAGTATTTGATTAATTGTGAAATTATTAGCACATTGATTTCTAGATGAAATATTTGTTAGAAATTTCTTGTGACCATTTACGCGATAATTTCCAACAAGCTGAATTTTTGTACAGGTTTTGAATACGTGATTACACATGATATTTTAAAAGTCCCCATCGATTCCGCTTTGCTTTGTTTTTCATCTTAGGTCAAAGATCACTGCGCTTTTTGCGTATATCTCTAAAATGGTGCGAGCTACTGGAAAAATGGATCCATAAAAATTCGATTCCGAACTTAGAAAATGCACTCGTATGAGGCCAGTTTGCATCATTTGAAGGTAAAAATATTGGAATATTGGTTTCTGTGATTCATGCACTCAAATACTATACGTGGAAAAAATACGATTGAGTGAGACAACGGCAGTCCCTAATTCCATTAATCGGATGGCTTTGAGTAACAGCAACAGTTCAGTCAGTTTTAAGCGATTTTTCGTGGTGAATAGACGTGTTTGAAAAAGGTATTTCCATTTTAAGCTATGCGGTTACAGAATTCTATTAAAATGTCAGAAGTTTGTTTCATTTGCAGAGGATCTTTGACTGAAGGTGAAATAAAAGAGTGCAGTTATCTTATCTCTGTCCAACATCTGCTTCTGCTTATTAACACTTGTTTCATGTGTTCTACCAAGTGCAAAAGTGTGATTGGACAATGAACTGAATTCTGAAGACTGGGACTGTAAATTGATGAATATAATAGTTTGGAGCCAATCTAGACTTTACTTCCACCTGCTCTAAAGAAACTGCTGCATTTTTTTTTGTAATTGCCATGAAAGCTGCACAAACAATTGTGTTTAGCAGAAAAGTTGGATTGTTTTGTTCACTGGTCTGTGCCAACTGTCAAGGCCACTCTTGCACTAATGCTGAATCAAAAGCAACAGATGAAGATTCTTTCGGAATCGATGAGGATTTGACTGATACATCTCTTTTCTTAGAGCAGTCATCACAAATTGAACAAGAAGAGGTAGGAAAGCACGGAGAGGAAGGAACAAGTAATCATATAGAATTTGATGATGAATAATGAAATTTTCTTGCTGCTATAATTTTCATTATTCAAATACAATATTAGCACACTAAATTTCCCGGATCGAAATATATCTTGAAGTCTTCCTACTAGGGAAATCACGTTTGAAAAAAGCACCGAGTACACTACATCAGAGGTGGTGCGGAAATGTGTATATACTCACGGTCTGAAATCGTGATAACTCGAGAACGGTGCTTCGTGAGGAAAAAAGTATTGACACCTTCTTTCGTAGAGGATTTCATGACCTACAAACTTTGTCTCATCCATTTTTCCAGACGCTCTTATAATTTTAGAGATATATGCAAAAAATGAAGATTTGTGACCATTGACATCGGATAAAAAACAACACACAAGCGGGATCATTGGGGACTTTTGACATAGCATTTGTAATGACGTATTTAAGCCCTATACAAAAATCCAGGTAGTTGGGAGTTAATGCAAACTAGCAAGTCCATCTTATCTGGACTAAAAGTGCACGAGACAAGGACTGAAATCATAGTATTTTTCTATTATTTCAGAAATTTGCTTTGGAATAATTATATTACATTGACTTATGATGTTTCTGGAATGTCTTTTCATTTGTGTTAAAAGTATCCGATAATATAAGATACCTACTTATGATAAGTTTTATTGCAGATAATCATGTATTGGAACTTTAATGCGATGAAGAATACAATGGATACTAGATTTCTTATATCCGAATATTTTTAAATTTTTTAGCGCATTTTTCCGAAAAAAGCGCTATTATATTCACTTTGGCTGGCTGGCTGGCTGGCTGGCTGGCTGGCTGGCTGGCGTGACGCTGAGATCTCAGCAACTATACTATTTACAGACTTGAAACTGGTACTAAATAAAAGCTGCTGTTTCGTAGGCTTGCACAAATTGCTTTAATTCAAGCTCAGTGATTGTGGAAAATTAAATTATTCAATTACTTGTTTCAAGTGAAACAATGTCCATAGATATCTATGACATTAGGGATATGGCAACTAAAATTTATCAAAGTAGATAAAAATTTAGTTACAACTTTCGCCGCGGGTGTCACTACTATTATGTACAGTTGTCAAATCTGTCCGGGATTCATTCAATGACTTGTTTGACGCGAATTTGAAGCTTATTAGAATGAATTATTATTATTGGATGAAAATTTGTTTACTTTTGGTGTATTTTTTTTTATATAGCTTTGATAAAGATCAAATTATCATTTTAAGCTAAAGCACTTGACCTCCTGTCAGTCAATAACTAAACAATGAAGATTAAAAGGTATTTTTGAGTTTGTACATGTATAAATTATGTACGTATTAAATAGTCAACTTGAAACTAGTACTAAATGGAAGCTGCTGTTTCGTAAGTTTGTCCAAACTGCTTGATTTCAAGCTCAGTAATTGTAAGAGATGGTAATTTGCGAAATCTCTGAAGTAACAAGCATTCATGAGCTGTCAAAAATGCGCTTTCATCATCTAGATGATTCTTCCATTTTTTAATATTATAATTCCACTCCAATATAAAGCAAGCCATATATAAAAAACAATTTCATCGTTTTGACAGCGGATAAAAAGTAAGGTAACTTTTTGCAAGTGATAAATATTATTTCATTTTCTCCTAGCAACCAAATCAAAACACTCACTGTATTTATGTCTAGGTTTATGTCATTTGCATAATTTGTCCATGCTTAAACTGCAAAATAAACAGAGTTTGAAATATTTCCGAAAAAAATATTAGGTAAAGTGTGTCTATAAATACAAAAAACAATAAATCATGTATCTGGAGACAATTCATCGCATTTTGTAAAAACCAGAAAAATGTATTGGAAAGAGGTACAACCACAGAACAAAACTACTAAAGAAGAAGCGAAACGCCCACTTTATTTTAAACTTAGCATATTACTGTTAGCGCCATCTATCCGCGGTCCTATTGAACTACTGTAATAGCGCGCGAATAGGAATCTAGGTACTCTTGAATTTTACACAAAAAATTTCTCAGGATTTTTATTTATGATTCAAGTGTTCTTGGTTCAAATATGAGAAATATGAATTGAATCATGATAACTACAATCACAAATTGAATAAATACGAGTAAAACTAAATTACATACAATAACAGCATTTGGAGTAATGATAATATTTTCATATTTCAACGTTTATGTACAACAGCAAATAGTCTTGCATCTGGAAATAATTAAATTACATTATTCAAAAAACTATATATAGATATAGTTCATCTTCCAAAATCACAAAAATGATGTCCGCCTGTCTGTCCGTTGAGAATTCCCTTTATATCTCGTATTTTCTATATAGAGAAAATGAAAAATCTCGATATTGTATTACGATGCAGTTCTTGTAAAGCATAACATTCTGCGTCGCAAACTAGTATTAGTGTTTTTTCGATAAAATCCATAATTCTTGATTTATGGGATTTTCTTATGGTATTCATAGGTAAATACGGATTTATTATTCGTATGGTTTTTTTCCAAGTTCCTGCATTATCAAAAGTGTATTCTCATGGAAGTTAGAATTTTGTGAAATGAGCTCTACACATTTTCAGATATAAATTAAGTTTCATATTTTATGGGATTTTTCTGGTCTCCTGAATAGATGCTGCTTCGTTGATGAATTTCCATAATTTGAGACGTTCTGCGGCGGGAATTGCTCTTGGCGTTTCTCGATGAAATCCATACTTCAAAATCTAAGTAATTTTTATTGATGTTCATATGTATACATATCTATCTGTTTTTTCTGTGAAGGATCATCTATGTGACATTTTATTCCTGTTTTCCAAGTTTGTCTTGGTTTTAACGGTATTCTGCTACAAAAGAGTGATTCAAATTCCAGACCATTTTTCATTGAAGATTACAATGTAAGGATGAACTGACATTTTCTCTTAGACAAGCAAGGCAACGGTACTAAAAATACACAAATTGTATATTAACATCTTATTGATTCATGTGACATTCAAAATAACTTACCACCATGATTGACACTTCACAGGGAGTACGGACACTTCAGACTTTTGCAGTTTGCTTCAAAACAAATTCAAGCCAAACAATTTAAAAATTCAAATATGAAATCACTTGATTATAAATCTTTAATAGTTCCATAGGACCGCGTATAGATGGCAGGAGAATAAAATGATAAATTAAAATTATATCCTCGTTTCGCTAGCCTGGGTACAACGGTATGTCAAATTTCAAATATTTTGCTAGATTGGACCTAAAGTATGCGAAGAATTAATGGAGAGAATTATAAAGAATACGTAGTGGAATATGTCAAATGAAACGATGTATGATAATTGTACTTTCAATCATTGCACATTTAAATAAACTTTTTCATAAATAAAATGTCGTTGAATTATCTCGCCGAATTACACTCTAGCTTTTGTTTTTTTTTGTAATAAATTTCAGTTTGACAACTCAATCTTATAACCTGACAACAATTTGACTCGAAAACTGTTCAAAAAATAAAATCTCGGAACCGTAGGTGCAGTGATTTTATTAGAACAGTTTTCTTGTCAAATTGCTAGGTAACAAGGTTTCGTGAAAACAGAAACTTATCCAGCAGAATGAAAAGCTCTTGTGTAATAACTGTTGATAAATTATTACTAATCGCTCAATATTTGAGTATTCAATTCTTGTTTTGGAATTATATATTCAAAATTAAACCCAATAAGCGCTGTCATATATTTTGCATATGCAAATTGAATTCTACTTTGTGTGAAGAGTTTCCAAAGTATCCGTTTCATGATAAAATAAAAGAAGTCGCAAAGCAAAATTAATTGCTAGAGCAAATAGTTAATTAATTGAATTTCTCTAACAGTGATATTTTTTGCTTTTCATGAAACAATATCTACTCTTTACGTGAAGTATTTATTGTGAAGAATATTGCTGTTCAGCCGAAGTATCAGTAAGTAATCTTAATTATAAACAAATAGTAGATTACACAATCCTACTCTAGATATGAGGAACTATATCACTAAATATATCCATGATGGACTTCACTGTTCTGCGTTTCTATGAGCACTATGTGCAGAGGAATTTCAACACAGTATAATAATTAAAATTTGCAATTTGTTCAAAGTTATTCTGCCTCAATAGAAAAATTCAAATGTACAGATTTAAGATCTCAAATTCCTATATTTGAATTGTAATTATTTATATTTACACAAGTATGACTCACATCATGATATAAAGCACGTCCCTACTGACTCGTAAATTCAATCTGTCTGGTTCTAGTTTACGCACAAGGCAAGCTGTCATCTCTTGCAAAGAGAAGTGCGTATGTATGTGAGGATCAAGTTAACTTTGATATAAATATCAAAAAGCGCAAATACAAATTTTGAGGCTGAAATAAAAATTTCCATTCGTTTTCTTGGAGCATCTCTGCTTTATTTTGTGGGCTATCCACATGATGTATAGTTCTATTTTAGATTGAAAAGATGAAATTCTGAAGTAATTGGATCCATGAAATGGATTTCCGAATATCTTTGTATTACTTTATGGATCAGTCTTTGACTATATATTATAACAAACAAAAAACGCACTATGACACGCGCCCAAATGCAGCTTTGCCCTAATTGAGAAAAAATGAAAGCTTAAACATATAAGGAAACAAAAATTCTCTTGATTTCGACGGAAACAAATGTAAAGTCGCTTCTTTAGCTGCATCCAGAATTTCGCGAGAATCTTTTGCTTCTGACGTTTCTGACAAATTAATTTCTAATATTTTTTATTTGTTACTATGCTTTTTCTTGACCGTTGTCAAAACCGTTACTACATTTTTATTAGTATTTCTGTAGAATAGTTCATTCTATAACAAGTATTGGAGTGACCTCAATTCCACACGAGCGAAAGGTTTGTAATCTGAGCCAAAAGTAAGGATTACGGTTCGCGAGTGTGGAATATGCCATTCCAATACATATTGTAGACTATACTTTCTTTAACAAGGTTTTGGGAACTCATCAATATTCCAGAAAAAACTTTGAGAATTATGAAACGGCAAACGTAAAGCCTGACAAAAATATCTGGATTGTTGAGACGAAACCATAGCTACCAAAATAACAGCTTCTGATTCGTCGAAATGATTCTGCACGGTTACAGAATATTATTCTTACACGAGTTGTGGAATGTCACTTATTCCAACATAATTTTTGGTTATGGAATATGCAAATTCTATAACAGTATTGAAGAAAATTATTTCTATTCTTGGCGTCTTCTATTCTAGTTTTTCCATCAAGTATACAAAAAAAATAGCATTCAAACACGTAAGAAAAACGATATCACTTTACTCGTGTATATTTAATTCACACTCGCTAGTGAACTCTCACTTCTCTCTATTTGTCAAACACAAACAATCTACTATTTTTTGTCATTGCATTGTCAATGCTTGTTACTTCAGTGATTTCGCAAATTACCATCTCCCACAATTACTGAGCTTGAAAGTTTGGGCAAACTTACGAAACAGCATGTTCCATTTAGTACTAGTTTCAAGTTGACTATTTGATAGGTACATAATTTATGCATGTACAAACTCAAAAATATCTTTCAATCTTCATTGTTTAGTTATTGACTGACGGGAGGTCAAGTGCTGTACCTTGAAATGATAATTTGATCTTTATCAAAGCTTTTTAAAAAGATACATCAAAAGTAAACAAATTTTCAATCAATAATAATAATTCATTCTAATAAGTTTCAAATTCGCGTCAAAAAAGTCATTGAATGGGTCCCGGACAGATTTGACAACTGTACATAATAATAGTGACACCCGCGGCTGAAGTTGTAACTAAATTTTTATCTACTTTAATAAATTTTAGTTGCCATATCCCTAATGTCATATATATCTATGTGCATTGTTTCACATGAAACAAGTAATTGAATAATTTAATCTTCCACAATCACTGAGCTTGAGTTAAAGCAATTTGTGCAAGCCTACGAAACAGTAGCTTTTATTTAGTACCAGTTTCAAGTCTGTAAATAGTATAGTTGCTAAAACTAAGCGTCACGCCAGCCAGCCAGCCAGCCAGCCAGCCAGCCAGCCAGACAGCCAAAGTGAGTATAATAGCGCTTTATTCCAAAAAATGCGCTGAAAATATTAAAAATGAGAAAGCGAACTCGAGAACTCCACGCATGCCAAGCCGCTGAATACGAATATTCAAGTGAGGCATTCGAGGAAAAACTGAAGTTTCTTTATCTAAAATATATGCAAAACAGAAAAACAAGGAGCATCCTAAATTAGAAACTCTAAGCTTTCTGAGGAAGATATTAGTTTCCAATAATTTCTGTTTTCTCTCATAGAAAATTCGACCGGAAATTAGAATTTCTAAAACTCCCACTGACTTTTATAAAATTTGAGATATATATTAATAGAGGCATTAAAAAAATTAAAAACTTTGTACGTTTATCATCATTATACTCTCATTTTTATTGTAAAAATGATTGAATTGATGAACATTGTCTCTGCTTGATAAAACTCATGTTTTAAAATAATAATTTTCTTTCGTAGCATTCATTTGACACCACTTTCATTTTCAAAACGGTTTTCATTAATTCATATGAATAGGAATTACTACATCTGTTTTTTTAAATGAAGTTGAAAATACACTGCATAATGTGTAATAATACAGAAATCGATACAACTTGATATGTTTGGGTAATTGTAGTCTTCAATATAAGAAATATATAAGAAAATGCATGTTCCTTGCTTATTATTATTCCTGCAACTTGAAGTTGAGCTCCAAAAAATTATTAAAAAATTGAAATCCCGAGCTTCAAGAATATATTATTAATTTTTTGATTACGCATTTAGGTTATAAGCAAACATTGATTGTAAAATGGGCGATTCTAACTCAAAAATATCCAATCCTGTCAAAATGACAAAGCTGCCAACTTCGAAATCTCTTTTGAATTTGATATTCTGCAATTATTGCAAAAGAAGATGTGGGAGAGCTTTTGATTGTAAATCAACAAACTTACTGAGTTCTGCAATATGTGGTTTTTGTTTAACAGGTGATGTTTGTAGAAATTCACCTAAGATTTCAGTGCTAGAGCAAGACAGCGATGTTGAAGATGTTTGTAATGTCAAAGAAAAATAAGATAGTAAGTACAAATTTGAAACAAAATTTTCATCAATTTTTCAATTGTTTCTCGAAATACATCTTATTCTTTTGTTCATTCAGTCTTAGTCAACAGAAAAAACATGTTCATATTACCTGTTAACTCTTTCAAAATATATAAATTTAATTCTAAAATATATAGATTAAAATATGTTGGTATGTTCTGGATTGCCGACATATTGAATACGCCATTTTGAATTTTGAAAATCTTATATCAAATTATTAAATAGCATCCCAAAAAAACCCTCACAAAGAATATTCATATTGTTCTTATCAAAGCTTATTATTTTTTTCGATATAAAAATTTTCGATTTTGTTTTCGAGATTTATGAACTTAGCATATACTTTTCATCGTTTTCTACACCCAAAAAAGTACCTAAGAACCTAGTTCCAGCGATATCACATTTTATGAGAGAATTTGGTTTTAATTTGTCTCTGACAACTGGGCTACTATTGCTATGTAGAAAACTAAGTTTCAATGTGTTTTCAAGTAGAAAAAGTATTGTTTTATCGGGTGAAAAATCATTGCTTTAGCAAATTGAATTCAAAAACTAGCTAAACATAATGATTTTGAAGTAAATCAGATTATTCTGTCCCGATAAAATAGTGAAATATGCATTTCTGAAAATCTAACGGACCTATTTAGTGCAATGCATAAATTATCTGTAAACTATATCGATTGCGAATTGAAATTCAGTTCCATGTATTAATTTAAATTGCCTTCAGTTTGCAATGAGATAGGTAATGTATTCATGACCTCATATTCGGATCTGTTCAGAGAATTTTGTCTTTCACCAAATGAATTGTCATTTTACTAGTTCTAAAAAACATCGTTAAGCTTCGAGAAATACATGATAATTTTGTAGTTGAGATAGAGGAGAAAATAAGAGATTCCATGCTACTAGAATAGTTTAGAAAATTGATGCACGAGTGAGAGATACAAAATTTTCATTGAAGTTTATACTTATGAACCAACCTTGGTATGAAACCAGCACTTGTAAACAACCAAAAAATTGCATACAATATATCTCAGAGCATAAGTTTTAGAATATAATTTACAACCTTTGTACCGTAACAAATCTTGCGCTATTTAGTCCAACAAGAAACTCAGTGCTTTTTTTGCTCCCCAACATAATTTAACTGGGCTTTATTAACACGCTGGCTTAGTGCCAACATAGAGAAAGAGATCACAAGACACAAGACATAGTCAGAAGTCTTATTGAATATTACAACTTGGTCTCCCATAAAATCATAGTGTTATAGCTTAGAAGAACACATAACATGACTTCAGGGATAATATCTTTTAACTTGGGTTTTATTGAAAGAAAAGGATGTAGAAGATTCCAGACATGTAGCGGGATAATGCCAAGAAAACTATCATTACTTTATAGTAGAGTGTAGTGGTGCAAGTGTGATGTGGATTGTATATGGTGGTTGGTAATGAGCGTGCAATGCATTCTAAATAATTCGGAAAATGGATAGTGGAAATAATATCAGATTTTAATTTGTGCTGGAATTTGAATATTGATTTGATATGGTTCCAATGAGTTCTACAATCATTATTTTGAATGCAAAAAATAAGAAATCTTATATTGAGTGTACATTTTACAACGATTCACCCATAATTAATAAAAAACGATTCAAAATATCAGCGAACGCCAAGATCCATTAGTTAATATTTTTAATGAGAGATTGGAGGGTGGTGGAGTTGGGGAGAGCTTACACGTGAAATTTAAGTTTTTGATATACGCAGATGATTTTTACATTTCAGTAATGTTAGGTCGCGTCACAGAAGAATTGACGATACGATTGGAATAAGGATATTTGCTGGTTGTGTCAGGGATATATAGATGAAATGAAAAGTCAGTATGATATTCACCAAATTATGATATACTCTGTAGCAAACCAACCGTGGATTGACGATCAGTAGCCGCACTTCACGGCTTAGGAAATATGAATAAATCTATCAACGTGGATTAAAAATAGTGTCTGGCCCATCCAAACTGAAAATCATGATTGGTATCCATTTTATTATTTTTTAATATCAATTCTAGATGTTAAATAGAACTCGCACACAAAAACATTATAGACGCTTAGCAAATTTGGTTAAATATCAAAAACTATATGAAAATAGTTCCACCAAAACAACATGTACATATTTACTGAAATTTCCCATAGTACCAACAAACATTAAACTAATATTTCACTTATAACGCATTATTTACAGGATATTTGAACTGTAACACAGACTCAAACCATCTGAATGTTAGGAGAGAGACAAACCGTGCTGTATTATTACAGTTTCAAATGAAAGTTGCGAATCCCTGGACATGAATCGTGTGTTGTTCTTCGCTCTCTGTCTAGCTTGTTGGCGATATCCCCAAGGAACTAGTGGATATTAATTTTCCAACTTTATGCTGGTAGCAATGTTATGCAGTGCTAAGAGTAAATATGATACGTTCAATGTTGTTTGCAGATTGTTGGAATGGAGTTTCAGACTAACATTTTTCATATTATTTGGTTGATTTATTATGTTTTTTATGAAGGTTCTGTACCCGGAACTTTCAATTGGAGTTTCTAGTAATTTTGTTGCAACGTCAATTTGTATGTTGAAATTTTGTACCTCATCAAGAATATGAAGTAGATTTGTTATGTCTATTTCTTTTGCACAAAATTGGGAATCATGTTAGAGTGTTGATGAATTGATTGATGCTCAACGCAATACAGATATTCATTCTTAGAAACGGTAAGCAAAATAGAACAATGTTGAAAACTTCTGCACATAAATTAAAGTATTGCTTTACGAATTTTAATAACACAATCGGAAGTAGTTGCAGGTGAGAAGAATATTTTCACGCTTAAAAACAATAGAAACGTATAAGAGACACAATATTTTCCATGGAAATTCAATCTAATTATATTTTGTCTTTTGAAAGATCCGTAATAAGCTATGATATTTAAAAATGAGGAGTATTCTTACAATGATCTGGAATCAAGAGAAGTGGGCAGCCAACCATATCTTACCTGGAACAAGAAAAAATTATCAAAATATCAATTTTCCCAAATAATCATGAATAATATACGAGGAGTATCTCTTACTTAAATGAGTACAACAATACAAAAGATGCTAGAGTAAATTGAATGAATAGCCTTCTTCAAAAATATATTTAACTTTATTCACCCAACATCACAGAAATACAACAGAAATTTCAAGTGGGACTTGAGCACAACCTATTTGAAATTCACATGAGATTCAAAATTCGGATTAACTGAATCTAAATCCAACTTCCATTTAATTAGATTACTTCAAATCCCAGATAGGAATTATAATTTGATGTATCATATGCTAAACTATCGTCCTAAATTGTATTTAATCAGTGTATTATTAGTTCAGCTCATCCTTCGACTTGTGAAGGTACTAGCTTTAAATTGAGCGCATTGTCTGATGCGAGTTGAGATGTACGTCTGCATGCAAATCCAACAAACATACTACAAGGAGCTGAAGCAATGCTATACCATACAAGTAAAGAGTATATTTGTATAGATGTATGTGTGTTGGGGTGTATTACCTGCTAAAATGGATTTAAAGCCACAACATGAGTTGCAGGAATAGATAAGACTTACGTTGTATGTATGTTCAGATGTATTTCATGTACATATAGGTATCTTATATTGAATTATATCACGTCTGGCTTGAATTTTATATGTCCGGGTGCTAGTGCCAAATGAAGTAGAACTTCAAGAATATCTCAGTTTTTATTACAGAAGCAGAAATCACCATCCCCTAAACTGCACATGCAATTTCTCCATGTTTTTAACCAAAGTTACAAAGCATCAAATGATAATCAAATTAATCAGACTTATCTATATTGTAGTCAGATACTGGGACTCTATTCACGAAACCGTTCGCAAATTCACGTATACTTACGCTAAGAACGGTTTAAATACGTATACTTAGAGTTTTCGCTTGAAAATTGTATTCTCGGCTATTCTTCGCAAATAGCAACGTATACTTACTTATATTTGTAGCATTCGTAAATGGAAAAATTATGTGACAACATTGCATTCTTACGTCAAATAGACACATGAGATTTTTATAAGTTATATTTTTATGCCAATATCATGGAATTGTCATAATTAAATTTCTATAATATAATAATATCATGGATAATTCAAGAAAAAATGGAAGAATCATCTAGATGATGGAAGCGCATTTTTGACAGCTCATGAATGCTTGTTACTTCAGAGATTTCGCAAATTACCATCTCTTACAATTACTGAGCTTAAAATCAAGCAGTTTGGGCAAACTTACGAAATAGCAGCTTCCATTTAGTACTAGTTTCAAGTTGACTATTTAATAGGTACATAATTTATACATGTACAAACTCAAAAATACCTTTTAATCTTCATTGTTTAGTTATTGACTGACAGGAGGTCAAGTGCTGTAGCTTAAAATGATAATTTGATCTTTATCAAAGCTATATAAAAAAAATACACCAAAAGTGAACAAATTTTCATCCAATAATAATAATTCATTCTAATAAGCTTCAAATTCGCGTCAAACAAGTCATTGAATGAATCCCGGACAGATTTGACAACTGTACATAATAATAGTGACACCCGCGGCTAAAGTAGTAACTAAATTTTGATCTACTTTAATAAATTTTAGTTGCCATATCCCTAATGTCATAGATATCTATGGACATTGTTTCACTTGAAACAAGTAATTGAATAATTCAATTTTCCACAACCTCTGAGCTTGAATTAAAGCAATTTGTGCAAGCCTACGAAACAGCAGCTTTTATTTAGAACCAGTTTCAAGTCTGTAAATAGTACAGTTGCTGAGATCTCAGCGTCACGCCAGCCAGCCAGCCAGCCAGCCAGCCAGCCAGCCAGCCAGCCAGCCAGCCAGACAGCCAAAGTGAATATAATAGTGCTTTTTTCGGAAAAATGCGCTAAAAACGTGGTGCAAATACTACAGAGGAACAAAAAAATTCGTTAATCGAGTTTATAGGAAAACATGAACAATTATTATCCGGAAAATTTAATGAAAATTTCAAGTATTCAGATGCAAAAAATCTTTGGTCAGAAATATCCCAAATTTTGAATAGTTGCAATGGGGCTAATAAAACATGGGAAGAATTGAGAAAAACGTGGCAAGATATGAGATCCCGAACAAAGAATAAAAAATCTGAAGCAACGAAGAATATAAATAAAACTGGTGGTGGGGAATATTCTAAACGAATATTTACAGATATTGAGGAGAAAATATTATAAATTGTTGGAAAAACATCTTAGAAGGTCATCAGAAATCTGAAGAATCATATGTGCATTTCGTACAAAATGAAAATACTTTTAATATTGATGATATGGATGTGGACATAATTTTGCATGAAAATTTATCACAATCAATCAATCCAATTATTTAAATAGATGAAATTATAGAGACTCCTATGGTTACGTGTGACTATGGAAAAAAGTAAAAAACATATAGACATAGAAGTATAAGGTTCATGAAACGAAATGGCAGAGACATTTACGAAGACTTCAAGTCAAGCTCCAAGTATAAAAAATAATAGACCAAAAAATGAAAGACGTGTAGCTTCAGAAAGATTGGAAAATTCACTGAAAGCAACAATTTAGCCAATATATCAGAGAAAACTCACAATTCAAAAGAAAAATACTATGAAAGGGCATTGCATTTTAAAAAGCAGTATTATAACGAAAAACTTGGGTCAATGAAGAGAGATGTGGAAAGGAAAGAAAAAATAGCATATTCTTTACAAAAAATTGCTGAGCATCTTGAACACAATAATTAGTTTATCACGTTATTATATATTTCTATGTTTATTGTAATTTAATTCCTATGTTCAATTTAATTTAATTCAATTTCAGTTTGATCCAATGAAATAATTTAACAAAACCATTATTAATATTTTAATATCAAGTGAAGTAATTTCTTATTACACTTCTTTGAACTGCTCTACCCGCTGCCAAGTCAACGTTAATTCTTCGAATATTGATATACACATCCGCATTTAAGTCTATATTGTTATTGTACATTCCTACATCCAAATCATCATTAATATCGGGATCAGGCACATTAGTACATATACACATGTTATGCAGTACCGCACATGTGTTCATTATTTTTGATGCAATTTCTGGTGAATAATGAAGAACTCTATGTTTTAGTAAACACCGAAAAAGCATTTTCAATACTCCATTGCACCTTTCAATAATGAAACGTGTAGTCATGTGTCTTTCGTTGTAAGCCGCCTCTGGGGTATTTGGTTGCACATTTGTTAAGGGTATTAGGAGCCAATGACGAAGTGGGTAGCCCGAATCACCTGTGAAATAATGTGGGAAATTATAGTTATATGTGAAACATTGGTGTGATGGATAATTTGTACCTTATAAGTAAGAGTTATTTTGTCCAAGATTACGATATGAATGTTCCATTGCATTACTAACTTGACTATTACTCCATATAAAGGCATCATGCGTACTGCCAGGAAATAGAGCGTTAATGTTCAATATTTTTAGTCGCCAGTCGCAAATTTAAATATTATTGTATTGAAATAATGCAATCAATTATTGAAAAAGTTGTTTTTTTATTATCAGTTGAACATTAATCGAATGATATCCTTTTCGGTTTACATATAGGTATTCCGGATATAAGGGATCTTCAGTTTTTGGCGGAAATATGGCTACGTGCGTACAATCTACACAGTCTATCACTCCCGGGAACCTATGCTTCGCAAAAAATCTATAAAATTCAATTCGCCCGTAAAATCTATAATTAATGAATAAAATATATGTCGTCTTATTTGTCTCATTTCTTGTAATGTGTCTGGAAATTTTATCCACTGATTCATAATCTCAGGAGCAGTCATAGCATTTACTACTTCGTGTATGCACCGAGACACGGAGGACTGACTATGATTGCTAAATGAATATTGTGCCCAATATCCATTTGGTAACTTCCAGTTGCGAAAAATCGTAACGTAGTTAATACCTGAGTTTAAAAATCACAGAATTTTCACCATATACATTTAGCACATACATTAATAAATACCTTTGTAAAAACACTTAACGCAGACGCCCTAGATTGACCAATAATATGAGGTTGTACAAGATGTATAATATCGTGAACCAAAAATTTTGGCAACCTAAATAATTTTTGAAAGGCGTTCTCAGATAATTCAAATGCATCTTCGTTGGTATGAAAACGCCGGGAATGCATAAATTCAATTTCTGCTTCTTCTAGGGCTACAATTGCAGCTAAATTTGCTAAATCAATTAAATTTGCCATTTATCAAATTCATCAAAGCAATGACATTACAAAATGAACATGTTACTATAGTGGACTTACGAATACTTGAATCAGTTTTTCAAATAGAATACCATTCGTGGCGTTGCGAATGAAAAATATACGTATACTTAACGAAACACACGTTCGTGAATACAATAATTTGATAAGTATGCGCAACTAGTAGAGATAAGTGTGCTTGAAATTTGCGAACGGTTCGAGAATAGAGCCCCAGGACAGGTTCATTGGTAGCGATAGCTGCGTGGATCAAGTCTAGCTCTAAATGCTGTGATGTCATTCGACCGAGATGTCGCAAGTTCGAATCTACTGGCTAACAATGTGTGATTTGTCGTGAAAATAAAATGCAGCTACTTGCAGCATCACAAACGGGTGCTATAGGCTCAAATATGTAGCAATATGGCACAAAATTCTAATCAGCAGTACGGCAATGTTCCATTGCGGCTCGGTGTGACTGATTGGAAAGGCCTAGACTCACAAGGGCTGTTGCGCCAATGATGATGACAGGACAGGCTTAAGAGTCAAGGATATAACATCATATAAGGAATGAGGTCTTAAAATTTCGGCCACATTGGTCTATGTTTTTGTGCTTGACATATGTTTGAATAAAGGTAGTCGAGCTATTCACAAAACATGTTAGAGAATTTCGTATATTGATGGAATATGACTGTATGAAAAGTAAATCGTCTAAGCGGGCTTGAACTTGATACACATTGAGGATAATCTGAGCTTTTGATTAGAAAACATCTCTTTTTTTTGCTATTGAAGCTTTTTCTGGGAATCGATATTGAATCTATTAAAAAAGCTAATTTTTCTTCATTACACCGTTTTAGAAGTAAAGTTCAAGGAAAATACCACAATTGGCCCACGACAAAGTATACAACGAACCAACTTGATCCTCTGGAATCTACGGCTATTAAAAACATAGAGTAGAGTAGAGTTAAATGATGAGACGAGTCTTTAGTTTAAATTATTTATTTATTCCCAAAATACTGATGCAAATATAGATATGTGCTATCCAGAAACGTCCTATCCTCCGAATTGGGCGATACTGACCACCAATTGAATGATGGGCCGATCTATTTGCCGGGTGCGCTCTGAAAATTAAAAGAATATCCATGAGATATAGCTGTCAGAGGGCCTCAAACCTCACTTTAAATGGTTGTTAGCCAGGAGCACGAGAGCCATCACACCGCTGACCAAAGAGTCACGGGAATGTGAATAAACTGACACAGACTCTCGCTGTGTCCTAGAACACTCAAAACCATCGAGCTGTTTGATGTTATCACCGTGAGTTCAATACAAGGCAAACAGGAGTAAGAATTCAAAACTGAGCTGAGACTCTTACTTCACCTCCTCACGAAAAGGCACCTGTTCACATGCAAGGCACAGATGGCACGAGGCTAGCAAACCGTGCTTCGTTGGGCACAACTCAGCTGCACTCCTCCCTGGCTGAAGTAAGCAGGGTGTTGATTTTGTAACTAGAAAGCGATACTGAATACGTATTAGTTACCTAGCACCAATCTGAAATCAGCCTTTTATTGCAATTCTCGGTTGAATAGGCTTATTCAACTGGTTGGGACCAGACGAATACGTATTCGGCACAGTGAAAATAGTTCCAGATTACACCAGGAATAGTATAAAATGGCTAGGTAACGAATACGTATTCAATATCGCTTTCAAGTTATAAAATCAACACCCTGGATTATCAACAGGAGGTGACGCCAATATAATAAAAGAGATTGGGAATAGGGAAAAAAATTCATTCGCTCACACAATATACTTACAGTTGCCACAACCATATCACCGTAATCCTTAAATGTAGTCCAAATCACTGTCACTGTATTTCACAATATTCTCAAATAACTTTGTACCTTACCTTGTCGAGTATCAAAGTATAACTGAACAGAATCCATCAGATCGATAACTAAATATTGGCACGTAATCTCCAATTTATTCAGAAGAAATTATAATAATGATGATTATTTAATACCTTGAGGTCAATGAACGTAGCATGGCCACAAAATCAAATGTTTGGAATGGCCTTAATTCCAAACGAGCGAAAAGTTTGTAATCCGAGCCAAAGGCTACGACTACTGTTTACGAGTGTGGAATCTGTCATTCTGAACATGTTTCAGACTATACTTTTTCCCATAAGATTTTGGAAACTAGCCAATATTTCAGAATAAAAAATACCTGAATTTTGAAGAAGTAATCATGGTAACCAAACTATCAGCTTCTGATTCGTCAAAAAAAAATTATTGAATGATTGTAAACGACATGTTGAAGTGTCAGTTGTTCCAACATAGTTTCTGGTTACGGAATAAATGAGATACAAAACAGTGTTAGAGAAGAACATTTTTGTTACAAGCGATTTAATAAAGCTGCATAATCTGTCTTGCCGGGCTTCAGGTTATTTGACAGTGTACTCTAGCATCTACGATTCTTTTCTTAAGTCTTACTAAAATCAGATACTAACTAGACTATCTATTTGAGGACACTTTGTACTTTATACGAAGTATTTCTTCAACCGAACCCTTAAAAAAAGAATGATTGGCCTCCAATTTGGGTCTTCCTCCTAAAAATCATCTTTTTATTACTTTTAGAGTCCATATTATCAGCCAAAAGAACCTATAAGGGACCAATTGAATATTAGGATCCTATAGGTAACTCATCGAAAACGGATCTGTATTTATATGAAATATGAATAATAGTACCTGAATTCTGCCAAAGATATTTTGTCATATGAACTAGTATATACCACAACAAGTACTGGAATGCCTCTCATTCCAAACATGTTGTGGACTATACTTTCTCTAACAAGATTTTTTTAAACTTATCAACATTTTAGAGAAAACAAGACCTGAATTGCTAGGAAGTAACCATAATAATTAAACTAACAGCCTCTGATTCGCCTAGAATGATGATTAAATGATTTTAAATCTTCCTAAACGAGGTGTTGGGATGTCAATTGTTCCAACATAATTTCTGGTTATGGAATATTCTCATTTTAAGAAAATGTATATAGATAGTATATCATGCTACAAAGACCAAACAACTGTCATTTTTGTCCAGAATGAATTTGGCTGCACTCGGTGAAGACGAGAACAAAGCCTGATGCAAAGGCGTGGGCGAAGTACGAGGTAAAGGCGAGGAGGAAACATGAGGCGAAGACAAGGGTGAAGCCCAATGCATAACTTCTTACAGTCTAATTTGTCCGTAACAAGTACAGTGGTTATGTTGCATACGATTCTTTTCGTAATAAGTGTTCCGAAGTACCCCCATTACTGAGCTTTTTGAATTAATTTAGTTGTATTGAAACTATCTCATCGATTTGACAAATTAATTTTTGCAAATTTTAGGCATGGTGGTATGCAATACTTTGAAAGAATGATACTAGAAATTACAAAAGCTGAGTTGTGATAAGTTCTGTATTAAAGTAGCTATTTGTCAATGTTATTCACTTTTTGCTCAGTCTATTCCATATGAGTATACTGAATTAATTCCGCTCGCGCTGATTCAGACAATTTTTTTTATTTTCTTATCGGATTTGACATAGTGAAGCCTGTGGTATATGTTGCAACCTATTTTTTTAGTATATTATTCATAACAGATGCCGGTTTTGTAGGGAGGGCACTATTTCCGTAATATATCAAGCATGTCTCCATTAAGTTTTTTCACGAATAATCCTTTGGGAGAAAAAACTTCTTCAGCATCGGTTGATATTTTATTCCATAGAATTAGAAATTGTGGTTGGTCACCAAGTCTCCAAATTTACTAAGTCCAGTTTTTTGATAGTTTATTACGATGGTTTTATACATAAATATACTGCAGTCAGTCAAGCAAAACTGAAATAGGCGTCTCAGGTACGCTATAAAAGCTGTCGTTCCTGCCACAGTAATAAAATGAAGGCTGAAAATTGGTATAAAATAGTTATTTATGTAATTAGTGTGTAAAGTAGGTGTTTTTTTACCGAGTGCGAAGTTTTTCGCATGAGCGAAGCGAATGCGAAAATTGTAGCACGAGATAAAAAAACACCTTTACACACGTGTTGCATACAAATTTTTTTCTACAACCAAAGTCTATAATTTAATGAAAATTTTAGAATAATTATGTCGTGAGTCATCCTAAAAACAAGTTATATGTGTTGTTAGGGTGATACCAACAATTAAAGTAAAAATTGTTTGTTGTCTTACGTCAAATATAAAGACAGAAATTGCTGTAATTCATATGTAAAAAAGTGTAATATAGAATAAATACTAAGGTGAGTGATAATCGAATGTTTTTCTAACTATAACTGATACAAAATTTCATATTGAAGGAGTTTGAAGCCAAAATGGAAGATACATTTTCCGATTCTTCAGATTTTGACTGCACACCTCCTAATCTAGCAGAGACAGCGAAACATGCAAGTTTAGATTTATTGCCTAAGAAATCAGTAGATATTTATGAACGGCAATATAAATTGTTCATGAACTGGTGTCAAGAAAATAAAGTAATTAAATATACAGAAAATGTTCTACTCGCGTATTTTTCTGACAAATTGAAAAATTATAAACCAGCGACGCTATGGTCTATCTATTCTATGATAAAATCTACTCTCAAAGTTAAGAATGATATTGATATCTCAACTTACCACAAATTAACAGCATATTTGAAGCAGAAGAATAAAGGTTATAAACCAAAAAAATCTGGAATTTTTAAAAAAGAACATTTCATGAATTTTGTGTTAGAAGCTCCAGATAATGAATTTTTGATGATCAAAGTTGTGTTTATTATTGGTATTTCTGGAGCATGTCGCAGAGAAGAATTGATGAAAATGACGACAAATGATATTGAAGACAAACAATCAGTACTTATTGTGAAAATTCGCGAATCAAAAACAGATATCGAAAGAATGTTTACCGTTATAAATCCAAATGACTCCATAGATTATTTATCGTATTACAGAAAATATATTGCATTAAGATCCGCTCTGAAAGTTGATACACAGCGGTTATTTTTGAAGTATCACAACAGCAAATGTAATAAGCAACCCGTCGGCATTAATACGTTCGGAAGGATGCCTTTCATAATAGCTAAATATCTGAATTTACCAAATCCCGAGATTTATACTGGTCACTGTTTTAGACGGTCATCTGCGACTATGCTTGCGGATGCTGGAGGAGATTTACTAACCGTTAAAAAACATGGAGGTTGGAAGTCTTCAGCTGTCGCAGAAGGATATGTAGATGACACAATAAATAAAAAAATAGAAGTTTCTAATAAAATATTAAGTAATAATTCTCAAAATTCTAATTTAAATATAGTAACTGATAATAATTTGATGATGAATACAGTTCATGAATCTTCAGGAACAAATACTGCTATTGAGAAATCCGACGGTTTAAAATTCTACAATTGTACGAATTGTACCTTTAATATCAATGTTGTTAAAAACTGATCGTTATGTATTCTCCAATATTATACATATTTTGTCAAAATAAATTATAGGAATAAGTTCTATTGATTTGAGTTGTTTTCAATTTTTTATTTACAATCTGACATTTCGTTACTTAGCAACACTTTTACGCACTGAGTGCTTAAAAAGTACTTTTTACACACTGTTTCATGAAAAGTGATTCTTTACAAACTCCAAAGAGTGCTTAAAGTGGGTACTTTATGCGCGGTTGTAGAAAAATAGTATATTGCTTATAAATGAAAGTTATTGCAGTCAGTCAGCTAAATTTGGAGACAAAGCTGGTCAGTCGGCGGCAATGTATGTATGTATTTTGACATTTTGAATCAATCAATGTCACTTTTAATGTTGCTATGATACCAATACAGTTTATCCTATTGCAGGATACGAAATATCATAGCAACATTAAACGTGACATTGAATGATTCGAAATGTCAAAATACATACATACATTGCGGCCGACTGACCAGCTCCATCCTCACATTTAGCTGACTGTCATAACTTTTATTTATAAACAATATACTACTTGTATACCAATTTACAGCCTTAGTAGATCAATTTTATTACTGTGGCAGGAACGGCAGCTTCGATGGTGTACCTGAGACGCCTGTTCTCAGTTTCGCTTGACTGACTACAGTATGTTTGAGTATACGAAACCACTGTAATAAACTATCAAAAAATTGGGCTTAGTGAATTCAGAGAATTTTTTTGGCTCTAGCTCACCGTCTAACACCAAAGTACTCCGTGTGAACGCATTTTACATTGCAAGTAATGATTATTTTAATTCTGTAGGCATTGCATTGTCTTGAGTTCTGAGAAATTATTCGACTTCGGGATTTGTTGTTGATAAATGAAAAGTACTCAAAAATCTGGGAGTTTGATTCCGAATAAGCTTCAAGAGTCTAATAAAAATTTAGGATTATTATAGGTTAATTTCAAAATAAAACTTCTATGCTGCTAACTACTATGTACTCAAGGCATTCCAATCGTCACATTATTATTTCTTGACATATCACCTCAGTCCTGTAATTCTTAGAAACAACACGCAAAAATATGTTTCCGCTATTTTGTATTGCATTTATTTTATAAGCAAAATATTAATCCCTAATCTTGAATTATGAACATGAGACAGAACAAGAAACTAGAATAATATTTATATGCATGTCTTAATTTGCATATTCAACACGCGAGTGCATATGGCCTGAATGTTGATTTAACTAGAAGATGTTATTTGAATACTGCAAATTACTACATGTGACATGTGTCAAGAGATTTCAATAAATGTTAATCAAAATATACTGGTTTAAAGAAATAGAGCAAAGTTATGAATACTGCAAACATTTTGAATAGCATTTAATAAGTTATGTTTTTCCAGCAAGACCTTTGATAGTTGTCGATATCTTAGTTGATTTATTCCTATGAGCTTTGTTTTAGAGCACCTATCAGTCCCACCACAATTTCTTAAATTTCTTAAATTATATTTTTGTAGCAATTATTATGAGGAAATTACATTTGTTGAGATCGGTGAAGGAAAGGTTTATTGCCTTCGCTAATTTAGAAAGGGTGCTTTGCTTCGAATATTTGGATCGACTTATTGATAAAAAATATTAAATAAACAATCTTTCAGTAAGTAACCGAGGTTATTTGGGGGACAAGGCCAAGTGAACAAGTCAGTTGCAATCGATAACTCGAAATAGTAACACAATTGGATATAATCGAGTTCTATTCGACGAGCTCACAAGAAAACACATTAGTCAGAGGGAATAATATTTTGGTGAACTGAATCGGACAATCTATCGTAAAGTTAGAACTGGTAAATAAAAAAAGAAGTTTTATGGTCAATAGTTCAGTCCCTTCGGAAAAAAGAAATACCTCAAAATTCTTTGTTATTTGGTCACGGATTAGGGAGGTGGATTAACTATTTTCTTTGCCATAACCAAATTCTGGGTATTCTAGTTTCGATCGTTAGAAATAATGATTCGTAAAAATACAGTCCACTGAATTTAGCTTATTCTACAAGAGCCACACAAACATCAATTGAAAAATTGAAAATTGTTGCCCTGACAACTAATACTTGATATTCAACAAATTTCTGATCACAGTCCTATTGATTGCAAGGTTATTGTTCTTGGATGTGGTATATGCTTTACTCACGAAAGCAACTCAATTTGGAATCACATTTCATATTACTGTAACCGAAATTGAATAGCAATTATCAAGAAATTCAATACTAATTACAAATGGAATATGACCTATTTCACTGAAGAAGAGATGTTTAGTTTCAAGAGCACAGCGTATAACTATTTGAATTTAAATGAATATGTACAAGCAAAATCTTAAAGACAATTTCAAGAAGATTGCTTAGCATGCAAAATATTCCATATCCAGACGAGTGCGAAGTACGAGGCAGAGACAAGGCGAAGCACGAGACGAAGATAAGGGCTAAACCCAAGGCGTAGCTTCGTGCAGCCAAATTCATCAGTGACAATAATGACAGCTGTTCAGTGTCCGTGTTGCATACGATACTTTTTATAGCAAGCGCACCGAGGTACTTCTATTACTATTAATTTTAGATGTATTGAAACTATCTTATCGATTTTACAAAGAAATTTTTGCAATTGCGATCACATTTACAGTAAACTTACAAAAATGATTTTATTGATTGATATTTTTCACATTTTCTGTGCTTTTCTATTAACAGAAATGCATAGCTATTTATAATAGAAACATTTTATAACACATTTTTTTTTCTAATGTCAATTTGATTTATAACTATGAAATTAAAGAATATCAACGGCATCCATGATCCACAATTATCATTTTCATGCTTTCTACAGGAAATTAATATTTATTAATATTTTGCCTACAGGGAATTGATAATTATTGTTTTTATAGTTTGGAATGAGGAAATTTCGATGCAGAATTCAGATTAGACATAATATGGTACCTTCGTTAGAAAATCATTTGAGCAACAAGGTGTTATTTTGAATGACTATCAAATTCTTGTAATTCTGTAAAACAATTCATTGTCCTGTGATCAATCCAATATCCTTTGGAGATGTGCAAATATGTATGTAACATATAAACCGATAGCCACATTCACCACGAGGTGAATTAGCAGACAGTCTGAAATTAGTGCTATCTGATTGCACTCTGCAGTTCAATCCGCTTTGTAACGTTTCGTTGCCTTACCTCCTACGTTGCACTGTCACGTTCCGGTGTCATGTTCCACAGTAACTGTCAATTCACACTGCTCTGCTACCAGTGTGATGCAATCGTACACTGCAGAGGCGGCCGAGGACAATCTATACGATATTAAATAATCAAAAAAATTAAGATAACCACTTCTAAACAAATTTTCTGTTTTGTCTTACGGCTAGTGATCTATCTAAACCACCAGACAGCTCTCCTTAATGAATCAAAGAAATGGTGATAATTTGAAGAATCAAGTTCCTACAAAATTCAAGCAAAATTATATTATCACATCAATAAGCAACTAGTGTTATTTTCTGGAAGATAGAAGTTAGGATCACACACCAAAGACGAATAAAGTGATCACTTAAATGAAATATTTCATGTTTATAGTTTATTTTACATTTGGAAACGATATTTCTTCAAGATAACATGACAAATTGATACAATAGTAACAGGATCAAATTAAATAGGCGTCAAAAATTCTCGTAAGGATTCACACTAATGTCTGATAGCGCTGTGTGACAAAGTGTATATTGTTGAATAACGCCTTCGTTAAACGGTAGTGTGGCCCCAGCATAAGATAATTTGTAGATAGATGTCTTGAGGATAAAATAGACAAAATCGCGGGGAACAATGAGTACCTAATGTGTGATGGATACAAATTGTAATTGTATTATTCCACTGTTTGATCACTTTATAAATTTACTAGTACGTCTCTGGACAATCTCCCAGTTTTCCCCATCCTATTAGTGAATTTAAGGGAGATAGAAGCAATGCATACAGATTTATGTCGTTTAATTTAGCGGAGTCACGTGTCAGGCAACGTGAACAGTTGAGTATCGCTAGTCGACATCATATTAACTTGATATTCATCAGAAGAGAGGTAAAGACGTCGCAAGACGCCCATCCGTAGTGGAATTGATGGCTGGTGTCCGCGAGAGTATTACAACTTTAGACCAAGTTGGAAATTTCTCTCTACTGTCGGATGCTCTCAAAGATGTAAGCTTCAAGTAGCGTGAAAGATGGAGTATTGAACGGGTAATCGACTGACTGCAGGATATTATATTCTACGCTCCAATCTCGAAATTTTATTGCTGAAGTTATCCTCATAATATATATTTCATCGTCTTCTTTGTAATAGTGATAAGTTTTTCTGTTATATTCTGCAATTAGTGAATCAAATTCAATCGAGTCAACAATCAAATATGAATAAGAATAATAAAAAGCAGCCAAAAAGAAATTCCTTCACCATACTAAATATTTTGAGGGCTAATATCGATATTCAATTCTAATTGTGATAAATATGTGGAGGATTTTTATCTATGTGATAATAATTATTTGTTTCTATGATAACCTATAATAAATTATTCTAAATTACAAATCATGTTGCTCATTACATTGCAAACAAATACACGCCTATACCCCTGGGTTGATACCAGTGTTTACAGTAGTTAAAGGCCATTGTTTCAATGCACCGAGCCATTGTTAGCGGCTGAATAATATGCATCATATAATAAAGGACTATTCTTCAAATAGCTTTCAAAGCTTCAAACTTTGGTTGAAGCTATATGTTATTCATATGTAAAATGGAGATTCAAACCAAGACAGCATTATTTTTCCCAACAACGGTATTCTGCTTCTCATTTATTTGTGGCGAGCACTCAACGCCTTCAAGATATTAGTTCTTTGCGACCTAATCGTGGCAGAGGTGGTGGCCGCCAAAGACAACATATCAATGTTGAAAATATTGTACCAGATGCTGTAGAAGTTAATCCAACTTTTAGCATTCGATGAATATCTCAAGAGTAAGAAGAAGTAGCTCGCCATTCAGTGTGACAAATTTGGAGAGACTACAATTACCATCCATTACACTTTCATCATGTTCAAGGCTTAATAGAACCAGACCATTCTTAACGAATGATGTTTTGTGAATGGGTTTTACAGCATAATGCCTCAATTGCTAATTTCCTCTCATATATAATATTTTCTGATGAAGTAACTTTCACGCGAGAGGAAATTCATAATCATCATAATTCGTCATATTGAAGCCAAAATGATCCAAATATTGTTGCACAAAATATGAACTTCAAGTATGCCAAACCTCACATTTCTTCGTGCGCGTGTCACAAAGTTTTCTCTCCACGAAGAATTAAAATGGGACATAAAGTACACCATTTTCGTTTTCTGCACTCCTTCTCTATATGAACTCCAAGTATGCCAAATCTCACAGTCCTCGTGTATACAATATGCTTAAAAAGGGGGTCGGAAGTTTTCTCTTGATGTATTATTACATAGATGAATTAGAAAACCATTCCTGCCTCAAATTAAAACGGTGGCTGGAATACCACGAATGAAAAATAAGTGATAAATAGACTTTTTTGGTTTTAATTCTGTATATTTATTTTTATTTTTAACGTTTCGACTCTCTAACCGAAAGTCTTCATCAGAAAAAATGATACAAAAATAAATAAGGCAAGAAGGTATCTAGATAATTAGAAATTAAGAGTTGAAAATATACAGATAACTAGATGTGAAAACGTGGATTCCACATTTAGTGCAAAAAGAACAAAATTCCTCTGGCATTTACCCAAAGTCTGAGGAAAAACCACGTGAAAACCTCAACAGAGGAATCAACGATATGAGTCTTGACAATTATTATAGAGAAAAAGATTTAATTAATAGAACACATGAGGACGATGTCCCATTTCTGCAACGCACACAATTCCAAGGTCCAAACATGTCATAAAAATTTTTTTAACAGAAAAACTGGAATTCAATAATCTACATCTACATGAATATAACAAAAACAAGTGTCAAGACAAATATTTCACAAATCAGGTATAACTATTACAAATGAATGAAATAATATATTGATAGTTATTATAGTCAAAAATGAATGAATTAATATAACATTCAAGGACGATGTCCCGTTCATGCGGACGCACACAATTTCTAAGTCCAAACATGTCATAAAATTTTTTTACAAAACTGAGTTTCAAATATGTACATGAACGTAATAAAAATAAAAATCAAGACAAATATTTTACAAATCATGTATGTCTATTATTGATTATTGGAAGCCAAACATTTGCCAACTCAAAACCATCAGTATGGTTGAAATTATTCGGATCTTTAATTATTTCAATCGCTTTCCTGACCAATCTACCATGAATGGATGAGCATCTTGCAATTACTCTTGTTTCTTCGAACTTGATATCGTGCAAAAACTCAATGGCATGATCAGCAACCGAAGATTTATCTGGATGATTGAGTCTTATGCATCTTCTATGTTCAGCAATACGTGTGCTTACACTTCTGCCCGTCTGACCAACATGGACTTTCCCACAGGTACAAAGAATCTTATTAATACCCGAAGATTGTAAAGGGATCATGTCCTTGACAGGTCTCAAAAACTGCTTGTTTTTCGTGACAGGAGCGAAGGAAACTTTGAAATTATGTCGAGACAAGATCCTTCCGATTTTCTCTGAAACATTACTGACATAGGGTTTGGTCAGGGAAGCGATTGAAATAATTAAAGATCCGAATAATTTCAACCATACTGATGGTTTTGAGTTGGAAAATGTTTGGCTTCCAATAATCAATAATAGACATACATAATTTGTAAAATATTTGTCTTGATTTTTATTTCTATTACGTTCATGTACATATTTTGAGCTCAGTTTTGTAAAAAAATTTTATGACATGTTTGGACTTAGAAATTGTGTTCGTCCGCATGAACGGGACATCGTCCTTGTATGTTATATTAATTCATCCATTTTTGACTATAATAATTATCAAGATATTATTTCATTCATTTGTAATAGTTATACCTGATTTGTGAAATATTTGTCTTGACACTTGTTTTTGTTATATTCATGTAGATGTAGATTATTGAATTCCAGTTTTTCTGTTAAAAAAATTTTTATGACATGTTTGGACCTTGGAATTGTGTGCGTTGCAGAAACGGGACATCGTCCTCATGTGTTCTATTAATTAAATCTTTTTCTCTATAATAATTGTCAAGACTCATACCGTTGATTCCTCTGTTGAGGTTTTCACGTGGTTTTTCCTCAGACTTTGGGTAAATGCCAGAGGAATTTTGTTCTTTTTGCACTAAATGTGGAATACACGTTTTCACATCTAGTTATTTGTATATTTTCAATTTTTAATTTCTAATTATCTAGATACCTTCTTGCCTTGTTTATTTTTGTATCATTTTTTCTCATGAAGACTTTCGGTTAGAGAGTCGAAACGTTAAAAATAAAAATAAATATACAGAATTAAAACCAAAAAAGTCTATTTATTATGATATAATTCTGAAAGTATGTACAGATCATTGAAAAATAAGTGGTAACAACGAAGAATTAGTGAAGAAGTTGGTATTATTTTATGAATTCGTTATTTTTGTATATGTTGTATATCCTCAAAGTCATTTCATCTATAATTTTGCCATTAGTTACTGAAAATTCGAATAAATGACAGTTTCGTGATAGTATTTCCAAAAAATGTCAAGCGATTATGTATTCGCAGAGTGAGAGATATACAATATTCGTATAATAGAAAATATGTTAATTTTAAATACTTCCATTGATATTGGGTTGGGTCGACCTCTGTAGGGCTAGTGCTACCACAAAAATACAGAAAACAAATAAATGTGTTCTTTGTTACATGATCTAGAGTTTGAAATCTTTCATCTCCACATCGACACGATTTCATCCACGAATCACATTTTGCACACCCAGAACAATTTTTGATGTGCAGTTCACAAGAAGTTAATAATAATACTTTCTTCTGTCGATAAATAGTACAAACTATCTTCCCGTAACTATTTTGAACGACTGTCACCCTGACTGTCACCCGCAACACCGTTTTGTAGTTTTATTCCTGCCTTTCCGATTCTCCATAATCAACTCAGCTACAACCTTCTAGCGCGCGTTACCTAAAATGGAACAGGCTGTATATAATTTTAGCTTTCTGCACTTCTTCTAAATATAAACTTCAAGTATACCAAATATCACATTCCTTTGTGCGCGTAATATGCTTGAAAATGGATAAATAAACTTATTTTATACTATTTCGAGATTTTGAACTATATGAAAGACATGATCGTTTGTTAATTGAAAACATATTGAATGCATCAAAATTTCTCATATCTCGTTCCCATCTGTTTTTCCAATTCGACATTGATAAATAACGGATTTTCAATTGTTTCAACACCAGCATAATAAATGCTAACGCTCTCTGTAACCTAGTAACGGGATGTTTGTTTACTTTCCCTCTGTGATATGAACCAGTTACCGGTGAATAAATCACACACTCACATTGAAACAGCGGTATCTGTACCAGCATCACCCTTTTATGAAATGAGTCAACAGAAACAGCGAGAAATATATGTATATATAGTTTTATTTGTGTCAAAATCGATGATTGATAGCAACGGTTAATAATGATGCTTCCTGTAAATTTTAGCAGATTTTGAAATATTCTGAACATGGTGTACCTCTTGTGATTTATATCAAGAGAAAATTATTATTTCCAGTTGTACTTGGATGATGTTGGATCAGACTATTATAATGTTTAGCAAATGATATTGTATTCTCTTCGTAATATGAGGTTTTATCGGAATACGGACCTTATTCTGCTTTGTCATTAAATAAGAAGATGAACATTCTAAAATTAAGCTTCTTTAGAATCTGTTCGAATTGGTTTGATGAAAGAAGTAGTAATTTGGTAATGCGATAATGACTGGTGGAACATTACAAATTATACAGTTCCAATTCTAATATATGTAGAGCCTATAGCTGATATGCAACTGTGAATTTCAATACAATATTACCGCAAAAAGCAGTACGAGACAAGAGCAAGAGAAATAATTTTTGTGACAAGAAGAGATATCATTTGTTTAATGCACCTATGCACGTAGTACATGAGGTTACAATACTTAAATGTTTATTTTTTTAAATCAAGACATATGGATGCAATTGAATGATAATAGCTGATAATAATAACTTGAGATAGTAGGAAACGATAAGAACTATTTAGAACTATGATAGCACCAAATTTTATGCAGAAATATACTTCTACAACTATTTGTATGAGAATATCTCATGTTGGTAGCTAACTTCACATACATAAGATTGCTCATAGAAAATTCTCTTTGAATTACCACCGTTTTTCAAGTTGAACTCCTTACTGTGACGAGTTAACTTTATATCAGTTGAACTATTACCTTTTCTCTCTCCTCTTTCTGAAACTCACCGCACAAATAACCTTGACTTGTTAGTTGAGCTCAAGCTGGAAAATTTGCGAGACGGGAAATTGTTTCATTTCTTGTCTTGCTTAGCAATTTGAATTGATATACGTTAAAATATTGTTTCATTCATATGAATAACCACACATATCCTTATTTTCGAAACAATTATATGGACTCATCGAAATTGTAGTATGATGTATTCAAGTGAATTGATGAACGTTTTCTGCTAGTTCTTCAAGTAAGGGCTTTTCGTTGAAATGTCATATATAAATTATGTAACATTGACTGCGTACATTGATGTATGGGTGAAATCTAGAAGTGATTATAGTGACATAAACGGTGCTCAACTGGCTGATAAGGTGATAATTTCATGTAATGTATAAGAGATATAAGTGAAGAAATCAATTGTTGAATAGAATGATACATGATAGTTAACTAGGTCTCGTCTTCACACATGAAGCCAAAGCTGAAGCCATCGCTGACAGCCTCGAAAAGCAATGCTCGTCCAACTACAAGCATTGCGACATCTCTTTCGTAAGTCGCATCAATCGAGAGGTGGGAAAAAAGTTGGAAGATGTGACAGAATATGCAATCTGTTCAGCTAGTCCAGCTAGTTCAATAGAAGGAAAACTCCAGGACATAACAAAGTGCTCAACAAAGCACTCAGTCTTTACCACGAAAAGGTGTCGATGCCCTGACAAATATTACAAAATCTGCCTCACGATTCAGATACTACCCCCAACAGTGAGAGGAAGCGGATATATGTGTCATGGAAAGACCACAAAGTCCTTCAGAGCTACAGACCGACCAGTCTCCTCTGTACGATGGGCAAATTGCTTGAGAGTATTATGCTTACACGTCTGCAAGAAGAATTAACCACACTAAAAATAATCCCGGTGCACCAGCACGGTTTCCGACAGTAACACTCGACAGAACACCAGCTGCTACGTGTTGTGGAATACGTAACTAAAGGTTTCAATAACCTTCAAGCTTAAGAGGCAATCTTCTTCGATGTAGAGAATTTATTCGATAAGATCTGACACATAGACTCCTTCACAAACTCTTCAAAGCAGGCGTCAGTTAAGCAATCACTCATCTTCTTTATGCATATCTGCACAGAAGAAACTGATACCAAATCATCCATGCGTAGCATCACAGCAGGGCTATCACACGGATCCCTGTTCTCAACTTCCCTGTTTAACATTTACTGCAGCGATATGCCATCACAAACTGCAGGCACAACCAATGTTGCTAACAAGGTGCCACATACAACCCAACGGTTTTGAGAATGAAGTACTATGGCGTCCCAAGATTAAATATCTCGGTCTTTGTTCGATCGATTTTTGACATGGGGTCCGCATATCGAAACAAACTGTCAAACCGTGAGCGAACTCACAAAAGCACTCTATCCATTACTCAATTGTCACAGCGCGCTGTCGCTAACAAACAACGATTTACAAAGTAATCATCAAGCGAGTCATAGCTTACGGCATATTAGTGTGGGAATATGCAATAGGCTTGGATATCAAGCTGCTACAAACGGTGCAAAACCAAGCGCTGTGAATTGCCATGGATGCACCATGGTCTGTCCTTTGTAAACAAATTTGGAGAGAATTCAAGATTGAATCAATCACCGATTTCACGCTCAAGCGAGCTAGCAAATTTCTCGCAAATCTGTCACACCATCCAAACACTGGTATTAAACGACTGGCAGAGTACAGCGAAGACGAGAAACATCGCCACAAGCGGCCAAAAGTATTGGCTATCTGAATACGCCAAGACGGCGACACATCAGTGCAAGGCCCTATTTTCCTATCATAAAAATATTCGACAGGGAAGCCCGGTACTTCCATGAGCCCGTCATGATCAACGATCAACGAATTAAATGATGTATAAAGAATATGATATTAGGAGAAAAGTAATCGAGAAATTTAGGTAAGATTAATTATTGTGTTGGTCTCTTCACATAGTATAAGTGACCAATAAAAGCATCCGAAATAATACAAATTATGATGGATATGACAAAACTCCAGAAAACTCCAGATAACTTCAGATCCATCTATCACACACCGATATCATCCAACCAAATAACAAAAATTCTTCATTTCTCTTCATAGATATTTATCTTTCTTTCGGTTTGTTTGTTGTTCGGATTTTCACTTATTTGAGTCCGGTTTCAGGCTCTAGAGTCCGGTGTGTTTCAATGTAATAGAAAACTGTGTTTGTGTGTATGTGTGCCTGTTTGCCGATTGCAGCGCCACACAAGATAACAACAATAAAGTATTTGCTAAGGAAATTACCATCGGATTCTGGACTTATCGAAATAGATTTTCGATTATTTCCGGGAAGCATGGCTCAGTGAACGTATTATTAATCAAACAAGAATCAGATACAATAGGTAGTAGGGTGAATAAGAACTAGTGTAATCGAATTTAACAGTGTACGGTGTACGAGGGTAACGATACGGTTATAAAGAAAAGAAAATCAGATAGACTATAGAAAACATAAGTAATTTGTTTGCCACTTGAAGGTAAGTTTGAAAGTTAGGTTGAATCAATATTGGCTTGTTGATTATTTCAAGTATCATTGTAGCAGAATATGGAATTATTTATCACGTATTTTTGAATCATGATGAATTTGGACAAGAAAGAATATATATTTAATACTGAAATAGGGAACAGAGAGGCCTCCTACAACAGTTACCGAAAATAAACGTTGCTGATGTTGAAAATATAATTGAGAACGTTGAAGCAATTTATGCAGGTTCTTAAAAGCTGATTCAATTTTTCAAAGTGCTCGAGTAGATCAATACATGTATTTGGATACAGTATTCGAATACAATTTACTCAAGTACTAAGATCGATTATTCTACTATCTGTTCTACGTTCGATCATTTAGGAATATGTGACGATATAAGGAATATGGAGAAAGAAAAGCATTCTTCAATTTCATTAATGTTTAATGTTTGTCACTTATTGTTTAATACTTTTTCATTGTCAATGATTTTGGATCCACATCATTAACATGATTGTACTGAAGCTTCAAACCTTTAACTCAAAGCGAATGATAAATTGAATGATTATACTGGAATGCAGCTTTCTAATACCAAATTGGAGTACTTCTTTGTACTAAAAACTAAAACTCAAGAACTTATTGTTACTGTAGTATTAGACTCAAAAACTTAATAGTATTCGAGTCTAGTATCACAAATACAAGTTTGGTGGACTATGAAATTGAATGAATCGGCACTCATGAACTCATGAGGATTCGAAAAATTCAACAATAAGAAAAAAGCAGCAAGCCATGGAAAAAGTGATGAATGCAGAAATGCGGGCCTGATGCATGCAATAAAGCTAGTTGAACAGAGAACACTAACTGCTGAAGAATATACTAGAAAATATTTCCTCAAAGTACTCAGCAAAGGTCCAGAAAGAACGATCATATTACAGCTTGGAAATGCGTCATCGAATTCGCCGTACCCTCATGATTTGACAGTGCACGAAATTTGGCTATATTTTGGCCTTCAATAAAATTCACGAACTTGGAAGTTTTTACCTCAGGATGAGATTTATAATGCAGTTTATCATCATCCTGAAAGTTTGTATGAGGAGGACTGGTTGAGAGCTTTAAAGAAATGAAAGGGAAGAATAATCCAGTGTATTATTGCTCAAGAGTACAAGGTACTTTGAGCATAGTCAATATCAAATCATGAAATATATGAATTATGCTGCTAATTTCTCATAATTATATCTCGTTTATAGATCTATGTTCTTCAATTAATTACTTTGAATTTATGCGGGAAATTCCAAAAGTCTGTTATTTAAAGTGCACTTTCGGCTCAGCCGATTGGTACAAAAACATGAGATAACCATCAAGATGCTACAGCAATTTCAAATACCCAATTCCAGTATCCAGTTATAAACACACACAAATACATACATTTATACATACGTACCGACATCAAGCCAAAAATAATCAAAAAGGATTTAAGGATGCTTAAAACGGATATTTCGATCAAAACTTCAAAACGTGAGTTTTGTCGGTCCCACAATACTTGTACTTTATTCAAATGAGTAAAATTGTATGATAAATAGACAATTTGTCGAGACAGCAAAAATATATTGATATAGTGACTAGATAAGTGTATACTAAGTTCTGGGATCGAAGGCAGTGTAGCTCTAATTGCAGTTTCGTTTATGATTTCCTGTATTCACAGGTCCTTAGGGTTGAAAATAGAGATTTGAATTGAATTCTGGGTCGGTCTGGATCTACTCTTCTCGGTTTGGCTCATAACTGAACCATCCACAGAACTTCAGGGGAATATTAAAATTTCATACACTTCCAGCTTTCTTCTTGGGAATGTTAAAGACAGATTTACTCTACAGTATCAAGATATTTACAAGACTTCTTATCAGTATATATCATTCAAACTAAAAGGACTGAAAAACGGGATCAAAAAAACATTCTCGTCATATGAGACACGCTACTTAAGAATTATATGGTATGACTTTAAGGACAGATGTACCGTGCCTTACAATAAAATCAGAGTGCAATGCAACAGTTTTGTGTATGACAAGGTTTTTCTTTGCTTAAAAATGGAGAATCAAAAATCAAATCAAAATGCAGCATTTGGAAAAGCTATAGGGATAAAAAAAATTATTGAAGTATTTGAATTTGAATACTGGTTACGAGCTTAATCGATCGTCGTTATGCTTATAATTTCGAATTATTTTTGTTCACGAAACAACTGTTTGAGATACTTTATCACCCCTTTCTGAAATTCTGTGGATGGTTCAGTTCTGCGCTAAATCAAAAAGAGTAGAGCCAAATTGACCTAGAACCACTAGAAGTTGACAATTACTCAATTGAGATCTCAATTTCCATCTTCTGAAAACCTATGGACACTGGAATTATAAGTCGAACCACAAGTAGAGCTACATCATACCTTCGATCCCAGGAGTTAATATATTTATATTTAATTACAATATTTATATAATTTTGTTGTCTCAACCGCTTTTTCATCCATTGTACATTTTCATACTTTAAAAAATCTGACGTGAACAACACGTGACATACTTGTGCATCATTGGATATATATTTTGTATATGATAATACGACGATCAGACACAAAATTTCATCGTCCCACTGCTAATTGTTCTGGATTCAACCAAAAAATTCCAAAAATCTGCTAAGTAAACTGCACTTTTGGCCCAGTCGGTTACTTTAAAAATAGTAGGTCATCATTTTTATCCTACAACATTCTTAAATACTAGTCTCCAAGATTCTACGGCTAGCAGTTCTTAATTTATGCGAAAATTAAGAAAAAAAATACAATTGAAGTGCACTTGCAGTTCAGTCGATTGTTATGAGAATAGTAGGCAATCATTTAGATGCTACTAAATTTCAATACTCTACTGCCGATTGTTTCGAATTTATGCGAAAATTTTCAAAAGACTGCCAAGTGAAATGCACTTCCGGCTCAGTTGATTCCAATGAAATTAGGATATGAGTATCTAGACGGTACTATCGTCTTTATTACTGAATTCCAGAATTCTGCGTTGGATCGTTTTGGATTCATGCGGAAAATTCAAAGAATGTTTCAAGTAAAGTGCATTTCCGTTATGGACGATTGCAATCATAATGCGAGGTGTACAACTAGATGTTATAGAAGTGCTTAATATGAAATTTCAATATTTCACGATTTATTGTTTTGAATTTATGGGGAAAATTCGAAAAGTCTGTCATTTAAAGTGCACTCTCGGCTCAGGCGATTGGTACAAAAATAAGAGATAATAATTTGAATGCTAATCCTTCTGGATTTATGTGGAAAGTTCAGAAAAAGTTTCAAGTAAAGTGTACTTTCGGCACAGACGATTGCAACCATAATGCGAGATGCATAACTAGACTCTAAGTACAAAATTTCAACATCATACGTTTGACGGGCTTTGAGATTTGCGAGTTACGAACGCACATACGGACCGACATCAAGTAGAAAATAGTCAAAATAGATTAAGGGATGCTTGAAACGGATATATACATCAAAATATCGAAATGTGAATTTTGTCGGTTTCACAATACTAATTGAGAAAAATCGTTACAATCTGTTGTAATTCCTCGTGTATTATTATTCCGATCTATTTATTGGTACTCAAGGTTTTAGTAGCTTTGGACTCTTTTGTAATCAAAAGCATCAATAGCTTTTCTCAGCCTGAGTCTTTACTAAGATCTAGAAGACATCCTTGTAAAATTCCGCCGTTGACATTCTGAAATACCAATTGTTCCCTAGTAAGTTTTATCAACAGAAGCCATCTAATAACCTTAGAGTTTGTAGATAATCGTTTCTTATACTAATTTTACAACTTTATTTCCAACCACATTTATTTTCTACTTAAAGTTAGTTTCAAAACAAACTATAATAACTTTTAAAATTATTCCAGAGTAGGTCAAATAAAGAAGTTTACAAGCTTCAAATAGAGCTCAATATATAAACGCTTAAATATTTCTCAAAGGTAAAAACTGGAAGATAAAATCAGAAATAATTCTATTTGGAATATTTTCCATTGAAGTTTCAATAATTACATTAGAACCTTCTTTCTCAAGCTCTTTACATATACATAAATGGAATTATGAGTACTTGAAGCACTTTCGAAAGTAGGCAGTATATATTTGTGTTTGTACTGGTGTGTAAAATTTCTTGTGGAGTGTTTGAAAGACGTTTTAGGATATACGACATGAGAATCTTTTATTCGTATTATTCTGAATCCGGACTTGAGTTCGGTTCTATTTTGTATTGGAAAACCGATACTCTGAAATACTTTTCATATCGGAAGGATGGTTACAACATTTGGAAAGAGTTGTAAAAGAATTCCTTTGATACTGTTTCAAGGTCATTGATATATTTCACATAGATAGAACGACTAAGTCATTAGTCTTAATCCATAGCATAATGTCTACTTTGAGTAGGCGATTGAAGAGCCAGATAGTTTGGTGCCGAGATCGAGGCCGCCGAATTCAAATTATTCTTGTGGATCTCGTTCAAAACTTGAACAATCTTTTAATGACTAGAATATTGAAGTTGATGACCATAGAATATTTTCTTATGATTTGAGTTCTTCAATGTTTGCTTCATGAAACTCGTTTGGGTCTCGTTGAACATCCCTTTTAAGGACTATAACCTGATCTCTACTAGGCGGGCAACAGCGTTTGAATCTGTCTAGATATAATAGCTGCATTCAGCAGAGCACATTGATTAGTAATCGATGACTAATTGTCTGCTGAATGCACTTCAAAATGTTTGATGAGAGCTCATCGATTAGTAATCAAGCGCTATCTTTTCCATTGCATCAAGAAAACGATCTGTGTACACGATTTGTCACATCAGCGGTTAGTTTCAAAATCTCAAGAGGTGAAAAGTGGCTATGAAGTCCACTTATGGATATAAATACATTAATCACAGCGTTTTTGTCACTGAAGAAGAACATTTTATGGTCGTGCGCGAAGTGAGTACTTTATGCACCGTAAGCGATGCGTGAAGTAAGTCTTTTTCGCGCTCTAGTTTTATTATCATTTGAGCTCGTAGCAGTCAAATCTCTGTGAATTGTTGTTTCTCACAATTCTCACTGATCCGTTAGTTCAAATTTTAGTGATTCGGCAAGACTCATCACAAAATTCTCTGCCTCATGTCATGATGCTCAACTTTACACACTTGTTGCTTAAATTACTATTATTTCTGAATCTTTGCTATCAGTTTTCAATTTTTAGCAGATGTACCGAATCAATCGATTATTTTTCCAATAGAAAAACAACTATTATGCACTATATTCGCTATAAGAAACTATCCATCGGTATTTCACTGACTACTAATCATTTATTATGATGACATCGTCGAATCTGGTGTTATTAACAGTGAAATGAAAATAAAAATTAAGTTGAATTGAACTTTCAAAATTGCATTGGTCTGAACCAGAATTTTTTTAAGCATGCTCAAATATATTGGCGACTAAGTTATTGTTTAAGGGTCAACATTTCTGCAATTCAGATAAAAATGTTGCTAAGCACTAATACTACAAGTACGGAAATGGAGGTTGCGTGACTAGCCAATATAAAGGGTAGCAGTTAGCTAGTGTGAAGCACATTTCCGCGATTTTTATTAACCTAATTATGAAAGACATGAGACACACCCTCTCAGCGATAAATACATGGTTTAAGATAGCTTGTGAGCAATTTATGAGGATTTAAAACTATTAGCAACTCCATTGCTCACATATTTCAGTAAATAGGAGATACGACTTACTTTTACCAATCTTTATATTCCTGAATATAGAAAGAGGTTGCTGTTATATTTTTTCTCGTCGCCATTGAGTTGATTGCACTATAAAAAATGGAAAGATGAAGCACTCGAGTTTTTGTATATTATATGGGCTCTGTTCTAGCCTTGAAACAGATTATGATAAAGTTGACCCATCAGGAAACATAAGATTGATCGCATTCAAACAAATGGAGGACAATATAGAAATCAATTTTCAACATTTGCGAAACAATCGATGATGTATTAATGCATCTAGTTGTCTTTCAAATATTTGGTCCAATTCTTTTACAGAAAAACAAGTATAAAAAAATTGTTTCATATATGTATTAATTTCGTACATACTACTTGCTAAGATTTCCACAAGATGATTCAATTTCATTTTTAATATCTCGAGATTTTCGCGTTTCTTAATCCTTTCTCTCTAGAAAACCCTTAAAAGCTTCGTAAACTCGCCAGATCATACTGGCGTCTCAGTTAAGCGGATTGCGGTCAGCTTTTCAGCGGCGTGCGCTAGAAAAAATATTCTTCCAATCCTTTATAAAGCAATTCTCTACGTCACTGCTGTACAAACAAAGGTAGCGAGTTTTGTAGTGTTTTTGTTTTTTTTTTTAGATAGTTGAAATTGCAGGAAGTAGTAATTGCGTTTTTAGTTGACCACTTGAATCCAAGTTGAAAGATGTAGCTTCAGATAGAATAAGTAATATTTTCTAATATTTCTACCTCATTCAGAGTTACTAGGCTGAGATAATCTAAATATCAGAAAATAAATATGATTAAACACTACCGAGAAGAGAAGCCTTAGGAGACTGAAGGGATTTCGGATTTTCTCCATGAGCACAAGTTACACTGAATGTTTTGGACGTCCTTCTGGGACAATCACTCTAAAAATCATTGGATAAAATTCATGATCTGATAATAAATGAAAGAACAGTTAAGATATGTGTGATTGCTGATGGTGTGGTTCCCTAGAGTGAATGTCTATATAATATTACTAGTCAAATTTCCGTCGTCATCATGACCAGTCTGATTGATTAAATGAATGAAAATAAAGTTGAGTTGGTAGTTCTTTGTCACTTGAACTTAGACCACTTCAATTTACGGAGAGAAAAACCGAAAAGGAGGAAGAGAAAATCTACAATTATTTCATGTTCCTCCAGCTCAGATGCGATCAAATAATAAAACAATTAGAGGGCCTATAATGAGGCTATGGTGTGTCAAAGGTGGAAAATCAAATTCCTTTTTAAATGAAATTGTGACTCCTATGTGTATGGGAATGAATTCTCATGCGGCGTAAGGTTATACCTCTAGGGTCTTCTATGTCACGGGTGTCGGTCGCAGATGAAGAAAAATAGCGCAGAAAAACCCGCATCAGACTCTAAGAAAAATTATGTCCATTGTTGAAGTTCGGCTGAACTTTCCAGATTCCTACAATAGAAACTTCCGAAATATAAAATTCCCCAGACGCCAAAAATCTTCATCGTCAAGTACGAAAACTTTGAAATGTGCCAAGAAAGAAAGATATATGAAAATGAAGAAATTCAGATACATTAATTTTTGTTGAGCAGGTAGAAAAACTTGATGTAAACACTTATATAAAGTTCGCGATTGAGTTTCGCATGAGCTCTCTATCAGTGTTCATAATCAATTTGAATTGGTGAATATACAACTTATACACAAGCTCGTATATCGCCATGAACTGTTGTCATTATAAATAATTCACTACCCTAACCTTATGTCTGGATGCATTATCGTTAGGACTGAATTTACTCCTGAAACTGTTCTTATACGTACTGTTAGGAACTGATGGAATTTGTTATTAGATCATAATTATTTCATAGTCTACATCTTCTTCAATCAAACAATGACTTATAAGTATAAATGAGAAGATTGTACTCACAGAAATGGAGATTTATCAAAAAATGTACTCACCGTTGAAATTAAACTGCTCTTAGAGTGGGTTATTCAAGTTATTTCGTTGAGATATTTATATCAGATTCTAACTGTATGAGAAGCACAGCAGTGGAGATGATTTTCGTATAGTTTAAAGTTAATTTTTCACAAATATTCACATATTCTATATCAGAATTCCGTAAACACACGCGCACTGCACCATAGGAACACTTCAACTGAGAATAAATTAGGAAACGACAAGTGACAACTAAACAAGATAGAATTTGTATGAATGATTGAATATATTAAAATAAATTGTATTTGATTTTTGATTATTACTTTTGCATGGTTGAAGATGGAATAAAAATACAAACATATAGTTCTTCTAATGTTGAATTGAATTTGAATGTATCTATATTTATTTGATAAAATAGCTATCAATTTAATGGCATCAATAGATAAAATTGAGAAGAAATTAAATTTTCACATAACACAGAAATGAGGGTTCGAAAGTTATAATATATGATTAGATTAATCATTCTTTTTCATCTGGATCAGAAATTTATAGTATGAAAAAATGCTATGTGGATCATTTCTCATGTTCGATTGTACTTCAAATCATTAACAGAAATTGCTGAATGCAGTTATTAATGCAAATGATCACTGGGATGAAATACCTTAGTTAGTACCACAAAACAAAACAAAAATCTTTAAGAAAGTCATTCATCTATAAGCGATCTAGTCGAGCAGTGAATTTCTTGATAAGAATAGATCTGAGTTGAAAAAATCTGAGCAATAGCTCATTCGATTCGGAATAAGATTCAAAAGAAGGCATTTTCAAGATTTTTTTTTCGCCAACAAAAATTGTCATTGCTATTTGGGGCTATTCTGTAACTCGATCGATGATTTTTTATCGATCATTATCTATTTCAGCCAATGAACGTAGGTAGTACTGACAAAAATTCTGAATTTTCGCTTCTTATAATTGTTTCTATTAGTCAAAAATCTTATCGATCGATACTAAGTTAATGATTGTGATTGTGTTACAGAATACGGCCAATTGACAAGAATCTGATGTGAACATCACGTGACTTACTTGTACATCATTTGATATATACAGAAATTTATTCAATAAAGTTTTCTGTCACTCCAGATTATAATTAGTATTTTGACATGTAAAATTTCAAACAAAATCAAAAATTGACAATATAATTATCATTGCCTACCTTATCATCTCAATTGAACTGATTGTTTTATACGGCAAATTCTGAATGTCTGTTATACATATAAACTGCACTTCCGGCTCAGCCGATTGATACAAAAATAGTAGATAACTATTTTGATGCTACAAAAAGTTCAAACATTAAATTTCAATATGCTATGGCGGATCTTTCTAGATTTATGCAAAAAATTCAAATATCCATTCTGATACAACATCAAGTTCAAATACTGAATTTCAATATACTACGATTGATCATTCTGGATTTATTAGAAAAACTCGAAAAAAGGTTCAGGTTAAAGTGCATTGCCGGTACAGACGATTGGATTTATAATGCGAGGTGCACAACTAGATCCTATACCAGTCTTAGATATAAAATTTCAACATTAAACGTTCAACCAGTTTTGAGGTTTGCGAGTTACGAACGAACGCACGAACGCACACAAATACATAAAGCCGAAAATAGTCAAAATGGATTCAGGGATGCTCAAAACGGATATTCCTATTAAAATCTCGATAGGTGAATTTTGTTGGTTACACAATACTCTCATGTACTTTGTACAAGTAAGTAAAAATTAAAACTAAAAAGTCGACTAGTTTTCTTGCAATAACTCAAGAACTATGGGTGATAGTGAATCGAAGAAAAGATTCTCAAAGAGAAGGAAATTCTCAATGAAATAGTTGCACTTTCTAAGCTCCATTCATATTGTTTATAATTTCAATTGATTGTTCAGAAAAGGGCTCCGTGTAGCTGTTACAGTATATGCGCATCGGCTGTTGTATTGAGAGAGTACAACACATGAAATATTTTTTTTATAGTATTAAATAACAGCTTAAAAATCCGAATTATTTATGGTGTCATTTTAAGACCTAAATGAATGAAATACTATGAAGAAAAAGTATTTAATTGAGTTTTCAAAAAGTGAGGCAATTGTTAACTAATTTTTTTCGAACCTATATTTTTATTTGAAACAACAAAAAACGTGTTGATAATTTGTCTATAGAGTTTTTGCTTCATAGACCATTTTTTTACATACACCAGGTGTTTCAGACCACCCGTACCACTCAAATATCTCGCGAAATGCTGAACGGACTAAAAAAAGAAAAAATACCTGTAAAATGATTTCTAAGATTCTATTGAATAGTAGCAAATTCAAGTCAACCCCCTCACCCCCTGAGGGTAAGGACAGTGCAACTTTCAAATCTTAAATGGCAACCCCTACTTTTAAATGCAGATTTGGATTCTCAACTGAAAAATATGAAGTTTTTGTTTGAAACTTTTTTTCATGTTCCTGTCAAATGGCGCTGTAATCGCAAAGATTAGCTATTTTTCGGTATTACTTCAACGGCTAATACTGAGTAATAAATGAATATTTCAGCTGTACATTGTTTCTAAAATTGCGGCGTAAGAGACGTGTTTATAAACAAAATCCGACAAGACATCTTGTCAGGAGAATCAAAGCGTTTGAAAAATTTTATTGTTGTTAGAATGGTTCATAACAATAGGGAAGCTGCTGACATGTTGCAAATTCTGGGAGAGTGTCGTGGTGGGTTCAGAGCAGCCGCCAGAAAATGGCAAGAACGCTTTTCCGAACGCACTCCACACTCAAAAAATGTGTTTTGAAGACTACGCAAGCCTAGGTTACTTAGTATTAGCCGTTGAAGTAATAATGAAAAATAACTAATATTTGCGATTACAGCGCCATATGTCAAGAACATGAAAAAAAGTTTCAGACAAAATACTTTTTAGATGAAAATCCAATTCTGCACCAAAATGAAGGGGTTGCCATCATATTGTAGCGATATGCGTATCCTAGATGTCCAATTTTGACAAAATTTCGCTGTTTTATTTTTTAATTTTCTGCAAATAGTTAATAGTCCAGTTGTCAGAGATTTTGACCTCTCATAAAATGTGATATAGCTAGAACTGGGCTCGTTGGTAGTTTTTTGGGTGTAAAAGAATTTAGAGAAATCTTTGCAGCTCTAAAGTGTATGCTAAGTTCATAATCTCGAAAACAAAATCGAAAAATTTGTTTTTGCCCTATATCTCGAAAAATAAAATAAAAAATCGAAAAACTAATAGTACCACCTGAAACAGCAGGAAATTTTACTCAAAGTTATATTATGAGTTATATGAAAAAAAACTCTGCATCAATATAAAAAATTAATAAAATTAAGAAAGCAAACTCGAAAACTCCACGCGCGCCAAGCCGCTGAATACAAAAATTCAAGCGAGGCGTCCGAGAAAAAACTAAAGTTTCTTTATCCACAATATATGCAAAACAAAAAAATAGAAAGTATCTTGAAGTGGAGGCTCTAAGCTTCTTGAGGAAGTCATTAGTTTTCAATAATTTTTGTTTTCTCTCATAGAAAATTCGACCGGAAGTTAAAATTTCTGAAATTCTCACTGACTTTTATAAAATTGAAGATTTATATTAATAAAGGCATAAAAAAATTCAATCCTTGTACATTTATCATAACTATACTTTCACTTCTGATGTAATATAATTAAAATTATGATCATTGTCTCTGTTTGATAAAACTCATGTTTTAAAATAATCAATTTCGTAGCATTCATTCGACACTATTTTCATTTTCAAAACGGTTTTAGTTAATTTTTATGAATCAAGAATTAATACATCTAATATTTAAAATAGAGTTGAAAACACTTGACACTTCATAATGTGTAATAATTCAGGAATCGGTACAACTTGACATGTTTAAGTAATCTTCAATATGAGAAATATATAAGAAAATGCATGTCCTTTGCTTATTCTTATTCCTTCAACTTGAAGTTGAGCTTCAAAAAATTATTGAGGATAAAATATTGAAGCTGTAATCCTGAGCTTCAAGAATATATTATTTATTTTTTGATTACGCATTCAGGTTATAATCAAACATTTGATTGGAAAATGGACTATTCTAGCTCAAAAATATCCAGTCCTGTCAAAATGATAAAACTGTCAACTTCGAAATCTCTTTTGGATTTGATGCCTTGCAATTATTGCGAAAAAAGATGTGGGAAAGCTTATAATTGTAGATCAACAAACTTACTGAATTCTGCAATATGTGGTTCTTGTTTAACAGGTAGTCTTTGTAGAGATTCACCTAAAATTTCAGTGCTAGAACAAGACAGCGATGTTGAAGATGTTTGTAATGGCAAAGAATAAAAAGACAGTAAGAACAAATTAATTTGAAACAGAGTTTTTATCAATTTTTCAATTGTTTTTTGAAAGACATCTTATTCCATATTGAATAACCATTTTAATTACTTACTTGTACAAAGTAACAAGTAAGTATTGTGGAACCGACAAAATTCACCTATCGAGATTTGGATGGAAATATCCGTTTTGAGCATCCCTGAATCCATTTTGACTATTGTTGGCTTGATGTCGGTACGTATATTCGTGCGTTCGTACGTGCGTGCGTGCGTAACTCGCAAATCTCAAAACTGGTTGAACGTATTATGCTGAAATTTCATATTAAAGACTGGTATAAGGTGTTGATTTGCATTATGGTTGCAATCGCCTGTACCGGTAATGCACTTTACTTGAAACTTTTTTTGAATTTTTCGCATAAATCCAGAATGATCAATCGTAGGATGTTGAAATTCAGTATTTAAACTTGATGTTTTATCAAAATAGTTATCTGCCATTTTTGTGGAAATCGGCCAAGCCAGTGCACTTTACTTGAAACTTTTTTTGAATTTTCCGCATAAATCCAGAATGATCAGCATCTTAATGGTCATCTTCTATTTTTGTACCAATCGGCTGAGCCGAAAGTGCACTTTATATGACAGACTTTTTGAAATCTCCGCATAAATTCTAAACAATCAGTCGTGGAATATTTAAATTCTGTATTAGGCACTTTTATAATATCTAGTTGTACACCTTGCATTATGATTGCTATCGACTAAGCCATAAATCCAAAACGATTGAATGTAGATTGTTAGCATTCAGTATTTAGGACAATTATACCGTCTAGATGCTCATATCCCATTTTTATTGAGATTCGCAGAGCCGGAAGTGCACTTTACTTGACTGTCTTTTGGAATTTTTCGTATAAATTCGAAACGATCAGGTGTAGAATATTGAAATTCAGTATTTTAGTCTGCTGTAGCATCTGAATAATTGCCTACTAATTTCATAACAATAGACTGAACCGGAAGTGCAATTCAGTAGGAATTCATTTTTTAATTTTGCGCATGAAATCAGATCTGTTGGTTGTCGTATAATTTTGGAAATCAGTATTTAGGAATGTTGCAGTATAAGAATAATGGCCTACTGTTCCCATAGCAACCGACTTGGCTGAAAGCGCATTTTACTTGACAGATTTTTAGAATCTCTTGAATAAATCGAAAACGATTTACTGTGGAACGATGAGATTTTGTGTTTTATTATACATATCCAATGATATATATATGCGATCAATTACAAAATCACATCGTTATTCATATATATATATATATATATATATATATATATATATATATATATATATATATATATATATATATATATATATATATATATATATATATATATATATATATATATATATATATATATATATGTATATATATATATATATACCGGGTGTTTCAGACCACCCGTAGCACCCAAATATTCCGCGAAATACTGAACGGATTAATAAAAGAAAAAATACGTGTGGAATGATTTCTAAGGTTCTATTTGATAGTATCAAATTCAAGTCCACCCTCTCACCCCTTGAGGGTGGGGTGGGTGCAATTCTCAAATTTTGAATGGCAATCCCTTCATTTTGATGCAGATTTGGATTCTCATCTAAAAAATATGGAGTTTCTGTCTGGAACTTTTTTTCATGTTCTTGACAAATGGCGCTGTGATCGCAAAGATTGGTCATTTTTCGTAATTACTTCAACGGCTTATATTAAGTAACCTAGGCTTGCACAGTCTTCAAAACACATTTTTTGAGTGTGAAGTGCGTTCGGGAAAGCGTTCTTGCTATTTCCTGGCAGCTGCTCTGAGCCCACCACGACACTCACCCAAAATTTGCAACATGTCAGCAGCAGCAGCTTTTCTATTATTATGAATCATTCTAACAACAATAAAATTTTTCGAACGCTTTGACTTTTCTGACAAGAAGTCTTGCCGGATTTTGTTTATAAACACGTCTCCTACGCCCCAATTTTAAAAACAATGTATGGCTGAAATATTTGTTCATTACTCAGTATTAGCCGTTGAAGAAATTAAGAAAAATAACTAGTCCAAAACGCCATTTGTCAGGAAAATGAAAAAAAGTTTCAGACTAAAACTTCATATTTTTCAGTTGAGAGTCCAAACCTGCATTTGAAAATAGGGGCTGCCATTTAAAATTTGAAAGTTGCACCCTCCTTACCCTCAGGGGATAAGGGGGTGGACTTGAATTTGCTACTATTCAATACAATCTTAGAAATCATTTTACAGGTATTTTTTCTTTTTTTAGTCCGTTCAGCATTTCGCGAGATATTTGAGTAGTACGGGTGGTCTGAAACACCCGGTATATTACAAAGACAGTAAAATCTTTTTGAGCACAATTGACAGAGTAATATTTTCTCAGCATTTGGCATCAAGAAATGTAAGTCGTGCTTATAGCTGGCTTCCAACAAAAAATTTTGAGATTTATTTTTAAAGCTATTTTATTTCTGTAGTCTCAAGCAGATCAATTCCTTTTCCAACTATCTGGATTATTTGGTTATGGAATTGGAACTGATACATAATTATTGTGATTTCAGTTGAGAAAATTCAATGTCCAATAAGTTTAAAGTTTAATAGATAGAAAAATATTTCGGCGCCTTAGAAAAAAAACGGCGCAGAGAGCGATCGGAGCGACAAATAGAGTAGGTGTTTTCTTTGGTCATATAGACCAATTTTATCTTTTTTTGAATCACGCTATCTTTCATCTGCCAAAGTTTGACAGGGATCATTATATGAAATATAAATTTCTCATTTCAAATACAAGAGAGCTGCTAATCAGTAATTACAACCAATAATAATCCAACTCAAAAGTACTTCTTGAAATTACAATTAATTAGATTCATCAAACCACTCTAACACACTCTACATTATCTAGGCTCTTTGCTCTCACATGTAGACAGTTTCACATGTGTAGTCTTTGTTTACCTCTACTCTATCGTGCTCTCATGCTCTTTTATAATCTCTCACACACACAGCCATACTGACAGTACATCTACATGATGATGATTGCCGAACAAAGGCCAAGTTAATGAGACTAAAGATGAGCGAAGGACACACAAAGGGCTTTGGAGAGCTGTAGGTTGTAGGGATGTTTGTGAGAGCACTGAATGGCTGAACACAGAGTGAATGGATACTGGACAGCGTGGATACTAGATAGAGTATAGGGCAGGGGTTGTTTGAGTCCAACACTGGAGGATAAAAGGATTGTTGAGGTCAACTTTGGCTTGGGATATTATGGGAGGGGTCGTCATAGAAATGTTTGATGCTTTATAATAGAGCAGTTTGTGATTTTTAGGGTTGCACTACCTCAACGGAATGCTCATAGTGAGGTTTACCCCAAACATCCTTTACCGGAGCAGGTAGAGCCAACGATTTTAAACTCTAAGCCCTAATCAAGCATATTCTTCCACGCCTGCTTGAATGTTTGACATCCAAAACTTGTTCTCAAACCGCTAAGTAAACAGCATTTGAATATAAATGGCTGAATCGATCTGGTTCAATAGATTTTAAAATGGACGTAAATTAAACGATGATGATCCTCGATCTGTTATATCTTCAACTTCAATAATTATCGAAAACTTCAAGAAAATTCGCGATTTATTGTGCTCCAGCCTTCGACTTGAGATAGGGCATGTCCAATCACGAGGATTGATGTTTGAGTTTACACACGCTTTGTATACAAGATCTTTCATGCAACACTTGATTTCTAGATTTTTATATTAATTACCGTTTTTAAAAATGTATGCTCAGACAGCCGGATACTTTTTTTCAATATGATATTAGGGGAACGATTGATTTCATCCTAAAAAATTCTTTAATCCTCATTTTTTCAATTAAAACTTTAATGAACTGTCCCCATCTTATGTTAGTCATGTTGTAAAAATGATGGAAATATTATCAGGTATTAATTTTCTGTCCGCTGAAGTCGGCTTTATGCTTTCAGTTTTCAAGAGTAATTAGGCTTGAACGTGCTCTGTACGATGGTTTTAGTTCTGAAAGGTTTCCGTCCCTTTGAGGCGTTCTATTCACTGCGGAGCTTTTCGGATGTCCACCGTTTGACAGGATAGACACTAATCAACGGATACTGATTAGATTTGGTTCGACAAAAAAATTCAGAAATTAATTATATTTGTATAGGACTCAAAGGTAGATTAAAATATCATTGAAAAATTCAGTCCAGTACATGACCTTCGGCTTCAATGTAAAAATAAGGATTACTGTTCTTTTGATGGAACCTGCAATTTTGCTCTGCTCATGGTAGACTATGGTATATACCAAAGCATTAGTAAATTTCTGGCTCTCCGCAAATTTTTCGGAGTTTTCCAACGAGTAATATTTGGAGAATTTTTTTCTACTGTAACAATTTAACCAGTTTGGATTGAAGCTAGGTTTTCTTCCAGCTACGGTGCAAGTTTGATATGAAAGAATGAAAAAAAAAGTCAACCACGCCAAATTGGTAGATTGATTGATTCAATATTATAGCTTTACTAGCAAAACTATTCCATTGATGAGTTTTAGAATTCATTTAAAATTAGAATAATAACTATGAACAGTGCTGAGAGAGGAGACAACATGAGTACAAGTGAAAATAGATATAGAGAGAATAGGCAGAGAAATGACAACATTTGAATACCTTATAGTACTAATAAACAGACAAGAATACAGTGAATGAGGGATATGGAAAAGAACCAGCCACAGTATTGTACCTATATATCGAAAGAAATCAGAATACAAATGTTTCTGGACAACGATGAGAATACAGAAATCAAATTCAGAGAGCAAAAATACAATTTAATGAGAGAATGGAAGATTTTACAAGACTGGATTAAGTGAAAACACAAGAATCAGTTGAGAGTCCAGAATAATATCCATTTTTCAAATATTCGAAGGAGGACAATTGAGATGGTTGAAACACTTCCATAGAATGGAAGTACATAGAAAAATGAAACAAATATATGAAGCAGGACCAACAGAAAAAGTATCAGAAAAAAGCAATTCCGAACCTGGAGTCAAAAAGTAGGACAAGGATATAAAACAAAGGATGAAATTGATATGAGATCAAGAATCTCACGACTGACAGCAATTTCTGCGAGAACTCGCTACAAGATTATTTATCTCAACAAACATGATACCAAAGGTACAAAGGTACTGTACCAAGTAAGTATTAGTTAGTTGTAATGTCTAGCTGATGGATAATATGGTTTGAAAAAAAAATAGTGCCAGAAATCCCAAAAATCATACTTTCCCTAGAAAAAGAGCTGTATTGTTTCATCAAGACAGAAGTCACAGGTTACTTCCTAATTTTCAAAGATATGGAAAATAATAGAGAAATGGAGTATACAGTACACACAATTACGTGGAATACTTTTAGAATCGATACTTTCTAAACTATATGTGGGCGGAGAAGACCGTGGAAGAATGCGACTATCGAGTGAATCGATCAATCATAGTGCGAATATACTATTTGAATCACTTAATTTTGTCACAGCAGTGAAGGAAACTTCAACTCCGTTAACAATCTCGATCTTCAACTGACAACAGTGAGTCTTCGCTAATGATATGTAACGCTAATGTGGATACTTTTGCTCAAACTTGAGTTGTAGCGTATCCATGAGACATTAGATGGAATATCGTATATGGTTAACGTTACAATGAACTTATTTGTTACTTACAGATCGCATGTGCTCTAGAATCTGTTTCTCACGTTAGTGTATGGTTACATTAAATGCGAGCGCGTGCGATTCTCGTACGTCCGTTTCCGTGCGATATCGTGTCTGACTTTGGTGGTAACATTGCTTCCGTCTGACTGGCAAGAACAAAACGAGCAGTTACGTAAAACTGATGAAAATTTGCTAGATTATTATTTACTAGTCGAAAATGATAATGCATTGAGATTGATTTATACGTATATAAATGAAGATAAAAATATAGAACATTTGAGAGAATTGAGGAAACAATCTAAGAGATTCTTTGAGTGATTTATTTATTCATAAGAAATCCATGATGAACTGGAAAAATTCTCAACTTTCCGAAAATGTATTGAGCCTAGGAAAAAACTAACCATCACACATAATACATGATAATTTTTCAACGCTAATCCTCTTCTGGTATACTCTATAATTTTGATCCCATAATAGTTTCCTTTGACTAAATATAACAAATCAATTCTTCAGTATCAATCTTTTAATTTAAATTGCCTGGATAAGCTCGCACGACAACGCAAGAAAAATCAAACCAGTTTGTTTAGGTCTGATAGTCGTGCGATAGTATTTAATCGCGTTAGTAAAAATCGTTTGCAGTGTAATTATAAGTGTTTGTATCGACAGGTTTGTTTTTACCGGCAACGTCGTACGCGCACGTACGTTTGAAAAATCGCACGCGCTCGCTTTCAATGTAACCACACACTTATCGTCGACGTGTTATAAGCGATGGCTTGCAATAACTTCCTGGTGGGAAAATATTTAGAATATATCAAAATATCTTACGACAATCTTAATCGAACTCAATGGAAGGCAATCAAGAAATATAGCAAGAATCCAATTGAGAATACAATACTCCACAAACAGAATATAGAAGGTTACTTATCTTACATTGATTTCGTAGAACATTCCAATATATCTTAATAATACTTCCGAATACTTTGAGGTTTGCAGCTTCAGCTTCACTAAGATCAAAAGTAGAGTCCATTTCAATCTTAAATCAGGTTCACTGTAGTTGCCATGATGAGGAATCTGAGTTAGGATAAGTCTTGCAGTCTCATGGATCAGCTCGGAGGCATCACTTTTTCATGATCGATTTTTCGATCACTAGTTAAAATTTCTTTTCTCCAAATGACGTACGTATTATTCATGCAATGATTTCATATCGCTTCATTATAATTTTTTTTCAAACACAGCTTGAGCATACTTTATTCGAATGAAACTATTTTGAGAGCGAACTTCATAAACAAGAATTGCTCTGTCACTCGAAATTTTCAATATAACACCTCTATTAGCATTCATAGGCCATCTTCTCTTCCTCAAGGCAAGGATCATATGGATCTTTAATTTTTCCATTAAAGTTTCAAATAAGAACTCTTTAGGAATTTATATGTGTCAACAGAGGGTTGATTCTGTCTCATACAGACAGCTTCTTGACGTCATTTTAGAGAATCTTGCGGACAATTGGAAATGTGATTCAATTTTGTCCTCTTCAAAGACAGTTTTCTGGAAGTCAATTTTTTTTAGCTCGATGTTAGATTTTGGTATTTTTAATTTTTGAATAAGAACAGTAAAACAAAATTGCACTACTATGATTCATAATAGATTGGAAAATTCCGCTTTGATCCCACAGATTTAGAGTGTAGTATCAATTAATTGTTTATTTCAAAATGACGGCTGTCATTGTCAAAGTGACAGCTGTCATTGTCAAAATGACAGCTGTGATTGTTAAAGTAATAGCTGTCATTGTTAAAGTGACAGATGGTGATTATATTTCAGTCATAGGGTACGTTTCACTAGGCGACAGCAGCGCTCATGTCGTCTCAATAATCGTTCCACAAGACGATCGCAGTCTTCGTGTTCAAGATCGCGATCGCGTCAAGCTCACAACGCCAGCAATTGAAAGGTGAGTTGAAAGAGCTGTTGCGTTCATGTTTGCAAAAATCATCTGGAAAGAATCAATTGATGATCAATTCGTACTTTGGATTCCAAATGATGTCGATTGATCCAAGATTTCTTATTTGTCAAGATGACAGATCATTACATGGTCTCTCATCATCATTTTTATATTATTGACGAGAGATTAATCTATACAAGTACATTGGATCCATTCCATTCATATATCTTTTTTGTTGCAGGCTATCTTATAGTAATTGAGGTATCAAGGGTGGTCAGAGGACAATAATGCCTGAGGTCAACAGTGTACTTTCCGAGGGCCACTGGCCCAAGTTAACCGTAGGAATTATTGTCTGTTCAACTCCCGTGGTGCCTTCAATGTTTAATGTCCAACTTTTGTTGTATTTCAATCAAAATTTTTGTTAATTTTTCTCTCCTACAAGCACCAGCAAGACCAACTATCAACACCACTTTCAAGAATAAAAATTGTTCATTATCAGCTTCTTGCAAAAATTTAGTAATATCCGTTTTCAATAATACTCTTGATTTCTTTGCACGATATCCATCAGATTTTTTTTCTGAGCAGAGCAAGTAAATTCGTATATTTGCTCATATCAACATTCTTTTTGATGGAAATCATGGTACGTATCATAGAATAATACGTCCAGAGAGATGAAGGCTTCGATGTGTTAGATAAATGAGCAAAGTATGTTATCATTACCTTCTCATTTGCTAGGTTCTGATTTATCTTTTCGATACACCATTTTTCATATTTTGTATATATAAGTTCATACTTAGACTTGGACTTCTCAGGTAAAAGGCTAGCAATAATTTTAGATGCTTCTTCTTCAATATCTGAACAAATACTTCCAGAATCACTCATTTTCACAAAATGCATGAAGAATTTATGAAAAGTAATTACTTACAACAATCAACAAATTGTTTAAGTTGTTTATGTCAATTTGTGGTCGTCATGGATTAAAACATTTTTACAGCCACTACTTGGATTAATTTTCTTCTCATCAAAAATTCTAATTATTTGAATTTTTTAACTTTGGACGGGCGTAGATAAAATTTTGTACGATACACGTGTAATTTAGGCATATTAAGATACTTATGTGATTTCACAACTCGGCTATCGCCTCGTTGTGCAAACTTCACATGCGTATCCTAATAATGCTCTTATCCCACTTGTATCGTAAATAACTATTTCAACATTCCTACAATAATTATTCCTGTAGGAAGATTCTCATAATTTCTTTGCTTCAGAAAAATATGATGAATCTTGTCCACGATTACCTTATGATATATACCTCATAAATAAGATTTCTGAGACAAAACGATAGTCATTTCTCACAAAGTGAATAATAGCAATGAATAATGATTATTAGTATTATTCATTGAAATTGTTAAAAAATATCTTTTCTAAGAGATTAAAATAAGGATAATGGGTATTATCCATTATTACTCATGAAACTCAACACCAATTTTTGATCAAAATCTAATAACTCCTTGGAAAAGCAATTATTTCCATTATGTCACTTTTTCCCTGATTTTGTAATAGAAACGTCCTATAAGTTACTTTTCTTACATCAATAAATGCCATATCGTTTCACCTTATATTAGATATTCAGAAGACTCAAAAACAGCTCCGAAGTGCTTGAAGATTTCTTATGCGTGGAGTACTTGTGGAGAGTTTGTGGAAGACAAGCTGTAATTGGTGGACGCCGGTGGTTGGAAGGGTAGATTGTCAAGTGTTCCACCGCAACCAACTTTGATGTCATCCAAGATGCCGGGGAGGCAATTTACAACAAAAATGCCATCAATATGTCAGGACAGATTATTTTATGTTGTAATTCACATGATGATTAGAGATAGTGTCTACGTGTATACATTGCAGTTTTAAAGCTTGAAATTGAGAAGATCAATTCAAACGTTGTTATCTCAACGTTATTTAATAATATATCTACTTCAGTAGACAAATCGAGTTGATATTTTCCACATTATGTAGGTAATTTTCTTCGACTGGCTTGCATCATCAAAGATTGTGGATGAATTTCGCATATGATAGTGTGACGGAAGTAACGGTTACGTGAATATGACTGATGCAAGATATGGAGCAACATTGCTTCGATTCTAATTTATGATTGAGTCCATTTACATTACACTATACATTGTCTCCTAATTCCACATGTAAACATTGAGATCTTGAGAACTCTCAGGGCTACGGTTTCATTAGAATTGTGACGACTTCCAGGATATTCCAGTATTTATTGAAATATCGCATAAGTTACGTGGTATTCTGATCAATGTCCTTCAATTCCCTCTCAATAAATTCCTCACAACTTGATAATAATAAATGTTCCAAATAGAAATGTTACTGATTAAATTCGACCAATAGAGGACACACATATTTCTTTATTTGAGTGAGTAAAAAGTCTTGGGAACTCAGTCAATATTTCTGTTTTAATTTCTTTCCTACTTTACAGTCTCGGCTGTCAACTTAGTCAACGTCTTCCACAGATATAGGTTGTGGCATTTGATAAATGGAAAAAATTGTTTCCGCTATTTTATCTAGTTCGATATCACATTTCAATGTAAGTTTTTAATTTTTCACAATATAGTTCTTTTCGCTTCTGAAGATGGCTGAAGTACAGCCGAGACTGTGAAGTAGGAAAGAAATTAAAACAGTAATATTGACTGAATTCCCAATACTTTTTACTCACTCAAATTCACTCATCCAGTCAGCTTCATCAATTTTATCTAATATTTCTGTATGGGGGAACCATTTCGAGAAATATAAAAATGAAGTTAGCTTCCTTGATAAGCGCCATATTTGATTTCATACTGCGAGAATGTGAATGTTGCTCAGCAGTTTTTCTGTCAAATACTTCCTTGAATAAAAAAGAAAATACGTGCATGTGAATTATTCTATGTTACTTCCATGGACCTGCTTTACTTTCTTTGATTCATTCTTTGCCATGCAGAACAAATTATTCACGGATTTATGCTCTAAATTATATAGTTTCCAGTCGATGTTAGATACATAAATTATTGGTCACATCTTGTGTTTCTGGATGACATTGCTTGCTATATAGCAAATTTTGTATAATTAATACAATTAATAATGAAATTATAAAGCAAGGTATGAAAATGGATGAAAAAATTTATCGTCATTCGAATTGCCTCACGTTTTGTAGAATTAAAAAGGTTGGAGGATTATTGGAGATGTCTCGTCTTCCTTAGAGAATGTCGTCCATTAATACAATAATTTTAATAACTATACAGCGAAAAATAGCTGCCTCACTTAAAAGCTGGACAAAGATAGCTTTCTATATATCTTCTCTTATTCTTTGTGTAGAGTCGCTTGATTCATAATTCATGTTCAGCAAGCTCTATTTATTGCCTTCTCCTACCCTTTCTGAATCGCGATCGTCTTCTGCTTTTTACCGAGCAAAATAAACAAAACAAGTGTAGGAAAAATGTCTTCCCAAAACTACAAACTAGACGTGGCAGAGTAAAGAGAAATAAGAATTCTCTGGAAGGATTATTTATTTACAGGAAATATTATCCTTCTATCTCGATAATGCGGCAAACTAGAGAAGTCATTTATCTATTGATAAAACAAAGAGAAAGAGGACAAATAATAACAGCACAAAAAACTTCTATTGGGAAAAAGTATATTTGAAATAACTTTAAGTTGGATAGATCAGAATCGTTTAGGATGGAACAGATATCACCTCGTAGGCTGCACAAATTACATCGTTAAATACCAGCTCACAAAAATAAATTCTATAAAATAACTTAAACGGCGACATTTTCCTCATCCAGTTCACCACCAATACAAATAAAGTATATTGTGATTCGAATGTTACAAATGAGTTATTTTCGAAATCTAGTTTTCTTGAATAAACGTCTCTCAAAAACTGAGTTGAAAACATGTTAGTTAACTTGTTAACAATGCTTCATGTGTTTCGGCTCAAAACGGTCAGAAGGATTTCCCGAGTGCAGCTGGTCCGTTGGTCTGTTTGTGTTTAATATCTCACGATCGCAGCTGCAGCGTTTGATCTACCCAATTAAAATTTGGTATAAGGACACAATTCTATTGTGATTTTAGTGGTATCAAATTGTTGTAGGATTCACATAATCGGAAGGATCTCTAATACTACACTGTTACTTTGATTCTCGGTATATCTTCTCTATCGCAGTTGAAAATTAGGATTTCAGCCCAGAAAAAAGTTCTTCTGCATAACATTTACCTCCATTCTTCAGATTAACAATAAGACACTGCATACCCTGTCCGCTCAAAAAAAAAAAAATTTGGGCCCGCGAGCCATGCTCCACAAGTTTGACCAATATTTATGCATGCAGACATTATTATTTTTTTATCTACGATCATATAAAAGGTGACCGTTTATTTACATCATTTTGAATGCAAAACTGTGAAATGAAGCTTTTATTGCACGATTTCAGAGGTATTCCATCAGCTCTAATTATCAATATTTGAGTATTTTAATCACTTTTGGAATTTTTAGACTTGATTTTTTCATCCAAGTTCACAAGAACATTTATGTCGACTTCAACGAAAACAGTTCAATTCATTATATTGTTTCTTTAGTTACCAACAGTAGCTGTCAATGTGAAATTCACAAAAGGAAAAATATTCATATATCCTTGAAGTTATGTGTATGAATGAAAAAAAAAATAAAATTTTTAACGTGTCCCGAATGCGATTTGAACTTCGAATCGGTTGAACAACGCTCTACCACTGAGCCATAAACTGCTGTAATAATTTGTTGCTGTAACTGAGTTATATCTCTATATCTATCTTAGAGCGTTACGGAGTCAGTGAATCAGTGATGATCGTAAATATATGTTAAGATGATTCGCCCGCCACCTCTTCTGTCTTTCTTTAGCCAAGCGACGCTTCCTAGAAGCAGGATCTTCGTCCTCACTCATTATAACTGTAAAAAATAAGTTTAAAAGAACCGATTTGGAAAGACCATCACAAAGCACACAATAATTCACGCGCAAATGAAGTCACATACAGAATGATACAAATGGACTCCAATCTGTGGTACATATTATTCAATTTTAAACATCAACAGAAATGCAAGAAATGTAAATTTTTCAATATTATCTTACCCTGTCAATCCGATCGTATTTGTTCCACAATAAAACGTTCAAGGTGAAGTATGGATTCACAAAAGTTTAAACTAATAACAGTTAAAGTTCACAATTCACAATTATTTGAATTCAAAAATCAACCTACAAATTTTAATATCACAACAATACTTTAAAGTGACAATACTGTTGCCAAGTACCTCTATCATCACACGAAATATCGCAGATTCATATGAAAATAGAAGATATGTTTAGCACATAACATAAAATACCTTAAATGTAAATGATGATGATCTAGGAAAATAATATTAATGAAAAGGTTACCTGTAACAGGGGAAAAAATATTTGAAAATTTTTTGCTGTCGAATGCGATTTGAACTTGGTGCCTATCGAGTCGTAGTCAAACGCTCTACCTCTGAGCCATAGACTACTTTGACGATTCACTGCTGTAACTGAGTTATACCTCTTTATCTATCTTAAAGCATTACAGAATCAATGAATCAGTGATGAGCGTAAATATATGTTAAGATTATGGTTTGTCAGATAGTACAAGCTCCATTTTTTTCCCATTTGATGAAAACTTGGGCATTTGTAGTTGGTATAGGATGTATACAATAGCATATCAAAGTTGCTGTTACGTGGCATGTCGAAAAAATTTGGTAAGTGGTGAATTCACCTCAAAAAATCGGGTATTCAAGTACAACTCGGAAACTTTGCATTAAAAGAAGAGAAACATTTCATGAAAAAATTGTAACTGGTATAATTCTGCACGTGTCTATTTTCACACTTTATGGAACAAAAATTGGTTGAAATATGTTACTTTGAGTATGAGTGCCTTCTGACTTACTCGCACAAAGTAGGTACAAGTATTTTGAAACCGACAAAATTTACATTATGAGATTATGATGGAAATATCCGTTTTGAGCATCTTTGAATTCTTGACTATTTTCAGCTTGACATCAGTACATACGTATCTATATGTATGTATGTGGCATGTACAAAGCTTCCAAATCTCGAAATCCGTCAAAAGTATAATGTTGAAATTTTGTATTTAAGACTGTTCTAAGATCTAGCTGTGCATCTTGCATTATAGTTGCAATCATCCGGAAGTACCATCATTGCGCACGAAGAAATGTGATATTTGACATATTTGAAGTTCATCTGGATAAGGAGTGCAGACAGTTTAAATCATATACAGAAAGTCTAATTTCAATACACCGCTAGAAACGTTTAAATTTTTCGCTGAAATATCTCGAAAATATGTACTGGATTCAAAATTTACTGACATCTAATTTCAATTCGCCTGTAAGGAGGAGGGAAGAAGGGTAGAAGAAAGGATAATTGGGACTACTTTTCTTATTTAAGATTCGGATGGGGCATCGAATACTAAGTTAATTCTGCCTGAAACCTCCAGGAATGGTAGACTGAATTCAATAAAGTTGGAACTTGAAAATTCAACGAGTCACGGTCTAATTTCAACCACTGGGCGACCATTAGTCTATATTAAAAGAGCATTTATTTGAAATTCGAATAATTTTTTTTCATCAATGTAAACTTGCAGGTGAACCAATCAGTTTGAGAACAATTTTATCGGAAAAATAAATCATTTCTTCAAAAAACCATGTTTCATGAAGTTATAATCTCTCTTTTTGATTCGGAAAATGGCAAGAGTCTGATCTTCTGATCTTAATTCACCATTCTCCAAATGTTTCCAGCATTCAACCTGATAGCAAGTTTCATATTTTTTGAAGTACCTATGCTCATATTTTCTTTGAGTTAGGAAATATTTGTAAGTCAGAATGAATATCTGACACTATTGCTAGTACTAAGAAGGTTTGAATCGTAGTCTTATGATCTATTTTATAGTAAAATAGACTTGTATATTTCTTCTTTGAATACCAAATTCCAGATATTCCCAAAGATTTATTGATAATTTTGAAGTCTGCACCTCAAAAATCACGACAAATTTTCTTGAATAATTATTCAGCTTATAAACAAATAATTTTATCCTACACTAGACCAGAAATTCGTGATACCACAATCATATCCATGACCAAAAAAATATACAGCTGGATATTGTGTTGTTTGTACAGTTGGTTCTATTGTTACACAATACAAGTCTGCCAGAGCAAAATCGCAGCTTTAGAAGACTAATGCGTAGCAAACTTGGTGATATAAATTTGACTGGATCTGTAATCTACATGGTAGTTGGAGTATCAACCAATGACTATTGATGGTAATCCTGTCGCTATGTCATGGATTAATCGTTGCTTCCTATATGGAACTTCTATACAACCAGACTGATAATGAGATATTTTCCTATTGCATTGAACACTCAAAAGACAACGAGATGCATGGTTTGAAAAAGACGGCTCCATTAATCAATAACTAATAATAAAAAATATGTATCACTTAAAAAATTGAACAATCTGGTGCATTTTTTGTTTTTCCTAGAATAGGATGCTCCTGAATTCGACACATACAGTGTACAAGTATTTTTCTTGAACAAGGTTTGAGTATGTCATAGAGCGGAGAATCATTTTTCTGGTCCAAAAAGTAAACGAGTATATGTAATCCGGACTGAGGTATTAAATAATGCTGTTCACTACATCCTACTAAAATATTTGTTTCAATCACAAACAATTCAAAATTAATGTTGAAAGCTGTAGTATAAATCCTGGATGCAACGTGCATGTGAAAACTAGCATTATAACATGCAAATGAGAATAGTCGTAACTTGGCAAGCCTCGCCACAAAATACTTGACCTTTAGTCATAATGCATAAGCTCACACACATTTTGCATGAATAACATATCTCATGAATGGATGTAATAAAAACTTTCCAATAGAAGTTTCTCTTGCAATATATGGCGAATTGAACGCAGAAACGGAATAGTAGTAGATACAAGAAGTGTGATTGATCAAATATTATGACACAGGGCCAAATATTTTCAGACGATGCTTATCGAATCACAAAAAAATTTGTGCGAATGTTAAAATAAATACTTTTATTAGGCCCTGGATAATTGGAGTTGATAAATTGCTTGCACAGCAAGTAACATCAGAACGCAATTTTGAAGCTAGCATATAATAGCATTTCTGCCCCTCAATCTTGATGCATAATTTATTATGAATATTTTCCAAAAGCTGATATATTTAGATCAAATAATATATAAGACGATGCAATAAATAACTATAGAAAAGGTCTAATAAAGTTACTTGTAACCTAGATGAAGACTATTTCCAGACTGAAACTATAGATATTGAGCAACGAAGAAATGAGGACCCATTTTTCCTATCGTAACGCCTGAAGATATAATTACAACTCTGCCATTTTCTTTCTACTTTCCGTATCATAATGCAGCTACTCCAGCTTTAAAATTAGAGCTGCCAGTGGAGCTTTTAAATAATCTTGAGGTAACTTTTGAAAATGAGTGTAATTTTAATGAATTCCTCCATAAAGTTCAAACTATCTGCGGTTTTATAGTCCACAGTAGAAATTAATCGTCTTCAGTGCTACACCATTCAAAACTCTTTGATAGAGAGAGAAGGGAAGTCGAATTTTGAATAATATATTATGGAAGTTGAAATGTTTGGATGTGGTCTCAAAAGGATTAGAGTTATAAATTTGTTTGGAGGAAAATTATTTAGACAAACTCTACATTTGTGGGGAATTACTAATATAATTTCTGTTAGCTCACAAAATATGAATTAAGGTATGTTGGTAACTGGGTCAATTTTGCATGACATATAACGAGTGTATTTCTTGGTAATATGAGATTGGTTTATTATTCTCAATGCAACGATACGCTCGCTGTATAATTGCCAGAAAATAGTTATTAGTATTGAACTATTAACTTATTCGAAGATTCCACGTAAAAGAGAATTGATTGATGAATTTTTTCAGATGATTTATTTATATTCAATCAGTGATCAAGCCCTGCTACGATTCGAGCTTTTTTCTGATGCGAATTGCATGCCTTTCAGTACTAAGTTTCAAATCATTTTCAACTATTTTACGATACAAAGGCATGCAAAATGTTGTCACGGGAAAGCTCAATTTTTTTGATTATAATTGAAGTTTGCTCTATAACTGAAAGAGTGAATCGGTCAATAGCCTTTTCTCCTTTCTTATTAGGCGATAAATTCTTAGTCCTCAAGAATAGATGCAGTATAAAATCGGAGAGCCCTCACTATCACCATCTGCCCGTGTATTTCTTACTTTACAAATTCATTCGAATTGTCAGACAGACGTAATTGATTGCTGGGTTTCAAAGTGATAAAATAATTGAATAATGAATATTGAATGGTCGCAGATACATGAAAGGTGCAATACTTTATTGATAGCTTTTGAATACGCAACAAACTCAACCTCAATTTGAACTGCTTTTTGTATCAAATCCCAAATCAAAGTCATGCAGACGATCATAAATTAACTATGGTACCTGAGCCCTTCGGTGAGTCGATCCCAATCACAATCTGATATCGGATCACGATGTAATTATGCCCGGACATCAAATTTCAACTTGATAGATAAACGTAACGTACAAAATTACAAGTTTACGGGCTAACAGACTGACTTCGCTCGGGAAATCGCCTCAATTGTCTAGGAGGATACGGAATCAGATACATCTGTCGTTTTTAGAGAAAAAAAATCAGCATGATCAGATTACCGGATGCGCCAAAGAAGTAAAATTGACAAGTTGTGGAAAAAAAAAGTTGTCTAGACATGGAAAAAATTGTTTAGACATCAAAAATACACAAATTTTCGAATTATAACTGCAGAGTTTGAATTTTTTGCATCTGAAGCATTAAGCTATGATTTGTTTCTCAATTATGATGCGCGAATTGAGACAAGGAGCATTTTAGAAAGACACAGAATAACATAGCTCTGTACGATGAATATTTTGTCAGTGCAGTGCAGGACAGTATAGTTCTGCATGGTGTACACTAGTTCTACATTGTCAAAAGACACATTAATGTGCAATAGTGCAGCGAATTTGAACTGAGAGGATTAAACTCAGTCTGCAATATTTAAAATGATCAAAACAATTGCTTTGTTGATTAATTCATCAGAATCAGATAATTAATTCAGTACAAACAGTGATAATGAGGTTGATAACTTGGAAATACTCCTAAAACGACAAGAAAGAAACTGCATAAAAATTATCTTAAAGAAGTAATTCTGGCATATATCAATAAGGAATTTATTAGACGTTTTAGAGTAGCTCGCCAATTGAATATGAATATGAATTATTTTTGCTAGCTCTGTTTATCAACTGATAGGAATGAATCTGATGTTTATTTACCCCCACCCTACTCTGCACTAACTACACCACGTCATGAGTCAGTTCAGAAAAGTGTGCACCAGCTCTCAAATTTATCTCATCGAACAGTCTGGCCAAATTGCACGTTTTTCTAAAAACGTCTTAGTGTTGGAAAGTGTACACTTGGTCAACCTAGTGCATGTCATCGAACAGAGCTATAGATTGCTATGTTCAACATAACACTATTTGCGTACAGATCAGGTTATAAGATTTATAATGAATTCTTTATCATTAATAATCAACACTTAACAAATTCTATCATGACAAGCATTCAATATTTGTATCTATGGCAATATTATTCTGAGCGAGCGACCGAATACTTCATCGCACGTTACTAGGGATATGAAGCAAATCAAGCTTTCTGAAGAATATCAACTTTGCGTTGAAGGCTGAGAGCATAAGCTTCAATTTTTCATATCAACCGTGGGACAAATTGATTTTATACTAGAATTTTGACCACACAAACATTAAATAGAAAACATATCGATTGTATCTGGCATTTTTTTTGAGATAAGAAATCACCTATAAATCATTCATATGGAGTTCAGAATTTCGGGTTTCTCATGAAGAATTCGCTATTTCCGATGATGTTTCTAATTAACTGTGATAATCTGAATCAATATCAAAGCATTCCAAAACAATCAAAACCTTGTTATCAAGGAACTTCTTCTGTTATTAACAACTGTGATTTCCAGTGCAAAAACATCCTTAGTGTGACACTCTTCCTGATTGCAATAAACAACATCACAGCCAGCATACCAAACTTTGTAAGAACCTTCTATTCGCTGATGATTAGGTGATCTATTCTAGTGCGAAAATATAAACATTATAAGGAATAAGCTTGAAGAAGCAATACATAAACTGGAAGAATGGTCTAAAAAAAACTGGTTTCCAGTTCTCTGAGACAAAAACAAAAGCAAAGTACTTTAGCAAAACCCACAAATGACATCCACATCCCAATCTAACGATAGAGAATACAAACATCGAATATATTACCACCACAAAATTTTTAGGAATAACATATGACAATGAACTAAACTGGAAGCTACATCTACAAAACTTCAAGAAAATTGAAGAATCATCTTGATAGATTCGATAGATGAAGCTGTAGGCTCTCGGTGAAACATGGTTAATAATAATTAAAAGAAATAAAACACTCAGTTTTTTGTTTCACAAAATAATAAGAAACTCTTTATTGCAATCTCGGCTGTTAGGCCATCATCAGAAGAGAAATAATTATACAGAAAAATATTACAACCTATATATATATATATATATATATATATATATATATATATATATATATATATATATATATATATATATATATATATATATATATATATATATATATATATATATATATATATATATAAATATATATATATATATATATATATATATATATATATATATATAAATATATATATATATATATATATATATATATATATATATATATAAATCCTCATATCATTTTGGCGTCCTAATATTGCGCATTTGCATTTAATCTGGCGTCCATTGTAAATTGGAGTCCGTATATCGGACGCCACTTTAGAATTGCTTTAAAATTTTTTCCTGGCTTGTTCCCGACCTCTAGAGGCTGAATTCAAAATTTCATTTTGACGCCAAAATGATAGGGAAATGAAAATTTTCGTATATTTTTAGTTCTGAAAAATTCCGCTCTAATTTTTAGTGGCGTCAAAAATATACGTGTATATTCCCACTTCATATATTCCGCCATCATACTGGCGTCCAGAAACTTGACAACACTGTCGCAGAACATCGATCGATAATGTAACAGATGCTTGCGCTTCTGACATGGAATTTGTTGGGAGTACGGCTTGAATTTAGAATTGCATTTTTTATGTATGTCATAACATAATATTTCTACCAATATTTTATTACAGACTGAAGTATTACAGTACAGTTACTTGATATCAGAAATTATTGTTGCTTAGAAGTGATTCTTTATCAACTTAAAATTTGAGCAGTCAATTTGGAATATTAGGAAAAAACAGTTGAGTACTGACTCAAGTATGAGGAGTAAGTGAGCAAATTCATGTACCTCTTTCTAATAGTTCAAGAGCCGACCGTACCATAACGTTCCTAGTCAGATTTAGGGCCGAATTGATCGAAGATATAGTAGTCACTAGGATGTCACCTTTATAAATCCAGGATCTAGTCCTAAGGATCGAAAAAAGGCCATATCCGGTCAATAAGTGCGTGGTTAATCTGAAACTAGTATCAATCGATTGCAGAGGTCAAGGACTTTAGGACAAAACCAGGATACTACCTCTGTTCTATTCAAAACAGAGGAAAAAGTACAACAATCATAAGGGAAGTTCTAAACGACAGGGCAGAGGGTGATACCTTGGTTTTTTCTCGGAGTATCCGACCTTCGCTACTAACAAGTACCAGTATTAATTATAAGTTCTATCAGAGAAGTTGACTCTGACGAAAATTGACCGGAAGTAGCCTTTTTCTGACGCTTAGGACAAGATTCCAGATTTAAAAAGTCTGTCACCCAATTGACCACTATATTTTTTATTGAATCATATAAAATTTGACCGTAAGTTCGATTAGGGAACATAAGGTGCGGTTGGCTCCTCAACTATAGGATCACTATAGAATGTGAGAACTCGCTATTTCATCCGTGATGTGGTCTTATGATTGTTGTAGGAAAACAAATTATATCGTTTGTACAAAGCAAGTGGAACATTTTTGTTGCAAGTTCATCATTGCTGTTACTAGGACCAAATTAATGAATCTCAGATTATTCATGTTTTTGAAGTCCCTGATGGTCACAAATTTGCACTCTCAGTGTGATCGAAAGAAAGTTAGGATGAATGTATGAATTATCATAATCACATATCTCCTGTAATACATTATAAGATTAATATAAGCTTGGGATATACAAGGGAATTAAAACTAATTTTTGCTCCTTATGATATAATCTCTTACAGGATATCACATCCATCATGGCTGAAAAATGTAAAGAGCTGGTATACAACATAGAGTAAGTTTATATCGAAGACCTAAATCGGATTTATTTTAAATAAGATTTAATTAAATTTTAAATGTAGACTGTTTACATCGACAAATTCATGTATCGATTAAGTTCCATCGGATTCAACTGGATTTATTCATCTATTACTTGTACCATAGAAATATAATCATAGCATCAAGATTCTTCTATTTTGAGTTTATTCCTCAAATATTTGATCCCCTCGTTTTATTTTTCCATCTAAAAAATTGATAATTTTTCTCTCTTGAATCAATTTTTGAAAGTATTTCGTTTCTTTCTTAGTACAAGAATAACTTAAACTCATTTTTACAATCTCAAATTACTATTTAAATGACTAAACTGATCAAACCAACGTCTGTCAGGTGAAACAAATAATTTGCATTATTTTGTTTCAGTACCTGCTGTCAAGTTTTTCATTTAATCGCTGTTTATCTCGGTAGAATAAATCGGATGTATGAACAAATCTTGTTCATAAAGTCGATTAGAAATCCGATTTTAAATCCAATCCAGATCGTTTACATCCTTTTTATGAATCAGATTTATAATCCTAAATCCAGTTAAATCCGATTTAGGTCCTCGATATAAACTTACTCATACATATAAGTTAGGACTTGGCGAAAACATTATTTGAGTTTTTCTTTTTGTTCAATTTAGAATTCACTGGCAACATAAAACCTGAACAATTTTGTGTAAGAAACGAAACGTTGCTTTATTTTTCTTGAATCTGTCGGTAACAGAGTACACCAGAAGATAATTTGAGTTACTGTGAAAAGCCACAATTTGGTTCAAGGTACAAGTTAAATTTTTTTCAAATGAGAGCTTTAACTATTCGAGTTCCCGGTTTTTGCAAAGGGCTATATATTGAATGTATTCAACAATAACTGTAGTTTGGAAATGATATGCTCAAACTGATTCCATATAACATACATCCATTTTATCTCATATTTCAATTTGTGCGAGTTATCATATCATCGCTTCTCTTATTCAGTTTGTGAATAGATGAACATTGACTCTGTTGTCGCAACTGTGTGAAAACATTTGAAGTCGGGGAGCCGGCCGCACCTCAAGTTCCCTGATCGAGCTTATGATCAAATTGTATGATGTGAATCAATCGAGAATATTGTGGTCAATGAGGTGACAGACTTTATAAATCTAGAATTCTGCTTCAAGTGTCGGAAAAAGGTTACTATTGCTCATTTTTGTTAGGATCAACTTCCCTGTTAGATCTTATGATTGAAACTAGTACCAATTGATAGTGAAGGTTAAATGCCTTAGGAAAAAACCATGGTGCTACCCCCTGCTCCGTTCGGAAGGGAAAGGAGAAGAATAGATAAGGATAATATTATGTGGTGGCAAAATTAGGCTGGTAGCATTTTGAACTATTTTGCATTCCATATTTAATCTTTGATGAAAGATATAACACCGTTTTGCTCAAAAACATGAAAAAGATCTAATGTGAACACCACATGTCTTACTTGTACATCTTCTGACTCAATAATTAACAGTTGATACTTATATTGACTCTAGGCAAAATCGACTCCAACCAAAATTTGAGATGATAGTTCAATCATTAAGATGCTACAGTTCATTAATGGTCAGTTGGTACGGTACGCTCAAATTTTAAACTTCATTTATACAAAAAATGTCGAATCGAAATACGGACAGCAATGTTCATGTCACATTCAATTTTTAAATTTTGATACGATATTGTTGAGTTAGGTGGCACCTTAAATTTAAGTGACAGCGGTGCAACTGGCCATGGAACGCTTTAGCAATCTCAAATACCAAATTTCATCATTCTACGGCCTAAGTCTCGAATTTATGCGAAAACTTGCGAAAGATGGTCAGATAAAGCTTCACTTCCAGCTAATAGATTGTTATGAAAATATTAAGTTATTATTCGAATGCTACAATTTTTTTAGATACAAAATTTCAAGATTCTACGGCTGATTGTTCTGGATTTATATGAAAATTCGAAAACGTGCTTAGTAAACTACACTACTGTTTGATCCGACTGCAGTCATAATGCAAGGTGTACAATTAGGTTTTATAGAAGTGTTTGATACGAAATTTCAATACTCCACGCCTGATTGTTTTGAATTAATACAAGAAACTCGAATAGACTGTGCAATTTCAGCACAGCCAATTAATATCAGAATAGAAAATAACCATTAAGATGCCTCAGGAAAATTAAAAAAAAATTCCAAGTACAGTGCATTTGCGATACAGATGATTGCAACCATAATAGGGGCTGCAAAACTAGACTTTGGACCAGTCTCTAATACAAAATTCAACTATATAGATACATACGATTATACGTAAGTACCGAAGTCAAGCCGAAAATAGTCAAAATGCATTTAGGGATGCTCAAAACGAGAATTTCCATCAAAATCTCGAAATGTGATTCTGGCGGTTCAACAATACTACTTATTTATACTTTGTACAAGTGATTTAAAAGAGTTTTACTTGGATTACTTCGATACTTATTGAATGTTCATTATTTTATATTACAAGTAGTATCTGACTTTGTGCACCATATTGCAACACAAACAGCGAAGGAAATTCTTAGGGATATACGATATGGAAGACTCCCGACTTTCAAAATTATACGTTTACCAATTTGCATTGTGGAAAAACTAATCAGAGAATGTAGTTGTACATAGTTCAACAAAATCCATTCTCAACGCTTGAACTTTTTGCCTCTAGATTGATATATAAGATATGAAGAATGAATACTGATATACGACATGCTCCCAGCAACTTTGAAGAATAGGAGTCAAATACTTGGACAATTTTGGTTGTAGATTAATTTTTTGCCCACATAATTGTTGTATTTATCATCAGTTACAGTTTTGCTTCAGAAGTTTATGTGCGATGTGCTATAAATCAATTTTGTAGGCGATTATAACTAAAAAGATATTTCTATGGCCCTTTTTGTTACCATGGAGTTTTACTTACTTGTACACATCTATCTAAATTCACTATTTGCACGATTGGGCGTATTCATATGTTTATCGGCTCTCCATTCAAGGTGGTATGTTGATTTTACCGGCAAACTGTGAATACTATGGTTATGCTGACTTACCGCCCATGAGCAAAAGCAGTAAGTGGACAATTGTGGACTTCCACAGACAGTATAAATTTAATGATCGTTATTTATGATAAAATATTCACAATAAAATGTCAAACTTGACAGCTGTCAGCGAGTGCGCTAAGAGTGGTTACTCAATTTGAAAGAGAATATTAGGATTCATATTTGGGATAGGTCTTCCAATCGTGCAAAAAATTTTTTAAGCATCACTGTCAATAATTACAGGACCGATTTTGCTCAATATTTGCAAACCTCGCCAAGGCTCGGCCTCCAAACAATTATTCTCAATCGGTAAACCGTACTTACTGACCTTAATACTTGAATAACTATTTTGGGACTGATCTGTCCAATATTACTTTTTTGGGACTGATCAATGAAAACTACTTGATTAACACTTCACACCCTCCTCTATGGGCAGTTGTATGAAGTCTTAGAAACTATTTTCGCCGAAATATGTATCATATCCTTCCGTCAATCTCTATAGATCTTGCAATTAGAGAAGTAGATACGCATTTTCAGACAATGAAATAAGACAATTTCAATGGCAACTAAGATGAACATTTGCAATGTTTTAGAAACGAATGAATAAAATTTAGTGATTTTAAATTCTTTCGTGTCGATCGCCTAAAAAAACGAAATATTCTGATACTCTCTTCTGGTCTCAGCTGGCGTTTCGGCCGTGAACCACAAATTCGATCAAAAAAGATCACCTCCATGGTCTTGATGCACTAATTCCTTTTTTGTATCTTCCATATAATTCCTATTTTGTATCTTCCATCTAACAGAATCGATTCATAATGGTGAAGTGAGTTTTCTCTCAGGTATTCATAAGGATATGTATGGAGACTACTCGATAGACTGGTATTTATTATTGAAGTACTAAGATGAGGCATCTTATGAAAGCAACAAATAATAACTCAGTACACAGATAAAGTTTCATTTAGTTACCTGAAACTCCATTACTGTTGCTATCCAAATTTCATTCCCAACCAAAAGTTTCTGTAGGAAAGATTTCCCAGCATTTCAATAATTTAAATTGACGATTATTGATTGAACTGATAACGCATACTTGAATTAGGGTAGCAACACTAGTTTAAATATTTTGAATGTTGAGAGGAAAGTCGGTAATATGATAATAATTGTAGACAAATATTTTATCCGCTAGAGCTGAATCCAAGGGAAGAACTTTAAGACATGTACCAAGTAGTATAGGGTATTTGATAAGGTGAGTTGGAAGTGTTTCTTATCAGAGCCAGATTATGCATTAAGCCCGATAGGCACGGGTTCACGGACCTTGGCTTATGGAGGCCTAAACTTTGAGGATTTCACAAGCATTTGAGTCACCAGCTCATGGATCTCATTGAATTACGACCTATGAGCTTCAATGAGTGTTGATCCGGCATTTGTGTTGATTAGGAGAGGACGTAGACATGATAATTTCACAGTGAAAAGTATCTGAACTAAGATTGTGAAGAATTCAATACTCTTCCAAGAAGTTATGAGATTTTTTTGTGTGCCTTACGGCTCTTAGGATATTGCAAAAATACTCTGTACTCTTTTTTACAATATGATGACCTAATGAGAGGAGGATTCCAGCTCCCAGAATTAGGATTTATATTCACACTGACCCTCATCACACATTTATAGAAAAATCTTGAGCAAAATGCAAGTTTAGACCAAAATTTTGTCACATTTCCATAGAGCAATTATTATCACATTTTATATGACATCCGTAAGTCCTTCCTAATAAATTATCCTCCACATACTTCCATTTATGGAATCTAGCAACAGTTCACGGACATGGCAAATACATTTTACTTCAGAACTCGAAAATAGTAATTATCAATCAAAAATCCATATTTTTTCGCAAAAATCTTTCAATTTACTATGAGTTCTATATCAACCAATGTCATATTACTACTCTATGAAGATGTCTTAAGTATCAACCCATTTCAAAACTTGAATAATGTAATTCTACGCAAGCCTTTGAATATATCGCTTCACATGTGTCATCGATAGAATATTCTACGCAAGAGAGGTGTTTATCGGACTTTAAAAACCAAATCTGGCAACAAGGGGGACGCCACTTCCAACATGAAGTGAAAGCATATATATAGATAGGACACCACTATAAACGCAATATGTAACGTATATTATTGACGCCACATTGATGTTATGATGAAAGGAGGTCATATTGTATAGGAAATGGAAACTCTGTGAATATTGCGTGAAATGGAATTTCTGTGTGAAATCTGAAGAGCCCATGAGAAATTATGTAATATACTTCGATCAGACCTCAACTATACGCGTTCCTTTCAATAGACGCCAAAATGAACATCTTTGTAAGGACGTCAAATTGATAGGGTGATTTATATATATATATATATATATATATATATATATATATATATATATATATATATATATATATATATATATATATATATATATATATATATATATATATATATATATATATATATATAATCAAATCCATCCTGCTAAATCTATATTCGTGAACTTGGAATCTGTTACAAAGGAAGACTTTTTTTCGTAATTGCGGATTGCGAAATACTCCGACATCTTACATAGGGGTTGAATACTTGAAAATATCTTTCACATTCATAACCTATATGATATTATTAGTGCACAATCGCTATCTAGGATATTTAGCTCAAAGTGATGTGTCAATTGGGAAAGATACGCCCAGTACAAGAAATATGTATCCATTTTATGCTTATCATACTAGATCAGAAGCCAAGTCCATATTTCATCTTTGTTTTCGCATCAAACAAGAAGAAATCAAACGATTCCAATATTGAATGAAACAAATCAAACCTGATGAATAAGCAATCAGTTCGGCTTGTGTAGCCTTCAACCTCTTGCCTCCAATCGGAAGGCACACACTGAAAAAAAAGTCAATATAAATTTGCATTTCAAACCTTCTCTTGGAAACTCTACATCATGCCAGTAGTCTAATCAGATATCAATAACTAACTGGATAAAAGGAAAACTTCATGACATTTAAAGTTGCAATTATGACACAAAATTCTTGCAAATTTTTATCATTTCCTGAAACTGTGTCAAACATCAGCTCCATCAAATTTGAGCATTCTCATAAATTATAATAAGATGTGTATTTCATTACTTCGCCGTCCTTGCAAATTCCAAACTGCAATATAAAGCACCTCGATATAATAACGAGAAAATTCCAGTTTGCTATACTTTTCACTTCATTCCACTTTTACTGGAAGCTGAGTGAAAAATAACTGGAAAATTACATCAAAACTTAGATGAAAGGCGTCTCTTAGTGCAGCCAACTCTGAAAATATTTTGTTACTGAAATAAATGAAGAGCAATTCAGAAGGAGCTGGTAGATTTACCATCCTTATTACGTCGCTGAGCAGTGGTAAGTTATGATAAATGATAATGAATTATTTTAGCCAGTAGTATAGAAAATTAGGTCTCTTATCGAACTGCACTTTCCAGGGTAACAAAATGTTCATTACATTTCCTGATTATTTGATGCGGTGCTATTTCTAAAGACGTCGTTGAATTTTTAAGCAATAAAAACGAATTTAACGAGTCTTGCTCCAGGATTTCATTCATAGCTGACCATTGTTATTGGCTGGAATTGTTAACTGCATGAATACAGTGCTAGAAGATGCATTTCAAATTCTTTCTATCAAGCTCACCTATTGTACCAGAACTTATTTGGAACAGTATTCAGATTGTACTTTCTTAAGATTCTATGAAGGATAAAGTACATGAGGAACGACTTATGATGAGACTTAGATATCTGACTGTCTTCATGTCATAGTTTATCCTGTCTGGAAATACGTCATAAAATTGAGCATTATTCTGATTTATTTTGGAGAATCAGCAAAGTGCACATACGTTATGGAATTGAGCATTATTCTGATCTAATTTTAAGGATTAACCAAGTGCATGTTGAACCACTCACAGTGGAATATTCCGTAGAGAAGAAGAACGATCACTGTTTCATAGTATATCTTAAAGACCCTGTGGCAATCGAAATCATTTCTGCGTTCGCTATGCTCAAAAAAAATGTGTATAATGACAGAAAATATTTAGCTAGAAATGTGATCCAAGTTCTGCGACCTCATTTTTTTCTTGGATCTTCTGTCAAATAGTTGAAAATTTGGAGAAGACACACACTTTATATGACTTTAGAAGCTCATATCTAACCAACCATTAACTAGAATAACAAAATCATTTGGAGACTTCTTTCTAATTTTCTAGGACCGATCTAACAGCATCCTACATGACTCTGTGTACTTGCATATTTTTTCTCATACCTCAGTTACTTATATGATGTACCATCCCTTATGGCCTTTTTCTCGTGATTTCACAACATTATTGTATAGCGATTCATGGAGAACAACTTTATTCAAAATTTAATCTATATACATAGTGCCGACAGTCTTCAAGTAACATACGGACAGATAGACAGACGAAAATAACGAAGTCCAAGTGCTGTTTTTTGGATTATTCCCAATGATTGTAAAATCGTGCTTCTTGTGGTAGAATAGATCATGCAGGCATATTATATTTTGGATCTGATAAGTGTTCGGTAGACATTCAGTAGTTTCTCGGTGTGCTCCTTATTTTGTATAGCTGATAGTTTCAATTATATTTATTCTTTACATGCAACGTTTTAGCGCATTTTTTACAACAAAAAAAACGCTATCATATTCACTTTGGCTGTCTGGCTGGTGTAACGCTGAGTTCTCAACAACTATACCATTTACAGACCTGGAACTGGTACTAAATAAAAGCTGCTGTTTCGTAGGTTTGCACAAATTGCTTGAATTCAAGCTCAGTGATTGTGGAAGATTCAATTATTCAATTACTTGTTTTAGGCGGAACAGTGACCATAGATATATATGACATTAGGCATATGGCAACTAAAGTTTATTCAAGTGGATAAAAATTTAGTTATAACTTTGACCGTCGCTGTCACTACTATTATGTACAGTTGTCAAGTCTGTCCGGGATTTATTCAATGACTTGTTTGACGCAAATTTGAAGCTTATTGGAATGAATTATTATTGAATGAAAATTTGTTTACGCTTGGTGTATTTTTTTGTCTGTAAATCGAGCAGTCAGCTTAATATTTCTAAGATCCAGGATAAGCCGCAGCTTGCAATATTTGGCTCATCAAAAGATACCAATACAAGTAAGTGACTCGTTGAATTACACTTACCTATTTTTGATATAACTTTGATAAAAATCAAATTATTATTTTAAGGTATAGCACATAACCTCCCATCAGTCAATAACTGAACAATAAAGACTAAAAGATCGTTTTGAGTTCATACGTGCACAAGATATGTATCAAATAGTCACAATTTAAAACTGAAACTAAATTAAAGCTGTTGTTTCGTGGGTTTGCCCAAATTGCTTGATTTCAAGCTCAGTGATTGTAGGAGATGGTAATTTGCAAAATCTCTGAACTAACATTTATGAGCCACCAAAAATGCACTTTGATCATCAAGATGATGGATATTTTACCTTCCCCCTTTCTAGATTGTGTAGTGAGGGTGTGTTCCTAATCTCTTGGTATTTATGTATATATATATATATTTATTTATTTATATATATATAAATAAATAAATATATATATATATACATAAATACCAAGAGATTAGGAACACACCCTCACTACACAATCTAGAAAGGGGGAAGGTAAAATATCCATCATCTTGATGATCAAAGTGCATTTTTGGTGGCTCATAAATGTTAGTTCAGAGATTTTGCAAATTACCATCTCCTACAATCACTGAGCTTGAAATCAAGCAATTTGGGCAAACCCACGAAACAACAGCTTTAATTTAGTTTCAGTTTTAAATTGTGACTATTTGATACATATCTTGTGCACGTATGAACTCAAAACGATCTTTTAGTCTTTATTGTTCAGTTATTGACTGATGGGAGGTTATGTGCTATACCTTAAAATAATAATTTGATTTTTATCAAAGTTATATCAAAAATAGGTAAGTGTAATTCAACGAGTCACTTACTTGTATTGGTATCTTTTGATGAGCCAAATATTGCAAGCTGCGGCTTATCCTGGATCTTAGAAATATTAAGCTGACTGCTCGATTTACAGACAAAAAAATACACCAAGCGTAAACAAATTTTCATTCAATAATAATTCATTCCAATAAGCTTCAAATTTGCGTCAAACAAGTCATTGAATAAATCCCGGACAGACTTGACAACTGTACATAATAGTAGTGACAGCGACGGTCAAAGTTATAACTAAATTTTTATCCACTTGAATAAACTTTAGTTGCCATATGCCTAATGTCATATATATCTATGGTCACTGTTCCGCCTAAAACAAGTAATTGAATAATTGAATCTTCCACAATCACTGAGCTTGAATTCAAGCAATTTGTGCAAACCTACGAAACAGCAGCTTTTATTTAGTACCAGTTCCAGGTCTGTAAATGGTATAGTTGTTGAGAACTCAGCGTTACACCAGCCAGACAGCCAAAGTGAATATGATAGCGTTTTTTTTGTTGTAAAAAATGCGCTAAAACGTTGCATGTAAAGAATAAATATAATTGAAACTATCAGCTATACAAAATAAGGAGCACACCGAGAAACTACTGAATGTCTACCGAACACTTATCAGATCCAAAATATAATATGCCTGCATGATCTATTCTACCACAAGAAGCACGATTTTACAATCATTGGGAATAATCCAAAAAACAGCACTTGGACTTCGTTATTTTCGTCTGTCTATCTGTCCGTATGTTACTTGAAGACTGTCGGCACTATGTATATAGATTAAATTTTGAATAAAGTTGTTCTCCATGAATCGCTATACAATAATGTTGTGAAATCACGAGAAAAAGGCCATAAGGGATGGTACATCATATAAGTAACTGAGGTATGAGAAAAAATATGCAAGTACACAGAGTCATGTAGGATGCTGTTAGATCGGTCCTAGAAAATTAGAAAGAAGTCTCCAAATGATTTTGTTATTCTAGTTAATGGTTGGTTAGATATGAGCTTCTAAAGTCATATAAAGTGTGTGTCTTCTCCAAATTTTCAACTATTTGACAGAAGATCCAAGAAAAAAATGAGGTCGCAGAACTTGGATCACATTTCTAGCTAAATATTTTCTGTCATTATACACATTTTTTTTGAGCATAGCGAACGCAGAAATGATTTCGATTGCCACAGGGTCTTTAAGATATACTATGAAACAGTGATCGTTCTTCTTCTCTACGGAATATTCCACTGTGAGTGGTTCAACATGCACTTGGTTAATCCTTAAAATTAGATCAGAATAATGCTCAATTCCATAACGTATGTGCACTTTGCTGATTCTCCAAAATAAATCAGAATAATGCTCAATTTTATGACGTATTTCCAGACAGGATAAACTATGACATGAAGACAGTCAGATATCTAAGTCTCATCATAAGTCGTTCCTCATGTACTTTATCCTTCATAGAATCTTAAGAAAGTACAATCTGAATACTGTTCCAAATAAGTTCTGGTACAATAGGTGAGCTTGATAGAAAGAATTTGAAATGCATCTTCTAGCACTGTATTCATGCAGTTAACAATTCCAGCCAATAACAATGGTCAGCTATGAATGAAATCCTGGAGCAAGACTCGTTAAATTCGTTTTTATTGCTTAAAAATTCAACGACGTCTTTAGAAATAGCACCGCATCAAATAATCAGGAAATGTAATGAACATTTTGTTACCCTGGAAAGTGCAGTTCGATAAGAGACCTAATTTTCTATACTACTGGCTAAAATAATTCATTATCATTTATCATAACTTACCACTGCTCAGCGACGTAATAAGGATGGTAAATCTACCAGCTCCTTCTGAATTGCTCTTCATTTATTTCAGTAACAAAATATTTTCAGAGTTGGCTGCACTAAGAGACGCCTTTCATCTAAGTTTTGATGTAATTTTCCAGTTATTTTTCACTCAGCTTCCAGTAAAAGTGGAATGAAGTGAAAAGTATAGCAAACTGGAATTTTCTCGTTATTATATCGAGGTGCTTTATATTGCAGTTTGGAATTTGCAAGGACGGCGAAGTAATGAAATACACATCTTATTATAATTTATGAGAATGCTCAAATTTGATGGAGCTGATGTTTGACACAGTTTCAGGAAATGATAAAAATTTGCAAGAATTTTGTGTCATAATTGCAACTTTAAATGTCATGAAGTTTTCCTTTTATCCAGTTAGTTATTGATATCTGATTAGACTACTGGCATGATGTAGAGTTTCCAAGAGAAGGTTTGAAATGCAAATTTATATTGACTTTTTTTTCAGTGTGTGCCTTCCGATTGGAGGCAAGAGGTTGAAGGCTACACAAGCCGAACTGATTGCTTATTCATCAGGTTTGATTTGTTTCATTCAATATTGGAATCGTTTGATTTCTTCTTGTTTGATGCGAAAACAAAGATGAAATATGGACTTGGCTTCTGATCTAGTATGATAAGCATAAAATGGATACATATTTCTTGTACTGGGCGTATCTTTCCCAATTGACACATCACTTTGAGCTAAATATCCTAGATAGCGATTGTGCACTAATAATATCATATAGGTTATGAATGTGAAAGATATTTTCAAGTATTCAACCCCTATGTAAGATGTCGGAGTATTTCGCAATCCGCAATTACGAAAAAAAGTCTTCCTTTGTAACAGATTCCAAGTTCACGAATATAGATTTAGCAGGATGGATTTGATATTGAATACGGAGTTCAGGTTTAGCTGATTTTGGTCTGGATTGAATAACGGCGGCTATTTCTGATATGAATTCAATAAAGGTTTTATCGAATGATCTGGGACTCCAAATTTTGTCAGAAAATTTAAATTTTATCGCAAATCGCAGAAATTCTAGAATTCCTTTATATCTCTGTTACAAACTGTATAACTGTTGGTAGTGAAGTAATTCTATTGTTAGGAACAATCAGTAAATAAACCTCAAGAACAAGGAATCAACAAGCAACATATAATCGAAAAATTATTTAACAAAGCTCTAAAACCACTAAAGGTTTACTTTGTACAAGAAAACCAATCTAGCTTTGAGCTTTGAGTGAATAAGCCACAAACCACAATGTTGCTCCCTGGAAACAGAAATCAAAAACTCCCTAAATTGTTTTGCTTTGATATTTCACTTATGCGTATATTTACACGCGAAAATCAAACTATTTCGTCTTCAATTAGTCTAGGTATTCGCTATACCTCTTTGTCTACATTAATCTTCACAAATATTTAACATAGAGAATTCCATCCTCAGGCATTTCATTTTATTTCTCTCAATTTGTATTCTGTTTACGGTGGGCTGATTTAGGAACAAGCACAAATTAATGATAGAGATAGAGCTATCACGGGTAGAATGTAATAGAAAGAAAGGGGTGGAGAATATTTAACACTTAGACCATATAAATTAAGATAATAGACAATTCAGTACTCTAAAAGACTTGTACAGGATATTTTATTGAGAGATATCATTCTGAATTTATTGAATTACATCGCTTTTTTACAGTATATTGAATGATCAAGCTAATATCGATGTTGGTACGAGACAAGGTTGTGAAATGCTCTATGAACGTTCAATTTATATGCAAACTGAAATGATTTGGATTATGTGCAATTCGGGGACAGCGTAAAGCGTGTATTATCATATGCTAATGATTTTGCGGCATTTTTAGAGTCGAGAAGCATTATTTGGAGTGAATGATTGATGGAATATATTTGGACTGAGTGATATTTTGGAGAAGGTGGCACAATGTTATGTGATGAAATAATTTACTTTATTATAGAAGAATATCTGCTGTAGTCTGAGCAACGGAAACCGAAATAGGCCAAATAGCAGAAAAAATTTATGTAGAAGTCAATTTTGGCACAGGTATAGGGTGAGGACTCGAAGTCGTGATGGCTGGGAGTGGAACTGAAGGAGTGGGGATAGTTTTAGAGGTCTCTTCATTCAGTTTTCTGTTAATAACTAGAAAACTAATGTCTCTAGCAAAATAGGATTTATAAACTAAATTAATCTAAAGAAAATTTTCTCCTGGAAACAAACAACACATTTTTTCACTGGGATCAGAACTACAGAAGATATAGATGGCAGAAAATGGAAAATTATAAAAAAAATTGTTTTTATGGTTAAAAATAAGGTTTTAATGATAAATGAACTATGTTCAGATCACTATAGATAAGTGTAATCATGTGATATATAACGGAAAAATTGCGTGTTGAGAGCATCACAATAATGTGCGTCTATAGGAAATGAGATCACAGTTGCTCTCCTCACTCTATTCTGTACCTATCTTCTTCCAAGTGGCGCTCGTCAGTGTTGTTAGGTTGTGGATTTTACTCCTAGATTCAGGTTTTTTCAACTCTATGTAGATTTTTTTCAGGATGAAAATTTCTTGGGCTCACCAAATGTGTAATAAGTTGATAAAATGATGCTCCCATCCTGAACTAACATCGGTACTTGGCATTTTTTGAAGCATCAACGAAGCCCAAATCAGACATAGCCAATCTTTCTTCAGCCAGAGGAGCCTCAAAGCAACACTTTCCCAGAGTATGTATGTCTACAGGTAAGTGGTACCGTTCACATATTGAGAATTAAAGGAGCACATCTAAAAAACATAATTTTCTAGGGAACTTGAATTGATTCCTGACCCTATAAAACGGACCACTTTCTTTCCTACATCGAGTAGTTTCCATTTTCACTCATAACATCCAACCATGTTATAGGCCTAACTTTAAGCACTTTCCTTAAAATGTGCCCCTGTAATTTTCATAGTGCGATATAGTTTTTAAATGGCGGTTTCTCTGAATTACAAATGGAATAATATTCACGTTGATCTGATTACTTTCCTATGGCTCGGTAACCCTCTACCACCCACCCAATGAGGCTGGACCAGAGGAGATGATGGAATCCTTAACCCAGTTACCAAGAACGACCTCGTGGCACCAGATTGGGCGTGGAGGGTGCTCGTGCGCCGCGGTTGTTGCAGAACAGAGATTGCCTGCTCCGCTGTCTGTGGTATGTGCCTCGGCTTATGTGCGAACATCGAAGACAGTATCGATGACGACGAGAATTGATATACAAGATGCATTTTCAAATACTTGTAATTCAATTTTCAAATTGTTTTCGAGTTATTAACAGAAAATGGACAAAAAATACTTTCAAACTACCCCCACTTCCACTAATCAGGATTTTTAGTATGTTATTAAAGACATCCCACCCTGAATCTGTGCCAAAATTGGCTTCTACATGATTTTTTTTCGCCAATTTTTCTTCATTGCCTGGACTACTGGTTGCCTGGTTTTGGATGCGTTGAGAAAGTTTGGTCGGAATATGCTTGTTTCAAAGAATAAGAAACTGTATACATACATACAAATCACGTCTCCTTCTCTAAACTTAAGCAGCAATTATCATGATCCAGCCATTCGCTTCATTCGACTACTTCACTCTTTCCATTTGGAGTTTCTCTCTGACTAAAAAGAGTCGGAATGACTACATCCAAGAACAAATATGTTGCAAAAATGAGAAAGCATAGTTAGATACAGAGGAAGAGAAAATGAAAAGATGAGCGGAGTATTTCACATAGGTACGGAATAAAGAGAGTGTGGAGCATTGGAAACATGATGATCAGTGAATTATAGAGACTGTATCGACCAGATATGACAACAAACACAGAATCTCCATCTATGGAAGAAGCTGCAGAAATAATTAAAAAACTGAAGAACGGATAAAGCCCTGGGAAAAATGAGCTGATGGCAGAGATATATAAAATGGGAGGTGGAACGCTGCAACAACTAGTACATGAAGAAATAATAATAGAAGTTTGGGAAAAAAGTGATCTCCAAGAGCTGGAATGAGTCCTGGATTCACCCTTTAGTGAAGAAAGGTAACAAAGCACTTTGTGGTTATTATAGAGGGATGGCATTATTGGATGCAGCATATAAAGTACTGGCAATTTGTTCATGAAACAGGTTAAGAGAAGTAATAGAAAGAAACTTAGGTGACTCTCAAGCAGGTTCTAGGAGAAATAGATCCTCGATAGAACAGGTATTCACTTTAAAGCAGATAATGGAGAACAGTTACGAGCACAATTTGGCCCTTCACATACTCTTCACTGACTTTAGACAGGCATATGATACGATAAATGAAGAAAAACTTCACAATTTAGGGTATGCCTTCAAGATACCTGACAACAATAAAAAATTAGGTTAAAATAACACAAGCTAACACAAAATGTAAAGTAATGGTTGATAAATCGATGTCGAAAAGTTTTGTAGTGACAAGAGGACTAAGACAAGATGTCACCAATTTTTTAAAATCTGGTTCTGGAATGGGTTATGGGAAAAAGCGGACTTTCTAATAGAAACGGAACTATACATATATCACAACAGGCACCAAGTGTTGGCGCATGCTGAATGATATTGACATTACTACCAGAGTTCAAAGAGAAATGAAAGAAGTTCTCAAAAAGGAGTAAGGTAATAAGTATAATTTTGATGAATTAGAGAGCTTCAGTTATTTGGGTATGACAGTAACAAATACTGATAACGAAGAGGAAGAAATAGACGCGAGGCTACTATGAAAGGATCAAGATGCGTGAGGAAACTACGTTATATATTCACAGACAAAAATATATTTCATGGTGCCAAACTAGAAATATATAAAGCAATTGAGAGAGCAACAGTCACATATGGTTTTGAATTGTGGGTTTTAAACAATAGGACTCAAAAAAAACTTGTAGTTTTGGAGAGAAAAATATCAAGAAAAATATAGGGGGAAGTAAAAATTGAAGACTGGTGATTTAGAAGGACTGATGAGAAAGTAATTGACTTGATTTGGTAAACTGGACATCATAGAAGTGATTCGAACTCAAAGGTTGAGATGGTTAGGGCATGTAACGAGACTGACAGCGGACAGAATAACAAAAACAGTGTTAGGAAGCGGAGTAAGTATGGATAGAGGAAGAAGTAGACCAAAAAAAAAAATGAGAAAATAAAGTGCTTGATGATATTAAGCAGATGAAAATTGAGAACTGGGAAGCGAAAGCTGGGAACTGAGTGTAGTGGCGGAATATTATCGAAGAAGCCATGGGCCATCTTGATCTGTAGTGCTAAGGATATCATTTTACATCTGATGTACTTAACTTCTATTTAATATTGAGAATCCCAGGCACTTATTTTTTGCGCTTCTTTTGATACACTTACAAATACCACGCAAAAGTCTCCACTTGATATTCCACTTTGATCACACTGATTTACTTACTCTAATCTTAGAACATCATCAAAATATTGCAATCAGACACTGTTCCATCTTTTTTCAATATCAAAACTACCCATTTATTATCATTCAAAATGAGATTCCTGGTCCTTCTGATTTTCATGTATTCTTGATTATTCTTTGCTTCAACAAGGAATGATAACATCATCAGCATACGCTAACAGAGGCACTACTCTTCCACGAGCTTACACACGTGGTTGATTCTTTGAACTTATTACTTGGCCTGCAATTATGGCCGTAGTATCAAAAGCATGAACAAATGACTGCTATGGAGGCTAAATTTTTACGTTGTACTAGAAAAGATTGAGTGAGAAGAAGATGGCTGTCGAATAAATGGCCTTTGAGACAAGTGAAAGACATTGCGTGGAAATTAAAAGTGTGAATGGTTGTATATGAATTTTCTACATAGTTTGCCCCATAGGAAGAATTGTATTGATTGCAATTAAATGTGCATAACGTTTTCAATTCTTTTCTAATCCATATCAACTTTTCTAATCTTATTATGACATCAGTTATGCTAGAAACCTTGACATAAAAAAATTTCAAGCATGTCATGGATTATAATAAAATCTGGCAGTGAAACACTTATTTGGTTTACTTGAAGTGTTTATGACTATATCTATATAGCGCAGTCGGAGGTCTAGTACAGTAGTTGGAGAAATGGACAAGAAATCCTCTGTGTTAATTGGACATGAAGAGAATAATTTAGTAAGAATTACTTGAGGGTGCTAGAGACGCGAGGGGTTGATTGGTTCCACAGCAAAGTATTAGATTAGGTGTGATTTATCACTTCTACTTACAGATAACTTCTGTAACTATGTAGCAAGTGCTGTAGTTTTGCTTATTACTAAACCAGAAAGAGGATTTGTCATTTTCAGAAACAGAATAAGCAGTTAATTTTGAATTATTGCTACTATTTAATGTACAAACGAAGTACTTGTGAACATCACCTGAATTTGAATTGGAATGCAGAAAGAAGAGTACGGCTGTAATTCATTTGTATAGAGCATTTTTCTCAAGTTTTTGTTGTCGAAATGTCAGCTGCTTTGATAAATCTAGAAGCCTTTTGAAAAGTTATTGAACTATCCCAGACTAACGCAGATAAATGAAAGAGACTCCGTCTTCTGCCTATATAAAGGACCTCATTGCTTACTTGAGAGGGCACAGGATGGATCAAGCCTTCGAAGAGCAAATATAATATGGAGGCAGGTCAATTTAGTTATGTACATAAATATTTCTAGAACTGAATATCAGTTGAATTATTATTATTATATGTGAAGTGATAAATAGTTATGGTGTATTTATGGTACTCTGCTTTATTTAGTAAACTTTGATTCTCACTTATCTTTGAATAATTGTTTTTTCATATCTGCATTAAAACAACGCGTTTCAACGCCTGTTTTGTCAGTCGAAACAAGACAATTTCAGACAAATGCGAGAGTAGCCGGGCAGAAACAAGCTTGTTTCTGCCCGCTGAATTTGTTTCTCACATCGTTTTATCCCTGGCAGAGTCGCATTTGTTCATTGTCAATCTCTAAGAGAAAATCATATAACTTTAGTTGATTTGACAGTTGTTATATTCGTAACTGTATATTAAATTGAAAAGAGGATTAGTTTCAAGAAAAAAAAAAGTATCAATACGATAATTTCAAGTACATCACAATATCTTATTGATAAAGCACAAGCAGCTACTCTTGACTTATTACCTCCAAAATCGAAAGAAAAATATTTACTTTGTTATGTCAAATTTGTAATATGAAAAGTTTCAATGCAGGTATTATGAAGAATATAGTGTGTGGCACGGGACAAAACACGATTTCAGCCGAGGGTGATACCAGCCCTCGCTTCGCTCGGGCAAGCAACTCTCGACCTCAGCTGAAATCATCTTGTTTCGTCCCTAGCCACACAATATACTATTATTTCTTATTTCGAGCCCTGAAAACATTACAGTATGGATACTCGGAATTTGGTGTACAAGAATTAGTCGGCTTGAGCAAATGCTATTTTTGATTATCTGTGACATATTTGTTGTACTGATATCAATAGGTATCTTAGACTTCAACTGATTGTGGCAATATAATCAATTAGTCGCTGTGATAAAAGTTCTTCTTGTGAGAAAATTCGTAAATGAATGTGTTATCATTTCAACTCGGTTGTCAATTTGTTTTGATCACAAATATTTAAACTAACTGGTATAAATAAGATAATATTGAATGGAAGACAGTTTATGACTGAGGGAATTTGGATATTAAGAATTTGCCTGAATACTTTTCTCCTTGGTCTCTATATCAAAAACCATCCATCGCTCGTCGGTCCAGTGAATAATAAAAATTGCTCGGAAAAATTAATTGAATGATAGATGAATTGGGGAGATACCGTTTTTTGATCAAAAGATATGTGACGATAAATTCAGCAATTACAAATCTAATTTCATTCGGTATAAGAGTCACTTATAATAATAATTGATACTTCAACATCTCTTTCCTTTCGTTGTGTGTGGGGATTTTCTTGTGCAGAACATTTTGAGCTGATGACAGCCTACTGTCATGATAGGTCGTTCATTTTAGAAAACAAGCAATTATATGATTGAAAACGTAACTTTTGTCTTGCTCCATTTTCACCCGTTGATAAAATAACTAATGATCATTGAACATACTCTAGTAGCTCACAAAATACAATATATTAAATCAACTTTCTGTATAGCTACGAAAAAGAGGTGATTTGTTGCAATAAGTTCCAGAGAAAACGGAAACAGGTATCAATTCTTGTGAATCTCACAATGGTATAGTCTAGTTTTTATAGTTCCACAGAAGACATTAGGAACTAGAAATTCTCTCTTTCCTGACAGAAAGTGTGCTTCACAATTTCTTACTTCACACAAAACGTGAGAGCAGACGTAATAACAAAATTTGAAAGGCGTTAGAATCGGTTTTTGCTTCATGACGTCTGTCAAAAACGTGGTTTATTTCTCTTGACTGTAGTAGAAGAGGCAGTATGGCAACAATGGCCGCAAAAAAACCTAGAAACATACATGTGTGAATGTGGATCTATTTCTATGCACTGCGATTGAAAACTTGTGTATATTTGGAGATGTAGGTAATAAATAAAAATAAAAGTAGCAGCAATAGGACCGTGATAAATTAAATCTGAGATATTCCACGGAAACTGCTCAATATCAAGCAAAAAGAAAATAATACTTCAATTCTTTGACAATCAATAAATAACTTATTTTATGAACTATGTGTTGGAAGAAGCACTCATAGGGATTAGTTTATCGATCAGAAATATAATTTTTGAAGCCATATGTATGGAAAGGTGTAGTGATGATCTGTCGATATATTGTTGAAATGAAGTACTTTCAACGAAACGACATTAATAAATATTACTCACGTATGTCTTCTGAACTAATATACTTATTTCAAGATTGAATCAGTGAGATTAGTTGGTGTGCCACTGTGTAGCAAAATTGATAATAATGTCTCAGAATAATGAGGGATGATATTTATGCAGACTAGGTTGCTCAATATTTTATAGTCTCAATTCGAACAGTGACTGCTTGTCTTTTTTTGCTGAATGAGACAAGAATGAAACCTTCTCTTTTTTGTTAACTCCATGCTGATCCTTATCTTCGGTATTTCCGGAGAGAGCGTGAAGTAGAAGCGTTGTTTTTTAATTAATTGGGAGAAAGACCGAGGAAAAACCACTGTCCAAACATTTGCAGAATATTTCTGAGCTATTAGTCATTCGGAAATAATAAACCAGAAGGAGACACACTACAAAAAACTTCTTTCCAGTTTTGAAAATAAGAAATTGAAATTTATAGAAAAATATTGTTGTAGCTAATACTTTTATGTCAATGACTTACAATTTGTTGCTGAAGATGGTTATGTAACCTAAACGTCCACTAATAAATAACAAATCTTCAAATCACGCAGTTGTACCCTTATTAATTGATTACTGGATCCCAAAGCCAGTACATATGAATTTAATCCCTAACTTTTTATACATTATTCATAAAAATGATGACTTAGATGCTACAATAGCCAATTGAAGAAATTGCGGTATGATTACTATCGTCCTCATTTTTATATAAAGCATTTTTTGCAAAGTTATCGGACAGTAAAATAGTCGGAATATTCCTAAATTCGGTAGAAATATGTTGATTCTTCTTTTTTCTAGACCCCAAGAAAACTTAGAACTGTTGATGACTAGTTTGGAGTTGAGTGGTTTTGTATCTCTGGGGTACCAATACGCATTGGAAGCACAAAATTACATATCGGTCAAATTTCACTTACCTGAATCATTTCTAAAGATATCATTTCAGTTTAGAAGGGAAGGCGGCTTACCTGTAAAAAAACAAGAATACATTAATGTATAATTCTCTTGAATATTAGAATTTCTATGAGGTTAAATAGTTTAATCATAATTCTACTTCCTAATGTGAAACTAGAACCTTATGGTTTGCAAAATTGATATTGGCCTGTAAAAAGTTGTTCCTATTTTTATTCAAGGACTTTTATATTTATTCTTGTTCTGTTGGTAATAATCAACAAAAATATCGCAAATGTTTCAGAAAGCAACAGAGAATCCAAGGTATGGTTCCCAGAGAATTGAAATGAATTGTAATAACTACAAAAAATCTTACATAAATTTGGCACCTAATTCTGACAGATATATATTTGGAATATCATCTTGAGAAAACAATGTATATAAATCCCTGAATTTGGATAATTTTTCAGTTATTGTTCAGAAGTCTAGAAGATATTAAAGCGTGAGCAAAGTTATAGCGAACAGTGATTTCTCTCAACTTCATTCAGTAGAACAATACAAATTGCAATCATTCGATTGAGGAGGCATAGAATAACACGTAAAACATTTTTTGAACCAGAGACGTGAGCAGTCAAAGCAGGACGACTGTACAAGTTCTAATTGAAATACAAACAAGATCTAGCAACAGTTGGAGTTCCTCGATTTTATACTACATTTTTTTTGAGAATTGATAATTGACCCCTTGATAAGGAAAATATAAGATTATTCACCAATGTACGATTTTTTTTCTTCTGAATTGTGTTTTTCAGTGACATTTTGCATGTCTTTGTAATGTGAAATAGTTAAAAGTGATTTAAAGCCCAATACTGAATAGTGTTGCCATGAGACTCGAGACCAGTCTCGGTCTCGTCTCGCCTTGCTTCAAAAAGTCGAGATGAGATCATAGAATGAGTCTCGAACCAAAAGTCGAGACCGATACGAGACCTGAGGCGAGTCTCGGCGGAAGTCGAGACTCTCGACGAGACTTGTATCATTATCACTTGAAATTTATTTTCAAGTCAAATTCAATAAACTTCTACTGAAAGCATTCTTATGCGGAGCAAGTAGGTAAATACCCAAAAAATTGCAGTAATTATAATCGAATTGAGGTATTAACTGATGGCTAAATTGATCGAAACCATCATTTTCCTACCACTCTTTGAAAATATTTACTTCATATTCAGCCTATATAACAATATTTTTCCGTTAATTGAGGATTGTTAACTATTTTGCTCAAGTTATTTAAATGATATCTGGTTTGGTATAAATCTGAAGCTTCCGGGGAAATAGGGTTAGTAGAAATATAAAATGGATAATCAGTGAGTTTTTCGTTATCATCTTTGAATCATATTTCTGATTGACATCGAATGTCAAAACTGTTCCAATGGATTGAAGACTCCAAATATCTAGAAAATGACTCTTAATTTAAAAAAATACTATGTAAGGAGTTATAGATAACCGCCATCCGGCACTTTAACTATGACAGCCGTCACTTTGACAATGACAGCTGCCACTTTAACAATGACAGTTGTAATTTTGAAATATGCAATTTAATGATGCAACACTCTAAAGCCCGCCGCACATGAGGCAATTTTCCATGCAATTTTTTTCACTCAATTTGCAGCAAGTTTTCTTGCGCACTGGGCCACTTTGATGTACACTTAGTGTGACACTTATTCTCGCATCACACGATGCAAGCTGCGCCACTCATTCTAACACTATAACGTAGACTTGGTAGATCTTCACATTACAAGTATGGATGTTGCCGAAACTAATCGTCGGAGGAGAGCAGGAGCATTTGCTGCAGCTATAGCTTGCGAATTACGAGACAGAAAAAAAAGAAGAAAAAACTTTGGTCAAGAGAGTGATTTTTGAGAAGGAATCAAGGCCGCAGAGTTCTCAACATTTTGTTTGACGAGCTAGTAGGGTGTATACCAAACGTTTTATTACTCATAAAAGTATATTTTCACTCTTTAAGATACTAGGGCCATCTGTGCAAATCTATAAGTCTTCCAGATCTCAAAATTCATGAAAAAAAAAATTATTGAAGTACATTTACTTTTGTCGATTAATGTAAATGTGTTCATGATATCAAGTTCGTTGCGATTTTGTTTTTAATTCACAGATTTATAGGGTTCACACAGAATTGCAACATTAATCTGTGATTATATGTACGCTTGTATCAAACTTTTGTTTTTTACTGTCTGGAATTTTATCGAAAATAACCTGGAAAATCAGGAAGTCAGGGAATTTTCATTAAATGTTTTGGTATACACCCTGAGCTAGAGTACGTAAGCATTACCCAATTTCCACTAGCCATAATTTTTACTTATTTGTATCTTAAAACACCACAAAACACAATGTACTAAAGAGGCACAGCATTCTAATGCGACATACAACTCAGTGATGTAATCACGTGATTTCGTCGTCTGCTTTGATTGGCTGTGGACAACAGTCAGTGGCGCAGCAAGTGCGAAAAATAGCAACGAACCTATCTTGAAAAACAAGTCTCGTGGTAAGTCTAGTACCCCGCATCGCACCAAATTTCTTGCATCGGAGCAAGCGTGGCACCCAGTGCGGCGCCAAGTGAACAAAATTGCTTGAAAAATTGCATCGTGTGCGGCGAGCTTTAATCTATCAAACAGCGATGAAACCGGCCATGAAATTTATGGTTGGGGATGTACTGTCTGGCCTCATTAAATTTTATATGATAAGATTGTGTAACAGGCTGAATTCCATTAGTAGCACAACAAATTTTATTTCACAATCAACTATCTACATAATAAAAGAGAATATTATCATACTATAATTGATTTTCACTGGAAATACATTACATAAATCGACTGCAATGAGATTTTTAGTTACATTCATGTATCTCATCTGATTTTGTTCCAAAATATATCAGTTTAGACCGGATTGGGCCAAAAAAAGAGAAAACAAATACTATTCTTCCATAAATTGAAGTAATTTGAATCCTATAACTAGTTAGTTAGAGTCAATAACATAGCCTCAATTGAGAATTTGGTTTTTCTTCTTCCTTCTCTAAATTTGGTGGTTTACACATCGCAAACAATGCGTAAACTGAGCATGTAGGCATCTCAGATCTACCATCAATACATTTGAACGCTTTCGTAACCTGAATTTAGTTTTTATGAATTTATATTAAGGATCATAGAAAAAATATATTGTGCGGCGTGAAACACATGTGCGAACTAGCATTACCTTTGAAATTCGGAAAATATTTTTTGTAACTTAGCGATTCTTGACTTGCAGTATGTAGCCTTTACTTTGTCATAATGCTTAAGTTTACACATTTGTTGCATAAAACTATTATCTCGAATCCTCGTGGCTTCAGAGGTCCTATTCTAATTTATAGAGACAGCTTGGAAACAGATCGCAGTCTCTTTGTCAATGTTGTTATGTCATAGTTTCAGTTATAGAGACTTAAATATTGTATGTTGGTGCAAACAATATGCTCGACAACTTCATGCTGGCAGTTATTTGAGAATGATGTTTGCAATCAGATCCAATTCATGTTTGACCATTCTCCTGATTTATTGTTAATCATAATAAACTACTCAAAATAATTGAAGGGTCAAGTTTTTTTTCGTCTGCTAGATTTGGACGTATTGCACTACAATCTTGAGCATCTGGTTGATTATTATAATGACTGTCAATTATGTAGTGTAGAGTGTTAACGGATGAAGGTTCTGAGTTCAAACCTCATCTGAAATATATACCATTGCTAGAAAACTTGACACTTCAATTATTTTGAGTAGTTTAGTATAATTGTGTTCTATTGTTACTATTTTATAACATACTGATGTCAAATCTGACATCGAGCTAAGGAAACTTATTTGATTCTTTCTCTTACTTCTGGAAGACTATCTTCAACGATGATGACATTGAACCACTTCTCTAACTGTCCGATATGTGGTACATGTGCCAAGAGTCTATAAAATGATGTCTAAAGACAGTCTTTACAAATAAGAATTAAACCCCAGAGCGACTATTGGTATTGCAAACTCGACGTAGGCTGTATGCTAAGTTTATCTAACACGCAAGCGCGTTGTACGTGATCACGTGATCATAACTCCCAGAGCGGCTCAGGTGTAGTATTCTTGTGGTTCTTAACGATTGTGAAGTGAGCCAGAAGCTTACGTCTAGGGGTTTATGATCAAGCTATGAAACATTACTTAGCGCACCAATCACACAAATACAAATTTCTGGTAGAATTCATAGCAAATAATAATCAGGTAGAATAAATTGATTCCCGCATGTAAGAATATCTAATTTTGAACAATTAAGGCGAGACTCTCATCGAGACTTGAGGACGAAACGAGACCGACCTACTCGAGACCAAGGCGAGACCGAGACAAGACTTAGCTAGGTGAGACCGGTACGAGACCAAGACGAGACTCACTGAAGTCTCGTCTTGTCTCGTCTCGTGGCAATACTAGTACTGAAATACAATTCGCAGCAGACCAGAAGATTTGAACGGTCGCGTGAACTTTTCAAATTGCAAGCCAATGAAAAAAATGGAAGAATCATCTGGATGATGAAAGCGCATTTTTGACAGCTCATGATTGCTTGCTACTTCAGAGATTTCGCAAATTATTATCTCTTACAATCACTGAGCTTGAAATCAAGCAGTTTGGGCAAACTTACGAAGCAGCAGCTTCCATTTAGTACTAGTTTCAAGTTGACTATTTGATAAGTACATAATTTATGCATATACAAACTCAGAAATACCTTTTAATCTTCATTGTTTGGTTATTGACTGATGGAAGGTCAAGTGCTGTACCTTAAAATGATAATTTGATCTTCATCAAGACTATATAAAAAAAAATACACCAAAAGTAAACAAATTTTCATCCAATAATAATAATTCATTCTAATAAGCTTCAAATTCGTGCCAAACAAGTCATTGAATGAGTCCCGGACAGATTTGACAACTGTACATAATAATAGTGACACCACCGGCTAAGGTTGTATCTAAATTTTTATCTACTTTGATAAATTTCAGTTGCCATATCCCTTAGCTTGAATTAAAGCAATTTGTGCAAACCTACAAAACAGCAGCTTTTATTTAGTACCAGTTTCAAGTCTGTAAATAGTATAGTTGCTGAGAACTCAGCGTCACGCCAGCCAGCCAGCCAGACAGCCAAAGTGAATATAATAGCGCTCTTTTCCAAAAAAATGCGCTAAAAATCAGTGGAAGTTTCAGCCATGAAACCCTACTGAGAAAATTGGCACGTATCTCTCGTTGGTTGCTTTGTGAGAAATTCTGAGGAAATCTTGCACAAATGTGAAATCAATTAGTCAAGATCGCTCTTATGCCAATAGAAGGTGCATGTTATTATTTTCACAAGTGTTTTATGACTGGAAATTCTGAATTTTCCATTGGCATGCAATTTGAAAACATGGAGTTTCACATGTTCTCTTTTGAGTTCTTGCGACCATTCGAGCTTCAGGATCTGCTGCATATTGCATGCCTTCTAATACAAGTCCTTAAATTACTTTAAATTATTTAATGATACAAAGGAGAGCAAAATGTTGTCACTGAGAATACAATTTGAGAAAAAATTCAACTGGAATTTGCGCTATGGCCGCAAAACGTGCATCGTTCAATAACCGTTTCATCTTTCTTATCAATCGGTAATTATCAGCCCTGAGACAGGCATGCCTTATAAAATCGGAGAGCCTCACTTGTCACCAGCTTCCAATCTGGGAAAGGTACATAAAACTGTTCTAAACCAGTAATCAAGCAGGTTTCAATTTCAAGGTAGGCTGAACTCAATGTATTGCTAAATAAGCTGTACATATTTTTCCTGCCCAAGCTGACTGACTATGACCTGTCAATCTCTGTGTTCTTGTTGATTGGCAGAAAATTACTCATCATCAATAAGCGTTGTCATGCCAAAGACTTGAAAACATTTTTATCCAAGTCTATATAACATTTTTTGTCAATCTCTCTTGCTCTCAAAATTTGAATTTTTTTTCTGAATGACAATTTTATTGTTGACAATGAATTGGAAAAACCCAACGGCATCCACAATACATGGTTGCAATGACTTGGAAAAAAAGAAATCAAATTATATTAGTCCCATTAATAATAATCAAGCACGCATCTGAAGCTATTGGATCCCAGATAAAAATCTATTCTCTTGTTTTATATTTGCTACCCACTATCTCACAAGCACAATTAATGAATCGAAGTAGGCTCAGTCACAGATAAACATTATCTCTGGATTAGCTGATGAAAAATGTTTGAGGACGGGAAATCTATATAGTATGCATGGTATACCTCAAGCTTTTCGTTCTAAAATGATGAAATCTTAGAAGTAATGCGGTAATTGAGTTCTGTTTACAGGTGCAGGATGTCTTGAGAGCCAATTTTTGTCTCAATTATTCTCAACTGGTATAATACACGAGAATAAAATCTCAAGTAACAGTACTTTCAACATCTGGATTATTCTGCAAGACCTGCTAAATGTATAATAATAACTGAAATTTTCGCAACAAGAAACATCAAAAAAGGAAGCACAAAATAGTGATGAATAAATTTGCAAGCAAATAGTGTTTCTAGAATAAAATAAAATAACTTGGTATATGCTGAACGCTTATTTTACAAAACAGCGAGCCCTCAAACAGCTTTAGCATCTGTGAGCACTTTAAACGCCCAGTTTTGTGCAATTTTACGAGTGAGAATATCTGCATAGAACAAATGTTGGCAAAAAGTCTCAAACACAAATATCCAACCTAGCACAGTCCGCCTTGTCGTGTTCGAATGTCACTCGCGAAAAACTTTACTTCTGGGGCAAAAACTACCTCAACGCGGAGAAATATCACATGATATCATCCTCTACATTCGTGTGATCTCGCTACTGTTCGAGCAAATTCGTCGTCACGGTAAAAAGCCCATTCAAACTAACCATTTTTCATTTTGCGAAATGACGTCCATGCTCTACCGTCGCTATGCTACGAACGGTGAAATATCTGAACGTCTATAAATTCCTGAAATCAATATGGCGGGAGGAATTTTTTGTACCGGAAATGCGATCATACTTCCGGGAATGCATGCCAGAGTTTTCAATTGTTTTGCTTTGCAAAAGAATTCTTGCAGTTGGAAAAACTAAGGAAATTTTAAAATCTTTGTCCGGGCTAATCCATTAGTCACTTTGAGACAAATATTCTCATCGCACGTACGAATAAAACCCTGGAAACTTGAAAGTCAAAGTGGTCTTCTCGAGTATCTCTTAAAATTGAAGACTGGAGCATCATTAACAGTCTTTAAAATACATGAATTAATTATATGGATGATTGATAGCTTCTACATTGCATTTAGGAATTCTATTACAGAAAAAAATATCCTATGAAATTCTTTGAATTCAAAAATTATTTCTGATAGGTTTCTAAATCCACCGGCTTCCTTCACGTCCCAATTCACTACAAATTTCAAAACCAATGAACTTTTTGAAATGAAAGGGTGTGTAAGAAAGATGATTTGGGATAATAGATAAGAATCTCAATTCGTGAACATTGAAATCAGAGATGAATATCTACACATGGAATGCTTCAAGTTGTAATTTAACAATTCCAAATAGTACTACAATAATAATCAACTTCTTACATTGAAAGAATCGTACATAAACGAGAAAGATCCATTTACAAATGAGGCCATACTGTCGATGTCAATACTGTTACAATTTTCTTTATTTCCATCAACTTTTGTCATCCACAATGAAATGTTCCCAATATCAATTTATTTTGTGTTATTATAGCTGTTAACCAAAACGATGACACTTGATTTTCTTTATGAATATTCAAAATTACGCTTTTAGAACTGAGGTATACTTTGATTCAAATTGACGGATAAGAATAAAAACTATCTAATACTCATCATTTCTCAAACAGTCGAATGATAGAAACTGAAAATCTCCTTGAAAGAAAAAAGAATGTTTAGTGATGAATGCGAGTCTAAATAGGTAATCAACCTTTCCTTTGTACCTACTGGAATAATAGGCATTTGAAGGGTTGGAAGAGACTGATATTTCATGGAGCTATATATTTGTTTACATATCTTCGAGAATCTCATCAGGATGTTCTATGGCGGAAAGGAAGTACCCTCATATAGGCAATGATCAATTTATAGGCCTACATTTACGAGGATGCTCAGTAACTGAGATTTACATCGACGGCTCTTGCTCTCTTAAGTAACGTTTACAGATTACAGATGGGACTGTTTTTCAGCATACCATTTATAATCAACGCATTCCATTGTTGCTGATGCATCGATACAATACGATATATTGTATATAAGATCGTTACACATAACAATATAGATGGGGAAATTTGAGTATCATTTCATTTCCAAATGTATACCAAGCGATTGAGAATATATCTTACTTCAAATTCTTGAGTTGTCTGATACTCTTTCATATAAAGAATATATTCTCACATGATGACTTCATTGTGATGAGTCCGACAGCTTTCACATATGACGAAATTCTTGATTTGGGGGCGTTTTTCTGCGAGAGCTAATTGAACATATCAATTGCATGAAGTCTTGGAAATGTATTACCGTCATATTGATGTTAACACTAATCGAAAGATTTTTTGATTATAAAATGAAAAATAATATTGTCCGGCATGAATATTGGGGGCCAAAGATAAGTCCGACAAGCCGCACTTGTCAAAAGTACGTTGGTATGAAAACGGATTATCGCTAGTCTGAGATTTTGAGGACGTGTTCAATTATTTTTTTTCCAAGATTTAGTCATTTTGTCCGACAAATTTTTGGGGGCGTTTTCTCAGTCCGATACTGAAAACGTGTCAGGATTATAACCGTTTCTTCATCAATGACCGCTCATCTCTATGTTTTTTATTTTCTATTCAAATAGTGTCTAGAACATCACTGTATACATGTCCGACAATTTAAGTGGGGCAATAAATCAGAAAATCAAAGATAAGTTGTATGAATGCGGCTGCGTTCATAGGCATATACATATATGAAATGCATATCAAGTCAGTATGGTTATTGATTATAAATAATAACAAAAAGGCTTGTCCATCAATATATTAATATTATTTTGGAATCAAATGTGTGATATAAAGTCAGTATACCGTGATAATGACCTCAAATATCATTCAAATTTACCTTCAACAGTGATATCTATATATTAATACGTCAAGAGCAAACTTTCGACCTCTTCTCAAGCATATTGCATGCACGGAGGAGTGTAAGATTTGGCATACTCAAAATTTATATGGAGAAGATGTGCAGAAAGCAAAAATTATATACAAGTGCTCCATTTTAATCTATATATCAATACGTGAAGAGGAAGCTTTGTATCCCTTTTCAAGCATATTGCACGCACGAAAAAAATTGATATTTGGCATATTTGAAGTTTATATAATCGAGTGCAGAAAGCTGAGAATACATACATGTGTCCCATTTTAATTTCACGACGTGAAGAGAAACCATTGTACCGCGCACACGAGGTGATGTGAAACTTGGCTTAGTTGAAGTCTGTGTGGAGAATGTGAGATATGGTATATTTGAAGTATATCTGGAGAAATATGCATCGAATAGGAGAATGGCTGAAGAAAAAGTTTGAAGATTTCTTTTCCCTTCCTATAGTCGGGAGAGAAAGTCACTTTGAAATCTTGAATGGGAACCACTAATCCTAATTTTAGATTCGAATGGAGCATCGAATACCAATTCAATTCTTCTAGGAACCTCCGGAGATGAAAGATCAAAGTGAGTAACGTTCCAACTTAGCGACATGATGATATATTTTTTTCTACTTTATTTTTTTCTACTTTACTTTTTTTCGATAATTTTGTTAATGAATTATTCATTACTAGCTTATAAACAACGTCCATTACTTATCTCTTGATATTAAATACGTCAAAAACTAAATTATATATGTGCGAGCGTTTTCTTGTCGGACTGACGATAAGAACCAATATTTTTGTCGGACAATATGTTTTTTGGACGGATAATATGTCTTCAAATTATGACTGTTTTGGTCCGACAAGCGGTCATTGATGAAGGAACTGTCATAATCCTAACACGTTTTCAGTGTGGGACTGAGAAAACGCCCCCGAAAATTTGTCGGACAAAATGACCAAATCTTAGGAAAAAAATAATTGAACACGTCCTCAAAGTCTCAGACTTGCGGTAATCCGTTTTCATACCAACGTACTTTTGGCAAATGCGACTTGTCGAACTCATCACTGGCCCTCAATATTCATGTCGGACAATATTATTTTCCATTTTATAATCAAAAAATCTTTCGATTAGTCTTATCATCAATATGACGGTAATTCATTTTCAAGATTTCATGAAATTGACATGTTCAATTAGCTCTCGCTGAAAAACGCCCCCAAATCAAGAATTTCGTCAAATGTGAAAGCTGTCGGACTCATCACAATAAAGTCACTCACGAAGTTTCAAGTGAGCGGTAATCAACGAAAAATGTATGCCCTGTCTCACGGACTAAAAGCTGACATTCAGAGAAATTTCAATAGACGCTACGAATCAGTCAACCATGGATATAAAAAATCTGCTATGGCCACTTAGTACTTCCTTAACAGTAAATTTCATGGCAAATTTCATCGCTGTCTCAGAAATTTACAGTGTCGCATGAATTAATTGCATATTCCGAAGTGATAGCTATCAGTATGAAAATAAAGGCTTTCATTGTTGGAGTGACAGCTGTCATTGTCAAAGTGACATCTTTCATTGTTAAAGTGACAGATGGTGGTTATAAACATCAGTATATAATTTTTAAAAGAAACAATTGACAATCGTTTCAATAATTTCTACTGTAATAATTTCCGGAAAAGCTTTAATTTGATGCCAAACACTATACAGTCGAATTACTTATTTCAAAAGAAAACAACTGCCAAACGATCCCATTATGTCGTAATATGAGTGATAATATTTCAAACTTCACATTATGATACTCATTATTTTTTTGCTTTAGAAAAATATAACGAATTTTATAATAATTCAAATTTTAATAATGACAAATGAACCGCTGATAATTTTGAAGAATGTTATTGGTGAACGTTGTGCCAAATTATTCGTGGATCAATATTAGTCATCTCATATTTCATGATGAATATTGATTTTCATAAAATAAACGCAAAAAACTGAAAAAAATCCATCAATGAAGTTTTAGTACCAGTGATTGAAGAAAGCTTGTCTACATACTTCAAACTTATTTTCCGATGAAAAACTTAAATACGAAATTTCAGTCGAAAATTCGTACGCATACTCAAGTGAGCGTGCTTCCAGACAGACAGACCGACTGACCTACTTTTCTTAGAAATAAGTCTTTCTGGTTCAGTAGCGTCCAAGCCTTGGAGATTGATCAAAATCTAATAGTTGATCAATGACCAAAACGTCTGAAAATTTGAGCTTTTTTCAGTACTTATCAATGATTTTTTCTATCATTTAATATACTCCAAACTTGCACGTCCCACTATTAATTTCAATTGCTTTTCCACGCTCGATTCTATTCTCGGAAAAAAAAAATTATATCGACTGCATCCTTGGATCCTGAGTACGTATGTAATTTCAGTTCTACGACAAAATTTTTGACGTAGTCGATTATTATAATTCTAGATTGTGTTAGAATATGTTCTCTTCTGAATATTATATGATTCTTTTTTATTATTTGTCAACACACCATCAATAATTCATGAATCTATTTGAGCATTCCATCAGATGAGAACCATCTGATTTGTTTCTGTTTTTGAATCAACATATCGAATCAAACAAGACCATTACAGCCAAAATATTTCGAAATGTACATATTTGTAATTCATGCAATACAATGAAAGAGTATTATATTGACATTCCATAAATATTCATACAAGCTTAATGCATATTTCATCATTCATTAGATCGAAAAAAGGAAAAGAATCATGGTGGAAAAAAGTCCCAAACCATGAATATTTCACCGTTCATCTGTTCCAGCTCTGTTTGACAAGAGAACAAGAATAATCTAATTTTCACAACGAAAGAGAAATCAGCGAACTTTTGTTTCATATAGTCATTTTTTCCACAAGCCATATGGATGGAATATTGTAATTTTGCAATCATTATATGTACAATGAATCTCTGGAAACAGAGTACGTTATGAAATGTACATAGTTAAATTCGCCTGCAGGGAAATCATAATTAGTCTATTAGGATGAACAAACTCAAATACTAAGGTATAAGTACGATTTAAGTAACCGATGAGAATAACTAGTGACAACTGAAATCAATTATTTTTATGTGTGATATCGATTTGGCTCAAATAATGCACTTTCTATAGCAATTTGATCGAGAGAGAGTCAATAAAGTCAAGTGCGTATACTGTGCAATGTGATTTTTGAGTCAAAATATCACTAATTCACTTCTTGATTGAATGGAGAAATATGACACACTTTCCATGTGTCGATCCTCTTTAGCATTTGTTACAAAGTTACAAAACGACTTTCATGTTGTGCAGTGTAAAATAACTGCGCATAACGACTACATGAGGGCATTAAGTTGTCTATTTGCTACTGCCGTAAATCGCCCTGGAATTTGATTAGCTACACGATGTACACACCCTCGCAAAAGCATGTACACTACATAGCCTGAAATCGCAGCTTTTATGGCTAAAGGTGATGTGAGAATACTCAAAGCGTTAAGTGCATAGTTTTCCCACAAATTTACATGTTTTTAGCACTATACAAAGTTTGTTGTTACTTTTGAGTTGTATAGTAGAGGTTGCTGTTTGGATTGACTCCCCGACTTATCAGAGGAAACAGATAAATTGATCGATGAGTTTGTTCAGGAAAAGTTTCATTGAATTGAAGGCAAAAGTTTATTCTTTCTATACTTCTAGCATCAATGTGAGTTTATGTATCAAAACAATAAAGTCAACGTAGGCGGTACAAGGATTATTCAAGGGGGAGTTGGAATCATATTCTCCATTCAACTTTCGTCAAATATTTACATACCATCGACACGTTGAATAGTCCTGAAGATCCATTAACTCTAGAAATTCATCTTATTTTGTCGAGGTTATTCTCTTATTAGGTAGATAAATAATTGAGTGTTGTGACCGAGAGAGTTTTGCAGCTCGAGTTTCGCATAAGAAATAGGTAAAACTGTCAGAATAATAAATTTTTGTGTATATTGATGAATTGGCTAAAATAGATGCAGCTATCATAGAAATAGTTTGGCGGGTAGTCAATAGGTTCTTATACAAAGTTTGCTGATTCAGATCCTATTGTGATAATTTTTACTTCCCCGACAATAAGGGAAGCATTGTAATCGTGATTTTTTGACAGTTCAAGATTCTGATGAATCTTCACGTTTTAGATCCTACTGAACATAATTTAAAAAAAAGTCGGTCTGTCTGTCGGTCTGTGTGGAAGCACGATAACTTGAGAACGCGTACGAATTTTCGACTGAAATCTTATATTTAAGTCTTTCATCAAAAATCTAGGCTCAAGTTCGTGAACAAGCTTTTTTCAACCAGTGGTACCAAAACTTTATCGATTATACTTTTCAAAATATGAAACCTCTCAAACTAATCCTTAAATAATTTGGCACAGCATTTAAAATTATCAGTGGTTTATTTATCATCCAAATTTGAATTTTGAAAAATTTGTTATGTTTTTCTGAACTAAAGGAGTTGGAATTATTATCACTAATATTTTGACATCACAAGCAAACGTTCGTCAATTGTTTTTTTTGAAGTAGTTATTTGACTCTATCGTGTTTGGTGTCAAATTTAAGCTCTTGTGGAGATAATTCTGGTAGAAGTGTCAAAGAGGAAATTTAAGAAATTGTCAATTGTTTTTTCACAAATCATCCAAATAACGTCTAGCTTGGTATCAATTTTAAGCTTTACGGAAGATAAGATTAGTAGATATCAGAAAAAAATTATGAAGTAGTGGGGTCTAAATTACCATATTCAAATTACACTTTCGGCGATCAAATTTCGAAACTTCATGCTCCAATGAATTAGAGACTCTGAAAGTCTGAAAGAAGATTCTCCATTCTCAAAGATACTCATTTTATGTATGTAAGAACTCAAAGATAACCTCCATCTATCACTTGACCAATGACAGTTGTCACTTTGACAATGACAACTGACACTTCAACAATGACAGCTGTCACTTTACCAATGATAGCTTTTACTTTGGAATATGCAATTAATGACTGCTTAAAATTTCGAATTGAATTGTGTATACTACTACGAAAAATTGAGCCGCATATTCCAAGAGAAGAATAATGAAGAATAATAATGATCAGTGTCTATGTGTAGATCCCAAATAATGTTGATGCTGAGCATGAAATGATTTTGATAGATCGACGAATTGGACCAAATGTCAATTTAACATTGTTAAGGAATGAAGAAATTATCGTATATAATATCACAAGGGACTGTAATTTTATTAATAAATTTTTCTTGAAAACATTGATTACCTAGCAACATCGTGAGAGTCATCTGTCCGATTAAATCACGAGAGCGTAACTCGAGGGGTCTCATCTGATCAAATGACTCGAAACATGTTGCTTGAAGGTGATCAATGTTTGAAAGAAAAATTTATGATAAAATTGAAGTCGCGAGTGGTATTTGTGGAGAATATTTCTTGAATGAAATTGCTACTATAAGTACCTATTAAATAATATTAGTTGCAACTACTTATCCTTTTTATTAAGAAATGCACTAAATTGTCTCCATATACTCTTGTATTTTTAGACTTTTTGTTTTTAATGCATTTCCAAAACGATTAAATTTTGACATTTCCGAGAACTTGCCCACGAAAATTCATTATTATAATTGTCATTGTAACTATGCAAAATTTGTCAGTATAATTGACATGAGTGAAATAATCGAATTAATTTTGACATACGGCTCTTGATATCAGTATCAGAATGGATAAAACTTTTGTTTAGATGATCAATTTAGAATAGTCCATAATCACTTGTTACTCATTTCCCTGAATATGTAGTTTTGGAGGTAGTTGCACCAAATTTTCAGGGATTTTTTTTTTATATAACTTTGGTGAAGATCAAATTATTATTTTAGGGCACAGCACATAACCATCCGTCAGTCAATAACTTAACAATAAAGACTGAAAAGTCTTTTGAATTTGTACGTGCATGAGTTATGTATAAAATATTCACAACATGAAACTATCACTAAATGAAAGGAATGAAAAAATTATCGAATCAATTGATTTTGGAAGTACAGTCGCCGACTAAGCGACTGAGCAAAAATAATTAGACAAATTTCTACTCGTTTCGAGAAAGTTTCATTGAGATTTTTGATCGTATGGATGGTGCTTGAGTTCATCAACTGTAAAATAGAAAAACAGGGCAGAGTGGAAACATGCTGGCTCATCCAAGATATGAAAAATGCAGGGGAAATTCTTTTGTTCATTTCTTGGGATGAGAATTGGATATTTCTCACGAATAACTTCGTTACTTTTATTCTCTATTATTCATTCAGGCTCGCGACGACATTGCGACCGGACACCAAGAAAGAGTGTTAAAAGAAATGCATTTTGTATGAAAAAATATTCTGATAACAAATTTGTTGTTAGCTCTGCAAAAGATTTACGAATGAAGCTTAGAACAGATTGATCATCCACCATATCACACTGATCAAGCACTATTGCCAAAACTGTGAGTGTCATAAAAGGCACAAATTTATTTCACATCAAGAGGTGATAGGGTATTATTATAACCTTCTTGTGTCTCAATGTGAGGTTTCATGATCTTTTTTTCTGATGCGATATATCTTTTACAACATACAAAATTGTGAAACTCTCAAATTTTGTCGAGTGGCCGATAAAACGCTATTATTGGCCTAACGACGCTATGATGTCATAACGCATGCTAGCGATTGAGACTCGGTTCCTTATGTACTATAAGGAACCGTGAGATAATTCAACTTAGAATAGAATCAGGCACAAGTTCTGATGAACTCGTGAAGCAACAGTCAAATAATTTGCCAGAGGTTCACGACTTGATGGTTGTCGACCTTTCCTCGAGAAGTGAGTTTTTCAACTCAGCTGAAACGAATGGTATCAAAACATAGACGTTAATCTTTATTATGGTCCTTTCTTCTGACTGTATAACGTCTATTTTTGTGTGTAGTGCATAGTGTAGTAAATACTGTTTTAGTAATTTATCAATTTCAATACGTTAACATATAAATGCTTTGTTGACATAATATTTAACCCTGTCACGTTAAAGACATTATTAATAACGCAATATTCATTAGTTGAAGTTTAGAGAATATCATCCTAATTGTGTACATTTATAATAGTGTCATGTCATCAGAAACTAACGTTATCCAAATGCATACAAAATATTTGATAACAATATCTGTTGGTAGATGTCAAGCTCGTTTCCTATTTTTTTGTCAAGCTCATTTCCTATTTTTTGTTTGAAAGTTTCATATAGTGTTAAATGTTCTCTTGAGAGCTCACAGTACTCTGAAAACGTGATATCTTCATGAAAGTTATTTCGTTCAAAATAGGAACTCTCCAAACTATTCTGAGAATATCTTATGATTTTGTTTATCATTCGGGTATCAGGACAGTAATCTCAATCTCTTTTTTCGTATCTCCCGGGTTGGTATGTTTATAAACAACTTATTTGGCCTGCGATCCAGGCATCAAAGAATACTTATTATTATTTTTTTTTTAAGCTGGGGCACAATTTTTTTGGCTACATTGTAAGTAATGCTACAGCTGAGTGCCAACGTGCGTAGTGACGTCGCAACAACATGGCGGTTTTTCGCGATCCTTTCAAACATCGTTCATTTGTGAATGTGTTTGCATATCACAGAGATTTTCCTTAACAAGTAAATTCATGTCAATAGTTTTCTATTTCTAATTTTTCAAATTATTTTTATCCAAGATAGGTTTCTAATCCTGTACAAAGAATTTTTTCGTACAACTTTTTTAGTTACTCCATAATTTTTGTACTTTTTATATCAAGTTTAAAAGAGAAAACGCCTCATAAATTACTTCAATTTTCAAGATTTGCTTGTTCTTTCTATGCTAGGTGAGAGACTTATTGATATCTTTTCGTATGTGTTTCTACTCATCAAACACAAGCCTGAGCTGTTGAACCGATTCTGCTTATAATCTAAATCTAGGAGTTTGGAAGCTCAAGTTTATAATGTCTAGAGTTATAAAGTGAATTCAGATTATAACGGGTTACTTTTGGCAATGTCATATGTCTCTATTGGCAATCTAAATTATAGTCCAAGATCCCAGGCCCGCCAGACTTTACTTATTTTCTGAGTAACAAAACGTATAGAATAGTGTTAGTATGTGCTTTGATCGTACGCATATTTGCTAGCTTGAGCCGCCGCCAATTCACAGACACCAGGTGCTAGAGATACGTTAAGACATTACTTACTTTTCTTAATGTCTGAATGCTGATTTTCATGTATCTTAGAGAGTATTGTTGGAAATTGATAATCAACACTGCCAGACACTTCCTATTGGCAATAATTCATGCTAGACGCTTCAAGGTTCGCGGTAAAATAACAAAATCTTACTAATAGTCTGGGTTCTAGTTTTTATATTATGATACTAGACCAATCGTAGAGACCATGCATCATCCAGACAAAATTGAAATTTTGCTGGGAGTACAAATAGTGACCTCACAGCGACATTTGAATTTTGTCTGGAGGATGTTTGGCCTCTACGAATTGCTCTGATTATTCACAAAAAGTATAGAAATTATTCCCTTAGTATCAAATATAAAAATTAGGACTCAGATTATGAGTAAGATTATGTTATTTTCCCACGAGCTTTGAAGCATCTAGCAGGAAATACCGCCCGTGGAAAATGCCTGGCAGTATTGTTTACCGATTTTTAACAATATTCTCTAAAATAGACATAAAAATCAGCACTCAGACTTCAAGAAGATTGACCTACCTATAGCACCTGGTATCTGTGAATTGGCCGTCGGCCCAAGCTAGCAAGTATGCGTATGATCAAAGTACATACTAACACTACTCCACTCCACACATTTCATTTCTCAGAGAATAAGTAATGTTTGGTGGGCCTATGGTCTTGCTCTATCACTTTTATATGAACCATTCAAGAGATTTCTGGGTAGTGGTGTACTGATAAATATAATTTAGCAAATTCAGGTGGGACGACATTCATATAAGGTATCAAAAACAGTTTGAGGAGAGAAACAGTCAACAGCAGGAAATGGTATAAATGGTTTAAATAGGGCAGGAATATATTAGTGATGATGGCGGTTAGCAGAAAATATTGTCGTGGACAAGGACTTATTCGCGTTGCTTTCTCATCTTATAGTGATGCAATCAATAGAAAATATTTCCACGCCATAAGATTCTTGAAGATATGTAACAAATATTACAGTAAAAAACAATCAAATCTGATCAAAAAGATTAAGGGCCGGTTTATAGAAAGCAAGTCAAATATTTAATCGCAATTTATTAATTAATTTAGAATTAATTCATTTTTTTGACGTCATTCTACCTCGATTGAAAACGAAACTATAATTTAATCGCAATTAAATTATTGCACGGTTAAATTACATTAGAGTCTAAATTGAACTTAAGTCTTTCACACAACAATAACTGAGCTTATAAATTTCAAATTGATGCTAAAGTATTCATCATCCTTCATATAATGAAAACCTAGCTGTCAGTGATTCACAACTTTCCAGACTTGTGGAAAGTTTGACGAGATGGCGAGTATCCAGCATTTACTGAAATATTATCATGAATATCCTATTATAGTTTCTTTGCATGATTATACACCTCTTGTTGAAGGGATATAAACGTCTCTTGTAAAAGAAACATAAGAAATTAATCCTGGAAACGCATTCTATAAGTGCAAGCATGAAATGTCATTCACTTTGAAGTATATGTTGCAAATTCAAGTTCACAGGTAGATTTAAGTAGATACTGCAGACTCCAGATTTCATTTAGCTTGGAAAAAAAATCATGTGTAGATCAAGTGAACGTTCATCTCATTTAATCTAGCAAAGCAAGCTTTGGAAAATGCTTCGCGGAAAACTCCCATTAATCTCGTTAGGTGGATAGTAAGTTTATTTTGATAGTGGAACACACTCAGATTTTTAGATTTAGTGAATCTTGATTCAGTTTTGCGATAACACTGGTCAATTTGTGTGCTCTCCTGATCTCCACCTCAAGATATTTTCCTCTGAAGTTAACTAAAACTGAGATCATCTAAGAAATGTTGGTGACAATTTTCAATTGCAATTCTGCGCTATTGCCCAATTACAGGACTTTTTTATGGCAGTATTGTACAATTCAAACTTAGGGTCATTAAGATGGCTTCATTTGAATGCATCAGCTGGATTGAGTGAAATTCAAATTGAACACAAAGTTAGGATGGTTAATTATAACCTCAACGTGACATCACGAAATTATTCAGTTCAATTTAATTTGCATCAATATTGTCTTGTTCCAATTATCATTCCAATTTGTCCTTCATTATCTCATACATATTTATTCAAACCGCACTGGAGCAAAGAAAACATCGTTTTGCCCTCAATTTTCCATTATCCCTCCACAAGCCATTTGGCGAATATTATTATTTGCAGCAAATTCCTGCAATTTTTGTTTGACATCAAGAAGAGCGAATATTTTTTTTGAATAAAGCAAATTTTCGGACTGCCACATTTTGACTAGCTCTGTTTGTATCTATGAAATTCAATCCGAATTCCTCTTGTCGATCGGTTTCAAAAACAATTCTGTTGATTGTATTTTATATCAACCTTTTCTTCTGTTTTTCGTTATTTTGAAGCTAGAGAATAGCTCACCTCTCGCTGCTATGTTTAGAAACTGGTGAAATAATGTCCCTTATTCGACAAGAAACATAAATCTTGAATAAAAGTTATCGCCGATTCCACTTTGTCGCGGGTTAAATGAAGATATATGCGTGAACAACGCCTACACAACAGCTCACATGCCCAGTATATTTTTAAATTATTACTGCTGCCACTAAAATTTGCAAAGACCTTCAAAGTTGAGTAATATGATTTCGAGAGAGAATCATTTATTTTAATAATTCAAAAATATTGTTGTCTGTGAGCAGAATCTGGAAGAATAAGATACAAAGTTGTATTTTGTGGGAGGCCGCTACTTTTAACCTGACTTTGAGGAGCTAAGAGAAGAAAAAGCTATGATAATATTAGTATGGTATATAAGCATGCATTCAATAATGTTCCTTCATTTAACATGAAACACTTTACTGATTATGATGAATAAGACAACTTTTGATTTGTCATAGTGATGCACGTACGTTCAATTTGACAAAGGCCCAGCGCAATGTTTTGTGACCAAAGTTGCAAACCAGTTGAGGGTGCAACTGTTTTGTGACAATGGCGGCGTAAAGCTGTAGGCATCCACATACGAGGCGATCGGAATGGAACTAGTTTGCAATCAGTTTGAAATCGATTGCACGCAACCGTTTTCCACGGTCACAGTTGCATTGCAATTCAGTTGCACCGGACCACGATGTTTTAAACATTGTTTTTAGCAAAATGAGTGACCAGAAACTCAACTTGATATTGAAAATAGTTAAAAAGATGGAGAAGTATCCAGAACATTATATTAATAAACTTCCTGGAAAATTAAGAAAAGAAGTGACGGAGAAAGCATGGCAAGGGGTGACCGACAAAGTGAATATCTCAGGTATCTGCCTGAGATCGTTCATTTGCTGCTACCACGAAGGAGAATAATAGAGGAGCGGACACTCAGTTGGAAAACATGAAGCATAAAATGTAATGAGGCAGACGTGAGAGAGATAGCAAGAGCGGGCCTAGCTTTGCATGCTTCATATACAGAAATGAGATTATATTTGAATTTTTTCCAGTGAAAACAATTGCCAGATAAATTCAATATTTTCATTACGTTAAATACTTCATTATTTATCAAATGAAAGGCAAAAGTAGAAGAAAATTAACATTTCTATTTATTAAAATCTGCAATGAAAAAGTGCATTATTATGAAACATGTTACATAAACATTTTTTTTGATAAGAGTTTTCCAATTATGAATAACAGATACATAAAAAATTTTATGAATTTTTCATATTACAATAGGCGTAATAAATTTGAGAAAATATACACAAACAATTTCCTATATACCAGAAGAAAATTTTAACAAAAAACTTGGCAAAAATCCCCTAAATTGAATACATCCGTGATATTCATGGGAAAATTTCGTTCATTTTTATATTCCTTTCTGAAAACAAAGTATTTTGTCTCCAACATCTCATCGATAAAAATTTGTTTTTCTCCGATGGATATAATTTTCAAATCGAAAAAATTCTTACAAGTCCTCTGAATCCAAGTTTTGCTTTAGATTTAAATTTATTCCTATCGTTTATGTGTCTTCTACTGAAAATAAAAAATTATTTTAATCGAATAAATGGAAGATGAATTCTATCTACATTTCAATATCCTGTTTTATAAAAGATTTTCTTGTTTTCTTGGAGACGCTTAGATATTTCGGGCAATTTGGAAAAATACTCTTTTAGTCGGAAATATTTGAACGGTATCTGTAATTATATATTTGTCACATAATTGAACAATTCAATACTGTACGATGGATTTGCAAACAATTATTACATCTCTATTGATTTCAAAATATGAATAGAAGTTGAATTTTCCACTGAAAGTTTAGATTAGATACGTTCAACAAATTGAAACATTGATATAACCTTTAATTTTGATATAATTTCAAAATAATTTCTTCTTACATTTACATCTCCAGACGAGCATTCTTTTATGATATCCTTGCTACTTATTTAATTAAATATCATCTTTGGGTGCAGAAGAAAGAGAAAATTTCTCTTTACATGCTCTGTACCCAGTATCACAATTTGTCACAAAACATTTTCTCCTCATTTTACAATATATTTTCACATGAAAATATTGAATAAACCGAACCTAGCCATTTAACTCCTTACAAACATGAGCCCGCCTCAACCTATCTCTCAGTTACTTTCTCTCTCTAACAACATCACATTTTTGGCTTCACTTTTGCAACACAGATGAGATAGGGAATTGCATAGACGTGGCTGCTACAAACAGTCTAGAACATTTCGCCTTATGTAAGGACACAATGCTTCGTTTGTACTCTGACTAGCCTATTGATAATGATCAATGATGTCTTTCTCATCTGGGCCACTATTCTGTAAGGTAGAAAGTGACAGTCGAATAAAGCTAGATATGGAATAGCAGCCATCTTGAATTATATTCGACATCATGTTTTATGAGCAATTAAGTAGAGACAAATAAGTATATTACATTAAAACATTAGAATGAAAAATATAGTGAGTATATTGTAATTTTTTTCTATGATGTGAGGCGCTTTCATTTACTAAATTATAGTAGAATTGTTTTTTGGAGAGTATTTTATCAAAAAAAAAAATAAGCTCTGACATCATATCAATAGAAGAGATGTGATTCGCAATCATTTTTTTTTGCGTTCTATGTTATATTTCTCATCTTTATTTTGTTTTCAAAGTTTTTGTCGAAATTGTATCCATATTTACTTGATATTCAATTCATGTCCTTATAGCTTTTTAGCCAGCAGTCGAATAACTTACTCCATTGGGAATGAGCAATCATGGTTGCAAAAAGTGATAGGGAAATTGATCAGCAATCAATCGTTTCCGTGTGTGAACAGAAGTTTTGTTCTAGTTGCAAACTGGTTGTAGATGAAACTGATTTGCAATCTTGGTCCCAAAACAGTTGCGCCATGTGCGCTGGGCCTAAGGATCAACCAAAATTTTGGAATAGGATTATATTTCTGTCTAAATATCTGTTCTATGTCTATACTGTTAGTTGGATCATCTGAGACAGCGTTTAATTGTACGGTTTTTAGTAGTTGAGCATGTCTCTGAGGACTATGGCATTAAACAAGAATCTTGACTCCGATATTTCCAGAGATTACCTTTATCATATTGTACAGTCAAGTCCATTTAATGCATAGGCAATTTTTTGAATTGACAATTTTCGGAAATCAATGGCAGACAATTATTCTGTAGGACAACCTAGGTGTATACCTTGGTTCATTCTGTAACATGTATTTGGTCACTACCCTTCTAATTCTCCGTCTCTTAGATGTGGCACTTTTCCAGTCTTGGACTGTAGTCTCCATAATGTGTAAAATTGGTCAAATTCCTCCTCGAATACTACAGCAATCTGTTAAAATAATAGTAGACCTCCAGCTACGCAGTGAGTTATTGTTTCTGTATCACACCATAACGTGCTTTTTGGTCCAAGCCGAATAACGCCATCATAAGTCTTTTGTATGCTGTTCGGGCTCCTAGTTGTTTATTTCTCAAATTCCGTCGATGTGATCTTTATTATAATCGGCGTAGAGAGCTGACCTATTGAAATGTACCACCCTGAAGTTTCTCCTAGTCCACTTCCAGATCCGTTTTATAGCGCCGTGATGTCTGGAGTTCTAGCGAATATCCAGAGCGCCGTTTGGAATCATTTAAGCCATAGGAGATACTCCATTATACAGGTTGTTGAAAAAAGACGCATCATTTCATGGCATATGCATTTCGATGTGCCAATTCAAAATCAAAAAGAATTATCTCAAAACTCGCAAAATTATGGGAGTGCTTCAAGAAGAGTACATTTCTAGTGCCACTGATCGACACGAAATTCTAAATGAAGCTAATAAATAAGTAATTGAATGTTGAATAACAAATTGATAAATATAATATTGACTTTTTGTTCTTTAGTACAGCGATAAAGAAATGAGTACAGGTATTTATATATATTTATTTTCCTTATTATTGATTAAAAATATTCTATAGTGGATGTTCAAGATGCCCTTTTTCCATCTCCACACAAGCTCAGCATTTTTCAAAAATGCCTGGTTTTCTTTGAATTATTTCACAGCTTTGCACAATTCGTTGTTGCAATTCTTCTAAATTGCGTACTGTTGTTGCAAAGACCCTATACAAAAAAATCAAGTGATGGTAAATTCGGGGATCTAGCAGGCTATTAAACAAAGCCTCCTCTTTCTATCCATCTTTTAAGGAACCTCTGGTTTAAGTGTTCTCTAACACGAAGCGTAAAATGAGGCTCAACTCCATCTTGCATGAACCATATATTCATCCTTTGTTTAATCAATACATTTTCTAAGAGCACTGGTATCTTATTTTGTAAAAAATCGTTCTATGCGCCTACATTCAATCTATTGCGCAAAATAACTGGTTCAATGAAAGTGTTTTCTAAAATTCCGAGCAAGATATTGAGGCTAAATCGCTCCTGAGGGTGTGATTCGATAACGATGTGAGGATTTTCATCTGACCAAACATGATCATCATGGAAATTGAACACTCCATCTTAAGTAAAACTTAAAAAAAAATTATTGGCACTCTGGTGTGAAATTCACGGACAAAAATCCATAATCAGGAAGAATCAGGGCTTGTACCCATTGAAAGTAGTACGGATGTAGAAACTGAGAATGTAGAGCTCTCCAAACAAGACGACCACTGATACCCATTCCAGCAGATATCCTTTTAACACTTGTTTCGGGATTTTCTTCAATAATATCTAACACTCTTTCTTCAACTTCGAGTGTTACTACTGTCCTCCTACTATCGGTAAAACATTTATGTAGTGAGCCAGTATCCCTCAATCGCTGAAAACTTTTTGAGAAATTTCTGGATGAAGGCAATGCCTGATTTGGATAGGCTTTTTCATAAAGACGCCGCGTTTGAAGTGCGATCCCATTAGTACGACCATACATAAAAATCTTATCGGTCATTCCACTGTTGGAATTAGAAGGCACACTTTATTACTTTTATCAAGAAACCACACCAATGTTCAACTACTTAATTAAATGATCAGTGATAGTGTAGATATCATTACAAAACGCCAGAAAAAAATTAATCAATTTGTCATCCAACATCAATAACGTGGTTAAAATACTCACTTATTGACCTCAAAAAATGTCTCTTGAATCAACTTTTGGAACTGCCAATATCTTATCGAATTTAAATTCTTGCCATGTATGGAAGTTATGCCTTCTCAAAATAGATTCAAGTCGTGAATATCGCATGTAAAAAATAGTAGAACATATTTATTTCTCAATGATTCCAGACAAAGAGAATAGAATTAATCCGACAATGTGAGAGCGACATGGATTGTTCGTCCAGTAGATATAGGAGCCATACTTAATGAAACATCCACTTGAAAATAGACCAATTATTTCCTTATACTGTAAAAGGCTGTTTGGTCCTGAGGACAAACTGTTTTTGCATGACAAGTTGAAAAGTTTAGGAGCCACTTCTCTGTATAATCAAAAAACCATTTCCCAGAAAATCATAGTAATCATAATCCTCTTAAGTGTTCTCCACTAACATCTTCTTCATCGCTGAAAAAATAATCCTCCGTCAATCAGTTTTTCAGCTCTCTATCATTACTGGCGTTAATTCAACGCACGATAACAAAAAGTGATGGAAAATCCTACGATAAACCACCACAAATCATTTGTCAAGCGTCAAGTCAGTGGCGCAAAATCAGTGGTGGGGGCTACCTGCGCCAGTAGCGGCACTTGGTGGGGCTTTCAGGGGATTTGCTGCATGGAAAAAGGTTTTTGTACGCGAAGCAGCTAATACTAATGGAAAATCAATACGGTTCGATTAGTAACGACTTAGGAAAAGGAACAAACCGTTCAAGGGGAATGCGAAACATCGACATAGACTTATTTGTATTTCTAGAAAAACAAATTGGCTATATATTGGCTATCCATACAAATAGAACCGAAATATAGTAAACATTTACAGTATTCAGCAAAATTTGGTGAAATGCAAAACATAATTTTTAGAAACAAAATAAATTTCAAACTCAATTTGCGCAGTCAGTAAGAGAGGATAATCTTTGAACCGACATTGCCTTGGCAAGTACGGTTGGAGTTGAAAATCTCATTCATCCACTCAAGTCCAAAATTGGAAGCACAAATGGAACCACTTGACTATTACTCAGTTTTGAATTCATTGAGCCAACAATATCTCTAATTTATATTGAATGAAAAAATTATTTTTTGCACGATTGAGCGTTTTCATGTGTTTACCGGCCCTCTATTTGAGGTGATATGTTGATTTTACTGGCAAACCGTGGTTACTATGGTTATGCTGGCTTACCGCCCATGGGCAAAGGCGGTAAGTAAAAATTTGTGGATATTCACAAATAAGTATTAATTTATTTATCTCTATTTATAATCGAAAATTCAGAATAAAATGTCAAACTTGATAGCTGACAGCGAATAAACAATCATCAGTTAGTACATCAAATTAGTACTGAACAACAAAGTGTCGAAACACAGTCCAAAAGGCAAATAAAGCAAGATGGTTTGACAGGGTTTTCAAGGACATGAATATATTAAACGTAGTAAACTGGAGAACAGAAGCGTTAGGTAGAGGGGATTAGGAAAAGTTGGATGAATGAAATACAGTATATTTTGTTCTGATTGGAATTTCACCTATTGACAAGAGATAAATTAGTTGAACCGCACTCCCGTAGTTATTTCTCATTACAGCTATTTATTTTAGGTCTAGAGTCTATGATTTCTTATTTTCATTAAATATTCCATATCCATATATGTCAAAACATTCTTTGATCTAATAGGACTTTGGATATATCTTCTTGAGAAGAAACATTGAAGTATAGAAGAGATTTTATACAAATTCTATAGAAAAATATAATGCACTCACTTATGTATTTTTCATTCATTCCGTACCTATGTTTCATTAGGAACAAAAGTAGTTCAACAACAAAAAAACATTCTTTTAATCTACGAGTGAATCTGAAACTCTTTATTATACATCCAGGTATCTGCCCTGTTGTTTCGTTTATAAATGCGATTTTTTTCTCCGCTTTCTTCTGTTCCTTTGCACTTTTTGGAAGTGACGTTTTGATAGATGTGTTTCTTTTGAATTTTATAACGTGCAAAGAAACTTTTGATAAATCAGCGATGGAAAAGTTTCACCAAGAAAGTATATTATAAAAAATCATTCCGGACTAGAGGAATAGGTATAGATAATAAAACTTTTTGTTTTCTGCAACTTCGCATTGTTTTATTCCGATGCAAGTTTCTTATTGCTTGATTCGCCACTTACAGTTTCAACAAAAATATTTGTTGGTGAGGAAAATTTCATTTAAAGATTCCAGCTCATACTCATTTGCATTTCATTGAAAAATATTTGCTGGTAATTGTGTGAACATATTAATTTTTCCACATGATCCTCGTTAACAACAACCTATGTATAGATTTCTAGGAACTGATCGTCACTTATTTATTGAACCATTTTTTTTTTCTTGTTAAAATGTTTATTTCAGCTTCATTTTGCTCTATATTTATGTATGTGACTATACTATTAGTGCATCGAACAAATGTGCTCTACATTTATTTATGAACATCTGATAATTCTTAATGTATGTATATTCTAATCGATTCTCCCTGTCAAATTTCCATTCTGCTGAAATTAACATGTTTCAGCCTTGAATCTGTTCAATAATTCATATTATTCACAACACGAAAAATTTATAAGCGCCTATCTTTCTTTAAGATAAATTGCCAGGCCAGTCATTCTTTATCCAGCTAGAAGGAATATATCTATCAAAGTTTTTGTCTTGAAGGAATACTTTGTCAAAAAATATTTTGGTCCTAAAAATGTTCTCCTGAAATGGATATCGAATTTACAATTTCCAAATACGGTTCTGCGCCATCTTTGCTTTGCGCTTTGGCGCAAACACCGCCTTACAAATTTTCATACCCTCATACGGACCCTTATTCTCCCCTAAACACACATACACATACTCATCCTCTTACAAAAAAACTATTCCATAGAAGAGCATAAACACACAGGACGACATAACTTGAATAGTTTTACTTTAACCGCAGGCGCGCTCAACGCGGTTTTTATCTCTCAACGTGAAAGTTACAAAGTAACTAGAGATAAATTACTAAAGACCGCACATACTTAAAGCACGCACAACAAAGGAAACTTCAATGAATTTTAACTGAAGGAAATATTCCACCACGAACATGATATGAAAAATGTGAGAAATTTGAGAGAATTTGGAAGGGTGGAGCACAATTATATATACAGAAATCTGAAGTGGAGCTTTTTACCATTTCCATTGAGTTGAAGAATATTTTTTAATTAGGCAAGGTCATTTACCTCCTTTTCACTTATTTCCCTATTTAGAATTAACAAAAAAAAGTTCGTATCGAACTAACAGTTCCAACAGTGATTTTCGAATAACTTGCTAGTTGATGTAGGGATTCAACTTAAATTAGGCTAGCAATTATCAAAACAAGAAATAAAACAACGAGGAGGACAGTTATATTCAGTATTATATTTAAATTTTGATATTTATTGAAGACGGTGCTCAGTTACATGAGCTATAACATTTCATGTATGAGTGTGATTAGGAGCCAATTTGCTCATCATTGATCAAGTTCATCAAAGCTTATTCCCCATGATAATGATTGTTGATGCTATCATCAAAAAAATTAACCAACCTTCAGAAGGTAGAATATATTCTTATACTATTTTCAGGCAATAAATCAAACATGAAGCAAGATGCCGTAATAATCTTAAAGCGATGTCCTCATTAAAAACCTAATGAAGACTAATGATGTCTCAATATATGAAGTTATTCATTCATCACTTTACAATTCATTATGATCCACTAATTAGGATTTTCAGGGTTCCTTACGTGAAAATACGGTTTGCCGTTCAATACGGGTTCCTCAACTTTTTTTTGTATCAATTGCAGAGTTGATGTTAATGAGGGTTCACACACAAAAGATATATGAGATACAATGAGATATTGGTGAGGTGAAAACTTCTATAGGCTTGATGGCCAATTTTTGGATGGGTAAAATCTTATGAACTCGCGTCACCTACATGCTACTGGCGTGTATGTTGATCAGCAATGCCGTATCTTTTCTCCTCATTTTCCAGAGAGTATTTTCTGTGAGATTTCACTGTGCTGATAGTTTAGTCTCGAGCAGGGTCTCTGAAATATTTTTTTTTCACAGACGTCAAAAAATGATGACATTTGTACATCAATATTGGTATGCGAAATCTTGCGTTGGAGTTGCTGATTTTATTTTGACAACGTGCACGATGTACTCTACTAATTTTAGTATTTTTTGATGATTTTTTGACGTTTGTAGAAAAAATGTTGTATGCAACACGTGTACGAAACTTATTTAGGGTGTTCGAATGATTTGTGTCTCGGCTTCCGCCTCGACATACATTTTGTGTCCGCAGAAAGCATCCTGCATTTATTCCGTATTCGCAAAGAACAGTCCGCAACCGTTCCGCGTCTACGGGCAAACATTCCGCAGCTGTGGGAACTCAGAACTAGACTTGCTCATCATCCGTGTCCAACCGGCTGATCTCTAGTAGATATTTTTCTCAATGGATTGTTAACGATTAAATAGCTACAAATAGGAAACTATTGATTCTCAAATTGTATTACTTCGGAAACTTGTATCAGCAGATCAACTTCTACTGTTTTACAAAATTTGGGCTAATTTCATTGAGAACTAAAACCATAGGGCTTTGTAAGGGGTCCTTTTGTAGGATTCGGATATTTACGCCCTTTTCATTTTCAGAGTATATTTCAATAAATTTATTTACGATTCGAGTTCAAATTTGTTCATTTTAGAGCTAAATAAGTACTAAATCAAATTTTGAAGATCAAGACAACTTTGAACTATTCTGTTACTCAATCGGTGAGCTTTTATCAATCATTATCTATTTAATCGATGAAAATGGGTAGCATCGACAAATTTTCTGGATAACTGCTTATAATAATGATTCCTGTTTGACAAAAAATTTATCGATCGATAACAAATTGATGATTGTGCTCAAAAATACAGGTTATTATACATTCATAATGGAGTTATATATCTTTATACCCTTAAACTTCAAACGGTTCGTTTATCTATCTACGCTATTTTGATGAAATAATTCATTTTTTGCAGAAATATGTCCTTAATCACTCCGATTCTCGGAAGAATATACCCTGCTCTAGTTTTGCGGAATCAGTTTCTATATTTTCTGTATGTTTTATCATACCGTGTGTCACAAGTATTTGTTGTCATAAGACTTTAATCTAGAAAATCAGTTTTTCGCATATAAAAAGTCTACGGAAGAATAAATTTATCATTTTAATCCCATGAATTATGAAAAAAAAAATACGATTGAATACAGAATATTTTGTGCAATCAATCACGGTGTACTGTTCCTCTTATAATTACATTTGCTGTGATTGCATAATGGCTAACGTACGCGCTTCACATGCAGGAGGAGGTATAGTGTAGGCTCCCATGACAAAAAAGGTACCTCATCGAACACCTCAAGATTATAAATTGAGAATAGCTAAAAACATGCAATAAAAATGACTGACAATTTTTGTTAATCAATTACTGACAGACCTTTATTGAAATTTTTTTTTTCGATGAAAATGCACTTGAAAATATCTTTTTGTTTCTTTATTTCTTAAATGAAGTTTAAGATTTCTTCTATCTATTACAACTTGTCTGGCTGATAATTTTTGCTAACTAATTTGTTACAAATGATTTTTTTTTGTGAAAATGCACTTGATAACACCTCCTTAGTACAGTCTACAGAGTAGACTCATAGACTCTGTGGTGACTCCCTTCGCTATAGTAGTAAGTATGAAGCTCACTAAATTCAATTTTTTTATTGGTGTGCTTCGATGATTGATTGATTTCATTTCATTTATACATTTGTTCTCTGATTGCTTTTATCAGTTTACCGGAATTGAAACGATATGCATTTCTTGTAAAAACTTAGTTACTCCAGATTTAATCATTCTTGGATGATAGGATGGAAGTATATCAAATACTATTCCATACTACACCTTACACTCTCCCTTTTAAGGTACTATTGCATCAAAAATAAATGTATGCAAATTTTATTCAGACTGAAAATAGATCACGCGAGCAACCGATTTGATCCACCGTTGGTTCTTTGAATTCGTCAGGTCTCTGGCTATAATTTTCGTATAGGACTTTTTTGTCCAACAGAAAAAGGTACTTTATCGATATTTCCAACCACTCTGAAGCCACGGTGCCGGGGGTTGTGGCAAAATGAGACTCGGCACCGTGAGTTTTTCTTGTTTTACACATAAAAATACATGTTCCAGTGTAATTTCCGAGTGTCTAACATAAAAAGATAGTTTGTGCGTTAAATTCACATAATGAATAATTAATATTAATTGCTTCTGGCAGAATTAAAAATGGCACCAAGGACGTTCACTGGTTGAATCGATTTTCTTCTGATTTTCCTCAAATTGAAAAATTGTATGGATGAAAATGCCCTCTATACAGCAGTATTTTCCAAAATATCGCTATCCATGCAAAATTTAGAGAAATTTGTCGTTAAAGCTGGCGACTTTAACATGGGAGGTATAGGCGATACATCGTAAAAATGAACATTTTTACTAATATCAAAAGAAGTTTTCTTCACATATCTCTGAAAAAACAATATACTATAGAATAAAATGTGAGGAAAATTTACCATTCAAAATATTCCACCTATCCATATTCGTTATCAAGAAAGAGCCATAATAAAAATATAAACACTACAGTTTTACGCAGGGAGAAAGAGACATGAGAGAGAGGTTGCAACGTTGCGGAATCGCTCTGCGCGCCTTATGGTTGCTCAACTCACACAGGCACATATTACGTCTGTCCATGTAAAGCTATGTTGCCGCATCAAACTACGCACACTCCCTCTCTCTCGCATGAATTTTTCTGTCACTCTCTCGCCGAGTGAACGTCCTTAAGGGTAATGTTTTCACGACGAATCGTTTGGAATACGTAAGAATCGTCTAACGCAGGGGTCGTATTTCCGAGCGGGCTCTTGGACTAAGTAGAAATCATTTTTTCGCTGATTTCATTATGCATAAAATAAATGTCAAACTTTCTTTCAGAAAAAAATTGAGGTAATGTTTTGACAAGACCCTTGTAAGAGCATTTTTTTTTTTTAAGAAAGACATATCTTCATGCATAGAGGTCATCCCAAGCTTCAGTTGTTTTTTTTAACGAGGTACACTGAAATGCCAGTGATTGATCTTGATGCATTGATGCTGCGCATTCAAAATTAAGTCAAACAAATTTATTAACAAAAATTGTCAGCCAGACAAGTTGTAGTAGGTAGAAGAGATATTAAACTTCATTTAATTGTTTATAGAATGGAACTTATACATTTATTTAAAATTATTTCAATATAAAATAGAGGAAAAAGAGAATTTTTTTCTTGTCAATTGCTACAACCGACATCTGTGGAAGATGTGTGTCAAAAATCGTGAGTGCACGCATTGTCAAAAAAATACAAATTGACACAGATAGAACTCAGTCAATAGTGGTGTCAATCAATTTAAAATAGGCATCCCGCAGGGTGTCAAAAATATAAACAAAAATCGAGAAAGATAACATGAACCTAGATCTGAAGAATATTGTTGTAAATTGCGTTTAGCGTTATAGTATCTGTCTTCTTATTAATATTTTGTTTGTCCTGTTTTAAATACAACATCTTCAATGTAAGTCTTTTATTCAAGTTGACTTAATCTTGGATAATACTAGTTTCATTAAAATTGAATATATGACCTGAATTCACGCAATGTGTGACTAAAGAACATCTCGGCATACTTTTATTTAATTTCTCACTATTTCGTTTGTGTTCATCCAGCTTTGTTTTGAAATATCTTTTAGTTTGTCCTAGGTATTGTGCATCACAATCGTTACACGGTATTTTGTAGATTAAATTAGATCTCAAGTTTTCATCAGTTTTATCTTTAATTTTGGAAAATAAATTGCCTACTGCTTTGTACTGTTCGAAAGAAATTTCAATTCCTTCTTTATTTTCGAATACTCGTTTAATCATGTAACTAAAGCTATCCATGTACGGAATTGTGAAGTATTTATCAGTCAGAGAATTTTTTTTCCGTCATTGTCATTTAGATTAGGTGTATGATTCATGATTTGATTTTTGATACCGTGGCACAGCTATAATTAAATCATCCACATATTTTCTCATGACGGAAGAAAAAATCTTTGATCGATAAATACTTCACAATTTCTTACATGGATAGTGTTAGTTACATGATTAAACGAATTTTCGAGAATAAAGAGAGAATCGAAATGTTTCAAACAAGAAGGCAATTCATTTCCCAAGATGAAACTGATAAAACTTAAGATCTAATATCATCATTTTTAACACGTCGCTAATGGCAAAGTTGAAAGTAATAATGTCATAAATTGTTATTTTTAATACGCTAAACAACCATTCAAAGTCGTACTTCTGATAGTGTTTGTATAAAAAAGCTATTTAATTTTGAAATTTGATTTGAAAAGCTCAGATTCTCCATCATCAATCCATAATTCAACAAAAAAAAATTGGTTATTTTTTGATAATTTTCGATCAGTCATTGCAAATCTTTATACTTCCTTCATGAATCTAATCAAGGACAGAAATTTTTTAGATCATACAGGGAGCCAGTTTTTGTACAAATACAAAATTTCTTGTTGAACTTATATGTTAGTTAAGATTCTGAATGAAAGACACTAAGATGATTTCGAGTTTATTTTTGGAAATAAAAACCTAGACTATCTGTTTCTGAGTAGCCTTTACTTTAAATCCTCACTTCACAACGAGCTCTGATTGGATAACATTGTTCAAGCTTCATTGTGATAAGTACCTATCTATTTCGGAGCAGCAAATATTTGTTGACTTCTCATATGATTTGAAAAAATTGGATTATTATGTTCCCACATGAATTTAACCTGGAATATTTAATTTCGAATAATTAAAATCCTTTTGATATTACCACACATTCTCTTTTACAACAATACCCTTCTTCGAAGCTCCTTACTCAAGACGAAACTATTTCCGAGTACTCCGCCATAAACTTCAGTGTCATCCTACCAATTTGCGTCGCATTCACCTCTAGTGTAACCCTTTCGACGTCTCCTTCCCCTCGCTCCCGTGTAAGCTATCACCTACTTGGAAGCAGCGCGCAACGCGGTAGTGGAGCTGTAGCTATATGGTTGTAGCTTTGAACGAGAGAACGGTTTGGAGCAGTGCAGAGAAAAGCAGGGCAGAGCCAGAACAGTGGAGATTCAGGGTTGAGAGTGCCAGGATCAATACTCTGAGGACCACGTATTTGACAAGGAGGGGAGGGGACGAATTTGAAAAAAAAGTAAATTAAATATTCAAATTTTACACGGACTACACAATCGTGTGTTAAATTATTGAATTGGCAATAAACTGTAGCCATTTATTTTATCAACCCGATTTGTACATGATGATATTGTTGTAGGACAAAAGTAGTTGATCATAGTCTCATTTATCATGCCAATCTCGAGTGGATACATTGTGTAAAATATCAGAGAACTATAAAGGCTATACGGCTGGCTAAACGGAATATCATTTAAGCAATGCAATTTTCATTCCATTAGACTCTACAAAATTGGTGTAGTTAAGATTTCTCCACACGATACAGATTGGGAAAGAAGGAGTGATGATATAAATTTTCATTCATAACCGAGTATATTATAGTAATTAAGGTATCAAGGGTGTTAAAAGGACAATAATGCCTGAGGTCAACAGTGTACTTTCCGAGAGCCTCTGGCCCGAGGTGTGTTCGTTGACCGTAGGCATTATTGTCTTTTCAACTCTCGTGATGCCTTCAATGTTTAATGTCCGATTTTTTAGCGCATTTTTCCGAAAAAAGCGCTATTATATCCACTTTGGCTGTCTGGCTGGCTGGCTGGCTGGCGTGATGCTGAGCTCCCAGCAACTTTACTATTTACAGACTTGAAACTGGTACTAAATAAAAGCTACAGTTTCGTAGGTTTGCACAAATTGCTTTAATTCAAGCTCAGTGATTGTGGGAGATTAAATCATTGAATTACTTGTTTCAAGTGAAACAATGCTCATTGATATATATGACATTAGGGATATGGCAACTGAAATTTATTAAAGTAGATAAAAATTTAGTTACTACTTTAGCCAGGGGTGTCACTATTGTTATGTACAGTTGTCAAATCTGTCCGAGATTCATTCAATGACTTGTTTGACGCAAATTTAAAGCTTATTAGAATGAATCACTATTATTGGTTGAAAATTTGTTTAATTTTCGTGTATTTTTTATATAGCTTTGATAAAGAGCAAATTTTAATTTTAAGGTACCTGCACTTGACCTCCTGTCAGTCAATACGCTATGTCAGTAGCGACGGACGCGACTCCATGCGGTAGAAGTTATAAGCTCTTTACTAATATGACTAGAGCTGTCAAAACAAATATAAAAGAGCATAAAGCCAAACTGAGTTTTTGAGGCAAATAAATATGGAAAATCCTTTGAAAAAGTGGAGATCATAGGGACAAGGTTTAATTTATTGTGTGTCTGAGTGTTCGCACACACAACTGCGCAATGGTGAACTGAAATTTCATTCATTTCCGAATCGCGAATGGGCGTAAGGAACTATGAAAAAATTATCTTCTCAGTTTGCTTTTATGCCATAGTACATACTATCAATCCTTGCACTCTTATGATATTCATTCAACTGTGCTGGACGATTCCAAATCATTGACTGGTCAGTCTTGAAGCAGATACCTTCTGTGTTAATTTATATGCAAATATATACAATTTTTCGACCTAAATTTACCTGTATTAATAAATTTTTACAGCAATCATGTAAAAAACAGACTTATTATTATATTAGCGAACTTTAGAAATAAGCAGTTGATGTTTTTTAAATTGTATAATGTTTGTACAGTATCAATATTGAATTATTAAAATAATATTTCAACAATATTATTATTGATCATAGATTGAAGACAAAATTTCATGAATGAATCCTTATTAATGAATTTTTACTTGTTCAAATTCATTATGTTTTCGGATAACTCGTATCTGGCAAGCAAATATCAAATCATCAGGCATGAATGATGCTGATTTCCTAATGAAGAATTCGAAATACATCAAATCAAGAAGTTTTTATGATAGTCACACAGACTATTTTCAATTTATAAAAATAACTCGTAAATATCAGATGAAGCTATCTAAAATCACGACAAAAATTATTATTGTTTATCGATTCAATATTCAGATAATAATCAAACAGAATATGCAAGAAGTACACCCGAACGTACGTATTATCATGTCAAGTAGAAAACTATGTTTACACTTATAATAATTTACACATATCTCGACCAATAAATTATACAAATTCAGATTTATTTTATCACTAAATGTGCCAGGCGTTTCGCACAAAGTAACTCCTGTAATTTCACTATCTTCTTCCGTTATTTTTAATTTCTTCTTCGTCGCTGACATGAAAACTTTGTACCAATTTTTTCCCTTTGCTCAAACTTTTGGATCTAAATATAGGTAAATCAACTTCTTGAGACCTGCATCAAAGTTCTACTGTCATTGTAACAAACTTTCTGCTAATTCTGAGTGCCAGTTTTGCAAATTACGTGAGTACGTCAAAATTTGTTGATTGTCACGATTTTAAATATATTAGTAAATAGATGCCAAGTGTCGCCACCAGGACGGCGCTCGCGCCGCGCACAACGCTACTGACATGGCGTATAACTAAACAATGAAGAATAAAAGGTATTTTTGAGTTTGTACATGCATAAATTATGTACCTATCAAACTGTCAACTTGAAACTAGTACTAAATGGAAGCTGCTGTTTCGTAAGCTTGCCAAAACTGCTTGATTTCAAGCTCAGTAATTGTGAGAGATGGTAATTTACGAGATCTCTGAGGTAACAAGCATTCATGAGCTGTCAAAAATGCGCTTTCATCATCTAGATGATTCTTCCATTTTTTTGTATTTCAATCAAAATTTTTAGCAATGTTTGTCCTGTCATTGTGATTTCTGTCGGAGAAATTACTCTAGCTACTTGCTGTAACTGGAAAACTTGTTTGTTATTTTTCAAAATAATGCATGAGGGCATTATTTGTTACGTAACTACCCTGAAAACAATATTATTATGACAACAATAATAAACTAGTGGGACATTAAGACATTAATAACTTCTATATCAGAGACTATCCAATGATGAAATAATGATAAGACTAACATAAGACGAATCATAACAATATCTTAATTTGATCGAAACTCACAAAACATTTATCAGGTAAATTATTATGAATCGTCATATTTCGTCCTTCGGGAGCAGTTGATGCTGAAACATCAGATGTAGGTGATACAGACTGCCTTAATTTTTGAGCTTTAACATATTTTTATACTTGATACCAATTTTGAATTTTTTAAGGGTTAAAATCGGTTAAAATCCAGAAAATTACTTATCCAAGAAATGGTCGTACTTCTCCGGTAGTATTCATGGTCGTATGACATAAGTCGTTTTAGTATATCTCGGGCAGAGATCTACTACTGAAAGACTTGAAAGAAAAAGCGATAAACTTATGACTAATAGCATAAAAAGATACCGTGGTTTGGGACGTCTCAAGAAATGGTGACAACTCAGCCTGGAGGAAGTTTAGTTCGACAAGTTCCATGCTGATTCGAAAGATTTGAGAACAATTACAGTACTCAATAACCAGCAATGTCATAATAGTCTTCTTTCCGCTTGTAGTGGAGACCAGCGACAAAAAAAATAGTAAATGTGTATGTAGTCGCGTTGCGACGTATCCTTTTGCGATTGAACACTAAATATTTGTTCGTTTATACAATTCAAAGTTGTTTTAACAATTAGTGGATCATTTTGGTTATGTTTTATTGACTCATAATATTTATTTATTGAATTGATCCTTTCATATTCATGGAGACATTTATTTTCATCCATTTTTACCCAAGAAGGTATTTATTTATTTAGGTGTAACGCATATTGTTATTTGTTATTATGCTTATTATTCTCTTTCATATAGGTACATAAAATTGAAGTTTGCAACAAGAGCTTAGATATTAATATTCTCAGACTTATGTTGCAATTCTGTGCAAATATATAAGTATGCAAGCGGGATCTAGTTCATATATCAATAATAACTTATTGTTAGACAAATTATAAGAATGTCATTAAGTACGTTGTACTATGCCTAAGTTGACTCTGATCATTATGAATATAGAGCTGTCTTAAAATAATATATGAGACAACTTGAATTTCTCTGATGATAACTTAGTAAATCGAAATTATTATCGTTCAAAATACAGGGTGGGGCAGAAAATCCTATCCGATTTCAAATCCCTTTTTCTCAGAAGAGGGGGCAGGTAGAGTAGTGGGGTAAAAACCGTTAGAAAGCCGGTTTTATGCCATTTGTCAGTAGTCAACATGCCTTGGTCTGGTGAACATCGTGCTTTTGTTATTGAGCGGTTTATCGAATGCGACGGTTCGATAATTGCTACACAGCGTGCTTTTCGAATTCATTTCGGACTCGGGCGTCATGATCCTGTTCCACATCACGCTACGATTAAAGTGTGGGTGTCAAATTTTAGACAGACGGGTTCAGCATTGAAAAAGAAGTCGCCTGGACGTCCCAGGACAGCAACAGGACCTGAAAACGTGGCCAATGTGAGAGCCGCGATTGAACGTTCCTCGCGTCGTTCGACGCGAAAACATTCGCTCGCTTTGGCGATTTCCAACCGCAGTATTCGGCGCATTTTGCACCGGGACCTTAAAATGCATCCCTACAAAATGGTTGTTGCACAGGAATTAAGTGAAAGGGATTTTGAAACCCGTACGAACCTGTGTCGCGATCTCCGAGAACTCCCAGACGACGATGTTGTGCTCTTCACGGACGAAGCCCATTTTCACCTTTGTGGTGCCGTTAACAGGCAGAATTTTCGATATTGGAGTGACGAAAATCCTCGAGAAATCCATCAGGAGCCCCTCCATAGCCCAAAAGTGACTGTGTGGTGTGCTCTTTCCCGCCTAGGCGTCTGGGGGCCTTACTTTTTTGAAGAAAATGGGCAAACCGTAACGGTCAACAGCGAGCGCTATTGTTTCATGCTGGAAAATTTTCTTAGACCCAAAATGGAAGAAAATGGCGTGGAAAATGTGTGGTTTCAACAGGATGGTGCAACCGCCCACACATCGCGACGATCAATGGACATTCTCAGGGAACTGTTTCCCGGTCGCCTCATTTCCCTGAGAGGTGATCTTGGCTGGCCGCCGCGCTCACCGGATCTCACTCCATGTGACTTCTTCCTTTGGGGTTACCTCAAATCAAAGGTTTACCAGCATCGACCAAGGACCCTTCTTGCTTTACGAAGGGAAATTGCTCGGGCAATTGAAGAAATTCCTGTGGAAATGACGGTGAAAGTCATGGAAAGCTACCGCGAGCGCCTAAATCAGTGTATCCGCTCCCAAGGACGACATTTGAGTGATGTGCTTTTCAAAACTTAAATTTAAAAATGGCATAAAATTTGCGATATGTTAATAAAAAATTTTTTTTGACAAGTTGACTGGTTTTAATTTTATATCGTTTTGAAATCGGATAGGTTTTTCTGCCCCATCCTGTACTTTGAATAATGGCTTGGAGCGCTAGTTTTCAGAAGAAGTAACTTAAGTCGGCTGCAACGTCTTATTTATACTTAAAGTTTAATGAAACGCTACTTAACTTGTGTCTTTTGAATTAATTTCAATTCAGCGCTCTCAGAGTAGAGTGAAGAAGAGACACTTTGAACCAATAAAGAAATTTTCCAGATTTGATACATCCTTACGATGATTACAATTCATTTAAAATTTTTACAATATTACAACAGAATCATTTGTTCACGTTGGTAGTTCAGCAACATATCGGTAGAGTCAAAATGTCGAACGTTGAATATTTATTTGTTAAATCAAAATCAAAGTCACGGTAAATACAATCAGGAACAAAAACTACAATAGTTATTTAAGTACTGAGGTCAGTAAGTACAGTTTAGCGATTGAGGATAATAGTTTGGAGGCCGAGCCTTGGCGATATAGTGAGAAAAAAAAATCGAATCCTATCCGGCGAAAAATTGAGAAATAACACATTCTACTTCCTCATCGGTTGCATTAGCTGCTGTATATAACTATAGGTTCCAGGAAGTCAATCATTCAGCCCCATAAGGCTTTTATTTATCCCGTCATTCAAGGGAGACTTTTTCAGCCTATATAGTCACTTGAAGCAGCTGATAAGAAATTTCTCTCTTTTCAGGTCAAATTAGAGGAAAACCTTTTTCAAGTTTTTTTTTCTCATTTTTAAAATGTATAGGAAGCATGATTCCTCTTTTATACATCACTGCATTTCGTATATGATATTGTCAATGTAGATTGATAGAGCTTTTCATCCTTCAATAGATAGATTTTCAACTTTTTATTTTTTGTCATTTTTAATTAGAACGCTTTTGCTATTCGTCATCCTATATTTATTGACTATAGACATTCGCGAAAAGTACGCTTCATAAGGATTTTATAATAGCAAAACTGATTGTCGTCTCTGATTGTATTTGAAATCAGTTTCCGGCTCCCGGAATTGAAGTCAAATATATTACGCTGTTGGCTATATTTTATTTTTCAGTATCAGTAGAAAATATTGTATTTCATTGTAAAAAACATACATTGATATATTTCCTGTGCATCAGACATTGTTTACAAACAAAAAAGCTAGCGGACAGGTGCTCGGAATTTAATTCTGTTAGAATTATTAATTGTTGAAAAGCGCGCACTGTTGCCAACTTAAATTATCCTAGGTAAATGATTAACCCGTAGTAAATCAACCGTTAACCCCAACGAAAAGTTTTATAAATAGACCTGTGGAAATTCTATCAAATTAGATCGGTCACGAACACTCGTGTGCTGAATTAGAGTCAAATTATTCCCGCTTGCCCCACTTGTACGCGACTGATTGACGGATAACACAAAAAGTAAGTAATGAGGGTTGTAATTACTCCTTCATTTACTATAAACATTGAACGTACGCATAGACTATGACGTTCCGCTGCTGTGCCTAATCGCTCAAATTAATTTCATCAATTTTTTACAGCACTGCGGCGTTTAATTATACCGTATTTCCTCATTTCTTTGTGCTTCTCTTTATTATCAGCAGATTTATCAATTAGGGTAACGAATACTTGATTCTGATGACTTTAATTCTATAAAATTTCAGATGAATGTGAGTCGGATTTGCAGAATAAAGATTTCAGAATAGTCACGGAATCAGATAATACCAATTATGTATATGAGAATAAGACAATTATTGATAACGTTTTCTACTCAATATATGATTGATATTACCTCAATGGATGCAGATACTAGTCATTAGGCACTCTAAGTTTTTGTGGATTTAACGCCTTCTAAGTATATTATAATTCAATAAAAATTGCAACGACTTTTTTTGTCCGAGTTAGGCCTCGACCACATGAATTTCGTATGTATCATAGAAGTGAAGCCAAAGAATATCAACCAAGCTAATATAGATGCGTAATTGTAAAATATACCTCAAAGTTTGAACCACATTTTATACCTATTATGGATCTGTATTTTGTTCAAATAAATATTGAATTAATAATAATCTGAGCTTTTTTAGCTGTCAAGCATCCATTTTTATCTCTGTTCAAATTATGAAGGTCATAGTTCTTCAGAATTTATATTGAATTATATCAAAATTGGATCTGAGAGACTCTTGAAATCTGGAGAAACTACTCCATTCTTTGCAATGATCATTCCTTGAAAATCGTGATTAAAAATGGTTGAAGTCTGAAAATTTTTTCATTTATCTGCAGGAAGAAATGTGAGGAGCTTTTCTACTCTGAGTTACCATGTTATCATTTAATACTATTTAGATTGATATGCCTCATGGAATAAATATGTCTGCAGATATAAATTTCTCCCTGTAAACAAGAAGTTAAATTCACTGATATCTGTGTTTGACAGCAAAAGTCTTTGTGGAGTCTAATATTTCAAAATTTCTCGACTTATTTTCTTGAAGAAGAAATAATTGGTTCTGCATATTATAAAAATATAATTTTTCGCAGATATATTCTTTTTGATTGAAGTTCTAGCTCACCGATTTATCTTTCAGCGGTATTTTTGGCAGAATATGAAAACTTCAAAACAAATTGCCCTATCTTGTTCATGCAACATGAGTACTTCGACTAATAATTACAAGAAAATCAGCCCTAAATTGAGGAATCAAAAATGTTAAAAGAATAAGAAATCTCTGTTTCACGAATGCGTTAACTTTGCCTGTGTCACCAATAAAAAACATAGAAATACATTATTCAATTCCAACTATAGTTCATTTTAGTTGAGGACGGTCCAAAGACTCTCTTATAAGATTACGATTCAAGCCTTCAGAATGATCAAAATGCGATCCAGTCTCACATTAGCACAAAAATCGCACTTCTCACTATCTGTCAGTTGCATCATTTGTCAGTCGTTTATAGATAGATTTGTGTAGTTCGACGATTTGAATTTATATCTTTCCAGGTAATATGAGAATATATTCATTGCTTTTTCTGATTTTTGCATTCAATGAGAGTGGATTCTGTTTGCAATTCGACCGATCTGAAGACTCAAATACAATTATACGCTTTGTAAATAATATGATATTATCCAACTAATTCTTACTTGAATTTCTCCAAAACAAAATCATTCAAGTGAAATAATGGACTGCTATTAAGAGTCCATTCCACTCACGCGGAGAGTGAATTTACATATCTGTCCTTTATACATGACATCAAGCACTATTCTTCTGATAGCTTCTGTAATCGATGTCGTAAGTAAAACTTTCCAGTTGCTTGGACAAAAGCAATGCAATATATAATCCAGTCCTACAGCAAAAACTTGTCTTTTCATTATTCTAAAGTTCATTTACAAAAAATCTGACGTGAACATCACGTGACTTACTTGTACATCATTGGATACATATATATATATATATATATATATATATATATATATATATATATATATATATATATATATATATATATATATATATATATATATATATATATCTTTAATATTGGTGAATATATTTTTGACAGTATATATATATATATATATATATATATATATATATATATATATATATATATATATATATATATATATATATATATATATATATATATATATATACATGTGTTTGATCATATATATCATTAGATATATATAATCAAATACAAAATTTCATCGTTCCACAGTTATTCGTTTTGGATTTACCCAAGAGATTCTAAGAATCTGTCAAGTTGAATGCGCTTTCAGCCAAGTCGGTTGCTATGGAAATTGTAGGCCATTATTCTTATACTACAACATTCCTAAATACTGATTTCCAAAATTCTACGACTACCAACAGATCTGAATTTATGCGCAAAATTAAAAAATAATTTCCAACTGAAGTTCAGTCTATTGTTATGAAAATAGTAGGCAATCATTCAGATGCTACAGCAAATTTCAATATTCTACAGCTGATCGTTTCGAATTTATGCGGAATACTCCAAAAGACTGTCAAGTAAAGTGCACTTCCGGCTCGGTGGGTTTCAATGAAATTAGAATATGAGCATCTAGACGATATAATCGTCCTAAATACTGAATTACAAATAATTTACGTTTAATCATTTTAGATTTATGCGGAAAACTCACAAAATGTTCCGAATAAAGTGCTCTTCCGCCTTAGTCGATAGCAATCATAATGCAAGGTGTACAACTAGATGTTATAAAAGTGCCCGAAGCCAAATTTGAATATCCTACGACTGATTGTTTAGAATTTATGCAGAAAATTCAAAAAGTCTGTCATATAAAGTGTACTTCCGGCTCAGCCGATTGTTTCAAAAATAGCAGATGACCATTTAGATGCTACAGCTGAAGTCCTATATCCTATGGCTGATCATTCTGAATTTATGCGGAAAATTAAGAAAACGTTTCAAGTAAAGTGCACTTCCAGTTTAGACGATCGCAATCATAATGCAAGATGTACAATAAGATTTTATAGAAGTTCTTTATACGAAATTTCAATATGCTACGGCGGATCATTCTATATTTGTGCAAAAAATTCAAGAAATTCAAAAAAAGTTTCAAGTAAAGTGCATTTCTGGCCTGGCCGATTCTAACAAAAATAGCAAATAATCGTTCTGATACAGCATCAAGTTCAAATACTAAATTTCAACATCCTACGAGTGATCATTCTGGATTCATTAGAGAAATTCGGAAAAAGTTTCAAGTAAAGTGCACTTCCGGTACAGACGATTGGAACCATAATGCGAGGCGCACAACCAGACCTTTTACCAGTCTTGAATACAAAATTTCAACATTATGCGTTCAACCAGTTTTGAGATTCGCGAACGCACGCACGCACGCACGAACATATGTACCGACATCAAGCCAAAAATAATTAAAATGGATGCAACGAATAATATAATAATAATAATAATAATAATATAATCTGCATCAGGACGCTAGAATATCACAGAAAATTTCACATAATCAATTTTTTTAGACAACCAAAGTTATAAAATCAAATTATTGTTTTTTGTGTGATATTTTAACAGATAATTCTGACTTACATTTTATGCGAGTAGAATAAGTAGATTACCATTCGTCAATATATATAAGAATTTTTCAGTCAAAAACACATTATAATATTTATTTTTTTTTTTGTGTTCTTGTAGGTCCAGACACATATTTCATGTAACAATAAAATTTTAATAAATCCAAAATTTTCTTCAACTTGGTAAGAAAACAGATAAATAAGTTGTAATAACACTGTTGAAAGAAACAAAATTACTATAATTTTGTAGTTAATAGATAAAAAATATTTTTCGAAAAAAACTAGTAGTTGAGAACAATATGGCGAGAGAATTTAGACTTGTTAAAACAGCCAAAATGCGAGAACAAATTAAATTTTGAATAATTTAGGAACTCTTTCTAAGTTGGTCACACAGAAACTGACAAACTAGAAAGCCACTAGGAAGAGGGCCGGGTGGGAACTACTTTCAAACGTCAAAATTATAACCTCAAAAAAGCTGCAGGCAGGAATGGATGACAGAAGAAGTTTTACACAAAAAAAAAAATTGATTTTATAACTTTGGTTGTCAAAAGAAATTGATTATGTGAAATTTTCTGTGATATTCTAGCATCCTGATGAAGATTATGAGATAAATCGAAAGCTTGACTATTTTAAAAGAGAACTCTTTTATTTTAATTTTTGGCTACTATAAACTGACTGCTACGCCCACAAAACATTGTTTTCTTAACTAATCGGCAGTTGCAATTAAACTCAACTTATATATATATATATATATATATATATAATACGATGTGATTTTGTGTTTGATCGTATATATCATTGGATATGTGTAATCAAACACAAAATTTCATCGTTTTACAGTTAATCGTTTTGAATTCACCCACGAGATTCTAAAAATCTGTCAAGTAAAATACGCTTCCAGCAAAGTCGGTTGCTATGGAAACAGTAGACCATTATTCTCATACAACATTCCTAAATACTGATTTCCAAGATTCTACGACTACCAACAGACCTGATTTTATGTGTAAGTGCATTTCTGGTTCAGTCTATTGTTATGAAAATAATAGGCAATCATTAAGATGCTACAGCAGACTAAAATATCAAATTTCAATATTCTACACCTGATCGTTTCGAATTTATGCGAAAAATTCCAAAAGACTGACAAGTAAAGTGCACTTCCAGCTCGGGGCATCTCAATTAAAATAGGATATGAGCATCTTGACGGTATAATCGTCCTAAATACTGAATTCTAACAATCTACGTTCAATTGTTTTGGATTTATGCGAGAAATCCGAAAAATGTTTCGAATAAAGAGCTCTCAGTCGATAGAAATCATAATGCAAGGTGCACAACTAGATATTGAAGAAGTGCCTTATACAAAATTTGAATATTCTACGACTTATTGTTTTGAATTCATGTGGAAAATTCAAAAACTCTGTCATATAAAGTGCACTTCTGACTCAGCCGATTGGTACAGAAATAGAAGATAACCATCAAGATGCTACAGCAATTTCAAATGCTAAATTCCGGTATCCTACGGTTGATCATTCTGGATTTATGCGGAAAATTATAAAAAAGTCTCAAGTAAAGTGCACTCCCGGTTTAGCCGATCGCAATCATGATGCAAGATGTACAATAAGATGTTATAGAAGTGCTCAATACGAAACTCCAATATGCTATGGTTGATCATTCTCGATTTATGCAAAAAATTCGAAAAAAGTTTCAAGTTAAGTGCACTTGTGGCTTGGCCGATTCTTAGGCAAGGCGCAAATTGAGACACGTATAGCACGTGTGACATGGCACAGCACAGAGTGTGTTTTTGTAGTCTGTAGGATTCAATGAGACAGCGCACGTTGATGACATGACACGAGGTGACGTGATTAGTGCCTTCTGTCAGTCGTGCGGCACAGTGGTCGAGACACAGTTTCTCGTGCCGAGCTGTCACGCGTGTGCGTGTATGTGAAAAGTCTACTTATCATATATCAGTATATCTGTAGCTCTGTATCAGTATACAGTCCAGTATCAGTTGTTTTCTCATTTTTTAAATGAGAAAATGGCAGAAGAGAAGTTGATAGAGACGGCAAGGCAACACAAGAAGCTTTCTTTTACAATAGATGCTAATTTTTTTCTCTCTCTGATAGAATGTACTTATTAGGTTATTTGAATTTCGTTCTTATCAAGAAATAAGAGCAAAATTTTCCCTTCAGCATCATCTGATTCTGATCCAGAACAATTGTTTTGTTCGTGTATCAGACATTTCCCAATATGGCGGTTGCGAGTGTAGGTAGAAACTGCATCTCAATATGCGGATCACCACGCAGCCCGTGTGGCACGTACGTGTCGTGTACCTCGCGTCACGTCATCTCATACGTGCTATACGTGTCTCAATTTGCGCCTTGCCTTACAAAAATAGCAGATAACCAATCTGTTACAACATCAAGTTCAAATACAGAATTTCTCTAGCCTACGGTCGATTATCTGGATTTATCAGAAAAATTCCAAAAAAGTTTCAAGTAAAGTGCACTTCCGGTACAGACGATTGAAACCATAATGCAAGGTGCTCAGCTAGACACTATACCAGTCTTAAATACAAAATTTCAACATTATACGTTCAACCAGTTTTGAGATTTGCGAGTTACGCACGCACGAACGCACGCACGAACGCACGCACGCACGCATGATCGCACGCACGCACGAACATACGTACCGTCATCAAGCCGAAAACAGTCAAAATGGATTCAGGGATCAAAATCTCGATAGGTGAATTTTGTCGGTTTCACAAAACTTCCTTGTACTTAGTACAAGTAAGTAAAAATGCTAGAAAATTTTGGACAAATTGATCACTCAAGCAATTCTTGAAATAACTGAATCAATAGGTGTCTCAAGATCGGCAGAAGAGAAGTACTGTTGCAATATTGCCATCGTTATGAATGTCTCATCCTGCTCTCTTCATAGTATATAGACTGGGAGCTAGTGACAGGTGGAGTTCTCCGATTTTATACCGCTTGTCTTTTTGAGGGTTGATAATTTACCTCTTGATAAGAAAGATAAAAATGTTATTGAGCGATGCACGCTTTCCGGTCATAGTTCAAATTTCAATTGAAGGTCTGAAAAAAAAGAGTTGGTTTTTTCCGTGATATCATAATGCATGCCTTTGTAATGTTGAATAATTGGAATAAATCTAAAGCCAAGTACTGAAAGGCAAGCGATTCGCAACAGCCCAAGTGGCTCAAAGGGTTGCGTGAACTTGTGAAAAAGAATATGGAAAATGCCGTGTTTCCAAATTGCATGCCAATGGAAAGAATTAAAGTTTTAGTCATAAAACTCTTGTAAAAAAATTGGCAAGCATTCCTCGCTGGCGCAAGGGTTTGAAATTTGGGGGTAATCTTGCATAAATTTTGCACCAATTAGCCGTGATCTCAAATTACCTCAAATGGAGCATAAACTTTATTTTGAAGTGAAATAATCATAAATTCAGAATGGCATGCATGTTGCTTAAGCCCTTCATATTTTAAATAATAATGAAAGTTGCATAAAAAAACTCGCAAAATTTCTCTGACTTTATTCTGCCTGCCATTTTGTATTACATCAATAAATGCTGTTTCAAATTAATTTGGGAAATGGCAAGCATGTAACTCTGTCCGATCATTGAAAAACTTTGGAAAAAGTGGCAATAAAAAGTAAGAATATTTCCGTGATATTATTTTGTATTTCAATGAAGAAATACTTATGCTTCAAGTTAAAATAAAAAAATCTAATGCATATGACATTAGACGAACATTTACAAATGAAAGAAAAAAACAAGAAAATATGTCCTAGAATCAACTTAGTTTGTATTTACAGACATGGCAGAAAGTAAATCCTCCATAATAGTGCAGATTATATATTCAAAGTAATACAATTAGGTTCACAAATAATACTTTTATACCAGTAAGTTTTCCGTTTGGCATAAATAAGTGAAGAATAGTATGAGAATGGATAGAGTTGAAGAGCATGATTTTTTTTCACTGGGGAAAAGTTGAAACATTTTGAGTTAATAATTGTAGGAAGAGTTGAGTTTCAATTTATGATTTATGTATTTTTTATAAAAAATATACCTGAAGATGACTTCAAAATTCGAAATGGTCATCGTAAATCAATGAAGAAAATCATAAATTGGAATCTAATTCTTCCTACAATTATTAAAGAGCATGATATTGCAAAAAGGGCCGAAAATAAAGACGATAAGGATAAATCGGACGATGATGACAGCGACACTTATTCTCAAATAAGTGGTGAAACTACTGAAGAGGAACCTGAAATTGACAATAAATATGATGAAGAAATGGAAATTTGAGCAATTATTGCTAATTTCAGATTGCTCTCCATTCCTATCTATTTATATTATGAAACATCCCATTAGCTATTTGAGTATGATTTTTCTATGATTATATCACACACCTTAGCAACAACCAATGAAATTAAGGGATTTTGCATGGTAACGAGGTATATCGCGATAATATTTTCTCCTAAATCGATATACCACAGTAGCTTTTAAAAAAAATATATATATATATATAACAATTAATAAATTTTATGGTTTGTAAAATAATCCATGCAAATACACCTCAAGATTCGGTATATTATCGCATATACCTTGAATTTAACTCAAATACTTTTTGTCTTGGGAAATTTTTTACTCGGCAAATTTAAAGATTCATAATCAACGGTCATATCCCTTGAGCTAAAGCTCTCGGGTATTATCAGATTATGAATCCCCAAATTTGTCTCGTAAAAAATTACCCAAAAGACAAAAAGTATATTCGTGAAATTCTTCGGTATATCGATAATACACCTCTCTATCGGTATATTACCGTTGATAATAATTTTTTTTTCTGATAATTAGCTTTTTCATTTTTTCATGATGATAATAATATTTTTGCATGATAATGAAGATATACCTACTCTTAAGTTCCAGATGAAGGCAATTTAACTTTCAAAAATATATTTTGTGATAATATTCCATCCACATAACTTATTCACATTCCGGGGGTAAAGTAAGAACGTAATTATTATTTTTTTCGTTGTTAATATGAGTGAATATTTTTTTATTTATAACAAGATTCAAAACCTTAATGTTTCACAAATTCAGAAGTTGGGATGTCAACTGTACATACGTGTTTCGTCCTTATTTGGACTCTTTGATATAGTATTATTCTAGTGCCTTATTGGTTGCAATTCAATGTTATACCTACAGTTAGAGCTAATACTGATATTAATGGGAAAATTTGATGTTTCCAGTGATTTCAATTGAATATTTTTGGAATTGTTGCTATGAAAACATTATGGATATTTTAAATTGTAGCTCTCTGCAATATTTTGGAAGAGACTAACCTTGGCCATTATTGTTTGAAATAAGTCAAAAAATTTGAATGAATAAATTCGCAGAATAATTCCTGTTAATTTTATTGAATTAATTTACGGGCACTTTTTCTCAATTTTTCTTCCAAAATTTATCAATGATGAGCCTGAGCAACATGCTTGCCATTTTTGTGTCATCTAAAAAAAATAATTTTGAACGAAATACACAATGGCATGCAAAATAAAATGACGGAGATTTTACCTCTTTTTTTTGCAACTTCCTCAATGCATGCCTCCATTTTGGGACATCCTGGGGTGCATGCCAATCCTCAATAATAATTCATCGAACAAATTACCTATAGTTAAAAAGGCATGCAATTTCAAATCACGGCCAATTGGTGCAAAATTTATGCAAGATTTCCCCCAAATTTCAAACCCTTGCGCCAGCAAGGAATGCTTGCTAATTTTTTTACAAGGGTCTTATGACTAAAACTTCAATTCTTTCCATTGGCATGCAATTTGGAAACATGGCATTTTCCATTTTTTTTTTTCACAAGTTCACGCAACCCTTTGAGTTACTTGGGCTGTTGCGAATCGCTTGCCTTTCAGTACTTGGCCTTAGATTTATTCCAATTATCCAACATTACAAAGGCATGCATTATAATATCACGGAAAGATTCCCTTTTTTTTCAGACCTTTAATTGAAATTTGAACTATGACCGGAAAGCGTGCATTGCTCAATAACATTTTTATCTTTCCTACCAAGAGGTAAATTATCAACCCTCAAAAAGGCAAGCGGTATAAAGTCGGAGAACCCCACCTGTCACTAGCTCCCAGTCTAATAGTATTTTATTGGCAAATTAATGAATGATCATCGATATAGAAACGCAGAACTCTGAGTTTCGCCAGTCTTCAAAACTATTTATGACTATGCCATTTTTTTTTTCAATAATGTATACGCGAGCAGTCAGTAGACGCTTGATTCTGGCACGGCACTTCAGAATGTACTGAATGGTATAGTCTTTCCTCTCGAAGACATCCAAAGAAAGTGATTCTATCATCGCTCTGAATTGGAAAACTAAATAGATAGTTTGCTGGAAGCAATCTAGGATAAACAAACTGAATTCAATGACACTTACTTTTTGTGCATTCAAACTTGTTGAATGAGATGCCGGCGCGTCAAAATAATCTCTCCGCTAAAGATGTCGTCTTTTTTTGCAGATAATAGCTTCATTAGTTTGTAGACAATAGATTCGTTTGTTTTCAACCAATGAGCTTTACACTACTAATACTCATTCTCACTCTATTGTTTAGTTCAAGCAAGTGCTTTTTTTTAGAGAACTCAAAATATGCACTTGTAAATATAACAACATATTTTAGACAGCATTTTATTTTTTAATGTAGATCTTCTTCAGTTTGAGCTCCATAAAACTGTAATTTTCATTAGCTTGTATACAGTTACACTTGCATGTTAGTTGATATGTTCAGGTCAAACATGAAAAGTTTATTTGGATGAATTAGGATTAATATTACGGTAGTGCAATGAAGTATATCTAATATCATTCAAAATCCAATATAGCGGACGCCCTGAAATGACAAATTACCTTTTACCTCACAACAACAATGAGAAAGTTTAACGAGCGGAATTAGATAAGCTATATGTCAGTCGAAGAACTGTGAAACATGCTTCAATAGAAGCTGATAATAAAATCATAATTTGAGTAACAAAACACACGCTTTTATCTATAAACTGATGGTGTACTTCGTGATAGCTAACTATAAGATGTTCCACGTTTTTATGCATCTATCTGGATCAAATCGTGTCTCTAAATTTCAAAATTAAAAAAATTCCAATATTGAAATTGTATATTTGCAAGTCATATCTAAGTGCTTCTAACAATTACAAGAAGAATGAAATTCTCATAATTTCCAATGTTTTTCAACATGTAAGAGCCCAAACAGAAGGAATAGTTTGATATACCTTTCATAAGGTATTTCGGAGCATTGCAAATTTGAGTCGTCCATTCATAATGAACAAGTAATTGAAATGTCACCGAAAAAGTTTGAATCACGGAAGATCTGGTACTAATGATATGGAATAATTATTAATCACAGCACTCTCTTTCCATAATAATCCAAATTTGATATTTTCCTGTGAAATCTGTTAACTTTGCACACTAGGTATCCATTAATTATGAATTTGCTTCTTTTATGAGTTTGAAAACTGTAGTAAATTTCAAGTTTCCATGATTTTCTTAATGTTTAAATAATACCGCAGTTAGTTCAGGCTAAACTTCTCTGCTTAGTGCATCCCTTGGGATGTCGTACTCTAGTTCCACTTTCTGTCGGTGGAGGATGAGAGCGCTGCGTAGGGTACATATCTCCGGAGAGGTTACGTCGTCACCTCAAAACTTACAGGCATATGTGGATTAATTCATACATGTTTACACGGCTATATATCATAATCGTACAAAAAGATGGAAATGAATATGTTACATGATGCTTGTAGGTGCTCAGGGAGGAACTCAATACGATATTTAGTGATTTAAGAAGAAAGTAATTCCGGAAGAAATAAGTCCGTTGTCTCAATCTGGACATGTTAAATAAATGCCGGAATATAATATATATATATATTATTCGTCCAATATGGACTTCAAATTCTATTGAACAAATACTCCATATCTCATGCTAGAATTCAGTTGAATTAATATGATAAATGATTTAAAGTGCTAGAATTATCTAGATATAAGTGATTAAATTTATACCTAGATACCTTGTGCTTTTTCGCCCTATTGTCTATTATCTAGATATTCCCATAATCCTCTACTTATTATCATTTGAGAATTGTAATTATTGTAATTAATAAAATAATCAATAGCTTCAAAAGCCGTATGATTTGATTTCGAAGACTATTAATTCCGCAATAAATCGTTGTACATTGTTGAATTACATGACCCTTTTTTAATATACATTTTTTTGGGCCTCGTTGCCAAATGGCATCAGCGAGACGAAAAAGCAAGGAGTGATGTATAGGGACGTATGTTCGTGCGTTCGTGCATGCGTGCAACTCGCAAATCTCAAAACTGGCTGAACGAATAATGTTGAAATTTTGTATTTAAGGCTGATATAGGATCTTGTTGTGCACCTCACAATATTGTTCCAATCGTCTGTACTGGAAGTGCACTTTAATTGGAACTTTTTTCGAATTTTTCTAATAAATCCAGAATGATCAACCTTAGAATGTTGAAATACAGTATTTCAACTTGATGTTGTATCAAAATGCTTATCTGCTATTTTTGTATAAATCGGTCAAGCCAGAAGTGCACTTTACCTGACACTTATTTCAATTTTTTCCATAAATCTAGAATTATCAGCCTTAGCATATTAAAATTTAGTGTTTGAACTGTTTGTAGCATCAAAATAGTTATCTACTATTTTTGTATCAATCGGCCAAGCCGGAAGTGCAGCTCATGAGTATAACAGACATTCGGAATTTGCGGTATGATACAATCAGTTTAATTGAAATGATAAGGTAGGCAATGATAATATGTTGTCAATTTTCTTATTTTGTTGACATTTTACATATCAAAATATTTTTCCTCAAATTTAATTTCGTAAGCATGATATAAGCGACAAAATTGGATCAGAACATGCTTTTTCATACAAATTTAAAATTAATTTTCATTATATTGGTCACACGGTTCAGCTTTAATTACAGCATTACTTATTGAACTCCAAATATATATACTTATCAAACCTCTTGAAGGCATGAAAAACAAAATAAGGCACTGGAATCTACGACCAGGCTAGCGAAACGAGAATATGATTTGAATTTTATTATATTATTCTCCTGCCATCTATACGCGGTCCTATGGAACTATTAGAGATTTATGATCAAGTGATTATTTTGGATTGTTTGGCTTGAATTTGTTTCAAACCAAACTGCAAAGAGTCTTAAGTGTCAATTATGGTGGTAAGTAATTTTGAATGTCACATGAATAAATAAGATGTTGATATACAATTTGTATATTTTTAGTACCGTTGCCTTGCTTGTTCAAGAGAAGATGTCAATCACGCTTATATTGTATTCCTCAATGAAAAATGGTCTGGAATTTGAATCACTCTTTTGTAGCAGAATATACCGTCAAAATCAAGACAAACTTGAAAAACAGGAATAAAATGTCACATTGGTGATCTTTCATAAGAAAAAATAGAAAGATATGTATACATATGGACATCAAAAAAATTACTTAAATTTTAAAGTATGGATTTCATGTAGAAACGCCAAGAGTAATTCCCGCTGCAGAACGTCTCAATTAATGAAAATTCATCAACGTAGCAGCATCTATTCAGGGTATCAGCAAAATCACATAGAATATGAAACTTAATTTATATATGGGAATGTGTAGAGCTCATTTCAACTCAAAATTCTAACTTTTGATAATGCAGGAACTTGGAGGGAAACATACGAATAATAAATCCGTATTTTCCTATGAATACCATAGGAAAACCCCATAATTCAAGAATTACGGATTTTATCGAAAAAATACCTACACTAGTTTGCGACGCAGAATGTCATGTTTTACATTTCACTTTCTCTATGTGGAAAACACGAGATTGAAAAGTAATTCTCAACGGACAGACAGGCGGACATCATTTTTGTGATTTTAGAAGATGAGCTATATCATTATATAATTTTCCAAATGATGTAATTGAATTATTTCCATATGCAAGACTATTTGCTATTGTATATAAATGTTGAAATATGAAAATATAATCATTACTCCAAATGCTGTAATTGTAATTAATTTATTTTTACTCGTATTTATTTCATTTGTGATTTGTGATTTTAGTTTTCATGATTCAATTCATATTTCTCATATCTGAATCATGAACACTTGAATCATAAATAGAAATCTCAAGAAAATTTTTGTGTAATATTCAAAAGTATCTAGATTCGTATTCGCGCGCTATTACAGTAGCTCAATGGGACCGCTGATAGCTGGCGCTAACAGTAATATGCTATGTTTGGAATGAAGTGGCGCTTCGCTTCTTCTTTAGTAGTATTGTTCTGTGTCTACGACTATCTGACGGTCTTAAAGTACAAGGAAATATTGTGAAACCGACAAAATTCCCATATCGAGATTCATTTTGACTATTTTTCGTTTGATGTCGGTACGTATGTACGTATGTATGTGTGTATGTGCGTAACTCGCAAATCTCAGAATTCGTCAAACTCTAATGCTAAAATTTTGTATAAAAGACTGGAATAAGATCTAGGATCTTGATATGCTCCTCGCATTATGATTGCAATCATCTGTACTGGAAGTGCACTTTACCTGATACTCTTTTTGAGTTTTCCACATAAATCTAGAATGATTATCCGTAGGATACTGGAATCCAGAATTTGAAATTGCTGTAGTATCCAAATGAGCATCTCCTATTATCGTCCCAATCGACTAAGCCGGAAATGCACTTATATTACAGACTTTTCGAATTTTTCTCATAAATTCAAAATAATCAGTTGCAGAATATTGAGATTTGATATTAAACACTTTCATAGCATCTAGTTGAACACCTCGCATTATGATTGTGATTGGCTAAGCCGGAAATGCAGTTTACCCGAAACATTTTTTAATTTTCCGCATAAATCGGAAACCATTGAACGTAGAATATTAGAATACAGTATTCAAGATGATAGTACTGTCTAGATGCTCATAGCCTATTTTCATTGAGATCGACTGAATCGAAAGTGCACTATACTCGACGATCTTAGAATTTTGCGCATAAATTCAGAACTGTTAGCCGTAGAGTCCTGAAAATCAGTGTTTAAGAATGTTGCAGCATAAGAATGATGACATACTGTTTCAATAGCAACCGACTAGCCGTGGAATGATGAGATGTTGTGTTCGATTATATATATCCAATGATGTACAAGTAAGTCACGTGATGTCCACGACAGATTTTTTATTGAAGTCAATAGTTGGTTAGATATGTGCATTGAAAGCCAAGCATGTCTGTCCTTCTAAATTTTCAATCAAACGGTGAAGAATTCTGAAGAAAAAATGAGTTGGTGATATTTGAATAGTACTACAGACATTTACTGTTGTTTCTGATATATAGTATATTTTCAGCTACACGTTCTTTTCAAGTTGGCGACCGCAGAAATAACTGTGTTTTTCACAGTGCTTCTGAGAAATATTCTCAAATGGTGAACATTCTTTCCTACTATGAAGCTCTTTACTGTTCATGTCAGACCATGCACATGATAAATATGTGGATGAATAAAATAGATAATATTCACGTAAATCTCTTATGAATGTTGTTTTAATGATCATCTCGGTCCTTCATAACCTTTTTAAAATTGCAATTTTTATATACTGCTCTTCCATTTCGTTTCAAGTTTTAAATCCTCGCAAGCATCTTTCCGTTTCCGTTTGTATTTATTTGTCGTTTGCAAACTCGGATCACATCTTCTTGTCTTGCAGGCCTTTGTAAATATTTTCGAGGCAAATATGAACTGAGATTATTAAATTTGAAGCAACATCTTGCCTGCTTGTATGTATGTAACATATGTTTGTTCTTTGCCTCTAGTTCATACTTCACAAACTTTGCTTCTTCACTTTATCGTTGAAGTTTTATAGTGATGTCTACATGTGGAGCAGCCTCCAGTCTTTTTATTTATTTATCTATGTTTTATTGCTAATCATGTCTTTGTGGAAGGAAAACAATTACAAACAAAACTTGCGTCATGCATAATACATCAATGATAGAGAGAATATTGACGGTGGATAGAGTATCATAGTTGGGTTGACACTTAGATTGCTTCTAGAACTTAATAGACTTGATCTATGATCGTTCAAGTAAGATGATATGTTTGAAATTTGAGAATAATTGGTAGACTTTGAACGCGTACTGTAAAAGTGGCTTTGCACATAATTTGATCCATAAAATTTGCCTTCAATATAAGGATAAATGAGTCAATTTCTAGAAAGACGTGCTACCAGACATTGGGAAAGTTTTAGGAAACTATTTTTTATATTTCAAGAGTCTACATACAGGATGGAATGCGAAATTGGAAACACCTTTTTTCTCGGAAGTTATTATGGATACCAAAAAATTGTCCAAATAAAGTTTCTAGGTCTTCCAATAAGCTAACTGAATCTGTGTGAATTTAGTAAAAGAAAAAAAAATTCTCGTATATATTGCCATATTTTTACTTTCTTCAAACGGAATACCCTGTATATTATTGCACTAATAAATAGAAAATATTTTTTGCTGTAAAAAAGTTTCAGGATTCATACCTGCTAGACTTGATAGTTTTTGAGATATTAACGAAAATATCTAAATGCTGTTCTCAAAATCAAGTGTGCCTTGAGAACAAAATTTGTTGACAGTTGAGTTATTTTGTATTATATTTGCGCTACAAAAAATTGTGTTGCGTACATATTATTATTATTTGGTGTTAATAATGGCAGTTTATTCAATCAATGAGAAGTTAGATATGATAAAATGTTCTTATCTATCAAATAATAATTCGAGACAAGCTCTGAAATTATACAGACAACAGTATCCGGAATGCTTTTATCCAAACTATTCGTATTTATTCAAATTAGAGAGGAAGCTGCGTAGGACTGGGTCAGTTTCAAGAAATAACAAAACACGTGAGATGGTAGATGAAAATTTAGAAGTTGATGTATTGGCATATTCCAATGTATACCTTAAAATTCAATAAGAGAAGCTGCATTGGAAATAAATACCACACATACAAAGGTTCTTAAGATTCTGAAAAAGCATAAGTACAAAGCCTATAGAATCTACAAAATTCATAATCTTCATCCTGGCGATGATGTGAGAAGATTACAATTTTGTAATTACTTAATACTGGAAAATATTGCAAAGCCTAATTTTTTAGATACAATTTTATGGTCAGGTGAAACAAATTTCTCTAACAATGGAATACTGAATAGACATAATTCACATTGCTGGCAATCAGTAGAAACGAATCCACGTCAAACATTTATTTCAAATTTTCAAATACGCTTTTCAATTAACGTATGGTGCGGTATGATGAACAACACTATTTTGGGTCCATATTTTTATGAGGGCATTTTGACATCACAGAGATACTTAAATTTTTTGCAAAATGAATTTCAAGATTATCTGGATGATATACAATTGGCAGTTAGACGCAGAACGATATTCCAGCAAGATGGTGCACCTCCGCATAATTTATTGGATGTAACTGCGTATTTGAATCAACAATTTCCAAATTCCTGGATTGGCAACAGAGGTCCAACATCGTGACCCGCAAGATCTCCGGATCTGTCGCCTCTAGATTTTTTTCTATGGGGAGCTATAAAAACCAAAATTTATGTAACGTCCGCAGAGCTGAGCAAATTACTTACAAAAAGTAATTAATTACAATTACTAATTACTTTAACAAAAATTGTTTGAAATACTTTAAAAATAAATACTACAAGAAAAAAAGGAATTGAATTACTTAATACTTTTGTAATTTTAATAAGTAATTTCAAATACTTTTTCAAATACTAATTAAACTGAGAAGAAAATATATCTTCATCAACTATCATTCGAATAATATATTTCTATTTTCTTTTAAAACTACCAATTTCTCGAACAAATCGTCCAATTATGCATGTCCACCAAAATAAAATTGTGAGGCAGGGAGTAATGTGACGCATTTGTTGCCCTTCTCCCATATGAAGCTTTTACAAACACGTAAGCTTACCCATATCTACTTGCTGAAACTACTGGAAGTAACTCAAGTGATTCAAATACCCATAGTTTCAAATACTTTGAAGTAATTTGAAATACTTTATGTAATTTAAATTACTGTAAGTAATCAAATTATCGAAAAACAATTCCTTTTTCAAATACTCTCTGAAGTTCAAAAAGTAATTGAATACAATTACTTTTTTCTACAAAGTAATTCAATTACAAATACTTTTTGAGGAAAAGTAATTTAATTAGTAATTAATTACAAAAGTATTTAAATACTGCGCAGCTCTGAACGTCCGTTGCTACACTTGATGAACTGAAAAACCGAATAAGACAAGCTGTTGTTGAATTGAATACAGTTAATATAAAACAAAATTTATTGAAAAGACTTATTTATGTGTCCGAGAAAACGGTGGAAATTTTGAACATTCTGTGTAATTCGATAACATTTATTCCGTTCTTCTCTATGTTCTACTATGATAATCAAATTGTTCATTTTGTACATTGTTTTTAATAGTAACTGAACTATGCATTTCGTTCATAATGATGTGCAAATGTCTGAGCGCGCAAAAATATTTAAATTTAAAAAATAAAACGTGTAATTCCCCGCGTACTTAACAGTAATATTATTGATACAAAAATATCAATGATGTGTATACAACACAATTTTTCTTAACGCAAATACAACACAAAGTAACTCAACTGTCAAAAAATTTAGTTCTAAGCGCACACTTGATTTTGTGAAGCAACATTTAGATATTTTAGTTAATATCTCAAAAACTATCAAGTTTAGCAGAAAAGCAAAAATTATTTTTTATTCATTAGTGCAATAATATACAGGGAATTTCATTTGAAGAAAATACAAATATGGCAATGTCTACGAGAATTATTTTTTTTTCCACCAAATTCACACGGATTTAGTTAGCTTATTGAAAGTACAAGAAATTTTATTCAAACAATTTTTTGGTATCTATAATAACTTCCGAGAAAAAAGGTGTTTCCAATTTTGCATTCCACCCGTATATTATCCAAAACTTACGGTAGGTATTCAAGAAAAGTGTTTTCAGGAGAACTACTGTTCATAAGCAAACAGATCATTCCAAAAAGGAGAAAATAGACCAGGTGCTCGTAACAGAAAGAAGGGAACAAATTTTTACAGGCTGCCATTTATAGGAAAGATACTCAGGGCTGTAAGCATATTGGAAAATTGATATCAATCAGTAACATGTAATAGCTTCTTTGCAACATCGACTGAAGGCTTATTGGCAGATGGTTCAAATGGGTTCAAGAGTTGAGGTGAATTTTTTGATTTAATGCGTATTTCAAATCAAATTTTGACAATCAGTTTTGAGTTGATTTTGCGAGCTCGCCTTTCTTAAGACAAATGACTAAAATTTGTTTAAAGAAGCTCTCTAATTTTCGATATGCACAAGCACCTAGCGGGAATTTTTAGATGCAAATATCTCAAGCTAACATTTGTAATTAACTTCCTCATAAATGGCAACCTATAAAAAAGTGTCACTTTCTTCCGGTCACGAGCGTCCGATCTAAAACATAGTTTCTTGAAGAAAGAGAATGCAGCTGTTCGTTACTCTTGTAAATAAGAGAATATTTGTACGTGCTTTGATGTATAGTAGAAAGAGAACGAGAAGTGAAAGTTGTGAAATTAGAATTCTGTGTCGGAAGAATGTAATATTGGTAAGAATGTAGTTCAAAGAGTAGAAATGAGTAGTCAGCTATCTTGATATAGGCGTTCGAAACAAATATCGAATGAAAGGTTTCGATAGAAATGTATTGATGTTTAACAAACAATTATTGCTGGTTCAAGAAAAAGTTGTAATTCATGTATATATGTATAAATAACTGTAATAGAGCTGTATTCATGATCATTCATACAGTCAGCTTAAACATAGTCATTGAGTGCTTATCCTTCTGTACGCTCAATCGTAGCCGATCAAGTAATGACCGATCCGGTAGCTTGATGTTAAAATTAGTGTATTCCTGTAGACTTCTATCATTGAGAATCATAGGAGATGGTTCTTATTCCGGACTAGAATTTATTTGGATGAAAGTTGAATTCTATTTCATTTAGGCTCGGTCTTTCCAACTACGAATAACTTTATTTGGTGGATAATATCCACAGCAACCACTGTTAGCTTGATATTACAATTTAAATGATGTCATCTGTGACATGCTCAAAAAATTTGACATATTCATGTGGATTTCAGTAGAACATTTGTGGAGCAATACACTTAATTGAATTAAGGACTCGCAGCATTTTTCTGATCTGGCTAACATGTATAATCAAGAGGTAACAAAATTAGAGTAGACAGTATCGTCTTGACGATTGCGAGTGCTTTAGGCGTGATGTTCATCTTGCTGAATTTTCCTTGGAGTTCAAAATACTCGTAATTTATGATTCGCCGGGCACATCCTATTTTTGTAACATTCTTTGAGTATTTAATTGTTTTCACCAGGCCTCCACTATTGCAAGATATACTGCATACATTATTTTCTTTATGGTTCGCTGCTTCTTGGCTATGGCTGGAGTTTTCCTGTTCTTTATATCCATATACAATCCTACCAGCAGATAGGTATGTCTGGGAAGGACATGTAAGCTCCGTCATTTTTTTCAATTTTTGAAAGAATTTCATATCCGCTACTGTTAGAAACACTTAACGTTTAACGGATAGCACGATAAGTTCTTACACGCTCTGTTATTCAAGAATAAAATATAGCAACTCTTTTTAGAATGCTGAAAATACAATTTCAAATGGATAATTTTCCACCGCCTAAAAAATATTGATATTTGACGGCATCAATGTTTTTCCAATAGTAACAGTGGAAAATATCTCAACTCTTTTTTAATAACTTGTACTAAGTACAAGAAAGTATTGTGAAACAGACAAAATTCACCTATCAATATTTTGATAGAAATATCCGTTTTGAGCTTCTTTGAATCCATTAAGACTATTTTCGACTTGATGTCGGGACGTATGTGCGTTCGTTCTTGCGTTCGTGCGTTCGTTCGTAACTCGCAAATTTCAAAATTGGTTGAACGTATAATGTTGAAATTTTGTATTTTGGACTGGTATAGGGTCTAGCTGTGCACCTCGCATTATGGTTCTAATCGTCTGTGCCGGAAGTACACTTTACCTGAAACATTTATCGAATTTTTCTAATACATCCAGAACGATCAACCGTAGGATGTTGAAATTCAGTATTTGAACTTGATGTTGTATTAGAATGATTATCTGCTATTTTTGTGAGAATCGGCTGGACCAGAAGTGCACTTTACGAATTTTTTGCATAAATCTAGAATGATCAGCCATGGCATATTGGAATTTTGTATCAAGCACTTCTATAACATCTTATTGTACATCTTGCATTATGATTGTGATCGGCTAAACCGGAAGTGCACTTTACCTGAGACTGTTTTTGATTTTCCGCATAAATCCAGAATGATCAGCTGTAGGATACTAAAATTTAGCATTTGAAATTGCTGTAGCATCTAAATGGTCATCTTCTATTTTTGTACCAATCGGTTGTGCTGGAAGTGCACTTTATATGAAAGACTTTTTGAATTTTCCGCAGTAATTCTGAACAATCAATCATAGAATATTCAAATTTTGTATTGGGCGCTTTTATAATATCTAGTTGTACACTTTGCATTATGATTGCTATCGACTAAGGCGGAAGAGCACTTTATTCGAAGCACTTTTTGAATTTTCCGCATAAATCCAAAACGATTGATCGTTGATTATTGGAATTCAGTATTTAGGACGATTATACCGTCTAGATGCTCATATTCTATTTTTATTGAGATCCACCGAGCCGGAAGTGCACTTTACTTGACAGTCTCTTGGAACTTTTCGCATAATTCGAAACGATCAGGTATGGAATATTGAAATTTGGTATTTCAGTCTGCTGTAGCATTTGAATGGTTGCCTACCATTCTCATATCAATAGACCGAACCGGAAGTGCACTTCAGTGGGAGTTTATTCTTCAATTATGCGCATAAAATCAGATCTGTTGGTAGTCGTGAAATTTTGGAAATCAGTATTTAGGAATGTTGTAGTATAAGAATAATGGCCTACTGTTTCCATAGAAAACGACTTGGCTGAAAGCGCATTTTACTTGACAGATTTTTGGAATTTCTTGGGTAAATCCAAAACGAATAACTGTGGAACGGTGAGATTTTGTGTTCGATTATACATATCCAATGATAATACGATTAATCACAAAATCACATCGTATTATATATATATATATATATATATATATATATATATATATATATATATATATATATATATATATATATATATATATATATATATATATATTATATATATGTAAGGGTTAATCGCGACTGCAATTAGTTAAGGAGACAGTAACTTTTGTAGGCTATGCAGTCAGGTTTTTTTTTGGCAATGAAATAAAAGTTTCCTCTTTTAAAATCTCGTCTAGCTTTCGGCTCCGTACAAGCCTTCATCAGGACACTAAAATAGAATTCATTCACAGAACAAAATTCACATATTGATAAGTAAAAGAAAAAAACTTATTGTGAATAATATAATATTACTTATATTTTTATGCAAGATTTTTTTTAAGAATAACATCTGTTATTAAATTGAAAAGTGTAGAAATAAATTTGATAATATAATGGATTTCTACACTTTATATGGTATACAACAGATTTGTATAATTTTTGAATTAAATTGAATTCTATTGAAACAAATAATTGTTTCAAATTGTTATTTTCAATAATTTAATAAAGTTTACTTCATTTTCACAGGAAATTTCCGTATATAATACCACAAGAGACTGTAATTTTATCAATAAATTTCTCTTGAAAACTTTGATTTCCTAGTAACATCGTGAGAGTCATCTGTCCGATCAAATCTTGAGAGCGTAGCTCGAGGGATTTTATCTGAGCAACTACTAGTTGCAACTACTAACCTTTTTTATTGAAAAATGCACTAAATTGTCTCCATATACTCATGTATTTTCAGACTTTTTGTTTTCAATTCCATTTCTTTCGGTGAAAAATGCATTTCCAGAATGATTAAATTTTGACATCTCCGAGAACTGATTGTTTGTTTATATTAGAATTGTGTATTGTTTCTCCATGACAAAGGCAATTTATCGCGATGAATCGCTTGCCAACAGGAATTTACCGAGGTAACGGGAATTCATCGCGGTAAATTCCCGTTGGCAAGGAATTTATTATTATAATTGTCATTGTAACTATGAAAAATTTGTCGGTATAATTGACATGAGTGAAATAATCGTAGAACAAGACAGATAATTTTGTCAAGTAACACACATCAGAAATGGAGGATGAAATTTAACATGTTAGAATCAAGTTAATTCGAATTTGAAAAAATAAAATGTGTGACCAATTTCCGAACTAAACGAAAGTTGGCAACATGACTGCAGTAAGCCCGCAAGACATGAATATTATTTAGGAAGACTTAAATGATTAATGAAGCACATCACTAACATCAGTTGCTTTTTGTAGAATTGATATTCTTATTTTTGTTTTAATTTTTTGCCAAATTTAACAAACATATATATTGTTCAAGTTGTCAATATCAGTTTTTTTTTATTCATGGAGTGTTGGCTGCTCTGGATATGTGTCATCTCCAAAAAATTTCTCTTAATATCTAATATTTTAACATTTTGGTAATCAATCTGATGTATGGTTATGTTTTGGAGAATGGCTAATGCTGTTGACATTGGCTTTAGTTTATTGTCACTTCTGTGGAATGTTTGTCTAGATTTCAGGTTTCATGACGTCTGACCTACATAATTTTGATTGAAGTCTTTGCATGGGATGTCATATATTACATTTGATTGATATAACAATGGATTTGGATCTTTAATATTGGTAAATATATTTTTGACAGTATATATATATATATATATATATATATATATATATATATATATATCCAATGATGTACAAGTGAGTCACGGCAAATCTCAAAACTGGTTGAAGTGCACTTTACTTGAAACTTGTTTCGAACTTTTCCAATAAATCCAGAATGATCAACCCTAGGATGTTGAAATTCAGTATTTGAACTTGATGTTATAACAAAATAGTGACCTGCTATTTTTTTATGAATCGGCCAAGCCAGAAGTTCTTTTTACTCGAAATTTTATTTAATTTCTTGCATTAATCTAGAATGATCAGCCACAGCATATTGAAATTTAGTGTTTGAACTTGTTATAGCATCAAAATAGTTATCTACTATTATTGTACCAATCGGCTGACTGGAAGTGCAGTTCATATGTATAACATACATTCAGAATTTGCCGTATAAAACAATCAGTTCAATTGAAATGATAAGGTAGGCAATGATAATCTGTTGTCAATGTTTTGATTCTGTTTGTCATTGTACATGTCAATATTAATTATAATCTTAAGTGACAGAAACCTTCATTGAATAAATTTGTGTATATATCAAATGATGTACAAGTAAGTCCTGTGATGTTCACGTCAGATTTTTTAATGTTGAACATTAATAATAAATCTTAGTCAAAGAAAGTGTTTGATCGATAAAAATTCGATTCAAACTTTCCTTAAACAGATATGCGGTAAATTCTATTCAAAAGTATGATCTGAATGTCCGTTAGTGAAGTCCATATTTTGACTATCGACGGCACATCAAATAATTAATGAGCCAAAATGCAATCACTTTCATATTGAAAACTTGTGTCTTATAGCTGATAAGTAACTGAATAAAATGTCCTATCTGAAATCCTCATTCTCAATAATTTTAGCGTCACCCTCGTATAACACCCCCTTCCCCCTCATTTTATTCGGAATTGAAGTATAAACATTATGCCAAATCGTATTAGTAATAAGTATATTTTCTACTTATTAAAAGTAATATATTTCCGAGAATCCTGAGAAAATTTCACTTTGAAAAAATTGAACTGATGGCTTAGAGAAAATCCCTGTGACGAATATCAATGATATCATGCTTTGTGATGTAACAAATACCTTGGAGAGAAAACGAATATAGCTGTTGGAGATGAGAATATTGTTAATTGTTTCTTTTGGTGATTAACTTTTGAGGGTAGTATTGTTACAGAAAACCAGAATTACGATTTTCGTAGAATGAAGGCAACTATATTCATGACAAGTTGCGTTATGATATCGATTTATTATGAGAAGAATTACACAGAATAACACAGCTTATCTAAGAATTAAGAATTTTAACCATCGCAAGAATATTGAATCTTTGACATATTTAATTGGAACTATTGACATCATAAGTTCAAAGGTATGATAAAAATTGACAGATAGGATAAAGAATAGAACACTGAACTGAAAGATTGATTCACCTATCTATACGCCAACTATTGTTAATCACATTTTGTATTGATATACTTGTATATCTAAAATTCATATATTCAATGTTCAATTTGTATAATAATAATTATTTTCACTAAAAATAATTTAAACTCATGGTGATTGAATGTTACCACAGAATGCAATTTAAATTAAACAAATATATTTAAACCGGTATATATTTTTTGCGTCGTAGAAACGAGTGTTTAAATTCATGTGATAAACACTAGCATGTCATGAAAATCCCGGGAAGCAAAACTAATTATAAAAAATATTCACGGGCGGTCGCTGAGTAATTCATTTCGCACAAAACATTCATTTTCCGCTACGAATTTAACATAAAATGATATTAATTCAAATTAATTTGCCTGTTTGCTACACGCAAAAATTTCACACTGTGTTAACATGTTCCCGCATTTTTTGTCTCTTATTGTCACTGGTCAAAATTTCACGTTCCAGAGAATTTTAATATGGAACTATTTTTGTAATTGTGTTGCAGTGCTCTGATTTTTTAAACTATGAATATTTTACTTTCTCAATTTGGCGCTACTATTTTACTTTCTCTAAAATTAGGTGAATGAGAATGAAAAAGCCATCAATTTTTGTACAAATTATTTCTTCTGAATCAGTGGTTTCAAGCTATAAAGAATTGTTTATTTCTTTCAGATGGTATGATACATGTATTTTAGTACAATATATTCTCCTGCATCTGTTCATGCAATAATTTCATATTACCTGAGCTGATAACATTCCTTCAAAGCCCCGAAAAAAAATATCATTTTTTATCTGAACAATGATACTTCGAGGGCCAATACCTTCAACTTGAAGATTAATTCAACGTAAGAGCATCTACTTGAGAGGAATGTAGTGTTAGCTTGTTAACATAAGAAATTCTCCTTGATGGGGAAGGGTGAAAAACAATTATTTGTCAAGGGAATAGAAACTTAGGGTTAGCGACTGCACTTGACGTTCCAGCATCACTGAAGGTAGAAGTCTTTTGTTTTTTGGGAAGTGGCGCATGCTCTTAACGATCTTGTTCACTTGTTCTCTGTTATTCAGACGACAAAGTGAACAAATGAACATCTAGGATTATACTTAGTACTTCTACAATCATCCGACAGGATCGAAATTACATTCTATGTAAGTTTCCTGAGTTTGACAGGGGGTAATTTCAACTCCCACCATAGTGAACAAAACATGAGTGATCAATATGCAGGTCACACTGAATTCGTGAAGCTTTACTAACTATAATGGCTCCAAAATTGCAACCTAGTTGCTTCATAAGCAGCTACGAATAGCAGGATGGCTTTTTTAGACGGAGCAAAAAAGTCTACGTGTCTTGCACATAATATCCTGTAAAATTGATTCGAAAATTTGAAAAAAGATTGGAATAATCAGTTAACTAGATCTGTTGGTATACATTTCTTAGATGAATTATTATTGCGAAAGTACTAATAATACTACAGAATTATTCCTTTCTAATTACACTTACCATCACTATGATCTATAAAAATTTGAAAAATAATCATCTTTTCGTTATTTGAGAGATATGCAATAAAAATTGTAACAGAAATCATACATTTAACCATATCAGAAAGAAATAACGACAGTTTCAAACAATATTTAAAACAAGAAATTGATTGTCTTCAGCCGTACTTCCTTTTTTGCAAGATTTGAGCCATCACATGTCTCAGTCAATTCTCTTGAACTGTCCAATGATTTTCAGATGTTCGAAGAGTAGATTTACTCTATTCTGGAAATAACGCTAGTTTTTTTATATATTCCTTAATAATTACAGCTCATTATACATTTTTAGACTTCAACAATTGTTCAGCATAAACGAATTGCAATGAGAATCATATGGAATCATAGACAAAATTGGTTCATCATGACGATAGCTGAAAACGAATCTCCTCAAATCATGTACAATAAACTCCAAAGAAATAGTATGAATTCACTTTTCTTGAAAATCTCAATTACATTTCTTGGTTTTCATCATCTCAGAGAATCATAGAGATCTCAATACCAACTAAAAACTGAAGAATATTCAGACGATCAAATTTATAAAATGGTAGCTATTCAAGATTCAAGTGAGAAAATTATTCTCTGATGCAAAAGCAGGCTTGATCAAAGAAGCGAGTGTTATTGAAAGCTCCATGAATACATTATACATTTTTTACACGTGTTTCTTACAATGTCTTCTCTTCGATCGTCCTAAATTTTGTGAAACAGTCGTATGTATGTGAATATTTTCTCTTTTTGTAAATACCACTTTGACGGCTACTATTGGAGGAAACAAAGGAAACGATATTATGAGTTGAACTGTTTCCATTGGAGCTAACATAAATGTTTTATAGTCGTGGAGCCAACCGCACCTTAAGTTCCCTGATCGAACTTACGGCCAAAATGTGTATGAATCTATCGGATAATTAGTGGTAAATAGGATGTCAGACTTCAAAAAAGCAGGCGGCCTCGATCTCGGCACCAAACTATCTGGATCTTTAATCCCCTACTCGAGCTCGGCACTATGCTATGGATTAAAATTTGTGATTCAATCATTCTGCCTGAGTGAGATTTTCTGGACACATGCAATTTTATATTAATAATAAGCCAGACTCAAATTTAGCCGTACTTTTAAACGAATCTAATCACACGTGTGACGTCAACAACTCAAAAGTCCTGCATATCGTAGACAACATAATTTGTTTGCATTTGATGCAAGAAATTCCTATGTCAAAAATACCAAAAAAAAATAAATGTTTCAGTTTGTTCTATACATATTTGTATGTTTTTGTGATAATGTAGGTATGTACGACCATATGTATAAATAAGTCATTTTAAAAAAAAAAATTTTTTTTCTGAAGTTTCATTAAATATTATTTGCAGTATTATTTTTAATAGAAATTAATTCTAAAATAAAGTAACGAGACTTATAAAACCAAATCTTGCAGGTAGATCGTGGCTTTATTTAAAAATTGACAGTGCCGAGTTCGTGTGCGCCCCGCGCTAATCGGATTAACATTGGTGCCGAGTTCATGTTCTTGGTGCCGAGTTCGTGTACGCCCCAAAAAAGCATAACGTGACCATTTATTCCTTTTGTCAAAGCGGGACATTACCCGCAGAATTATGTTTAAAAATAATTTTTTGGTGTTTTACAAGTTTTTTTATTGGAGAAGGAATGATTGATTTTAATAGAAAATAATAACAACACTAACAATAAGTAAGTTGCATGAGTCGACGTGACTCCTAGGTAGTATTTTTATATATTTTTGACTGAACAAATTAGTTCTGAAATATCGGATTTGCGAGTGTACAAAATAATTGTGAATAAAATTATCGTTTAGTCTCTTTGTGAAAGCAGGATTTTTATGTACTGGCTGAGGACAGCAAGACGAACAGCCTGAAAGCGAGACGTGTAGTCATGTTATAAATGCAGGGTCCTGTGCGAAGTGTCGAAATAAAGACCAATTCTGGTCAAGTTTTACGACACAGTTTCCTGATAAAACTTGTAATTGAAACTAGTATTAATCGATAGCGAGTATCAAGTACTTTGAGTTAAAACCAGGTTGCCATTTTCTGTCCTGTCTAGGAGGGCAGCAGCCAGCCTTAAGTATAACCCGTTTCCATTTTGAACTTCCCTGACCGAGCTTAAGATAATAATTTTTTTTAAATTGAAACTGGAACCTCTCTGACCACGAAATACCAAGATATCGCCTCTCTACCTATCCGGCAGAACGGCAGTCACACTTAAAATCATTCGATTCTCAAATCCCATTTTTGAGCGCAGCTGTACTTTTCTCATGAAATGTACAATTATTTTTTCAATATATATTTTGAGCCTTCCTGATCACACGAATACAGAAGTACTGCATCCCACCCTGCCTGGGAGGACGGCAGCTATTCTTAAAGTCTATCCGATTTTTAGGTCCCGTTTTGAGCGCAGCTGTACTTCTCTCATCGAATGTACCCCAGTTTTTCCGTGTTCAGGAAGAAGCTCCAAACTAAAAAAAGTTCAATGAGGTCGAGTCGAGTACGAAAATGCGTTATACTCAGGGGTGACTGCCGCTCTCCTTACGTTCGAAATTGAGACCTGAAAATTGAATAATTTGAAGTAAGGCTGTCACTTCTCCAGACAGGTGGAGAGATGGAACCTTGTTTCTCTTGGTGGTCAGAAAGGTTCGAGCTTCAATTTGTAAGAAATAATCATCGTAAGCTCGATACGTGGCTTATACTTAACCGTACAAGGATTGGCATCATGGCTTTTCTTGAAGTACTTGACATTCGCTATCAATTGGTACTAGCTTTAATTGAAAGTACTAACAGGAAAATTGCGTCAGAAAACTTGACCAGAATTAGCCTTTTTTCGACATTCAGAACAGGATGCTGCATTTATAAAGTCTGGCATGCTGTTGACCACTGAATACCCGATCGATTCATACACAATTTGGTCGTAAGTTTGGTTCAGGGAACATAAGATGCGGCCGGCTCCTGGACTAATAGGAATCATGAATTGAAATATCACGTTCAGAATATCGATCATTAATGAACGCTCTTACTGAAGTCGTGCTTTATGTGTACAATAAAACTATTATTGCACAGTTCTCCAAAAAAGCCTACTTCTCCCATTAAATTTTGCTAGTGAGACCACATCTAGAATACGGATCTGTCATTTGGAGCCCCACATCTGTCAGTGCGTGTGAGTCGATTGAAAAAGTTCAGAGGCGTCTCATGAAATCAGCTACATTTATTTTAGAAGGGGATTATGCTGCTAGAGGAATACCTCAAAATATATTATTGAAGAAATTTGATTTACACTTCTTGCATCAACGTCGTAGTATGAATGCTTGTATAACAATTTTCAGAATTATCAATAATCTTTCAGACTATCCTGGATTATTGAAAAAAATGATTTTCGTATTCCTAGAATGTCATCTAGATGCATTACAACATTCCATACGGTGATAGCAAAATCTAATATTTTACTAAAATCACCACTATACTTCATGTATGAATCATTTAGAGTAATTGAACTCCAAGTTGACATATTTCAGTGTAATGTCAATAGTATAAAGAAATGTATAGACATTTTCTAATGTTTTCTTATTTTGTCTTCCCATCCTATAATTGGGCATGTGCCTGTAGGATAAGTATCAAATAATAATAATAATAATAATAATAAAAATTATGTGAAAAACTGTCACACAAACATAATTTTTGTATCAAAAATAATACACAAATATATTCGAGTCTTGGTATACGTTAGCTCTTATTTAGTTATTATTAGTCTATTAACGATGTATTTTGATGCCATCATTACTTATTTCTGTATCCTTATGGAAATTTCAATATTATGTATTCGATCAATAATAGTAGATTGTTTGACAAGTAGAGAAAAGTGAGAGTTCACTAGCGAGTGTAAATATTTCAATTAACAAACGGGAGCAATGAGCAAGTGGATTAAATATGCACGAGCAAAGTAATATCGCTTTCCTCATGTGTTAAACATGCTATTTTTTCATATACTTCATGGAAAAACTTGGGTGAGAGATGCCAAGATTAATTTTCTACAGAAATACTAATCAAGGCTGTGTTCTTGCAAAAACGTAGTAACGGTTCTGACAACTGCCAAGCATATGCATAGTAACAAATAAACAATATTGAAAATTGATTTGTCTGAAAAGTCAGAAGCTAAAGATTCTCGCAAAATTCTGGATGCAGCTAAAGAAACGATTTTATATTTTTTTCCGACGGAATTGAGAGAATCTTAGTTTTCTTATATGTTCAAAGGTCGAATGTTGGTCATATCACGACTCGTTCATCTAGACACCACACATGTCTGTAGCTCGTCCGTAGTTCGTCCGTTCCTAATACCATTCTCCTAGGGATGTTAGTCTGGTCAACAGCTGTTTCAGCTTGTTTCAATATTTTGACGGTGTCACACAGATACAATGTTTAGAAATTCCATTTCCATCATCGTATTTTGACATATATGCTTCTTATCCCTGTACTTTGAATTCCTATGTTCATCTTTTGATCGTAAAAGGCTCGGAAACTCTCGAATTTTTCTATTTACACTATCATATTTTGACATATATGCAAATTATTTTCGAACAAAACAGAAAGTAGTCTGTCAACACCGCACCGTCACCGACAAAAAGTAAAAATTTTCCATCGAACTCGGCCGACTATCGGTGAATCGAGTACGCTCGGGCGAGATACGGTATTATTTGAACAATCGTATTTGTGTATATGGTGCAATTTTCTGACCGTGTGATAGCCAACACTCGGCCAACCAACGGATCAAATACGGTGCGGTATTGTGTGGCCCAACCTTAAGCTGTAATTTTTTCTTAATTAGAGCAAAGCTGTCATTTGGGCGCATGTCATAGTGCGTTGTTTGTTTGTTATTTTTTGTTACTAATTGGTGAAATGGCACTTTTCTTTACTGATTTCTACATATTAAACCTGATGTTTTCCATCAAATATAGAAAAAATAATTTTTTTGTGTATATTAGCAAGACAGAGCACAGTTTATTTCAGGGAAATTCATGGTAGATGATATGAATAATAATTAAATCTGTAATTTCAATCATGATAATGATCTGCATTATCAATGTATACAGGATTTAGTAGCCTATATCAGACAATATAATTTATTTTTCGAGAAAAATATCTGTATCTAATATTCGGGTCTCTTTTTATATCATATTGTTATTACTTGTCCCATCTCGAAACTTAATTTTTTACGAATCGCAGACGATATATAAACTGAGCGATTTTCATACAGCACCCCGCGTCGCGATTGGTTTGTTATCGACCGGCGCTCCAGCCGCAACTTTTAACAGTATTAGCCATCACAATTTGGGTAATTTACAGGTAATTAATTTCTTATATGACTTTTTGAAAAGAAAAGATCTTTCTCCAAACAATTACACCGTTTTTAGTTGTCCTCACATATTTATAATTACCTAAATTTGTCTTTGAAAAGTAACGTTCATTTCGATCATCAAATTTGGTCTTTTGAGGATACATTTCTAGGAGAATTAATTATTATCAGTTTTGAGTATTGAATGATATCTACGGAATTTACATGCCGGTTAACATTACTTGAAACTATTATTGATGCTTCGATTGATGCTGTCGAACAATGGATAACATCGTTGGTTAGCACTTTAAAGTCCGCGTTGACGCAGAATGGGTTTGGGTCTGGAGCAAGGGATACTTTTCATTCAATTTTATGATCTAGAAACATTCATATACATATTGAGATCTGATATTCTATGCTTATGTTATAATTTTTTGTAGTTTCTTTTCCAACGATTCTTATGATTTATTGAATAGTTCTATTCCTAAGAACAGTCGATTATTGTGCGATTATTCTAAATAATCAATTAATCATGCAGATATTATAATTATAAATAGTGGAAAGTTGCACAGCTAGCTCTCAACTTTTAGGTATCGCTTAAATGAACAATATCATATCGTAACTCAAAAGTTAAATGTGATATTAACATTGCTGTCATTATTCCGATTCGACTTGGTAGCATTATGTACATCATTTTGTCACTGATCCATCTATTGGTTAATTTGTGAAAGCCTGAATATTGATTTGTGTTTTTTATTTGTTCGTGTACCCAACACTGGTGTCAGCAAGCTTGTGACTCAGCAAGCCTCATCATCAAATTGTTCTCTCTCTTACTGCATAATTTACTATTTTCTATGATCACTTCTGAATATGCGTAAACTGAGCATTCACGCATGCAATCTCTATCATTATAGAAGTACGAGACAATAAAGTTTTTGATCTACAAGCTCTCCTGTGAATTCATAGCGCTAGCGTTGCAACAAAAATTTTATCCGCCACAAATGTGCAAGAAAGGATTATGACATTCAGACAACAATATTTGTAAGTTGTCAAGCCTCATTCCGAAATATTAGATCTCCTGTCTACTATCGTCACCTTTTGCAGTTCAATTATTATTCAATTGATTGATTTTCAATAGATCTTTCTAATTCCTGACTTCGTTTATTCTGAAGTTGATCTAGGTTGGCATGGATTTTAGCTAGCTTCAATTTTACTCAACATCGTTACCTGATATTTGTTTTGCAAAAGTTCACTTATTTTGAGTTCTATTATGTACCGTTTTCATTAACTACTTGGACTATCCTTTCATAAGCACTGGCTTCGCTTGTTGTTGAATAAGAAGTATTTTCCTAGCTTTAACCTGACGTACTTGATATTCACAGCTTTTTTGATTGAAATTGTTATTTCTTAGTACTTCATAACATTCTGGGCACGTTTGTAGGACTGTTGCTTCGAGCATTTTGAGTGATCTGAATTTGTCACATCATGAAAAATGTTTTTCATACCTTTCGTTGTTGAATATCTGAAAAGAACACTTAAATTCGGATATAAAGGATGAAACTGTTCAAAAGAAATCTCAATTTATTCTGATACTGATCCACCAAATTACGAAAGAATAATATAACAGGTCCATGATCGCTTAATCCCACAACAAAACAAGTACCTAGTAATCTGATCACAGTACAATACTGCCAACTCAAGCAAAATCTGTGTTCAACTTTTAATTAAAATAGTGAATCAACGATTACGTAGATACCGCAATGAAAAATTCACTTGTGCTAATCGGAAAGCTTTCGGTCGTAGTAAGCCTTGCAGAACAAATAAAGAAACAGAAGACAGACTCGAAGAGAAAAGCGGAAGAAATTTAGTTTGGAAGCGGAGGCCGTAACAATAAGATTTAGGAAAAAAGTTGGAACTTACTTTAGTTCGCTAAAGTTTGATTAATATGCGGCGATCAGGGAAATGGAATAGGAAGGATTCTAGGAGATGTCTTTGCAGTTTTCTAGTTCCTGGTCTCATCTAAAATAATACATTAGGTCATGACCTACCGAAAATAATTTATTCTAGAGAACTGGTTGAGATCAATAGCCTTTCATCGTGGAAATTATAAAAAAAGAGCTACATGTATACTAATGACATGATAGGTATAATATCAGCAAAACAACAAGGAATAATTGACATATGATGGAAATTTAGAAAATGTCAATTATACGGAAAAAAAAAAACTGCGGCTGACGAAATTAGTGATATTAGATATTTTTGGCTACTGATCCATTTCCTCCCCAGAACTTTAGTTTATTCTTTATTATCGTGAGAAATTGTCAATCTGTTCTATATTAGATGAAAAATTAGTAATTTATGTGTTGTTCATCTAATGAATATCATGCTTTAAGAGATACACTCGTGCTATATTTTTCAACGGCTGCTATGACAAGTTGACGTACTCTCGTTATGACGCAAAGTCGACGTTTCCTGCAGATAAAGTTTTAAGCTCGATTCCCATGACAGCAAGGGCAAAAGTTTTTTTGTAACCATTAGCAAAGATCGCTCATTCCGTTTATTTTAACTATCCAGGATAAAAAACATGTATTCTGTTCCGAGGGGAAAAAGTGAGATATTTGTTTTCAAGTTAACAAATTATTGAATGAAGCATCCCAAGAAAGGAAGATATATTTTCATAAAGTAGAAATACATTCATTATTCTTATTATCTTGTACAGAGTGTTTCATCCGAACGGGACAATTGGAATAATATTTTTATTATAATGAATATCAAGAAAAATCGCCTACAATGCCAGATATTTCTCTGATACTAATTGTCGGGTCGGCATACACCACGTCGAGGACCTCAACTTCAATGTTGTGGTGAAGTCTACGACGGCTGCAATCTCGTCCAAGATTACTTCTCAAATTTCCTGTGTTGCGAAGACGTTGTGCGACTGTGACAAATATCCAGCGATCAGACAGGCGTCTTTCAGGCAAACGTTCGACATACGAACCTGCTGCTAAAACCACATCCTACCTCACTTCATCTGAAGTGAACACAAATCCACTAATTCAGAGTTGGATATATGTTTTTGATAACAAGAGCACTGCCAAAATTAATCAATTGTCGGTAACATTTCAAAGATTGATATTAAAATCTTTTTATTCATCAGTCATCACAAAATGAAAAAAGGTCAGTTTTGGCCCAAGTTTTTTGACGCAACTTTCCTGGTATAAGTTACGACTGAAACTAGTACAATTGATAGCGAGGGTCAAGTACTTCAATAAACCAGGGTGTCACCTCCTGTCCTGACCAAGAGAGCGGCAGTCACCCCTAAATGTAATCCAATTTCGTGTTGAACTTCCCTGATCGAGCTTACGATAAGTGTTTTTCAAAGTGGAGCTGAAACTTTCCTCACCACGAAAAAACCAAGGTACCACCCTCCTACTTGTCCAAAAGAGGGACATTTACACTTGAGATTATTCGATATTCAGGTCTCAATTTCGAGCGCAGTTGTACTTCTCTCATCGATGTATCATTTTTTTTACTGATTATAGCTTGAACACTCCTGGACACAAGAAAATCGAAGTGCTGCCTTCCAGCCTATCCGGAAGGGCGGCAGTCTATTCGATTTTTATATCCATATTTCGAATACAGATGTACTTCTCTCATCGAATGTACAGCGGCTTTTCAGTTTTCAGGTAGGTCTATGAGTTCTAAAATAAATTAATTCGTAAGCAAATGAGCGACGCCTAGAAAGAAATATACAGAATATGCGTTTCACTTAGGGATGACTGCCGCCCTATAAAACAGGGCGAGAGGCAGCACTTTGGTCTATTTGTGTTCAGGAAGGCCTGAGTTACAATTTATAGAGAATTATCATACATTCGATGAGAGAAGTACAGCTGCGATCGAAATTGGATAGACTATAAGAGTGGCTGCCATCCTCTCGGCTAGGGTGGGAGGCAGCACTTCGGTATTCTTGTGTTTAGGAATGCTCAAGCTACAATTTGAAAAAGTAATTGTACATTCGATGAGAGAAGTATAGTTGCATACGAAATTGGGACCTGAAAATCGAATAATTTCAAGCGTGGATTTCTTCCGGACAGATAAAGAGGCGGTATCTTGGTTTTTCTATAGCCAGAAAGATTCGAACTTCCATTTTTTTAAAATAGTCATCTCAAGCTCGTTCAAGAAAGTTTGATACTAACCTATACATTTTTCAGAATTTTATTGAATAAAAACTACTTTTGATTCTAAATTCTGTATATTTATTTGAAGCTTTGACATTTCGATCCTTTGACCAAGAATCTTCTTCAGAAAACAATGATACAAAATAAAGCAAGGCAAGTAAGTTCAATAATGTCACAATGTGAAATATTTCAAGTAATTAGCTCCCATAATTATTTGAGTTCGCTATAAGTGTAATTTGAATTGAACAAATCGATGTTAAATTGTTGAACATGATTGACAGCCTATGGCTACAAGATGTTTAGTGGTTGCCAGGCAACAACTGTTAGACATTTGAATGTTAGCCCATTGTTGGATTAGGTATATAAGAGCGTAATCTAGAAGAGGAAGGGATTTAGTACGAGTAACTATGAGCGAAATTGTGATCATACAAGTGTATAATAGTAATTAAGGTATCAAGGGTGTTAAAAGGACAATAATGCCTGAGGTCAACAGTGTACTTTTCGAGGGCCTCCGGCCCGAGGTGTGTACGTTGACCGTAGGCATTATTGTCTGTTCAACTCCCGTGGTGCCTTCAATGTTTAATGTCCGACTTTTGTTGTATTTCAATCAAAACTTTTAGCAATGTATGACCTGTCATTGTGACATCTGTCAGAGAAATTACTCTAGTTACTTGCTGTAACTAGGCAACTTGTTTGTTATTTTTCAAAATAATGCCCTTGGGCATTATTTTGAAACATAATGCCCTCGGGTATTAATTGTTACCTAACTACCCTGAAAACAATGTCATTATGACAGCAATAATAAACTAGTCGGACATTAAGTAAATATTGGCACTGTAACCACTGTAAAAAAAATTATTTACGATAAAATCTGTGACAATACGAAAATGGGTTACACTTAAGAGTGGCCGCTACCCTCCTGGACAGGACAGGAGGTAGCACCCTGGTTTTTTCTTGAAGTACTTGAATTTCGCTATCGATTGGTATTAGTTTCTATCGTTACTTCTGTCAGGGAAGTTTCTTCGAAGAAATTGACCATAATTGGCCGTTTTTCGGCAGGATCCTGCATTCATAAAACCTAGCATCCAATTGACCACTGAATATCTGATTATTTCATATATAATTTGGCCGTAAATCCGATTGAAGAACATAAGATGCGGTCGACTTCTGAACTATAACTATTTGATTCAATTGATAGGTTTTAATTCAACTTATTCCGATTTTTTTGATAGCTATACTTACGTTAGATTAATAGTTCAAGCAGTTCGAAGTCGTTTTCTTAAGATTATCCGATTTTTATTTGCGGATTAATAACACCTTTTTGTTTTTTAATATGCACATGCCATACTACTAGCACTTAAATACATGATGGGAGATTAAAAAATTGAAGAATCATCTTGATGATGAAAGCGCATTTTTGATAGCTCATGAATGCTTGTTACTTAAGAGATTACGCAAATTACAATCTCCCACAATCACTGAGCTTGAAATCAAGTAGTTTGGGCAAGTATACGAAACATCAGATTTCATTTAGTACCATTTTGAAGTTGACTATTTGATAGGTACCTAATTTGTGCACGTACAAACTCAAAAATACCTTTTAATCTTTTTCGTCTAGTTATTGACTGATGAGAGGTCATGTGCTGTACCATAACATAATAATTTGATCTTTATCAAAGCTATATAAAAAAAAATCGCTGAAAATTATCTTCAAAGCTACAGATTCAATAAAATAAGTAACGGGTGGTCATATACTTGTCTAAATTGAACGTAAAGACAAAAGTTGGACTCATTCTTATACTAATAACATCGGAAACTGCATGTCAATATCTTGCGTAACTGCGAAATATTGAGATAAATAGTTTCTACCCTAAAATGGACACTAACCCAGATCGGTTTGGAAAGGGTATGAAATTCAATTACTGACAGCATATTTCATTTAGTACCTGTTTCAAGTCTGCAAGTGCTGTGGTTGCTCAGATCTCAGCGTCACGGCAGCCAGCCAGCCAGATATCCAAAGTACATAAATGTATTTTTTTTTTGTAGAAATGCGCTAAAAATACTTGTATGGTCACGATATGTCGTCATAGCGATTATTGATCACTATACGGCCTTTCGAACTTCAATTTGAGATAAGGGGGCGTGAAATAATAGGTTACAAGCCATTATAGACTGTGGACAGGATTGAGCACTCTTTTCACTATTTATAGCTTTACTGAAATATCATAGACAAAGACCGTTGTACCATGTACATATGTTAGAATACTTGAAAAAGAACAAGATAGAAGTCATTTTCATGGTATGGTGATTGATAAAGCTTCTTTAATCAATGGAAGAAGCTGAATCCCAGCCTCATCGTCCGTAGTCAGGACGCAATTTTAAACTCGGTTCTAAGTCTGGCTTATGCATAACCATCACAACATGTCAAACAGTCGATTTTTGAGCGTCGTCATAATTTCATATAAGATAGACTCAGACCTGGGCTTAAAACCGCGTTCTGACTACGGGCCAATGTGTCTTAGGTACTATGTGATATATACCCTAATTCAACATTATTTCAAATGTTTACCGAGAAAGATAGAAAAACTCAAGTCGATCTTCCAATATCATTGAATAATTGCGGATGATAAAACAGTGGAAATTGTTTTCAAATATCTTTTATGCATAGTCCTGACCTTTGAAATATTGGAAAATATGCATTATCACGAGTGGACAACGTAAGATCTATCTTGTGAGTAAAAAACCATAATAACAGCTATAAATCTTTGTTGAAAGAGGAAAAGCAGTGTTCTCAAAAATATTGGTGATAATCATAATAATATCAAACTTTAATCTATATATCTGAAGACATATCCTTCCTGTTCATTTCAAATCATGATTACAAGTTTTCTTTTATGTTTTCTGAAGTCATTCTGCTCTTATCTTCTATTCTTGGTGAACTTCAACCTTTATATTCAGTTATTTATTCATCTCTCCCACAATTCCCTCAGCATATTTTCACGTTCCAATTTCTTCGTGGTTTTCCTTTCTTTCGCATAATAAACATAACCAACACTGCAAAATTGGCATAGGATAACAAAAAAACTACCAAGCACTGATACGGCGGGGTAGAGTGGGCAGATTTGTGCTTCACATGATGGACATGTCATAAATTTATCAATTATTTTGGAGGCATCACATAATTCAATATTTAATCAGCTCAAATTGATCGCTCTTCAGTATTTCTATGAGAAATATCATGGAGAAGACCCCAAACGCTGTAGGATACGATGGATAAAGAATTGCGTTGCTATAGAGTTTTCTTCGAGAGCTTACACACTACAATCTATAGAATCAACTCCAAATGCTAAACTGTACAAGGGACATTCCATAATAGCTACCTACTACTCCAGTTGATATTCCAGCAATAGTCAATGGATCGTATGGATCACAGAGCACTTGCGAATAAAACAATAATGGTTCTGTGACCAAAATAACTATTGTAAATTTATTTCAGCTCTTTATAGTCACAATTCAAGTAAACGTATTGCGGCGAACCATAGTCATTGATAAATCCTCAGTCTTGGTACTATAGATTTAGTTCAACTTGAAAAAAAAGGAGCTGGTTAGTTTGCTTATATAGCTATTAGAATTTTAGGTGTGACAACATCCGCTCGCAACAAGAAAATTGAGCTTGAAATGTAACTACAAGATTTACCGTCATGTTTATTGGCTTGTTTATAGTAACAGAGAATCATAATCGATAACTTACTGTCTACATGGAGAATGTATCACTATTCATCTGTGAAATATGACCAGTACAGTAACTTTCAAACTTTGCATGCACGTATGAGACGTAGGACAATAGTGATGGAGAAAAATGATTATTTTGCCCTCCATCTCGTGCATGCGTACAAGCTTCGAAAATGGCTTACTTATGACTTTCTGTCATCATCTCTCAGCCTAATTTGACTTAATGAAGAAACTGTAGCTTCTGTCTCATTATTATTTGAAGTTATGATTTAATTAACAAGTAATAGGTTGTTTATAATCAGAAACCACAGGAGAAAATTCAGTTGCAATATTTTGATATTCAGTCACTTATTTACAAGCTGTATTTGTACTTGCTATTGCACTGCAGATATTTATTGAATTGTGTAATCAACTGTGAAAAAAATGAGACCAGAATACCGTGCTCTGCAGTATACATGACGCAGACGGAGAAATATATCATTTATAGCTATCCAGAAACACTCTTGAATAAATAGACCGTCCAGTTTTTTGTGCATGCATGCCTACAGAGTAGGATGACATACCAAAGCAATTAAAACAATGGCTTGCGAAAGAGAAACAGTAAGGAAAAAGGATTAATATTTCCTTTGGAGCATGCTGTATAAGAGTCTTCGAATATATAATTCCGTTGCTAGAACAAGAAGAAAGGAGCTATGGAATCTGTCTAAAAAATAAATGAATATTCAAAACTTTTCCTAATATTTTAAACTATTCTCCAGAGTCCTTTTAATTTCTTTTCTTGTTCCCAAGTAACCAAGTTGGCAACAGCGCTAATTACACGCAGTAACAACCCCAGGGGTGTTGTGCACAGTGTGGCAACATTGTACAGTGCTACTGACGTCATCAGGAATTTAAACAAGAGCGCCAAGCAACACCAAACAGAACAGTTGCCTTGCTCGGTGATTTATCACAGATTGATGAATATTTATGTATGGTTATTTTCAAATGAAATGACTGCAGTGAGGGGATGAGCATCATTGCATCTAAATGCCAAGAGGTATAGAGAGTTATGTAGTGATATAATTTATGATAATTTATGACCATTGCACAAATGGCTAACTTTGAATTCTAGCATGGCAATATTAATTATCGACTTAAATAACTGTCAGGTGCTGTGTTTCACTCTACTTGCCGATATTATACAGTGTTTTGTTTCTATTATAAATAATCATCAAACAAATTCGACCAAGAGAAATAAAACGCAGTGAAGATCTTTGATCAAAGGATCGAAACGTCAAAGTTTCAAATAAATATACAGAATAATAACTGATAACAATTTATTGAAGTCTTTTTTGGCAAATAATCGACTTTTATTCTTCAATCTCCTGGATCTGATTTAATGGACGGATAAATTTACTTCTCGAATAAATAAAATTTACTTCATTGAAGGCCGGTTTCACCAACGTCAGTTAAATTTATGGGGAGATTATTTTGAGTTGATAACTATGGCAATGTTTGTATAAACAATAGTTTCCGATAAAATAATCTTAGAATTAGTTTAACTGACGTTGGTAAATTACAGCAATGAAGACTACAAAATATTCCTGTTTGTGTATTATAAGTGACCTTAACATCCGCTCAATCATTTTGTGTCTTATCAGCGCAAGATCCTGTCCTTCCACCATTCTGAATTTTGTTTTTTCCACGTCAATCAGTCTATCAAATCCCTAAAAAAACTACCATGACACATCAAACACATCCACTTTCTCAATCATGGCTTAGAAAAAACACAAGACGCCTTCGCATCGGGATGTCGAGTTCTTATCTGTGTCCAGAATTCAAATTAACTTTGATACATACAAACCAATACATGGAAGCACATCCTAGCGAAGACAATCACACATACGCACAATGGATTAGAGAGGGATGAAATGAGTTTTCCGATGAATTAGGTAAATGGGTTAAAGCAACGGGAGGGCGCATCCATCGATCTGTTTTGATCCGAAGTCCAGGGAAAGGCTGTGAAGCTGCAGAGAAAGATACATAGTAGACAATATCAAACAAAAAAATCAGAAGATACAACATGATATACAATTTGAATTAGTTTCTTACAAGCCAATTGCAAGAGCTTCATGTCTATGAATGAACATTCAGATGCCATACCTTTTTTGCCACTTAAATGAAGATTTGAACAAAAGTGCACACATTAAAGGTGATGCTCATTTATTGTTAGCTGGAATTATAAGTAACTTTCAAGACCATACCACATACTTGAGAAATCAATGTCCCATTTTGTATTATTTTAGAGGATGGCTCTTATTTTGTATTGCAAATTGGAGTTGATAGGATACAGGGGTGAAATTTGAATTTGAATTTTAAACGAATAATTTAAAGCACATGAGTGGATTTCCTATTACTTCTCTTTGGCTTAGTCACGCTGATCATTAATTTGTCCGTCTCTCCCTTTATCTTACATCTTATCACTCTACTGGCAACCTAATTTTCCACCTAATATCCAATGTTGATTATTATCGAATCCAAGTTCAGTTCAATATAAATATTATGATTATGCTGTTCTCACATCTTTCCCATATTTCTGTCTTTAATTCCTTTTATATATCTCTTTTTGTCTCCCTTTCCTTTTTCATAAGCTTCTCTTTCCTCTCTGTTACTGACTTTTGACTCAAAGCAAGGCAATATTCATATGTCGTCCGGACAGATTCTTGTCACATTCTACTATACCAATATGACCCAGAAACCATACTATACATAAAATCTAGTTTCGAGTAAACAGATCTAATCCCTTCAAAGGTCAAGTCATCCAGGAAATGTATCACTTTGAAGTCGAACTTTGAGCGTTCAGTACATCTGTGCTGTGCATTGTTCACTTTAGACATCTCAGCTTAATTAACCATCATATTATTCAAGTCAGTGTTATAATGTACTTGATAGCTTCTATCAATTGGTAAGTTTGTCTGTCATTGGGTTTTATGAGTTTGGTATGCTTAGTTTTACATGTAGTGACGCCACGCTGAGTGTGCGAGGGGTTCCATCTTTTTTATTTAAAGTGTTGGTATCCTTATCTACCTGGAGAATCAATGCCATCGGTGCTCACACCTTAATCGTGTGACGGCGGTGAATGTTGCCAACCGCATGCACTCTGTGCTATTGCGGCAACGGGGTTGTTACAAGAGTGGATAAATCAACCAACCTGCTTGGGTCGCAGGCATCGGTACGGCATTACAGTACTGCTAGCCATCCGTAGGTGTCGTCCAACGTGAGATAAATAGTGCTAGTGACTACCATGCTACATCAATATGTATGCAAACCAAAGGTTATTCCAAGAGAGTTTGAATCGACCAACTCGCGTGTGTTGCGGGCATCGATGTTTACCATAGTACTGGTGGCCATCTATTCGATGAACTCAAAGGCCTATCTGTTAGCCAGATATTCTATCCAACCTCTGAGGCAGGTGTATCATTTTTATACCCATTCTAGTTACCTAAACTTAACCTGAAATGCCTCGGTGAACGGGGAATTGATGTGTGTGACTTGCTGATGACATTTCACGAAGCATTGTGGCTCAAACTCATATAATTTTCAGGAGAATTTGGCTCAATTACGCCCTAATACCTGAACAGCCCTCCACTTCTGACGGTAAGGCCACCGAAAGCTTATCAGCCGGATATAAACTCTTTTATATGTTCATCTTATATTTTATTATATTTATTATCGATTATCATCAATATGATCGCATCTTTTTCAACATATGCATATTTGCAAGCTTGAACTGATGGCCAATTCATAGGTACCAGGTGCTAGAGATACATTAAAACATAACTAACTTCTCTTAGGGACTGAGTGCTGATTTTCATTTACGTCCTAGAAAATATTGTTAAAAATTTAAAGTCAAAACTACGCCAAAAATAACGTTATCCGATTTTTGGTCTCACTCCTAATTTCTATACATAATACTCAGGAAATAATTTCAATTCTATTTGAAAACAGCCAAACCAATCGTAGGGGCCAAATTTTGCAGTGGCAGTAGGCTACTTTGTGCATGTGTTCAGCATATAATATTTTGTCGAGTCTGTTCAGCACAATTGTCATTTCAGTTACAACGCATGTGAGTTAAATAAAAATATAAAAAATGATGGTAGAATTATCAAACAGTGTTTTTTGTAATAATGCTGATGTGGATTAGATATTGATGTTGAAGATTTCCATTTTACCAATCACAACATAAGTTAAATTAAGCTGCGTTATAAAGCCTTTTAGTCATCACACACGCGCTCATACTCACAGCGACAATTTGATGGTGTCTGGAGGATTTGTGACCTTCACGATTGGTCTGGCTGTTTACAAAAAGTATTAAAATTGTTCCTCGAGTATCATATATAAAGATTAGGGCTCAGACTAGATGTAAAATTACGTTATTTTTTCTGCGAGCTTCCAAACATCTAGCAGGAATTACCGTCAATGGGAAGTGTCTAGAAATGTTGATTATTAATACTCAACAATATCCTCAAAAACATACATAAGAAACAGTACTCAAACTTTAAGAAAAGTGAGTAATGTTTCAACACACCTGCAGCACCTGATATCTATAAACTGGCCGTAAGCCCAAGCCAGCAAGTAAACACTAACACACTACTATATTCCACAAATTTTGTTTCCCAAAAAAAAAAGCTAATAAAGTCTCACACAAAATCCACTAGGTTCATCTGATTATCAACAAATAATATCTACAAGAGTATGATTACTCTTTTAATCGACTCTACATTAGTTTCACTTGATGTACTCTCCAAAATTATCTACAGAAATATTGAGATCACGATTGGGGGAGGTGTAACCCGAGTAGCATTCGGAAGCGGGTTATTTATTGTGTTCTGTGATGAAATTTTGATTGAAAAAAGGTCAATTCAGGTCAAATATATCTTGGAGTCAAGTTAAACATTTATTACCGATATAGGAATGACCGTAGGATTGTTACATCTGTAGATAATCTTTCAAACTAGCTATGGAAAGATTTTTCACAAGGCCTTTCTAGAGATTTGATAAAGCAGTGGATAAACAAACCGTCATTTCTACTTTATTGACGCAGAAACGACCGAAATCAATTTTCACTGATTGTTTTTTTCAAGAATGGATTGGAAGTATCGATAACTTATATGACAATAAATCGCTCAAAGTTTGTGTAACGCAAATCATTTATACAATGATGGACCAAGGAAAGCTATTTTTAGATATCGAAATTCCAAAAAGTCTTCAATTTATACGTATCTTGTGAAATTTTATTACTAATGGCCATCTTTAGTAACGATGTTAAGAGAATTTGAGTCATTTTACTTGATATCAAAATATTTTGTTGGGTTTGAAACACTATTAGGAATTACAGAAAAAGCATAAAACTTTCTAGATTTGAACATTGATACATTCACAATATTAATTTACAGCATATCCAGAAAAAAATCCTAAACAGCTGATTCTGTGAGGAGCAGATTTAATCAACAACTGAAGCACATATGTCTTAAATTTCTTATTCACAGAATGCTCACTTTTACAGTCTACATGAAAATAGCAACAAAGAAACACTTATCTTGAAGCAAAGACCATCTCTAAGGATTTTTACCATTATTCAATTGACACACTAATGCGATAGAAAGGATATGTGTTGGAAATAAAGAACAAATACAATAATGCCTTCAACCTGAATAAACAAACATCTATATGCACCAACCTACCTCTTTCAGACAATATTAATTAAGAATTCAAGAAATTGTTGAGAGATTATGATACTGATAGTCCATTTAAATAAATCACGAACATCTAATACGTTCGCAGAATAAATGACAAAACAGTAGCACTATAGTCTTCTAATGTTAACAAATTCCACTGTTATGACTGTAATTGGAATTAGTTTAGAAAAACAGGAAGAGAATTTGTCAAAGAATATACACATGTACGTTGTATAAAACCTAATAACCGACGCTCAAGCAGTTTTCTATGTTCTTCAAGTGTAACTTTCATATTGCATACTCATTCTTGTTACAATATTATATTGAATTTGGTTCCCATATGTGGAAGAAAGAAAAAATTGTATTAATTTATTGTGAAATCTAACGTGGACTTCATGTGATTTACTTGTCCATCATTGGATATATTTTAACTTACTTGTACTAAGCACAAGAAAGTATTGTGAAACCGACAAAATCCACCTATCGAGATTTTGGTGGAAATATCCATTTTGAGCATCCCTGAATCCATTTTGAGTATTTTCGACTTGATGTCGGTACGTATATTTGTGCATGCGTTCGTAACTCGCAAATCTCAAGACTGGTTGAACGTATGATGTTGAAAGTTTGTATTTTAGACTGGTATAGGGTCTAGTTGTGCACCTCGTATTATGCTTTCAATCGTCTGTACCGGAAGTGCACTTTACTTCAAACTTTTTTCGAATTTTTCCAATAAATCCAGAATGATCAACCGTAGGATGTTGAAATTCAGTATTTGAACTTGATGTTGTATCAGAATGGTCATTTGCTATTTTTGTATGAATTGGCTAGGCCAGAAGTACACTTTACTTGAAACTTTTTTCTATTTTTTTGCATAAATCTAGAATATATTGGCCGTTAAGCGTGCATCGGGCAACAACTTTTTTATTTCTCTTATCAAGAGGTAAATTATCAACCCTCAGAAAAGGCATGCGGTATCAAATAGAAGAGTTCCTTTTGTCACCAGCTCACAGTCTACATATACATATCAATTCGAAGATGTAATATACATAGCAGTCTACAAAATCAAATATGTGAGCCGAGAATTCCAATATTGAATAGTTGGAGCCTCAATAGCTATTATTTATCAAAGATCAAATTGATACTAACAGACTTAATTTTTTGATCAAAACTGAATATAAATCGTTATTTACTGATAAGAAATATTTAGAAGATAACAATGATGAGTAAAATTTCTCTAACCTTATTTTAGAAGATCCTATTGCTCTTATTCAGTACTTTCTTGTAGATAAACAGCAAAAACGGGTACAGTTCAATTTGAAAAATTTATACATCTTAACCACAAATGTTAATAAGAACACAATTTGATGATGAAAACACAGTGGATTCACAAAAAAAGAAAAAAACATATGATTTGGTCCATAAACACTTATAAAGTACATTCTCACAGTAAAATCTCACTTATACTGAATATATTAATATATTGGGATGTGCTAACTTGTTCAAACCATTGTAATCGAGAAATTTTTAGTTATTATTCCTGCGGCTCTCAAAATATATGAAGAAAAATTTTAATACATAATATATGATGGCAATCATAGAATACGAATAACAAGAGGAGGTGATTAAGGGTCCCGTACTGTAAATGTGAATTCGAGAATGCTCTAGATTATTACCAGAAGTTCAATAGAAGTTCAATACTAAATTTGACTCTGTTCTATTATCTGGGCTTCGTATGCGATCCAAATATTCTTTCCATTTACTTGTACAAATAGACTGGGAGCTAGTGACAGGTGGGGTTCTCCAATTTTAAACCGCTTGCCTTTTTGAGGGTTGATAATTTACCTCTTAATAAGAAAGATAAAAATATTATTGGATGATGCACGCTTTCCGGTCATAGTTCAAATTCCAATTGAAGATCTGAAAAAAAAATGGTTTTCTCCGTGATATCAAATTGCATGCCTTTGTGATGTTGAATAATTGAAATTAATCTAAAGCCAAGTACTGAAAGGCAAGCCATTCGCAACAGCCCAAGTGGCTCAAAGGGTTGCGTGAACTTGTGAAAAAAAAAAATGAAAAATGCATGCCAATGAAAATAATTGAAATTCTAGTCATGAAAACCTTGTAAAAAAATTGGCAAGCATTCCTCGTTGGCGCAAGGGTTCGAAATTTGGGGGTAATCTTGCATAAATTTTGCACCAATTAGCCGTGATTTCAAATTGCATGTCATTTCATCTAAAGGTAATTTGTTCGATGAATTGTCATTGAGGAAATTGGCATGCACCCCAGGATGTCCCAAAATGGAGGCATGCATTGAGGAAGTTGCAAAAAAAAGAAGAAAAAATTCCGTCATTTTATTTTGCATGCCATTGTGTATTTCGTTCAAAATAATTTTTTTTAGACGACATGAAAATGGCAAGCATGTTGCTTAGGCTCATCATTAATAAATTTTGGAAAAAGGGTTGAGAAAAAGTGCCCGTAAATTAATTCAGTAAAATTAACAAGAATTATTTCGCGAATTTATTTATTCAAATTTTTTGACTAATTTTAAACATTAATGGCCTATGTGAGTCTCTTCCAAAATATTGCAGAGAGCTACAATTTAAATTATTCATGATGTTTTCATAGCAACAATTCCAAAAATATTCAATTGAAATCACTAAAAACATAAAATTTTCCTATTGATATCAGTATTAGCTCTAACTGGGTATAACATTACATTGCAACCAATAAGGCACTAGAATAGTACTATGTCAAAGAGTCCTAATAAGGACGAAACACGTATGTACAGTTGACATCTCAAGTCCTGAATTTGTGAAACATTAAGGTTTTGAATCTTGCTATCAATAAAATAATAATCACACATATTAACAACGAAAAAAATAATAATTATGTTCTTACTTTTCCCTGGAATAAGAATAAGTTATGTGGATGGAATATTGTAACAAAATGTATTTTTAAAAGTCAAATTTGCGTTCATCTGGAATTTAAGAGTAGGTATATCTTCATTATCATGCAAAAATATTATTATCATTATGAAAAAATAAAAAAGTCAATTATCAGGAAAAGAAATTTAATATTATAGAAAAATCATACTTAAATAGCTAATGGATTGTTCCATAATATGAATGAATAGGAATGGAAAAGAGTTCGAAATTGGCAATAATTGCTGAAATTTCAATTTCTTCATCATAATTATTGTCAATTTCAGTTTCCTCTTCAGTAGTTTCACCACCTATTTGAGAATAATTGTCGGTGTCATCATCGTCTGATTCATCCTTATCGTCCTTATTGTCGGCCCTTCTTACAATATCATCTTCTTTAACTCAATTCATTTTTATACTATTCTTCACTTATTTATGCCAAACGGAAAACTTACTGGTATTAAAGAATTGTTTATGAACCTAATTGTATTATTTTGAATATATAATCTGCATTATTATGGAAGATTCACCTCCTGCCATGTCTATAATTACAAACTAAGTTGATTCTAGGGCATATTTTCTTGATTTTTCAGAATTTGTAAATGTTTGTCTTATGTTATATGCATCCGATTCTTTATTTCAACTTGAAGCATATTTCTTCATTGAAATACAAAACCACATGCAAAATAAAATCTCGGAAATTTTCTTACTTTATTTTTGCCACTTTTTCCAAAGTTTTTCCATGATTGGACAAAGTTGCATGTCATTTTCCAATAAAATTCAAAAAAGCATTTATTAATGTAATATAAAATGGCAGGCAGAATGAAGTCAGAGAAATTTTGCGAGTTTTTTATGCAACTTTCATTATTGTTTAAATTATGATGGGCTTGAGCAAAATGCTTGCCATTTTCCAAATGAATTTAAAACAGTATTTAATAATGTAATACAAAATGGCATGCAGAATGAAATCAGAGAAATTTTGCGAGGTTTTTATGCAACTTTCATCATTATTTAAAATATGAAGGGCTTAAGCAACATGCATGCCATTTTAAATTTATAATTATTCCACTATTAAATAATGTTTTTGCTCCATTTGAGGTAATTTGAAATCATGGCTAATTGGTGCAAAATTTATGCAAGATTACCCCCAAATTTCAAACCCTTGCGCCAAGGAGGAATGCTTGCCAATTTTTTTACAAGGGTCTTATGACTAAAACTTCAATTCTTTTCATTGGCATGCAATTTGGAAACACGGCATTTTTCATATTTTTTTTTCACAAGTTCACGCAACCCTTTGAGCCTCTTGGGCTGTTGCGAAATGCTTGCCTTTCAGTACTTGGCTTTAGATTAATTTCAATTATTCAACATTACAAAGGCATGCAATTTTAACATAATAACATTTTAATCTTTATTATTAAGAGATAAATTATCAACCCTCAAAAAAGCAAGCGGTATAAAATCGGAGAACCCCACCTGTCACTAGTTCCCAGTCTAAAAGTAGAAGTATTGTGAGATCCACAAAATTCACATTTCGAGACTTTGATAAGAATATCCGTTTTGAGCATCCCTGAGTCCATTTTGACCATTTTCAATTTGATTTCGGTACGTATGTCCGTCTGTTCGTAATTCACAAATTTCGAAAATCGTCGAACGTGTAATGCTGAAATTCTATATTTATGACTGGTCTAAGATCTAATTGTGCACCTCGCATTATGGTTGCAATCGTCTTAGCTTGGAACTTCTCTTGAATTCCTCGCATAAATTCAAAATAGCTAGCCGTAGGATATTGAAATTCAATATTTAGAATTGCTGTAGCATCTCAACGGTTATTGTTTATTTTTGTACCAATCGGCTGAGCCGGAAGTGCGCTTCATATAATAGATTTTTTGAATTTTCTGCATTAATTCAAAGCAATCAGTCACATTAAACACTTCTATATCATCTTGTTATGCACCTCGCATAATGATTGCAAACGTCTGCACCGAGAGTGCACTTTACTTGAAACATTTTTCAACTTTTCACATGAATCTAAAAAAAATTTACTTAGAATGCTCAAATTCAGTATTCAGGACGATTGTATCATCCAGATGTTTTTTTATTGAGAACGATTGAGCCGGTAGTGCAGTTTACTTGACAGTAGGTCATAGAGTATTGAAATTTAATTTTCCAGTCTGCTGTAGTATCCGAATAATTGCGTACTGTTCCCAAAACAATTGACTAAACTGAAAGTGCATTTCAGTTGAATTTTTTTTTAGTTTTGCGCATGAATTTAGAAATGTTAACTGTAGACTCTTGGAAATCAGTATTGAGGAATTTCGTAGCTCAAGAATATTAATCCTACAGTTTTCATAGCAACCGACCGCAAGCGCACTTTACTTGACAGATTTTTATTTTTTTTTGGATGAATACGGAACAGTTTGCTGTGGAACTATGAGATTTTGTGTTTGAGTATCATAATATTATATGCAAAAAATATATCCAATGATGTACAAGTAAGTCATGTGATGTCCACGTTCGATTTTCATACTAATTAAACTCACTTAACAAGGAATAATCGCGCATATAGCAATGGAAATTGATCATTGATCGCTTCATCACTCATATAATTACTTATAATCATTGAACTGTAAGACCCATCATTAAGATTTTCGATAAGCCTCTGAACAGATAATGGAGAGAGAATAATGGGAGAAATAAAAATATCTCGTCAATATAACGATCTCTGTAGGACTTCGTTTCTACTCACGTACAGAATTACTGAATGAGTGACATTTCAAACCAGATTCTAGATTTTGAGACAACTCGAAATAATAAACGGCCTACGTGTTGATTTACAGATCCGTGTTAGCTAGAGGTAGGGTGCTACTTCTTGATTTAAGAGTTACCAGCGTCAAAAAGGCGGGTTCTAGTCTTTTTCTACGGGAGACAATTGGAATAGCATTGTTTCATGACAAAATCTATATCTACTGTTAGAGAAAGCAGTCTTTAAAATGTCTAAATTCGTGAAGCAGATGTTTAAAAATCCTTACATGTTCCCTTAAAATTACCGTTTACTTGTTCGTAGACATATTCAGGTCTTGTTCTAATTGATTATAGAGGAAATATTTCAGTGATTCAGATTTTTCTATATTATCATGCTACCTGCGCTGTTGGCGATACATAAAATAAGAAAAATTGATATCGATATCTCAGATTGAATATTCTAATTAACCATGCACCAAAGACATCCCTTTGGAGCAATTTATCAAGCAACTCAAATATAAATTATCCCTTTTTTGTTTCCCCGTTAACCTTCTGTCTTGCAAGATAATAATTTTTAATTAATATCTCTAACAAAGAGAGATAATTAGAATAAAACATCATTGTTAATTAATTAATAAAAATCTATAACGACCGATCAAGCGGCCGTGGCGGGAGAATTAAGGTGGTGAAAGTTGAAAGTAATGATTAATCGTGGCACATACGCTGTAAATAACTATCTAGGGCCTAATTACCCCCAGACAATAACTAATGAACGAGGAGATGGATCCAAACAGAGTATAGAACGCTTTATAACGCTTTTGTAGAACGTGACTCGTGACTTGACTGAGAATGACGCCACTTCCGGTTTGATGTATTCGAATTTAATGTGTTTTATCTTTTCGCATATAAGCCATGGGCGTCGAAAGCTGGAATAGATTCACAAACAGTGAAATGCGGAAGGAGTTTTCGTATTAACTTCTCAACCATGAATAGAAAACGACAATCACAATTCCTTGTCACTAAGTTAATATGAAATTCCGGTGTTTAATTATAGCATTTTGTTCAACAGGAATTGCACTTACTGTGGTAATATATTCAATGAAAGAAGCAATTAGATCAAGACTATTCGCGAGAATTTGATTGATATAATGAAGCAGACCAGACTTGTAGATCAGCACCATGGTATACTGTGCATGAATCTGATATAGTATCATTTTGATTAAGTATTATTATACTGCAAGGATAAACTCTGGCTTCGTATGACACTGCTTCTTTTATTTCGAGAAGATATTCTTTGAAATGTACCCAAATAAAATCGCCGCCTATGATGCACGCATATATATACACATAAATGTATGCGAGAATAGAGCATAAATCAAAAGAGAAGCAAAGCCCCTCGAAAGCTTCTTTGTATCACAAAGATATAAATATTCAGCTATATCATGTTTTATTACAGTTTACACTCAATCATATCAAACTTGCCATTCAGCACATCAAACTTGAATATATAAAAGAGAAAAAAATCTGTATAAAGAGAGTGGATGAGGTGAAATGGAAAAAATCTGACGTGAACATCAAGTGACTTACTTGTACATCATTTGATATATACACAAATTTATTCAATGAAGTTTTCTGTCACTTCAGATTATAATTAATATAATTTTAATAATATTTTGCTATGTGAAATGTCAAACAGAATCAAGAAATTGACAACAGATTATCATTGCCCATCTTATCGTTTTAATTGAACTGATTGTTTTATACGGCAAATTCTGAATGTCTGTTATACATATGAACTGAACTTCCGACTCGGCCGATTGATACAAAAATAGTAGGTAATCATTTTGATGCTACAACAAGTTCAAACACTAAATTTCAATATGCTATGGTAGTCCAGGCGGAATGTCGAAAAATAGGGGCAAATTAGGAAAAAATGCGAACTTGATGAAATTTTGGTATATTGTTTTCAGCCTTAGCTCATCAAGTTCAATTTCGTGGATCATTGAATTTTTGATAAGTTTGACTCGAAGAACTTGTTTGTAGACCTACTAAGATTCAAAATACACTTCAAAAAAGTAAAAAATTTCTTAAAATCTAAAAAAACACTAAAAATGGGGGGTTTCGCTAGTTATCTTTTATTTTTCAATTTTTTTCATGGTACCTAGTTTCATTCTGACGCAGGGATCAATCAACAACCCACCCCTTACCCTGCCTACCTATGCCACTATATCTGGAGGCACGGTAATACCCCCATAAAGACCAGTCAATTGAAGCGAAAGAGCACTACATATCTTTCTCGAAGAGTTTTTTTGAACTCTCATAACTAGGATTTGGATTATACCTACCAGATAAACAAAATTCTTGGGATATAATGTCAATAGTGGACTTATTAAGTTTCAATTGCATAGTTCTTATACTTTAAATTTTATTGACATCTGAAAAAAACACGATTTCGTCACTGACTCGCTCACTGATGATTATCAAAATTCTTGGGTTACTTCTTGAAGTCCCAGAATGCTGAAATTTGGTATGTAAGCTAGTATTAGTACACAAACAACAACAAAATTCTAAAACTTGAAACTTCTACTCCCAACCACTTAAACCGCTGCAGTCTAGTTGGGCAATCGGTAAGAGGGACCTTAATCTGAGTATTCCAGTTGGGCATTTTAATCCCTTATAATGCAGATATCGGATTTACCTGTGTCAAGTACTCATCCACCTCCATGACTGTATGATTATGATGTTTGCAAATTATTTATACATTTTACAATTTCGATAACATTTAGTTTTCAACTTCGCCTACTCCTAATACTATGTACTGATTGGTCATTTCCCTAATTGTATGTATAGTTTCAAGAGTTAAAAAGTTCTAGAAAAAATCGGTTGTCTGTAAAGTCGGTTTACTGACGATAGTTTAACGTGACAACGTCATGAGAAAATACTGATGGAGTGGTTGCATTTTTAAAAAGAAAATTTCAATTTTATCGGTTTGATAGATATTTTGTATGGATATAGAGAAGGAGGTAAATGGAAATCAGGAATTGAATTGATCAAGTTACATTTATTTGTACGCATGAATACAATTATGTCAATTTTTTTTATTTTTTATTTTGTATCAACATTATTTCTTTCAGCAAGTAAACTGAATCAAAGTTGTTGTTCAATTAGTTACTCGATTATTTTCGCAAATTTATTCGTAACTTGTTGTAAAAAAGTGATAATCTTGAATAATTTATTATAAGAATAAACTGTGATTGAATTATTGTTCATGAATCCTTTATTTAAAATTTTAAATCTAGAAACATCATTGAAATTTTTGTAACTCTAGCTTTTGAAAAGCCCGCCTCAATGTGTTTGATATGGGAGGAAATTGTTCCCTTTGACGGCTGGCTGATTCAACCTGTTATTTCAGACACGTTGTTATGATATGTGGAAGATTTAAAATTTATGTTCTAATTTTTTGAAATCATAGCTACGCTCGATAATTAATTCGATCGAATAGTGAAGCCATTGATTCTTTACTCATCGTGAAATAGTTCTGGGTAAGAGTGACTAATAGGTCACTATGACATTTCGCACAATTTTAAAGAGATGGCGATACTGGCGTCTCTGCAGTAAAAACAAATTCTGTCAGTGGCACTAAAACAGTGTTCATGTGTTACAATGGTTGTAGGTTAGCTCGCTACGCTCGCGGCTTCAACAAACATCCCTGAATATTACCGCACTTGCGCTGCGCGCGCCTGTGGGACTGAACTTGAGAGGAAACCACCTCGAAGGGTGAACCAAACTTCTCCATGTTGGACCGAAATAATGAAACTTTCCCATGTCATGTTTGAGGACTACTGCTCAGCTATCACTTACTCTGTACACATGTATTTCGAGCGCAAGCGCATTATCATAGTGACCTATCATTCACTTTATCCTAGTTCTGTTAAGTTATTGTTATAGTTTTGTCAATTATAGCATAACCTACAATCGCTGCATTAGCGGACCGATGCTATTTATTTTATCGATGAAAGCACGAGTATTCGACAATATATCACTGAACATATATCTAATATTGAAAGAATCATTACCTTTATCGCCGCAATTATCTTTGCTATAAACAATTGACACCACATTCACTTTTCACTGCACTTCATACTTAACGAAAACATGTAAATGTATTATTGTATAGTAGCTGTCCACGCGGACGCATCACTCACTCAAGTTGGAGAGAGACAGATGTCGAACGCTGCCGAACGCGTAGGCCGATTGTGCCTCTTTGTCGCTCGTTACGCGCTCTCGCTTGCACTTCAAGCCTTAAATAGAACGCCTCAGAGCGAGGTAACGCCGCGTGCGTGCAGCCGACATTATTAAATTATAAGACGTTGTCACGTCAAAAACAAATATATCCCAATAAAATGAATCTTCTCATTACTTCGTTGCACCTGAAATCGTGTTTCACGCCCGTCCCATATAAAATCTTTAACACAACTCAGGCCCTGGAAACTCATATGAGGGTTGCTGGACCTACGTTTCTAGTATTTGGTCCTAACAAGAGATGTCGACACTGCTAAAATTTTTGTTGTTTTGTACGTCACGTGACCCTTGACGTCATGTGGCCTTGTTCGTCGTGTCTGACATGTCTGCACAGCATGTCTGCCATTCCGTTCGAATCGTTTATTGTGTCAATATCGTGTTTTATATTGGATTGCTCAGTTTTGTTTCGTTGAAGTACATATTTCATTACTTTTTCATTTGCAATTGTGTATTATTGTTGCCTTTTGGTGTATAAAATCTGGATTTTTCAATTCAAGCAATAATGCCAGTTACAAAAAAAATGTGTTGCATCGTGGGATGCCAGACCACTGGTAAGTACTTCCAATAATGAAGAAATTGGAGTTTCATATTGTGATGCAGATTTATGAACAAATCTGTGAGTAGTGTAGTTCTAGAATTATTAATCTGGTGGCAGAAAAAACTAAAATTTTGCTTGAAATATGTACAGATTTGTTCAGAATTGCACCATGATACTGATTTTGAATATTAAGTTTCACTGTTATTGTTTTCTGTAAAGGTGTCCCATCATCACTTTCCTAATCCTGATAAAGATTTGGAACGTTTCAATAAATGGCTGGGTATTTTGGATATGGAGGAATCACGTTCAATGGATGAGCTCAAGGTGTACAATAATAAACGTGTATGCTCTGTCCATTTTGATGCTAAATACAAGAGCATTAGAAATCCAAGACTACACTAAAATGCATTGCCCTCTCTCAATCCATCAGGTATTTTTGTACAATTATTTTTGACTTGATGATAGTCCGAGGTGCAGTATATATTTAAGAACAAAGAATGAGCTACAACAAATATTTTTATGTATTTCATGGACTCCACGTTCACCCGTGACTAGTCCAGTTCATTTAATTTCATGTTCGCAGCAGATGGAAGGAGCAGGTATTCTGGTATATGAATATAATATATAGAAGCAGAGCACCCAAGCGCCAGCCCTTACGAAGGCGTCTTATCGGAAGAAAGGCTGTCGTTGAATCCAAAGAATTGATTTCAATTTAGTATAATTAATTTATAATATTCATTCTGATTTGTTCTTATTGCTTCAATGTACGTCTCTGTAAAAAACGGGCGAATTATCATATTCATATATCTGAAATAATTGTGACAATAACGATGAAGAATGTTTCGAAAATGAATTGGAATGCTGTTGTTGGAAGTAGGGAATTGATTTTAAATTGACATAATTGATTTGTAATATTTATTCTAATTTGATCTTATTGTTTCAATGTACGTCTCTGTAAGAAGAAGCCGAATTATCATATCTTCATGTCCGAATTATTGTTGGCAGCAATGATAAAGATTGTTCCGAAAATGAATTGTAAATGTTATCGGATTCAAAGAATTAGTTTTCAATTGAAAGAATTCATGTATAATATTCATTCTGATTTGTTCTTGATGTTTCAATGTACGTCACTGTAAGACAAGGATAAATTATTATGTATTTATTTTTGAAATGATTTTTAAAGGATAGCGATAGAAGATGCTCCGAACATGCCTTCTAAATCTTGTTTAGTCATCATAAAAATGTAAAATACACTTGAAAAAAAAAACAATCAGAATCATTTGTACTGTGTATCTAATAAATATTGATTATTAACTGTTTCTATTATTGTTCTTATATGAATTGTACGAATTTTTTTGAATTATGTGAAATATGGAAAAATGTATCCATATTTCACATTATCTTCAAAAAAATTCTACAAGTTATAAATAATTATTTCAAAATTCAAATAAATACCGCCTATCAATTCAAATCGGCGTTAGTTGTTGGTCCTATCACGAGATGGCGTGAAAAGACTATTCCAGCTCATAACATTGCAGTTTCTCGTCTATAGTATATAGGTAGTCTGTGACACAACTGTCGTCCCTTAACATATTACAGTAGTACATCATAATCTTATTAATTACTTATTCAATCTATTATTGATAAATAATCATTGGCATTTGTGATGATGTAATGGAACGCCTCGGAGCGAGCGAGGTAACGCCGCATGAGTCATGTTTTTTCGTGCGTGCAGCCAGCTCTATCGAATTATAAGACGTTATCACGTCAAAAATTGCATTCAAATTGGTAGCTTTGCTTGCATCAACGAATGAAAGTGAAGAAAATATAATATTTGCGTTTCATCAGTTATTTATTATTCAGTGATCATGGAAATAAATCGCGTAGTTAGTGAAAAGGGATAGAAATTGCTAGTTATTGACAATTTTAAATTTTGCGTATCTTCGGCAACAAACGACAGAATGAAATGGTGTTGTACAAATGAAAATTATCGATTTACCGCTGAAGTATATACGAATTGCGAGTTTAAAATAATGAACAGTGACTTGATTCATAACCACGAAGAAGAATTGAACATTGAACGGCAGGCGCTAAGTAATATTGTCGAGAGAAAAACAGTCTCCGACCTTACCGAGAAACCATCCAAGCTGATTCGTTTGGTGTTTGAAAGAAATTAATAGTACTTTAGAGTCTCGTATGATAATTGAAATTTGATGGAATACAAATAAAAGCACTATCTTATATACAGAAAAATACAGGTAGAGAAATGTCCAACTGAAAGAGCTTATCATGCGTACCCTTTTTGGTTGTAAGGGATTATCTCAGGTACAATGCCCAACTCGAATACAGCCACTTAAACTAGGGGATGGAAATTTGTATGAGACTTCCACAAATTTTGATGCTAGAGATCTGAATATTGATACAGAGACTCCTTATTATGAATCATAGTAAAATAAAAACTTACTAAAAGAAGTGTAATCCCACCAAAAACATTTTCATGTAAAATGTTGCCAAGACGAAGCCATATGGCTCGCACTGTGAAAGAGTTATTAGATCTCATGTAGAGCCAAGCTTCTAGCTCCACACGCTCTAATTCTACAAGCCATAACTTCACAATTCTACACCTCAGTCAAAATATGCGACTTGGCCATTTCGATACATTCACATGGGCATAAAGTGAGAAATTCATTCACTATTCATTAGTTTTCTGCTATACAATAGTTCTAATAGTTCTCTTCCAAATGAGTGGTGGCTAGACAGGCAGATGGACAAGCAGGCTTGTAGAATTAGAGCTTGTAGGATTAAAGACTTGGCTCTCAATATGACAACTTTTTGACAGTGCGAGCCATATAGTCTCGTCTTGGCAACATTTTACTTGAAAATACTTTTGTTGGGACTCCACTTCTTTGAGTAAGTTTTTATTTTACTATTATTTATAACAAGTAGTCCCTATATCAATTTTCAGACCTCTAGCATCAAAATTTGCGGAAGTCTCGTACAAATTTCCTTCCCCTAGTTTAAGGGATTGGGGGTGAAACTTCCAATTTTCAGATTTTTGTTGTTGTTTGTGTACCAATACTAGCTTACATACCAAATTTCAGCATTCTAGGACTTCAGGAAGTAACATAAGAATTCTGATGATCATCAGTGAGCGAGTCAGTGACGAAATCGGAGTTCTTTTCAGATATCAATAAAATTTAAAGTAAAAGAACTATGCAATTGAAACTTTATGCCTGGTACCACGAGCTCTATTTTTGTCAATACTAGGAGCATTCTGTCAAGATGTGTTTTGAGGCAATTAAAATTTTCCTAAATACTTTAGAAAATAATCTCCAGATACAAATTACGGAAAATTTTGTTAATCTGGTATAATCCAAACCCAAGTTATGAGGGTTCAAAAAAACGACGAGGCTCTTCGAGAAAGGTAGGTAGTGTTGTTGCGCTTTGCTTGTCTTGGCGAGGGTACTACCGTGCCTCCAGATATGGTGGCATAGGTAGGCAGGTAAGGAGTGGTTGTGCACTGATTTCTACGTCAGAATGGAACTAGGTACCATAATACCATAAATAATGTTGAAAAATCTAAGATATTTAGCGAAAACCGCAATTTTTTATGTTTTTTTAGATCTTGGAACTTAGTGGGTCTACAAACAGGTTTCACGTATCAAATTCATCGGAAATTTGATGCTCTACAAAGTTGAACTTGATAATCTAAGGTGTAGGAATGGAGGGGAAAAAGTTACAGGGGAAAAAGTTACAGGGCAAAAACTGAAAAAAGTGCCAAAATTTTGTGGTTTTTCCCTCCCCCTGAAAATTGCTTCGCGAAGTTTTGGTTGAAAGACATGAATATAACACTATTTGGTGATCAGAAACAACATACCAAGGTTTCATTAAGTTCGCATTTTTTCCGACCTTGAAGTACATGTCGACTGGACTATGGCTGATCATTCTAGATTTATGCAAAAATTTAAAGAAAGTTCCAAGTTAAGTGCACTTCTGGCTTGGCCGATTCATGCAAAAATAGCAGATAACCATTCTGATGCAACATCAAGTTCAAATACTGAATTTGAACATCCTACGGTTTATCATTCAAGATTTATTAGAAAAATTCGAAAAATGTTCCAGATGAAGTGCATTTTCGGTACAGACGATTGAAACTATAATGCGAAGAGCACAACTAGACACTATACCAGTCTTAAATACAAATTTCAACATTTTACGTTCAACCAGTTTTGAGATTTGCGAGTTACGAACGCACGAACGAACGCATGAACGAACATACCCTAAAATAGTCAAAAAGGTTTTAGGGATGCTCAAAACGGATATTTCCATCAAAATCTCGATAGGTGAATTTTGTCGGCTTCATAAAATTTTCTTGTACTCAGTACAAGTAAGTAAAAAGGTACCTAGAGCAAATATTCCCAGAAACTAATCAGAATCTCACAGTGTGTAAGTAATTGGGTCTATAAGTAATATACTTAGGTCCAGTTGCATGAAGCATTGTTAAATTCAATCATGTTGTCAATTATTTAAATACATGTTTCCAACATCTCTTTCCGTCATTAGGATGATAATATTTGTACGGATGATTTTGTGATGAATGCAATTCAGAATTGTTATCTTATTGTTATAAATAAGTAACTCAGTCTTTGTATTTTGTTTGTTTGGACAAACGTTATTCTAAAATTGAGTTAACAACATGTTAGCTAACAACATGTTAACAATTCTTTATGCAACTGGGCCTACCAGCTGGATTTATGTTAGAATAGGATCCCATTGTCAAACATTATGTATAAGTACATGAAATGTTGCTTTCATCATAGCTAGAGATTCATGAAATTGCTTCTATAGGTAAATTAATGGTTACCCAGTGGTCAGAATTCGACCGTTATTAATTATATTGTTGTGTTTGACCGTAATTGAATATAAGCCTCCATCCCCGAGGGGTTTCAAGTAAAATTAACTTGATATTCAAAGCTCCATGCGAATGTGGAATAAAAATAGTGGTTTCTATTCGAGATTTTAGAGTTATTCCATCTTTTCCATCCTTCGGAGGGAGGAGAAATTATTATTTCTAATCAGTGAATATTTCTCGATATATTCCAGCAAAAAATAATATTATGTATATGCTTATAGTTTGAGCTCTCTGCACTCCTTCTCTACATAAATTTTGAATATGTTGAATCTCACATTCTTCCGTGAGCACGGTATAAATTCTGCTCTGCCCGTGAAATCAAAATGGAACACTCTGTATTCAATTTCAGCTTTCTGCACTCCTTTTTCATATATATTTCAAGTATGTCAAACCTTACATTCCTTCGTGCGTGCTTCACAATATTTTCTCTCAAAGTAAAACAAAAATGGGATGTCCTGTATATAATTTTAGCTACCTGCACCATTTTTCCATATGAACTTCAAGTTAGCCAGATCTCACATGCGCCCGTCACAGAATTTTCTCTTCACGTAAATTTGAATTGGACATTATATAATTTCTGCTCGATGCTTCTCTTCCCCATATAAACTTGAAGTAAGTCAAATCTTACTTTCTTTTGTGAGCGCGGTACAAAGATTTTTCCGCAAATAAAAATGGGACACTCTTATGTAGTTTCAGCTTTCTGCACTCGTTCATTCAAACTTCAAGTACGCTAAATCTAACATTCCTTCATGCGCGCGTTACGAAGTTCTTTCTCCACATAAAACTAGAATGGGATATCCTGTATTTAATTTTAACCTCCTGCACTCCTTTTCTATCTGAACTTCAAGTATGCCAAATCTCATATTGCTCCGTGCGCGCGTTACAAATTTTTCTCCACACGTGAACCTAAAATAGGATACCTGTACGTTATTTCAGTCTTCTGCACACCTTCACCATATGAACTTTAAGTGGGTATTCCGAATCTAACTTCCCTTGTGCGGTTGATACAAACTTCAATCTCCACGTGGAATAAAAATGGGACGTGTATATAATTTTTGCTTTCTGCACTTCTTCCTCATATAGACTTCAAATATGCCAAATCTAGCATTCCTTCGTGCACGCGGAACAAAATTTTCTCTTCCCGTGTCTTCAGTTTCTGCTTTCTGCACTCCTTTCTCATATAAACTAATCTCACATTCCTTTGTGCGCGCAATGTGCTTGAAAAAGGGTTCACAGCTTTCTTTTAACGTATTGATATATAGATTAAAGTGGGACATTCGTATAAAATTTTTGCTTTCTGCACTTCTTTTCTATAAAAACTTCATGAGTATATGCCAAATCTCACATTTCTTCTCGCATGCAATATGCTAAGCAAATTTTTCTCCCCACATAGAATAAAAATGGAACATCCTGTTCATAATCTTTGCTTTCTGTATGCCAAATCTAATGTAATCGTTCATTCTTTCTGTCAAAGCGAGACATCTCCGGCCGAATTATGCGAGGGAAAAACTTTTTTGTGTTTTACAAGTATTTTATCAAAGAAGGAATAATAATACCGACACAAAATAATCAAAGCACCAATGAAAGGTAACTTGTATGAGTTGACGTGGCTTTTAGATAGTATTTTTGTATTTTTTGAACGAAAAAATCAGTATTATAATATCGGGTCTGCGACTGCTTAAAATTATTCTTAACTTGATTATCCTTAAATTATCGTTTCGTCTGTTTGCGAAAGCGGGACTCTCACGTCCTCGCTAGGGACAGCTCAAAGCGAGACGTATGGTCACGTTAGCCAAATCTCGCATTTTTTGTGCATTGTGACGAATTAGGCCCCAAAATCCGTCACTGTTGCACAGCCCAGAGCCTTCTGCTACCGTCAATAATTTTTCAGTCCATCACAATAATTTTACTCACCTCTTGCGCACCCTGTAAACTTTAAATTCAGTAACTCTGCTTCAACATACAACGTCATTTACCGTTCGTTCATCAGTTTTCAACTGATTCAAATACCGTTAATATTTCACATGTGGATGAGTAAGGTTAGGTGTTAACAACACCTGAAATTAAAGGAAATTGAGATCGTATGATCCGTATTTATGTCTTGTATCTTACCGTAATAAAGTCTGAATGTAATCCACCGTTGACCTGTAAATATGTTGTATATTGTATATTTTTTGATGTTATGTTCGTGACCGCTGACAAACACCCGAATAATAACACCTGACATTTGACAGTTCAACTTACCGACATAATCTACATTATCGACCGATTGGAAAATTATTTAGGACAATTTTAATATTAAGAAAATAAAATCAGAAAAGGATTCGACAGAAGAGTAATAAGAAATGTATTATTGTAATGAAATTTGTATTTGTAAAATTACTTCTTCTTTTTTTCTGTATGTCTTATTTATATTATTGCTAGCGCTAATATGGATTTAATTTTAAAAACATGTTAAGTAAGGTTTCATTAAAATATGGGTATAAATAAGGCCTTCTGGCCGACTTAAGTCATTTCTTTGTAAGTCAAGTCTTCTGAGCAGCCGTTCCAAGTACGCTACCAGTTCCGATACCGAGCGTCATCTTCAGAGGGTCTACCGTCCAAGTGAAGTTTTGTGCTAAGTCCGTTAGCACCACTGTCTGACACGATTTGTGAGTTTGCTTTGTTTTTTTCTAAGTCCGAAAAAGGAACTTAGAATATTTTTGCTGTTTTGAACTTTGAATATTTTTGCTGTTTTAAACTTAGAATATTTTTGCTGTTTTTGAACTTAGAATATTTTTTGGATTATTGAACGTAGAAGCACCGCTGAAGAAGTCTTCGTGATTTTGAAGCGTTTGATTATTCAACGTAGAAGCACCGCTGAAGAAGTCTTCGCGATTTCGAAGCGTTTGATTATTTAACGTAGAAGCACCGCTGAAGGAGTCTTCGTGATTTCGAAGCGTTTGATTGATTTAACGTAGAAGCACTGCTGGAGGAGTCACCTGGTGACTTCCCAGTATCAAACCGCCTTAACGTAGAATCACTGCAAGGGAGCAAGTTTGGTTTCACCCGCATAGAAAGTTTCTCGTCATCTGCGACCGCCTGGGTCCGTAATGCGACCGCAGGTGTCGAGTGTCATGTACCGTCGTTCCGTCACCGTCAGCCGAAGTATCTCCGTGCAAGTGTTCTGTAAAATAATGTTCTATGTTCATCGTCATCGTTGTGTGTAATCAATCTAATTGCGACACCTACCTCCTGATGATTATTTCTGACAACTCTAACCCTTCCCGTCTGAGCTATTCAGCCGTCCGTCATAGAAAAACTGCGTCACCGACCGTATTGGCGCCCGAGCACACCGTTAGCAATTTTCAACAGCGACGTCAAAAGTAACAACCACGCCATCAGCGAGGGTATCGTTACAGCATGCAATATGCTCAAAAAGGGGTGGAAAGTTTTCTTCAGGTATTGATATATAGATTAAAATGTGACACACCTGTATATAATTTCCGTTTTCTGCACTCCTTCTTCATATAAGCTTCACGTATATCTAATCTTACATTCCTTCGTGCATGCACTATGCTTAAAAAGTGAATGGAAAGTTTTCAGTTCACGTATGAATTTATAGACAACTGTTACAGATAAGAGTAGCATCTATGGAATGACTCCGCTCTGACAAATACGTAATAAATTCAGAAAATATTTGCACTTTTCTTGCAACAATCATACCAAAATATTATTGCTACGGTATTACTTATAGTTCAAGTATGACTTACATATTTCAATAGGAACAGAAAAATCATAATTTTTCATTCTACGAACATAAAGTTACATATAGCGGAACATCGTATTTCATTCTGGATTAATGTATTTTGTTGAAAGCTCTGGAACTACATAGTTATACAAACACAGACAGAGTTTTATCGGTAATGTTGTTGCATAGTGAATTTATGTTAGTGTACCAGTAAATCTGTTTCTACATACGCCATATGTAAGTACGTAAGTCAAACTGATGCTTTTCCTATGTACATCAGATTTAATTTGTATATGAAATCCATTTATGCAGCATTCCTTTTTTTCACTGAGAGAATATTGAGCACTTAAGAGTTGCTTCTCTCTGCAAAGTAAATATGAGAAAACAAACAATCGGAAAAATGTTCTAAAGTGAAAATCAATTTTAGACCGAGCGTATTACCATCTCTGCTTGGTGTTCAAAACAGCGAAGACTTTCGGCAAAACTTTAAATGTACACGAACTCGATATTGAGTTTTTCACGATATCCAACCAAAATTATTTAATAGATAATTGATTTTTCCATGCTTAATTAATTCACATCTTTCACGAGATGCGAGATGTGATATGAAACTATTTCAGATATAAGGTATTTCATATCACAACTAAAATATATTTAGTAACACTTCTAAAACAGTTTCAATTCAACAAGCAATGGAACTGAGTCTCAATTTGCGATAAAGTTTTGGCTGTGTTACAAGTGGAAATTTTGTCCGCAACTACCTGTTCAGTATGCAGATATTTTACTATAGGATAATGCCAATCTAGTGATATTTGCGCTCCATAAAATCTAAAGATATATTAGTGAATGTTGCCAACAGCAAGCAGCGTTTTTCCACCACATAAATTCATAATTTATCGGGACTTTCGCATTCAAATTTTAGCAATTACCAAACTTATGCAGTTAACTTATCAAGAAAAAGGAGAAGGACACTATTTCTCATGCAGACAGAGTTTATATCGCTATTAAGATCTATTCCATCTCAACAGCTGGAGAAAATCTGAAATAATATGAAGAGAACGACCTGGTGGCTTGGAACAGATTTTCCTCCAAATCAAAAACGGAATACTCAATAAACTGAATGTACAAATTGGGTATCGATTGATCTGTCTTTTGACCAGTATGCAATAAAATACTTGATTTTACCATACATCAAGATTTAGCTGTTGACAAACGTAACCAAGTAGATCAGTCCTTGCACATAATTCCTGTTATGTGCATAAAAATGGATGAGACTGTATGACAATCAAAAACATGGAGATACTTTTTTGTTATTTTTATTTTTTGCACGATTGAAATTTTCCGTTTGTTCACAGGCCCTGTAGGTATTCAAGGTAGTATGTTGTTTTTGGCATTCAGGCTGGGCTTGCTCAGGAAATGTTGACTTATGTACTACCCATTGCCAGAGACGGTAAGTGAAATATAATCTTCTAACAGAATACCTATTCATTGATATAAAATTTGAAATAGTCCAAGAGCCCGCTCAAAAATACTACCTTGAATCGTTAGACGATTCTTACGTATTCTAAACGATTCGTCGTGAAAACATTGTTGTTAAAAGTCAACGGTGCCATTTTTAATTCTGCCAGAAGCAATTAATATTAATTATTTATTCGGTGAATTTAACGCACAAACTACCTTTTTATGTTAGACACTTGAAAATTACACTGGAACATGTATTTTTATGTGTAAAACAAGAAAAAACTCACGGTGCCGAGTCTCATTCTGCCACAACTCCCGGCATCGTGGCTTCAAAGTGGTTGGAAATATCGATAAAGTTCCTTTTTCTGTTAGACGAAAAAGTCCTATACCAAAATTGTAGCCAGAGACCTGACGAATTCAAAGAACCAACGGCGCCGACTCTCATGTTGCCAGAAGTCCTCGGCACCGTGGATCAAAGCGGTTGCTCGAGCGGCCTATTTTCAGTCTGAATAAAATTTGCATACATTTATTTTTGATGCAACATTACCTTAGAAGGGAGAGTGTAAGGTGTAGTATGGAATTATATTTGATATACTTCCATCCTATCATCTAAGAATGATTAAATCTAGAGTAACTAAATTTTTAGAATAAATGCATACCGTTTCAATTCCGGTAAACTGATAAAAGCAATCAGAGAACAAATGTATAAATGAAATGAAATTAATCAATCATCGAAGCATACCAATAAAAAAATTGAATTGAGTGAGCCTCATACTTACTTGTACAAAGTACAAGTAAGTATTGTGTAACCGACAAAATTCACATTTCGAGATTTTGATGAAAATATTCGTATAATGTTGAATTTTTGTATTTTAGACTGGCTTAGAATCTAGTTCTGCTCCTCGCTATGTGGTTGCAATCGTCTGTACCGGAACTGCATTTCACTTGAAACTTTTTTTAAATTTTCCGTATTAATCCAGAAAGATTAGCCGTGGGATACTGAAATTCAGTATTTAAAATTGCTGTAGCATTTGAATGGTTATCTCCTATTATTGTACTAATCGACTAAAGCGGAAATGCGCTCTATATACCAGACTCTCCGAATTTTCCACATAAATTGAAAACAATCAAAAATTCTGAAACATTCAATTATTTGTTCCACAAAATTTCAAATCTAAGAATCGGTTTTGACACGATCGTCTCAGATCGGGGAGCAGCTGTACACCCGTGTTTCGTCCTTAATAGGACTCGTCAGTACAGTATAGACAAGAACCCAAGATAGTCAGGGCTTGGATCCCAAAGTGTTTGAACTCATATGGATAGATGGACTGCAAAAGTAAAAACTATATGCAGTGCCATCTATAAACTTTGTCACAATTGATTTGTGACCTCTACATTATTCATATCTATCGAGCATGAAGCCAGTTAGGGCATGTGTGCTCCCCGATCTGAGACGATGGTGTCAAAACCGATTCTTAGATTTGAAATTTTGTGGAACAAATAATTGAATGTTTCAAAATTTTTGATTGTTCTCAATTTATGTGGAAGACCCTGGACTAAAAGAGCTATCATCACAATTTTTCATTGAAATGGGATTTTACTCATATTCGAACACGTCGAATTTGATACTAGGCCAGGCAATGAGATTTGTGGTCTAATTAATTCTCGGAAAGCTGGAAACGGGTCCAACCTTTTAATTTGCATGTAAAAAGAGTTTATTGGAATTTGCACCAATTTCTGCTTGTGCTGTATGCGAGGTTTCCCAAAAACCTGGAAATTTTCAGATTTTTTCAGTTTTCCACTAATAACTCCTAGACGATGCATTTCAGGAAAATGTTATTTGTACATAAATTGAAACACAGAAGTTTCTGCGTCGGATGATCACCTTATATTTGAAATACCGTGAATTATCAGGTTGATATACGAGTTCGAAGAGCGACAATTTCTCCAATTTTCACTTACTTGTACTAAGTACAAGGAAGTATTGTGATACCGACGAAATTTACCTATCGAGATTTTGATGGAAATATCCGTTTTGAGTATCTCTGAATCTCAAAACTGGTTCAACGTATAATGTTGAAATTTTGTATTTGAAACTGGTACTGAGTCTAGTTGTGCACCTCGCATTATGGTTCCAATCGTTTGTACCGGAAGTGCACTTTACTTGAAACTTTTTTAAATTTTTTCCATAAATCTAGAATTATCAGCCATGGCATATTGAAATTTAGTGTTTGAACTTGTTGTAGCATCAAAATAGTTATCTACTATTTTTGTATCAATCGGCCAAGCCGGAAGAGAAGTTCATGAGTATAACAGACATTCAGAGTTTGCGGTATAAAACAATCAGTTTAATTGAAATAATAAGGTAGGCAATGATAATCTGTTGTCAATTTTTCAATTTTGTTTGACATTTTACATGTCAAAATATTTTTCACTAAATTTCATCTCATAAGCATGACAGAATCAACAAAATTTCATACAAATTTGAAATTAATTCTCATTACGTTGGTCACATGGTCCAGCTTTAATTCTAGCATCATAAAACTCCAAATACTCATACTTATCAAACCTCTTGAAAGCATTAAAAATAAAATGAGGCACTGAAATCTACGACTATCTGACGGTCTAAAAGTACAAGAAAATATTGTGAAACCGACAAAATTCATATATCAAGATTTTGATGGATATATCCGTTTCGAGCATCCCTGAATCCATTTTGACTATTTTTGGCTTGATTTCGGTACGTATGTACGTATGTATGTGTGTATGTGCGTAACCCGCCAATCTCAGAATTCATCAAACGTATAGTGCTGAAATTTCCCATAAAAGACTGGTATAGGATCTAGGATGTGCACCTCGCATTATGGTTGCAATCGTCTGTACTGGAAGTGCACTTTACCTGATACTCTTTTTGAATTCTCCGCAAAAATCTAGAATGATTAGCCGTAGGATACTGAAATTCAGTATTTGAAATGCATCCAAATGATCATCTCCTATTTTAGTCCCAAACGACGGAAGTGCACTTCATATTACAGACTTTTGGAGTTTTTCTCATAAATTTAGATTAATCAGTCGCAGAATATTGAGATTTCGTATTAAGCATTTGTATAGCATCTAGTTGTACACCTTGCATTATGATTGTGATCGGCCAAGCCGGGAGTGCAGTTTACTCGAAACATTTTTTAATTTTCCACATAAATCCAAAACGATTGAACGTAGAATATTAGAATACAGTATTCAAGATGATAGTACTGTCTTACTGTCTAGATGCTTATATCCTATTTTCATTGAGATCGACTGAGTCGAAAGTGCACTATACTTGATGATTTTGGAGTTTTACGCATAAATTCAGACATGTTAGCCGTAGAATCCTGGAAATCAGTATTTAGAAGTTTTGCAGGATAAGAATGATGACCTACTGTTTCCATAGCAACCGACAGCTGGAATGATGAGATCTTGTTTTTGATTATATATATCCAATGATGTACAATTAAGTCACGTGATGTCCACGTCAGATTTTTTACTAACTTCTACAAAGTAAAAGTATGTATTGTGAAACGGACAAAATTCACATTCCGGGATTTTTATGACAATATCTGTTTTGAGCATCCCTGAATCTATTTTGCCTATTTTTGGCTTCATGTTGGTACGTACGTATGTATGTATGTATGTATGTGCGTTAGTAGCTCGCAAATTTCAAAACTCGTTGAACGTATAATGTTGAAATTTTGTACTTTGAACTAGTCTAGGGTCTGGGTGTACACTTCGCATTATGGTTGCAGTCGTCCGTACTGGAGGTGTTCTTTACTCTACATTTTTTTTTTGAATTTTTGGCATAAAACTAAAATAGTTAGCTGTAGAATATTGGAATTCCCTATTTAAAATTGCGTTAGCATTTTAGTGTCTGGTGGGCCCATAACCTGGCTGTTACTCCTCTAGACATCAACACCTCAAGTTTGCTTGAAAATTTTTCAAGGATATTTTTTACTTCAGGAGTATCAATATTGGCAGAAACACTATTACTCATTATGTCACTCATATGTTTAGGAAAGACTGACTGTTCTTCTTCTGTTATATCCAGCATGAACAAGACAATGCAAGGTGAGCCAAAATGTGAGCTCGCAGATCTCTGGAGTAGGCATACCCCGTCATCATCTTGTTGGTTGATGGAGATGCGTAAACCTGGCTGAACAATTTTTGTAGCCCACTGCCCTCCATTATGGAACCGATAGCCCTCATAAAGGACATGAGCAGAGGAAAACCGCCGAGCCTGACGATTAAAGAACTGATTTCTGAATCAGGACCAGATGAAGCTATAATATCTCGTGCCTTTATATGAAAAGTTTCATCAAAAGCTACGAGATAATTAGTATTTATTGCAGCATGAAACAGTGCTGAATAAAATGTATCATAGTTGGATGGCGGAGCATTGATGAACGGTAGGAACATTATACATTATGCCTGATTTTAATAAGCTCGATTCTGAGTTATCTTTTCCATGAATCCACTCCAACCTGAAATGTCCATACGTCCTTGCCATTAGCCATACGCCCATATAAAATCAATGGCCAAATGCTTTATTTTGGAGCAAGGAAATTTTTCGTCAAGATTGAGTTATGTGAATTTTACAGAGGCCTGCATTGGCTACTTTTTGAAAAACAACGCCTGGTATCGTCCGAAATTCTCCCAAAATTCAGGCACAAGGGACATTTTTGACTCTTTCTATGGTGGTCCCTTCGAATTTCGAAGGCTCAGGCGTAGTGCACTGGATGCCTTTTATTGCGTGGAGTGTATTGGTTCCACCTGAAGTGTCAATGTTCACGTCAGTATCGTCAAAGACAAACTGTGTGAGCGATTTCGATGATAGAACATGTTTAACAGGTTGTTTCAAGCATGAAACTTTGTGATGACGCATTTCATTATATATGCAACTATATAAATAGATCCCTTGAACCATATTTCTGGTAAATCAGCACCTCTAGGCCAACATGTGAAGCTGATTGAAAGTATTTTGATCGCGTAGCACCAATAATTGTGTGGGTGGGCGGTAGACTTTATCATATCGGCATTCATTAGGAGCAATAGTTTATGAAACAACCCAAGTAATTCTGGATAACCATTATTCTGTCTCTTAGGGGATGCACTATAATGTCCAAATATATAATATATCTCACATTCCAAATACGATATTTTTTTTGAACAATGAGAGGAAATTATGATTTTTTTTAACTTGCATGTCTCATTTGACGCAGAATTTGGTGTTCTTCAATTTATAAAAGAATAAGACTTTCCTATAAATGTATTGTAATGAATGAATAGATTAAGGCTATTTCCAGCTTTCCGATAATTAATTAGCCTACATCTCTTTTTATGCTCTACGTTGCCTGGTCTATACGTCTAGATCTACCAATCGCATGAAATATTCTATGATACCTCAGATTGTAAAACACTTGTTACAAGTGTTTTCACTCAACGAGTAAATTGTTAAAAGTTCAATTACAGTGCGTGAAAATTTTGGAAATAATATAAAATTTAAATATGCATATTGTCTATCAAAAATTGTAATACAAAACTTGTGCGCTGAATATTTTATAGCGTACCAGCTAATAAGAAACGCACGCTTTGCAGTCGTTTCTCAAACAGGCCTATCGCGCTGTAAAATATTATTTTGACGCACTCCATTGTGAGTAACTATTGTGAGCATCACGGTCAGTAAGAACATTTGTACCGATTTCGCATATTTGGACATCTCGTCGAGGCTCGGTTTCCAGACCATTATCCTCAATAGGTAAAATGTACTTATGAACCTTAATACTGAAATAATTATTTCATAATTTCATCTTCCAATTCATTCCATTTCAAATTCAGACAGTGAGAATCAGATCTCTCCGAATTGAGAAATGCCATCGGGGAATAGAAAGTTTGGTAAATTATGGATAGCTGGCGTAATTATTTGCCTAGTTTCTAGTTTTAAGCTAAAATTGGAAAATTAAGAATTGGAATTGGTTTATTAAATAGATGTATAACATACGAGTATGTTATCTGTAAATGTTTTTCGTACATAATTTTACGAACAGTATTCCAGAAGATATTAGATTTCAAAATGTTACAGATTCTAGTTGCATTATTCAACCCATTACGCCGACAGGTACAAAGTATGTAAATCTGTATTAGAAAATACTAAAGTTAACGTCTGTTCACGTTCAAGTTTTGAGAGTGATGATTTTTACTCACTGGTACTAAGTACAAGGAAGTATTGTGAAACCGACAAAATTCACCTATCGAGATTTTGATGGAAATATTCGTTTTGAGCATTTCTGAATCCATTTTGACTATTTTCGGCATGATGTCGGTACGTATGTTCGTTCGTGCGTGCGTAACTCGCAAATCTCTGAGCTGGTTAAACGTATAATGTTGGAATTTCGTATTTAAGACTGGTATAGGGTCTAGTCGTGCACCTTGCATTATAGTTCCAATCACCTGTACCGGAATTGCACTTTACTCGAAACTTTTTTCGAATTTCTCTGATAAATCCAGAATGATCAACTGTAGGATGTTGAAATTCAGTATTTAAATTTAACGTTGTATCAGAATAGTCATCTGCTATTTTTGTAAGAATCGGCGAGACCAGAAGTGCACTTCGCTTCAAACTTTTTTTAAACTTTCCGCATAAATTCAGAATGATCAGCCATAGGATACTGGAATTTGGCATTTGAAATTGCCGTAGCATCTTAATGATCATCTTCTATTTTTGTAACAATCGGCTGAGCCGAAAGTGCACTTTATTTGACAGACTTTTTGAATTTTCCGCATGAATTGTAAACAATCAGTCGTACAATATTTGAATTTTGTATAAAGCACTTTTATAATATCTAGTTGTACACCTTGTATTATGATCGCTATCGACTGAGCCGGAAGAGCACTTTATTCGAAACATTTTTTGAATTTTCCGTATAAATCCAAAACGATTGACCGTAGATTGTTAGAATTCAGTATTTAGGACGATAATACAGTCTAGATGCTCATATCCTGTTTTTATTGAGATCCACCGAGCCGGAAGTGCACTTTACTTGACAGTCTTTTGGAATGTTTTGCATAAATTCGAAACGATCAGGTGTAGAATATTGAAATTTGATATTTCAGTCTGCTGTAGCATCTGAATGATTGCCTACTATTTTCATAACAATAGACTGAACCTTAAGTTCACTTCAGTAGGAATTAATTTTTTAATTTTGCGCATAAAATCAGATCTGTTGGTTGTCGTAGAGTTTTGGAAATCAGTATTCAGGAATGTTGCAGTATGAGAATAATGGCCTACTGTTTCCATAGCAACTGACTTGGCTGAAAGCGCATTTTACATGACAGATTTTCAGAATTTCTTGAGTAAATTCAAAACGATTAACTGTGGAACGATGTGATTTTGTGTTTGATTATATATTTCCAATGGTATATATGATCAAACACAAAATCACATCGTATCCATATGTATATATATATATATATATATATATATATATATATATATATATATATATATATATATATATATATATATATATTTGTTTTCTTAACTAATCGACCAGTCGCGATTACCTTAAACTATATATATATATATATATATATATATATATATATATATATATATATATATATATATATATATATATATATATATATATATATATCCAATCCAATGATGTACAAGTAAATCACGTGATGTTCACGACAGATTTTTTTCTTCTATGAATAAAGCATTTTCAATGTTTGACATTTTCATCACCACTCCTTTACATTCGGAATAATTTTGAAACAAGTGGATATCGAAACATATAATTGGAGCTGCTTATAAGCATGTCATTTGTTAAATATTTCCTGTTAAGAAAAAAGATATGTTTCGATTAGAGAGTAATCTATTCAATGATTCATTTGAAAAATTGAGCAGGTGGAAGCTACTATCTTTGTGTATTCTATGTAAAAAAGATGTCTGTTTTCAACAATCTGAAAATAATCGATTGCACTGGCAATATCACTTCTCAGGGGTACATTATACTTTTTGGAAACAAAATGATTTCTGTGACAATATAAATACTATGGAGCTCATCGATGCTGAAATAAACATCGTTTTCCGAGTACTCTTTATGATATTTCGTGTTTTTTTGTTCATGAACGTTGAATTTGGATATTGATGACATGATCCCAAAATTGGGTATATTGGAATTATGTCATCAGATTATTGTGTTACATTGTTTGGTTCTACATCAAGTTGAGTGAGTACCTCTTCCGAAATATTGTACGTCAAGGCTTATAAGCTATGTAGGAACTAGGATGTCATAACAATATAATTTTTCACTGCCCTCTTGTCCGAACCCTCTTTCCGCTCTTGACTCCACAAGTTTATTTTCCACTATAAAGCACCCTGGAGTCCCTGGACCATCAAAGCGCAATATTCCAACATTGCCATTCATCCAGACTCTTTGGAAAATTCCCACACTGCACAATAATGCATTTTATATGAAGATCGAGGCACAGTGGCAACGTTGCATTGGTCATGTGACTTATCACCCCTACACTATGCGTTGCTGAACGAAGATAAAACATGTTTATGGGAATCCTTTATCACACATTACTGGGGTGAAATGTAGCAACGCTGTGAAATATACAAACGTTGAGTTAATATTTAAAATAAATAGTAGCGCAGATTTATACGAGTGGTCAATTTGTTAAGATGGATGATTTTTTCAGGCGGGAGGTAGCGACCAGATGTGGAAGCTATTTGTAAAAGAGGTGAATTTTAAACAATAGTATAATCATATACTTAAAATCTTCTAGCATGATTAGTTTCTTGCTGTTTAGGCAGCGTTCCTATCAAAGCGACTTAACCGCAACTCGATTACAATGCAACTGCGTGCACAAATATGAATTAACATGTTCTCACTGGAAGCAACGCGATTAATAAGCAATTTTTTTCATGATATCCATTTGCAAACGATTGAAAGCAACTAGACACAGTTTTTCTATAGTTGCGTATCAGTCAGCAATCAAATGATGTACTTTCACCTATTTGCAGGAACTTGTTTGATAATTTACTTGTAAGTATATTCGGTTATTTCTGGATTTCTGATTATATAAGTACTAATTAACATTTTTCGAGGTATTGAGATATTGAGATTAAATCAAATTTTGAATGTATTTCTATCGTGACTAAACCACATCTGATTGATTTTACGATACATAAAGACCAACGCTTCTCGTTTTTAAAAATTTACGAGCTCCGTATACACTATCTTTTTACTGCTCGAGAATTTATAGGAAACGTTCATGTCGTTTCATAAAGATTATTTAAACACATTGAGGCTTAAATTAGAATTTTTTATGCGCTATAATGTTACACTTTTACGCTGACATTTTTACGATGGAATGATAAGTCTTCTTGTGACTTTACACCAATATTACATCCAAAATGACTGCTATATTATAGTGCTACACGTGTAAATATTGTATTTTTACGTCAATTTTATTTATTCTACTAAGTAGAAGTTGAGCTTGCCACCATAAGAGAAATTTGTATGAAACAGTAATTCATGCAACAAGAATGTAAAATTGAATATTATAAGATGAGGACAAGTTTTTGGTGACGAGGTTTGCCGAATCACTCAAATGTTAGGCCGGATGTCATAATATGCTTGTAAATATTCATATTGCATACAGGATTTTCTCTACGATCCTTAATTTCCATATTTTAATCAATATCCGAACTAATGGGTCAGTGAAAGTAGCTAGAGACATAAATTCACAGAAATTTAACTGCTACGCATCTAAATAATTATAAAATCATATTTCATACTTCATGCTACTATTTTCAAGCTGAAGTAAGTACACTGGATACTCTCCCATAATTTCATAGCATATATCTGTGGATTAAGGCTATGAATAAAGAAGTCCCATATCCCAGCGTATGATTTACCTTGAACATAGCATTGTGTAGTTGTTGAAACAGCTGCTACCTGTGTTTGAGCCCCTGTGTTTGGATTGAATTACTTGACCTAAACTGGATCACGTATTTCTAATTACTGGTTTGACATGAGATTTACGCAAATATTACTGTATCCATCATTCTCACGGTAGTGAGAATCCTGGTTTCCAAATACTTTGTTTTGCATGTAGAAAAGAGAAAAAACAGCAGATAAATATTATTGACTATTGTTTTCGAAGTATTCTGCACGAAAGTAAATGCATCTTTGCATCCACCTGAACCTAAGCAGCTATTCCACTCGATTGTTGACGCTGACAAAATTGCATTTATGAAGACGTCGACTTCTTCCGGCGACTGAAGTCTGTTTTTATTTTTAGAATTGTAAAAGAAATCGTTGGGACTTGTATGTCGAGATTATAAGAAGAATGGTCTAACAGTTCGCCGTTTTGCTGCTCTAAAAATTTGATAGTTTTGCGAGCTATGTGCGAGCTTACATTGATTTGGTGAAGGTTGATTCGTCGTTCAGGGTTGGTTTTCTGAAACTCTTTACTTTTGGCAAACAAATGATTATATGCCAAGTTCTCCGATTTTTCGGAGGAATTGTTGCTATATGTTCTACTTTTGGGATTAATTTTGCGACCCTCTTTTTGGACACACTTCGAGAACATATAATTTTTTCCGGATTTTCTTTACCTTGGACGACTGGTGTTTATCTTGGGGTTCAAATTAGTAAATCCACGGTTCATCACCACAGACGATACTTTACATGTTTACGGAGTTACTTGCGTTGAATTTATCTGGAGTTTTTTGGTCACCAATTGACCCAGGCTTCTTTATTTTCTTCGGTCAACTGATGAGGTATCCAACAAAAAGCAGATTTTCTGCACACAATTCTTTATGAAAAATTTTCCGAATTGAGGTCTTTGAAATCTTCAATAATACTTTATTCTTGTGATGTATCACATTTAGATCTTCGTTGACGAGCTTGAGCACTGTTTATTGACGTTTTTCTGAATGGCTGCCGTTTTTGGGATCTGTCCTTAGCAGGTCGCTAAGACTTATTCGTGCACGTTTGAATTCTCCATATTACCCAGAAGCTGTCAGCTTCATTACCGAGAACAGAAACTAACTTAGCAAGGCATTTTTGTTCAGATAATTCTCCACGAAAGTTGTAAAAAATCATTACACGAAAATTTTCCCGAGTTAATCCAATACTTTTGATAACTTTATTTTGAAGATTCGCTACAGCTGAAATATTATACGTATCATACTGGAACTTTAGATCCAGCTTCTATAATATAGTCTTTCCATTATATAGTAAGACCTACACTCCCAACCAGAAATCTATTTGGAAATTAAATTTGTCAACAATTCTTCTTAACACTTTCTTATATTATTTTAATTATTAGGAGGCAAATAATGATATCTATCTGCTCTAATTGAATTGATGGTCTCCAACTCGTAGATTTCAAATCATCATTCAGATTTTTCCAGAAGATATGTATCTAACTCTAAATACATACAACTCAAAGTCAGAATAATTACCATTTGATCTAAAAAGAAAAATTTTTTATTACTCATATTTTTTTAATTTCCGATAGTCTAATATCGAAAATTTAAGAGAGAACAAAGTTTCTGCTGAACACTTCTATCAGTTATCTGGGAATCAGGCAACATATTTTTTTTTAAATTGAGGAATGACTGGTAAATGTCAGCAGAATCCTATTTTCACGATCACAACTGATAAATAAAACAATAAATAGTATATTGTTTGGCTAGGGACGAAACAAGCAGATTTCAGCTGAGCGTGGGTGTTGCTTGTTTGAGCAAAGCGAGGGCTTGCATTACCCTCGGCTGAAATCGTATTTTGTCCCGTGCCACACACTGTATTTTTCATAATACCTGCATTGAAACTTTCCATATTACAAATTTGTCATAACAAGCTTGTTTCTTCCTTAGGGCAGAAACAGGCTTGTTTTTGCCCAGCTACACTCGCATTTGTCTGAAATTGTCTTGTTCCGACCGACAAAACAGGCGTTGAAACGCGTTGTTCCAATGCAGGTATTATGAAATAGTGTATTCTACAATAAGTATTGGAATGACCTATATTCTGAACGAGCGTAAAGTTTGTAATCCTCGCCTTTAGCTCGGATTACGGTTCGCGAGCGTGGAATACGGCATTCCAAACATATTGTAGACTATACTTTCTCTAACATAAGGTTTTGGAAACTCACCAATATTTCAGAGGAAGCTTAAAAAATTATTAAATGTCAAACGTAAATCCAGATATGAATACTTGAATTGTTAGGAAATAACCACGGTAGTAGCCAAACTAACAGCTTCTGATTCTTCGAAATGATTCTAATGTCATGCAGAATCATTCTAAACGGCATACGGAATTATTCTATACGATTTTTTGGAATGTCATTCGTTCCAACATAATTTTTGGTTGTGGAATATGCAAATTCCAAAGCAGTGTTGGAGAAACATCTTTGTGATAAATACTGAGAATTTAAAATTGATAGAAGCTATGAGTGAAGCACCCATTCTCACCATAAGGTGGGAGCGAGACCTTGAATACTCAATATTTCAATTTTCAATTTTCAGAATGTTGAGAATTTGCATACGGAATAGGAAAAATAAAAATCATACTTTCACATATGGCGCTCTGGCAAAGTTATAATTAGCAAATCAAATCGAAAAATTCCTTGTAGAATGAATCATATATATACTTTTCCATCAATAGCACACCAGCATTTCGAGTACCAATAAATTTTTCTTCTATTCATAATTGGATTCTGTATATATCTCAAGAGTTCTCTTTCAGGAGTTTTATCTATTGTTATATAAGCTGAGGTAGAAATAAATTTGAAATTATTTCTGAATTCAATACGTCCTATTATTAGCCTATAACTGGCTGTTACTGGAAATCTTAGTAACTATAAATTGAAGAAAATTGAGAATACTTTGCTCAGGAAGAGAATTTGCTGTTATCTATTCGGCAACATCTTATAATAATTGAAAAAATATATACTTGTCTCAAAATTCAGGTGCATCAATATATATTGCACATATGATTCATCAGGTCTACTTTCTAATCAGTTTTGTCGATTTTAGACCATATTTGAACATCTCTCCTAATATTAAGTCGAACATTATAATTAGATATGTTAATCTTTGACGAACGTGATGATTGCCCAACAGCTTTTCATGGAAAAAATTCATTCTAACAGAGCCTGATTCTGCTTGTAAGCTCTCAATAATAGAAAAATAATAAATAAAATAAATAAAATATATCCTATTCTTTCATATGCAGCCACAGTAGGCTCCAAAATAATTCTATAGAAATTTTAATCATCGATATGCACCTGGTAAATGAATAATGGGCATTGTTATAATGAATATTAAAACTTATTAAAAATGATGGTATGTAAAATAAAAACATTTCTGAAAGAAGTTCGGAAATATAATCTCTATATAACAAATAATCTGGAAGTTCATTGCATCAAAGCAAGTTAACTCGCGAATCATTGCCCCAAGTTGAATTTATTTCAGAGTTTAGACATTCTAACATTCATAACAAAATTAAGAGTATTTCGGGATTTCATGTTCCTACAGATATATTTCGACAAATAGTCTATTTTTAGAGTCATTGGAAACATATTATGGAATTGATTGGAAAACTTTATATGCGACAAGGTAAATGGCAGCTGTCAAACGGCAAGATATTTGAATTCGAGCACTCGTTTTCATGTAATTCACCCCAAGAGACGTGTAAAGGTGCACAAATGAATTCATCACTTTGCATAACATAAACATGGACTGAACAAAAAATGTTATTTTCGTTATTTAGTAAGAATAGGTCAAGCAAATGATCTGATTGAATTTCGTTAGTGTATCACAAAATGTATGGGTAATATATTGTAACGTGCGAAGGTGTCATAATTGATAAAGATAAAATAGGCCCTGAATTCAATTCTGTCTGGGTAGAACCTTCCATCTCTTTATATCGCGCTCCTCTACCCAATCGAACATTCGAGCAATTTGTTAGAATGACGTAAAAAATTCTAGATGTATGGATAATAGTAGTAGTAGATGGTAATACTGAATATCCAGAGCGTGATCAGGTGCAAAGTGTATTAAATGAATAAATTGTTGTAAATAAATATTAGTGGCTTTGTAGTTGAAGTTCAATAGTAGTGAGTGAGAAACAAATTATATAGTCTTTGTTCTAGTTGCATCAAAGAATAAAACTTCTATATTCTTCTCATTCATTGAATAGTGACTTTTATTTTATCACTAAGCAATTCCTTTGAGGACTGGTTTTATAAAAGGCAGAGTTATTCACTTTCCGAATAAATAAAATTCATCCTATTCACGATCCTATCAGAAGCCAGTCGATTATTTGACAGCAATGATGCTGATGTCATAAGGAAACTTAAACTGATCGGAAATTGTTAAATTGTCCTTCATTCAATCGGCCATAAGAGCAATAACATTACAATATAAAAACTTCTGATCGTATTGGTATTTCCATGATTCTACTTTTCAAGAGAAATATTCATTTCTCGAATTTCCTGTGAATTTTTTTAGGAAAGAAGAAAATTTCAACTGGAAAATCTTCTTCACTCTGTGACTTCGATCAATTTTCACGTGAATTAGTTTTTTTCTGTTTTTGTTCAAGCTTTTTGAGAATATCAATTCAATTTGTGCTTCGTGAGATAAAGATTGATCCTCTTTTAACCGTGACAGGAGCATTATCGTCATGAAAATATGTATCGACTCGTTTTGTTTTCAAAACCCTAAGTCCATGTAATTTATTCACGTTTGTAATTATTAGCAATCGATATTGGGCAAACTTGAAGGCACAAACTGAAAGCACGAAATTGAATGAGCCTCACAATAATTGATCAAATATTGTGATATATACATGAGGCTCATAGTTCGAGCACAAATCAACACTAACTATTCTTTAGATACGGTTCTTCATATGCCCAGCAAAGAGAGTACAATAGGCATCAAGTCTAATTCACATCTGCCAAATTTACCAATCGGTGAGGCAGATAATTCTTCATTCTAGAAGTTATTCCAGATCGCGTTTTGAATATACCAAGCTTCTAGTCTCTGTTACAATTTCAGTCGCTACACTGATAACTTAATCGAATCTGACGATAATCTTTGTCAAGATAAAAGTACAAATATGATTTATATTATCATTATCTTCGACTTACCAATGACGGTGAGGTTGACTTTACTATTCCGCGTCTGCCCGACTTTGAAGTCGACCCTGCATCTGTAGAGTCCTTGATCAGTGTCCCGTATGTGGTCCACTCCTAATTCTGCTGGCCTTTTTTCAGGCATGAAATAAGCACGATTCGCGAATACATTTTCATCTGACCATCGCTCGGCCAGTGAAAAGTCTCTATTCCGACCGTCAACACTGCAAAAGAAACAGAATAAATTTGAGAAATTGCGGTATCGAATAAATCTTCTTGCTTTGAACATCTCATATAGATTATTTCTCCAGAATATATTGACATGGGTGAACATGAATACGTGATTTGGCTTAGGCTCAGTGAAGTGTGTGATGTATATTTTTATAATGATTTTTATAACTAAAAAATGATTATAATGTGCAACAGCTGGATAATGCAGCACGAATAAATTCTTTGTTTGAAGTGATACTGCAAATTTGTTCAGAGCTAAATTGTTCAATCTTGTAAGAAAACTATTTCTAAAACTAGGGGCCGGAGGCTTTTTGCCAATTGACATCGTACATACTTTTCAGGCTTTTCGAGACTATTCTCTTCCTTAATTTTCCAACGTAATTATTCAATACTCTCCCATTTTTGATGAACACTCAGGTCATGACTTTTTGATATGACAACAATCGAAAAGAAAGAACTTGATTTGTACTCACAAAATTGATATATGCCCAAATATTATGATTTTTCCTACAAATTAGAATATTTCAGAAACTACAAGAACTGGGACACTCAGATTTTAAATGGATTTCACTAAATTAACAAACATCATTCCGCTATAATTCCACAACGAAATCTGGGCTTCACCTGAATATTTCCAGTATGCAAATGATAATTTTTACGATGGTTTTCTGATAGTTCGATCTTATTTTCTAAATTAAAGTACTCGGAAAGTTTATAATTCGTGAAATCTCCAAATATGGATTAATTTTGTTCAGCGGTTATCTGACATATGATAGAATCTCCAATTTTCTATATTTGCTGACCGATTGTTCGTTATTCAGCATGTTGGAGCTTTGTGTATAATATCATATTATTATCGTGCAAACTTTCCTAGGAAATGAAAAATACTTGTATAAAAATTTTGGATTTGGATTGAATTATGTATCAAGGCAACTGGAATTGTACAATATGATATAAGAATATTATAGTGCCCGTCAAGATATAAGAAATTCACCTGACTCACTAATCGGTAGGAGTAACTTGTCCCAGTAGGAGGTGCGGTTAAAAATTTGTAGGGATAGTATTAAGGAAGATTTTCAACCTATTTATTCTCAATATTTTATATTTTTATTTGTATAAACATGCAAGATGATTCTTCAAATGTACTTGGAGATTCATTTTTTATTACTCATGTGGGGTAAGCAGTATCTTGTCGCACATTTTTGCAGTTGCTAAAATACTAAATAAAATATTTCTAAGTAAGACCCTGTTCTATTTTACCTGTGCACCTTAATAAATTTAGGGACAATCCTTTTGCTAAGTACCCGCTGGGAGGCTCGTTTTCCTATATCTTGACGGGCACTATACACCATAAGTGTTTGCAACATAACTTGTAAGGAGGGAAATCCAGTACTACAACACATCGGAATAAATAATTTTCTCAAGTGAATTATTTTTGCTTTTAATTTTGGAAAACAATCATATATCCTTAATAAAGAACAAAATCGGAGACAAACACAATTCTGAAATCTGCGTACCTACTGCTCTGATCCTTCAGGAATATTCGAAACTTTAAAGAATAATCATTCAACTTTTCATAACATATTCATAAATACCTTAAATTAAGGTATCAAGGGTGTTAAAAGGACAATAATGCCTGAGGTCAACGGTGTACTTTCCGAGGGCCTGTGGCCCAAGGTGTGTACGTTGACCGCAGGCATTATTGTCTGTTCAACTCCCGTGGTGCCTTCAATATTTAATGTCCAACTTTTGTTGTATTTCAATCAGAATTTTTAGCAATGTATGTCCTGTCATTGTGATTTCTGTCAGAGAAATTACTCTAGTTACTTGCTGTAACAAGGAAACTTGTTTGTTATTTTTTTGCCCTCGGTCATTATTTTGAAACATAATTAGTCCAGTCGGCATGTCGACAAAATAGGGGCAGATTAGGAAAAGATGCGAACTTGATGAAACTTTGGTATATTGTTTTTGATCACCTAATATTGTTATATGTATATATTTCGCGAAGAAATTTCCAGGGGGAGAGAGAAACCACGAAATTTTGACACTTTTTTTAGTCTTCGCCCTGTAACTTTTCCCCCTTCATTCCTACTCCTTAGATTAACAAGTTCAATTTTATAGAACATTGAATTTTCAATAATTTGATTCCTGAAACTTGTTTGTGGACTCATTAAGTTCCAAGATACAGCACTTCAAAAAAGTGAAAAATTTCTGAAAATCTAATTTAACATCAAAAATTGGAAGCTTTCGCTGAATATCTTTTATTTCTCTACTTTTTTCATGATATTATGGTACTGAGATCCATTCTGACGCATAAATCAATCAACAATCCACCCCTTACCCTGCCTACCTATGCCCCTGCCAAGAAGAGTCAAATGAAGCGCAAGAGCACTATATACCTTTCTCGAAGAGCTTCGTCGTTTTTTTGAACCCTCATAACTTGGCTTCGGATAATACCTACCATATAAACAAAATTTTAGGGATATAATGTCAATAGTGGACTTATTGAACATATAAAGTTTCAATTACATAGTTCTTATACTTTCAATTTTATTGATATCTGAAAAAACCCAGATTTCGTCACTGACTCGCTCACTTATGATTATCAAAATTCTTGCGCTACTTCCTGAAGTCCTAAAATGCTGAAATTTGGTATGTAAGCTAGTATTATTACACAAACAACAACAAAACTCTAAAACTTGGAGCTTCTACATCCAACCATTTAAACTAGGGGATGGAAATTTGTATGAGACTTGCACAAATTTTGATGCTAGAGGTCTGAGAATTGATATAGGGACTCCTTGTTATGAATCATAGTAAAATAGAAACTTACTAAAAGAAGTGGAATCCCACCAAAAACATTTTCATGTAAAATGTTGCCAAGACGAAGCCATATGGCTCGCACTGTCAAAGAGTTATCAGATATCATGAACAGCCAAGCTTCTAACTCTACACGCTTTAATTCTACCATCCATTACTTCACAAACTCTACACCTTAGTCAAAATGTGCAACTTGGCCATTTCGATAAATTCACATGGGCAGAAGGTGAATAATTTATTCACTATTCATTACTTTCCTGTTATACAATAGTTCTGGTAGTTCCCTACTGAATAGTAGTAGCTAGACATGTAGATGGACGAGGAGGTTTGTAGAATTAGAGCGTGTGGAGTTAGAAGCTTGGCTCTACATGAGATCTGACAACTTTTTGACAGTGCGAGCCATCTGGTCTCGTCTTGGCAATATTTCACACAAGAATATTTTTGGTGGAATTCCACTTCTTTTAGTAAGTTTTTATTTTACTATTATTTATAACAAGTAGTCCCTATATCAATTTTTAGACCTCTACACTGAGAAAAATGGTAGCTTTGAATGAAAACTATTTTCAGTTTTGAGTTTTTTCGTTTGTGGAGAAAACGAAAATCATTGGTTCAACATTTGTGATTTTGAATCAAAACGCAACAGGCTTTTGTATAAAAATATTTTAGGTTTTGAATTCTAAGTTTTGTCTTAAAACTTGATGTACATTCACTCAAATGCTTTTTTATTTGAACTCATACAAATAAAATTGAAATTTATTAGTCTTGAACTAAAACTGTAAACCTTTTTCCCAAAGCAATTTCAGTTTCAAAAGAGACATTAATAATTTTGTATGAATGTTTAAGATTATTAATTGTAAAACTTAAATATTTTCTCATAAAAATGGTACTATTTTGATATAAAATATAATTTCTCATATTGAGAATGAGTATTCTGACTGAAAATGTATTCTATTTCCAAACAAATCTATAGTAGGCGTTTTCGTTTATTCGCTCGGGTTAACCTGAGCAAATTTTATGCGTTCGTAAAGTAATTCGGGTTAACCTGAAGCGTTCGTAAATTCACTCGGAGCAATCCGATCAGGTACTCCGCGCAAAATTTTTCGATCCTGGTCATTTGTAGGGTTAGTCAAGATTGCGCGCGAAATTTCAAGTTTTTATGTTGTGTATCACGAGAAACATGGAGTGCTCAGAGGAAGTTGATGCAAGTATGCAATTTCTATAGATTATATCCTTTTTTCCATTTTTATTGCCAATTTCAAGAATTGGCAAGTCATCTTTGCTTGATTCTTGTACAAAAATATTTATCAAACAAGTATTAATTTCTTACGGTCAATGTTTATTTTGTACTACGCACCAAGTAACTAGGTTCAAGTTTTTATTACCGTTGATTTTAACCAAATAATAATACGTCAAAGAGTGATCTATCCGGTGCGTTCGTAAATGCATTGAAAAACTGATCGCTCCGATCAACCTGTGACGTCAGAGCTTGGGTCTAACCGATCACTCCGAGCGAATAAACGAAAACGCCTAGTATCTCGCAATGTTGCAGCTGCGTGATCTGGGAATCACCTTTTTAAATTTTCGCCATCTTGGCTCATCATATGCTATTCATCGTTTGAACGTAGCGGTTTGATTTTTGTGTTGTGTTGTGTAATATTACTTCTGACTGCAATTAAAAGGTGAGTTTGATATAAAATCATTAAAAGCAATTTAATAAGATCAAATTGTCCAATAAATAGATAATAATAATTTAAACCCAAATATAACAAAGCGAGTATAATACTTGGCCTTAAATTGTACAATTTCTGAAAATGGAGTTTTTTTTGTTCCATTATTTTTTGCAGGTACATTGTTAATGCGTGAAGTAGGTGTTGGCTTGTGGTTTACGATGTGAGCATCACTCCGGCCACTTTTAATTCCAGATTCTCTTCATCCAAAGTCATCGAGCATTAGTGCGACGTTTTCTTGCGTCAACAACAAATTTAATTTTTGTGCAATTTTTTTTTGTGATAGCGTATAAGCTTAAGATGCATTTGCATTTAGAAGTTTTAGCATTGCATAACTTCATGCCTAATGTGTGCATCAATTTGCAAATGAGTGATTCTTTGTTAAAGTTTGAAAATATTTTGTATCTATGTAAATTATGTTATACTAGTTTTCATACTTTGCTATTGCGCATGATTACCCCCTCCTAGGATGTAGGTGTGACTTATGGTAGTAAGAATTTATAAATGATTGTGAAATGGGGAAAAAAGGCAATCACTACTTTGTCGAGCTGTTATCAACTAATTAGAGAAGTTCATGTAACTCAATTGTATCTGAAGACAGAAAATAAATTTATACTTTTAAAAATTAAAAGTCCTTAAAACTTAATTGGCGCAGTCGGTAGGATATTGAAGACACAGAGAAATTAAGTACAAAAATTTCATTTGTGGCACTTTTTCAAAAGTCTTACTTCAATATATTCAAAAACCTACGAGAACTTCAAACCGGCTTCAACCTAAGCCCATCAGGGTCTAACCACGACCCATCTTTAACGGACGACTACACCAAATCGACAACTTGCTGCTCAGGTAACCAGACCACGTCCTCATCGTAAGGAAGAGTACTTGCTGATCGGTACCAGTTCACGTCGTCGAAGAGAACAGTCATCCGCAGAGGTACAACTCATACGACAACTTGTAAGATTCCGGAGATGTCCGTCAAACTCACGATATTGTTAGCTATTTTACAGTAAGTAATTGTAAGCAACAAATACACAAAGGGGTAAATCTAACAAAAGTTAGTAATAAATTTACCGAGAGACCGGCACAGTCTCACACACACACATTCACACTTATTTGTTAGACTTTGTACTAATTGAAATAAGATTTTGAAAAATTTATGAGTAATAACTCATCAGAATCAGAAGATTCACAGGAATTAGATTCCGATTTAGAAATAGGAATTTCCAATCCTATTCAAATAAAGTTAAAACCAAGTCAACTTTCAAAAACCATAGCAATGGCAAATATTACATTAGCCGAATTGAAAACTTTCACTGATGTAATTCCTCAATATGAAGGAAACATAAAATTGCTCAGTAATTTTATTAAAACCATTGATGAAGTCTATGCGACCACAAACACTTTAGCTTTATCTCCTTTACAAACAACATATTTATTTGGAATAATTAAAACAAAGTTAGTCCATAAAGCTGCAGAACTTCTTTCTGAAAATAATTTCCAGAATTGGCTAGAGTTGAGATTATATTTAACAAATAATTTCACAGATAAATTATCAGCAGAAACTATACTTTTGGACATAATCAATAGTAAATTCAAAACAAATGCAGAAATTACTTTGAAATATATGTTGGACAAATTCTTGCAATATAAATCAAAAATACTCTTAACCGAATATAGTTTAGCTCAGAAAAGTGCAATTATAATTGAGGTACAAAAATTAATAGTAAAACATTTCATATCTTTAATACCTACTAATATAAGAGGTTCATTTGTTGTTAAGAATCCTGACACTTTAGAACAATGTGAATTATTGATAAGAAATGAATTCAATTTTATTAATCAAAACCAACATACTTCACCACTTCTACGAAACGTAACTAATAATAAAATACCACCGCGGAAATTCCCAGCTGACAATCTCCCTTCACATGCTGTAGACATTAAACCAAATTTCTATAGAAATAATATCCCTTTTGCACCCAAACAAAATGTTAAAAACGCCGTACAAACTAGACAACGTTTTAACCAACAGCCTATGTCAATTCAGACCAGACAACAGCCTATATCGACTCAAACCAGACAGACTCAACCTATGTCGTTTCAAACCATAAGACAAAATTATAATATAGACTCAGTTGAACAGACAAACGAAGACGAAGACGAAGACGAAGAGATTAATGACCAAGAAATTGACCCAAATAATGATTTTTTAGATTTAGGAACAATGATAGACGAGAATACTACATAATGTCATCCTTAACAAACGATTTACCTTCATTACAGCAACACTATTTTAATATACTTTTCGACACAGGATCTTCAATCAATTTAATGCATCCAGATTTAGCTGAAAAATTAAAATTGCAACAAAAAGATATAAAATTGACATTTAAAACAGTAAATGGTAAATCTACCTGTAACAAATATGTAGAATTTAAAATTAATAAAAAATTAATCAAATGTTATATATATAAATTTCATAAAAATTATAATTTATTATTCGGAATGGAAGCATTTCGCATACTCAACATAAAATTGGATTTTGAAAATAATAACGTAATAATGAATGACAAACAGTATAAATTACAGGATAATAAAAATGTATCAGAAATAAATTCAATAGAAATTCGAAATTCTCATTTGAATCCCGTAGAAAAACGAAAATCAGATGTACTACTTAAAAATTATGAAGATTTATTTCCAAAAGATAATGAACCTTTATCGCACACAAATGTTCTCAGACATAAAATAATAATGTCTGATGAAACACCCATTTATACGAAAAATTATCGTTTACCACAAGTATATGAAAAAGAAATCGAATTACATGTAAATAAATTATTAGAAGAAAAAGTTATTCAAAAATCATTTAGCCCTTGGTCCAGTCCTATCTGGATCGTTCCAAAGAAAGCAGATGCGTCTAATAAAGCGAAAACTAGAATGGTTATCGATTTTAGGAAAATTAATACACGAACAAAAGATGATAAATTTCCTATCCCAAATATTGATACACTTTTTGATCACATTGGTAAATCAAAATATTTCACAACTTTAGATTTACACTCGGGATTTCATCAAATAGTCATGGATGAATCAGATAGAGAAAAAACAGCTTTCTCCACACCATCAGGACATTACGAGTTTTTGAGAATGCCTTTTGGCTTAAAAAATGCCCCAGCAACGTTTCAGAGAATGATTAATACAGTTTTAGGAGAATTGGTAAATGATATTTGTCTTGTATATTTGGATGATATAATAATTTTCGGAAAAACTTTAGAAGAGCACATAATAAATGTAGGACGAGTATTTGAAAAATTACGAAAAGCAAATTTAAAAATTCAAAAAGATAAGTCAGAGTTTTTGCGACCCGAAGCGAAATATCTAGGTTACATCATAAATCAGAATGGACTTAACACTGACGAAAAAAAAATTGAAAGTATTAAAAAATTGAATATCCCTAAGACAAAAAAAGAGATAAAACAATTTTTAGGAACCTTGGGATGGTACAGAAGGTTCATTCCAAATTTCGCAAAATTAACAAAACCGTTTACTAAGTGTTTAAAGAAAGATTCTCATATTGACATTTATGATCACGAATATCGTGCTGCATTTGAAAACAGTAAGAAGATAATAGCTGAATCATCATTGCTACAAATACCAGACTTTAACAAAGAATTTATACTGACAACTGATGCTTCGGATTATGCAATCGGAGCCGTATTAACTCAAACACATGAGAATCAAGAAAAACCAATCTGTTATGCTTCAAAAACTCTAAATTCAGCTGAACAAAATTATTCAACGATAGAAAAAGAATTAAAATCAATCGTTTGGGCTATCAAAAACTTTAGACCATATTTATATGGAAGGAGATTCAAAATTAAAACGGATCATAAGCCTTTAGTATGGCTTTTTAATATGAAAAATCCAAATCAAAAACTTATGCGTTGGAAGATTGAGTTAGGAGAATATAATTTTGAAATAGAGTATTTAAATGGGAAACAAAATGTAATAGCTGACCTCTTATCAAGACAGCGCGCAGGAACAAAGATAACAGAAGTAATTGGAGACGTGATAGAAAGAAAGATTATAGCACATTGTGTGTCACGCGACTTCGAAATGTCAAAAGGATTTGCTAGACAAATAGTAGAGAAATATGATAGTAAAAATTATTGTAAGAATTATGATTCATCAAATAAACATTTAGTTGTACAGAAATTAGGTGATAAAACAATAATCCATTTAATAACAAAACAAAATTATTTTGATCAACCTTCCCTTAAGATTTTGGATAAGCCCTTGAAAGAATTGAGAGATTATTTAATATTGAATGATTTATATGAAATTAATATCCCTAAATTAGGTTGCGGTTTAGATAGATTATCATGGACAGATGTTAAACAAAAATTATACAAAATATTTGAGGACACTAATATCCAGATAAATGTTTTCAGTCTACCAGAGAATTATCATGTAGAAAATGTTAGTGAAAAACCAAATAGTGAACAAGATGATATTAACACAGTGCATTCAGACAATGAGAATATTATAGCAGGAATTAAATATATGAATAATCGTTTGAATATAGCAGATAACCAACTAATATTTGACTCACATAAGCAGGAAACAAGTATCCAAATTACAAGATTATTTAATCATAAAAAACAGAGAATACATGTGAAAATTAACGAAGATAATTTTGAGGAAGAAACGTTAAAATTTTTAAAAGATTATATTATCCCAAAAATTAGATATTTTGGTATTTTCAATAAAGATCTTGACAAGAAGGTAACAAAAGTTATATCTGAAAATTTTGTTCCGGATTCAATTAATATAATTGCAGTAGATAAATTGGTTTCTGATATCGAACAGGAAGAAGAACAAGTAGAAATTATTCACGATTTTCACAACGGCATTACAAACCATAGAGGAATTAATGCTACTATTCAAGCATTGAAAGAAAAATATTATTGGCCTAAAATGAATAAAGATATTATAGAATATATTAATAAATGTGAGTTATGTAAATTAAACAAATATGATAGGAAACCGATACCCGCAATAGATAATATTACCCCAACTCCTGAAAAACCTTTTCAAATAATTAATTTAGATTTATTAACTTTAGAAGGTAAATATTTTTTGACTATTATGGATCAGTTTTCAAAACATGCGCAAGCATATTTTCTTGATAACAAAACAGCCAAAACTATTTGCGATGTTTTAATCAAATATCTTCAAACTTACAGGATACCTGATAAAATAATAACGGATAGTGGAGGAGAATTTAAAAATAAATTATTACAAGATTTATTGAAAAGATACGGAATTAATATTCATTTTATTTGCGTGAATAATCCAAAGAGTAATGCAATCGAAAGATTCCATTCTACAATAATAGAATCATTACGGATAATTAATCAAAAAGAGCGGATAAAAGATAAAAATTTAATTCAAAAGGTAGATTTAGCGTTGATAGCATATAACAATACAAAACACAATACTACCAAATTAACACCCAATGAGACATTATTCGGGCCTGATCAGAATAAATATTTCAAACAAGAAACCACATTAGAACAAGTATTGAATGAACATCAAGATAATATTAATATAGTAAATGAATTGGTGAAAATTAGAATTATGAATGAGAAATTGAGTAGATTCAAAGAAAATGATAACCCATTGCAATTGAAGAAAAAAATATTTATCAAACAGAACCCAAGATTAATTGGTAAAGTCAAAAAACCTTTGTATAAGAAACATTTTGTAAAAGCTTACGACCCGTTATTAGGAAAAATAAAAATTAGTGACGAACATGGTGATAAAAATATAAGAATAAATAAAATCAAACAATAAAATAATATTGACCACTATTACAGACTATGCCATGGACAACTGACTGACATTTCCAAAAATAATGGATTCCATTTAATTGAATTAGGCGAATGCAAAATAAAAGAGTCTGAACAATTAATTTATTATAATTATGATATATCCCAAGTAGAAATAGAATTTACTAAGGTTACAAATACTTTTATTAAGATGCAAGAGCAATTAAAGAGTAAAGAACATTTTGTCCAAAATATGTTAAATATATTAAAATTTAATTATGATGATTTGAAGGATCAAGTTATGAAATTATTTATGAGGAATAATAAGAGATTTAAACGAGGTTTGATAAACGGACTTGGATCCGTGATAAAAGCAATTACTGGGAATTTGGATTCGAGTGATGAAGAACGTTACAATAAACTTTTTGAAAAGATCCAGAGTAATGAAATAACATTACAAAAACAGAATGAAATAAATTTACAAATTTCAACTAATATGTCCAAACAATTCAACCAACAATTAGAAAATATTAAGCACAATGAAGAGCATCTTCAAGAGAAATTATCAATAGTTATATATAAATTAAATAAGAATCAAGATTGGCAGAGTATGATGGGAGTGAATAATCAATTATTAGAGTTAATATTGATAATAAAAAATCTCAATGAATTTTGTAAACAAATTGAAGTAAGTCTTACTTTTTGTTCTTTGAATAAAATACATCCTAGTATTATCACGTATGACAATTTGAGGAAAATTTCCCAGAATAAAAATATATGGAACTTCAATGAATTAATTGAAACTCATTGTAAATTCGAAAATAAGCAGATTCATTTTTTAATTACGATACCAAACTTCTCAAACCATTTTTATTCATTATTTCAGTTTAGTCCTATTCCCACATATGATAAAGAACAGAAATTGATAACAATAAATGAAAATCAAAAATTATTTTTCAAATCTGGGAAAGAAAATTATGTAATTAATAAATGTATATTGATAGACAGTTAATATATGTGTATTACCCAATATTTTGAAATAAGTAGATGTATTTTGAATTTAATTGATAAGAAAAAGGATGATAATTGTTTGTATCATTATATAAGTATGGAGAATGATATTGAACAAATAAAAAATACGAATGATATTATAATCATTAGCCCTAATAAACAGCAAATACAAATTAATTGTTTGAATAAAAATATACATAAAGAAATTGAAGGAATTTTTAAAATGAAAACAGATGAGAATTGTCAAATAAATAAGAATATTTTCGAAATTGTGAACCAACAATATAAAGAAATACAAATTCAGAATTTGGAGATAAATTATGAAAATAAAGTTAATGGCACAATGAATTTGATGAGAGTAGATAGAATAATAGAGCCTGTAGCTGTTTTACCCAAGATAAAGAATTTGGAGTTAAACCACAATTATCATTCTTATATGTTATATGTTTTAATAATTATAGTTGTTATGATATGTATTTGTAAAATAATATTTAAGTATAAGAGAAATTTTTGTAGAAGTAGAAAAATAGGAGGGAATAAAATGGAATTAAATCCTTTAGCCTGAAATTATGCGATATAGCAAAGTCTTGCAAGGGAGGAATTATGTTATACTAGTTTTCATACTTTGCTATTGCGCATGATTACCCCCTCCTAGGATGTAGGTGTGACTTATGGTAGTAAGAATTTATAAATGATTGTGAAATGGGGAAAAAAGGCAATCACTACTTTGTCGAGCTGTTATCAACTAATTAGAGAAGTTCATGTAACTCAATTGTATCTGAAGACAGAAAATAAATTTATACTTTTAAAAATTAAAAGTCCTTAAAACTTAATTTGTACACCTTTATGAATTTGTATTTGTATTTATTTTTATTAATAAATATATTTTATAGCTCAAATTTTGTATTTTTCCAAACTATACGAATAAACACACACGCACACATATATATATATATATATATATATATATATATATATATATATATATATATATATATATATATATATATATATATACGCATACATATACATCCACACACACATTTACATAGAATTCAAAACAGTTCAATTTCACCACAAAACATAATTAGTTTTCAATAAAAACAAAAACTATTCTAGAGAAAATTGAATTGCTTTGGTGATTATAGAATCAGATTTTTTAGATTTTGTTTGAAAACGGTGATACTCTTGAAATACGATTTTCATTTTCAACTAAATAGTTGTGTTATTTTCATACAAATAATGAAAGTTCTAGGTCAAAACTTATGTGAATTGAAACAAAGTGATATATTCAAAACTTTTTATTTCTATATTGGAAACCGAATCGTTTTCGCCATATAGAAAACGAAAAACGTTCTCAGTCAATGTTATTTATTTTGAATCAAAACTTTACTTTTATCAGTGTAGCATCAAAATTTGCGGAAGTCTCATACAAAATTCTTTCCCTTAGTTTAAAAGATTGGGGGATGAAAGCTTCAAGTTTCAGAATTTTGTTGTTGTTTGTGTACTTATACTAGCTTGCATACCAAATTTGACAGAATTAGTTTTGCATAAGTTCAACTTGAACTATGAGAACTACAAATGCTTCGGGGTCAAGAAATGAGCATTAAATGATTTAGAAATTGAAGGACAATATGTTTCACACTTCTTGTAGATTGAAAAAAAAAATTGAATCCTGTGATGTAAGTCAGTTTATTGAACAGTCTATACCGATTTTTGCTGAGTGAAATCGTGGAACAATTTTTCACTGATATATTTGGTGTTATATATGTCATTGTTTAGTGGAATATGTGGATACGAAGGTGTAGCAGAATTGCGTTCATAGTTGAATAATGGCAATAGTAATAAAGAGTCAGCAATTTTTGGCAAGACACCTTAAACCAGGGGTCGGCAACCTGCGGCCCTTTGCAACTTTTTGCGCGGTCCGCCAAAGCAACAATGAAATAATTAATAATATTTATACTCGTAGTATTTAAGTTGCATTTGAATGTACGTTCCACATAAAAAAAAATATTTTGAAAATGGCCCGCCGTCCGAAAAAGGTTGCCGACCCCTGCCTTGGACTATCCAAATTTGAGAGTTTGAGACTTGATAATTATTGATACAAAGGAAATGATAGGATATAAATTCAAGTACGTATGATTTAAATTAAAAAACGGGAACAGTTAGCTGTCATATGGACGTGTGAAACATCGACTCGTATTTTCAATGATGGTTATAAAATGAAAAAATCTGCTGTGGCCATACAGTACTTTTCCGACCATGAATTTCATAGCCAGTTTCATCGTTGTTCCAAAAATTTAGAGTGTCTCATTAATTGATTGCATTTTTCGAAGTGACAGCTGTCATTGTTGGAGTAGCAGATGGTGGTTATATTTTCATATAAAATGAGTCTTTTTGAAAATGGAGGGTCTATTTCTGGATTTTCGGTGTCTTCAAGTCATTGGAACATACAGTTTCGACATCTGATTACCAGAAGTGTAATTTAAAGATGGTAATTTGAGTTCCACTAATCATTTATTTCTGATATCTACTATAAGCTCATTTGCCCAAAAGCTTCAAATTGATACCAAACTAGACATCATTTGAATAATTTGTAGAAGAAATAATTGACAATCGTTCAAATATCTTCTTTGACACTTCTACTAGAATTATCCCCAGGAGAATTCTAATTTGATAATATCAATAGAGATAGATAGAGTCAAAATACTTACTCCAAAAAAACAATTGACGAACGTTTGCATGCGATGTCTAGATAAAGGTGAAAATCATTTTAAATTCACATTCCGAATCTCATTATTCCTTTGCTTGAGAAAAATATAACGAATTTCATAATAATTTGAGTTCTAATAATAAAAAATGAAACACTAATAATTTCGAAAAATGTTTCAGGTGAGTATTGTGCCAAATTATTTGTGAATCAATTTTAGTTATTTCATATTTCATGATAAATACTACCATTCATAAAATGAACGCAAAAGACTAAAAAGTTTCATCAATGATGTTATGGTACTACAGGTTGAAAATAGATCATTCACCAACTCGAACCTAGCTTTTTAGGGAAAAACTTAGATATAAAATTTGACTCAAAAATTCGTGTACGTTCTCAGGTTATCGTGCTTTCAGACAGACTGATCGACAGACAGACCGACTTCATTTGAAATTATGATTTTTGGCTTCAGTAGGATCCAATACGTGAAGGTCCATGAAAATCTTGAACTGTCAAAAAAACACGATTATAATACTTCCCCTATTACGAAGGTCGGGGAGAAGAAATGTCAAAGAATAAACACGATCAAAACATAAACGCCATACACAATAATACAATCTGAAGAAGTAAGTTTCTCATAATGAAATTGAACAACTGGTTTTCCAATTACCACATTATCAAGAATCTGACAGGACATAAATAAGCCCAAACTTTAGTATTGTTCAGGACAAAAAGCTGTGACATAATCAAATGAAATTATTGGATAGGGATATATGGAAAAATCCATTCTAAGTCCGTGAAAATGAGCTTCATGGAGAGAAAATTTTTGTTGTACCTCAAGAGCCACTAGTTTGAGAAATTATTGTTTTACCTTCACGCAAATCAATCTTTGCGGTAGTCATGAAAATTTTTTTTGCTTAAAATTTTCAATATCTGTATTTTGAGACCTAGCAAGCCTTCTCTCAGTGAATCACTTAAAAATATTATCGCATTTCGGAGTGCCGTAGAGGGTCAGCGAGTTGACCGATCTCGAAAATTATAGCTCTATGGACGATATGGCTCTCCACGACTTTTAGAGTAACTTTCAATGAATCACTTACCTATAAATGGGGGTACCAAGATCTTCCCTGTACCACAAAACTAATAACACTTCGTCTTTGGGCTCAGATGTTGATATATCACATGGCATATATACGGGATCGCCCATAACTGCCTGCACTTGAACAATCGGAACTGTAACAAAAGAATTTATCAAGTTAATCGAGAGTACATTATGGAACAAGTATATAATTCAGGGTTTCATTTGATGAGTTACAGTTTATGGACAAACAAGCCAAATCTATAAAGTCGACTATATTCGAATAACTTACAAAGTATCATATTCGGCTATTCAAGATGAGCTATTCTATTAATTGAGGCTATTCTGGAACTCAATCAATAAGTTTTCATCGATCACTTTCTGCCTCAATCAATAAACATAGCACTGTTTGTCAAAAATTTTATTGATCGATAATGAATAAATGATTATCTTATAGAATACGGGTTTGCCAGTGTCGAACAATAAAAAAAACATATAAGAATGATTCAGGAAGTTGTAGTGGACATACATACAATAACAACCGTCGTCTCCTGGTCCTTTATAGCTCTCATGTTTTGCTGATAGCATTCAAATATCTTGTTTACGTCGAACAATGAACCAATTTCTCCTCCAATAATTCATCATCCGATAAGTTTAAAAAAATGAAACTTCATAGAAATTTTCAATAAGTATTAGTCACCTTTCCATACTTTTATCATATCGTAAGAGTAATGCGAATAAATTTACCTTGTTGAAAATTCGAAATGATTGTCTTATGCAGTCACATAATTGATATTCAAAGCTGCAGGCTTCAGCGTTGAGTGAGCGTTCATTCCAGTTTCACAGGAATCCATAAGAATCAGAGAATTTTCCAGTTTACAATGAAATAGAACAACTGGAAAATGGAGAGCTTTCGACGTTTTTATCTGCCTTATTGAAATTTTTCATCTGACTGATATTCAATCTATGTATTTAGTTACTTAATTAATTAATGGAGCTCTGACGGACTAGGTTTTGTTTCATTTGTACAACTGTGATTATCTCGTTAATTATTCATCATTGATTATATTATAATTTCATTTGGATTATAATTGAACAAATATTGTGGTATTAATTCATTGGGTATTTGTAATACATATTTTGAATTTCAATAATTTCATATTCCATGTTTGATCGCAAATTCTTTAATTAGGTACAATACATGAGCATAATGAATTGGCTACAAAATTTGATTTCCATTTTCAATCGCTTGGGTGTGGTCCGCAAGCGTTTCAATTATGTACTCTGGAAGATAGAAAGTTTTACGTATACACTAAATGTTAGAATTCAGGATTTCTCAACGATCATCCATCTAACTCCGTTGAATATTTGATTAGTTTGCGAAATAAACTATCATTTATAGTTGAATCCAATAAAAAACGCTGTTTGACTGCGAATATTTATTCGTTTTCCGATCTTCAGGGATTGCACACATTATAATTAAGAATGCTAGCTCAGTAACAAAAATTTAGAAAATTATGACTTCTGTTTAACTTCTAATTTTGGATAACACAACTCGTGAAAGTACAGATGGAAGAAAAATAAGTATAGATATCCAATGTGCAAGACATATTGAAGTGACATTTTATTTAATAAACCTCTATATTTATGGTCGAATTTATCATCTGCATTGGTGCTTGAATTGTAAAACATATACGGAGCAGAAATCTTCAACAAATGATAACTGGACGTATTAATAATCTTTTGAACTGTAAAGTGGTGTGATTAGATGAAAGTTCATATTTAGATTCGGTTCTCCAGAGTATTAGGTTTGACAGTGATTGAAAAAAAAATCACGACCCCAAGACCTTTGCTAGATATCTGAGGCACCTGTTTCGGATGTTTATTGATCTAAAAACAGTAACAGAGGGTCACAAAGATGTTTGGCTCTGCGAGGTCTATGCTAAGACACAGATAAGCTAAGCGCTACAAGCACCAGTTAGAAATGTTCTTCAAAATAAAAACAGTGACAGTGGTTCACGAGAAGATTTGGTTCCGTAGGACCATGTTGCCTGCCACAAGCATCTATTAGGTTTTATCTCTTGAAAACTGTTCAAATACAACCTATCCTGAAACACTATGTATCATCAACAGAAGTTACAAATTGGCATTCCAAATGCAAAGTACGAAGGTAGTTTAAATAGAAAACGTGAGACTTCGGACCTTTTTAGAATTTTTATACATGATCTTATTGAAATTTAGTATATTTAGTCCGACGGTGCTTCAACTTTTTTATACAATCAGAATAATAAGGTGTGTCCAAATCTGCAGGATAAGCGTGCGTCTTAGCTCCGACGTCTTCAATCGGTGTGAATTTCGTGCCCATAACCATCTCTTCAAATTAAGGAGCAGACAAAAAAACTATTGTGAGTCAATTTTGGTGACTACGGGGCCTGTGGAAGCACTAAGAATCAAAGCTTCCTGAATGTTGCGGCAACAGCGCCAGATTTGTGCGCAGAAGCATTATTATTTTCCTTCTTGTTGGATGGGGACGTTCAACTCTGATTGCATCATTCAATTTGTTCAGTAAGGAAGAGAAGTAGCCCCCAGTTTGAGTCTCTAGCTTTCTGAGTAGTCTATGAGGATTACTATTATAAAGCATTTTTCTTCTTGTTAGATGAGGACGTTCAACTTTGATTGCATCATTTAATTTGTTCAGTAAGGAAGAGTAGTAGCCCCCAGTTTGAGTCTCTAGCTTTCTGAGTAGTCTATGAGGACTACTAATATGAATCCAAAATTTATCTTCAGTGACGAATTGTCGAAGAAAATCAGTGAGACTGGGTTGAAATGAGTCTAAACACTCTTGGAAAATATTGAAACGAATTTGTATATCATCGACTGTTAAAAGATGCGGCAAAACATTACGCAAAATGCGGTGGACGCGGTATATCGAGATGTTTACAACCACAGTAATTTTCCGAATCTTCATTTGACGATCGTCTATTTTAGAATTGTGCATTTCAGTGGCATGTCGGTCATGACGATTTTTAAGCGTCCTGTGTGTTCATTATTCTGGATTGACATACTACCACGTTAAAATCCAGTCGCCAAAATTTCAAACATCGAAAATGAAAAAGCAAATGTAGAATCTCTCTATCTCACCTAGTTATATTCCTATCAGTCTTTAGCCTTTTAAAATGAAATACTTGAGCAAGAACTTCAATTTCATCTATTGCATAGGACAAACAAAAATTCATTCACTTTTTTTATTGAACCACAGGTCGTTCTGACGAAAAAGTCAGTGTGATATTCACTGAATTATGATATACTCTGTATTGTACTTTCCATGAGATGCTGAGAGTATCCTAGGTTAGATGCCTGGTGATCGCATCCTACAGCTTAGAGAATATCGATCAATCAACCAATATTCACGAGAAATCGTGTCTTCTATACTAGTTCTGGCTAGAAGGCTTGATTGAAATTTATTTGTACTTATAACTTACTTGTACGAAGTAACAAATAAGTATTGTGAAACCGACAAAATCCACCTATCAAGATTTTGATGGATATATCCGTTTTGAATATCCCTGAATCCATTTTGACTATTTTCGGCTTGATGTCGGTACGTTCAGAAGTGCGTAACTCGCAAATCTCGAAACTGGTTGAACGTATATGGTTCAAGCTCTGTATTTGAGACTGGTAGAGGGTCTAGTTATGCACCTCGCATTATGGTTGCAGTCTTCTGCACCGGAAGTGCACTTGAAACTTTTTTCGAATTTTTCCAATAAATCCAGAATGATCAACCGTAAGATGTTGAAATTCAGTATTTAAACTTGATCTAATATTAGAATGGTTATCTGCTATTTTGGTATAAATCGGTTAAACTAGAAATGCACTTTACTTATGCAATAAATTTAGAATGATTAGCCATAGCATATTGAAATTTAGTGTTTGAACTTGTTGTAGCATCAAAATACTTATCCACTATTCTTGTATCAATCTGCCAAGTCGGTTTTCTTAGTAAGAAGAGAGCACTGAATGTCTTTTGTGTTTCTTTGAATATTTATGATAGATATATAGATATTAGATGACTCTTTTCAGTAACATGAAAAACAAGACATTATAAACAAAACAAACATTTGTTAAGTGTCAAAAATACGAACTGGTTTTGAATTAGTTCACATAGTGTATGATAATAACAATAATTATTATTATAATACAGTCCACAAGGAAATTGTATTCAGGTGAGAATATTTTGCCGCCATTCAAGAAAATTTTTGTATATAAATTATCAGATTAACGTGTGTGCGGATGCTTCCAGTGTATAATCCGATTTACCTTGTTAATTTTTACTTACTTGTATTAAGTACAAGGAAGTATTGTGAAACCGACAAAATTCACCTATCGAGATTTTTATGGGAATATCCGTTTTGAGCATCCCTGAATCCATTTTGACTATTTTTGACTTGATGTCGGTACGTTCGTACGTGCGTACGTAACTCGTAAATCTCAAAACTGGTTGAACGTATAATGTTGAAATTTTGTATCCAAGACTGGTATAGGGTCTAGTTGTGCACCTCGCATTATGGTTTTAATCGTCTGTACCGGAAGTGCACTTTAATTTAAACTTTTTTCGAATTCTCCTGATAAATCCAGAATGATCAACCATAGGATATTGAAATTCAGCATTTGAAATTGATGTAGCATCCAAATGGTCATCCCTTATTTTCAAACCAATCCGCTCAGCCGGAAGTGCCCTTTATATGACAGACTTTTCGAGTTTTCTCCATGAATTCAAAACAATCAGTCGTAGAATATTGAAGTTTTGTATCAAGCACTAGTTGTACATCTTGCATTATGATTGCGATCGGCTGAGCTAGAAGTGCAGTTTACTCGAAACATTTCTTGAATGTTTCGCAGAAATCCAAAACGATTGAACGTAGAATATCAGAATTCAGTATTCAAGACGATAGTACCGTGTTCTAGATGCTCATGTCCTATTTTCATTGAGATCGACTGAGCTGGCAGTGCACTATACTTGACAATCTTTTTGATTTCTTGGCATAACTTCTGAAGAATATCAAAAATTGGTATTCCAGTCTGCTGTAGCATCTGAATGATTGCCTACTATTTTAATAACAATAATAATAACCGGAAGTGCACTTCAGTTGGAATTTATTTTTCAATTTTGCGTATAAATTCAGAACTGTGAGCCGTAGAATCTTGGAGATCAGTATTTAGGAATGTTGTAGTATGAGAATGAAGACCTACTGTTTCCATAGCAACTGACTAGGCTAAAAGCGCATTTTACTTGACAGATATTTAGAATTTTTTGGATAAATCGAAAACAATTAGCCGTGGAATTATAAGATTTTCTATTTGATTATATACAGGGTGTAACAGAAATAAGAACATTAATTTTAACCTGCAAGAGATCTCTTCAAGCCTAACAATTTTTCTTGATAACTGTTTTCTGTAAGTCTCCTGGATATCGGGTGAAAATTCATCTAAGTTTGGTCAAAAATTTCATAGTGCGCTTATGGTTAAAACTGCATGTTTCTCATTTGTTGGAAGAATGACAGCTGTCGATTCAAATGATTATTTTGAAACTTTAAACCATCATAGTCTTATCAATCATTCATTTGAAACTGAAAGAATAACAGTATTTCAATAATACACTGATATTCGCTCACCTCGATAATTCTATTTCTGTATATGTTGCAAGGAAGATCAAATTTATCTCTGAAACCAACAATTTGGTATATTGGTCGTATTTATATGTTATTGTTGAGAAATTTAATTTTTATTTAGGAATTTCCCGTATATTTTCAAATAGTTGGTACATTTCTTGAACATTAGATTGTCAGCACGAGTTCATTACACTTGGATCAGCTGATTTGAATAGTCTGAATACAGCCTGTAACACAGTTAGAATATGGATCAGATTGTGCTGCCATCTACGATCAACTTAAAAAGTAGTTGTTGCTCTCAACTTACTTCATTACTGTTGGCTCTCAAACATAAAGAGAAAATCATTCAACGATTTATTTAAAGTGAACGGTGGAATATGAAATGGAATGCAGTTCTAAAATAGTTAATTTAATGAATAATTCAACTGAAAATATTCCCGCAAAAATTGTAAGAGCTTATTCTTGAACAACAGAAAACCTAACTTACCAATGTATCACACTGAGTTTGGTAATTGATTTTAAATATTTCTCAAAATATGAGATACAATATTCTATTTGTTCAACAGATCAATTTATGAGGCATACTTCATTGAAACGACCTGATTGTGAAGTTTGTAATAATATGAGAAAAAACTAATTCGCAGCTGCTTTATTTATAAATTAATGTATTTTATTCATTTCATCTGGTGTTTTACGTTCCAGGTAAACGATAATTTCTCAATATCTCATAGTATTCTCATCATTATGTATAAGTGCACAATATTTTGACATTAAATACATGAGCATAACCACAATAATTCAATTTTTAGTGAAAAATGACATTTCTGAAATCGTTCCAAATAAATTCGCCGAACTAATCCTACACTGCCTGCGAAATCGCAGATAGAAGAGCTTGACATTTTCACAGGTTTTAACTTTTGTGACAATAATAATTAGACGATTTTTTCCAAAATTTATTTTGAGGAATTGATAGCTCACATATGTCGAAATCAATTGTTTCGTTGTAACCAGGGTTGTAACTGCTACTGGATCCGATAATTATGCACCTGAACGACTCGTTAAATTATAGGGGTTAAAAAATGCTAAAAAAAGATGAGAATTCGAGAAAAAGTTATTAAGAAAAATTGTTATGCTCGACGGGTTCTATCACTGGTTAAAATTAATGTACTTATTTCTGTTACACCCTGTATATTCAATGATATACAAGTAAGTCACGTGATGTCCACGTCAGAAGATTTCTGTTCAATAAATAATTATTTTTTTATTGAACAATATTATTATGAAATATTGAGGAACATATTTTTTACATTCAATACAAATGATCACAAAGAGAAATATCATGGATGGAATATATATATATATATATATATATATATATATATATATATATATATATATATATATATATATATATATATATATATATATATATATATATATATATATATATATATATATATATATATATATATACAGGGTGTAACAGAAATAAGTACATTAATTTTAACCAGTTATAGTTCTCGTCATGCCCAACAATTTTTCTTAGTAACTTTTTCCCGAATTCTCATCTTTTTTTAGCATTTTTTATCCCCTATAATTTAACGAGTCGTTCAGGTGCATAGTTATCGGATCTAGTAGCAGTTGCAATAGAACAATAATTGATTTTGACTTTTGACATAAGTTATCAATTCCTTCAAATAAATTCTGGAATAAAACAGATTATAATTTATTAATTCTGTGTACGATTTCATGGGCAGTTTAGGATTAGCTTAGCAAATTTATTTGGAACGATCTCCGAATTGTCATTTTTCACTAAAAATTTAATTATTGTGGTTATGGTAATGTATTTAATGTCAAAATATTATGCACTCATACATTACGATGAGAATATCATGGAATATTTGGAACCTAACGTTTATCTGGAACGTAAAACAGCAGATGAGATGAATGTAATACATCAATTTATGAATGAAGCACCTGTGTATTAGTTTTTCTCATATTATTACAAACTTCACACTTCGCACTCAGGTCGTTTCAATAAAGTATGCCCCGTGAATTGATCTGATGAGTGAGCAAAGTATTGTATCATATATTTCAGAAAATATTTAGAATCAATTACCAAATTCAGTTTGATACATTTATAGGTTATATTTTCTGTTCTTCAAGAAAAGAATCTTCAAAATTTCATGTAGCAGTATTTCTATTGAATTATTCAGTGAATTAATTAATTTAGAATTACATTCCATTCAATATTCTACCGTTTTCTTTAAATAAATCGTTGAATGATTTTCTCTTTATGTTTCTGATGAAGTAGGTTAGGAACAACAATTACTTTTCGAACTGCCTGTAGATGGCAGCACAGTCTGACTCTCCTGACACAGTGACACAGTTTCAGACAATTCAAACCAGCTGATTCAAATGCAATGAACTTGTGCAGACAATCTTATGTTTAAGAAATGTACTATCCGAAAATATACGTGAAATCCCTAAATAAAAATCAAACTTACGACTAACAGACCAAATTGTTGATTGCAAAGACAAATTCAGTCTTTCTTCCAACATATACAAAAATAGAATAATCGAGGTGAGCGAATAACAATGTATTGCCAAAATACTAATATTTTTCCAGTTTTAAATGAATGATTGACAAGACTACGATGGCTCAAAGTTGCAAAATACTCCTCACAATCGACAGCTGTCATTCTTCCCACAAATGAGGAACATTCAGTTTGAACCATAGGCGCACTATGAAATTTTTGACAAAACTTTGATGAATTTTTACTCTGTATCCAGAGGATTTACGGAAAAAAGTTATTAGGAAAAATTGTTATGCTTGACAAATTGCATCGCAGGTTAAAATTAATGTACTTATTTCTGTTACACCCTGTATATATATATATATATATATATATATATATATATATATATATATATATATATATATATATATATATATATATATATATATATATATATATATATATATATATATATATATATATATATATATATATATATATATATATATATATATATATATATATATATATATATATATATATATATATATATATATATATATATATATATATATATATATATATATATATATATATATATATATATATATATATATATATATATATATATATATATATATATATATATATATATATATATATGAGAACAAGAATTACAAGTTCAAATGTACTCGTTGTACATATGAAACAATAATGTTCATTATAATTCACGTCAATATCAAGCAGAACATATGATTATCACTTCCGTTCCAATGTCAGTTCTATTTACCATCTTTACACAAACCGATTTACGAAAATAATTCACCAGCTTGGGACGTCTACCACATACAATAATTATTTATGATGGCGCACAAAGCTTAAATCGAATTATCACCTAACTTGCACATAATACAAAATTTCAGGGTTCCAGGCTACGAAGAAGTGGTTGACAAAATTCTGTCACAAAATGAATCACAGAGAGTAAGCTAATAAGAGCATAATGAAGAGATCATTCACTAAAAACTTATAAGACCAGAAAATTACTTTTGACCCACATTTTATTCTCATATTTAAATTCGTTTTCTACAAATTCAGACATTCTCTCAACAAATCCTTAATATATCATCCTGTTCCCACTTCCAAAAGTGTGAATTGAGTAAAACACTCCATAATTACATTTGTGGCCTGTGTTTTCTTTTCCTGTTTGTTTTAACAAAGCACTTTCATCTCGGTGTTTTCAAGAAATTTTTCTTCAATTAATCATCTAAGGTGTCTACGACGACGTTTATTCTTTTCACTTGTTTTTGCTCCGTATCAAAATATGTCAATTTATCTTAGCAGATAGCGCTGTGATTGTCAGGTTTTTTAGGATGAATTTCTGGTTGTTTTGTCATGAAACAAGTGATGTATTATGGAATATTTTGGATGGAACTATACATAAATCACGATTGTAGCCGAGGTGATTGCTCAACAGATGAATGATTACACAAAAATGATAAATGGACATAAATGATGATTTTTACTTTAGGGAACATGCTTTACATACATTTTCTTATATCAGAGATCAAGCATTTACCTAGAAATGATAATTATGATACTTTTTTCTATAATCATATGACATTCAGGAACTTTTCTTATAAATGATGGTTCATTAACAGTTGGGAATGCAGCAATAAATTCTCAGACAGGATCTCTGAGAATGCTAGGCACAATCTATAAATACTCCAATTTTTGAGTCAGAGATTGAATAAACGGCTGTGGTTATCACAGTACTTTTCCGACCATGAGTTTCATGACCAGTTTAATTGTTGTTTCATGAATTTAGAATGTCATATCAATTAATTGATTTCAAAGTGACAGCTGTCATTTTCAAGGTGACAGATGGGGATCATATTAAATTATCATTTAATTTTACAATGGCCATGAATCTCATATCTAGTTGCTTCAGTTGATCTTCAACTTGTAGTCCAGGCAAAATAGGAAAAATAAAAAAACTAACCTGTGTATTACCAATTGTTCCAAAAATTTTATAAGGGAGGTCCCTCCTATGCCCTAAATTACGTTAGAAATAATGAAGATTGGATAATCCATAAACATTACATAAATCAACTCCGAATATTGAAGTCATGTTTTTATCTACAGAAGAATGCAAATGCGTTGATAGTGGTCCAGTGGTACCAAAAATGTTAGTTCAATAAAAATTGTCCTCAAATATGCGATTTTTCAGAAAATTCTTTCTTCCTCGTAATCTACACATGTCATACTAGTTATCCTTGAATTGATGACCACAACCTTGGAACCTCTCTGTATATATACAATATTCTAATCAAAGGATAGATGGAACAAATCATTATTCAATAGAGACACTTGTATTAAATACCAATTGAACATCACAATAACAAAATATACGTCTATAAATTGATGTACAGAGGTCACCGATCTCGGAGTGTGGATCTCATGTATTCTGAAAATAAAATATAACATAGGCAAACTACTTGCTTCGTGAGGAGAATCACATCCACACACAGGATATACACTCAAGATTAAATACTCAATAACATCAACACACACAGGTTATATACTCAATATCACACAATTCCCGAACTAGGATCTTAATCACTAGTTCAATCCCTCGTTGCGCCAGGAAGAACCGACTACTGAACGTCTCTCACGTTGTTCCCAAATACATGGCTCAGGACAGGGAGATACACGGATCTGTCCTGATTCCACGTTGAGCTAGGAAGTACTGTCACTGGCTGTTATCCTTTTTTACCAACGGATAATACATTCACACAACATACTTAATGCATCAACACTAAATCGCACCAGTACTACACACGGCTGTACCCATCAGAACATTCACAAACTCTGGAACCATCTAGAAACAGTGCTCAACACCTTTCGAACTATATGCCTGACCAGGCTCTCAGGAGTATGGATTGTAAGCCAAGGTGAAACCTATCACTCCACCCGCAAGTGGCAGGTGTAAGCGATTCGTTGGATACCTCCTGAAACATTAAAAAACTGAAGTTGGCAGGCAGGGCACCGGTAACACGAGGCTAGCAAGTCGTGATTCGTTGGCCATTGCTTGATTGTCACTTTCTGTCAAAGGGGACTTACCTGGAATAACAGCGGGGTACAAAAGGAAAGCAATCATACAACAACACATAGGATAGTAAACAACAACAACTTGACTCACAGTAACTCTCAATAGTTTTCTCAACCAACACACTGCATACTTATTCAACTCACACACCTATAGTAACTAAGCTCGCGCACCTAGTAACTGAACTCACTGATTCAACTCACACAAACACACTTGTAATCCACCCTTAACCCTTCCAGATACACTGAAACAGTATAGAACTCCACTCTCCTATATAATAACACAAATTGAGGTAACAAATCATTGTCGATCTGTTTAAATAACTTTCTTGTTGTGTAACTCATTATTGATCTCACGTGAAATTTAATTTATGAACACTCCATAACATTCTTGAACAAAATTTGATGCTCCACAATTTTTTTTTTCTCATGGTTTCTTTGTGAAATCAACGGCGGAGAAGCTAGAGGAAAAAGTTTAACAAAAAAACATACGGCGAATTGCGTTTTTTCACAAATTGCCTACTTTTGAGAGCAGATATCTCCAAAACTATGCATTTTGAGACGTATTGAAGTGAAGTCATAAAAAATTCATCAAGCTCCAATTTTTATTTCGATTATTTCACTTATGTCAATTAAACTGACAAATTTTGCATAGCTACAATGACAGTTATAATAATAAATGCCTTGCCAACGGAATTTACCTCTGTAAATTCCTGTTATAGTACAGGTCAATTTATTTTAGCATGAGTTTACTTCACTAATAGCATGGTAAACCGCGACACAGCATGAAGTCTGTTTACCTGTGAAAAAGGGTGGTATTAAGAATATTTTTCTTTCAAGTAAATTTCTGTATTTTTCCTAGAACATAATATTTAGATGTAAGAAAAAAGTATTTGGTAATTATTTTATATATATTTCAATTTTAAAATTTGAATTAATACTTAAACTGTAACTTTTTTTGAAATTCAAGCTAATATTAAGATGAGAGTCAAAATAATTTTAGTACAGCCCAGAAAAAAGAAAATTTATTAGCTGCTCATAGCCCCCTTACTGTGAGGATTTCCTAAAGCCATGCTAAAATAATTTGTCCTGTACTATACCTTGGTAAATTCCCGTTGGCAAGCGATTTACCGCGATAAATTGCCTTTGTCATGGAGAAACAATACACAGTTCTAATATAAACAAACAATCAGTTCTCGGAAATGTAAAAATTTAATCGTCTTGGAAATGCATTTTTCACCGAAAGTAATAAAATTGAGAACAAAAAGTCTGAAAATACAAGAGTATATGGAGACAATTTGGTGCATTTTTCAATGAAAAAGTTAGTAGTTGCAATTAACATTATTTAATAGGTACTTATAGTAGCAATTCCATTCGAAAAATATTCTTCACAAATACCACTCGCGACTTTTATTTTATCATAAATTTTTCTTTTAAACATTGATTACCTTTAAGCAACATCCTTCGAGTAATCTGCTCAGATAAAATCCCTCGAGCTACGCTCTCGTGATTTAATCGGGCAGATGACTCTCACGAGGTAATCAATGCTTCCAAGAAAAATTTATTGATAAAACTTCAGTCCCTTGTGATATTATATTCGATTATTTTTACCATCCAAATGTCGACCAATAGAATTGCACCATTCGACGTCACGTGGTACAACCTACACGGTTTTCAAGTGGAAATTGTCTGAAAATTTTGTCTGTTGGTTATATATACAAAACAAAGAATATTCGGCCGCGTTGATTCAGCATCTGTCAAACTGACAGACAGATTGAATGTAAAAATGAGCAGATTCGGAGTCGAGTCTCTGGAATATATTGATGAATTTGGATGGGAAAAATAATCTTTCGAATACCACTCGAACTCCGAAATTAATCTGATATTTCTCTCAAGGTTCTCTGCAAACAAATCAACTCGTCAAGTTTTCCAGAAAAATCACTCGTGCTACGCGCTCGTGATTTTTTAACCTGGAAAACTTGACACGTTCATTTGTTTGCAACGAACCTATCGAGAAATATCCGATAATTTCGAAGCTCTTGTGGTATTATATATGAAAATTTTGCGCAAGGGCAAGTCATTTTTTATTTATGAGCAAAAAATTTTGAAAACGGACCTTTAAAGACCCTTCCTCCCTCCGACGCGGCGGCATGGTGATTCGACTTTTGGCTATTAAATTTCGATCAGGGGACTTCCCTCATGACATTTTTGGAACAATTGGTAATACACAAACTATTGGCATAATCTGGTCAAATTATGAAAAAAACATTCAACAATCGAAAAATCTATCTATTTTAGATTCCACGAGAGCTTCAAATTGATACCAAACTACACATCATTCAGATAATTTGTTAAAAAACATTTAAAAATCGTTCAAATAATTCGACACTTTCACCAGAAATAGAACCAAATTACACATTTAAAAAAAAAATTGATAGAAACTTGTATGTTATTTCTAAATGTGAGTAATAATTATTCTCATTTTACATTCTGATGATATTTCAAATTTTGATGAGAACAAATGAACCGCTGATAATTTCGAAAAATATTTCTGATTAATGTTGTGCCGAAGAACTTAGGGATTAATTTCAGTTTTTTCATATTTCATGATGAATATCACAATGTCTGAGATAAACTCAAGTAATTGAGAGGTACCATTAATAAAATATTGATACCACTGGTTAAGAAAAGCTTTTTTCCAAACCTGAAATTGATCATTTGATGAAAAGCTGGAATATAAAATTTATCGTTATTGTCCTTCCAGATTGTCATGTTGATTTCTTTGACGTTATGTTTTTTTGGGATTGGTAGGATCTAAATATTTGAGATTCATCAAAATTTGGATCTCTTAAAAAATCACGATTATAGTCATGTCGGGGAAGTAAAAAGCTAATAATACCCTCATCTTCATCAGTTTTTGAATTTGCGCTTCGAGTTTGAATGATGATATTGTTGCTTTCCTGAACAAATTTGTTGGTTTTTGGATTAGAAACATTATATAAGAATATAACTTCCACGTTATTGGAGCGAGTATTGGTGGAACAATTCCCAAGGAACATTCGCAAATGTCGACCGTCCGAAACATCGAATTCAAATTTATAATGAAACCCAAATTGATTTTCAGTAAAATGTCATCATTTATTTCTATGTCCCTTCTTTAGTAGGCCTTGACTTTACTCCTTCGGGTTGACCTTTGACCACGGAGCAGCAAAGTTCCGGGTCGTTAATCCCCTCTACCGATACCCATCCTCCTCATCTGTTCTGTAGTTGAACTGTTCACCCTCCATATTACAACAAATCATCCATTGATGATTTATAGTAAATAGTCAGCATCTGACCACTGCACGGGTCTTTGGTTCGAAGCCTGATAGAGGTAACTACGTAAATGAATGGGAATTGACAAAGAATTGCGTACAGAAGAAACACGACAAAAACATTCTTTCTTTGCAGCCATCTCTTGACTTAGGGGTTGTTAATCGCAAAGAAAGTATGAAGTAAGCGTTTACACGTTGAATTAGAATAAATCCCATATATAAAACGCTTGGTATTGAAGATTGTAGTCGAAATTTAGTGTTTGTGAATTCAATTTGTTAGTTTATTTCTTGATTCTAAATACCAGCTTTGCTCTGTGCTCCCTTCCTCTGAAAATAAATCCATCAAAACTGACAACATATGAAAGTTTGGGACTATGGAGGATGCAAGATTGAATGTACGAGTTTATCATAAAACACTTGCGATTGCATAATTGAAATAACTTTTGAACAGATATCTAACATGAAATAATCATATGAAATATGTTAGCAATATTTGTCTTGGATGAATCGTCTTCAGCTTGTGTTCCTAATTACATCCTCGTGGTATATAGTCCACATTATTTGTTTATTATATAGTGTAACATTTTGTATAATTTGCGAATTGAATAATATAAGCAATGTTTTTTGAATAATTTCCGCCCGGGTTAAGTGTGTTCAACAGCGTATAGAAACGTCGATATTCCTGCAATGCTACAAGAGCACCCAAAGTGGAGGGGTGCGAGATAAATCAGATTTAACGAGAATAAAAAACAGACGAACATTTTTTTAATTTTTCACGACTGCCAGAATGATTTATAGATTGATGTTTTTGGTACCTCGGTACGAAAGTTTTTTTCTTACGATTTCGGATAAACTTGATTAAAATTTTATTGCTGCGATTAAACAAAACTTTTTACACAAAGTTTACTTCTTTGGATACAGAAAGGAGAAGTGAAAAATTTCTTAGTCTACAATAGTACATCTGAAAATGAGATTTTATTTGATGATTTTTGTGTGTAATTTGTTGAACGTTGAATGTTGTGCAAAGTGCCTACGAAATTATATAGTCCCATTCATCCTTGCATTGAGCAAAACATGTATTTTGGAAAATTAGTATGCACGCCTTCAAGATCTTCTAGCCGTTGTTGTTTTCTACAATTAGACTCTCAAATATCGAAACAAAGAATGAATGAAATATTTTGCTCCCAGCCAATATACACTCTGGAAACTTGCATCCGCGTCCTTAGAATTTTCCAGCTAATTTTCTCGTCTTGTTGGCTTTTGGTCTAAGCGTCTTTAGTCATTAAGTAAGCGGACACCAAATCTGACACGACCAAGCCACCCCCAATCCGTCTTCTAAACATATCCGTCGCCAAACGGGTGCCGGGGGTTGACAATGAAGCCCAACCGGGTTTAAATGTAGATTTGTTAAGAGTTAAGAGATAATTTAAACAGAATTAGAGGAATTAGCATGACCTTTGACATATTTGGGTGATACCATTATGAATTGAATGACATTTTGCGATAATATTGGCTTGTCCGAATGGGATGTACAATGGACTCATCACTTCTGCAATATTGATTAATTTAATATCAGCAGAGCTAATCGCAAGTTGATGAGAGTATTACATCATAGTCAAAATAATTAGTTGTTAATTCAGAGTGGATGTGAATGAGAGTTTGATTTGATTTATTTCCATACATGGAGATATCGCTGGAAGAATCAGAAATACAAACTCTGGGTCCTTTTTTTATATTACATCAACTAATTATAACGCATAATCATGCAACAATCAGTTGTTCACAGAAATAAACTCATAAATGAGTATAAAAATCAATTCTAATCAACTTAACGATCGATATGAAGAAGAATTACCGAAATTAATTAGAAATTTTAGATCTGTAGCGAGTATCCACGAGCCGATCAATACAATCCATTTTTTAAAGGTGCTCTCATTTTGAATGTTCAAGGACTACTCAAGATATAATTACTTCTAACGTTTAAATCTGCACACCGCCATATGGCATGCTATGATATTTTGAGTTATAGTTCACAATGAAATTCAGGCCAAACAATAATATTAATGGAAGTCGTAATCAAAAAATTGAGGACAATGGAATTATTTCTATATTCAAGTGCTTTCAGCTCACAGTTGACAATCTTCTCCTGAAATTAATTTCCCTTTGTCCTAACTCTATAACCACTCTGGTGTTATAACCACACAAGTAACAGGTAATAAATGGCATCCTGGCTATAACCCAAGATTCTGGACATCATAGCACAACGAAATGCTCGCTCATAAAAAGCTCCACTTCCAGAGAGCTTTCACAAAGCTAATGTCTGATGTTCGGATGTCTGGAATGGAATGACGATAGATTGATTATGTCATTAAATGGGAAAATGACTACGCCCAAAAGTTTATGGTACATAAAAGTTTCACGTTGTAAAAATTGATACATTTTATATATTTATGAAGTTTATCTGAGAGGTCGTGTCGAAAGGCAACTATTAAATAGTCGTTTTACTCCATTACATGAAGTTTCTCAATAAGAAAACAAGATAATTATAATCTTTTCCACAGACACATATGAGTTACGATGATAAATACGAAAAGAAAACTAATCTATAATAATTATTAGTGAATCTGGTCGATATTGTATTACAATGTGCAAAGCAATCAAGGGATGAAGATACTGTAGTGTGATTTTGGATGTCTCATTTTGATATTTGAGAGGGATTGAGAAATTTCTGCTTCTTCAGAAATCAGAAACAGGTTCAGCACATTTTCCTGCATATTTATTTTGGTGAATAATGAATGGTATAGCAATTGTAGCAAGTTGCCAATACAAGAAACAAGCACAGTTGCATTTTTGAGGCAACAAGGTATCTTGAATGTTTCTTGAAGTTATCATAGCTTGAACCTCGTTTTGGACTGTATTGGGATTTTGTCAGATTTGCACACGCTTTACACTCAGAACGGAACTCATTTCTCGAAGAATAGTAGCAATGCTATAAACGTTCCGTTAATCCCTTTCGGACGGTTACATATATAGAATTTTTCAGAGTTATATTTGTTTTAACTGAAAATAACCATTTCTTTCTTATAATTTGTGGCAAATCGTCATTCTTGTCCACCAACTGCAGAATTTTACCGAGGGTTGGAGTTTGATTATTGGAACAGAAGTATTGGACTTTCTTTTGATTTGCATCCTTAATGAAATCATTCAATCTAAAAGAATTTGTCCTCTCCGGAGATGGTTCTGTTTCATGAACTCACTAACAGTCACCACTTTTCCCTCCCCGTACAATAAGAAGAATTGTACTTTTTGATCCCCCTTCATGGTAGAGTATAGTTCTGCAAGGTTTTCAACACTTTTCGCCAGTTGCTGATGCCAAAAAGCGTCATGTATCTCTAATATAGTTCACTTTTTATTAACTGCTGATTCAACTCTCCGCCAGAGATGATCCTTCTATTCCAAATATTTTTAGTTATCATAGTTTGATCTTTGTAGTACGCATAACACAAAAAGTCTCAAGAGTCTGATCTTGACTCTCTACCATTCATCTTATTTATTGATGAAATCATGCATTTTTTCACTTGTCCTTTTCTTGCATATACAGACGATATAAAAATGTTCAACTGGATTAGTACTCTTGATAACCCTCTAGTCTTACAGCAGGATCGTGACTTCATGATGAATTGGTGTACAATTAATAACGCTAATCTTAATATGAGCAATGTGATACACGCGTTGCTTGACTGTAATTTACTGACCTGATGCAAAACTCATAACAACAATGTAACCCGAATAAATACTATGAACGATATAGGAATTGAATTCAGAGAAGATTTCCATCTTACTGCACACATAAACAATTTATGTTTGGCTGTCAGCAGAATACTAAGATTCCTGATGAGAATCGCTTCAACGTTTCATGACGAATCTCTATCCAAATGTTTGTATTTTGCTTACGTTGTGTGTAAAATTGAATATGCTCCTCTAGTCTGGTATCGATTCTATTCGTATCAAGAAGCGTTATTAGAAGGAACTGAAAGTACTGTTACGACAATTTTTTAATACAATATTTCACAAATATTTTTCTGCTTTTGAAATTCACAATATGGCCTGACCCATTTCTTTGTCTTCGGAATGCGAACAGATTCTTGACGCACCCTGCTACATCAATATGACCCAAAAACCGTATTATACGTAGAAACTAGTTTCAAGTGAGCAACCATAATCTCTTCCACGTCAAGCTATACAAAAAGCGTGTACTGTACACATTTGCGTCACTTAAGAGTTGAGCTTCCAATTTCCAGTTTATCTATGCGGTGCATTGTTTACTTCAACTATCTGAGCTTAATTAGCCACCATATTATTCAATACAGTGTTGTGAAGTAGCTGAGAACTTCTATCAATTGATAAGTTTGTCTGTCATTGAGTTTTATGAGCTTTGTATGTTTAGCGTGTGCGCGGGGTATGATCCCTTTCCTTTGAAGTGTTGGTATCCTTAGCTACCTGGGGTACCAACGCCATTGATGCTCAGACCTTGACTGATAGACATCTGTAGGTGTCTTCCAACGTGAGATGAACTGTTTTAGTGATCTGGAAGCTAGCACTACTGGTGCTTTATTATGCGCGAGAATATGTGTATGCCAACTGCATGTACTGTGCGGAGTTGTTCCAAGAGTGGGTTAATCGATCAACTCGCTTGTGTCACGAGCATCGATATTCATTAAAATACTGGTAGGAATCTACTCGATAAACTTAACGGCCTATCTCTTCTCTTCTAAGGCAGGTGTATCATTTTCATATCCGTTATTGTTACCTTAACTCAACTTGAAATGCCCTGATGGCGGGGAATTGATGTGTGTGACTCTCTGATGATATCTCACTTAGCATTGTGGGTCAAACTCATATTACTTTCAGCAGAATTTGGCTTAATCACGTCCTAACACCTGACCAGCCCCTTGCTCCTAATGGCAAGGCCATCAGCCAAACATATTTGTTTTTTAAATTTTTTTCTTATATATTATTATATCTTTCATCGATAGTTATCATCATTTTACTTTTCAACAAGGCATACTTATAACTCACTACTTTCACAGCGTCATGGTCCGAATTCCTTAATAATCCAAGATCCTAGACCCGCCAGACCTTACTTATTTTCGGAGAAACAAAATTTGTGGATTAGAGTAATGTTAGTCGGTACTTTGATCATACGCATACTTGCTAGTTTGTGCCGACGGCCAATTCATAGATACGAGGTGCTATAGGTACGTTGAGAAATAACTTACTTTTCTTAAAGTCTGAGTGCTAATTTTTATGTATGTTCTAGAGAATATTGTTAAAAATTAATAATCAACACTGCCAGATACTTTCCATTGGCAGTAATTCTTGCTAAATGCTTTAAAGCTCGCAAAAAAATAACGTTATCTTACTTATAATCTGAGTCCTAATTTTTATATTTGGTACTCGGGGAGCATTTTCAATACTTTTTATAAACAGCCAGACCAAGGAAGAGCTGGATGCCCATAGATACTCTGCTTACTATCAAGCCTACAAATAGTGACCTTGCGCTTCCACTCTCAATGATATTTTAATTGTGTCTGAGAGATGTTTAGCCCTACGATTGATCTGGCTGTTAGCAAAACGTATTGAAACTGTACTCTGAGTATTATATATAAAAATTGGCACTCAAATTATAAGCAAGATCACGTTATTCTTTGTGGGCTTCAAAGAGTCTAGCAGAAATTACTACCGATGGAAAGTGTCTAGCAGTGATGATTATCAATTTTTAACAATATTCCCTGAAACATACATCAAAATCGGCACTCAAGACCTTGAGAAAAGTGAGAAATGTCTTAACGTACCGCTAGCACCTCGTAACTGTAAATTGGCCGTACATACATAGTAACACTATTCTATTCCACACATTTTGTTTCTCAGGAAATAAGTAACGTCTGGCGGACCTGGGAACATGCTCTATAAGTTCTAGAAGATGTTGTGATATTGCAAAATTTTTATGTATGCTTTTACATAATCTTATGACTGCCCTTAGCTATTGCCTGATGTCTAATTACAAGTAACCTAATTACTTTCTTCAAGGTATTCTAGAACTTTTCAACTACTCAATACAAGAACAGATATAAGCTAGCGTTTTCTAGTTCATCTGATGTGTCAACCTGCTAAGCAACACTACAAAGATATATTTTTGTAAATTTTACTTTGATTGTCACTACTAATCATATAGTTCTGTATTTTGTATCATCATTATGCGTTATTATTTCACTGTTTAGTTCTGTTATGGATTTCTGTTGAGCAAATAAATTATTATTATGAGCAATATTGGACCAGTAAACTAAATATTTATGTAATGATTCAATGTCAGTTGAAGCGATTCGCTGACACCGTACCACAGAATATCCTACCAGAAGCGCCACTAAGGCGCGGCATCTTTGATGTTCTGGTTTCATGCCTGGTGACCTTGGATGTCGTGGACCTTTAAATTGGCTACCGGCTTGCGAGGGAAATTTGAAAACATAATCAAGTAAAATTTCGCATGTGTAACGTTCAAGTGTTATTTTAATATGAAAATTCGTTTTATTAAACATATTTTTAGAGAAAAATGGTGTACATTTCAAATGATAAGGTTATAAATAAACCAAAATTGATAAATAGCAGAACATATACAAATAAAACTTCCAAACTTAGATTTTTTGACATTTTCGTAATTAAAATATATCAAAATGAAAAATTTAAATTTCGCCTATCATTATCTGGAAAAAGTGCGACGTCTCTAACCTCGTGGTTATTCATGTAAAAAATAAAAATCTGAACTTTTTGAAATTCCGGAAATTAAAAAAGGTATTCATGGATATAATTACTTGATTTTTTGACAAACAAATAAAGATGAAATCTACATGCTAGTGTAATCAATTTTGTTAGATATGTACATAACATATTTTATGTTATTATTATATTATTGTTTCCAACAGCGTTCTCAGTAATTAATTTTTTGATATTTTGATAAATAATATTTTCTAAATAATAGACATAGTTAAAATTTTTTTCATGACTTGTTTTCAGATTGCCAAATATACATTTTTCCAAATTATACGGTTTAAAAAGTAAATAATAATATTTGAGTCATCTAGTACAGAGTTAAAGTAAACAACATGCGCTTGCGTCTAGGCAGGCATCTATAGCACATGTCTTCAGGGTACCTATTCTATAACTTTTCACGACTTACCACCCTCTTTGGGGTGATATATTAATGACGTCATATGACCTTCCACCGTTGAAGCATCTGAAGGTACTCGTCTAGTAACTTTCACTTTCTTAAGTTTCTGGTTATATTTATTTATGTTGGTACACTATAGCTTGGAAATTTGTTAGATTTAATAATTATTCATATTTTACAGCATTTATCAATGAGAATTAAAATCTGACTGCATAATATTGAATATTACAGTTATTAAAATTTAACCTACTACATTTTTAACGTAAATAAGATTTCAAATTAATATTTGTTTCAAATTATTATGTATTTTCATCTTATGGTGGGTTTATGCACAAGAATTTTGTGTACTTTAGCCCACAACTAAAAATCAGATCCATTTAAAAATAAAATATGAAACATCATAACCTCGAACGTCAAAGTATCACCGGTGATAAGTTTCTACCACCATCTCTTTGCTGGGTGATACGAGGGGTTCGTTCCACTTAACGACCGCAACGATTGTGTCGCCCATTTTGCGTTCCACTTAAGGCCGCGGTTGTTGCGATCGAGGTTTCAAACGTCACGGACACGTCACTAGTGACGTCACTCCTAAGGACTACAACGCTCGCAGTTAGAGCATGGGTCTGTGCGGTCGTTTGGGATTTTTCGCACACTTTTCAAATCTGACAGCTTGTATACAAACAAGAAAATGGCGGAAGGACAACAAATGCAGAAACTGTCTCTCATAAATGCTGAAAATAATAATGTTGTTGATGTTTTAGTAACTCCAGAAGAAGACTAATTGTGGGGCAACCTTTTACTGCTCTAGTTAAATCTTTCCGTATAATTCCCAACAGAATTTCAAATGTAGCCCTTGACAACATAATAATAATAAATACAATCAAGTTGACAGCAGTAGTAGCAGTCATGTTTAGCTCGGCAGATATTTGTCTATTGACATATGTTCATAAACCCGTTCCACTTAAGTTTTCGCCCGCGACGAGGCCTAGCTAGTGGAACGGAGATTTGGTCGTTGTGAGCGCGGTCGTTGTAGTCGTTAAGTGGAACGTACCCGAGGTGATACAATTTCACTAAGTATGACGTCACATAGCCATAGTTCGGCAGAAGCGCCGCAAGACGGCAGCCCAAAATATATCACCCTGTTTGCGTATCACCGGTGATAAAAGTTATAGAATAGGAGCCCAGCGGACATTCACGGAATCTTCCGACGGTAGCCGATAGCTGATAGGGTATTTAAATTGGCTACACCTACCTATCTCTCTTCTCAACTGCGCTTCTTTGTCTGTCTGTCGCTTCTGGTAGGATATTCTGTGACTGTACCTTATCTTCCCTGATCGGACTCACGGTCAAATCTTATATGAATCGATTGGGAATACAGTGATGTTTTCAACTTTATTAATAATTATGAGTCCTAAGTATAAACAAAGGCATTTTCGGTCAATTCTATCGGAGTTAACTTACTTGATAGAACAATTGATAGCGAAAGTCAAGTACTCTAAGAGAAACCAGGGTACTACCTCCTGTCCAGTTTGAGACAGGGAAAAAACTATTGTAAGTTTGATCAGAAAATTTGAATACGAAAATGGGTTAAACATTGATCAAAAAAATTCAGCCCTCTCAGATATCCCTGAGCAAACAATTATTGACGGGCCACACGAATGTCTTTGACAGACTGATTTATTGCTCTCTCTTTCATTCTGAAACAAAGTATACTGTATAGTCAAATGATTCGCAAACAAAAAAGTGTATAGTGTATACTATATTTTGAAGAGATCGAAAAAGATTAGCGTTCAATTACTGCCAGGAGATACTGGGTTAAGAGTGAATTAATTCAGATTTCACAGTAGGAATAAAATATAGCCTAGTCCCAGGAGAATCTTAATAATATTTGAGGAAAACTAATGAACGCCATTCATCCCTGTGGAGCCACAACGAATTGACATTGATATTGACTTGGGCATTATAGTCCATTTACCATAAAAACTGGACATGTGTTAGATTTTGATTCATCATAGGGACTTGACAGGGACCAAATCAAGCTATGTTCTATAGGAATAACATCTGGATCAAGATGACAAGGATTGGAAGTTCAAGACAAGATAGCATTATGTCAATGTCGATTCAATATCCTAAAATGACATTCTATTCGATAGAACGAGTTACATTGCTTGATAACTGAATTAAATGAAATGAATGTCAAGATTTCTCATGAGAATATGAGCTTTAATACAAATGATCATTTACTTGAAATATGAAGGGTTTCAAAAAGTGCAGAATGGTAAGCACACAACGCAAAATATAGCAGTGAATATGAGACTTTCTTCTCACAGCTAGTTACCTAATAGGTTGCATTGAGAATTTGAAGGTAGATACCTGATGCTTTTTTTTTTAAATACTTGAAGATGAAATATATCTTCTCACGATATAGGAAGGCATGATTTATATGTTTGTATGTATGTATACTGTAGAACAAAGTTATTTATATTCCTCGATTCAAATTGGTTAATTATTATAATAACAATAATTGATGTGCAAGTATATTCACGGAAACTCTTTCCGCATGTCTTTTATTATCCTGGATTATAACTTCTGTTTGCATTACAATTGAGTATACTGCTATCAAATTAACAAAGTGAATTCTCTGCTGAGAAAATGCACATAAATTTCAAGCCATTTTGCACTTTATAGATTTCTCTATTTTTCTAGACCATGTACATAATTGCTCGAAAGAACATGGCGTGAGAGCAATGTTGTCATGTCGTTAGTAATACGAGATTTTCTGTGTTGACACAGCATTTATTCACGTCCAGATTACATTATATCATTTAGCAAATTTAATTTATACGTGTTTTCCCTCCAAAACATGCAATTCAAAAATTCAATAACATATTTACCATTATTAACAGTTTGTTGCTAAAAAGGATTGTATGATAGTTCCCCTTTATGTGAGATTTTTGTCATTGTAACGATGTATTCCTAAAAATGATCAATATGAAATTCAACATAGGCTACACATAGCTCCGTAGGGATGATTGTAGTAATTGATAGTGTTCGGCCGAACATGCGACTTCAAAAATATCATCTTCGGCCACACACTTTGCTTTGGTTGAAAATCTGCCGAAGGTTTGTTTGAAGCCGAAGTTTTCTATCAGCCGTCGAAAACGGACGATCTGGTAAGAACGTGTCAATAGTTTCAACGGAAGAGTAGTGGTGTACAGGGTGTAAATGGAACTACGCAACTCGTTTTTTCTCGGAAGTTATTAGATATACAAAAAAATCTTTCGGATAAAGTTGCTAGTGTTTCTAGTAGGCTACCTAAATCAATGTGAACTAGAGCAAGAAAAAAAAAAAATTGGAGATATACCTATTTTTGAAGGTAGGCCCTGTATATTTTGTTGTTTCGTAGGACATAATTTTTGCTTCAAAAAAGTTCGATAAGTTACACCTTCTAAACCTAACAGAAATCGAGATTTTTAAGAAAATATTAAAATAGTTTCACTTGTTGAAATTAAAGCTGGAAATGAAAAAAATATTATTGAGCTCTAAACATTTATTACAGACGATGGCATTAGTAAAACTCAAATTTTGAGGGTGCCCTTAGATATACAAATGTACAAAGATTATTATAATACTGGTAAGAGTAACACTATGAAAATTGTTCAGAATTTTCACCGTTTTGTCGTATACAAAAGTTGACCCTTTTCAACAAATGTTGATACAAAATATTATTGATTTTTTTATTCAACTCGTTTACATCTTGTCTTATTCTATGTTTTAATTCTTCAAGTGTAGCCACGTGCGTGACATAAACTTTTTTTTAAATGGCTCCCCACAGATAGAAATCTAACGGCGATAGATCGGGAGATCTTGCAGGCCACATCTTAGGTCCTCTTGTTCCACCCAGGCATTTGGAAATTCTTGATTTAAATAATTTCTCACGTCTATGGAATTGCGCGCAGGTAAACCATCTTGTTGAAATATATCATCGAAAATTTTTTTAAATTAATTTTGTGAGAAAAACAAATATCTTTGCGAAGTTAGAGTGCCTTTATAAAAATATGGATCCAGAGTAATATTGCTAAAAATACCACACCACACATTAGTTGAAAAACGTACTTGAAAATTAGTTCTACATGATTCTTGTGGATTTAGGTTGGTAGTTTACCAGTAATGCGTATTATGCCTATCAAATATACCGTTATTAGAAAAGTAGCTTTCATCTGCCCACAAAATTTTATTTAGAAATTGTGAATTTGTGTGACATTTCTGAATTAAATAATTGCAGAAGTAAAGTCTTCTTATATAATTACCAGGATGAAGATTATGGATTTTATGTATTTTGTAAACTTTGAATTTATGCTTCTCTAAAATCTTGTGTACCTGTGTATGTGATACGTTCAATTCTAGTGCAGCTTCTCTAGTTAAATTTCTCGGATGCAAATTAAAATATGCTAATACATCAGTCTCCAAATTTTCATTCATTTGATGATCTTCGCGATTTTCCATAGTGAGAAAACCAGTTCTACGTAGCTTTCTTTCTAATTTGAAAAAATATGTTTGATTTGGATGAAGGCAGTCAGAATATTGTTGCTGGTATAATCGCAGGGCTTGTCTTGAATTATTGTTTGATAAATGGAAATATTTCAACATATCTACCTTCTCGTTAAGTAAGTTCCTCTGCGGCAGCCGCAACCAAAAGTTATATATCGACTGCATTTTAAAATGGTTGATAATTCGTTCAAATTATAATCAATAACTTTGTAAATCCCATATATACGTACTCGGTGCCAGTAAGATATACAATAGATATCATTTGCTCTCGTAAAATTCATTCTGAAAGTTCTTTTGAACTGATATTGCGAGTAAACTTTTTGATGGAACTATATGGGCTTTGCCTCAACACACAGAAAAGGTTGCCTATACAGACGACGCATTCTTATGCGTGCGTGTTAGAACGACGATCGTGGCCAATCGTGATAACTTTCCGCTCCCCACCATTCGCTTATTCGCTTGCAAAATATGTCATATGCAGCTGAATCTTAGTACTTCTCGAGATTATATCTGTCGAACTAGATGGTCAATCAGCTTGATTTTTTTTAACAATATCCGTGATATCCTGTTTGTGCTCCTCTTTGTTTTTCATAGACTTTTTGGTTTTAGTTCTAACGGTAGAATTAATAATGTGCTGTTTGCCTATGCATGGTCCATATGCTACGTGTTAATTAAGTCAACTTCAACTATATATTTCTCGGGTTCAGGATGGTGGAATTTGTTTAAATTTTATAGAAGTGTTGTTCATATGGTCAACAATACGTATGCCAAATTTGAACAATTTCCTAATTCAACCATCTCGTTAGGGAACTACCTTAATTGAGTATTGATCCATTTTTGAAACAAATAGTAATCTAACATCAATTCAATATTTTTTTTTACAAAGGTATAACAATAAAGTAAGCTAATACAAATGTCAAATTTAGTTTTCATAGCCAGCTTTAATTTCGAGTGAAACTATTTTAATATTATCTTCAATATCTCGATTTCTGTTAAGTTAAGGAGGTATAACTTATTGAACTTCTCTGAAGCAAAAATTATATCCCACCAAACAGCATAAAAATGTAAAGGTACAGGGCGTACTATTAAAAAAAAAAAAACAAAAATAGATATATCTCCGAGAATTGGATTTTTTTTTTCTGATTCATATTGATTTGAGTAGCTCATTAGAAACACTAGCAACTTCATTTGAAAGATTTTTTTGTATATCCAATAACTTCCGAGAAAAATCGCATTGCCTAGTTCCGTTTACACCCTGTATAGAAACGTCCTGTTGGAAGAATATACCATTTAATATAACTGAGGCCACAAAAAAATCGCCTATTATTGTTCGATGACTTTCGGCTCTCACTTGCAACACTGGCTCTCACAGCAGCAATGTTGACTTGATTACTTGCATTTTGTTGTCGCTGTGGTATTATTCCATCATGTGGAGTGAATTCACTCACATAGTTTTCCACGATTCGATTGTGAGAAGATTATCTCTTCAAAAACTTTCACTCAACGAGCGAATGAATTTGGACAAAAAAAAATTTATTTTGAAAGAAGATCTGAATGATAAGGAGACATTCTTGAAGCGTACATTTCTCCACGATGAAATGCTGAATTTTGTTTAAAACAACTGTTAATCAATAAAATTTCTTTTGTGACAAACATGGTCATCGTGATATTTTGAAAATATATGATAGCTATTGGGAAAGCCTTTATATGAATCTTATTGAGTACTTTTATTACTACTATCATTATGGTTTTCAGCCAGTATGATAAATTTTTCTTATTGAAGTTGAACATTAGGCTTCAGCTTAAATCTGACCTTTGATCAGACACTAGTAATTCATGACTGCAAATTCTCGAGATTCGTACAAGAAGTTGTACTATGCGATCCTCAAAATAACTGCCCGTTGAGAGCAACCAAAATTTCTCTCCCTGCTACTCTTGTACGTTCAAATCTCACGTATTTTAATTGTTTCATTGTGGTGCGCCCTTACCAGTATTGTATTTGTGGAACAAGGATAGAATAAAGCTCAAAAGCAGAAACCTTCAACCAATGACGTATTATTAAAGTAGACCCAGCGCGTCCTATGGCAGACCACAGTTTGTTGTGATGTTAGCACTTACAAGGTGAGAGGTTCTGAGAAGCGAAGGGAGTAAACATGCTTGTTATGCGGTTTGCCTGCTTTTATTTATGTTTGAGAAGTGCGCGGCTTTATTCTGTACTGTATGTATATATTTGTTGAAATAGAAGTGATAATATATTAATTGCTTCAAAATAAAAAAATACGAGATTTTTCCCACATCTCACAATCGATATTTTTTCAAATGAAAAACGCAACCTGCGATACAACGATGTTTACCTTCCTCACCCCACTGTTTATTCCTGCATCAAAACAAATGCCGCGTGCTGGGTCTACTGTTAATACGTCATTGCCTTCAACCTTACCTCATCTAAATATTCGTAGTCCACATTGCACTGCTTCTAAAACGGACTGAAAATTTGAAGAATGATGACAATAACAATAAACAAGACTCTATATATCCAATTTTGTTGCTTCATGTTCATCACAATGCTCCTAGAAGTACTTCGTGTTTACTGGAAATTCGCATTTTTCTACTATATTTCTTGAGGACAAATGCTGTTGAGTGACTGATAATTGGGGAAATATAGAAGTTTAGGGCTGTGCGAAGAACCTTGTGTTGTCATTACTGTCTTTTGAAGCTTTTTTTTATATACCAGCATACTTCTAGTACAAGATGATAGTGAATATTCATGTGATGATACAAAATGAAATTTGATTCTTTCTCATGTTGTCCAAATAATCATTAAATGCATCCTCAATATTAAATAGTTGTACATAAATTCCAGTTCATGCCTCACGTACTATGGCCACACTTCAAGTTCTTGTGATATGCCTACAGTTTTTTCTTATTGAATAGTGCATTGAATATCGCTAATTTATGATATACTTCTTTCTCAAGTAAACTCTTGGAGAGCAGAACCCAGTTCTACTCGTTTTCCTGTATTTTAGTTTTAGAACCAGTGAATGACTTGAGGAAGACAGGTTGAGGAGTCTTGATTCTATAGATATATTTGAAAACCTTCATTGATATTGCATACTTTCTTTTACGTTATATTGGATCAGAAAAATATCGATTTAGTCCAAGAACAATTTTTATATAGATGTATAGAAGTTCTTAAGAAGCTCCAATGAATTCATCCCTCAATTCAAACCGACACAGATGGTCTTTTGCTAAACTAGAGGATAGTAAATTCGGTCTGTGGTTATAAGGGCATCTGTCCTGATCACACAAAACACTTCAAAGCAATCAACATTACTGTATCTACAGTGTTAGATGGTCAGAGATTAAAGCACAAGTCTTTGTTTTTGTATTCCAGTCGAGTTTCTTAATTAATGTATTTCAGTGTGTAAACTGCACGTTGCATCTTGTATAGTAGAAAGAGTGAGAAAGACAGAAGATGCAGGGATTAATAAGAGAGATAATGGAAAAGAGAGATAGAGTATGCAGATATTTTGCCCCTATTACAGCGCTTCTTCTCGGGTTAAATGTTGCTTCACGCCTTTGAACATTATCCAAGAATGAAAAATTTCTAGCTAGACGAAAAAGAAGGGAAATTTTAAAGTGTACACAGCGAGGAGGGACATTTGTTTCCTTTGCTCATGTAATGTATTATATTGTTGAAAAGTATGAAGGTATGCAGCTATTTCATGATGATCCATAGGTACCACTACAAAATATACTTAAATATACTAGTAGTTGATTACTTTCTTGATTGGAAAGATGGTAAAACTGGATCTTTTGAGGTAAAGTATTTTGGAGGGTATAAGAAAATTTTGGATGTTATACAATAATCAGTATTATAATTGATTTCTAAATCAGACAGAATTGCGTACAAACTTTCTATTCTCCCTAACAAGATAATTATATTACAATTTCAGGCGATCTGTACTTTCGTACACATCTCTTAAATGTTTTTTTTTGTACACATGTCAGATTTAAGTTTTTTGGGACTGATCTGTTAAAAAATTGAGAACACTTCCAACCTACCTGTATGGACAGTTTAATGAACTCTTCAAGAAACAATTTCAGCTGACATGCATATGAGAGTCCATTCCATGAGTCCATGGCAGAGCCGAAACGGTAGGAACTAAAATCAGGGCTGCGATATATATACAAAGGCAGATCCTTCGGAAGTGTTGACACAAAACTTTGTTTATCTAAATCAAACAATGTCAGTTCAGTTGCTCATTTTGTGCGTCAAGATCGTAGTTGTTGCATTATGTCGACTATTGAGCAGCGGTCGGTCATTGAATTTCTAACTGCGAAAGCTTTATCTCCTAACAAAATACATCATCATTTGTTAAACACATGTATATCACATTTTCGTTAAAAATTCCGACAGAAAAGAGTGGTTCCAGCTTTTTCGGTTGTCAAATTGAGCGTTGAAGAAATAACAAGGAGAGGTAGGCTATCAGAAGTCATTACCTCTGAAAATATTCAGTTTAATGAGAAGAGAACTTCGGATGATGAGCTTTAATGGTCAAAGAAATTTCAAAAATAATCAAGATGTGAAAAATAAGCCTTTGAAGAATCATACACATATCTAATATGTCTCAACAAAGTGGATGCCTAGCAATCTTTCGGCGGTAAAAAACAAGAACGCCTCCAGACGTGTACTGATTTTATAGATGGGTGTGGTGATGCTTCTCAAAATATTTTACCCTGAATTGTAACTGAGGATGAAACTTGGATGCATCTTTATGACACAGAAAGCAAATTGGAGTCAATGAGATAGAGGAGACCAGGAGAGACGGCCCGAAGAAAGTTTAAGATGCAGTCATCAACTGGGTGAGTAATGATCACGATTGTTCTCATTGATTATTTAAAAAAAGTTTTGGTGGATATCACGTTACCGTTTTAAAAGAATTGTAAACTGAATTTTTCAGTAAAAGATGAGGGATTGCTCTCATCACAAGGCCTGCTAGTTCAAGAAATTCCACTTGCGCATTCATCAATAGAAGGAATAGCTGCTGTGCTCAAGCGTGGTTTCGAAATTTTTTCATACCCAGACTTGGCTCCCAGCGAATATTTTCTTCTCCCAAATTTAAAAAAAGAACTGAGAGAAAGACACTTTTCGAGCATCAAAAACGTCATTTTGACAGCAAGTCGAATAATTATTTTTTTGAAGAGGTGGATCAGAATAAGAAGTGCGTTGCCCTCAAAGGAGCTACATTGGAGAATAGGTGAATTTCAGTTTTCTAAAGTGAACGGCACAGGCTCTGCTACGGGCTTATGGAACGATTCTCGTAGTATACATTTCCGTCAACTTCTCTAGTTCCTCTCATTTCGGAATGAGTTTTTTCCAAATTTCTGCTTGATGGAAAATTATAAAATAAAACAATTACAATGGCAATCGGAATTCACGATGCGATGACTTCGGAATGAATAGATGAGATTTTGTGATTTTGAAATCTTGCATTGCTTAAAGAACGTTGTGTGCACGTCGGCTGAAAGTGCTTATTGGGTCTCACCTAATGCTTCGGTCGCAAACCACCGATTCGATCAAAGAAGATTACATACATAGCCCTGATACATAAATCTCCATTATTATTACATTAGTAGTAGTGAAAAAAATATGATATGGTAGCGGTGGTAAGAATATTATAGCGTACAATTGTATTCAAGGTATAGAAAATGGCTTCAATTTATGATAACATTTTATATTGAGCTATCTTTTTATTCGAACAAAATGATGTAATGAGACTTCAGAAAAAAATGTTTTCATGCATATAATGGAAAGAAAAAAATATTCTCTTGATTCACAAGGAATTTAAGAAATTCTTTTGGAATTTATTGTTGGCTGAGCAGAAAGTATTTCTTATTAGGTCAGTTAATTCATAAAGGCATTGTCTTCGAAAGTTTCCCTATATTGAATTCAACTCCTCCAATCATTGAATTTCAACGATGTTCCACGTCCACTTTCATATCTACTAGTGCTGTCAAGAACCGGAAGAAATGTGAACCAAGTATCTGGTTGTTCCTAGAATTGAAAGAAATGGGAACCAAGTATCTGGTTGTTTCTAGTACCGGTTACTTGGATAACTTAAATCTGAATAGTTGAGTTATGTTTCGGCGATTTTCTCGATTTAGATTTGTTTCAAGTAGCAAAATTGACAATCGAGTAATAGAATTGGTGAACGGCTCTGGCAGATGAAAGCGAAAGAGAAACCAGTACTCACATTCAATTTGAAAAATCTTGTGTTATAAACCGAACCTAAGAGGAACTTGATACCATTTGTGGACTATTCTACTTGTAGCAGGATGAATTTGATTTCAATTAAGGAATTTCTGTTTTTCCGGACACTGCCTAATATCGGTCTGAATCAAATATCGGTCAGTCCCGGTTTCAGTCAAATACCGATTAGTTTTGAACTTGACTGGATATTCATTATTTCTTGTTTCAGCTGCTTCTCAAGAATCGAATGTTTTAGTACTGAGGCCCAGTTGTACAGTTTCAGCTTATCCAAAGTCTAGTAAAACCAAGTTCAATTTCTGTGATTACAATTGCTGAAATAATTGTGACCAAAGAAATTAAACTTGGTTTTACTAAATTTTGGATAAGCTAAGACTGTACAACTGGGCCAGGGAATCGGTAGCCGAGTATTCACAAATTCAAATCATGATTTTTATGGTAATGAAAGACAGCTTTGAACCAACAGTATTATTTGTCAAGGAAATATATTATTAAACATTACTCACATGAACTATAGGGAAGAACGGGGAGGATTTTGACAATTTTTACTTCAACCAACATATCTTAGTAAAAACACATTCTACATCTCTCAACTGTATTTATTTATTTATTGGAAAAACCACCCTACAGGACTAATGTCCCAATTACAGAGGGTTATGATATATGATAAAAATATACAAAAGAAGAAAAGTGAGCTAGCGTAAAAAAAAAAATCAATTTCGAAATGAACAATAATAGCGAAAAAACCAATTATAAAATAATGAATAATATACAAAATTCTATAGTTTAAGTTACTCAAGTACAAGTGAATTTTACATTTAAATGTTGCAAGTTTGTCGAATCCAATATCAATATCAGTGTCCTTACTAATGTCGTTAAAAAAAGAGCACATACGGAGAATAGGGCCTTTTCGTTCATAATTGGCTTTAACCATTTGAAGAGCAAAGAGGTACTTTTGTCTAGTATAACTGGTGCGAGGAATACGAAACTTTAGAGATGACAGAAGGTTGGAATCATTTATTATATTGTTAATTAATTTGAAAAGGAATACACATGATTGTAAAACTCTAATATCCTCCAATGACAGTAGATTAAATTCCATAAGGGCTTTGGAGTACTATAAATCATCATTCAAAGGAGTAACCAAATTAAATTTATGCCAACAGTATCTGAGGAATTTTTTTTGAACTGCCTCTATTGCCCTGATAGAATTTTTGTACAATGGATTCCAAATTAAAAAACAATATTCTAGTTTTGCACGGATTGAACAGTTGTATAAAGACATAAAAGTAAGACGGTTGTGAAAATGGCAACAATTTCTTATATAATGAATCCCAAACTTCTATACGATGACCTGACAATTTCATTCACATGATAATTAAAATGAGATTTTGGATCAAAAAGAACACCTAGATCCTTGCACCGTGTAATCCTAGACAATGTAGAATCGCCCATAATATAATTATGAACGAGGTGTTGTTTCATAGAGTATGTCATTACATTGCATTCACTGATATTAAATGGAAGTTTGTAGGTTGAAGACCAACTTAACAGATTATCAATATCTTCTTGCAGCAGATTGCAATCATGTGCAGAATTTGTTATTTTATAGATTTCAATATCATCAGCATAGAGCAAACATTGGGAGTGATTGATATAATCAGTGATATCATTGATAAATAAATTAAATAGAAGTGGCTCGAGACTACTTCCTTGGGGAACACCAGACGCGGCAGTAAAGGTAAATGATTTATAGTTATTCAAGTAAACATACAGATTACGATTTGTCAAATACGACAATAACTCTTGAGAAAAATTGAAGTTGTATATGAGTTTGCGGATGAGTTCAGAATGATTCACGCTGTCAAATGCTTTCGCGAAGTCTGTGTAGATTACATCAACCTGAGAATTATTTCGCAATGAATTTATGGTAAATTCAGTAAATGTCAAAAGATTGGTAGATGTCGATTGTCCTTCAATGAATTCATGCTGACTATCAGATATATTACCATTCACCGCCCTATATATGTGTCTATATAGTATTTTCTCAGATACTTTTGAAATATTCAATAAGATAGCTACAGGTCGATAATTTTCAATATTATCAATATCACCTGACTTCAAGATAGGCGTGACATAAGTTGTCTTCAAAATTGTAGAAAATGTGTTGGTAGACAAGGAAAAGTTGAAGAGAATCAAAAGATGTTCAATAAACGCCTCACGACACCCCTTCAAAATATAGGCTGGGAGAGAATCAGGACCAGGATTTCGTGAGGATTTCAAGCTATCTATGGCAACAATTATATCATCTCGAGATAAAGACTTGATAAAAACTGGTTCAAGGAACACGTTAGAGGAGAAATGTGATGAAGAAGAACAAAGAGAATTTGTATAAACAGAAGAGAAGTAGTCAGCAAAACCTTGTACAATAGTTGATATAGTACTAAAAATGTTATCATTATAGTGCATTGTACCAGAAATACGACTACCTTTCTTCTTGGAATTCACATAGTTCCATAATCTTTTGGGATCATTTATAATATGATTTTCAGTATCTCTTAAATATATATTATAGGCTGACTTAACATCACTTTTGACTTTCCTCCTCAATTCTTCATAAATATTTAAATAATATGAGTCACCATCAGTTTGTCTAAATAATTTTCGATTTTGTTCTTTCAATTTTATATTCTTCAAAATATCTTTAGTGAACCAAGGAGGATACGAAGATGTTTTTCTGACTGTTTTAACAATACATTGATCAAAAATTGCATACAAGGTATTATAAAACTTTTCGAATGCCTCATCCACTTCACTATATTCTAATAAACTATCCCAATTAGTCGTATTTAACAAGTGATATAAAAGTTCATAGCGTGCCAAGCGAAAGTTGTACGTGAGTACCGAGTTAAAGGAGGAGTTCTGAAAGTAAACAGGAAAATCTAAGGAAATATTGAGTGAAGGATGATATTTGTCTTCAGAAATAAACGGATAGGGATCTCTGAGGAACAGTGCATGTCAAATTTGAGACAACTACATCAAGAAGCCTATTATCAGAATTATGAATAAAATTATATTGCGAGCCAGAAGGGTGATTATAGAAATTGACAAAAGATGTTATAAGAGTGTTGGAGAAAAGTGAGTGTAATAATCTGACAGCTGATGAATGTTAAGATCGCCCAGTATGATAAAATCATCACTTAGTAGGTTAGAAATGGACTCAATGCACTCATAAATATAATTTTGTTGGAAGATGTTGACAGAAGGAGGAGAGTAAAATACAATTATAGGTATATAAAATCTTAATTGTTGAAATCTGAACACGAACGCAAACTATATCATTAAGAACGAAAGTAACTGCAGAAGAGTGAAATCTGTTATGGACAGCACATAATACACCGCCACCATCAGTCAATGTTGCTCAATCCATACTGATTGAAAAATAATCATCCAAATTAATTGAAGTATTGGAATGACTGAGAAAATTCACAAATAACAGAAATTACTCTCCATGTCACAGCTCTCCTACTACCGAGCTAAGTGTCGACCGATACCAAGGCAAATTGTGACACTCATGTAATTTAACTATTTGATGGATAAAAAATACCATAGTCTTGGCATTCAAGGTACTGAACCCACTTATCTTTTAATTTGCTATTGGCAAAGGGCTCAAGGCAACACAAGCAGAAACTATTATTTTTTACATCTTCTTCTTGATCCTTTTCATCATTGACTTCACTTTTTTCTCATTCTTTTTCTTTATTTTTTCAGGCTTCTCCTTTTTCTCAGTCACAACACGCATCTTCACATTCTTCATCTTTCTACTGACTGCTATGGCAGCAATTTCATTCTTGGTAGGTGTATCAGTAAGTACAGTAGATTTAATCTTTTATCTATTCGGTCGTTTCTTTTTTTTTTGACGGAGCTTTTGGCATCGTCCTAAGTGATTCTGACAAGATCACATTAGAAGAAGTTGCAAGAGGACTACTAGTCCAATGCAATTAGTCATTATAAAAGAAAAGTGACGGAGCCCAGGAATAATGGATGAATTTTAGTGATTTCTTTTTTTTTTAGACTTCCAATACCATGAGTTTACTCATTGAAAATCACCGCAATTCTTAAAATCCGTGAATTCAAGCGAAAAAACTGAATCTCCAAATAGAAAAACAATTATCGGAATTTTTAAATATTATTTATAAGAAGATAATAGCTGTTTCAGTTTTTGAGGTTGTTTATATCAATTAGAATAATAACGTCACTGTAATTAACTTCAAAATGGCTGAAATTTCAAGAAAGAATGAATGAAAAAATTAAACAATTGAATTACAAAAATAATCATGAATCTTTGTAGAAATGGTGATCACGTGAATTAATTGCCTTCAACTTTTTCATTTTCGATCTCATTCATAAATATCAATGGTGGAACATTTAAGCAGCCTACTTCTCTACAATTTGAACATGTTGTAGAACAATAATTTAAACCACTTTTTCTACAACCAGAAGCAGAGCCACATCCAGTTTCACATGAGAAAAAAATCATTTACAATAAATATTCAGAAGCTGTTTATCGAAACTGGCACAGATGAACTATCTTTTTCATTCCATCCCCATTCTTAAGGCAATTCTTTATGTCCCATCCACAACTGTACTTCTGAATACACTCTTTTCATGTGTTCTGAAGTAGCATCCAGTGTAAGTAATCATGAACCCAAGTTGACAGAGGTATTTCACTTGTAGCCTTGAGGAACGATTGACATCAAGATTTATTATTTTTTTTTTCATTTTTAGAAGTACCATATAATGCTAAAATGTATAAAATACCCGATTGCAAAATATCAGCGATGTAAGCATTTTCATCAGTGAAGATAATAGCAGCATTTTGTAAATTTTTACTCTTTTTGTAAAGCGCTGAAGTTGTATCACATCCAGTAAGTGCATGTACAAACAAAATATACTTCTTAAACATTGGTAGTGTTTGTTCCAAAATTCAAGTGGAATAATTTTTTGCGTATACCGTACCTTTAGCTGGTTTAAGAAAATATATTTCTTCATGAAGAGGTGTTAAAGCTGTCAATAAATAAAACTAACACATCAATATCATCAGCAACAACTATAAAATTTTCTGATTCAATATTAATCGCCGTTAATGTATCAGTATAGCCTTTTGCTTGACACTAGAAAATATTATTATCTGCTGGTTTCTTCCATTTTCTTCCTTTTTTCAAGGACGTTTGCTGTGTCGTCGTATATTTTATGTAGAAACTTGGTTATTCTCCAAAGAAAAAATAGATATAGCTGCAAAAAAATTGTACTAGAAGTAGTGCCATTCTCTTGAAACAAGTCTCAAAAAAAAAAAAAAATATATATATAATACCATGTGATTTTGTGTTTGATTATGTATATAATTGGATATATATATAATCAAACACAAAATCTCATCGTTCCACAGTTAATCGTTTTGGATTTACTCAAGAGATTCTAAGAATCGGTCAAGTAAAATGCGCTTCCAGCCAAGTCGGTTGCCATGGCAACAGTAGGCCATTATTCTTATACTACAACATTCCATAATTTCCAAAATTCTACGACCACAAAAACATCTGAATTTTTGCGCAAAATTAAAAAATCAATTCCTACTTTCAGTTCAGTCTCTTGTTATGAAAATAGTAGGCAATCATTCGGATGCTACAGCAGACTGAAATATCAAATTCCAATATTCTACAGCTGATCGTTTCGAATTCATGCAAAAAATTCCAAGAGACTGTCAAATAAAGTGCACTTCCGGCTCGGTGGATCTCAATAAAAATAGGATATGAGCATCTAGACGGTACAATCCTCCTAACAATCTACGTTCAATCGTTCTGGATTTATGCGGAAAATTTAAAAAAAATGTTTCGAATAAAGTGCTCTTCCGGTTTAGTCGATAGCAATCATCAAAAGTCTGTCATATAAAGTGCCCTCCCGACTCAGCCGACTGTTACAAAAAAAATCTGACGTGAACATCACGTGACTTACTTGTACATGATTGGATATATATGTATAATACGATGTGATCTTGTGTTTGATCATATATATCATTGGATATATATGATCAAACACAAAATCTCATCGTTCTACAGTTAATCGTTCTGAATTTACTCAAAAGATGCTAAGAATCTGTCAAGTGAAATGCGCTTCCAGCCAAGTCGGTTGCTATGGAAACAGTAGGCCGTTATTCTTATACTACAACATTCCTAAATACTGATTTCCAGAATTCTACGACTACCAACAGATCTGAATTTATGCGCAAAATTAAAAAATAAATTCCAACCGAAGTGCACTTCCGGTTCAGTCTATTGTTATGAAAATAATAGGAAGTTATTCAGATGCTACAGCAGACTGAAATACCAAAATTTCAATATTCTACCCGATAAAAAATGATTGGATAGAATTGTATCGGATTATATACAATTAGATATGGTTATATACAATTATATATGGAATTCTTATATACTGCTATACAATTTGATATAATTATATAGAATTGTATCCAAACAGATATAGCACATTGTATAGAACATCATACGGTAACATACACCTGTATATGACTATATACAATTAGACCAGAGTACTGTACAATTTTTTCAAACTCTGCATACTATTATATACGATCATATACAGCTATATTCGATTGTATACAGTTTTATACTATGATATATAAAAATATATAATATGTCTTATCGAACTCTATACAATCATATATATTCGTATATTACTGTATATAGTCATATAGTTATATTTCCATTAATTCAGGAAGCTTTATCCAATTCTATCACATTTTATACAATTATATAGTACTGTATAAAGTCTCATACAGTACAGTTCTTTTATTTCAACTACTACATAAGATCCTATATTGCTCTATACAATCATATATAACTATATAGAGTTGTATAATATTTTTTTTTGAGTTTTAACTTTGCTATTCAAGATTGTATACAGTTATATACAATCTGATATATTTGTATATTATTGCATACAAGTTTCTAAAATTATATTCCTATTTGTTCGAGAAGCTATATCTGATTCTACACATTTTTTTCCATTATACACAGTTATATAATACTATATAAAGTTGTATACAACACATGATTCTCATTTTAACTGTTTTGTAAGGTTATATATCGTTATAAACAACCATATACATATATCCGTGTACCATAGGATGAAGTTATATACGTGTCTATACTCATATATCATCTTCTTTCCTTGCTATCGGTATAACATACTCAGAAGTCTAAATTGAAAATTGTCAATAACAATCAGTACAGCTGATGTTCGACAAATAAATTTATGGAATCCACTGGAATAACAAATTTTACCAGGATAGTAAAGTCGCCCGTGTAAGTTTTGTACTTTTTTGTCAATGATAGGTGATTGTTACTCTCTTGGAAGACATGTTGAGTCTTAAATTAAATGAAAATGCAATAGTTTGATATTGTTTTATATATGACACATAAGGTATATATAAATAGTATAGTAAATAATACAAAAGTGGATACCTCTGACTATTCCACTGGGTATTTGTTTGTTAGGTATTATTTTTAAATTTACATGAAAATGAAGGATATTATATAATCAATAATGAAACATATTCAGTTCACGATGCAACCCAACAATTTTCAATAGTCCAAATTATTTAGGATAGTTAATTTATATTAGTTTCAAGTTGTGACCTGTGATGTGACATGTGAAGGGGTAAAGTGCTGAAAGGGGGAAGATGAGTGCAAGCGATCTACGAAAGACAGGCGAGTAGCAGTTGAGTACGGGAGTTGATTGAATACAGTTGAATTTGATGCGGTGGAGTTGAAATAACGAAAAATAACTGGAAGAAAGGTAGTAAAGGCAGATAAAAAGATAGCCGAGTCAGAAGATAAGGTGAAGATAAAGAAATGAGGAAGAAAGAAGTAGAAATAAGAAGCTATGGCAAAGAAAGTAAGCTGTTGCTAAGCGGCGAGAGAGAATTAAAGCGGTGGAGAAGCGGAGTGGAAAGGGAAGCGCTAGCGACGAGAAAAAGAAGACAGATTGTGATTGCTCGGTCCAGGGAGTACCGGGAGAGAGCACTCAATGTTAAAAATTTTGCGCATGAAAATAGTTGCGCCCCTTGCCACATGAGGTCTCTGATAGCTATGTTACCATGGTTTCCAGTCTAAATTAGTATTTTGAGGTTAAATCTATTAATAGAAAGGAATCACAAAACTTTTTCAACAAAAATACATATATTAAAAATGTCTGTACATGTAAATCAATCTCACCGACAAAATATATGTACAAATATTAGGTTTTGAGATAAAATATGAAGTTACTTTATCCATGAAGTATGATCCAATTGTAGTCAATAAATCCGCAGTTGTAAAGTATAAAATTTGTATTAAAAACATTATGAATCAATGACTTAGAATAATCTTTTTTTGTATAATGCCTTCTCTAACTGTGGATCATACCTTAGGATGAAATTACTTTCCACAGTATTGCAATACATTGAGTAGCTTACAAACTCAAAATTTAATAAAGTCATTCATGCATTACTTTTGATTCAACTTTGTAGTTATTGAATAAATTAGTGATTTGAGCAAAAACGTCATAATAGGTCAATTACTTTAAAGTGTCTATCCTCAAGAAATGTTTTTTCAATTGTGGGTCATACTTTCTGTTGAAATTACTTTTCACAGTATTCCAAGTTCATTGTGAACAAGACTAGAGAAACATTGAATACAAACGGTCAAAACAATCCGAAATTATTCTATTGGAGTATGAAATTTTATAGCCATATTCTCAAAAGAGCTCATACTAATCCACAATTAGTGAATTCTCTTCTAATTTAGGTTTTTCAAATACAATCTTAAATCACTTATGGTGATAAATGAGCTATAGGTATGAACTAGAATGGGTTTTAATAACAAAACTGAAAAAAATAGGACAGGAAAATCACTAATCCAAGACTGTACACTAGTTCAAATTATTTTGAGACGTGTAATGAATTGAGAAAATGAATAAAAGAAAAATATCATTATTTCGAAGTATTTTATAACATAATTACTGGATTTTTTCAATTTACTTTGAGCTAAAGTGACGTTCTGCATTGTTTTCATTTTATCTGAACATAAATTAAACCGAGTCAATTTCACTGAATTTGAGATTTTCTTCCCACTAATATTACTTTTCTTCTTGATTCTACTTCCTTTATATTGACTGGCAAGTATTAGCATTTTCGTGAAGCCTGAACTTAATGCGAGTATGAATTTATTGATATTTCTTCGGCTGCCTGATTTCCAAAGTAACATCAAGACTGAAGAGTATTACTCTTTCTTGGTTCTATATGATATAGATAATAATAGGAGCATCTTCCGTTACAAATAATTTTCAGTTCTAGCACCGTTCAAATATTGCAGCTGGAAAATTCTCATCCATCCCAGATGCTTCTTATATGTTCACTGTTCCAAATTCCAGGTATTTGTGAGGTCCAAAAAATGATTTAGTTCAATATCTGTCATTGTGGTAGATCTAAATCTTGTGTGTAATAATGCTATAGCACTTATAGAAAACTGCAGGCCGCAGATTGGAACTAGTGGATGTACGCCTAGAATAATTATGATTTATGATAAAAAAATTAAGCAGACTTACAATTTACTTGTTGTATTCACTTTTTAATAACTTCTTGTAGCATTTAACTATTAAAATCAGTAGAAAATCTCAACTAAAAAATAATATTTGCATTGACAAATATTTTTTCACCTAAATCAACAATTGTTCAAATTTTTTCAACGGTAACTAAGATTCAAGATTCAAATAAAATTGAAAAATAGGTGCGCCCCTTCCCGCTAGGTGGTAGTAGCTAAGCGCCAAATCCTCTCATTTGAGTGATCTCTCCCGGTACTCCCTGGCTCGGTCTCCTATATGCGCACGCGCATAAGAACAGATAAGTGTTTTGGTTTTAGTTCTAGTTCTAATTATTTGATTTCATTTAATTTAAATTTTTCTTTGCGGAGTTCATCACGTTTTTTATGATTTTATTTGTATGCAGACATAGTTTACCTTCAATTTTTGGGATCATTACAAATTGAAAAAAGGATAAAAACTCATTTGTTTTTCGGAAAAAAGGTTTGTGGACGGTGAAATGAAACTGATTTCAGATAAATTCTCCATTAATTTTTTTTATAGTCTTGCTAATGTCTTCGAAGTCATAGAAAATACATATTATTCAAATAAACGAATGGTTGAGGACTTATTCAATTTGAAATGGCACCGACAAAAATAGGCGTAGAAATCTAACTCGAACTCTAAAAACTGCAAAAGTCTAAAGAAAATAAAGATTCAGGATGAGTTAGCACAAGAATCCTTGAAGAAAAGGAGATTTTCCACGAAAATGTGCTTCACTCCCGAATCTATAACGTAGAATCAATTGAAATCGTTAATAATAACGACATAAGTTTCGGGAATCAGCCTTCTCATAGTAAATCTCCTCTCCTCTTGAGTTCTTCTTTCTAATTTACGCTATCGTAAGAAAAACTAAAATTTTCTTCATATCTTTATTTACCTATAACTTTTGCAATTGTTGATGTGCGAGTAAGATTTCTGTACATATTTTTCTAGACAACATTCTGAATCAAATTAGCTCTCAAACATGTCCTTACTCGCATTATCAGCATTTTTCATGATTTTAAAGATATTAACTGGACCAACAATGCTAAAATAGTCTCTTTGAGAGTAATAACCAATCCTATTTAATCACAGATGATCGAGATTACCTTCGAAGTGAGGTAGTTCATTTCAAAAAAGAAGAATCAAAGCAACTAACATCCTCAAATAGTGAATCGCTTTTGAGGAAAAGGCAACCAGTGAGAAAAAAAATTCTATAACCAATAAACTATGCATTTATTTTTGTACAATCTCCAGTTCTTTATTCAATTTAATCTTATTTAAACGGTGATCAACTAGAAATATAGAATATGAGTTTATCATTATTTTTATTGAAAGTGAGATTGTTCGAAATTCAAGGCATGATTCAATAGTTGTTGGAATAACTAGAGTAATGAATTTGTTGGACTTCAGAACTAATGAATTCTACATCGAATTTCGTACAATCCTCACTATTAATTCTAAGAGTATTGAACGCTATTTAAGTACGGATTATAATTTCAATCTGTTATAAAAGAAAACGTTAGATAGTAGGGAATTGAATGTTTAATTCAATAGTTATAACAATAAGTCTAGTAATTAGTCTGATTTACCACGAAAATACTAAGAACAATGTATTTTTTCTCAAATTTCAATAAAATGAAAAATATTCTCATTCATATCCAAATGTAAATATTGCAGTCCAACTATATACAACCCTATCCAATTTTACCGTCCAACTGGAACTGATAAAATTGTATAGAGTCTTATAGAATTGTATAAAATTTTATATGAACGTATAGGACAGCATATTCATATACAATCTTATATCGTTATATCCAAATGTATATATATGTATATAATTCGATAGAGTTTTATACAGTTTTAAACGATTCTATCGTCTCATTTTTTGGATAAAATTGTATCCAAAGAATTGTATATGATCGTATACGATTATATCCAATCATTTTTTATCGGGTACACCTGATCGTTTCGAATTTATGCGAAAAATTGCATAAGACTGTCAAGCAAAGTGCACTTCCGGCTCAGTGGATCTCAATATAAACAGGATATGAGCATCTAGACGGTATAATCATCCTAAATACTGAATCGTTTTGGATTTATGCGGAAAATTCAAAAAATGTTTCAAATAAAGGGCTCTTTCGGCTTAGTCGATTGCAATCATGATACAAGGTGTATAACTAGATTATAAAATTGCCTAATACAAAATTTGAATATTCTACGACTGATTGTCTAGAATTTATGCGAAAAATTCAAAAAGTCTGTCGTATCAAGTGCACTCTCGGCTCAGCTGATTGTTATAAAAAGATGCTACAGCAATTTCAAATGCTTATTTCCAGTATCTTATATGGCTGATCATTCTGAATTTATGCGGAAAATCAAAGAAAAGTTTTAAGTAGAGTGCACTTCCGGCTTAGGCGATCGCAATCATAATGCAAGATGTTATAGAAGTTCTTTATACGAAATTTCAATGTGCTATGGCGAATCATTCTATATTTATGCTAAAAATTCTGAAAAAGTTTAAAGAAAAGTGCACTTCTGGCTTGGCCGATTCATACAAAAATAGCAGATGACCATTGTGATACAACATCAAGTTCAAATACTGAATTTCAAGATCCTACGGTTGATCATTCTGGATTTATTAGAAAAACTCGAAAAAAGGTTAAAGTTAGGTGCACTTCCGGAACAGACGATTGGAACCATAATGCGAGGTGCACAACTAGACCCTATACCAGTCTTAAATACAAAATTTCAACATCATACGTTCAACCAGTTTTGAGATTTGCGAGTTTCGCACACACGCACATACGAACGCACGCACGAACATACGTACCGACATCATGCCAAAAATAGTCAAAATATTTATTCTAAATCTTGATAGGTGAATTTTGTCAGCTTCGCAATACTTACTTTTTACTTTGTACAAGTAAGTAATAGAAGACGACCATTGAGATGCTACAGCAATTTCAAATGCTAAATTCCAGTATCCCACGGCAGATCATTCTGGATTTATGCGGAGAATTAAGAAATATTCCTGAGTAAAGTACACTTCCGGCTTAGCCGATCGCAATCATAATGCAAGATGTACAATAAGATGTTATAGAAGTTCTTTATACGGAATTTTAATACGATATGGCGGATCATTCTATATTTATGCAAAAAATTCAGAAAAAGCTCCAAATAAAGTGCTCTTCTAGCCTGGCCAATTCTTACAAAAATAGCAGATAACCATTCTGATACAATACCAAGTTCAAATACTGAATTTCAACATCCTACGGTTGATCATTCTGGATTTATTAGAGAAATTCGAAAAATGTTTCGAGGAAAGTGCACTTCCGGTACAGACAATTGGAACCATAATGTGAGGTGCACAACTAAACCCTATACCAGTCTTAAATACAAAATTTCGACATTATACGTTCAATCAGTTTTGAGATTTGCGAGTTACGCATGCACGAACATACGTATCGACATCAAGCAAAAAATAGTCAAAATGGATGCTCAAAACGGATATTTCCATCAAAATCTTGATAGGTGAATTCTGTCGGTTCCACAATACTTACTTGTTACTTTGTACAAGTAAGTAAAAAATAGCGGAAGGTTTCAATAGGAAAACTTTTTACTTTTTAGCATAAGTAACTCAAAAAATCCGGAATCATCTCAATCCATTCATTATAGCTGGGTTTGGACGTATAAACCTAATTGCACTGAACTATACGGGCTGTAGACGTCAGGGCAATGGGCTCTTTGACGTTATAGCTCAGAATAGATGGACTGCTGGAAGGTGTCATGTTCTGATCTGTAAACATATTTGGGTGGAGTTTTTTGCTTCTATATTAAATTATCTGACAGCAATGTCATCGTTTTCATTAATACCGATATTTGGATTTGAAGTGAGGATTCTTTCCTCTGGGCTTTTCTCAATTTCTGGATTACGCAAAATACGACCAGTGACTTGACTGGGTATGAAGTATGAACTTCTTCAAAGGCCAGTTCATAAGTTACGACACTAGACATGCTCCTATAAGTCTTTCGTTTATATTTATTTGACATTCTAAGGCAAACAAATAGCAATTCAGCATGCAAGACAGGGAAAGAACCCAGCCAAAAAAAATTTATAAGAAAAGGAGAGTTGTGACAAGTTGTCACAGCTCGCCTGGTTGTAAAAAGTAGTGAACCGGTCAGAATATTAGTTTGTAATCGACAAGATGTCAACACAAAATGACAATATCACGCTATGGAACTTGAAAAATTGAAGCATTTGAGAAAAAATACTATAACAATATAAACATAATACGTAACTTACCTTTCACAATTTTTTATATATATATCGTACACAAATTTGTAAAATCCATAAGAAACCCTTTGAAGAAGTAGAAGACTCGATTCTTTGGTAAGTTTTAAGAGATTGCGGCATCGAGATTTTAGAATGAATGAAGTAGTAAAATCAAACGAATCAGAATTTTGTGTTGAGATTTGTGGGATTCCAAACAGGAGAAATAATTACATAAAAGAGAATGCCTCGGTTTGCTCAAAAGCAAAGTTCTCCATTCTGAAGAATGCACTCCGTTTGGATTATTTTTTTGTATCGAATTTTGCTAATCTTAGCACAGAATTTTGAGATTTGATTGATTCAATCAGTTCACCCCAATTCTTCCAGAACTAGCACCGAATGATTTTTTTTTGCTTTTTTGTAGTGTTTTTCACAGAATATGTACACCGATATTTGAATATGCGGTATTCAATAAACTAAGGTAGTTCAGATAAAGAAAAGAAGTATTGTCATGGTAACTTTGATCGAATACGAGTACAAAATATTGATGGATTGATAAATTGAGATGATTTGCTTCAGGAGCTCTTGTCTTTCCAAGACTTTCCTTTATTTTATGGATGATTCCAAGAAGAATCATTCTCATAGATTTCTCTCTGAAATATACGTGTTTCGTTTCCGGAATAAGATGATTTGTCGGCCATTCAGTTAAGTATAGGCAATCATTCCGAATAGACTCATAAAAACTAACCTCATAAACGAAACAAATTCCTAACAACAGCATAAACACAAGCAATAAATTAGTCACTTAAAGTGTCAATTTACTAACTAAACGATCGCCACAAAATAAACCTGAACTTTCTTCACAACATTCTCCTCGATTCTCCTCGTTTTTCTTCGCCCTCCTTCGGCTGTTCCCGTTAATCTATCTTCCGCGAATGTTTTGATCGAAGAGGGCACAAATCATAAATTTTTCGTATGTTTTATGAAGTTTGCAATTCCTTCCGAGAGGCGGTAATAAAATTTCATCAATCTGAGGTTTTTATTTTGAAGTTTATGGTGGGGAAAATGTACGAGCACACGCAGTTTCAGATAACGGAACGGGAAACGGATGTATAAAACCGGATGCGAGAGGTTTAATTAGGGCTGACCGATTTCCGTATGCGCAGACATAAAGAGTTTATTGTTTTTCCTACAAGGCCATTTATCGATGAATGCGTTTTATTGTCGAAGTTTATGAGAACAACTCCGGAATTATTGTGTTGCGAATATTTGTATCTGTTCTCAAATTATCCTCATTAACGTAATAGCGCGTTTAAAGTGCCTTGCGACACATATTTCTAGAGTAAGCTTAGATATTTCATTGATCCTTATTTTCTTAAAGATATGATTTTTGTATCGAACTAGCAGATTCAAAATCAACTAATTTTATTGATAATCATGTGCTGGAGCAGTTTTCTTCTAAAATTTTCTCTTATTCATAAGTCTATCCGCTATACCAACACCTCGCACTCCTACAAATATCATTAAAGAGCTATAATCTCCAACAATTCTATTTAATTAATAGTACAAGATTTTGGCGTGGACCCAGATCCTGTTCGATGTCCTCTTGGTAAAAACCATGGCTAGGAGGACGCTGTCAGCTGTTCGCGCGTTTGTTTACGACTTGGCACGTTCAACTGTTAACTCGGCACGTGCTGCAAGCTTGCTCCGTATAAACAAACGTGCCAAAATGTCGGCGGAACCTACACTTTATTCTAGATATAGAGCAGAAAAGATAATTTCCAATGTAATAGAATGATATTGAATCGGTTTCTTGGAAATTCTTGGAACGAGTCTTCGAGAGCGGGTCAATTAGATTGCGGCATGAGGACGTTAGTGAGAAGATGTTACGTTCCAGTTTCGCATATTGTTCCTATTTTTCCATTTTCCATATTCCAGTTTTTTATCCATTCCTTCTTGCTACAATTTAAACTTATTAACTTTATTATTCCAGATAAATGAAACATTTCACTCACCTTACACTTGTTGTTAATATTTGACACATTGCTAATTAATGACGTATTTTGGTTTCGTATTTTTTAATTCACGTAGTTGTTGCAAGATGTCAGAAGTTGACAAGGCGCTCTTTCAGAATTAGAACTATTTTATTTAAAACTTAGAATTACATTAAAATAACTCTTAATGAAACACATTCACACAGTAAAATCTATATAAATAGAATCCTAATCTCCTTTTCCATCTTGCTTCCAACTCTTCTTCTGTACACTCCCCCTTAATTAGCTGAAACCAATGACATTCAAAATAAGTTAAGTAAAAACGGTTTTTTATCGATTAAGGATAAGTAGTGATTTAAGTTAAGGCAAGTCCGGCAATTAGTAACAAAAGTTCTAGAACAAGCGGTCGTGAAGAAGTTTTCTAACGGAGAGTCTACGAAAAATTCGTGAAATCGGAGCCGCTTTGCGGGATTAAAGTAGATCGACGTTTTGCTTCGGGTCGCGTAGTGTTTGAGTAACAAAAACGCGAACAAGCAGCCCATTTTGGGGATTTAATAAACTTTTCATACCTCGTGTTCTGATACGTTCTTTTCCGCCACGAACATCTGCGGCGAGTTGTTCGACCTCGTGGAGTACACAACCAAACGAGTGTCGCATCCGGTTGCCCTGAAGACCAACCACAGGACCCTAACCTTGACGCCTTCTCCACGGACCAGCCGTTGAACTGACGCCTCCACCAGGTTGGTCGGCGTCATCTTCACCATTCCGGACGTCAGTGGGCAGCTAAGTGGACTGTACTTTTTTTTGTTTGCCTACTTAGGCTTTGGGGTGTCCTAGCTAAGCTAGAGGCACAGCATTTTTCATATTATTTTATTCTGGGACTTTTTCTGGTATCAAGGAACTTCATTCCTTTGTTTAATTTCAATATCTTATTTTTTGTGTGTTACGCGGATTGAAGGTAGCGTTGGTTGTTGCGCTCTAGTTGTGGACGCGCTATACGTCCGATTTTGTAAGGCTAGGTCGATCTAGTTGGCCTGTTGGACGACGTAGACCCTGTGGTCATTTTGTGATTGGCGCAGGCGTATAGGGCGTCGTATTATTATTGTTGAGTTTGCAGTTTTGAGGGCGTGCTGCCGTCCAAGACGCGTAGTGTTTTACTTGTTTATTTGCTTGTGCAAATTTTGAAAGCTTCACTCCATCTTTTTTGTCTACCTTTTTTAATTAGTCGAGTCATAATTTATCATTAGTTTTTTGTTAGATTTATTAACTTCATTTACTTTAACCTCAGTTTTTTCTGTTTGTTATATCTATTATTCACTTATTTTATTCACGTTCAATATTAAAGTCACTTAGTTAAATTCAATCGTTTGTTTTATTGTTGCTTGATGGAGAACCCAACCGTTTCATTTTCAGCCTTAGCTACCACAGGCCTCGTTTGAGGGTAGATTTATATATATTTTGTATGGTAAGTGTTGTCTTACCAGACCGACCATTTGGTGGATGCAGAAGGTCATTGTGCGGTCACGTTGTTTCATACTCCAACGTCCAGACCCAATACCTTATTTTCCACGCACTTTCGTGGTTGTGTGCTCTGTGGACGAACCAACAACAACACTCTTGGAACAACCCTGTTGTCCGCAATAACACACAGTACCAACGGTTGGCATACACATATTTCCGCACAACATCTACGGATGGCTATCAGTACCGTAATGCCGTACCGATTCCTGTATAATAACAAAAATTACACGCGGTTGGCAACAATCACCTACGTTAAACGGTCAAGGTGTGAGCACTGATGGCATTGATACTCTAGATAGCTCAGGATACCAACATTTTACAGGAAAAGGATCATACCCACGTGTCACTAAATGTGACGCTAAACATACCAAATTCATAGTGCTCGCCAAATTTCACGCAACTTGGGACAAGAAGTTTCTCATATAACTGTGTGAAGAATTCTTCCAAACTTGAAATACCATCCGTTCCATTACCAAAGAGTTCAAAATCTGATGCAACGTAACCACCTTCAGCGACTAAATTTCTGCCAATGGCTTCTTCACCAACTTGCTCAAGACCAAAGTTTCACATTAAATGTAATTATTTCCGAGGAGTCCTTATTCCCTCAAGATGGTATTTATAATTTCCATAATTCACATCTCTGGTCACGAGAAAATCCACATGTTATTAGAAGGAGTAATTTCCAGCATCGATTCTCTTTGAACTATTGGGCTGGGATTGTGAATGGTATTCTACTAGACGAATACATTTAACCTGCGCGTTTGAACGGTAACGATTACTTGGGGTTTTTACAAAACACTCTACCAGAATTGTTAAAGGACATTCCGATAGATGTTCGGCAGCATGCATGGTTTCTCCATGACGGTGCAACTCCGCACTACAGCAGATAACCAAGATGCACCGCAAAGTATCAAGAACTGCAACAGTGTATTGAAAATAGCGCAGAAATAATAAAAAACACGATTACCTTCGTCAAGTTTGTACCGTTAACATCATTCAACGTGCTGCATTGTGTGTTGCTGTGAACGGCGATAATTTCGAGCAATTTTTATAAACTTATAATCTTCCCATTCTTTTCTTTAGAATTAAGTAATATCTTGTGTAGTACAAATCCTATTTAATCTGCAGTTGACAAAAATATTCTTATTTAAATAATTTAATTGCTTTACTGATAGTAAATAACGAACGTAAATATTGTGTAACATAGTTTTTTTATTTATTTTGTATAGGAGTACCCATGACAACCAGCGGTACCCAAAATGATACATTTTTGCAAACTACTGCTGTTTTTACGAATTTCAGCAAAATTCTTACGATCAGTACATCCAGTACTATATACCATCAAATTTTGTTACAAAGATTCAATTACTCCCTGTATATCATACAGTTGAATTCATTCACCATAATAAATAATAAAAAAAAATCACAAGAATCAACAGATCTATTGATGAACCAAGTCCATTTACAACAAAAATGATGAAGGAAATGGGATAGAATCATCTATATATATCCACCAGTCCTTGTATGGAAGAAGGAGGTCAAATGAGTAATAATCTGGAATATGTATACCGAAGGTAAATACCTGACGAAATATCATAACAAAATGATGAACTAAAGTACTTGATTTATGAAAATCTTTATCGATTTTGGCTTATTGGCTTATTAGGAATCCGTCGGAAGAAATAACAGAATAAAAACCAAATACAGAATTATCTCTTGAATACTACCTATAACAAGTAGTGAAGAAAGCCGCACCTATTGATTTTACAGAACCCAATACCAGGACTAGATGTATTAAATGAATTTACCTGGTCACTCAAGGCGTATGAATCATTGTGGATGGCTTTTGGATCCCGTAGATTTCTAGTGAATCTGATTACAATATTCACAATTTTCAAGTTGCCGATGTTACAGGTGTGATTTGTTCCATTCAGATGGCTAGACTAGAATTTGATTAACAATTTCCATAGGATCACATTTGCTCAATTAATTTTATATCAAATGGTCCATCTGAACGATATATATACAACCATAATGTGACGGATTTCCTTATTGGAAAGTGTGAAGTATTCGAGATTATTTGGACGGCCTCTCGGAAGGCTGTATAATTGTACAAGGCTATTTCATGTTAACAAAAGAGACTTAGCACTCTACCTATATAAAGGTACGCATCGTTTATTTGGGAGGTCGCCAAGTGAATCAAACGGTCGAAGAGTAATCGAAACTGGGGCGCAGGTCGATATAAATTTAAATGATATAAGAAAGTATTTGATGAATATGTTTCATTTGGGTGAAGTTCTGTATAAAATAATTGGGAACACAACGTTCCAACAGCAATGTGCTGCCTTTTTCAAGTATATAAATGTATAATGAATAAATAAACAAAAATTATCAAGACAAAAAGAATACAAAAGGTGACTAGATAAGTATAAAACATTAACTACTAGGATCGTAGAGCTCTGCCTGTGATTTAGCTATAATACAATATTTACAGGTCTTCAGGAGATAAAAATGAAAGTCTGAATAGGAAAATTGTCAACTCTTTGTGGTTCTAGGTCAATTAAATGTCATGATCAGCTTGATCAAATAGTTTATGATTGATAATTAGGATGATTCAACATGGATCATGTATAGAAGGAGATTAAAATTGTCCGATCTGTTGTCTGGATATCTGAAATCTACAGTAGCTGACACAGAAGAAAAATCTTCATCTCACTAAAAATTACTCCAAAGCCAACAAAAATATGATAAACTACTGAAAAAGACATTGTTAATCTAATAGCTGTTACTAACATAGCTACAAATTCAACAATCGGTGAGGCATGAGGCTAACATCTCAGGTATGATAAATCTGATAAAATAATTAATTTCTGTATAATTAAAGGTGAGGACAAAAAACAAATTCCTGGTCAAATTTGAAAGAGCTAACTGTACGATTGAATCATATTTGTCTACATTTTGCAATGAATTCACCAAATTATGTAATAGGAATAATGAAGTGCCTCATGAAAAACTTCTAATTTTCTGGGCAAAACCAAGTTAGTTTTAGCTGGTAATTTCAAGTCCAAATATATTACAATGAGTTCTGGTGCTCTCATTTCATATAGGCTACCTGAATTGCACAAACCTGGTACTCCCGTCACGTTAGTGGTTTCTGATGACAAAGCACTTCCCTGCAATATTTATAAGTCGTTGAATGATAAAATGTGAGGATATGAACTTGTTTACTTATGTGTTCTATTCATATTGGATGATAGTTTGTCTGGAGCTCGAGACTTCAAACATACTAGAAGTATCGAATACCTACACGTGAGAGTTAATAGATGAACTCGAAGATTCAACATCTTTTGATTCTGAATTAGTTTTTTTCATGTAGTTACAAGCTCTGATAATAAGTTTTTTCAATTTGTCGCTATGAACAATAGGCGTGACTTTGTTCACTAATTATTCTACTATTCAAGAAATGTTTCTGGATTCATTTATCATATACTTTCTTCCGACGATTGCTCAACAAATCTAAATTGGTAAAGGATTTCTTAGATCTTCATGTGAAAATACATTAAGTGATTTATGCATTATGCAGATGAATAAATATTTCCCAAACGTGCTCATATTCCTATTTCAATTCAAAAAATACATAAACAACGCTAGAAATCAACGCCAGACATTTCTATCCGAACTATTTATGCGTTGTCATCATTATTGATCTAATAAATACAAGCTTGATCATTCTTTCTACATAGAAATACTCCCATATGCGACTAAAAATAATTGTATCCATTTATTCACAACAATAGAATTCACGCAATATTTCAACCTTGTTCTTTCTACAAATATCTACCTTTCATGACTTTGATGGTACATCTGTATTTTCTGATGATAATAATAGGAGAGCACTTTTAATACAGCATGTGAAGAATGAAAGGATTATTCAAAACATTTTATTATCTCAAAATGATTCATTCAAAATGATACGTATAATTTGATTGATATCCTGTTCAATGAGATTTCGCGACAATATTTTGACATTCCTTTTAATTCAATTGGAACGTGATATGACAAGAGAAAATATAGAATTTGATGTTTCAGCCATAGTATTGAATTAATTAATCATGAATAATGTGATGTATGATAATTGAACTCAGCATGATTGCTCGAAAAAACAAACACACAGTTTATTATAATTAGGTCACAGACGGAATCATGTTGAAATTTTGAAGTAAAATAAGTAAAATATATGGACTATCGTACAAAATTTGAATAGGAGCTATCTATTAATTACGCCAGACATAATTCATTGATTTTTCTGTGTTATGCTACATTTGGTTTTTATTCTCGGGTGATAATATGTCACAAATCCTGCCCCACCTTTCGTCCCCGAATCGATGTTCATTAGGAAAACCCGAAAATTATATCGAAACAATTAAATTTATTCTCCCAATCGTAGATGGGAAATTAATTACGTGCAATAATATCCACATCTGTATGTGTAATGAAGTCATCATATCACTCATGTTACTACTTCAACAATAATTTGAGCTATGAATAAGGCCTTGTGGCCGACTCAAGTCACTTCTTTGAAAGTCCAGTCTTCTGAGTAGCCGTTCCAAAGTACACTTCTAGTACCGATTCCGAGTGTCATCTTCGAGTGTTCACCGTCCAAGTGAAGTTTTTGTGCTAAGTCCGTTAGCACAACTGTCTGACACAATCTGTGAGTTTGTTTGTTATTTATAAGTCCGTAAAAGGAACTATTTTGCTTTTGCTGTTTTGAACTTAGAATACTTTTGATGTTTTTGATCTTAGAATATTTTTGCATAATTTACCGTAGAGTTACCGCTGGAGAAGTCTTCATTGATTTCACAGTATTAGATAATTTACCGTACAGTCACCACTGGAGAAGTCCTTGTTGATATCGCGGTGTTTGAATAATTTAACGTAGAGTCACCGCTGGCAAAGTCTTCGTTGATCTCACAGTGTTGGATTAACTGAACGTAGCGTCGCCGCTGACGAAGTCTTCGTAATTTTGCAGCGTTAGATTGTTTCAACGCAGAATCACCGTTGAGGGGGTCATCATTGACTTCACAGCGTTGAGCAAGTTAACGTAGAGTCACTACTTGGGAACCAGTTTGGTTTCACAAGCGTTGAAGATAAGATAATCCACCGTTTAGGAACTCGCTCAACGATTTGTTTGTTTCAAAGTTTCTTGTGGTCTGCGACCGCCTGGATCCGTACTACGACCGCTGGTGTCTAGTGTCATATACAGCCGTCCCGTCACCGTCAGCCAATTAATCTCCGGGCAAGTTCCTGGGAAATATATGTTCTTTGTTCACCGTCGTCGTATTTATGTGTAAATAGACCTCATTATTGTGATACCTATCTTCTGATGGTTATTCTGATCACCCTAACCCTTTCCTTCTGAGCTATCCAGCCGTCTGCCTCAGAAACTGCGTCACCGACCGCACTGGCGCCCGAGCACACCGACAGCAGTTTTGATCGCGACGCCCAAGTTAACAACCCCGCCATCGGCGAGATATCGTTACAGTTTCAAGCACATTGTACTCTGATTTAATATGAATTTTAATGTAATATTTTTTAAGAAAAATAGTACCTCAATGTGATTCATCTTATTTGCATAGTTGCATGTGTCTAAGCTTGATATAGAAAGGATTGCTCTCTACTCTTTGAAAAACTATACATTTACCATCTACTGCCTTGAAATCTATACTTATAGATATATTTTGATATATCTTGCGTAGTACGGTCAATAACATTCACATTATATTTCTTTCTCATGATGTTGTGTATTGTGCCTATTGGAAAACTCCTAATACCTAATAAAATTCGTCAATTCTAAAATTCAAGTTAACACAAAATAATCTTTTATCCTGACATGTACTGAAAATCACGCAGTAGATTACCCAATAGAAAAAGGACTATTTTGTTTTAAATAGTTTCCGACACTATCTTTTTAATTTACTGTAAATCCCAGAGGAACACTCCAGATTACACTCACTATCCTGATTTTCCCTAAACGCTTCCGTATCCTCCATGCTAAACAGAGATATCGTGACTTTCAGGTAAGTAACCTCTCTCTCTCACTTGTTATATGTTAGAAAGTACTTTTCGATTAGAAGAAAAACGAAAGACGCTAGCGAGAGCAACTAGTTTACATTTAGATAGATTTGGTAGTGTGCCCTAGTTGCAACGCCTTTGGAATTCTTACGATTGAGATTGTTGTTTGCGCTAACTGAACTCCACTATGAATTCAAAATAGAGCTTGGAGATATATTTTGAGTTATGTCGATTCGATGGTTGCAGTCTGCAGTTCATTGATATTCAAGTATTCGACGATGTCGATAAACTAAATAACATTTTATTCGTATAACCCAGAGTTCCGAAGAGCCAATTTCAATGTTGTACACTGTGCAAGTTTGCTATGAAGATATGGATAATTTCATACAATTGAAGAGTAGTAGCAGCCTGAATTTGAAGCTATGGTTTTCAATTAACTCTATTGATATGTGAGTTTCGATTGATCAGGAGACTCAGATTGAAATATGATGCGTTTAGTATGGCCGCAATAAAATAAAATAATTTCTCCAGTCATATACATGCTAATATAAGATTAAAAAAATAAAAATAGTGATAAATGGTGATAGGGTCTTTTTGAACTCTCAATTCGCAGATAGTCATATTATTTCTAATATAAAAGCTTTTGTACGCGTGTTGTGTTTTTATAACCCCCGTCAGCTCCTATGTGCTCAAGTATCCATTCTGGAGTGGATTAGACGTGAAGAACTCCAGAAATGATTTTTGAAATAGCAGAGGGCGAATGCAAAATCGGTCGTGAACTGGGTTCTGGGAGAGAGGGGCTAGTGGGTCGTCAGTCGTTTGAATATAAAGCCAATGGCACTCGATCTCGACGGATCGCAGGAATGGAGATCCACTTTCCTGAGGGATATAGCACTCACACCAACACACACGTTGTCATATGATGCTCAGGACAGAAATTGATTCCTAACTTGAATACAGTGGCTTTGTGATTTATAACATTCGTATATTACAGTAGAATCGAGGTAACTTTCGAGCAAATTGCATTTTGCAAGTTTTGAATTTTCATATTTGTGCTAGCGACATAGTACTTACCATGTTAAATTTGAAAGTTTACATTTTCATATGAGTACGTAACTATGCTTTCATACGTATATAATCTACATCGAAGCTGTACAATCGCTATACATCATACAAACTTTACATACTTCACAATCATATCAGTCCTAATAGTCGAGACGTTCAAAAAGCAGTCCGTATGAATTCCGGGTCCGTGGGTTCGAGTCTCACGCAAGGCATGGACTTTTGTAATCTGTGGGCTATAAAATTTATGAAAACTTAATCAGATAGATAAATCTTTTTGATGACACTGTAATATGCATTATTGCGTTATTGAACTAGCTTCACAGAATATAAAAATCAGCTGTGGCCAGCGCGGTACTTCAACGACCATAAGTTTCATGATCAGTTTCATCGCTGTTTCAGGAATTTAGAGTGTCGCATCAATTAATTGCAAATTTCAAAGTGGAGGCTGTCATTGTCTCAGTGACAGATGGCGGTTATTTTTCAGTCCATAAAACAAGTATTTTTGAAAATGGAGGATCTTTCTCTTCGATTCATTGGAACATATAGTTTCGAAATTTGATCGCCGGAAATGTGATTTGAATATGGTGATGTGGATTTCACTACCTAATTATTAATTTTCAATATTTACTAAGCTCATCTCCCCGAGAGCTTGAAGCTGATACTTTAACATTTCTATTCGAATAATATCCGCAAGAGTTTTAATCTGATTCCATTCACGATAGAGCCAAATTACTTATTTAAAAAAAAAAATTGACGATCGCTTGCTTGTTATATCAAAATATGAGTGATCCTTATTCTCTACATTATGGTTCTCATAATTTCTTTGACTCAGAAAATTGGAGCACGTGACTTACTTGTACATCATTTGATCTATACACAAATTTATTCAATGAAGTTTTTTATTACTTCAGATTAAAATTAATATAATTTTTATATTTTGACATGTACAATATCAAACAAAATCAAAAAATTGACAACAAATTATCATTGCCTACCTTATAATCCCAAATAAACTGATTGTTTTATATTGCAAATTCTGAATGTCTGTTATACATATAAACTGAACTTCCGGCTCAGCCAATTGATACAAGAATAGTAGATAACTATTTTGATGCTACAACAAGTTCAAATACTAAATTTCAATATGCTTTGACTGATCATTCTAGGTTCATGCAAAAAATTCAAAAAAGTTTCAAGTAAAGTGCATTTTTGACTTGGCCGATCCATACAAAAATAGTAGATAACCATTCTGATACAACATCAAGTCCAAATATTGAATTTCAACATCCTACGGTTGATAATTCTGGATTTATTAGAAAAATTCGAAAACAGTTCCAAGTAATGTGAACTTCCGGTACAGACGATTGGAACCATAATGCAAGGTGCACAACTAGACCCTATACCAGTCTGAAATAAAAAATTTCAACATTATACGTTCAACCAGTTCTGAGATTTGCGAGCTACAAACGAACGCACGCACGCACATACGTACCGAAATCAGCCGAAAATATTAAAAATGGATTCAGGGATGCTCAAAACGGATATCTCCATCAAAATCTCGATAGGTGAGTCTTGTCGGTTTCACAATACTTACTTGTACTTTACAAGTGAGTAACAAACGATGGTCTTTTCTATGTAATGATTTATCATCCCATGCTTCATTTCTTGATTTTTATTCACTTGTCACACATTCACTAGTTTTTGACTTCTTCCCTTTTCTTAGTCTTATACTGGTGTCTGATGATTATCATGCTGTGATTGAAACGTAATTAAAATAAATTTTTGAGAACAGTGGGCCAAATTCAGTTCCGTTCATCAGTAAAAGCTGCATTAATTACTATGGAATTGTTTTCTATCTTTTTCACATTCAATTATTTTAACATACATTTGTCTCTATTTGTGATATTCCAGTGAAGTCTCTCTAAGTAGTGAGGAGTGCTGAATTCGACCTAATGTGATCGATAATTTTTTCGATTTTTTCGTATATAATATCACAAGTGACTGTGATTCTATCAGTAAATTTTTCTTGAAAGCATCGTTTACCTAACAACATCGTGAGAGTCATCCGTCTGATTGAATTACGAGAGCGTAGCTTGAGGGATTTCATTCGAATAGATGATTTGAAAGATGCTGCTTGGAGGTAAACGATGCTTGAAGAAAAAATTATGATAAAATTAAAGTCGCGAGTGGTATCTGTGGAGAATATTTCTCGAATTAAATTGCTATTATATTAGTGATTATTGAATGATATTGGATGCAACTACTAACCTTTTAATTACAAAATGCATGCAATTGTCTCCATATATTCTTTTGACATATTTTTTTAGTATTCCCAGACTTCTTGTTTTCAATTTCATTACTTTTCGCGAAAAGTACATTTTTGAAACGGTTAAATTTTGACATTTTCGAAAACCGATTGTTTGTTCATATTGAAACTGTGGGTTGTTTCTCCATGGCATGTTTTATTAAAAATGTCATTGGAACTATGCAGAATTTGTCAGTATAATTTGACATGAATTAAATAATCGTAGAACACTCTTTCTATTTTCTATTTATCATCTATTTTAGATATATATGAGCATTTTGAGCTTTGAACATTAGTGAAATGTTCAGTCGATTGTTTCGTTTTGTTACCTAAATGTTTTTTCAACCAATTGTCAGCATTTCAGCCTTTCATTGTGAGTTTATATGTGTTCACAGTTTATATTTTATTTAATAGGCTAATATCTTTCAGGTATTTTATTATATTTTTGTTATTGATTTAATTTTATTTGTTAACGGTTCTTTTAATGTTGTTGGTATGTTGTGTTTTGTGGTGTATTTGTTACATTGTGTGATAACATATTGTATTGTTATTTGGGTGTTGCATGTATCTCAAATTTCTGTCTGTATTTTTTGTAAGATATAACTATGTGTGAGTCGACTGTCCTACTCGTAGCCTGGTTATTATGGTTTGATTTTTCTTGTCTTCTAGGTCTGTCTATTGTTGGGCTTCTTTTTTTATATGCCGTAGTTTGTTGTCAGTTTGGGCTCTCCATTGTTTGTCACACTTTTCTTTGAATTTCGTTTTTATTATATATTTGAGGTCTTGAGCTATTACTGGTATATCTTTAATTCTTCTTGCTGCCTGGTCCGCTTTTTCATTGCCAGGTATTCCTACGTGTGATTTGGTTATTTCCGAAGCTCTTGTTGCACAACTACTGATTACTTTCAGTAATGAGGATTTTATCCTGTAGTAGTTGAGAATGAATATAATATGATTGAATATAGAGTTTACAAATTAGAGAAGCTTCCTATTGATTGCCTGATCAACATTATAAGTCTTCCAGAGATCAACTATATAATAGATCTTGGAAGTAGACGCTTTCATGGTAGATATACTAAAAAATACAATGATGACGAGAAGTACTGAACAAAAGATGGATAAAAGTAAAGTTTAAAGATATTGCATCCATACCAAATGCATATAAGTTGTAGGAGTAGAATAAATTGAGGCCACTCAGCTTGGCAAACACATCATGGACCAATACCTCAGGGAGGATGAAAATAGGAGATACTATCAAAAGTATAAGATTTTTTAAAAATATTTATTTTAGATTCATCAAATTAGGAATATCTGATTATTGAATCTCACGAAACATCTGTGGGCACGGTAGTGCCCCAGCCAAGACGAGTCAAGCGAAGCGCAAAAGCACCACCAATTTTTCTCGAAGAGCACCACCAATTTTTCTCGAAGAGCACCACCAATTTTTCTCGAAGAGCTTCATCGTTTCTTTTAAGCTCTTATAACTTGGGCTTGGATTATACCAGATGAACAAAGTTCTTGGGATATGATGTCAATAGCGGATTTATTATATATATAGAGCTCTAACTGCATAGTTCTCATACTTCAGATTGTATTGATTAATTATGTCACTGGTTCACTCACTAATGATCATCACAATTCTCAGTGTACCTCCTGAAATCCTAGAGAGCTGAAATTTTGTGTGTGAGCTAGTATTGGTACATAAACAGCAAAAAAATCTGAAACTTTCAACTTTCACTCCCCAACCTCATAAACTGGGGGATGGAGGTCTCTACACTTTAGTCAAAATATGTGGCTTGGCCGTTTCGTTACTATACGAACTATTTTATAACAAAAAAGTGATGAACAGTCGATAAATTTTCCATTTTATGCCCATGTGAATGTAGTGAAACAGCCAAGCCACGTATTTCAACTAAGGTGTAGAGGATGTGAAGTTAGGACAGAGTTAGGGCGGGTAGAATTAGGAGCTTGGCTCTACATGAGATCTGATAACTTTTTGACAGTGCGAGCCATATAGTCTCATCTTGGCAACATTTCATATGACAATTTTTTTGATGGGATTGATATTTCGTTGAACATAAACGATGTTAAAAATAGTTAAGCACGTCAAAGGATAGAAATAATGATGGTCCTACTCAACATGTTATATCTTGCAGAGTATTCAAGAAGAATTGAAATAAGTAGGATAATTTGATCTTTCAATCACATCTTAGGGTCTATATTTTGCAGCTAATTCATTGAACTGGGCAACCACTCTTGAGGCAATATTTCAAGAAGGAAGAAAATGAGAGGCAGTATACAGCCTGTCAATCCTCCCAGCAGTCATTACTTGGGAAAGGATATTATGAAACAAAACTATCAACTCTTCAACAGGTGTAATAGTTTTTTGTGCAACAAGCATGTGAACTCATGTATTATAACATGAGGTCAAGTATCTCGAGAAGAAATTAACTTTTTCACAGTCCTCAACTGTCATATTTAGAAAATAAGGCACAATGTACAGTACGTAAGGTTAACATCCAGACATACAAGCAAACAATTGATGACAGATTTGTGCACAGCGCTACCATCATAGATTCACATCGAAACTTTATTTTGTTATTGTAGAGGTGGAAGAGCTGAGCTCTTAGTTAAAACATCATTTGCGGTGTGTAAACCTAGTTCAAAGACGGCCGTACGTAAGAATTTATTCTTACTATAGATGACAGAATTCGTTAGACATCATATGTCCTGATGAATATGTACATGATTATTCAATTCAGATAAAAGCGTTGAAATGGAAGAACTAAAAACTGATATACGATTATTGCTACATACTCATATATTATATAAGGTGTTTTTGTACGGTGCTTTTGGATCAACAGTATTTCGCAATTCGAGTTAGGACTTCCAACAAACAACGTGCCTCCCGGAATTACCCCTTTTTTTGAATATTCATATCCCAGGAATATTAAAGTTGAAATTCTGTGTGATATCAAGTTTTTAGTTGTATTCTTGAGCTATTTTTTTCATTTCAACTCGATCCTCGAATAATTTTTAGCGCATTTTTCGTAAAGAAGCGCTATTATGTTCACTTTGACTGGCTGGCTGGCTGGCTGGCGTGACGCTGAGTTCTCAGCAACTATACTATTTACTGAAACTGGTACTGAATAGAAGCTGCTATTTCGTAGGTTTGCACAAATTGCTTTGATTCAAGCTCAGTGATTGTGGAACATCCAATTATTCAATTACTTGTTTCAGGCGAAACAGTGCCCATAGATATATGACATTAGGGATATGGCAATTAAAGTTCATTCAAGTCGATAAAAATTTATTAACAATTTTGGCCGCACGTGTCACTACTATTATGTACAGTTGTCAAGTCTGTCCGGGATTCATTCAATGACTTTTTTGACGCGAATTTGAAGCTTATTAGAATGAATTATTATCATTGGATGAAAATTTGTTTACTTTTGCTGTATTTTCTTGTCTGTATATCGAGCAGTCGGCTTGATAATTCTAAGATTCAGCATAAGTCGTAGTTTACAATATTTGGCTCACCGAAAGATACCAATACAAGTAAGTGATCCATTGAATTACACTTACCCATTTTCAATGAGGCTAAGAAGTTTGAATGCAGCAATTGTAGAATATATATTAAAATAATGTTAATTCTAGATTGAAGTTGATATAGCTCTCTTAATATGTATTAGATTTTAATAATTCAAAGCTTGGTTATGTAAACTGAAATTATGTCATTGATTACGTTAGTGATAATTGATTGTGCTACTCGTACATAATTAATGTTCTGATCTTGGGACAAATAAGCTATTTATCTATCTATCTGAAAAAGTAATTCGTTGAAATTTTAAATTACCTGTTTGTGACCGTTTATAAATGGAGGTCGATAGAGTGGATAGAAGAGCCTGTGTAAGCTTTGATACATATTATTTTCAGATGAGGCTGTCGTGCAAATTCATAGCAAATTCACGATTAGATCCCAAACGTTCCATACACTACTTCAATAACAATTTTTTATTCCCAAATGAGCTTGCAGCATAGTGTCATTTTCCTCATCAAATAAACGATTGCAGTATACTTGTCCTAAAGTAAATTTTTTTTTATATACCTTTGATGAAGATCAAATTATTATTTTGAGGTACAGCCCATGACCTTCCGTCAGTCAATAATTAAACAATGAAGAATAAAAGGTATTTTTGGGTTTGTACATGCATAAATTACGTACTTATCAAATAGTCAACTTTAAACTAGTACTCAATGGAAGCTGCTGTTTCGTAAGTTTGCCTAAACTGCTTGATTTCAAGCTCAGTCATTGGGGGAGATGGTAATTTGCGAAATCTCTGAAGTAACAAGCATTCATGAGCTGTCAAAAATGCGCTTTCATCATCTAGATGATTCTTCAATTTTTTTTTATTTGTCGTTTTTACGCAATTCCAGTGATTGTTTTGCATATGTACATTGTATCACCCCTTCTTGCACCGCCATCGGTAAACAAGATTATGTGAAATCTAGTAAACCACTTTGCTGGTATTGCGGACACGTAATGGAATTTTAAAATCGTAATTTAGGACTTTATTTGGCTGCAGTTTTGTTTGTGATGCATTACGCGTAATCAGAAAAGTGTTGGAATGTTCGACCATATATCATAGATGCGTAACTAAATTATACTTTCATATGTAGAAAACATATTTTTTCTATAAATTTATCCATCATGAACATTGATTCTAAATGAAAAACTGTTTCAAGGTATTAAAACGTCATAGTTATTGACTGAGATAAGAAAGATGATTTGATTCTTTTTTTTATGATGTGACATCCAATATTCAATAGATCGAAATTGATCAATTTGATCACAAAGCCTAGCCATTACTTTATTCTTGGTTATCTCAGTCGGTAGTAAGTTACAGTATTCGAATAGATGAATATATGAATAAAATACACAATAATCAAATTTTATTCTGATAGATTGTTTATATCAATCATCATGATCTTGAAAATCAACTTGAATATGAATCTGATCTCCAAAATTTTATCTCAATTTATGACTTGAATGTTGACTTCATGAAAATTATACTGTATCTACGGTATAGCTATATGATCTAGGATTAGTTTGTGACGTATTCTGTGTGATCAAAAAAGCATTCATGTGTATGTAATTGTGTGATTGTATTGTAGTATCTGATTGATGTAGAACTCAAACCTCTGCTTTATGTTTCAACTAAAACACGAAAACTGAATAGAAATAGAACACAGCGAATTTTTTGTTATACGTTTTGATTTGATTGCAGTTTTTATTGTGTGTACTTTGTAATCATTCCAATGCACAATTATATTTTTTGTAATGCTAGAAAATTGAATAAAAGCTTCACAAACCAATGGCCACAAATTGATGAATGGAGAATGCAAGATTGAAAGAATTGGTTTGATGAATAAAAATTAGGCCGCTAGCAGAAGCTGAATATGGGACATGAATTTAAATGAAAATATAAATCAAAAAACTGTAATCCGGTTTTGAAAGAGAGAAATCAAAGTATGACATGAACTGCTATATAATATTCACAAATTATAGCAAGGAAGAACAATTTCTATACAAGTTTGCGGAGATGTCAAGAATTAGAATTTGAGTAACGTAATTTAGATAGTTCGAGTAAATCAAAATTTTTTTCAAGCCTGATTTGAACTTATTACTTTTGGAATACATTCTTTCACAGCCTGTATATGTTAAAATGAACTAGAAGCATTCATAAACATCGCTTCAAAAATTTCATAACATCAGTGATTAATTCTCCGTAGACTGAAAAAATTCTTTATTAAATAGCGCAACCTAAGTACTTCGAACGGCGCACGGTTCGTAGCCAGAGGCGTTCGTTATTCAGGGTACAGAGAATAGGAAACACTGTAGTGTAAATGGTGTACCATGAAATGGAGCAGGTAAAATAAACAACAGGAATTCTGCTACGTTCCTGCTGCAACGAAGAGAGAATTCTCGTCCAATGATATATATTGTTTGCGTGGTGGAGTTATTCCAACGGATATATGAGAGCGGGAATAATTAATTAGAAATTATATGTTTCAATCAAATACGAAAGTATATTGATGGATAGCTGGCCTGGACTACTTCAGAAATACAATGCAATATGCTTTTCCTATGAATAAATGTTTGACATTTTGTTAATAGCTATACAAAGTTTGGTAGTCCATATCTTTTTGTAAAATTTCTTTTGAATTTTTAAACAAAATACGGAGAGTCAAAAATTTACTTCTAGTAAGATCGAATACCCGTGAGTCATGAAGTATCTATTTTTGGAAGGACAGTCTGCAAATGGCGACCCACTTGATACGTGTCCTTCGTATAGCATAAAAGAAATCTGACGTGAACATCACATGACTTATTTGTACATCATTTGATATATACTATTCGATAAAGTTTTCTGTCACTTCAGATTATAATTGATATAATTTTAATAATATTTTGACATGTACAATGTCAAACAAAATCAAAAAATTGACAACAGATTATCATTGCCTACCTTATCATTTCAATTGAACTGATTGTTTCATACGGCAAATTCTGAATGTCTGTTATACATATAAACTGCACTTTCGGCTCAGCCGATTGATACAAAAATAGTAGATAACTATTTTGATGTTACAACAAGTTCAAACACTAAATTTCAATATGCTATCTATGGCTGACCGTTCTAAATTTATGCAAGAAATAAAGAAAAAAACCTAGTACAGTGCACTTCCGGCTTGGCCGATTCGAACAAAAATAACAGATAACCATTTTGATACAACATCAAGTTCAAATACTCAATTTCAACATCCTACGGTTGATCATTCTGGATTTATCAGAGAAATTGGAAATAAGTTCCAAGTAAAGTGCACTTCCGGTACAGACGATTGGAACTATAATGCGAGATGCACAACTAGATCATTTACCATATAACATCATACGTTCAACCAGTTCTGAGATTTGCCGACATCAAGCCGAAAATAGTCAAAATGGATTCAGGGATGCTCAGAACGGATATTTCCATCAAAATCTCGATAGGTGAATTTTGTCGGTTTTACAATACTTTCTTGTACTTAGTACAAGTGAGTAAAAACTGGTTCCAAATTTTGGAAGAGATGAGCACCGTGAATCAAGTCTCGAAGAATATTGGTGTTGCACATATAGACTGGGAGCTAGTGACAGGTGGGGCTCTCCGATTTTATACCGCTTGCTTTCTGAGGGTTGATAATTTACCTCTTGATAAGAAAGATAGAAATGTTATTGAGCGATGCACGCTTTCCGGTCATAGTTCAAATTCCAATTAAAGGTCTGAAAAAAAAATATTTTTTTCCGTGATATCATATTGCATGCCTTTGTAATGTTAAATAATTAAAATTAATCTATAGGCAAGCGATTCGCAACAGCCCAAGTAGCTCAAAGGGTTGCGTGAACTTGTGAAAAAAAATATGAAAAATGCCGTGTCTCCAAATTGCATGCCAATGGAAAGAATTGAAGTTTTAGTCATAAAACCCTTGTAGAAAAATTGGCGAGCATTCCTCGTTGGCGCAAGGGTTTGAAATCTGGGAGTAATCTTGCATAAATTTTGCACCAATCTGTCGTGATTTCAAATTACCTCAAATGGAGTAAAAACTTTATTTTGAAGTGAGATGATTATAAATTTAGAATGGCATGCCTGTTGCTTAAGCCCTTCATATTTAATAATAATGAAAGTTGCATAAAAAACTCGCAAAATTTCTCTGACTTTATTCTGCCTGCCATTTTGTATTACATCAATAAATGCTGTTTTAAATGTATTTGGGAAATGGCATGCATGTTTCTCAAGCCCTTGATATTTTGAGTGATAATGGAAGTTGCATAAAAAACACGCAAAATTTCTCCGACTTCATTCTGCCTGCCATTTTATATTACATTAATAAATGCTGTTTTGAATTCATTTGGAAAATGGCATGCATGTAACTCTGTCCGATCATTGAAAAACTTTAGAAAAAGTGGCATTAAAAAGCAAGAATATCTCCGTGATTTTATTTTGTATTCCAATAAAGAAATACTTATGCTTCAAGTTGAAATAAAAGAATTTAATGCATGTGACATAAGACAAACATTTACAAATGAAAAAGAAAAATCAAGAAAATATGCCCTAGAATCAACTTGGTTTGTAATTGTAGACATGGCCTGAGGTAAATCTTTCATAATAGTGCAGATTTTATATTCAAAGTAATACAATTAGATTCATAAACTATACTTTTATACCAGTAAGTTTTCCGTTTGGCATAAATAAGTGAAGAATAGTATAAAAATTAATAGAGTTAAAGAGTATGATTTTTTTTTCATCGGGGAAAAGTTGAAACATTTCAAGTTGATAATTGTAGGAAGGGTCAAGTTTCAATTTATGATTTATATATTTTTTATAAAAAAGATACTTGAAGATGTCTTTAAAAGCCGAAATGATCATCGTAAATTGATAAAGAAAATCATAAATTGAAACTTAACTCTTCCTACAATTATTAAAGAGCATGATATTGTAAGAAGGGCCGACAATAAGGACGATAAGGATAAATTGGATGATGCTGACAGCGACACTTATTCTCAAATAGGTGGTGAAACTACTGAAAAGGATCCTGAAATTGACAAGAATTATGATGAAGAAATGGAAATTTGAGCAATTATTGCCAATTTCAGATTCCTTTCCATTCCTATTCATTTATATTATGAAACATCCCATAAGCTATTTGAGTATGATTTTTCTATGATAATAATTTTTTTTTCTGATAATTAGCTTTTTTATTTTTTCATTATGATAATAATATTTTTGCACGATAATGAAGATAAACCTACTCTTAAGTTCCAGATGAAGGCAATTCAACTTTCAAAAATATATTTTGTTACAATATTCCATCCACATAACTTATTCACATTCCGGAGGAAAAGTGAGAACGTAATTATTATTTTTTTCGTTGTTAATATGTGTGATTATTATTTTATTAATAGCAAGATTCAAAACCTTAATGTTTCACAAATTCAGAAGTTAAAATGTCAACTGTACATACGTGTTTCGTACTTATTTGAACTCTTTGATATACATAGTATTATTCTAGTGCCTTATTGGTTGCAATTTAATGTTATACCCAGTTAAAGCTAATACTGATATTAATGGAAGAATTTGATGTTTCCAGTGATTTCAATTGAATATTTTTGGAATTGTTGCTATGAAAACATTATGGATAATTTAAATTGTAGCTCTCTGCAGTATTTTGGAAGAGACTCACCTAGGCCATTATTGTTTGAAATAAGTCAAAAAATTTGAATAAATAAATTCGCAGAATAATTCCTGTTAATTTTACGGAATTAATTTACGGGCACTTTTTCTCAATTCTATTTCCAAAATTTTCCAATGATGAGCCTGAGCAACATGCTTGCCATTCTTTGTGTCGTCTGAAAAAAATAATTTTGAACGCAATACACAATGGCATGCAAAATAAAATGACGGAAATTTTACTTCTTTTTTTTTGCAACTTCCTCAATGCATGCCTCCATTTTGGGACATCATGGGGTGCATGCCAATTTCCTCAATAACAATTCATCGAACGAATTACCTATAGTTGGAATGGCATGCAATTTCAAATCACGGCAAATTGGTGCAAAATTTATGCAAAATTACTCCCAAATTTCAAACCCTTGCGCCAATGAGGAATGCTTGCCAATTTTTTTACAAGGATTTTATGACCAAAACTTCAATTCTTTCCATTGGCATGCAATTTGGAAACACGGCATTTTTCATATTTTTTTTCACAAGTTCACGCAACTTTTTGAGCTACTTGGGCTGTTGCGAATCGCTTCAGTACTTGGCTTTAGATTAATTTCAATTATTCAACATTACAAAGGCATGCAATATGATATCACGGAAAAAACCACTTTTTTTTCAGACCTTCAATTGGAAAGCGTGCATCGCTCAATAACATTTTTATCTTTCTTATCAAGAGGTAAATTATCAACCCTCAAAAAGGCAAGCGGTATAAAATCGGAGAACCTCACCTGTCACTAGCTCCCAGTCTAATAGAAGGATTCTATAAGTCTATCGAATAGTTATATTTAGCCTAAAACCGAGATATTTCAGAAAAAGTTTTCTCTCACACTGCACTTCCTAAATGATGTATGAAAGAATTGTCAGTTCGAAGGATCCCTGATCACGCAGATCGAAAATAACAGACAGTCAGTACATTTAGAGTTATTCGTAGAAATTTCAGAGAAGATTCATGTAACATGCTAGATCAAGGAATGACTTCAAGTCATAGGACAAGCTGAATCACCTCGATCCAGGAATTTTTACGCACAGGAATTAACAGAAAAGAGTTGTTACTTCCAGGTTTAGGAATCTATTTCTTTTGTTTGTGCTGGGCCAAAGATATGATTATCTTTATTGCAGTATCGTTGCACGAATTATATAGAGTTTTAAGAATATTTTTATGTTCGAAATATGTTTCTTCTACCTATGCTAAGCTAGGAACTTATCAGTATCGCTTGCTACGTAGCAAATCAAAAATGAGCTGAAGCTGTGCACAAAATATATAGAATCTTGAATATCTTATCTCATTCAACATATTCGTTAATCAAATGACAATTTGAACTCCAATGATATATGTATAATCCATTTGAATGAGCCATGAGAGTTTGTCTTGCAATGTACATGAACTACGTATATTACCATACCCATAGATTCATCAACCTTATCTAAATATCAACTTCTTTATTCATATTTGCTATGGAATATCGCTATTGGTTTTTCCAATGGAATTACATATTCATCTCTCTCATTCCTTCCAATCCAGTTTCAATAAATCTCTTGTTGAAAACGAAGTCGGTGAATAAGGCAACTGCACACTTCTTCGCTAACAAACGACGTAGAAATAACAACGATATTAGTGTCAATTCTCGGAAGATATCGAAGAGAGCTGAGATTTTTGAACGAACAACTGATGATGTATCGAACGTGCAGTAAATAGATTTCGTGAGAAACTGAACGCGAATCGGAGAAGCACGGAGCTCACAGCTCAGAGCGGATGGGAGCAAAATTCACTTTGAGAACGATTGGAATTTCACAGTAATAAAATCATGTTTCACTGAAAAATAAAACTATGTGCTTTCCAAGTTATTTACGTAATTTAAGCAAGAGAAATATTTGTAATCTTGATAGACTTCAAGATGAATTATGAATAATATAGAATGCAACTATTTTTCATGTCTTATCGGAGCATTATTGTCGATGAATAATTTGGAAGATAGGAAAGTACTTAGTAATGGTTTTGATGAAATCGAATGTAATCGAAATTGATCAATATTAGTGCATTTTTATGCATCTAAAGATCATTGTGGAAAAATTAACATGACTATTCCATTCGCAGTATTCATAACAAGGTTAACAATGCTAAATCGCCATAGAAACGGTGCATATCAGTGAGTATTTGGACGTGTAGAAATACCATCGGGTATTACACTAGTGGTCCAAGTAAGTATTTTACTGAAAGATGTGGATACCTCCAATTTGTGCTTTCTTCGTATATAATGGAATATTTTTCTGAATATCTTCATCAATTATATCTTCTGATCTATCACCAAACCTTTCTGAACTAATTCCCATATCAAGACGCAATATATTTCTCTATTATTCGTCAAATAAAATGCAAGAAATTCTAATTTTTCAGTTTGACAAAAGTTTGTTTACTCGTTCCTATGAAAATTACGTGAGTTGTTACTAGATTCATAGAAAACTGATTTGAAAAAATAGTTTGACTCCTGGAATAGTCCTCCATATACCATTTGTAGTTAAAGTATTATAGACTATTTTTGTGGGACAATCACTCATGTTTATTGTGCTTGTGAATACCACTCGTGCTGCACACTCGTGGTATTCAAACGCAAGCACAATAAACATTCGTGATAGCACCACAAAAATAATCGATAATACTTCAACTACTTATGGTATAATAAATAAGAAATTATTGTATTCATAGAGTCGAATATTGTTTTAATGTCCGACTAGTTTATTACTGTTGTCATAATAATACTGATTTCAAGGTTATTATGTAACAAATAATACCCGAGAGCATTATTTTGAAAAATAATAAACAAGTTGTCTAGTTACAGCAAGTTTTGATTGAAATATAACAAAAGTCGGACATTAAACATTGAAGGCACCATGGCAGTTGAACAGACAATAATGCCTACGGTCAACGTACACACCTCGGGCCGGAGGCCCTCGGAAAGTACACTGTTGACCTCAGGCATTATTGTCCTCTTAACACCCTTGATATCTTAATTACTATTTCACTTTTCATCTGACATTTGTTCCACATTTCCATATTTCTCATTTCTGTTCATCCTATCACATATTCTCGATATAAGATACTTCATACAACAATTTATTCTATATTAAATCTTTTCTTTTATATCCACGAACACCAAGCAAAAATCTCATTTTTATGGCAGCCACTTTCTGTTAATGCTTCTACAGCTACAACAAGTATCCACTACTATGCATCAATGCAAATACTATTCCGTTATATTAGTCGAGGAGCCGGCCACACCTTATGTTCTCTTATCGGACTTATAGCCAAATTATACATGTATCGATCCAGTATTTAGTGGGCGATTGGATACCAGACTTCATAGATGCAGGGTCCTGTTATAAGTGTCGGAAAAAGACCAAATCTGGTCAAGTTTTTCGACGTAACTTTCCTGATGCAACTTGCGATTGAAACTAGTATCAAACGATAGCGAAGCTCAAGAACTTCAAGGAAATCCAGGGTGTTACTCTCTGTCCTGTCCAGGAGAGCGCCAGCCACCTCTAACTGTAACTGATTTTCATATTGAACTTCCCTGATCGAGCTTACGATAGTCATTTTTCTTGAATTGGAGCTCGAACCTTCTTGATTGCGAGAAAACCAAGATAACGCAACATTACTTGTCTAGAATGATGGCAGCCACACTTGAAATTATATGATTTTCAGGTCCCTATGCTTAACGCAGCTTGTTGCGGTTAAAATTACCGCAACCATTTCCAAACCTTCTATTACTATTACTAGTAGAGTTTAAAAATTCCTCAAGCCGTCTCTGGCCTTCTTAAGTATCCAGTTGAGAGCACCACAGATCTTGCGAGTGCATGTAGAGGACCGCAAGGCTGTTTTCGGCCTCTTCCTTCGGTGGTCAGTGCCCTGTCAATATTACTTCAAACAGTTCCAATTTCACGTTAGTGTATTATTTTCACAGTTACAATAGTAAGTACTATTTTCTATTAATTTCAATATTTGTTTGCTCTTCGTAATACTTAATTCCTTACTGTAGACAGTTTTATTGTGAAGTAAATTTTTTAGTCCTCGTGGCTCAGTTCTGAGATTACTTTTTTTGAACGGTATATAAATTCATACTTTTGCTTTTTATTTCACTCCGGCGGGGTACTGCCCATCGCAAGAAGACCATCACGAGTTTTTTTTGGGCTCTTTAAGCTTTCTTTTTTTTTTACTCAAGATCTCAAGTTCAGGTAACGTACTTTCCGTCCTGTTTTATTTTCTACCCTTTTGTCCGATTCTGCATTTGTGAAGTTCTAGTTTTCTAGTCGATTTAATACTTAGGTTTTTTGATTGGTTTACTTTTCGTACTAGTAATTGGTCTTACGGAACCCTCGGGTTTCTTTTTTGGTATTTTATTTTGGAATTACTAGTCCGAGCTCGGCGGAGTATTAAACTTAGTTGAACTTCACAAATCAGTATCATCCTTCTCCTCGTTTCCTACATGCTCTCCTATCCTCTCCTTGGAATGAATGAGTGAGTGAGGTGTGAGTGTGACTACGGACAATATTTTTTTGTATTCGGACTAAAAGCTTTGTAAATTTTGCGCATCACTGTTTGTATCAGAAAGGACTTTTCTCTTACTTTCTTTTGTTTATTATTTTTTTAGTTCGACGTAATAACTTTTTTTATTGGTCATACGGTCGAATGGACCTTACTGATAAAACCATTTTTTTCCGGTCAACGAGTTACTCGTTTAATTTTGTCATTGCGTTCTTGCCCTTTCTCACCATGTATGCTTACGATCACCTCATTTGTGTTGTGGCACCTCTCTCTTCTTGCATTGGCGTAGTTTTTTCATATTCTTATTTTTCGTACCAAATTCAGTTGTGAATTAATTGTAATTTTGTGTCACTGTAAAATTTATCTCCGAACAAATAACTGGCGTAAGTTGTTTCAGATTAGTATTGTGTCTTTTAACCATTACATCAGCAATGGAACTTAGCTGGGTTGAGAGCAGAGGCCGGATACCAGCCGTTGGAGCCGCCGAAGTCGTCTTTATTCTTTATCGCTTCTGGAGAGGCTGTCAACACCCTCTATATTGGTTCGTCCAATCGACGAAGACCGCAGATACAACCCAGAAAACTTCGACGATAATTCTAGGTATTTTTTTTTTGGTCAGCTCCAACCGCAAGGGCCGTGGCACCACCTCTGGCTCAACCCAGGAGAAGTCATAGCTAGCTACCGACGATATTCAGCGATTGTAAGGTACATTGTCGTTTTACCCAGGTTAAATTAAAATAAACCAGTAAATCAATCTGTACAATTTATTAATTTAGATCTGTTCATGGTTTTGGATAACTCGTTATTATTTTTTACCTTATTGACCAAATTAAAATTCAAATTTACGTACATTTTTGCTGAATCACTTATGCTTTTACTTCCTACTTCTATCTTTACTAAGTTGGACTACTTAAACCCTCTAACTATTCCTTTCAAGTCCTGGCACCCATTTTTTCTTCTTTTTCGGTCTTCGCTATTTGGTCTTTGCAGCTGCGCTCTTAGTTAGCCGAGCCTTCCAAACAAAAGATAGGAGCACTCTAACACTGATAAATATTATTAATACTTTATTGAAATATAATTCATTTGTCTACCACTATCGTGGAAGTAACTTCTACAAATTATTCATCAAGACCACCAGAGGAAATTATTTTGTAACAAGCTGTATGAATATTTTTTCTAATTGTAGTTTGAGTCTTCCTGAACACGACAATACCGAAGAGTCACCTTCCACCCTGGTCGGGTAACAATTGAACCGCTGACAATTTTGGAATTTGTTTCGAATGAATGTTGTGCCAAATTATTCGAGGATCAATTTAAGTCATTACATATCTCATAATAAATACTATCGTTCATAAAATAATCGCAAGAAACCAGCAAGTTCCAACAATAAAGTTTTGATGCCACTGGTAAAAAGCTCATCTACGAATTTGAACCTAGTTTTTGAATGTGAAAATTAAATATAAATCTCACTCCAATATTCGCACGCGTTCTCAAGTTATTGTGCTTCCACACAGACCGATAGAAAGTGGTGTGCCAGGTATTTGTAACAGGCATAGGAGTGGCACACTTCTCTTATCCTATACAGAAATGTCTAATCTTTAATTTGATCATAGTCTGAAGCTATTACTCGATAGGTCAAGTAACGGACCAAAAAAGAGAATGAAAAAAGTGGTGTGCCAAGGCATAATAACCGAATTTGATGAAGCCAATAGATATATTTTTTTCTACAGTCACTATAGAATGATACCCATTCCACACGCTGTAGCGTGCGGAATAGGGGTCATTCCGCACGCTCAGGGATTCCTAAGACAGCCGCGTGGAGTCGCGAAAAAATTATTTCAATACTGTCATAATTTCAATCCTCATTGATTTTATTTTCATTCCTCTGCAAATTGGAGTCAATATGAGTAATTTTATCAACATTCGATGAATTGGAATGAGATCAATGAAGCAGATTCTTTCTAAGAAAACGGTATATTTTGATTATAGATATTCACGCGGACACCTTTGACTGTAGAAAAAATAATATCCGTCACTCGTGCGAATCGATCATACCATGCTCATGTGAATTCTGCCACTCAACTTCGTCTCGTGGCTGAATTATTCACATTCGCATGGAATGATCTCTATTCCGCACTTGTATCGGAATTTACTATTTCTTTACTTAGTAACATCTAAATTTTGAGAGTAATTTTATAGCGTCACTTCATTGGTATGGTTGTTGTACGAAAAATGTACTATAAAAAAAATCATACTATAGTTGTACACAATTTCGGCCCTTGATACACCATGAATTGTCTTATTAACCCGGTAAGTACTAACGTTTGAAAAACATTTCATTCTGTTACTCGATCGGCCGGTTTTTTTGCAGCCAGCTCTAGCTCTATGAGAATCGAATATTTCAAATATGGCTGCCACTCTCCCGAATAAGTTGAGAGGCGGTACTTCAGTTCTTCTGTAGTCAGGAAGATTCGAGCTTGAATTTGAAAAAAAAATACTATCGTAAGTTCGATCAGAGAAGTTTGATACGAAAATGGGTTACTCTTAGGAGCGGCTGCCGCTCTCCTGGACAGGAGAGGAGCTAGGACCCTGACTGTTTCTTAAAGTACTTGACTTTCAATATCGATTGGTACTAGTTTCAATCGTAAGTTCCATCAGAGAAGTTGCGTCAAATTATTTGACCAGAATTAGCCATTTTCTCGTTACTTAGGATAGGATCCTGCACTGCTTGAAAAAAACATATGTCGTGCAAACATTTCTCAGGCTTCAAAAATGTCATGAGCTTTTAAGCAACAGAATCTATTTATTGAATCTTCTTTTTGAATCTTCCATTACCTACTTGATATTATACTATCTAGATAAACAAACACGTCATCAACAATCAGAATAAGATTTATTTCCTTCAGCTTCATTCTTTTTTTTGATTGTTTTCCATATCAATGTACTTTGAAAATAGTCTATGGGAGGATCTCTACTTTTTTCTACACTTTTTTGGAACAAGTATTACATTCTTACATTTTATCTTCCGATTATTTACATTGGATATTCCAGATCTGCATTTCTTGAGATAAATGTAAAACATTCCACTTCTCCAAAAACTGATTCATCAGTATCCTTCGTTATTCTTATCTTGAACCACTTTGGCAGACAGACTACAATCATGTCTGATCTGAAATGGTCTTTAACCTATTGAAGGCCCTAGGCATTTTGGATAATGGGTGTCCCTCGCCTCTATGGCAATGATATGACAGAGTCGGCTCACGTGGGTGGATCTCGTTCCGTTTTATGTCGCTATTAGCTACATAAAACTTGGAAATAATTGGAAGGAATCATCTTGTGCGTAGGCAGCCAGACAGAATTGTTAGGCTCCTTGTTCATTAGAATACCAAAGGAGCTGATAAGTAATACATAATATATATTTATAGTGTGTCATTATTGTTTGATGTTTTGGAATATATTTATCGGTAATATCGGTTTTAGGTTGGGGATCTGGAAGGAGTTAGGAGACCTCATCGATCGTGAGCACTTTCTTGAAATGATGAGATTTTTCATTAGCATACTCCTCCCACGGCTTCCTTTTTAATTCAATTTCTATCATATCACCATAAGTATTACTGATAAAATCGTGAAAATAAGGCAGTGTTTTTGCAGTTTCGATCTTTATTCTCATTATAAATTGATTTTCAGGGAAAATCGTATGTTAATATAATATTACACAACTATATTACTATGCGAACTGTTTTGGTTCAGTCGTACATAATTATGCTGGACAAGTAAAATTATATTCATACTGATTGATCTCTAACTACAGTGTGTAATATTTCATAATTAAGTGAATATTAATGAACTTTGTACTAAGGCAACTCGATCTAATAAAACAAAATCTACTAATTGAACTTGCTCTGTTCGTGCTAATTGATACATCATTAGCAAAATCATCGCAATAATGTCATTTGTTGCTTCATAATCAAGTTGTCTGTGGAACAACTGGTCAACGGTCATGACGCGCCATGATATCTCATTACCAGGACCGTAACGCATTCGTAATTTGACGGTTACGCGCCGGGCCAATTCAATTCGTTTATATCAGATGCGAATTTGCACTACTTCACAAATTGAAATGACAATGGACGATGGGGCGATAGTTCCAGCACCGAAATAAAACACAAAGAGATAACGATATCAAATTGTCACACGGTGGAGAGAGAGATGGAGCTATACCTGCATTGCTGTATGTTGCATTTTCAAATAGATTCAAGAGATGCTGAAGTTCAAAGTATTGAAATATCTCCGGAATAGTGGTCAAAACAGCAATTCTTCGAAAAACGCATCCATCAAAGCTGTCCGTTCTATAGCTGAAACTGTTCAATCAAATATCATATAAATATGAATGACATCCGCTACCAATATTTTCTCAGATGAGTTATTTTGAAATTTTCGAGATTACTTTTGTTGAATGAAGATATAATATATATTATTATTCGACTCTTTCTGCGCATCCAATTATGATTTTTTCTTCTAAAAACGATCCAAACTCATGTTTTCTTTTGAGGTCCTCCTAGAAGACGGTCAAGACGAACTTTATAATGAAATCGGTCTATCAGTCTGTGTTTGTAAGCATTCTCTCTAACACTATTTTGGAATGTGCATATTCCTCAACCAAAAATTATGTTGGAACCAATGACATTCCAAAATGTCGTTTAGAATGATTCCATATGCCGTTTAGAATCATTTCGACGAATCAGAAGCTGTTAGTCTGATTACTACCATGGTTACTACCTAACAACTCAAGTATTCATTTCTGGTTCTGCATTTGACATTTAATAATTTTCCAAGTTTCTAATGAAATATTGGTGAGTTTCAGAAAAAGTATAGTCTACAAAATGTTTGAAATGGCGTATTTCACACTCGCGAACCTCAACAAACACAAACAAACTTTCTGCTAATTTTGAATAAGAGCTATTCCAATACTTATTGTAGAATATACTATACGATAGCAGGCGCAGCATTTTTCTAGGGTTTGAATTAGATATACAGCCGTAATTTCACCATGGTTTGACCGTATTAGATTGTGGTAGCAGTGAGTCCACCAAAAATCTTCCATATGTGTCAAATAGACATATTATCGGTTTTTGTCTTCATTAGCACTCGTCAGTACCTATAGTCCAGTGCAGCCCATCCAGAAGGTTTCAGGAGTTTTATACCATACGATTGTCCATAGTATTGTTAAATATGGAATAAACTGAGATATTCATAGTCTATTATAGTTAAGAACAGTCCAAGGGTTCTTATGGGAATACGACTTACATTAAATACAGTGGTGATACCAGAACATGTCCACATTGACATAATCTTATCTTGTTTTAAGCTTCCAACAGTGGCGTTGCGTGGATATCAGTCGCCCGGGGCGAAAGAAAATTTTGACGCCCTCTTATTTAGGTATTCCAATTTAAGACCTTAATAAATAGTAATTCTGAAGAATTTCTCTTATGTTGTATAATATAATAATCCCATTCGTAACAAAAACTCTTACACGTAACACTTATTATTATATCTTGTCGACCGACAAGATCAAGTTATCAACGAATTGGATAAAAAACGCGAATCGACTTCCACTTAGAAATAGAACGATACTGTTCATATTTATATTTTTATTGAAGAATAATTTAAGAGCTGTTTTCGTTCCTTGGAAATTCTTGCTGATTCAAGAATCTATTTTGAAAATATTAAATGATTGAAGTATTTACAGGATATTGTTATTATTCATTGTGAGATTTTGCCGCCCCCTGAGTGTGCCGCCCAAGGCGGGCCGTCCTCCACGGCTCCGTCACGCTACATCACTGGCTTCCAATTCCTTTCATCTCAATCCAGATCTTATTTTTGTAGAAAGTAAACCTCATTTTGTCTAATTGGAAACAAATCCCATTTCCAAGGTAAATTGACTTCAATTATCAATGCCAATTCGTTATGGTTCGGACGAATAATCATATATTGCTTGAATATAAACAAATTTTAATCTTCAGACTGCTTTAATTTATTTATTATAATTTATAAACGACTGACATTTCATGCAACTGACAGATGGACATGTACAATTTCTGTGATAATATAGAATCTTATCAATCATAGTTTAATCAACGAGAAGGTTTATACCGCAGTCCTATGAAATCTTCGGATCGTTTTCAACTAGAACAAACTAAAATTGCGTGCGCTTATATTTGCTGCAATTAATATATAAGCCTCCTAGAAAATGTTGTTGTCAATTGACAAACATTTAAAGGATAGTTCCTTGTCGTAGAAATGTAATTGGTACGTAACAAGGGAAGATTGATCCTGTTTGTCCACTGCTGCTTCTGATTTGTTGAGAATGTAGGAAACATTGAGCAATGGTCCATAAACCCACGCGAGAAACTAAAATAAATCAAATTGTATTCAAAAAGTTACAGTAAGCGATTCTGACTGATAATTTTACAGAGTGCAACAATTTTTGAAAAGAAAAGTGTACAGCGATCTGTGCAAAGTTATTAATATGCAATAAATTCGTAGAGATATGTTAAGATGGAATACATATATACATTCGCCTATATATTTTTCGACCAAGGCGCCATAAATATTATTTTATATGTTGATGAATATTTTTTTTAAATAGAAGTCATTGATGAGTTCATTTATCATGGGGATTCGAATTTTGTGGAAGACATTGTCCCAAGTATCCGAACTCGAATTTTTGATTATATCTCAGCTCTTATCATTATAGATATTTCAATGTCCACTTAGAGAAATCATTATTTAGAGAAATACATTATTGATTCATATTTTCAATATCAGAAACGAAAGAATATTATAAAACGTTTATTTACGTTTATTATGTTGCACACGTTTCCAGAAAAGTATCAAGACAAGCTCCAGCTATTTGATGGTATAGGTTAAATAGTTTATTGATACTGTAAATACGAGAAAAGGTCTATCATGAATGAACTTTTCATATCAAATATTCAATAAGATGATTATTTTCTTGTGTATGATATGGCTCTCTTAATGTGTGATTTAGTCTCTATTTGGTCTTTTGTTCATCAAAATGTATATTCTCTCCATAATAACAAATTATCAACTGTCTGATACATGCATTTCTAAAGCTGCAGGATCTTCATCTTACTCTTATTTGATGACACACTTTGTCCAAGAGTTCGACAAGAATAGTATATTCTACGATAAGTATTGGAATGGCCTGTATTCTGGACGAGCGAAAAGTTTGTAGACCGAGCCGAAGGCGAGGATTACGGTCCGCGAGTGTGGAATACGCCATTCCAAACATGTTGTAGACTATACTTTCTCTCACAAGGTTTTGGAAACTCACCAATATTTCAGAGGAAACTTAAAAAAATATTAAATGTCGAACGTCAAATCCAGATATGAATACTTGAATTGTTGGGAAGTAACCATGGAAGCAGCCAAACTAACAGCTTCTGATTCGTCGAAACTATTCAAAAGGCTTACGGAATCATTCTAAACGGCATACGGAATCATTCTGAACGATTTCTTGGAATGTCATTCGTTCCAACTTATTTTTTGGTTATGGAATATGCAAATTCCAAAACAGTGTTGGAGAATAGTATATTCTACAATAAGTATTGGAATTCTCTAATAAGGTTTTGGAAACTCACCAATATCCCAGAGGAAACTTGGAAAATCATTAAATATCAAACGTAAAACTAGATATGAATACTAGAATTGTTAGGAAGTAACCCTGGTAGTAACCAAATTAACAGCTTCTGATTCGTCGAAATGATTCTTAACGGCATACGGAATCATTATTAACAATTTTTTGGAATGTCATTGGTTCCAACATAATTTCTGGTTATGGAATAAGCAAATTCAAAAACAGTGTTGGAGAAAGATTATTCCTATAACATTGTAGAAGAGGAGCCGGTCGCACCTTATGTTCCTTGATTGGATTCACGGCCAATTGTATGAGAATCGATCGAGAATATAGTGGTCAATAGGGTGCCAAACTTTATAAATCTAGAATCATGTCCTAAGAATCGAAAAGAGAGCTATTTCCGATCAATTTTATCTAGGTCAATTCTCCTGATAGAATTGACGATTTGAATTGGAACCAATCGATAGCAAAGATCAAGTACTACAAGAAAAAACCAGGGTTCTACTCTCTGATCTGTCTGGTAACTGGTCTAACTTACGATTGTTGTTTTCCCATTCTCCCGGACAGGATTGACGGTGATATCCTAGTTTAGTCTTGAAGTACTCGACCCTCACTTTCAATTTTTCAATCAAAGATGTTAACACCGATTGATCAGAAATGGCTTTATAGTCACTTAGAACAGAGTTCTGGATTCATAAAGACTGGCGCCCTATTGACCACTATATGATCGTTCGATTCATATACAATTCGACCATAAATCTGATCAGGGATGATAAGGTGGAGCCGGTTCTTGGAATATCAAGCCGAATTCAGTTCCGTTCAATTATCTGAACAAATTTCATCCGTTATTGAGGAAATGTACTCTATCTTCCTCTTACTTGAGTATCCAAGCATATATCTATCTTTATAATATTTTATTGAAGCTACTTTAAATTGTGGAATATTGCCATGAAAATTTCATAAAATTCATTCAATCACGGTGAAGATCTTATATGCTTTATCTCAAATCAATGTTCAAATATCTGGGAGACAGTTTCAAGTAGTCTCTCTTATTCAAAAAGGACTGTTGAGATATATTGTGACGGATGGAAGATATTTGACACTCTCTGTGCATTTGACAAACGTCGTTTTTTGCAAATGATGCACAAATGATTTTGCTTCTACTATTCTAAACATATTCAAGATATTCTTGAACGCAAGACAGTATGATTTCAATATTCGTTTAGAGTTATGCCCGTGTGCTCTCTTTCAAATAAATCGAATAATAATCGGAAGTTTCAATCAACATCAACGTATAACATTTCATACTGTAAAATGTTTTGAATAGGATTCATTCAAAATTTGGATCGAGTTATGTGTTTGGATAATCATTATGATCTCGGAAATATGTTGAGGACTTGTTCATGCACTATATTGAAGTTTTTGATCAAACTCCGAGCTCAGTTATTGTGGTTTTGTGCAAGATGAACAATATTGTATTCACCACAACAAAACAGTGATTGTTGAGCCTAAATGAATGGTTAATCTCGACTACGCCTCGCGTGATGTTTTATTTCTATCCGGAAAACATCCACTCTCGCGGTTTAGTATTTGCTTTTTTTTCCTACTCGCACTTTTTGATAAATCCGCAAAGGGCAATAGCGTAGGTACAGACATTTGCTGTAAAAATTTGAAGCAAAATCTATAACCTCTAAATGTTATTGTGCGCATCTGTATTTAAAATAAAAATTGATAAAATCATAATTCAGATATTCATCCTTTATTCATTTATTTTTTTATTCATTCGAATACGTATTGTTATTTCGATTTTTTTGTCAGCATTATTTTCTACCCACACGCTAATGCCTCTAGCGGAATTTTCGAAAAGAGCGACTGGGAAAAAGGCTGGTAATATTTAGTATCTTGAGTTGTTTATTTCTACTATACCAGGCTTGGTATTCTTTTGATTTTTCTAATTTGTGTTTGGTATGGGTAATATCTTACTTATAATAGTCCATTAGTTAAGTTCCTGATATATAAATTTCATTCAGTGATTTCTGTTGAGTGCTTGTATATCGCGCTTAATGTGATTGAAAGAAAAGTTATAAAAGTATAGCGTGTTTGTCAGCCGTTAATCTCCTATAGTTCCTGACATTTTTCGGAGCATTACCCATAATGGATTCGAATTGAATAGGTAGCAACCAATCAAAAGAGTGATAAAATGTGCCAAATTCTTGAATTGAATCCATCTATCTCAATATCTTTAGGGCTCAACCATTTTGAGTGGTATGAGCGGAGCTCTCCACGGTAAAAATGATGTGTCTATTCGTTGGTTGAATTTTCCAGTCAATTCTCCTCAAAATAACTTTATTTTCTTCTAGTATAATAAAAAATTTGTCAAGTCCGACACACATATCGAAGTACGTCATATCAGCTGGATAATGAACCAGATTCTGCACCACTACGGCGCCATCATATCCTGTTCTTTGTTTGTACAAAATATAAAGATTCTTCCAGACAGTTTTCTTATTTCCAGAGAGAATTCTTCAACATTCCTTAGGAAATCAAGTATAAAATTTATCCTGAAAACAGCAAACTATGATAGTGGAAGTCGCTCGCTCCCAAATTCAATTCAAAAAGTTTTAATTCAATTCTTCTACATAGAAGGAGACAGATACAGGGCTCAGATGCTCAATTCTTTCAATCTACAGAAGTAATCTTAGATCTTATCAAGCCAGCGTATAAGCACAGGCATTATTGCTTGACTCCATCACAAATTGAAAAAAAAAGTTAGATGTGTAGCAGACTAACTTCGGTAATCTTCTTGAATGTTTTTTGATCATATTTGAGCGGTGTTCAAGTTAAATAAGTATAAAATATACGGTACTCCTACACTGTAGATAGGAAAGGGATATAAACTCAGTAGGTGAATAATTGCATCATAAAATATGATATTTACGAATAAATTTGCTGTTTATGACGTCCGTATTTCGTAATGATTAGATATACAAAGATGATGAATTCTCATTAACAAAAAGTAATAATTTTATATCTCAACTTCTCCATTTTTTCATATCTGCAAGTCTCAGTTTGACTTAAACGCATTTCGTACTAGTACCATTGATTGACTCCAAGACAAAATTGGAAAAAGCTGAACATGCAACAGACAAATCTATAGGCAATCTCCATGGATATCCTCGAAGAGGTTCCTCATTTTTTCTGTCATATTTTCAATCTGTGAACTGACAGCACGATATATTGATAGGAATTTATTCAACGTATTTTGATAATGCTTTAATTTTACTTTTGGAAATCGGGGGAATATACGTGGATCCTTTCTAATGCAATTTTTTATAACGATTCTAGTTTGATGGATATTGACAGGTTTGGAATATATCAGAATCCCCCATGTCTCACGTTGTCATCGTACGAAAAGGGATTTCAGGCAACATGCTCGAAAATTTCATGAGTCTATCGTTGATATTTCAAAGAAAAATATGACATGGTACTTCAAGAGTTTTGATTACATTACATATTGGTTATCATGGATTGAACGGCAATCTTTAATTTTTCCAATAACTAGTCAATATGAGTTATATAATTTTCTCGTAAAATAACAAGCGGCAAGCCTGGAGAGTGAGCCTATTTCTGGAAGCAGCAAAAATCGTGTTCATCGTGATGGTGCATGAGTGCTAAGAATATCTGATAAAAATCAAATGATCATGAAAGCCATGTTCCATTGAATTAGTTTACTGTGAATGTGATCGCAATTGATAATTTCAATACATCTATATTAATTGAAAAGTCTCAGTAATAGGAGTACTTCGGTGCATTTGTTACAAGAAGTACCGTATACAACACGGACACTGAACGACTGTCATTATTGTTATGTATGAATTTGGCTGCACGAAGCTACACCAAGAGCTTTGCCCTCATCTTCGCCTTTTCTACTTTGGCCTCGTCTTTATGCTCTTGTCTTCACCGAGGGCAGTCAAGTTTATCCTGGACCAAAATAACGGTAGTTCAATCCTAGTAGCATGATATACTATGAAAACTAAATAATTAGTCAATTATTTACACTATATGTCCTTGAGACATACTTCATTGTTTTCTAGTTTCAAGAGAGAATCATGATTCTCTGAAATAATGTTCGAGCGAATCACAGGTTGAAGAAATATGGCTTCAGCAGCACTTCGACACCGGAGACGTACGACAGATAACCTAAAATTGTGCTTGAGCCTACTGTCAAAATTTATAATCTCGATCACTGATCGACGCGACGGACATTTGGCAAAGAAAAAACTTTTAATGCAGAAATATAAGCGAAATCATCCAATGAATGAAACAGCTTTATGTACGAATAATAGAATTTAAATAAGAGACAGAAAATATTCGACAGCTCAACTGCGTATATGCTGCTGCCGCACAGAATATAATTGAAAAGCAGCCCAAGCAATGATGGAGAATCAACTCAAAATTAGGATCCGCGTTTTTAGTACATTCCTACACGAAGTTTTCAGTTGATTTGTACCACATCAGTATTTTCATTTCCAAAAAGCAAAACGTTCAGAAATCTATCGTGAAACGTTATATATCTTGAGTGACGGCGGACATCAATTTCTCCCAAAAACTATGACCGTTGATGCAGCTCATATTCCTTCTCTTGACGTAACCAGCCTCTACGAGAGTCGTGTATGAATTCATGAAGATGGAGAAATTTCGACACTAAACAAAAAACTGCTAGATATGAAAAACTTTATACGGTATTCTGCAGAAGTACGGGTAACCCAGACAAAATAGGTGGATAAAGGTGCTAAGCTGAATTTTTGTACAGATCTTGAATGCGTCTTCATAAATGTAATGTCAAAAGCCTCCATCGATCTCGCTGGGGTCTGGTTTTTCATCTGAGGTCAAAGATCACAAATTCTTGTTTTGTGTCTATATCTCTGAAATGGTGGAAGCTATCGAAAAAATTGGTGCGAGAAATTTGTTGATTGTAAAAATTTCTAAAAAAAAGATATTGATATTTTTTTTCCCTACGAAGCACTGTTCTCGAGTAATTGCTATTTTAAACCTAGAAAATCCAAATATGCACTTATATGTGGCCATTATGCATCATCGGGTCATAAATTTGAAGTAAAGGATATTGAAATATCGGTTTTTGTGACTGATGTTCTTGAATACTATACGTGGAAAATATACGATTAGGAGTGAGTTGATGTCCGTACCTTATTTCGTTAGTCGATTGGCCTTCAGTAACATCAGCAATTTTAAACTGTGCCGTTACTAAATTTTATGAAAATATCGGAAGTTTTATTCATTTGCAGTGAATCTTTGACTGAAGGTGGAATAAGTGACTGCAAGAATCTTCTCTCCCCCAACATCTGCTTCTGCTTATCAACACTTGTTTCCTGTGTTCTACCAAGTGTAAATGTGGCTGAGCAATGAACTGAATTCTGAAGAACGAGGCTCGAAATTGATGAATAATAATTTGGAATCAATTAGGACTTCACTTTCACCTGCTCCAGGGACACTGCTGAATACAATTGCAAGAAAGGCTGCACGATTAATTGTGAATTGTTCTGTTTACCAGTCTGTGCCGATTGTTAAGACCACTCTTGCACTAATGCAACAGATTAGGATTCTTTCGAAATCGATGAGAATCTAATCAACATATCTCTTTTCTTAGAGCAGTGACCACAAATTGAGCAAGAATAGAAATAAGAGAGCGAAGAGGAAGCAACGAGTGATCATGTAGGATTCAATGATGAATGATGTAATTTTCTTGCTTCTACAATTTTCATCATATTAATAAAAGATTGTCCTATCGAATTATCTCGATCCAAATATATCGTGGAGTATTCCTACTGCTCAAGCCACGTTAAAAACTACCTTAGAGGTAGTGCAGGAATGTGTGCATACCTACGGTCTGAAATCGTGATAACTCGAGAACGGTGCTTCCTAAAGAAAAAAGTATTTATACATTTTTATAGAAAATTCTACGACCTACAAACTTTTTCTTATCCATTTTTCAGGTAGATTCTATCATTTCAGAGATATACGCAATAACAAAGATTTGTGACCCTTGACCTCGGATAAGAACAACACACATGTAGGATCAATGAGGACTTTGGATATAGCATTAGTAAGGACGTATTAATTACCTATACAAAAACTCAGCTTTTTGGGAATTGATGCAAACTGGAATGTAAATTTTGTCTGGAGTAAGACTTAAAGAATGCAATTGAACTGTACGGATAAAACAATTTCTGCTTGAAAATACATTTGGAAGTATTGGTCCAAAGTGCTCAATGAAGTTCCGGAGGAAGAAATTATGTTACGTCATGATAACGTATCTTCGCAAATAGTTACTGTAACGCTCCAATCTCTGGCTGAGAATAATATAAAAATATAGAACAGCCGCGACTTTAACTATTATTTGGTGATAAGAATAGTTTTTGGAATTAAAGATTTTCGTCTGAGAATAAGATCAATAATGATGATTAATCATTATTTTTAAAGGAGTCCGAAAGACGGGTGGTTGGGAGCTCTTGATAAGTGGAAGAGAAAAATAGCCGAATATCTTATTGTCCACTTCGAACATATTTGGAATGGAATCTTAGGAGATAAAGATTACGTCTCTCATTCGAAATATTATCTCCGACACTAAGAAAGCTTTGTCGTATCTTTTCTGAGAATTTATTGGAAAAAAAACTGAGTTCACCTAATTTGCCAGTTTAAGATTTTTACTGCCAAGTGCAAATCTTTAAATGTTGCATAGGAGTTGTACTTGTAATACCGTATATCCAATTTACTTCAAGTGCGTAGATTCTTCGAAAAGTATCAGATATTTACGTGTTGTTCACCCTGTATAGGTACCTACGTTTGGTTCAATTTTGTTGCGCAATATCCTTTGTATAATTTCTGAGAAAGAGACTACTTTTAGAAATCTCTTTCAATTGTATACATGCTGAATTTAATTTTCTCATTACTGTGGAGCTATTGTTTTTGAACAATTGTAAAAAGAAATGAATAAAAGTTGTTCTTTTCCTATTATTTCCAAATCAAGACAATATATCCCTGCTCTAACTATGACGTATGCCCTAGGAATATAGTGAAGTAAAGACATTCCACAATAAAACATGAAGTGTATGATTAATCTTTAGAACAATAGTCGAAACAATCTGCCTTTGATTAGATTTGTACTAATGCCTAACGAAGAATAAAAATTGTTCAAAACACAATTAAATTATGTTCTTTTACAGTACTGTACTTACGGTAGTCACGCGAGCTGAAGAAATGAAATAAAAAGTTACCGCGAGACAGTTATCCGTGTAAATTATTTCAGAGAAAGAAAAAAATGCTAGACTTTAAATTCCGCATTTCGCGTGTCGGGATAATGAATGTAATATTTAATTTTTCTGCCCAACTTTTTTATTTATTCCTGTGGAAGAAATGCTGAATTTCCGACGGAAATATATTTCAAGTTGCTTAAACGGCCAGCAATTTCACATACATTAATAGCACTTCTGGAAAAATTACTTGAATTGAAGTTGAATTCTTCATGATTATGTTACTTGTATAGAACGATATTAGTATTCAAATTACTTTTTATCTTCATAGAGACAGTAAATAATGAGTAATCGTTAATGTAACACTAATACTCACAACCATAAATACATGAAATAATAATTGATGTAACAAGTTTAGAGGAATTCAACCTTTTTTTGCTACTCGAAGGATTTCTTGGGTGGAAATAAGAAAAACCTACTTTTAAAATTCATATCTTCATTGACCATCATTGACATACTTGGACCAATATGCTATCTCTTCCATTAACATAATGTAACGAACAGTGCCCCTACAGAGTAGACTTTCATCTCAACAAGTAAATTAAAAGGGTGGTGAACGCAAGTTGTGTAACTGACGCCACCTACTGATATTTGTCAAGGACAAGAGGACGTCCATTAAAAATTTCTGGAGAGCCACTGAAAATTTCTGGAATCGTTGAGAACTAGAGGTGGCAGATTATTGGTAAAGACGGACAGGAAGTAAGACATAGTGAGGAAGACGCGGTCGAAATAAATAGCGCGTAGAAGTAATATTAGTTGGTTGGTTGGTTACAAAAGTGCGCGAAAGTGATCATAGTTGAGTGGAAAAGTGAAAATTATTGAGAATAGTGATAAATAAATAGGGAAACAGTTGGAAATCAATAAGGAGGGGTTGAAATAAATAAGACAATGCTCGGAGCAAATAATCTATTAGTATAGTATTGGTGACTGATCAAGTGCCGATAATATGTAGCAATATCAAACAGTGTGAATTTTAGTTATATAAATGTAGCCAGAAGTGAGAATAAATTATTAATTCACGAAAGAAAGTTCAAATTTCGTTACACATTTTTAAATGTCATGACCGCCACTTTCGCAGACTATACCGGAATACTAACCAAAAACCGTGATCCACAAGCCGCATCAGCAACACTTCAAGAATATCTCATTCGGATTGAAGAATGGCTCAACAAATAGAGAATAAAGCTAAATGAAAGTAAATCAGTCCACGTTACCCTCGCCACAAAGAAAGATACTTGAACAACAAACCAATTCCCCCAGCTGAAGATGCAAAATATCTGGGACTGTATCTCGACAGATATGGCAATTGGAGAGGACATATTACGACAAAACGAGAACAACCAAACCTAAAGATTCAAAAATTGTACTGAATTCTAGGTCCCAAGTCAAAACTATCAATAGGAAACAAGCTATTCATTCACAAAGTAGCACTGAAACCGATCTGGACTTACGGCATCGAACTATAGGAAACAGCCAGTGTCTCAAACTTGGGAATCATCCAAAGATTCCAATCTAAAGTACTCAGAATAATAATGAATGGCTTCTAGTACTCTAGTACGTTCATATATCAATTGAACGAGATGCTAGATCAAAAGGCATTGACGAAGCCATAGTAAGGTGGATAAGTACCATGTTGGAAAGTCGTACGATGAAGGCTGAATTAGATTGAGAGACTTCAATAATACGGGCCACTAGAGGCTGCCCACAAGGTGGGATTCTATCACCTCTTCTATGGTCAATCGTCATGATTGATCTACTCATAAAGCTCACTGAAGCTGGGTATACTACCCAAGGTTATGCAGACGACCTGGCAATACTAGTTAGAGGTAATGGCGACACGGTAATATCGAGCCTTACACAAGAAGTGCTTCATCAGGCCTATCGTTGGACGCAAGAACATGGCCTCAAAGTAAATCCCACTACAACGACTATAGTTCCGTTCGCCCGGAGAAGAAACTACAATCGAGCTCTCAGAAGAAGTTTAATATCTAGGAGTCATTTTAGATCAAAAGCTTACATGGAAGTTACAATTGGATAAGGTATATGAAAAGAGCCTAGTGGCTCTAAGCACATGCCGCCGGCTTTTGAATGAAAAATGGGGACTGAATCCGAGTTTAGCATACCGGGCTTACATAAAAATCGTCAGACCCATGATCACTTATGCTTCATTAGTATGTTAGCCAAAAGTAAAGCAGGTAACAACACAGGCCTTATTGCAGAAAATGCAACGGATAGCCTGCCTCTGTATAACAGGGGCAATGAGAACGTGCCCTACTGCTGCCATGGAGACACTAATAGGACTTACACCTCTCTATATTCACGAGAAGAAGGAAGCGCCGAGCAGTGCTCTCACATCCAGCAGGTCATAATCCTTTATATCCGTGTGGCCACATGGTGACAAAATACAGTTTTGAGCACTCTTACAAGGTTATAGAAACTGACCGTTCGCTACAGGCAACAGGAGGACTAGAATTCAAAGAAGGCTCTTTGTCCTGGTTTAATGATGGTTCAAAACTGGATAGTAGCGATACTGGAGAGAGAGTATTCAGACCGGGATGCCGTATACGTAAACTCTTGGGAATTAGCGCCACAAAATTCAGGCTGAAATATATGACATCAATCTCTGCGCCAGAATAAGCCCCAGAAAACGTCTCAAAGGAGCAACCATTAATATCATGTCAAAAAGCCAGGCAGCTCCGAAAGCAATAGATGCTCGCACCAGACAATCGAAGGTGGTCTGGAATTGCAAAAACACTCTGCAGCAACTGGCAGGACAAAACCGAATAACTCTTTGGTTGGTGCCAGGAGACCTATTCTAATTGTAGCGACACTTATGCCTTGATAAACATGATGTCATAATGACGGCATGTGACCTTGCTAAAATTATCAACATTTAGTTATTTAAAATTTATAGGTTGGCACAAAATAAATAAGTTGGTAGTATAAGGACGCGTCTTTTATGAATTTCGTTTTCCCGTTACTTAGAAAATTTGCCATTTTCTCATTGTGTTTTGACGATAGTAGTTCTTGTGTGTTGTTTTTATATTCTTTTGATAAATCTGTCTTTTCCAAGACAATTTCTTCTTTTTTGTGTGTGTTTCTCTGTTTTATTCAATTTTAGTTAATCTTTTTCATTATTATCGTTGAATTTTTGTTGTTGTTGTTGTTATTGTTCTAACTTTAGTTTTTAATTTTGATATCGTCACGAAACGCCATATCAATCAAAACTTATTAAAATAAACTCAAAGCAATCGTAAAGTATACAAGATAACCTCAATTTCACGCTGAATGTCAAAGTTATCAAGTCGCTTTCTCAGTAGCGACTCTACAAATCTGAAGGATATTCTCTCTCTCAGTGAAGGAAACCGAAGAATCCTGATAGGCTTTCTAACTGGTCATTGTTCTCTTAATTGCCATTCGAACAACATTGGCAAATCTGACCACAACATCTGTCGCCTTTTTCAAGAAGACAAAGGAAAAGCAGAACACATTTTATGAGAATGCCCAGCTGTAGCTTTCAACAGACTACAACACTTCGGTAAGGCATATATAGAGGCCAGCAAGGTAAAAGATTACAGTCCGGGAACTATACTTAGGTTTTCCAAAAGCCTGGATATATTTCCAGACTAACCAAATAGGGCTATGTTACAAAAGATCTTTGTAGGTCGTATTTATAAAGGCGCTTTTGACGCTTAAGCCCTTTGCTCTATAGTAAAAAAAATGATAACTCTGGTACATAACAAATCATACGATACACACGGACTTCAACATAAAAAAAATGTTGTCTAAATATCATATTTGCCCATGTGAGCTCGTAATCACCTGAATGAGATGATGAGGAACCTTGTCTCACTTTGAGTACTTCCACTAGATGACCGCAACATTAACGCTCAAGACCCCGGTTTTTGCTGTTCCACTAGCTCATGGTCGATGTGGTTGTTGCAAGTGGAACTGTCGAGAAGTGGTTATTATTAAGATTAAACTAACCTGTAGCAAAAAGGATATACGAATGGGATGAATCCAATATGCCTGTGTAAATTAATCGCTTGTGACTAATAAATGAGAATAATGAAGGACCATGAAATTATCTGTTATATTGACAAATGGAAAGTCTTGAATCAATTGACGTAATTTGACATCTAAAGTTCAAATTGGGAAGGCATCTTCTCATTTAATTTGAACTTTTTGGCGATTTTTGCAAAAATTAACGCAACGACCGCTTCGACCCATCTTTCAATCACGGGCGTTGTGAGCTTGAAGTGGTCAAGATTGATGGCGTCATCTATGACGTATTTATCATGAACGGCAAGACCGCGATCTCCTTGTGGAACGATATAGTGGAACGTACCCTAAGTGGAGCAATATGATGTGCATTTATTCCGTATTTGTATTAAGAATGTTTCGGGTGCATTACCGCGCTCTTAATTGAGCGTATAATTAAGTTAATACTATAAACCAGCGAAGATCAAATTTTATATGGCCTCAGGAGGTCAGAAATAACTCTTTTTGTGAATGCGTGGACGTAATACGCACTAGGGATGTTTTTCTTCTATAGAGTAAAATGAACTAAGCTACCCTTGTGATAATTGAACTCTCTCCCTGTGCTGTTCAAGAGAAACGGGTATTAGGAAGTAGTTGATATGTATAAGTGAAAAAGCGAAAATACATTTGGACAATGCTTTTTGACGTTTGTTTGTATGTAAATTTGCTTTATCTTCAGATTATCTAATAATCTCAACTAAAATTTGAGGTTTGATTTTGACAAAAAAAAAGAAACAAAACTGATATTCTATCTGCGTATGCGACTCTGAATCCAAGCTATCTTTCCAAGCAAAATAGGTGGTGCTTCGCGGAAAGAGGAGGAACTAAAATGAGGAGTTCAGAATCACTTCACCCAAAGTAAAAGGAATGCAAAAAGTGAGAATAGAGAGCACAGTGCAGCACTTTCTTGTGAAAGGAAAAGCACCTTAGACGTGTAATTCTTTACGGTAGAATAATGATAAGGTTTCTGTTCCACTAGCAACATGAATTATCTCTTATATTTGTTGCATACAAGTCAATATACAGGCAAGTACACTTCCGGTACAGACAATGACAATCGCAATGCGAGGTGCACAACTATCGTAATGCGAGGTGCACAACTAGACCCTAGACCAATCATAAATACAAAATTTCAACATCTTACATTCGACGAGCTTTGAGATTTTTGAGCTACGAACGAATGCACATAAGTACCGACAACAAACCGAAAATAGTCAAAATGGATTAAGGGATGCTCAAAACGGATATTTTCATCAGAACTTCGGAATATGAATTTTGTCGGGTTGAATATGTATGGGAAGAATCTGCTAGTTATGCTGCATATATTCGATGTTTGTCTACTAATAACCGGTATTTTTTTATGATCGGCTGTCATTAACTTGCTCGAGAAATGGATCATAGAATTCATATCAAATTTTGCTATAAGAATGGAATTAAAAGCAGCATGGCTTTAGAAATGTTCAGTATTACTTTTGATAAGTCCGCATAAATAAAACTAAGGTTTACGAGAGATATAAAACTTTTCAGGAAGGTCGTGAAAACGTTGGAGCTGACGAGCTTTCTGGACGCCCCAGCACATCAACAAGCGATGAAAACGTGTGAAGGATGAGAGTATTGGTTATGAATCACAATCAAATGATTCTCTGAAGATGTTGATATATCAATTCTTGGATCTTATGGGTGAGAAACATATGGCAACAAATTTTTCTCCAAAACTGTTGAATTTTGAGCAAAAATAGTAGCAAATGGAGGTCACTTAGAAGTAAACGAAACAAAGCTACTGAAACGTACTATAACAGCACCTATGAATATGACATCGAAATAAAGATTCAGCCATTCCACTGAATGCATCCAAAATAGCCAAGATCGAAAAAATATTGACAAATGCGGTCAAATAAGAGTGTCGCTGAACAGAAAACTTCAGAATTGTTCCAAAGATTGAAAGAAAAGCTGGCATGAATATATAATATCTAATGGAAACTATTCCGAAGAAAATTACGATAATGTAGTCAAAAAGATTGAATTCTTCTCAAAACCCGGAAGTTTTCATTATGTTTTGGACAAACCTTGTACAATAGGAGTAGAATAATCAAAGGAAAAAAGAGTGTTGGAATAAAATTTGTGCTTCATGCTTCAACTAATGGGTTCCATGTTATTCTAATCTTTGGAAACAGCCGTCTGTATATCTTCGAAAATTATAAGTGGGGCAGCTTTGGTTCATGCACAGCGCATGAACCAATAAAATATAGTTTGCTGTGATTTTTGTCTACGGTGCATGCTCTGGCTCTCGCTTTTAGTGCATTTCAGTCGTAATCGAGGAAATTATCCCAACTGTAATAAAAAAATTAGGAAATGATCATTAACCTCATCGATTTATTGAATAAATTAGTCCTTTCCACGGAGATTGATGATCACACCAGATCATTGAGAACGATAAGATCTAATATATCGCCATTTTCTTCGAGAAAGCTGATTATGTCGTTCTGTAACATTCTATATAAGCTTAATACAACTATCACATCTATAATCTTGTATGTTGTATTCTTCCTTAAAAGCTATCAAAGTTCCTATCTGCAAGCAAGCGACTGTTTCTCTATTTCACACATCTGTATCTCTTTCTAGTCTTTCTTAGCTTTTCTTTCATCATGCTATCTTTGTCTAGCTTAACAGCAAGGAAATGAAGGAATAGCAGCAATTTTCGCGTCAGGATATTGAGAGAAATTTTAGCAAGGGTAAAAAAGATGCGAAATTTGAGACAGAAGGAAGTTTTGCATTGAGTACAAGTAGAGGGAAATGAGTTGATGGAAAGGGGTGAAAGGTAGGGAGCAAGTAATTGTTGATGAGAGGATAACGGGAAGAATTTGTCAAAAGCTTATTTTAAGTGAATTTACAAAAATAAGAATCAATTCACTGAGATCCAAAATTACAGGGTTTCGTGCGGGGTACTTTGAACTTAGTATTTATCATGTTCCGATTTTTGAATGCATACCTGATGAGTTTTCTGTTAGTAGTACAAAACTAGCACCACAGACTTTTCATACAAAAATGATTATTCATATCCCTAAATTTTTACATTCAATCTTAAAACTGGTTTAATATAACTTCCTGTTCCGTGAACACATATAACATATAACACAATAAAATTATATGTACCTTACATTTGATATCCTCCCGAATATTACTCGTTTCCGGCGAAACTCGAGTGCAGAATTATCAGATGTACTCAAAACATAACCAAATAATAGATCTCCAGATTAATTTTGTTTTGTAAGACTACACCTTATGATTCAGACAACATCTTAGAGGTAAATATAAGTTGCATTTGTAGTAAATTCAAGACGGTGAACAACCACATGATTTGTTGTAGTTATTATCCGGCGCACTCTAGGAAAACGTATTAATTTTATGTTAAGCAGCCAATGATCAAACGCAATCACACGGTCACGCGAATTTGTCACGCGATTACGTGACATTTAACATGTCCGTTCTTCACTCTTCATTCACCCCTTGCTTGCTAGGACAGGAAGTAGCGCCCCATAAACACTTGACGATCAAAACCAACCAAGTACATCAATATTTTTGTTTGTCTTCTTGTGAAGCTTTTTAGCTTAGTGGCTTTCATTTGAATTCAGCTGAATTATGAAGTTTTTTCGGATATCAATATATGTGTTTATCTAATTCCGTTATGAAAAGTCAAACTTTACATCAATTTCTGACGTCCTGCAACGTCCCATTTTTCATAACTGCAATGCAACAGTTGCGTAAAGTAGCATAAAGTAGTTACGTAATGACTTTACGTAACTGGCCATGTTTCAGAGCTAATCAATCATACTTATCTGCGTACAATTAAAAGAAAGATTTATTATTCACAGTATGCAGCATTGGCAGAGTCTTTAATATCAAAGGGTACAATATCACTCAGGATATTACGGCTTGAGCACATTTAAAAAAATTATTTTGACGTTTTGTGAAAATTCGATATTTGTTTATTTCAGTGCACTCTTGTTTCTGTAGTAACAATAGATGGTCATGGAACACAGTCATCTGAAATTGGTGATGTGACGTGACAGATGTTCTCATTGGAAAATATAGTTAAAATTATTCTGACGGAATTAGATAAAATTTTGTACAGATTACGTTATGAAAAGCCATATTGTTTGACTCACGTAATTTGCAAAACTCGCTTCGCTCGTTTTGGCAAATATTTCGTTTCGTCAAACAATATGGCACTTTTCATAACTAATTATGTAAATAACTATTACAATACTCTTTTCCGGAAGCTTCAATTCAAATCTCCAATTATTATGTTTCAAACAGGAAATAATCAAAAGTAACATTCACTATGCCAAGTAATTAAGCCTGACTTTGAGATCGTGAATTGGATGAATTAGAGATGGATAGATCGTTCTACTGGTTGGAGTATCAACTTGAATATTCTCTATGCCATTATGGGCCCGTCAGATTTATGAATAAATGGAAGCATAATTCCAAATCTTTGTCATTCCAGCTCAAGTTGAAGTTACTTACTCCTCATAATGAGGCCAAGCATTGAGGAACAGACACAAATATGCTCTACCTCTTGTAAATTGCCCACTGAAATCAACAAGCCATGAACAAAGTCAGAAACTAGATCCCCATAGTATTTGAGATATTTGTGAATAGTTATTTATGTATCTAGTGCGTGAAATTATACTTTGCTGCTTGAGAATGGAGGTTTTTTGTCGAGGCAGAAGTCGAGACAGTAATCATTCGAAAGCCTCAAAGAAATATAGTGCAAGAGTTGCATACAAAATTTTTTCTACAGACATGAAAAAATTATGGAAAAAATTCTGAGACCATATCAAAATACAGGAATTTGTGGAGTTCTTTTTTTTTGACAACGAAGTATGCCGTGTTCTCAAGATAAAACCAGTGCACGAAATACTTCGTTATCAGTCAATATGCCGTTCACTCAATTATTTATTGACGTTTATATAAAAAAAAATAGACTGCGTGAATATTTGACTTGTTTCCAACGTTTAAATGGTGATTTCAAATTGTATTTGCAGTAAAACTATACATGAGAATAGGCCTGTTGCGTATCTTCAAATTTTGAGGAAAGTGCCGTGTATTATTCAAAAATCACAACTTCGAGGTGTGATGTCCCCTATCAATGTTTTGAAATATGTCAATCTGCTTTAAAATCGAAATGAAACCCATGCGAAAATTGTTGCATTATCGGAAACCATGACGAATGGATATCCATGACTTGAGAAAACTTCGTTGAGCAACCTTATTGAGTTAGATGAGTTTGGAACTTCTCTAAGTAGTTTAATTTCTGCCCAGCGTGACTTAGCATCAATAATGATTGAATAGAAAAATCCCAAGAACGGACCTGCGTAATCAATATGAATACGTTCTCAATTACCAGCAGGAGGATTCCAATGGTGGACCTGAACTTTAGGAGGACTATGCTTAATCGCTGCGCATTCTTCACATGCTTTAACAAGTTTCTCTATATCTTTGTCAATGTTCTTCCATGTACAGTATCTTCTTGCTGGCTGTTTCATCTTAGTAATCCCAAGATGGGTTGAATGCAATTCTTTTAAAACAGCTGGTTGAAGGCTTTTTGGTATTACCACTAGTGGCGATTCCCAATCACTCGCTATAGATTTTGTTATTATTCCAGCTTTTTCTAGATTATCTAATTCCGTTTCTACTTTTTCGCGAAGAGCTAATGGAACACTTCTCTCGGGAGTGTAGCTTGGTTTAATATTTTCCCGAAGTTTGAGTTTTATGACATAGTTCGGTACACAGCCGACTTTTTGAACGAATATATTAGGAAACTCTCTTCCTACATCAGTAGCTTCATTTATAGACAAAATTTGAGTTTCATTTATTTTATTATGATATTTCTGATCAATTTCTTCCAAGTTAATATTCAAATGTCTGATCCATACTCTCCCAAGTAAAGAATCGAATTCTTTAGGCATGACGAACAGATCTTCGTTTGAAATTTCACCATTATATGCCACCTTTACATTAATTTTCCCAGTAGGATAGAATATGGTGTCAGTATACGACCGAAACCCAATATTAGTTTGCTGAAGTGGTTTATTGACTCCCAATTTTGTGAACTGATCTTCAGGAATTAGCGTGTATCCTGCTCCACTATCTACTTCAAACTTCTGATCGCTGTAATAAAATATTTATTTGCATCAGGAACTGTATCAGGCAATTTTTGATCATAGATGTCAATTATTTGGTTCACTCCAATATTTTCATAATGATTGATTTGGTTTGTTGAAAATTTGTTTGATACACCTGTTTTTCGAGAGCTGAGAAGACTTTTAATACAAACTTTAGCTATGTGTCCGGTAGTATGACAAGATGAACATTTTAATTGTGATGCATCAGTTCGACAGTTTCTCGATATATGATTATCCCTACCGCAGCGTAGACACAGATTATTGATTCCAAGTTTTTCATAATCAATATATTTTTTTGATTTTGACTTTCTATATTTACTTTTCTGATTTGACGTGAAATGATTAGCGTTAGATTTATCATTTCTTGATGAGTGGTAATGCTTAGAAACCTTGTTAATATCTTCTGTTGAAACACTCGATGAGTGTATTGATGATTATTTACGACTATTGATCTTTGATGCTTCTAGAGCAATAGCTTTTGTTACTATGTCATTGAATTCGCCTAAGTAATTTTGTAGAATTTTTTAATTCCGCGAATGAACTGTGCACGGAGAAATAGGTCCGCAGCGACTACTTCTTTCCCACATTCACATTTTACTGTGAACTCACAATCGGCGATGTCACGCCGTAAAGCGGTTACATAATCTACAACAGTATTTTAATCTTTTTGATACATGAATAAAAAATAATGTTGTGATACAATAGGACTTGTCCTTGGTGATAAATGTTTCTCCAATTCTGTCATTAGTTCATTATAATTCAGTTCTCCTGAAATTCTTGGCGATACCAGGCCTGCCAAAATATTATAATTTGTAGCACCTATTGAATTCAATAACATTTGAGCGCTCTTTTTCCTATCGTAATACAGATCTTTCATTTCAATATAATTCTCGAAACGTTGCTTGTAGTATTTGAATTCTTCTTTTGCTGGATTAAAATTTTTGGATGGTGGTATATTAGTTATAGTAGTATTTGATGTTTGATGCGCACTATCATCAGTTGTAGATTTGCTTCTCGCTGGAGTAGACATCAATTTATCGATAAGCATATTTTGATTACGATTCATTGCTTCGATCAAAGCTTCAAATTGTTTTGGATCCATTTTAAACAAGTATTTATTGATAGTTTCCACCTCGTCGCCAAACTGTTGTGTTTTTTATATTCGATAAAGATTAGAAATCACGCAATATAGTTTAAATACTTTATTTGTCATTACTTGTTATTTTTTTGACATGATATATTTCATATTGTTATTATGTCCATCGCCCTCTACTATAGCATAGATACAACAATGTACCATCTCTATAGGCTACGTGCATGGAGTCTACTAGCGCCTCCAGCGGGCAATGTAGAACGATTGAACTCCATTTTATCATTGTTTTATACCTATAATTTTTTAAATGTACTAATATTGTTTAATTCAGCTGTGTGCGTATAATATAACTTGCATAGCATGAAAGGTACGCTGAAATTATTTATTTTGAATATTTTTTTCTTCAATTATAATGTACCTATTATAGAGAAAACGTCCTAATTCGTCCAAATTGACAGGATAACCTCAAATTATGACGTCGATGATCTCGCAGATTGGGTTTGTATTTATCAAACACTGTATCCATTTTACCGAGGAAGCATTGAAGAAAAGCGTGAAATTAGTTGGGCCATATTAAACATGTTGAAGAATATGTTGCTGACAATATTAACAACAAAATTATTGCGAAGTGCACCTGACAAACTTCTATCACTGAAACATCTCACAAATTAGAGATAGAGGTAAATTCATGAATCCCAAATCGATGATGAATATTTCTAATCTCACAATTGAACTACAAACATGTTTTTTTGTTATATAGATTAATATTGAAAGGCAGACAATACTCTACCGCTTTGATTCTCTTCTCTCGTTTTTTTATGTTATAACTGGGTACATAAAATCTATGAAACTATATTTCACTTAAATCATCCTTAACACAACAGCCTGAAACAGAACAAACGTTTTCACATGTTTTATATGCAATTATTTCCACTTTTAAACTACAATGCTCAATGACAGCTCAATGACGTATCCTGAGAAATGGAGTTCAATGGTTACAATGGTACTCACCATGAGCGCTCGCATCGATATTTGTACAAACTCCGCCCCCTTGCACATAGCCTATTCCTAATAATAATATTGTATTTAATTTATGACAACATTTATAGACAAAAATTTTCTAAAAGAAGCAAATCAACCATAGTCATTATTATTTTTTATTGTTAATGTGACTCATCTAAAGATGATCAATTACAGTTAGATTTATAATGTGTTATATACGTACAAAATTTGAGCGAAATCAGTAGAGAATTCTGAGACGAATTCATGTGACTGTTCAGCCAATTATGAAACTTATTTGAGAGGTATTAATTGAGTATCTTCACAATTATAATATTCAACTACTCTGAAAGATGATTGATACTGAGAATTAAATGATATCTAATACATTTTTATAGACTATTGCATAAAATCACACTCATTTTACTGCTGTTATCCACATTTCTCTTTGTTTCGCTTCATAATCTCTTCCGGAAACCTATAAAAATGTAGTTCTGAGCTGTTTGCTTTAGTATTAATACATCCTACAACACAACAACTTCTAAGTGAATGACTTATACTCATGATTATCGAAATTCGACCTATAATATGACATACAAAAATGACGTTTGACAATTTGACATTTTTGACGGCACACCTTGTAGATGTAAAATTAATACCGATAGAGCGGAGCCACTGAGGATACGCAATAGGCGTATAGCATAACTTCTATTTATATGTCAAAAAAATGAGGTTATAAACACGTGATCAAATATTTGACTATGTGATCAAAGTTAACAGTGCTTTATGCAACTGTGCCTAAGAGTTCTTGTTTCTTCGAATTTGAGCCCTATCGTTCAATGCAGTCTAATCAAATACAGACTGAATAATAGCTTTAAGTTAAGCTTTCCTTACTTTCCTAAGGTAATTCACTTCAAGTTTCAAGGTCAGTAAGTACACTTTACCGATTGAGAATAATAGTTTGGAGGTCGAGCCTTTGCAAGGTTTCCAAATATTATATGAAATCGGTACTGTACTTACTGACCGTGATGCTAACAAATTGTTTTGCACAATTAGAAGACTCAAAATATGGATCCGAATTTTTTTTTTTGATTGATTAACTACTGATGTTTTTCCATTCGCTGTCAGCTGTCAAGTTCGACATTTTATTGTGAATATTCAAATACCAATAAAGATAAATAAATGAATATTTTTCTATAAAATCCACAATTTTTTACTTACCGCCTTTGCCCATGGGCGGTGGGTCAGCATAAACTCGGCATAACCATAGTAACCACAGTTTGCTGGTAAAATCAACATACTACCTCGAATCGGGTCGGTAAACACATGGGAACGCCCAACCGTGCAAAAATAACTATTGTGTAAATAGTAACTTTTATTCATGTTCTTGCAATTGCTCTCCTAGATGTGAACGACTGCACAGAAATAAATAGATTGATCTGCTGGGAACTTGGTATGCGATAATCTGAGCGAAGTTATCGACTCTATCCAATCTGGATATGTTCTATTAGTGCGTTGTCCCTCCAATTGTACATAGATAGTTGAACTAATCTTGTGGTCTTCAAATAAACTTGTTTCTTTATCTATTCCATCACTGTTTTTTTATATTTTCATCTCCTAGCGTCTGAATGAACCTAATATAATGAATAGAAAGTAACTTTAAATGTCTACACCTACAGATATTTTTCGATTCGATTTTCAAGCCAGTCTTTGATAACTCTTGACATCTACTCAATTGGATGAGATATGTATTCTTTTGAATAGGTAGCAAATGAGTTAAAATTTGATTCGTATTGGAGCACAAACTCCTTGAACACCTTTTCTCAGAGTTTACCTTAATACTTGAGCGAAATGAAGTTATCATGAAAAATAATATTATCCAGTTACTGTTTCAGGTTTTCTGTGAGCAGTGCCATTACCTTTGCTGTGAGAAATAGGAGTAAATTCGTCCTGCTGATTTCTGTACACAAAACTGCTTTTACTGAGGTAAGTCAACATGTCTCTAATCTTTTGACTATTTATTTTCCTCGGAATCATACTGATTAATCAAGTTCTATCTCCAGCTATTGATCAAAGATACGGATAATATGTGTGATACAATAAAATCGATACCACTCAATTTGAAACTATTATACATAGCAGCCGCATTAGTTTTCATCGATTCACCAAATATTACAGTACTATTTGAGAGTAATGGATTCAGAGACATGACTCACACTCACCTCAACCTTAACTCAACCTAGACTCAGTTCTCACTCACTTGAGTGTGAGCTGTGCCAACATTCACTTCTTCCTCAATTCCGTATTCAGTAAAGCGAATGAAAGAGTCACTCATTAGAGTCGTTTTCTGAGATAAAACGCCAAAAATAATGACGTCACTTCTGGAAATTTGCGCATAGATGTCATTTAATTGACGTTTGAAATGAAATTAATTCATACTGACAGATTCAAAATCAATTTATACAGAGAATTCGAATGAATATAAAAAAGAATATAATTTTCTTGATATTAATGGATGTGCAAAATGTTATTAGCAGAAATTTGAAAGTTATAACAGTGAAGATCGAGGTTAAGAATTAATACTATTCAATGATACAAAAAATATATACTTAATGTAGGAGAATGAACTGGATACATACTACAGAAAATCATGCTCTGGAGCATCCCACGGGTATTCAGAACTATACTTGTAACAATACTGTGTAAATATATTTCTTCTTGCTTCAAATTATCAAGCCAAATCCTAATATACGAGAATTTCACTCCAATAATAAATTAATTGTGTACAATGATTAATTCTTTGATTACAATAATGCTATTCCTGACTATTCCATTCGTATTATTTATAACAAGGTTAACAATGCTAAATCGCCATAGAAACGGTGCATATCAGTGAGTATTTGAACGTATAGAAATACCATCGGGTATTACACTAGTGGTCGAAGTGAGTATTTCACTCAAAGATGTGGATACCTCCAATTTGGGCTTTCTTCGTATTTAATGGAATATTTTTCTGAATATCTTCATCAATTTCATCTTCTGATCTATCACCAAACCTTTTTGAACTAGTTTCCATACCAAAACGCAATTCATTTCTCTATTATTCGTCAAAGAAAATGCAAGAAATTCTAATTTTTCAGTTTGACAGAAATTTGTTTACTCGTTCCTATGAAAATTGCGTGATTTGTTACTAGATTCACAGAAAACTAATTTGAAAAAATGGTTTGACTCCTGGAATAGTCCTCCATATACCATTTGTAGTTAAAGTATTATAGACTATTTTTGAGGTGCAATCACTCATGTTTATTGGGCTTGTGAATACCACTCCTGCTGCACACTCGTGGTATTCAAACGCAAGCACAATAAACATTCGTGATAGCACCACAAAAATAATCGATAATACTTCAACTACTCATGGTATAATATATGATAATTTTAGATCCAGAATACAATAGTAGAGTCCTTGATTATAAAAGGGAAATTCTGTCAACAAGTACAAAAATTCAGTTTTGAGTCTAGTATAATAAATGTTAGTAAGCGCGTGCGCGGTGATCGTATATGCTATTGCTCAAAAACTGGATTTCGGTCCAACACTATTCTTGATATCAGTACCACAGGCGCGTGAACTCAATCCGATACCAATCAGGGATGTTTTCCAAAAGTGAAAGCTCAGTGAGTTAGTCCATAACCATTGTAATAGGAAAAAAACATCGTCTCTGTTTTACTGACAATATATTATTTCATTTGTGTGTTAATAACACCGTCTCCTCAAAAAACCTTCCAACACAAAAGTTTCTTGAGACTTCTTTTTGATTAGTCTTTTCCTGGGTCATACCTTTCTTCGATTGTAGAAAAAGATCAATATCAAAATATTATAATGGAACAGTAATTTTCATCTCCCCGTGAAACCTCGTAAGAAACCATATTCATCAGAAAATATCAACTGATCAACATAAAACCAATTAAGAACGCGTTCATATTAATTTGAATACAGTTTAAGGGACCTGCTCATCGCACTAAGATCTAACTCAACTCACACTCAATTGTCACTCACTTCTAACTCAAATTTGAACAGTAAAATGTCTTTGAATTCATTATGACATTCAATCTGTCAGATTGAATGAAAGGTGAGTGGGAGGTGAGTATAAGTCACGTCTCTGAATTTGGCCCTAAGAATATCATTAGTCTAGGCAGGGAAAGTTGCTGTGAAAACAAATTTGATGAATATATATAACCTCATAATTTTGTGTAATCTTATCAACTCCACCTGACAATAAATTGACTTCGAGGTTTTCTATTCAAGGTTATTTAGATATTTTTCCATCGATTTCCATTCATTCTATTGAGAGATCAAGAATATGAATGATTTTTTAAGACGGAGAATATGACAGTCACATAATCAATTTTTACAGAGCTTAATAAGTAAAACGAGTAACACAATACCCGTGATGACATTCAAATAGGCGACCGATAAAAAAACTCATAATCAGAGCAAGAATTATGTATCCATCCATTTAATTCGCAGACTTGGTTTTGTCTACGCTGAGAAAGAAATATTAGCCGTGACAGTAAATTGATACTTTGCAGCTTGTTCCTACGAAGAATCAGAATGAGCAATAATCATAATTACAGTATGTAGTGGAAGCCACAAATGCAAAGAAAAGCAAAAATAAACAGTAATAACATTGTATACTAACTTCACAGCACTAAACAAAGAAACAAATTAATGAATCTATTGATAAATCAAGTGGTCAGCTTGATGAATTGGTAAACAGTGGGCAAGGAAATTTCTCCAATATAAACGTGAGAGGAGTAAGGTAGCTTTTATTTTTATTTTCCTGACTGTCGAGTTTTATAAAGTCAACATGACGGCGCGAAAATGGAGTGTCGATGATGTTGTAAGAAAGTGAAGTTCTTGTCAATTTACTAACCGTTGAGTACTAGTAACACAAGTCGACAACACACCACTTGCCGATGGTGACGTGTATTGACATCTTGAGGTCTTACAATTTACCTGGTACATTGGAAGTTGAAATTTTAATGGAGAAAATCTAAAATTCAACTTTCACAAGATTGGATTTTATTTGATATTTCTGTTATTCCATTCTTATATTGTCTGGGTGATAAGCTTGCTATTAACAGAAATTTCTGTTATTCTATTTGAAATTAAATCACATTGTTAGTATTGGAAAACTATGACAATTCAACATTATTTCCGAAGTGAATTCTACAGGGATATACAGAGCTGAAATTGTCTGGATGGTTTCAATATTGCAAGACACTATTGGGTGAAGCTGCCATGTATGAATAGTTGGCTGCTTTGAATAGATAATTATTCACAGAATGCATAAAATCACATAGTCTACATACCATAAAGCTATATGTATTACTCATACTGTTGAATGAATTATGTGTTCTACTTGAGATATCATGGCTTCATTCTGGATTTGTAATAATTTATTTTCGAACAGAACTGCTGATGAATGTATGTATGTAGTCTGGAATGAAGCTCTACCACTCTAGTGTTGATATGAATACGTCACATTACAGATGAGATAGAGCATACTCATGGAGGAATTTTTCCAAATCTCTTATAATAGTCAAAAAATATTTGATAAAACGGAAGTTTTTATGTCTGATCAACACTCGACCGTATTCCTACTGAAACTCTTGACTTCTTGTCTACATTTGTATAGACTATTATCGAATAAAACTTTAGAAACTAACAATCTTAGATACTCATATACACTCGATATATTTTTGAACATAGTCTCATGCTTTATAAAGAGATTCTATCACTTCTTCGTCAACCTTTGCGCTCCTGCAACGTGTCTAATAGAGGGAGAAAATGTACCAATAGGTTTTCATTTTATTTATAAATTGTGGAACAATCTTGCTGGCAGAAAATTCATTTTTCGAATTTTCGAACATTCGTGGAATTTCAAAGCATATTGTGTTATTAGAACTGTCTATTGGCAATAAGAAAATATTCTTATCCAGACTGTTATACTAGAATAATAGATAATTCGATTCGAAACAAAGACACATTAATGGAGTAACGTTACTGAACTGAATGGATTCTCATGAAACCTTCTTGATTGCATTGCTAGAAGCTTAAATAAGAAAGTTTATTCTTCAAAATTTCTCGATCTTGATAACAACAATTTATAACAACAATTAATTGAAAAATGAGAAAAATATGATAAAAAAAATTTTGCAATGGAAATTCTGATCTTATATTCAATATGGTATTTATAGAGTAACTGTTTTACTTATTAATAATTTTTAAACTCAAATAGAGAAATTCACAATAAAAGAAGTTGTTAATAAGGTGATTTGCTCAACTTATTATCTATTGGCAGTTAATGATCCCATATCAATAACTCTTGAACAAAATAAATTTGTCAGAGAAATTTGATTTCACAACAACTTCTATGCTTCCTTGATATTCGTACAGAGTTTTATTGATTTAGGGCCACTGACTGAAAAAAGAACTGATTATTCGTTCCGAAGAAGCTAATTAGACTCATAAGTCTATTGATATTTCCAGATTCTATGTCTATAATTCATTAACAAAAATTTTCTGACAACCAAATATTATTGCACACTTACTGCTATTCTTTTTTATGTTTTTCATGATTATAGGATCACTGGTTTTGTAATGAAATTTTGTTTTGTTTCGAAGGAGGCAGTGCGACTTATATTTCCAGTTGGGGTTTTCAGATTCCAAATTGATAACTCATGAGAATAAATGTATTGATACTTAATTTTTATTTTATGGTCACTCTCATTCTTCCATAATATCTATGCAAAGTCTTGTTTCTGTGAGGCTACTGGTTCGATATTGAATTCATTATCTGTTTGGAAGTAACTGACGAGTTCCCATTTATATCAGTATATTAAGATTTTAGTCAATACAATAAGAAAAGAAAGGTAATTGAGGATTAGATTTTATTTTATAAGCTCTCCCATCCTTCATTGATAATGATATAGAGTTTTATTGATATAGGACAATTAGTAGAGAAAAAAATTGATTGATTGCGTTAAAAGTCAAACTATTGGCATATACAGACTCCATGTCAATAAATCTTAAACGAGAACAGTTTGTCGGATTAATTTGATTTGACAATAACTTTAATGCTTCCTTGATATTCATACAAAGTCTTATTGATTTTGAACCGATAGTCGAAAAATAAATTGACTGATTGTTTTAAAAGCATGCAACTTATCAAACTATTGGCAGTTACTGATTCTAATACCAATAACTTTTGAACAAAACCAGACTGTTGGATTAATTTTATTACGCAATAACTTGTATACTTTCTTAATATTAAATCAAATTTTCATCGATCTGGGACTACTGATTTCGAGAGGAACTGATTATTTGTTTCGAATGAGCTAATGCGACTCATAAATATATTGGTATTTTAAGATTCTATTTCTATTTTTCTGTTTCGAAGAAGGCAGTGCGACTCATAATTCCAACTAGTATTTTCATATTTTAAATCGATAACTTATAAACAAATATATACAGAGTGGAATGTGAAATTGGAATCACCTTTTTTTTCGGAAGTTATTATATATACCAAAAAATTGTTCAAATAAAGTTTCTAGTTCTTCCAATAAGCTAACTGAATCTGTGTGAATTTAGTAAGAAAAAAATAATAATTCTCGTATATATTGCCATATTTTTACTTTCTTCAAATGGAATATCCTGTATATTATTGCACTAATACATAGAAAATATTTTTTGCTGTAAAAAAGTTTCGGGTATCATACCTGCTAAACTTGATAGTTTTTGAGATATTAACGAAAATATTTAAATGCTGTTCTCAAAATCAAGTGCCTTGAGAACAAAATTTGTTGACAGTTGAGCTATTTTGTATTGTATTTGCGCCACAAAAAATTGTGTTGCATACATACTATTATTATTTGGTGTTCATAGTTTCAGATTGTTCAGTCAATGAGGAGTTAGATATGACAAAATGTTTTTATCTATCAAATAATAATTTGAGACAAGCTCTGCAATAATACAGACAACAGTATCCGGAACGCTTTTATCCAAACCATTTGTATTTATTCAAATCAGAGAGGAAGCTGCGTAGGACTGGTTCAGTTTCAAGAAATTACAAAACACGCGAGATAGTAGATGAGAATTTAGAAGTTGATGTATAGGCATCTTTCAATGTATACCCTAAGAATTCAATAAGAGAAGCTGCATTGGTAATAAATACCACACATACAAAGGTTCTTAAGATTCTGAAAAGCATAAGTACAAAGCCTATAAAATCTACAAAATTCATAATCTTCATCCTGGCGATGATGTGAGAAGATTACAATTTTGTAATTACCTAATACTGGAAAATATTGCAGAGCCTAATTACTTAGATACAATTTCATAACAAATTTCTCTAACAATGGAGTACTAAATAGACATAATTCACATTATTGGCAATCAGTAGAAACGAATCCACGTCAAACATTTATTTCAAATATTCAATTACGCTTTTCAATTAACGTATGGAGCGGTATGATAAACAACACTTTTTGAGTCCATATTTTTATGAGGGCATTTTGACATCACAGAGATACCTAGATTTTCGGCAAAATGAATTTCAAGATTATCTGGATAATATACCATTGGCAGTTAGACGCAGAATGATATTCCAGCAAGATGGTGCATCTCCGCATAATTCATTGGATGTAACTGCGTTTTTGAATCAACAATTCTCAAACTCCTGGATTGGCAACAGAGACCTTACATCGTGGCCCGCAAGATCTCTGGATATATTACCTTAAGATTTTTTTCTATGGGGAGCTATAAGAAACAAAATTCATGTAATGACCGTTGCTACACTTGATGAACTGAAAAACCGAATAAGACAAGCTGTTGTTGAATTGAATACAGTTAATGTAAAACAAAATTTAATGGAGAGACTTTATTTATGTGTCCGAGAAAACGGTGGAAATTTTGAACATTTTGTGTAGTTCGATAATGTTTATTCCGTACTTCTTTATTTTCTATTATAATAATGAAATTGTTTATTTTGTACATTGTTTCTAATAGTAATTGAACTATGCATTTTGTTTTTGATGATGTGCAAATGTCTGAGCGCGCAAAAATATTTAAATTTAAAAAATATAAACGTTGTGCAATTCCCCGCGTACTTAACAGTAATATAATTGACACAAAAATATCAATGATGTGTAAACAACGCAAATACAACACAAAGTAACTCAACTGTCAAAAAATTCAGTTCTAAATGCACACTTGATTTTGTGAAGCAACATTTAGATATTTTCTTAATTAAAGTTAATATCTCGAAAACTATCAAGTTCAGCAGGTAAGAACCCTCAAACTTTTTCAAACCAAAAATTATTTTTTATTCATTAGTGCAATAATATACAGGGGATTCCATTTGAAGAAAGTACAAATATGGCAATACCTACGAGAATAATTTTGTTCCACCAAATTCACACAGATTTAGTTAGCATATTAAAAGTAGAAAAAATTTTATCCGAACAATTTTTTGGTATGTATAATAACTTCCAAGAAAAAAAGTGTTCCCAATTTCGCATTTCACCCCGTATATTGATATTCGATTTTCATTTCGTGACCACCCTTATTCTTCCGCAATATTTGTACAAAGCTTTGTTCATGTAGGGTTACTGGTTCAATAATGGATTTATTATTTGTTTGGAAGTAACTGATGATATCAATTTATTTCAGCATCTTCAGATTTCAGTCAATACAAAAAAAAAGTTTTCAGCTGAAGTCCCTTGAGGCCTAAAGGACAAGTTCATACTAGTTTGTTCCCTGTAAAATATAAATTCAAACGCAAAAAAACTCTAGTTTCAAAAAGAAATTAATGAAAACTCCGAAAAATTAATAATAACTCATTTTAATAATAAAAAAGTTGAGATCTGGAAAAATTAATGGGTAAGCACTTTACTATTTACTGTTGGGAACATATTCTAGAAGGTTTTATGAAAATCCGTTCAGTGGATTGCACTACATCGTGCAATGGATGCGCAAAATTGAGCGAACAACTTGACATGAACTTTACCAATTATTGCAGCTTTTCTAGGATTTAAAATGTCGCTGGTATGGAAAATTTTTGCTTGTGATTTTCATCTTCCCTTTGTCACGTAACTTGCGACTTGTGCGATATCAATTATAATAGCAAGTCTTCACAGGTGACTGTTCTTGTTTCCTCGATCCTAAAGATATCGCGAGACTTCATGACGGTGGAACAGTCATGAAGAGATGATGGCCTATCACAGGCCTTACAGGCTGTTTCGCAGAATGTTGTTCCTTAATTACATTTTAGTGGAAAGCAAGCACGCTACGTTTCAATTATGTACATTATCATAATATGAGAATAGAGATGTTAGAGAATCTCATCTTTCGACAGTTGGGATGGCAGACTGCACTTTCTCCTAAGCCTTAATAGATGCTGGACTATCCAGACAATTCCGACTACTCGTATTATCACATAATAGACTGGGAGATAGTGACAGAGAGTTCCATGTCATTTGTTACTAGTACGGCGACTTTTCAAGGGTCGAATTGGATATTTGATGGGAGAAAAATAATGGTCGTAGCGCTGGTCGTCAAGGAATAGTCTAAGGGAAAATAATAATCGAACTTGTCGGAATTAATAACGAGTTTGAACGATTTGTTACACAAAGATTTTTGTATTTTCGGGAAGTCGTTGAATATTATAGAAATGCCATACTTTTCTGGTGGAACTCACATCCCGCCATACCAATTATAGAACACATTTATTTTCTTATTTTTTCACAGATAATTTTTTTCCAACATATTTATTACTTACTTGTACTGACTACAAGAAAGTAATGTGAAACCGACCAAATTCACCTATCAAGATTTTGATGGAAATATTCGTTTTGAGCATCCCTGAATCCATTTTGACTAGTTTCGGCTTGATGTCGATAAGTTCGTGCGTGCGTTCGTTCGTAACTCGCAAATCTCAAAACTGGTTGAACGTCTAATGTTGAAATTTTGTATTCAAGACTGGTATAGAATATAGTTGTGCACCTCGCATTATGATTCCAATCGTCTGTACCGGAAATGCACTTTACTTGAAACTTTTTTCGAATTTTTCCAATAAATCCAGAATGATCAACCGTAGGACGTTGAAATTCAGTATTTGAACTTGATGTTGTATCAGAATTGTTATCTGCTATTTTTGTGGGAATCAGTCAAGCCAGAAGTGCACTTTACTTGAAACTTTTTTCAATTTTTTTGCATAAATCTAGAGTTATCAACCATAGAATATTGAAATTTAGTGTTTGAACTTGTTGTAGTAGTATCAAAATAGTTATCCACTATTTTGTATCAATCGGCCAAGCCGGAAGTGCAGTTTATGGGTATAACAGACATTCAGAATTTGCGGTATAAAACAATCAGTTTAATTAAAATGATAAGGTAGGCAATGATAATCTGTCGTCAATTTCTTGATTTTATTTGACATTTTACATGTTAAAATATTATTAAAATTATGATCACTATAATCTAGAGTGACAGAAAACTTGATTGGATAAATTTGTGTATATATCAAATGATGTACAAGTAAGTCACCTGATGTTCACGTCAGATTTTTTTTGAGTAAGCATTCACGGAAATCACTAAGCCATACTTTTCCGTCGGTTTCAAATAACTGCCATATCGCCGCAAAGAAGCAGATTTATTTAATAATGCAAAACGATTTGTTACAGTATGATACTTGAATCGTGGAAAGTTTATAGCACAGTGAGACTATCCATACATTTGCCATATTTTTGGTGAAGTGCAATGGAGGTGCCATACTTGAAAAACTATTTTTTTGAGTTTTTCAAGATACAGGATGTAAAATTACTCATTACAGTATGGGATTATGGTGATGAGTTTCTTTCAATACGAGTGTACCCAAAAAGATATCCCATACTATGACTGTGCGCAGGAGAGTGAGACAGTCACATTCGCACTACGATGTAACAGAGAAAAAATTATCGGAATGACTTGTCACAGTATGGCATTTAAATTTTTCAAGAGGTAATAAAATAATATACTTCGGAAAAAAATTAGCCTTACTTATGTTGAAGTGCTAAAGTGGTGCCATATCCGAAGAATTGATTTTTAGCAACCTCATCCAGCTTTAACTTGTATACAACGCATAAGTTTTCAAAACAGTTCCTTGAGCTATCTTGTATCGAATTTTGCTCCAATGCAATTTTTCTCCTGAATTAGCCCATACTGTGACCACACTTACTTCAATATTTATTATTTACTGTTTTCGCACCTCAAACTTTCACAAAAAAAATTGCGCTATACTATAACAAATTATTTGAACTCCGCATAGAATGCATTCTGTAATAACATTCCACGTATTCGACCCATCCCACGGGTATGATATAATCAAATTCAAATTTCTAATCATACAAATAACTAATAACCAAAGTTTCAGGTTGTAACAAATCGTTTCGCATCATGAAATGAATCTGCTTCTTTGTAGCGATATGGCGGTTATTTGGAACCGTCAGAACGGTACGGCATAGTGATTTTCGTGAATGCTCATTCAGCGGCAAGAAAAGTTTGGCATTTTTCTAGAGTCTAGGCCAAGTTTATTATTCAACGACTTTTGGAAAATACAAAAATCTTTATGTAACAAATCGTTGAAACTTGTAACTCAATCTGACAAATGTAATTAATTACCCTGCAACTGCGCCCCGACGACCAGCGCTACGACCATCATTTATCGACCTTATTCGACTCCTGGAGGGTTGCAATATTATAGTAACAAATTACTTCAGATTTTCTGTCACTATTTCCCTGTCTATAAATGATGAAATACAATGCCGGATTGTAGACAGAAGATAATGCAATTATGAAACCAGAAAGCTCCAATCTTCTCGTTTTCTCTATCTATTCAATTATTTATATTTATAGTTGCTGTCCTGCGATTACGATAGGATAATTAATTCCTCTGTGACTTTCTGAAAGATTTTTTTCCAATGTTCATTTCTGTTTCACGTCTATATTTTTTTCAAGAGTCAACTTCCAATTATCCTTTCTCTTCACGACTCCATAGCCAAATGGCTAAAACGGGATTCTCATACTCTTGTCATGTCCTTTTGTCTTTATGTCGTAGCCATTTCAAATCAAGACTATTGGCACCATATCTTTGAGAAATGCTTGGACAATTTTTGGCCTATCGTTAGCTCATTGTGTCGTTTTCTAGCGATTCTTATTCTTTTATTTGGAATTTTCTTGTCAGTATGATAATTCACATCTGCTACTGATTTAATGGTAGCTATTTATGCACTACTAATATACGAATGGTCATATAATTTATGTTGAATTTGAATCATTCTGCATTCTGACTTCTGATTTAGGTAAAAGCTGTACCAGAAGATTTATTACATCATTTAATCCCAAATTTTATGGCCAATTACTTTCAATGCTTCTTGTATAATATGTATATTTGTTATGGAAAGTGGAAAAGTAGAAAACTTCATGTTCATATTTCTGAAGTAGCTTTCTTCTAATGTGATGATATCTATTTCTCATTTATCAAGAATCATTCTTTAAAATCACTATCGAGTTCACTGTAATGACACATAGACAATAAAATGAAATATGATGAGTATTCAGAATTTTGAAATCGTTGGAAGTCAACGACTAATGTCCTCACTTCATCTTATGAAGAGATGACACATCTTTAGCTCTTTTATTTACTTCTGGCACGATTTATATGTGGTATTTCCACCAACGCTGTTTACATTTCTGTCAACAGGGGACTCATCTTTCTCGACCTGGAGTCGTCTTGGTATTACAGTAAAGCTAGCTACTCGGAGTACTAAAGTGCAGCTGCATTATGCATGTTTGACTTCGTCGCTAATGCATGCTACTTAACGCCAGAAAGACGACGTTTCAAATTCTAAGGAGCAAAGAGGAAGTTTTCTGGGCAAAATCTTTTGATTGCGCATACATTTAACTTTAAGAACAGTCACTGAAGAGTAAATGATGGTAGATTCTCGTTTATTTCAATACAAAATTATACAAGGTAATCTAAAGGGAACAAGTCACCTCAGGTCACGAATTCAGAGAAATATGGATGTCTTGATTTTTATTTGCTCAAAAAAACAGATGTTTGGAAAGACAGTTATCAAAAAAGAATTGTTCAAAGAGGCTCAATTAAAAAATTGTAAATATAAATTCAATAGGTAAATGTGTGACAGAATTATAAATTGCAGTGTGTAACAAAATATTCTCTACTAAAATAGACACACAATTAGTTGATCGATTCATCAATAGAACTTGAAAATAAATAACAAACTGAGCCGTGTCTCGTTGATTGTATCACAATATTTGGGGTAGCACATGTTTCGAAATTGGGTAAATATTTTTTTGAAACAACTGTGCTCGCTCACAAAATTGGACAAATTGTTGATAGATCATGTGAGTAGTATTGCACATAAAAACTCATTAGTTTTATTCAAAAAATACCCAATCATACAGCTGAGACAAGATATCGTAATACAACAACATCGAAGATTTCCTTGAATGTCCAAATAAGTCTTAGTTGATATTTTATGTTAATAAATGAAGCGGAGAAAAAATACTCGCATCTCTCAAATTTCATTCTAATATCGTTATATTGAATTCACCAACCTTATACTTCTATATATCACCTGTGTTTGCAAATTACGTGGAATGTTCCAGATCTGTGGAAATTTTCTACAAATTCCATTTACTCCTGGTTCCCAATCAAATAAAGGAGCGTACGATTCGAGTAAATTGAAAAATATCACGTTCTGACACTCAGAATGTTTTCCACGATTTATTTGCGATGTCGATGTGATATTGTTCTATTTATTTAGGAATACATTCGGATATGCCAAAGTGTGTCCTTAGTGTTGTTTTATTTTATTTTGTATTTTGTTTCTGTGTGTAGAATCATACAATACAATAAAAAAGATAAACTTGAAAATATCCAGAATATAAGTAGAGCATTGAGATTTCAAGAGGAATTACAGATGGTATTTTATTTAATAAGAAGAATATTTTTGGAGAGGGTTTCCAACAAGAACTGAAAACAAGGATTGCAAACTTTCTGATAATATATAACCATTATACGATACTCAAATACTCATCTATGATTTTTTCGAGTTCGGCATTCTGATATAAAATGTCATGGGAAACTATGACCATGGCTACATGATAGTTGAATCAATTAACACTATAAGCTATGCACCAAGAAATATTTGCTTGAGAAGTTTTTTAGAGCAAAGTATTCAATCAATTCATGATACTCTAGTGGGTTCTTGATGAAAAATACAGAAACTCTAACCTTTAAGTCATTCGTAGGTTTGAACATATTCGAGATAGAGCTCAATAATTTGACTACAGGGCTTTAATGTACCCAAGACGTATTCTTTAATCGAATGCGTAGCTTCACTTCCTTGTTTGCACACAAATTATGAGGACAAGCTAACGCATCCAGCAGCAAGCAATCATATATAAGCTATGTGGCGTCAATAAGATGTTTTTTCATGCTCAAATTAATTGCATGCTTAGCACAGTACTTTATGCTCTCTTCAGACCTGGATACTTTAAAGACACTCAATATTTTGAGTCTTCAGAAGGAAAAGTACAATTTGTGTCACCTGTCGAACAGGGACGCCACTTATTTCCATCTCACAAAATGAGAGATGCCTTTCCTCATTAATAATTTCATTGTAATCTATGTTTTTGATTTTTGTTAGATGGATATGGACATTGATAAGAGTGTTTGATTTACATATTGATGTCATATCATTATTTGCAACACTCAATTGTTTTTATCGAATTTGAAATGTGCAGCATGCAGAGAATATGGTACATACATTTCTTTCTCTCATTATCCTTACTATATGTTCCTAATTATTTGTTGGTCAAATTGTTCTTCAAGCAATATAATTGTTCGTTGAGATTTAAAGGCATATATTGTACTGTCTTATAGAAAGTCCAAATTCAAGGCTTCATTTTCTTATCTTGCACCTTCTTTATACAACAGTATACCGCAAAACTTGAAGTCTCTATCATTTGATGCATTCAAAAAGCGAATAAAATGTTCATATATTATGTTAGATTAACAAAATCTTTGAAATCACGTTGTTGACATTTACTTTATTAATTTACTTTTTGTTTTTTTTTTCTTATTATTTAATTTATTTGTGTATATATTAATTGATGATCTGGGTTCAATCTGTTGTTTGTCAAATCATGATTGGTTGACTTTTTAGGTTCATATATGTATATATAAATATTTTCTTTTTTGTATTTTTTTTGTGTAAAATTTTTATTATTTTCTCCTGTAAGGGTTAGGTGGAAGAACAGCCTATGGCTGAACCTCGCCTTTGGCTTCCAGTCAATAAAGATATATATTATTATTATTATTATTATATATAATATTATAAATGCGAAAGTCACTCTGTCTCTCTGTTACGCTTTCACGCATAAACCACTTAACCGTTTTTGATGAAATTTGATACAGAGAAAAATTAGAGCTTGAGAAAGAACATAGGCTACTTTCCATGGCATGGGGGCTAAAATGGGGGATGACAGTATATATGGAGATTAGTCATTTTCGAAGATAAAACCATGAAATTTTGTATTCAGGCATCAGGCACTTGATAATAAGTGAATGAACATTTCTTTCAGCGTTTTTGCGATTTCGACCTGCATGGGGATGAAATAGGAGATGAAAGTTCGTGTTGAAATCCAAGCGCCTACGCAGCGCGGCATAGTGGGAGAAATATCACTGAATGTGGCTATTTAAACGGCCAGTCATGTTAGGGCAGGCGAGTGCGAATATTAAAAATGAATATGTTCCATAGAAATATTTTGGATAACTGTAAGCTGCCGTACGAGCGAAGCGAGCTCGGTCAATGCCAAGCTGCTGTGCTAGCGAAAAGAGCTCAGTTAACGGCAAGCTGCCGTGCGAGTGAAACGAGCTCGGTTAACTATAAGCTACCATGCTAGCGAAGTGAGCTCGGTCAACTGAAGAACGTCGTGCGAGCGGAACGAGATTGTTCAATGGTAAAAGATGCCGTGCGAGCGAAGCGTGCTCGGTCAACGTTAAGACGCCGTGCGAGCGTTGCAAACTCAGTTAAATGCAAGCAGCCGAGGGAACGAAGCTACGTCGCTCAACAGTGAGCCCCCTATAAGAACAAAGCAAATTGATGAACTTGGATTATTCTCAGCATATGCATATTCATTTCACTGTTACATTTTGGTTAGGTTCATATTCAAATAGACAAGTTAGGTCCAATATAATAATAATTTCTATATAATCACTTGAATAAGCATGTCATGTGGGATTCATATATTTATTGTATAATCCTTAATAAATTAAAGAAAAAGAAATTAATATAAACTCGAAAGACATTCAGTGGAACTGCAAAGTCTCGACCAAATCTCCTATTTCGATTGATTTCCCGCAAAAGAAAATCTTTTCACAGTCTGACATGTCCTTATCATTTCCAGGTTATAAGATCCTGATATAAAAGATAGGCTCAAGAACCTCGCAATCTGAATTTATCAATTCTGTGGCGCTACGAAGTACGCTGGGTCAGCTAGTTATTAATAAATGGAGAAACTGATCATTCACGAACAGTTTCCCATCTTATTATTAACGGAATATTCCATTTGAATAATCTAGTACAAGAATACTGATGAAACAAATGAATATGTCAGGGATGTTATTATAAAAGTGAAAGAAGAGACACATTTTGACATATAAAAAAGAGCTACATATGTAAACGACCAAGGCACGAAAAAAGGAAAAACAATATTATAGCTTCAAATTATTTCTTCTTCTTCTTGATACTCAAAATTAAGTGTGTCTTTATGATGCTTACTTCTGGATAAAGCTGTAATAAGTCAACTTTTTTTTCAGTATTGATCCCTAACTCGCATTGCATCAGTCATTCTTTCAGACAGGTTAGTTGAGTGAGGTATAGAAAATGAAAACAATTGGTAAAACAGAATATTGTCTGAACATTTCAACATATTCTTAAGAATATATCAGATGTCACCAGAGCATGTTTCACAAATATTGATTGCTAATATATAGTTGGTTCAGAAAATTTCAGATCTTTCTGGAGTAATAGTTGACCGAAGATTAAAATTCGAAATTCATATTCACTACATATGTAAAAAAAATAGCAAAAAAAAAACAATTTTTCATACAGGATTAGTAATAATCCATCCTCGTGGGCAAAAAAATTAAACTTCAATACAATTATACTTCTATACTTCAATTACTGCAGTACAATATTATTATTATTATTATTATTATTATTTCAAACTTGGGAGATTTGATCAAGATCTGAGAGAGCAAAATTCAAACTCAAATCAAATATGCGTAGAGAATATATCACAATAATTCAGAAAACCCAATTATTTCGATGAAATAACTTCGAAATCAGAAGTTTCGATGTTTTAATAGGAAATATGATAAAACTAGAAGTAAATCATGGCATAATATATTCATAAAGACATAGATACGTTCTATCAAAATCTAACCAATCACACAGAGGTCTGGTGGCTATTTGAGGGAAATGTATACAAGAGTCTTCCTAAATCTGAATACACAAATTATTTTCGCGACTCTGTTCAGCTATTGGAATTAGTACTATTCGCTGATATTTTGAACTACTTATTTTTCAACCAAGACCCTGCATGGACGAGAAAAGAATATTTTAGAGGCAAAGAATAAAATCAAAAGGTTTCTCACAGAAATTTACAGAAGATTATGTATGAATTTTTCCCTTTCATTCAGATGATCGTCCAAGAAATCTCAGTGGACCAATTGTTGGTAGTATGCTCTCACATTCTTTACATGATACAGAGCTTGCGTAATTTGGAAGAGAAACTATTAGGTCACTTTCCAGAGCTAACTCTGAAGCTGACAATGAGCATACATAGATGGATACTGAATACTTCTTTGGATACGTCAGTACAACTGGCTGATCTCACTATCTTATAGATTTTGCTGCTAATGACAGGATGGAATTAAATTTGCAGAAGATTAAAGTCTTTTGGATGGAAAAAGAAGAATATGCAGATCTTGCATGAAGGAAGATTTGAAATTATCTGTGTCATTTGCTATTCCCTACTTGGTGAACATGAGAACTGAGGAGAGAAAGAAAGGGTTCAATTAGAAAATAATTTGGTTGTTTGCATCTCAAAAATAGAGCCACGGTCTCGCAAATTATTAAAAAATTAACTGACAGCCTTATTACTGGAATTGTTATATTTCAATTATAGTGTAGAGCCTACAACCCATGCTTTTCACTTTTACCTGGAATGCGACCATGACCCTCCGAGCAAGATTCTGCGACCCTCCTGAAGGTTGCGACCTACAGATTGAAAAACACTGTCTTACAGAATAAAAGCTTTGACCAGCAGCTCATTATCCACAGGTACAAAATTATACATAACAATTCGATGTATCTCACCTCACAATTTCATCTACCTCGTAGCTATATAACTGTTTCTGATGGTTTAGAGTCCAAATCTCCTGAAGACATTCAGGTAGCATTTTGTGAACAGTGCAACAAATTCAAGATGTTGATACTTGGTTAATATTTACTGCTTTCACTGCCCACAAAATAATCCCTTCCAACACTATCCCTATGAGCAGTTCATATATAGAAATACTGGATATTGCTTTCAATTTGTTTCTGTACGATTTCTGAAATTGTTCAATATTTGTCATAGAACATATAGAAATTGGATCAAATATCAAAGATTGATAAATGACATCAATATGAGATGAAGGTTATTCAAAGTAATTCACAGTACCAAGTTTGCGATACCTTTTAGTAGGTAAAACAAAATGAAATCAGTGTTTTCTTGAAGAGAACTCTGCATTCAAATTAGTTTCATTTGAGTACGCCTGAAGGTATTATTAATTATTAACTCCAATCGTTTATTCCTCTGTAGTTATTTTATTACGGACAAAAGGGTTTTCTCTCTCACGAAACGTTGAAGTACCGGAGGGTCTGAAGCAATCTTATCAAATGTCATCTCCAAAGAGATAAAAGAATGTAGACCTTTTCTTCAAAGCGTTTAGGTAGGTAGTAGTTTTCTTTGATAGCTCTTGATTTTCACCTGAGGCCGAAACTTGAAGATTTGAACTCTCAAAGGTGAGATCGAATTTCCTTAAAACCAGAAGAATTTGACTAGAAATAAATGACGACAGACAAATACTGTCTCGTGTATTTGAAGCGTTATCGGTAGCTTACTTCAATATGATAATGATGAGAACCGAACAAATTGGCGATCAAATTATATCTTTGAGCAATTTTCAATTGAACAATATACCTATATTCGCATTTTAATTCAAGCAGGCACAATTGGGAAGTTTTAGATACTCATTTTCAGGATAAAACTTTGTACCTAAACTTTTTGTCTGCCATAGCTCTCGTCCGTCAAGGGTACTTTGATTCTATCATTTTATCTGCTCATACAATCGGGACAGTTTATGGCAAATAAAAGATGAGAGAATAAAAAAAGTTTTGTATCAGTTTTTTTGACTCCCTCTACTTGTAGGATTACAATAGAAGTTTACATTAATAAGTGTTTATTATCATTTAATCAGGACATGACTGTGAATGATTGAATTCGGAGACTGCCTACATTATATTCTGAACAATGTTCAGCATCTAAAATATAATATTCTTGAAAATCTATACTTTCAAGAAAAAGATTACAAATTTCTAACGTAAAAATGCTCTGCAGAATCCTTCGTCAGTGTCTTTCCTCTCAACAAATGAATATTTGTTTTTAGAAAATATTGACTTGGTGTGGAATCATCTGTTATTCTGGCGTCAGGTTTACAAGAGTTCTGAAGACGCCTCGAACGATGTGAAGGCGTCTCAAAGCGTTCTTGGAACATTCTAGAGGGACGAGAGGATAATATTGATGACGTGGAACAAGAAAACAGAAAGGCAAGGAGGATTTTTAATGGAATGCTCAATCAATGCTAACGTATTCATTGACAATGAATAAGATATATTATGAACGAAGATGCACTGTGTTTATGCTGTGTTCTGTTTATGCAATATGTTACTTTATTGTTGTGAAAATCAATACATTATTCACTACACAGAGTGTTTACTCTGGCATTCACTTGAATTTAACATTTTACAATAGGTATACTTTAAGAGAATAAATGTGAATTGAATTGATAGAGCATGGAATATGTGTTACGACAGTTTTTAAGCACAATAATTAATTAACATTTTTCTGCTTATAAGAGGAATATCCATTAATTGAATATTCACCATATGGCCCGACCCATTTCTTCGTCTTCAGAATACGAACAGATTATCGACACACCCTGCTATACCCATATGACCCAAAAACCGTAGTATACATGAAACCTAGTTTTGAGTAAGCAACCCTAATCAGTTTCAACTAAAGCCCTTCAGGAAGTGTGTACTGCACATATTTGTCGAACTTTGAGCGTTCAGCTTATCTGTGTTGTGCATTGTTCACTTCAAATAAATATCTGAGCTTAATTAGCCATCATATTATTTAATTCAGTGTCGTGAAGTAGCTGAAAATCCTTATTAATTGGTGAGTTTGTCTGTCATTAAGTTTTATGATTTAAATTAGTTTAGCGTCACATGTAGTGACGCCTAGCTAAGTGTGCGTGGGGTATGATCCCTTTTCTTTAGAGTGTACTCATACCTTGACCGTATGACGGCGGTGATTGTTGCCAACCGCATGTACTTTTTGTTATTGCGACAACGGTGTTGCACCAAGAGAATGAATCAATCAACCTGCGTCTGTCACAGGCATCGGTACAGCATTACGGTACTGATAGCCACTTGTAGGTGTCGTCCATCGTGAGATAAACAGTGCTAGTGACTTAGCTATCTAGGAGCTAGTACCACCAGTGCTGCATTATTCTGTCGGTGTTGCGCGGGAATATATGTACTCCAACCGCATGTATTTTGCGTTATTGCGGGTAATGAGGTTGTTCCAAGAGTGGGTGAAACGACTAACTTGCGTGCGTCGCGGGCATTGATGATCAATGTGATACTGGTATCTATCTATCCGCTGAACTCAATGGCTCATCTGGTAACTAGACATCCTAACCAACCTCTGAGGCATGTGTATCATTTTATATCCGTTCTAGTTATCTAAACTAAGCCTTGAATGCTTCGACGGCAAAAGCAAGGCCATCAACAGCTCGTCAACCCAACATAAATTTTTTCCATATCATCCTATACCTCATTTATCTATTATACATTATTTCCACCATCTCATCCCTTTAACATATAGAAAAGAATATAGTTGAAAGAGCGGGCACTGTGTTGATTCAGGCATGTGAATTGGCTGAGAAGGTTTAGCAAAAGAAAAAAATGTATTATTCATGTTGGTTTAATTCATGGAATAAAGTTTCTGAATTGTACTAATTGAACTCTGTGCCGAGATGAAGCGAATGAAAATTGTTTTGGTGCAGGTGTTGGCCAATATTATTCTATGGTTGAATGTTGCTGGATGTTTGGTTCAACTTGATTGAAGAAGATGGCGTAACTCGTATGCATTTATACTGTGACAAAGATAAACAGGACACCGACACAATATTTGCACAAGTTCAAGGTCAACTTTGCCGCGGGTAGCTCTATGTATATCTGCTATATTAATCGCATCAATGTCAAACATGTGCAGTTGAAAATGAAGAAGGCAGCATGAATTGAGAAAGAATGAAATTTACTAGAAAAATGACGTGATTTCAACGTAACACATCTGTTTATCAGATATCTTGGATCTAATTGGAGTATTAGTAATCTGTAAATAATTTTGAGATTTGGAAATATATGAATGTACATATGTTGGACGTTGAAGGGACGTCAGACGGGAGTCAATCAGTGGAAGTCAGTCAGTAGTCGAATTACGTAGAAAATAAACTGTTCATATCTTGTTAGTTCACCATTTGTAATTTTGTGTAGCCGTTATTATCATCATTATCAATATAATCATATGTATTAATTCTGATTATTACTAAATAGTCATTAAATCAAATTGAACCAATATTTGAACTATTTCGAGCTTGAAATCCTGATACAATTCCTTTATGTATTGGAAAGTTTTAATTCTAGTCGCCATATTTGATTTGAATCAATTAATGACTGAGAGTACATTTTTACTTACTTTCACAAAGTAACAAATAAGTATTGTGAAACTGACAAAAATCTCGATAGGTGATATCAATATTTTGATGGATATATCCGTTTTGATCAACCCTGAATCCATTTTGACTATTTTTGGCTTGATGTCGTTACGTATGTTCGTACGTGCGTGCGTGCGTGTGTGCGTAACTCGCAAATCTCAAGACTGGTTGAACGTTTAATGTTGAAATTTTGTATTTAAGACTGGTATAGGGTCTAGTTGTGCAACTTGCAATATGATAATATTTTTGTAACAATCGGCTGAGCCGGAAGAGCACTTTATATGACAGACTTTTTGAATTTTCCAAATAAATTCTAAACTATCAGTCGAAGAATATCTGAATTTTTTATTAGGCACTTTTATAATATCTAGTTGTACACCCTGCATTATTACTGCTATCGACTAAACCGGAAGAGCACTTTATTCAAAACATTTTTTGAATTTTCCGCTTACATCCAAAACGATTGAACGAAGACTGTTAGAATTCAGTATTTAGGACGATTATACCGTCTAGATGCTCATATCTTATTTTTATTGAGATCCACCAAGCTGGAAGTGCACTTTACTTGACAGTCTTTTGGAATTTTTCGCATAAATTCGAAACGATCAGGAGTAGAATATTGAAATTTGGTATTTCAGTCTGCTGTAGCATCGGAATGATTGCCTACTATTTTCATAACAATAGACCGAACCAGAAGTGCACTTCGGTAGGAATTTATTTTTTAATTTTGCTCATAAATTCAGATCTGTTGGTAGTCGTACAATTTTGGAAATCAGTATTTAGGAAAGTTGTAGTAAGAGAATAATGGCCTACTGTTTCCATAGCAACCGACTTGACTGAAAGCGCATTTTACTTGACAGATTCTTAGAATCTCTTGGGTAAATCCAAAACGATTAACTGTGGAACGATGAGATTTTGTCTTTGATTATATATATCCAATAATATATATATATATATATATATATATATATATATATATATATATGATCAAATACAAAATCACATCGTATTATATATATATATATATATATATATATATATATATATATATATATATATCCAATGATGTACAAGTATATCACGTGATATTCACGTCAGATTTTTTATCGTAGCTTCAAGACAGTCTCCATATTTTGCCTAAATATGTCCATGAAAGTCCCCAGGGATTTTCGAATAATTTGCGCACAATATGTCCGTGAAATATCAGGAATTTTGTATGCAATCGAGCGAATCAAGCTTAGGTATGGGTGAAGAGGCACACACCAAGTCCCATCCAGACCTACGTCAATGTGTTTGACGTTCGTTAAAAAAGAATGACACGAGCGATTACCAAAAACAGGCGGAAGGAAAACTTGGATCCGCAAGAATTTAGTCGTCGTTCCATCATTGCGAACAAAATATGGATCAATTCCAATTTGTCAAGAAAAGTCTGCATTGAAAACCGCATTTTCAAAAATTTCCAAGAAATGATTGCCTTTATAGATACTAACCACCGTTATCGTTGTCAGAGATTTTATAACAATCAGCCAATAGAATTTTTCTTCCATTACAAAAATTCACCCACTTTAACTGGTTCTGTGCCTCTCTTATCTATAAATTGGGCTCTCGTCGACTTTTACATTCTGAAGATGTGATAACTGCTTCTGAAAACTGCAAAGATTGATTCTCAACAATTATCATCAAGTACGCGGTAAAACTTTCGCAGATGCGTGATAGTATCTATTCGACTTACCCAACTAACATCTGATACAACACAGGAATACCCATGCTCTTCTCTCCCAACAAAATTCTGCTTGTACAAATTTTTGCTTTCGCGTACGTTTCTTCCAACTCTCGATAGGTCCGTGATACCATTGACTAATGGCAACGCCTTTCTTTTCTACGTTACGTGACGTAGCACTACAAACTATAAGCAATAAGCATAATTTTTGATCATCTATCGTTTAGCTCAATACGTAAACACTTTTTCAATTGCAATACATCACTTTAGTTTGCAAATGAGTCTTGGATGCCCCTAGAAACTCCATTGAAACTAAGCAAATTCAGAAGAATTCACAAAATTCGACTCCAACAAATTTTCAAAAATTCTTTTTCCGATGACAATTCTCAACTTCGTGAACTCAGCTTTAGTTTATCGGTAGGGCTGCTTTCCTACAAGCGCAAGGGGAGTATTAAGGGTGAAATACACCGCACAGGGCGGCACAATTTATTTCTCTGCGTAGTACAAAATAACGTGGCGTTTCTCCTTTAAATAGAAAGCGCTTTAATGGAAACACATTAGAGTAATATGTTAGCGTGCTCTAGTGGCGCCGTCGACAAACAAAAACCACCCCTCTCTTCTCCTCAAGGATATTCACACAACCCCAAAATATCGAAGAGAGGGAGGAAGTGTGATAATCACAGATTTATTACCAAAAAAAAGTCTGGAGCTAGATGTATCAGGTTAAAAATGTATTCCGGCAAAATATATGTACTGTACATACTCACCAAAATTGAAGGACTTAAAGAGATGTATGGATATTATCATAAATGAATCAAGCTAATAAGCTGCTCTCTGATGATCCAGAAGATTTTGTAACATCTGTATCATGTAATATATCCAAAGCAAATAGATGTTGGAACTGAGTTAGGATCATAAACAACCGATGCTTGCTATAAATTTGGAGAAGGCAAATCAATATGTGGCTATAATACATTGTAGCCAATAACAATACAACCCATTAGGCTTATTTCAATTACAACCTGATAAATCAGTACATGTTTTATCATATTCAGCTTGTTTATATAAATCAAACAGACTGAACATTGTAGATCTTTGGAACAACGATGGTACTGGCATTGACTTATTTCGTTCAGCCATGTTTTTTCGAAGATTTAGTTTCATTATGACCTGCCTCCGATTTGATAATATTAACAATAGGATTTGATAGATTTGTCGATAGCTGCAAAGTCTCTTACACAGTTGAACCTCATGTAACTGGGGATAAGAAGCTTGAAGCATTCAGATATCGAGTTGATTTCAAGCAATATATGACCCAATAAACCAGCCAAGAATGGGCTCAAAGTTTTGGCTTTGATCCATGCAAAATCATTACATCTTGTTAATATGGAAGTCTATGTTGACTAGCAGCCAGAGGGACCCAGTAATATGCCAAGCGATCTAGTGGAGTAACTTATAGCTCTTATATCGGGCTCCGAATGTGATATGACTTTCGATAATTGGTTTCTATCTTATGATTAGATGATTATTCATTTAAACAACCATAAGCTAACATCTTTAGGCACTGTCAGAAAAAACAAAAAGAAGATTCTCACAGCCTTATTGGATACTCGCGATATAGAAGCCAACAGTTCAAAATGTGCTTCTCGAGAACAGACAACAGCTGCCTCATATGCTCCCAGGAAATCGAAGAGTGTTATACTGTTTTCCATCCTTCATCATGACAGCACCTTGGTTGAAGTATCTTCTAAATTGAAGCCAGAGATCGTCACTTCTTACAATGTAACTGAGAAAGGAGTTGGCACCCTCGATGAGCCTTCTGCCAATTTTAATGCGTCAAGGAATTAAAAACGGTGGTGTCTTATTCAATTTCTTATATTGCTAAATAAAGGCGGTGTCAATTGTAAAATGATTTATAGAGGGAATAATAAACTTGAGCAAGTGAGAAGACGTGAATTTATCAGAAAATTATTTACTTAGTGAGCATAAAAGTAGAAGGTCGCAAAATCCCCGACTCCCAAGAGATCTACAGGCAGGACGATTTAGGTACTCCAACTACAGCCAAAAGAATGCGAACAAGCAGAAGATGTGGATTTTGCCCAAGACCTAAAGATAGAGTAACCTTTCATGCCTGTAAACACTGTAATCAGCCAATATGTCCAGAACACGCAAATTTTGTATGTTCAAATTGCATCAATTTGAAGGAAGCATAAAAGTTTTATTTATCGATGTTTCCTTGTCAAATAAATTTTTCATATGGCATTATGCATGGCATATCGGAGATTATTAATTTGGTTTTGCTTTTATGAATTGAGTATCTTCCATTTTGCATCACCTTTTTTTCAAGAAGATTTTGTAGTATTCTGTTTTTTTATATTATAAATCCAATGAATAATTCCAGAAGAATGTGGTTTCTGTTTTATTTCAATTTATACACATCAAGTAAAATAGTTCCTTGATATAATTGACAAATATCATTCGTCTCAATTCATACATTTGTCATGGGGTATATCATACGACTCCTACATACTGTTCGTATTCACGTAATTATGATCCAGCACACTGTCTGCGGGATAATGCCAATATTTTTCACTAAAAAACAAGGGCTACAGTCCTTATAGAATAAGATTCCAGGCCCGCTTATTTTCTGAGAAACAAAATGTATGGAATAGATAATAGAATAGTGTTAGTATGTCTTTTGATCCTACGCATACTTGCTAGTTTGTGCCAATGGCCAATTTACAGATGCGGGATGCTAGAGGTGCGTTACAACATTACTCACTTTTCTTGAAGTCTGAGGGCTGATTTTTATGCATGATTTGGAGAATGTTTTTCGAAATTCATAATCAACACTAATAGACACTTCCCGTTGGTGGTAATTTCTGCTGGACACTTTAAAACTTACAAAAAGTATTGGATTTTTTCCCTAAGTATCATATATAAAAATTAGGCCTTGGAATTTGTTACTTTTTTGCGAGCTTCGAAGCGTCAAGCAGGAATTACTGGCGATGAAAAATGTCTGGCAGTGTTGATTATTGATTTTCAACAATATTCTCTGAAACATTCATAAAAATCAGAACTCAGACTCTGAGAAAATTGAGTAATGTTTGTAAACGCTAAAAGAAAGACATCAACATTTCCAGAGGTATTTAAGACTAATGATCGGGAGTTCTCCACCCCTAATGACAGTACTGATGCTTTTGCATCCTTTTTCGAATCAGTTTACACGGATTCTTCCGATAATGTGACTCCTGATACTTCATCCTGCGGTAGCGACTCAATTTTTCTGAATTATGTTTCTAGAGATGATATACAGGCATCAATTCGGTCATTGAAATCTAGTTTCTCTTGCCGTCCTGATAACATTCCTAGTTTCCTTATCAAGGACTGTGCTCATACCCTGTCGAATGCTCTTCATTTTATCCTCAATTTGTCGCAAAAAACTGATTGTTTTCCTGAAGCTTGGAAAACTACTCGCATCACTCCGATCCATAAAAATGGTGATAAAAGTCTAATCTCTGATTATTGACCTATTGCTAACTTATCCAACTTCAGCAAGATATTCGAGAAATTATTATGTCGTGCAATTTACCCTGAAGGCATTCGACAGAATAGATCACAGTATCTTGATCGGTAAGCTCAACTCTTTCCCCTTCTTGCCATCCTTATTATCCCTGCTCTCTTCTTACCTGGATAACCGTCAACTCTTCGTACAGTTTCTCGATAAAAAATCTGTGTTCTTCACTGTGACATCAGGTTTCCCGCAAGGGTCAATATTAGGACCAATTGTTTTCATTTTATTCATCAATGACATCACTGATATTTTACTATGTGACAATCTTTCATTTGCAGATGACCTAAAAATCTTCAATAAAATCTTATCTATTGACGACAGTGACCTACACAGTCTTTCAATATGGTGCTCCGACTATAATCTCCCTCTTAATATTGAGAAATACTATATGATGTCATACTCACGCAGTGCGTCTCCAGTCACTTACAATTATACATTAGACTCTATAACATCATCACGTTGCACTACGATTGAAGATCTTGGGGTTATCTTTGACTTCAAGCCTACTTTTGCCGACCACTTAACTTACATATGCAACTCAGCTATAAAAATGCTTGGTTTCATAATTCGGTGCACTCGACCCTTCCAGGACATTTCTACTATCTTCGCTTTTTACTTTCCTTTGTGCGCTCAAAGCTGAAATATTGCTCCAACATTTGGAGCCTCTCCTTTAAAAGGTATCAAGACCGTATAGACAACATTCAGAAGAAATTTCTCAAATTCATTTATTTTAAACTTCATGGTAGCTACTCTGATCGCTGAATATCTCATAAATATCTTCTTGAAATATTTAATCTACATACTCTTCATGAAAATCGTGACTTCATTTCTTCTCACTATCCAAGTAAGCTAATTCATGGAGAAATTGATGATCCCTACTGTCTAAGTCTGTTGCCGTTCCACACACCACTCATCCTCACCCGTAACGGCCGGACTTTCCATTTGCCCACTCCTCGCACCAATATTTCTAGTTCATCTCCAATACACAAAATGTGTTTTACTTATAAAAATAAATTTGCAAATGTTGATGTTTTTCTTGTTCAACCTAAGAAATTTGTTAATGAGGTTAAGTTGCAGTAGTGTGTATTCATTTGTTCTTTATGTAATTTTGTGTATTTTCTGTCCAATTATTGGGTATAACCTGTTGGACAGTAAACTTATAATAATAGTAACGTACCTTTAACAACTCGTATCTGTAAATTGGCCATTCGCACAAACTAGCAAGTATGCATGTGATCAAAGTACTTACTAGCACTACTCTAACCCAAATATTTTGTTTCTCAGAAAATAAGTAACGTCTAGCGAATCTGGGATCTTGGACTATCAGGGATGATCGAGAAGTACATTCAAAAGGAAAATTGTATCGACGGAGTATATTACCTATCCCTTATATATCGATCAAGGAAGCTATCGTAGAGAGAACATTTGAAAATTTGACCTGAGGCAATTCAAAGATCCCGTGGAATCTATTACTCGCCGTACAATCAAGTTCAATGCAATTTATTTTAATTCGTAAATCTTGAACATATTTTCAGGGAATAAGATACAGACGATGAATTTTCAAGGATGAAAATGAACATTGTGAGGCGCAAAGGAAGAACATCTCAATTAATTCAAAATTCGAATAAATGTTATAAGAAACTATATTGAGGGATGAGATGATTTTTGAACTGATAATTATATTTTTTCAGACTCATACCCAGAATTTATTGACTGCTCTAGTATGAATGTAGGTAGAAAGATTGGTTGAGATACTGATACCCAGTAGCGTAACTAGGATTTGGTGGCCCCCCCGCAAAACAAAATGTAGGCCCCAATGACCTTTTGAAAATTCAGTGATTAGGTGCAAGAAAACAGTCATAAATGCAATATTTTTTATAATTCCTAGAGGTAAAAATAATTACAAAAAAAATGATAATTCACATAAAATCAAATTGAATATCGGTTCCCCAGGATTTTTTATTTGCAAAATCTATTATAAGAATTTTTAAATACAAATTTTCTGCTGCATTATGTTTTATTGCCAAAAGAGCGAGATCAATAATTCTATCTTGATTCATGCTGTTTCTAAGAAAGGATTTAATTATTTTTAATTTGCTGAAAGATCCTTTCCTACAGACACTATAAAATGATACACATTCCACTCGCTGTAGCGTGCGGAATAGGGATCATTCCGCACGCTCAGAGGTTCCTAAGAAAGCCGCGTGGCGTCGCAAAAAAACCATTTCATTATTGTCATAGTTTTAATTCTTTTCGATTTTTTTATCATTCCTCTTCAAAATGGAGTCAATATAAGTGATTTTATCAACATTTGATGAATTGGGATAAGATCAATGAAGCAAATTCTTTCTCAGAAAACGGTTTTTTTTTGGTTATAGATATTCACGTGGACACTTTTGACTGTAAAAAATAACACTCGTGCGAATCGATCATACCATGCTCATGTGAATTCTGCTACTCGACTTCGTCTCGTGGCTGAATTATTCACATTCGCATGGGATGATCTCCATTTCGCACTTGTATCGGAATATACTATTCTGCTGCAGCCACAGTGACAGGAATGCTTGAAAATAATAATAAAGCAGTGTAAACCTCACATAAATCACTTTCGATAAATGAATATTTGATTAAAATAATATCTATCATTTCATGAATAGTTGTATTGGCATTATTGTCATTTTTTAGAAAATATACAGCATAATTTAATTGCATCGGAAAATTTTCTGATAAATCATGGCTATAATGTTTTTATAATTCTGTTGCCGACATTTAAAGTTCTTTTTCTGATAATGTTGACAATGTTTTTGGCCTTAAAAATTCAAAAAATATTTGCAATTTTTAACTTTTCTTCAAATATATTTTTCATTTGTGAATTGACTATGTCAACTGTTCTATAAAAAACATTAACTTTGAATTTATGTTCGGCATTAACAAAATCGTAGTCGTCACATCACTCATCAAATTGACGTTTTCTTTTTGATTTTCTTGCACCTTTAAACTCGGGTATTATTTCTCATTTCTTGCAGATACTTTCAGATTCGGATTTTATCAAGAAATTAGAGTTAGCATATATGAAGCATTGGCAACGACAATTGGCAATAGATAGTCGAATATTTTCTAAAATCAGATATAATTGGCAGCAGTAATAAACTAAATATATTATTATTTGGGTACAACAATCGCAATAATTATGACTCAAATGTAACTTGGTTGGGAGATATTTTCATATCCAAATGGTATATTATAGTTTCGTTTCGTGGCCCCTTAACTGCGTGGCCCCCCCGCATTGCGGGGTTTTGCGGACCCTATTTACGCCACTGCTGATACCAAATATGACTTTGGGATGATCTGATCTGATTCATGACAATAGTATAGCTTAGTTCTGACCTATCGGATAATAAATAATAATTATTCATTATTCAAACATCTTAGACCAGATCCTGTCATTGTGTCAATTTGTGCTTTGCCCTACCTTGTTGCTATAATAACTATCAAAATATTTGGATTGAGGACCGTAGAAAGAGTTCCAAATTCAACATGTGTATCAAGTTAAGCAGTATGACATTCAGATAGCAAGTTTAATATCTACTGAAATATCAACTACAAGCTTAGTCATAAATGCAAACAGAATAGATGCTCGTTAAGCTCTCTCGAGGACAGAATGATATTTGATGAATCTAATCATTTTTCATTCCATATAAATATTTTGTTTATCATAAGAGCCTAATCTTCAATATTCTGCTAAGTAACAAGACATAATTCTGCGATCTAATTATATGAATATCAAGAATCTTTCTAATATATAAAAAACTCATACAAAAATTGTATTAGAGCAACTACAGATGTGTTATACAAAAAAAAATTAATTATACTCTCCAGTATTTTTTCCAGTAACCTTGTCATATTCTGAAGAATCACTTACGTGAAACAAAAGTCACCTACGTCAACTTTATGCTAAATCCACGGGTACCCTTTTCAAAGCAAGAATCCGCTCAGGAATAAACCATTGTCACAAGTAATAATTCCTTATGAAAATTCAACTTCTGAGTTCAACTTCCTTCCGTATGAAATATCACGTATCCCTGTCTAACCTTCTGCTCGTGTTATTTTATCCTTGTTCGTTGTGTACGTGTCGATTAAGAGTTATGTACGTCTTAGGGTAGGACGAATGTTGTTGGAAATGAAGTTATGGTTGTCGCCGTCGAGGTGGCAGCACTTGTGTTTTATTATATTTACAGAACAGTTGCTTCCATGCCGCGAATAACTCGATTATTCGACGGGAAAACTGAGTTATGGGTGTGTACGCTATATCTTATGAAGGATTAGAATCTACAAGAACACTAAGGTTTCTCACTCCAAGAAGAGGCTGTCTCTGTCGCAACCCTTGAACATTTGCAAGAAATGTATTTGCACTAAAAAGCAACAGCATCAATTAATAGACTTGGGTGCTGTACTTTGGACAGCGTTCAGAACAAATGAAGTCCTATATTTTTTTTTGATTATTTTGACCTCAAAATACTAGAATATACAAAAAAGGATGATGACATTGATCCTCTAAGCTTTTTAAGTACGTGAATTATAGAGAGCTATTACTTGCTATATGTAAAAATGATAACTGGTATTACTCTGTTCTCTGAATAATTAATACTGAAACATAACTCTCATGTGAACATAAACATACTCGTGAACCAAATTTAGTTGTAATATTTCATCGGTTATCCCTTCCAATTTACTTGAATTTGGGTTATTATCAAATTTACAACGCTATCATTTATTCTGCATATTGTTTTCCAAATAGTCCGTTCTGTTCTATTATCAATCAAATTCACAGCCGTCACTTTGAAAATAATTTCTCAATGGTCCATCTTCCAAAGGAAGACAGAATATATTATTCATCTGTTTCCGGTTGTCTGTTCCGCTGTCATCCTTGTGATGTCGCTTCCGCCCACGTAGTCTTTTGTTAAATCGTTTAATATATTTCCTTTTGTGTAGCGACCTTACAGCACGTATGTCAAAATAAGCTGAAAATATCTCGAAAAACATCTTTAGCCCTAGGGAGAGATTCGAAGTTTCCATCAGAATATATTGCATTTGTTTTTGAATAGGAAAAATAACAATTGAACGTCATGGTGAGTCAAAGGTTATTTCTACGGGCAAATTTCCAAATTTCAGATGATAAACATAAAGTTTCCGAGGTAGACTCATGCCAAAATGGGAACATATTTCCACATTCAGAATCTTAAAATTGGGCCTGTATTCGATTCTACATTATTCTTCTTCCATTTTATTTTTTACAACCTTCATAGAATAACTATACCCTATTCGTAGTAAGCGGTTCTGAATATTTGGGTTATCAATAAGAGATTCTCTATGTTCAAGTCACAAAATACGATTTTTGTCACAGATATTTGAATTGATATCAATCAGCACGTTTGTGATCCAGAAGTCCCAGAATCTGCTTCAATTCTTAGCTTACTTGTAGGTATGTCAAAAATCCGGTTGCACGGTCTTTGATTCATCCTATGCATTGCTTGACTACCTAGGTAACGATTGTTTGAGCTAGGCTTACCTTAGTAGGTCGCTTCTCATGAATATTTAGCAAAACAGAAATTGAAATTTCAGTTGTCATTCTCTTATGATATATCATTCGAATTTTTGGAAAGCTCATTTCAAAATGTTGACAAGGAAACGCAAAAATAACGGAGAAAGATTAGCAGCATATTCTCAAGCCGGTGGTAATATTCAATAAATGTCAAATCGCATATAGAGAATAGGAATTATCTCTTGTGACCATTGCCAAGTGATATAGAAGATTCCAGATCTGTCATTTATCTGAGGAAGAATAAAATTAGCGAAGGACGCGTAATATCTTCGACAGATGATACAAGAGTAGTACAAAATCGACAATGAACCAAGGTCGGCACAGGAAATGGTTGCCAATAAACTGGGCTTTAATGCCATGGCAGTATCACGAGTACTAAAAAATCATCTTGGAGACACGATGGGTTTCCTGAATTTCAAATAAAATTCAAAAGGAAGCACAAAATATTTTTTTTCAACAACCAGACACTAAGTTTATGGCGCATTCAATGAAATTATAACAGGACATGACGCTTGATGTCACTAGTATGATCCGAAAACAAACAACAGTTCGTGGTATGAGGCTCAGAAGTTGCAAATCTTTCTATGAATGCAAAGTAATAAAAGTGATAATGTCAATTTGAAACTTCCGAGCAAAGAAGATAAGCAATTATTCTCTTGCAAACTGATCAGGCAGTAATAGCTAAATATTATACTGAAAACAGCCTATCAGTAGCCCTTGAAAATTTGTTGGAGAATTAGAAAAAAGAAAGATCTGAGTCGATATGAAAAACTGTATCCGGCTCAATGTATTCATTGCCAAATAACGTCTTGATAAACGATATTAGAAGTTAGTGTAGTCTCAGTATCACAGTAGCAGCTAGAAGTATATATTGATCAATTGTTTTCAGTAAGTCAGATAAGTCCTCCATGTCTGCATTCATAACCGAAAGTAGAATTAACCTAGCTTCAAGTGACAAATACTGAGCCAATGAATCATGCTTTGATTCATAAGATTACTTCGATTGGCTAGTGAGGAATGGGAAAAGTGATATTCTCATCAAGGAAATGAGCTTTTTATTCCGAAGTATTATAGTTCCATCAATTACTAAATGAACTGTTGGTGTTTTGCTTGAGAGCAAAAGTTTCAATTATGATTTAGCTGGTGCTGCATAAAAAGACAGATTATGACTAATGGAATACATGCTCAAATCCGTCGATGTTAATCATTGCAAGTTTGAATTTGGTGATTGAAATGTACTCAGCAAAGTATTTATAAATTTGAAGACTATAGATCGTCAGATAGTCGTAGATTTCTGTGCTCCATTCTGTTTTTTTTGCCTTCAAGAATTTTGACAAGTACTTCGAAGTATGATAATGCCAAAATTAGAGCTGGACCGTGTGACCAACATAATAAAAATTAATTCCAAATTTTCATAGAAAAAAAACATGTTCTGATCCAGTTTTATCGCTTCTGCCATGCTGGCGGTAAACGATAGGCAGAGGTGCTCCACTTGCCACAGGTTTTGGAATGAGGACTCGATTGTGCAAAAAAATAATATCAATTGTTCACGTTCTTCTCGGTTCTGCCGTTTGGCCGTATGAAAGTTGATATCATGAGTATCTCGTAGGAACGAATGACAGAAGGTTTTCGAATAACCAAGTCAAGACATATACAAAAATATTAAAATTTTCGCAAGATATTTTCGTACATATCTTGACTTGGTCATTCGGAAAACATCTGCCATTTGTTTCTACGAGATACTCATGATATCAACTTTCATATGATCAAACGGCAGAAGCAAAAATAACGTGAACAATTGATATAATTTTTTGCACAATGGAGCCTTCGTTCCAAACCCTCGGGAAAGTGGAACACTTCTGCCTATCGTTTTCCGCTGACTCTTTTTGCCCTAAATTTCATTCCGCAAGCATGGCAGAAGCGACGAAATTGGATCAGAACATGTTTCTTCATAAAAATTTGGAGTTAATTCTCATTATGCTGGCCACACAGTCTAGCTTTAATTTTGGCATTATCATACTCCAAATATACACACTTATCAAATCTCTTGAAGGCATAAAGAACAAAAAGGGGCACTGAAATCTAGGACTATTTGACGGTCTACTATCAGGAAAGGCTCAGGATGTAAAAATAAAGTATCAAACTCTGCTCTCTTCCAAGTTAGCTATCAATTACTTGTATAACGACCGTTTTCATTTGATTTCAAGATCAAAGAATGAAAAACTTCCCAGTTACTGAGTATCTTGTAGTTAAAATCTCTTAGCCTGATGTGATCAATTGAATTGCCGGAACCGGTCGTTGAATAGATTCCAAAAGAAACACGGAATCAACATACTTGAGCTCTTCCTGGTAACGTTAAGTTATATATTTGGTAATAATTTATATCTTATGTATAAACAGGTGGATCATGAATGATTGATCGTCATGTGTTCTGTTCAAATTCGTATTATGATCAAAATTATCTTCCATGGAACAAAATACATATTTTGGCCCATATCTTGTTCTTAGGATTGAATAAAAAACTTAATTAGTAGTAGATTCTCTAGATTAGATAAAATTTCATTCAAATTATTAGGTTAGAATGGTTTCTAAATTGTAGCTACTATCTCAACGATATGGCAAAGAAAAAATAAGATTCAGGTGCTAATTTCCTAATTTTTTTTTTTGACTGTCTAAGGAAAAATAGTTCTGCAATATAATAGTAGCAAGTTTCTACTTTGAACTGTCTTTCATATCTTCTAATGTTGTTTGCAGATATATCAAATGCTTTAGGACGAACTTGACGTACATAATAATTCAAGTGCAATGATATAAGGATGAAAAAATACCATTGGCATTCATAATTCACAATTATATTATTTTTAGCGCATTTTTAGGAAAAAGCGCTATTATATTCACTTTGGCTGTCTGGCTGGCTGGCTGGCGTGACGCTGAGTTCTCAGCAACTATACTATTTACAGATTTGAAACTGGTACTAAATAAAAGCTACTGTTTTGTAGGTTCGCACAAATTGCTTTAATTCAAGCTCAGTGATTGTGGAAGATTAAATTATTCAATTACTTTTTTCAAGTGAAACAATGCCCAAAGATATATATGACATCAGGACTATGGCAACTAAAATTGATTAAAGTAGATAAAAATTTGGTTACCACTTCAGCCGCCGGTGTCACTATTATTATGTAAAATTGTCAAATCTGTCCGGGATTCATTCAATGACTTGTTTGACGCGAATTTGAAGGTTATTGAAATGAATTATTATTATTGGTTGAAAATTTGTCTACTTCTAATGTATTTTTTTTATATAGCTTTGATAAAGATAAAATTACCATTTTTAAGTACAGCACTTGACCTCCCGTCAGTCAATAACTAAACAATGAAGATTAAAAGGTATTTTTGAGTTTGCACATGCATAAATTATGTACCTATCAAACTGTCAACTTGAAACTAGTACTAAATGGAAGCTGCTGCTTCGTAAGTTTGCCCAAACTGCTTAATTTCAAGCTCAGTAATTGTGAGAGATGGTAATTTGCGAAATCTCTGAAGTAACAAGCATTCATGAGCTGTCAAAAATGCGCTGTCATCATCTAGATGATTCTTCCATTTTTTCTCTTAGCAAGGATATAATAATGAAACCAATTCCCTGTGAAAAAGGAATGAATAATAATTGTTTTCATCGTCTGATAAAGTGAACTCTCAAAGCTAGGAGCAGTTTAGTAATAAAGTATTTTCGATACACGTGCTACCATAATATTGGAAAATAGAACGAAACGGTATAAAGATCACAGAAAATAGATGATTGTGAATGATTTTATGACATCTAATTGGAGTATACTAAAATTAGTGAATTTTTCACTATTCATTGACATTTTTAGCTACTGTCGATTTATTGAAAACAAGAATACATCACTTAGAAATGGAATAATTTCATATAACTCTTATCGTGCGTATCAATGTTAGCTGTATCATCGAATTATATCGATAGAAATTACTCCTCACCATGATATTTTCTTCCATTTTCAAATATTTCCGATCTCAGTTAGGTCTCAAGAATATCCAAAGTTATGCCTTCCTGAATTTCACGTATGTACAAATATTACAAGATGGATCTTCTAGAAATATACAAAGTAAAAACTGAATAATTCAACTTGAATATGAACTAACGTGTATACAAAACAAATGAGTTCCTACTTTCGAGAGCATAACGCACTTGATTTCGCTGCAGTGAAGGAATACACTTCTACAAATGTTGAAAGCTGAGTACCTGATTACAGGACAGAAACATTGATTGAAAAGCTTGCTTTATATATGGAAAACTCTAATTGGACACTTATCCGATGAAAATCTTCAACAAGAGAGAATAAGTATATCTTCTATTGTAGGATTTTATTTTCATATGTCAGTCGTGGATTCTGATTGTTACAAAGAGCGTTTTTGATGTGTCATTAGTAGAACAAAGTGATATATTGACTCAATAGCAAATATGAGTACAGGAGAGCCGACCCAATAACAAGAAGAAATGTTATAAGAGCAAATTATTCCCTTGAAAATCAATGATAACCTTGACTTTGGTAATAAAAGATTTTTTTCAATATCGGTAAAGTTGATTATCTCCAAGTCAGTTGTTACTGAGAACGATCTACAATGTCAGCTGATCACATAAGAATTGATTCTTATATTGAATTTTTTCACTGCATTCATTTAAGTTGACTTTGTACATGTCAACAGATCATACAAGGTGATTGCAAGAGTGATAAAGACATTTAGTAGAAAAAGAAAGACACACATGTATTATTTATTTATACTTATCAAGAGCTATGCAAATCTGGAATCCTCAATAAATCGTGTAATTGGCACATTTTCACACATAATTTGAGCATTTTTGAACTTGCAAAGAAGTGATTCCAGTCTCAAGCACGGCACGTACTCCAAGTTTATAGTGGGAGAGATAATAATACTAATTTCTTATAACTGGTCTGTAAAATGTGACGATGCCTAGTTTAGTTACTCAAGTGATCTATTATATTGCACGGTCACATTTTTGTTGTATTGTGAATCAAATATTTCTTGTCTTTTTACCTTTACCCAAAAGATTCAGTGCGAGTGTATTGGGGGGATATTTATGTAGTACTATTTTGGAATCTTCCCATTCCAGAAGTAAAAACAACTATCTATCAACTTGCATGAGCTGTATTATGAAAATAACAAAGAATATGAGTTATTGAAATTCCAATCTTGAAGTTTCATTGATTCAGGTCTTATTGGATGGATCTTTATAATTAGAATGAGATATAGTTTATTTTTTGACCACTCTTACAACATGTTCCCAAGTTTTGCTAATTTTGAGCATAGGTGACAAGAATTAATAACAGGACGCGAGCCTCCACCAAATATTTGTATCAAAATTCAAACTCCTGTCCAGGTAGAATTCTGTGACCCACTTTCATGACAAATTATACACAGTTCGGATAGGTAATCTTCCTAATATAGTATGACAGCGGCTTTGTTCGTCAGGTTATTGCTACTGAATATTACTTGCATGATACGTTCATCAGAATTCAAAGGATTACAGCGAAAGACAAAGCCATAAAATTATGTAGAATATCTCTGCAAATAGTGCAGGAACACAACTTATATTATCAAGCTCAACGAAGGCATGTGTTCACGTATGAGGTGTGTGCTTTTTTTGCTAAATTGATGAATCGGCTAAATAATATTTTCCTACGACCATGCGTAAATTGAATACTGCATGCATTTCATGATTATTGTAACTCTCTCTGATTAATTCGTTCAGAAGTATGTTGCATCCAATTGCTAATTTGTGCTTCTTGGCTGTGTGCTCAATTATTGTTAAAATATTCAAGTTGAGACCTTGGGAAGAATCAATACAAGTGTAAACAACCATGACATTCGGCCAACAATTTTGCTCCAGTTCATAATGCTCAACTTTACACTCTTGTTGCATAAATCACTATTTTGCATACTAATGCATAGATTCAGTTAGGCTCATTTTTGTATACGATTTTTAGGTCCAAATACACGAGCCTCTCATAGGAACTACTTAACCCGTTACTGGTATGGTACAGTTACTGGAACGTCGTTGTTAAGATGGGGTCAGTCCGACTTCAAGTTCAACGCCTCAAAATATATGACGTCACAATAACTCATAGATTTCCTATAGGTACTATATTGGTATTCCGGTATAGTTGAACGTATGGAGTATTCGAAATGGAGCATATTTTTATATGAAAAGAGTTTTATTGAAAACATACAAATACCGATAGAGAAAGAGATGAAATGCCGAACATTCTTTGAGTTCAGATAATTGTTACAATCCAAACATGATAAGTATCTGAACATTTTTAACGTGGAATATACATCCAAATTCAAACAGAAAATCTAGTACAGCGACTTTCCTGTATTCTCAAGTGAAAAACTGAAGTTCTTCTGTGCAATCTTCCTAAACACTTTGCGTGAATCTGCCACATACTGGAAGATGGCAAACAGCAACAAGTTGTGTTGCTCGTGTCTTTATAATAACTCTGAAAATTCACTCGCACTCGCTTCCGTGATGAATTCGCCATTACAACGTCTGGAACGAGATAAATTTGAGTACAAAAAAATCACTCAATTGGTATGGTGAGGTCTTACAGACCCCAAGCAATCAAACACTGTGAACCAAAACATCGCACATTCAAGACTCATTTACTGAAAGGTGCACGGGCGGACAGCACTATCGATCAAAAACTATTTGAACTATCAATAAAAATCGAAAAACTGGGGTCTGGTAGACCCCACCATGCCAGTTATGGATTAAGCTGAAGTTCCCAAGATTCAAATATGACTAGTCGAGCGGTTGTCGAAAGATTACTATCGAAATCAAGAAGCTGCTTGATGTAGCTTAGTTTTCAATTGAACTACCAGAATAGGCTTTCCAGAACGCAGCCTTGAATTTCAGAAGATACTTATGTATTTGAGTAAGACAATGATTTTTAACCAGTCACCAAATTTACTAATTCTGATGGAACTTTTCTATTTGAATCACTTCACTTGATATTTATCTGCACCACAATAATTCAAAACGACACACTTTGATATAAAATGTTATCAAATTGATTCAACAAAGTTCTATTCGGCGATCACTGAAACTCAAGTTTACTCGCTCATGCGCTGAGATGACATGTATGCTTTGTGCTAGGAGAAATGTAAGATTTGAGTACAGTTGCTGTGATGACAGCTAAAAATATTGGCATAAATAATGCTTGATTATTAACGTGTTTCATAAGGATCTAAAATTCAATGAATCAACAATTTGGATACAGCAGGAATCCAGAGTATGTGTTTACAATTATTACATATGATGTGCACAGTGCTACTAACATAAATTAACTAACTCAGTTCGAGCGTTTTTATAGTCATAGAACTTGTATAGGTGAGACCTCTATTGTTAGATAAATATTCATTAGGTCAAATTTCTGTGCTGTTATATACCAAATTGAGGGCATCACCCTCGGCTGAAATCGTGTTTTGTCCCGTGCCACACACGTCTTTTTAATCCAATTTACAATTACGAATACAACAATTGTCAAATTAACTGAGGTTATATGATTCTCATTTAGCGATTGACAATGAACAAATGCGACTCTGCCAGGGATAAAACGATGTAAGAAACAAATTCAGCGGGCAGAAACAAGTTTGTTTCTGCCCGGCTACACTTGCATTTGTCTGAAATTGTCTTGTTTCGACTGACAAAACAGGCGTTGAAACGCGCTGTTCCAATGCAGGTATTATGAAAACTCTAATAAAGTTTTACAATCACAATTTTTTCCCTCTAAGCAGAGAAATAATAATAAATAATTCTCTATCAACAGTGAATTAATGATAATTGTTCTAATGGTTTGGAATTGAGAGCTCTCTGAGCTAAAACAGTGTAGTGATAGGTCACTCTTGGTGCACGTATTACGAAAATATCTATTGCTATATCTGTGCAATATATTCAAAAGAAGATATTAAATGAAATAAATATGACTATCAATCACGCTCTCAACCGACATAGGTGTGACAAATACTCATTGTGCACTATAGTACATTGTTCTATATTTTCTAAGCCATAGGGTGCAGTTTCCAGTCTTCAAGCTACGAGAACATCTAGTTCATTTGCAGGGTACGCTAAAGAATATATCATAATTCAGTAATGATCATACTGACTTTATTCTCCACGATCATAAGACTAATATAAATGCAGAAATACTTGAAAATTGATACAGTCGATGCATAAAAATGTTACAAGAAAAGCGTGGCTCTGCATTGCCTCTAACGACATTTGCATACGTGAATCCTTCTCATTTCGCAATACCGTTCCAAGCTAGGCACTTTGCGTTCAACTCATCTTGTGTCGCATAAGGAATATTCACTTTAAAAAGTTCATCACGGTGTTTAGAAATAGATGGATGACATTCGGAGCATTTAATTTTGAAGTAACACATTTTGTCTTCCATTGTTTGTATCACGTCATGAAATTATGTCGTAACAATTGTAATCTCTATAGTCAACAATAGAGTTGAAAATGGGTCAAACGATCTGCACTGTATATTTGAGAACTATGCTGATTTGATTCACCAAATTTATGTATAATAATTCATCATTCCTAATTAAAATATGAAGATTCTCTTATTTTGAATAATTCAATGAATAAATAATGATCAAATATCGGTATATTCAATCGTATAATTAATGTTTTATTATACTCGACGGACTTGATCCAAAATTCTATACATAATACATAAACATGAGACTGAATAATATATTATATTGATAAATATATTAATCAATAATACTGGCAGTTATAACGCAATTCTGATTAAAACAACTGTGGTGTATATTTCAATTTACAATATGATATGAAATCTTGATTTCATCATGTTGTTGTATTCATTTGAATCGTTAATTCACCCGTTAGTGCAAATCGTCTACAATAATTATAGAATCACAATAAATGTTGAACGTTAAAAATAATTGACATCTGGATTTGATAAATATCTGAACTAATGAATCAATGAAGAATGCTGCAAACATAAATTCAAATAAACTTTTTTGCTACCGGTTTAAATGGTGGTGAAGTTGAAACACGTACTTCTCGCATTGTTTGCGCATAGTCGTAGAAAAAAATACATAAATAAAAAATCTTATTTTTATGAATTTATAAATGAGCAGCCAATTATTGTACGATTTCACTTCAAATGTATGCTAATTCAATGCTTAATGCATAGGACCAATCACAGTGTCAGTGCAGATTTATACATTATCCCACATATTAATTCGAGCCTCAACACTCCCGGTTACTGTACTGGCTATTAAACTGGACAATTGCTACTATATTGACTTCAAAATATGGGCCTACTTATGCAAAGTACATTCAATGGCAGCAATTTATGGTTTAAAGTCATTTTGTTAGTACACAGTTCAATATCTCTAGTAAACATAAAATAAGTTATAGCATCTATTAAATGAATGTAACAGTTTCTCACAGCATAGATTAATTAAAATCCTACCTTGTTTGCTTCATTTTGTAACATTCTGTTCTCCTTGAAGCTTAAATAGCTTCAAATTGTGGCATACAGTCGTGCAAATGAATGCAGATTTCAACACAAACACTTTTTGAAAACATCCACAATAAATAACCAATGCTACTAATGGAAGTTTCACACTATTTCAATTATTATGGACACATCACTGTAATATCACATTTTGTTTATTCACTTAACAAGAGCGACTGTGGCGTGATTCACTAGTAAATTCTGATGCAAGTGTGCAGGTTTTGACAAAAGCAAAAATAGGTGAACTAACGAGATACTCCCACGTCATTTATAAATATTGAATAAAATAAAAAATCTGGTGAGGTTTTTGCTCCTAATATTCATATTGATATTCATATTAAGACGTGCCCCATCGTAATTTTTGATTTCTCTTTTAAATAACACGAAAAAAAATTAACGAATTAGCATGTTGTAGAAATCGATACATATTCTTGTGAGAAATTGGACATCTCCAAATCAAGGTCTGACATAATTTTCCATACCTTAAATAGTATATGATGATTGATGACCCACAATTTCTTCAATATTATCCAGAAATAATAGTTTGAATAAAACATCATATTTTTCGTAGAATTTTTTTTGATGAAATATCAAAATTTTACGACATACTATTAATCGTGATGAAATTTCAAGAAATTGTGGATCATCATATACCGTTTGAGGTTGAGCTTGAATAATTTTCGAACGAGTCAACTTAGCGTGAAATCATGTCGCTTGATTTCCTACAAGAAAATGTATTGATTACAACAACACCATAATTTGCCAGAACGCAATAAAACCCCGAATAATAAAAATTCTGTTTCGTGTGTTATTTGAATGGGAATTCTAAAATCAGGAACAGGCCCCTCTTAATATTGATATCAAGAGCTCAAATTCAAGAATTCTATTTTCATTATCCTGAACGGTATATTCACGGTAACTGGAGGGAAAAAATGATATGAGTGTGACGTGCGAGAGTGAGGGGGGAGCTCGTAGAGACGACGTAGTATGGGGAGGAGCTTCTTGTCGTCGCTTACGCCGCACCACGTCGCAGCACATCAACCCCTCTCAATTGAAGCCTCTAGTGATTCCTAGAAATGGAAAGAGCCGAGAAATGGAAAATTCGAGAAAATAATATTTCTCTATATAAGGCCAAGCAAAAGACGTGTAGAACAGTACAGTAATAAGAGTAGTAGTGTGAAATAAATATCGAACAGTGACAGTGTATATAAATAGTGGAATATAAATATCTGCGACCTTGATTGAATTAGAATTAAGTGATTAATATATAAATATAGTGTTATTAGTGACATAAGAAGAATAAAACTTTTATTTCAATTTAAACGATCAAATAGTGACTTTTGTTTAGTTACAAACTGATTCTTTAAGCAATAAACATTACATTATTTTTGGCCTAGCCTAATATATACGGATGAAACAGCGAAACGACCTACCTCGAATAACTTCTATGTTACTGAAGATTCAATAGAATACTATGGAACAATCTTATGCAGAACCAGAGGGGACACCCAATTATGGAAGAATTTTTTTTTTAAGCCAGTGGCTCTTAAGCTAGATCACAAACTTTATTTTTTTTGAATAAGATGCTATATATTTTTTAGGTCTATTCGATAGAGTGTTTTCTTCTGATTTCAATCATGGACTTGTTTTATACCCTTACATGATAAAAATATTGGAAAAAATGCGATTGAAACTCAAATGAACTTTCTTTTCATGCAAAAAATTAAATTTAAGAGACCTGTGTCTCACAAGAATTTAAATCTAAGAATCGGTTTTTGAAACCGTCATCTTAGACAGGGGAGCAGGGACGTCTCAAGCGAGGGTGCCCGGTGTGCATGGCACCCCGGCGCTATATTCTTAAGGGCGGCAACTGGGCCTTGAACATAATTCTTTTAAAACAAAAACCAATTTTAATAATCTTGAACATAAAAGTATTCAAAATAAGGGATTGTGAGCTTCTTTCAATGTAGGGACCTACTGGGCAAGTAGAATAAACCTTGGCATTCTACCGCCTTGCTTATAAAAACGTACCAAACAAACAAATATTATGGTAATTGCGCTAAAGCCATTGTAATCTGTATTTTAACATATCAAATGTATCAAAAATACCGATTCTTCAATCTGCTATTACTCGGTTGATTTTGATCGAAAATGAATGAGTCTTTGAGTTTTTGAAAGCTTGAAGCTCTCTCTTTCTGGGCATTTTAGTTAGCCCGAGGCCAAAACCATCGCACTATCTACCGCACCCCTTAGGAAAAAAAAATTTCTTGGTGTCAGAAAATGTCAAACTTTGATAGCTTGTACCGGATGCGAGAAAAATCGTGGATTAAACTCATGAACCAGAAAATGAATTAATCCATTTTCTTCTAAGCTGCGTAAAAAATTGAGGATCTGCGTCGATTTGACGCAAAGCTATGAATTGAACAGAAAAAAATCACATTTTGCGGTTTTTAGCCATAACTTGTCTATTCTTGCACGGAAATTGATTAAGTTTGTATTGTTGATAGCATTTTATTGTCACTTCCAATAAATTGTAGAGAACATTTCAAGCCTATCAAAACTCAAAAGTTCATCAATTCCAATTAGTCGAGTCAGGACCAAAAAAGCGCAAAATTATTATTTCTTGTTTATTGCATAACTTTGCGCCAAATCGTCTCGAACACTTGCGCAATTTCAAGAAAAATAAATGAACTTGATTTCCTGGGTCGTGAGCTGAGTCAACGATTTTTTTTTTTCATCCGGTATAAGCTGTTCTTGACATCAAGAACAATTTTTTTCTTCTCAGGGATGTGGTAGGGAGTTCGATGGACTTGACGTTGAATTAACTCACATGCCTGAAAGAGAAGACGTCAATCTTTCCAAAACTCAAAGATTCATTCAAAAACTATATATAAGAGGAAGGGGGGTCGCAATATATCTATCTTTGCACCAGGGCGGTAAGTAGGCTAGAGCCGCCTATGCAGGGGAGCAACTGTATACACGTGTTTCGTCTTGGATTTGATTTCTTGTGGGATGCAGATCTCTTCAATTTTAATTTTCAATTAAAATGTTCCACAGCGTTCTCATAAATTTCACAATTTATTTCCAAAAATTATTTGATGCATAATGTCTATTGTTGCAAGTTGCTATGAAGTGTACTCTCCACCAGTAATAACAAAATAAAATCTGACGTGAACAACACGTGACTTACTTGTACATCATTGGATATATTTAAGTTAAGTTTAATCGCAACTGCCGATTAGTAAAGAAAGCAATGTTTTGTGGGCGTAGCAGTCAGTTCATCAGTTTATAGTGGCCAAAAATAAGAGAGTTCTCTTTTAAAATAGTCAAGCTTTTGACTTATTACAAAATCTTCATCAGGACGCTAGAATATCACAGAAAATTTCACATAATCACTTCTATTTGTTAACCAAAGGCATTAAATTAAATTTTTTTTGTAACATTTTAACAGATAATTTTGACTTACATTTTATGCGAGTAGAATAAGTAGATAAACATTCGTCAATTTATATGAGAAAATGTGTTTTGACTAATAAATTCTTATATAAATTGACGAATGTAAATCTACTTATATTAAATTGATAATATGAAATTTTCTGTGATATATATATATATATAAAATACGATGTGGTTTTGTGTTTGATCATATATATCATTGAATATATATAATCAAACACAAAATCTCATCGTTCCACAGTTAATCGTTTTGGATTTACCCAAGAGATTCTAAAAATCTGTCAATTAAAATGCGCTTTCAGCCTAGTCGGTTGCTATGGAAACAGTAGGCCATAGTTCTTACTTTACAACATTCCTAAATACTGATTCCCAAAATTCTACAACTACCAACAGATCTGAATTTATGCGCAAAATTGGAAAATAAATTTCTACTGAAGTGCACATCCGGTTCAGTCTATTGTTATGAGAATAGTAGGAAATCATTCAGATGCTACAGCAGACTCAAATACCGAATTTAAAGATTCTACCCCTGATCGTTTCGAATTTCAAGATTCTACCCCTGATCGTTTCGAATTTATGCGAAAAATTCCAAGAGACTGTCAAGTAAAGTGCACTTCCGGCTCGGTGGATCCCAATAAAAATAGAATATGAGCATCCAGACGGTATAATCATCCTAAATACTGAATTTAACAATCTACGTTTGATCGTTTTGGATTTATGGGGAAGATTCAAAAAATATTTCAAATAAAGTGCTCTTCCGGCTTAATCGATAGCAATCATAATGCAAGGTGTACAACTAGATATTATAGAAGTGCCTGATACAAAATTTAAATATTCTATGACTGATTGCTTAGAATTTATGCGGAAAATTAAAAAAAAGTTTCAAATAAAGTGCACTTCCGGTTCAGTCGATCGCAATCATAATGCAAGATGGACAATAAGATGTTATAGAAATTCTTTATACGAAATTTTAGTATGCTATGGCAAATCATTCTATATTTATGCAAAAAATTTAAAAAAGGTTTCAAGTAAAGTGCACTTCTGGCCTGACTGATTCTCACAAAAATAGCAGATAATCATTTTGATTCAACATCAAGTTCAAATACTGAATTTCATATTTTTTCCCATAATTGGGTGTCGTCCTTGGTCTTGCAAAAGATTGTCTCAAGGAATTTTATTGTATCTTAAATAACATAGAAATTATTCAAGGTTGTTCGTTTCGCTGTTACAGCCTGTATATTAATAATTATTTTATTGGATACTCATTCTTATCTTTGTAATTTTAATTTATTCCAAAATTCCATTTTTCTCAATCAATCAGTAGTTTTCAGATTCCAGATGACCATATTTTGATAAGCTTGAATATAGTTTCTCTTTTCAGTAACATTTCTGGAGATTTAGCTCTGTCTGTTGTCTTTATAAATTAAGAATTCATTTCATTATATTGTAAACTAAGTTATAAACAATTCCACTAAAATACTAACTCAAATTTTTGGATCAAATTATTGCCGATTTAGGAATAAATTTTTTCTACGGTCACCTATTCCGCACGCTCAAAAGTTTCTAAGAAAGCCGCGTAGCGTCGCGAAAATACTGTTTCATTGTTGTCATAATTTTATTTCTTTCCGATTTACTTATCATTCCTCTTCAAAATGGAATCAATATGAGTGATTTTGTCAACGTTTGATAAATTGAAGGAAGATCAATGGAGCAAACTCTTTCTTAGAATGGAATGATCTCCATTCGGCACTTGTATCGGAATATACTATTATGAGCAGATTAATGGTTGCCCTATCTATTATTAGTCTTATGTCATCGCAGTTTGTGATGAATGAACTTCTTGATACATGCATCTCAAAACTCTCTTCCACAATTCCATTCGTCAAGAAAGTAAATGTTATTATTTTATTTGTTACGGAAGATAATATCCCTGAAATACTTCTGAAATTTAATTCTTTCGATCCTCTTTTGAGATTTTAAAAAGAATAAATCTTGTCTTGATAAAGCACTATGCGTACGCACATCCGTACGTACATACGTACTGACATCAAGCCGAAATGAATTTGAAGTTGAAAGGATTCAGAATTTAGGTAATTCATGATTGATTCTAGCATGTGAGTGATATTTCGGAATTCTATTATTTTGTTGATATATAGTGCATGTTATTTTGAAATTTAATTGACAGAAACAATAGTTGAATGATATGAAACTTCTGAACCTTGATATTCCATGACATGTGTAGGAACTGGAATATATTTAGACGTGCCTCGAATCGATTGAATATAAATATTCACATATCAAGTAATGTATAGTTTCATTTTGTTTTATTTATTCTTAAGATTACAGCGGAATATTAATTAAATTAAATCCCGCTATTCTGCCGACTACACAAAGACTATAAAAGGCAATACTGTTCTCAAATATGTATCAAGATTATCAGATCGTCATCTACTAGTAAGAATCATTCACTGCCCCTGCCGATAGAACAAGTTATTAATACCAGGAGATGTTCACGAATTCAAATTTCATTGCTGTAGACACATATCGACATACCTATCAAAATTTACAAAAAGGATTTAATAAAATTCATTTCCAAATGATATTTTCCCCTAGAAGTGATCGCGACATATGTCTACTGACATAGTGTCGTCGCAGAGTCTTTCTTCCTACTTTTATTCCTGCAGTATCCCCTCCAAAGTGCCATCAAACCATCTGCAGAAGTCACACACCATTATTCTCAGATCAGGGAAGCTGCGGTGGGGAAAATTGACAGTCAGGAGATTGGTTTTGTTTCAACGCCACCCTTCACGAAAGGGTGAAATTCAAATGGTTTTGAGAAGAGAACGGTGACTGTGAATTTATTCAGAAAATCCTTTATTTGATTTTATGGAATCTGCTTTCTGTTGTTTGAATAAAGCTTTGGAAAAGTTGATTTCGTGATGGAATAAATTATTTATCTTGCGTCCAGTGTGACGTGAAGCGAGAAAAAATTTATACTCAAATATTAATACTTTTCCATGCATTTTTAACTAAATCGCTCGTGCACTGAAAAACAATTTCTTACACTTGTTTCTTGAATGTCCATTATCTGCGATGAATTTATTCGTATTGTATTTTAGAGCCTTCTATTACTAACGAGTGCTAAGTCTATTTTCGTATATAAAAAATAGCAATATCAATATCGGTAGGTCTCTAGATAATAGTAGGTAGCATTGTCTGCATATAAATTGAAGATTTAATTTAAAATCCCTACATGGATACGTATTCATTTGAATTTTGAAAGTAGCAATCCTCTATAAAGTGTAAACTTCCCCAAACTGAACAAGTTTCCCCTAATGCCCATGTCATCGCACTGAGTTAATGTAGGGGTGGTTTCTGGCTATTTGGAAGTGTTCACTTTTTATTTATGGGTGGTTGTAACTAATGGCAAATAAATTTCCACTGTCAAAAAAACCCTTTTGCTGTCTAATCTGTAAATGAATACATTTGTTGCCAGATAAAAGCCTGTAGAACAATAAAGAATCAAGCTCAGTCAGGTTTTATATGTAAAATATGTTCTTTAAAACAAAATAAGTGAATTATCCTTTATCAGACTTCATTTGGTAACAATAATGATCTTTGTCTTGATCAGATATTGCTCCAATTAGCCCTGAAACAGCCAGAAGACCAAGAAGAGAACCCAGTCTTAGAAAAATCGAATGTGAAATGAGTTGAAACCATAACTCGATTCTATCAATACTGTCACAATAATTCTAGAGCAGAGACAGAATTCCAATTCGTAGGGACAGCTTCTTGACGTTATTTTAAAGATTTGATACATGTACCACCTAGCGGACAATTGGGCAAGTGATCAAATGTCGTCCTCGTTGATGACAGATTTCCAGAAATAAGAGACAGAATCAAGTCAATTTCATCACCTCGATAACAGTTTTTGACATTTCTATGTAATCAAATAGTGACAATAGAACGAATATCTAAGAGCCCTGCTTGTAGTTTAACTTAATTCGATGTCAACACGTCTAAAAATTAGAGTCTAAATAGGATAATTGTTAACTTCTTGTGGTTCTAGCTCAATCTTGTTCTACTTTTTATGGTTTGACGCATAACTGAACCATCCACTGATCTTCAGCAGATGGAGATGAAGTTGCTCTGCATAGTAGATTCGTAGATGAAAATTACTCAAGATTATAAACAAATTACTGGTAGTCACGATAGATTAAGTTCATAACCAATATTCAAATTTAAATTATCCGAAGATTTTTTTATTCCTATTGCTTCTCTTATTAGCTTCTTGAACAAATTTTTCTCTTTAGCCAGAATCTTTGTATTCTTGAAATCAATACCATGTAATTCTTGGATAGCATGTTCGCCACTGCAGACTTTTCTGGATGGTTCTATTTTATATGACGAGAATGCTCTTTCAATCTTATTTCTACAGTCTTTCTGGTCTCCCCAATATATATTTTGTCACACTGACAAGGAATCTTGTAAATACCTGGATACTGTAAAGAAAATGTGTCTTTAACATTATCAATAAAATTTCGAATTATCAAACTGGAAGTGTATGACGTTCTTATGACATATTTATTCTAAAGTCTTCCAATTTCATCTGTTATATTAGCAACGAAGGCAACATAACAAGTCTTTTCTTATTATTTAGATCTTGAAGAGAAGGCGTAGAGTTTTTCTGTCCAAGTGCTCTTTCGATCTGTGTTTTTTTACGAACATTCTTCAAGATAACATCATCTAAAAGTTTGATTTCATCAGATAGTTCACATGGGTGATTTGAGGACTCATGTAAATATTGGTTTGTAATGGCCTGGCTTTCTAAATACTGAGTGAATACGTTTATCATTGTTGCGGTTTATTTTACCGCAACCATTCCCAAACCTTTTACTGCTATTACTAGTAGAGTCTGAAAATTCCTCAAGTCGTCTCTGGCTTCCTCAAGTATGCAGTTGAGAGCACCACTGGGCTTGCGAGTGCATATAGAGGACCGCAAGGCTATTTTTGGCCTCTTCCTTCGATGATCAGTGCCCTGTCAATATTACTTTAAACATTTCCAATTTTATGTTAGTGTATTAGTTTCACAGCTATAATAGTAAGTACTATTTTCTATTAATTTCAGTATTTGTTTGCTCTTCGTAATATCTAATTCCTTACTGTAGACAGTATCATTGTGAATTAGAATTTTTTTAGTCCTCGTGACTCAGATTTGAAGTTACTTTTTTGAACGTAATTTAAATTCATAGTTCTGCTTTTTATATCACTTTGAGGCTCCGGCGGGGTACTAACCATCGCAAGAAGCCCGTCACGAGTTTTTTTGGGCTTTTTGAGCTCACTCTTTTTCACTCAAGTACTCAAGTTTAGGTGAGGTACTCTCTTTCCCGTTTTATTTTCTACCCCTTTGTCCGATCCTGCATTTGTGAAATTCTATTTTCCTAGTCGCCTTGATACTCACGTTTTTAGCGCATTTTTTTGGAAAAAAGCGCTATTATATTCATTTTGGCTGTCTGGCTGGCTGGCTGGCTGGCTGGCGTGACGCTGAGTTCTCAGCAACTATACTATTCACAAACTTGAAACTGGTACTAAATAAAAGCTGCTATTCCGTAGGTTTGCACAAATTACTTCAATTCAAGCTCAGTGATTGTGGAAGATTAAATTATTCAATTACTTGTTCCAAATGAAACAATGTCCATAGATATATATGACATTAGGGATGAGGCAACTAAAATTTATTAAGGTAGATAAAAATTTAGCTACAACTTTCGCCGCCGGTGTCACTATTATTATGTACAGTTGTCAAATCTGTCCGGGATTCATTCAATGACTTGTTTGACGCGAATTTGAAGCTTATTAGAATGAATTATTATTATTGGATGAAAATTTGTTTACTTTTGGTGTATTTTTTTCATATAGCTTTGATAAAGAACAAATTATCATTTTAAGGTACAGCACTTGACCTCCCGTCAGTCAATAACTAAACAATGAAGATTAAGAGGTATTTTTGAGTTTGTACATGCATAAATTATGTATTTATCAAATAGTCAACTTGAAACTAGTACTAAATGGAAGCTGCTGTTTCGTAAGTTTGCCCAAACTGCTTGATTTCAAGCTCAGTAATTGTGAGAGATGATAATTTGCGTTATCTCTGAAGTAACAAGTATTCATGAGCTGTCAAAAATGCGCTTTCATCATCTAGATGATTCTTCCATTTTTTTGGTTGGTTTATTGTTCGTTCTAGTAATTGGTTCTACGAAACCTTTGGTTTTTTTTTGGTACTTCATTTGGAATTACTAGTCCGAGTTCGGCGGAGTATCAAACTTTACGTTAACTTCACAAATCAGAATCATTCTTCTACTCGTTTCTCACATGTTCTGCTATCCTCTCCTTGGAATGAATGAGTGAGTGAGGTGTGAGTGTTACTATTGGTAATACTTTTCTTTGTATTCGGACTTAAAGCTTCGTAAATTTTGCTTATTACAGTTTCTATCAGAAAGGACTTTTCTCTTACTTTCTTTTGTTTATTACTTTGTGGTTCGACGTCATAACTTTTTTTATTGGTTATACGGTCGAGTGGGCCTTACTGATAGAATCTTTCTTCTTCGGTCAACGAGCTACTCGTTCATTTTTATCATTGTGTTCATGCGCTTCCTCACCGCGAATGCCTGCGGTCACCCCATTTGTGTTGTGGCATCTTCCTCTTCTTGCATTGGCATAGTTTTTTTATATTGTTAATTTTTTTTTTTGGTACCTAATTCAGTTGTAAATTAATTGTAATTTTGTGTCATTATCCAAACCATTGTCAAATTTATTCCCGAACAAATCACTGGCGTAAGCTGTTTCAGATTAGTATTGTGTCTTTTAACCATTACATCAGCAAGGGAACTTAGCTGGGTTGAGGGCAGAGGCCGGATACCAGTCGTAGGAGCCGCCGAAGTCGTCTTCATTCTTTATCGCTTCTGGGGATGCTGTCAACATCCACCGTATTGGTTCGTCCAACCGACGAAGACCGCAGATATAGCCTAAAAACTTCGACGACAATTCTAAGTATTTTTTTGGTCACTTCCAACCGCAAAGGCCGTGGCGCCGCCTCTGATCCAACCCAGAAGAAATCATAGCTAGCTACCGACGATATTCAGCGATTGTAAAGGTACATTGTTGTTTCACCTAGGTTAAATTATCATACACTAGTAAATCAATCTGTATAATTTATCAACTTTGATCTGTTCATGGTTTTGGATAACTTGTTATTATTTTTTTACTTTATTGGCCAAATTAAAATCTAAATTCACGTACATTTTTTGCAAAATCATTAATGCTTTTACTTCCTACTACTATCTCTACTAAGTTGGACTACTTAAACCCTCTATCTATTCTTTTCAAGTCCTGGCGCCCAATTTTTTTCTTTTTCGGTCTTCGCTATTTGGTTTTTGCAGCTGTGCTTTTAGCTAGCCGAGCCTCCCAAACAAAAGGTAGGAGCAATTCAACATAGATAAATATTATCAATACTTTATTGAAATATAATTTATTTGCCTACCACTTTCATGGAAGTAACTTTTACAAATTATTCATCAAGACCACTAGAGGAAATAATTCTGTAGCATCATCATCTTGTTTTTCCAGGTTAACGTCCAGAAGAGAAAGACAATTATTTTCTTCAACCTCAAAACTGTATTCAATGTTTCCATGTTGCATGTTCAGATGATTTGAAAAAACATTCAATGAATTTATACCACGAGGCCAAACAGCAAAGTAGCGTAGCCAAACAGTAGTTTCTTCATAGCTGTGCTAGCAGCATTTCATTCAAAATTCTTCATGTATCTATCGATTTGCTTGTAAGAATTACCATCGAAGACAAAGATATAAGAATCCAACAATGTTTAAAAAGCTTGACAATATCAGTTGAAAAACGATCTCATAATTTTGATGTATCACTAATAAGTGATGTAAATCATTTTCTGTCAATTTCAAATCCACAAAATATCCAGAATTCTTGACATATGATGAAGTATGACTAATCATCGGCTTTAGCAAACCATCCAAATATTTGGCTGATCCATAAGTTGTTGAACGTTTTGAATTGACAATAGGTCTTGACGGAACATCTTTTTATGAATTTTTGGAGGATTATTAAGCTTGGAAATGACAGGATCTTGAAGAATAAGTTCTTTCTGAATATCTTGAGATGAAGACGATTCTTTCAAATGTTTACTTGTTTGATATTTTAAGGAGCTTAGCAAATTACTAACAATTTGAACGTGAGCTGCATCATCCAGTAAGTCATTCGCATTTTTAATGTCTTCTTTATTCAGGATGACTGTAGCTTTGCCCTTATCAGGTGGTGAAACATCAATATCCTATCACTTCATATTTCTCCTAGGCATTGAAGTTCACTTCTTGATATGTTGAATCTGATAGCTGGAACCATTTTCAAATTACGCATAGTTTCATAACGAATTCTTCAAGATTAGGAATACGACTATAGTTTACAGGTGAATTCAAAGACTTCAAGGTTCACTGTTCGTCAAGAATATTAGCTAATGAAAGTCAGCAGTGGTACAAAAAAATTGTGAGAATTCACTAGGTTTCTGTCTGCTGACTGAAAGTTGAAAGATTAAAGAAATAGGAGGTCTCAATGAAACAAACACTAAAAATGTGAATGGATCCTAAAATCGCCAGTGACGTGAAAGTCATCTACTACTAGGTTATAGAGCTCGAATGATGTTTGACAAAAAACGAAAAATGGGGCTCCTTGAACTACAACGAAGAATCTTGCGGCAGCGAGCATATTTTTTGAATGCCTCTATAATTTTAGATATGTCTTGACTTAAAACAGTATGACAGCTGAATAACTACGTCAGAAACATAAAATCTATTTATATAATGCACTTGACGTCGTATAGTTGTTGCTGCTATCGCACTCTTATAGAAATCATGTGAAGATTAATTTGCTACAAGATTAGATCAATCAATTCTTATCTGACGAAGTTTCAGCACAAATTGAATTATGTATTATCTTGAATACTGGGAAATAAGGATTTAATTTACTCTGTCCATGTGAGTCCGGTGCAGTTCACTTATAGATAATTATAACTAATGGAGGTGTGGAGTATGTATTTCAAGACTAACTTCTCGGCCATTAGGAGTTGATTGATGTGATTATAGTTGTTGCAAAATTGTCATTAAACGAAATTAATTAATATTGAAAGACTCTGCTTGAATAAACAAACAATACGCGCCATTGGCTTCACCCAATTTCATTCCACTACTGACTGTGTATAAACACGATATAAAGTGCTTTAGGTGCTGGTGCAAATCTTCAATTAGCGCAGTGTCAAATACATCCGTCCGTATGTTGGTCGACCATGTATGAAATTAATTTGAATAGCGACATAAATATTAGCGTACCAACCGCCTGTTAAATTAACACAATAAATTAAAAGATCCTAATTACAGAACTGTCCGCTTGGCAAACTGGTCCTTATGAATTCGTAAACATCAAACACATACACACTTAAACACTCACCAGTACATATAAATGTCCTGTCATCGTGTATATGGATGTACAACATCATTGCTAAGAGAGAATTTAATCCTGTGATTATAATTTCATCGTTTTAAGTGACCAGAACAGGAGCAAGGTGTAATAGAATTCGGCGAGTATCTTGCAGCGTTACGTATTCAAATAAGTTACCGTCCTTTACATTAATCATAAATTCATTCCGGTCAACTGAAAGGTAGACAGTGAATGCCAAACAGTGAAAGAGACGAATATGATGCTGAAAAGTAAAACTCTCACAAAATAATCTGTGATAGATCTGAGAACGTGAAAGCCTGTTTCTGAAACGAAAAAATTCAAGTAGAAATCACAAGGCAACGGTAGAATTCATTTACTTACTCATAGGGCTTTTCCATGCTCTATCCCTCGAATTTAAATGACGATATTCTGATAGTATGTTGAGAATTGATAAATATGATACCTAATAGTTCAGTTAAAAATATTATATTGCACATTTACTGTTTTGAAAATTCACTTTACAGAGCTATTCACTTTCGTTCACAATCGAGAATTATTACCTCATACAATCCTTTGTATTTCAACGGCAATCAATTTGGAGCTTCTGCGGTTGTAATCTTCAGATCTTGTTGTACCTTGCATCATCTTTTGAAATTATACCTTATATTTCTGACCCACATAGACACCTTCTACTTTTGTTGTCTATTGTCATGGATATTTCTTTCGGAAAATGATATCTACGGTGAGAATTGAATGCATTCTAGTATTATGACGTCAAGCACTACGTTTGCATCGGATTCAAGAGGATACGAGTTAAGTACCAAGATATGATCCTTAAAATGTAGTAAACTTTAAGTCAATCAGCAGATCAAACGTGTTGCGATCAACATTGCAATAAGTATTGTGATTGATCAAGTGCTGTGTTTTGTCTTCTACATTGGATTGTGCCCTATAACAATCTAAGTTCTAGAACCTATATTCCATATTATATCAATCCTTTTACTCTTTGACAAGTCAATGTTATTATATTGTATGTGAATAATAAGCTGACGACATCTTCGAGAACTCTGATATATTTGATAGAGGAAAGCTCCATAACGTTACTAATTCAATTTCCTCACTCTAAAATAAAGTGACTATTACAAATTTCATTCCAAACGATGACGGATGGTCGCTCTTACCATTGATGGTAGTATAGACATTTCTGATATTTGATAAATAGATATGAAAGTTATTAGGAAAGTGCAAGAAAATAATTCATATTCACATCTACTGGGCAGAAGTGCAACTAGCAGGTCTATGGATGGAATTCCCGGCAAAAAAACTCAGAAAATCACTTGGCTTGGTAATCCTACGTGGAACACTACTATTATCACATATTTGGATATTGTGTTGCTGATTTACTTCCTATACATAAGTCACGGTTCATTCTCTTTCAACCCATAATTTCTGCATTTTGTATCCGACAAGCCAAACCTCGACCAGTATTCAAATCTAGGAGACAATTATTCAATAGAGAAGACATCCGAGAGCTGCCTCAGAAATTCGACATCATATGAATGAATAAATATATAGAGTTGGCCTTATTGAACCTTGACTCATCCATCTGTTAACACAAACTCTTTTTACTTACTTGTACAAAGTACAAGGAAGTATTGTGGAACCGACAGAATTCACATATCGGGATTAAGATGAATATATCCGTTTTGAGCATTCCTGAATTAATTTTGACTATTTTCTACTTGATGTCGAAACGTATGTATGTATGTAACTCGCAGATCTCAAAACCTGTCAGACGTATAATGCTGAAATTTTGTTTTTAAAACTGGTCTAGGGTCTAGTTGTGCACTTCGCATTATGGTTGCAATCGTCTATACCGGAAGTGCACTTTACTTGAAACTTTTTTTTGAATTTCCCACATAAATCCAGAATGATTAGCCGTAGGATATTGAAATTTAGTATTTAAAATTGTTGTAGCATCCAAATGGTCATCTTCTATTCACGTACTATTCGGCTAAGCCGGAACTGCACTTTATATAACAGCCTTTCCGAAATTTCTTCATAAATTCAAAAGAATCAGTCCATAAGGTCTAGTTGTACACCTTGCATTATGATTGCGATTGGCTAAGCCGGAGGTGAAGTTTACTTGAAACATTTCCTGAATTTTCCGCATAATTTCAGAGCGATTGAACGTAGAACATAAGAATTCAGTATTCAAGATGATTGTACCGTCTGGATGCTCATATCCTATTTTCATTTAGATCGACTAAGCTGAAAGTGCACTTTACTTGACAGCCTTTTAGAATTTTTCGCATAAGTTTGAAACGATCGGCTGTAGAGTAATGAAATTTGGTATTTTAGTCTGCTGTTGGATCAAGATGATTGCCTACTGTTTTTATAACAATAGACTGAGCCGGAAGTGCACTTCAGTTGGAATTTATTCCCTAATTTTGCGCATAAATTCAGAACTGATAGCCGTAGAATATTGGAGATCAGTATATAGGAACGTTGTAGCATAAAAATGATGATCTACTGTTTCCATAGCAACCGACTAGACTGAAAGCGCATTTTACTTGACAGATTTTTAGAATCTTTTGGATAAATCTCAAACGTTTAGCCGAGGAACGATGAGACTTTGGGCTTGATTATATATATCCAATGATATACAAGTAAGTCACGTGATGTTCACTTCAGATTTCTCTTATTATCAACTAGCTGACCCGACAGACGTCGCTCTGTCAAAAGCTATTTGTCTGTGGCTGTCTCTCAAACTGATTTTTTCTGGTCAAATTCTGGTGATGGCGACGCTTACAAAGTGTACAGATTAGCACAAAATTAATTCTAAAATCAATCAATGTACTTTGGTTTTTCTTCTTATTAGAGCTTGGATGGAGAATACCAAAATTATAGCTCATTCGAGATTTTAAATTGTTCTGATCTGAAGTGGGCAGCATTTGACTTACTTATACACCTTTTGATTGAACAAATGACTTTTGACACTGACATTGACAGCGATTGAAAATTTGAGGTAATCATTGAGATGCTACAAAAGTCCTAGATACAAAATTGCAGCATACTACAACTGATCGTTCTGGATTTATGCAAAAAATTCGAAAAACTGTTTAGAAAATTGCATTTCTACCTTTCTGGTTCAGCCGATTGCAATCATGATGTAAGGTATACAACTAGATGATATAGGAGTGTTAAATACCAAACTTTAATATTCCACAGCTGACTCCTTCGAATTTAAGCGAAAAATTCGAAAAGACTGTCATATAAAGTGCATTACTAGAAAATAATAAACATTTGGATGCTTCAGAAATTCCAGATACTGAATTTTAATTCAACGGATAACCACTTTGGATTCATGCAAAAAAATTTAGAAGAAGTTCAAGTGCACTGCTGGTACAGACATTTGCAACCATGATGCGAGATGCACAACTAGCCCTAAAATCATCTAGAATACAAAATTCCAATTATATGTTCGACGGGTTTTTAGATTTGCGAGTTATGTACATATGTACGTACCGACGTCAAGCCGGAAATAGTGAAAATGGATTCAGAAATACACAAAACGGATATTTCCATCAAACTCTTGAGATGTAAATTTTGTCGGTTTCACAGAGCTTGCTTGTACTTTGTACAAGTAATTCAAAATGCATAGAGCATACAAAAGTAACAATGATATTGGAACTCAAAAATTCATTTGCCCTTAGCTTCGATCAACATTCACTAAGACACCTCTTGCATTCTAATTGTCTTCTTGGAAGATTTCTGTCTGATATGAATGAGATAAGTAACTGAATCAGAATATTAACTGTAAGTATGGCTCCTTCTACAATTTATTGACGTTGATGTGCCAATACCTGGCAAGGAGCGAGATAAAATTAATATTATTTTCTAAAGAAATGCAGGACACTGTAAAGTGACCTTAGAAGTTTGACCGTGAAACAGGATTTGATAAATTGTATAAAATCAAAACTTGATGAGTTTCACAAAAATTCAAATTCAGGAGTCGGTTTTCATACCATCATCGTGAATGGGACAGCAACCGTAGACACGTGTTTCATTCTTATTAGGATTCTTCAGTTCAATAGGGTATAGCAAGCCGCAGATAGTCGGACTTGTAGCCGCGAGACTATTGAAAAGTAAGTTGGTACATGGCATGCAGAGAAATGAATCTGCAGCAGTGCCATCTACCATAATACAGCCGAAGTGGCAAGGTTTGAAGAAATGCAGGACACTGTAAAGTGACCTTTAAAGTTTGACCTTGAATTTGCTGTCCTATCCAGGATGATGGTGTGAAAACCGACTCCTGAATTATATTTTTGTAAAACTTATCAGGTTTTGATTTCATAAAATTTATATAATATTATTTTCTTTCAAAGTTTTATTGTGTCACCCGCTAGTAGCACTTTTTTCAAGTCAACTTTTGGACCATCCACGGTTTGAGCTCAATTCCAGTATTGGAATGATCTGAATCTCGTTTAAATGTCGTTTCCTTAACAGTAACATGAAGCTATTTGTCAAAGAAAAATTTTGCTGCAAGACTCCTCAACTGCTGGCATTCGACACGAGAGAAGTTATCTTTCAAAAAATGTAATTCTGAGCTGGTATGATATATATTTATCACTAGCTAAGAAGTATGAAATACTATTCATCCGAAAAAGAGATTAATATCTACAATAAAATCAAAATAAGATCCAATAGCTTCTGGTAGGTATCTTCAAAATTTTTGAGGCTTGTTTTCTAGCCTCGAGGTCCTAGTCGACCATTCTTAGGACAGATATATCATTTAGAATAGATTATTTGACAATGCTGCTGGTTCTTGATGCATTGGAAAAATGTATTTAGGTATTAATTAAACGCTGCAAGAAATATATCAGTGTAGCCTGAAATTCAGGTCAAGGAATAGACGCAAATCTACACCTGGAGCATTTTTGTTATTCTCAATACTTACATGTCTGGATTCTAACTAGAGGTCTGCCGAGTATTTGGTTATTGAAACGCAACCATAGTTGTCGAGCTGGAGAGATAAAAGAATTGTTTCTTTGTGAAAAATATCCACGTGAAAATAGAATAAATACAACTACTTGATTGTTGATGTGGTTTTCGCGATTGAACTCTTAATTCAAAGTAAATCGATTGTAACTTTACAGTAAACAATCTATCTGTTTGGAATAGTATTTGTCCATTCCCTCCTTTAAACTATTCGAAAACCTCTGCACATCCTTCCACAACTAAACACGCTAGACAAGGATGAAATCCTGGAATTATGTTCATCCTGCTCTTACGACGTCACCCAATTGTATATGCATAATTAATGAGCGAAACGCCAGGATCAAAATGCCTTCGCTTGGACAGACTACAATTAATTTATAACGAATATTCGAGGAAGCGTAGCCGGAAGCGGCGGGCTAAAGGGGTAGGGGTTAACAAACCGGACGTTAAAACTGGAATTGAGGCAAGACCGACAGTTAACCAGGATTTGGAAGCCGTTAGCATGGCGACAAAAACAATACTATGGGAACTAAATAGGCAAGGGATCAAGAGCTGTTTTTTCTAGTTAACACGGATAAAAACTGAATATCATGACAATGCCAATGGATATTTGCCCCAAATAAACTTGTCTTGAGAAGAAAGCAGGAAAATGTTTGTATATACGTAGTGGCAACCAACTTTTCAGTAGCACTTCTAATCCATTAGATTTGATATGTATCGTGCTCAAGGATGACAAATGACTATGTTGCCATGCAACAGTATAATACAATGATCTTCTGTAATGTGATTGACTTCCGTATCCGTGAGTTATAGTTGCTCCAATTTGATTAACCATAAACACTGAGTTATGAGTAATAACTCACAGATCTTGGTGATGAATGGCAGATCCAAGCAAGAAATTGAACTGAAATGAACTTATCCTACAAAGTTCTGAGTAGAAATATTCGAACAATGTTCATTTGGAAACCTACACATTCTGATCAATGAACATAAGCCGAACAAAAACTGAAAGTGCAGTCAGGGAATTAAAATTTCGTGATGAATTTCCATCAAAAAATTAATAACAGACGACCTAGTTGAAATTTGCTAGTCCAACTTCCCAATTTCTCATTGTATAATGCAACAAAAGTTCTTAAGAGATCAAGATAACCCTCCCTCAAGTAACTCAATTAGAATGAACTTTTGGAGAATACTTATAAGTGTGTTCATTTTCAAATTTCTATTGAATAGACAATATGGTCATCATAGAATATACTCAATTCCACTATAAAATGTTTATAAATTCCATTGAAATCTCACAAGGAGAAGTAGAGTACCGTCCCAATACGTCTGCGACATGGCTTCCCTAATAGCTTTTTACACCTAATCTCTGAACAGGCTCCTAGTCATCTTTCAAAATAAAACTTCGACTGAATGGGAACTCTTCCAGAAATTCTCTAGTCAACGGGTCTTGAGAAGCAGTTCACCTAATTGGTTAGAGAGTATTTTCTTTAAACCGAATAACTCAATTTTCATTGATAATAAAATCACAAATTAATCTGCACTGTATCGTGAGTGCGTTGGAAGTCCTCAATTAATTTGTTTGAGATGCAAATGCCTTCCAGGAGGAGTATCTACAGATTTCATGCTAGAGTGCATACAGAGAAAAGGGAGAGAGAGGTTCTGGGAAGATCTTTCAAGAGGTTGAGGATATGTAACAAGATACAAACCTCAAAGAGAAGTAGTGACATGAGTTATGAGTGTTTTTGATATAGAGGAATGATAGAAGACGTTAACATCTCGCAGTGAAATTCTGTATTAGATTACAAGTCTCTGAGAAATGCTTGATCAAATTCTAAGTTTTGTGTATCTATCAATAATTGATTGAATATTGGAATGGCACTTACTCTAAACGAGCGAAAAGTTCGTAATCCGAGCCGAAGGCGGGGACAACGGGTTGCGAGTGGAAAATACGCAATTCCAAACATGCTGTAGATCATGTTTTCCTGAACAAGATTTTGGAGACACCAAGAATTCCGCAGAAAATTTCGAGACTTTGAAATGTCAAATGTAGAACCAGAAATCAATATCAGAATTGTGTAAAAAGTAATCATATCAACCAAACTGATAGCTCCTGACTCGATGAAAATGGTGAAAGAATGATTTTGAACGATATACTCCACAATAGTATCAGAGAATAGTATATTCTACAATAAGTATTGGAATGGCCTATATTCTGAACGAGCGAAAAGTTTGTAAACCGAGCCGAAGGCGAGGATTACGGTTCGCGAGTGTGGAATACGCCATTCCAAACATGTTGTAGACTATACTTTCTCTAACAAGGTTTTGGAAACTCACCAATATTTCAGAGAAAACTTAAAAAATTATTAAATGTCAAACGTCAAATCCAGATATGAATACTTGAATTGTTAGGAAGTAACCATGGTAGTAGCCAAACTAACAGCTTCTGATTCGTCGAAATGATTCAAAAGGCTTACAGAATCATTCTGAACGGCATACAGAATCATTCTGAACGATTTTTTGGAATGTCATTCGTTCCAACATAATTTTTGGTTATGGAATATGCAAATTCCAAAAAAGTGTTGGAGAAAAGTATTTCTATAGTGCTATCATATTCATTTCAGTTTTTTACTGAGCTACAACTATTGAATGTATGTAGAATCAGCGAACGATACTCAAATCACAGAGTAATCAAATGATTTTTATAACTAAGCAGTTGGCAATTTTTCAAGAAAGAGCATCGATGTAATCCTAATTGAGATTCGTCAATTTTACACTTGTGCCTGCAAATTGAAAGACCTGAATGGATTTCGAAGTTCTCAAGAGTTTCTATTGTGATATCAATTTGGTACGTCACTTTTGTACAAATTACAATAGATCTGATTATATATGCTATTCTCCACTTAAAGTTGCGGCACGATCAAAATATTTGGCAATATAGTTCCAAAGATTCGGAAAGGTCATAATTATGACGTACACATCAACTTGGAAAGTATCCGGAATCATCGCTAGAAGCTAGAAGTCGCATTCTTTCTTGAGAATGAATATTTTTGTTCATCCATGTGAATGAATAATCAAAAAGTATCCATTGTAGTCTTGGAATTATTTATCTTTGATAGAAAATAACAGAAAAATGAATTTAGATTATATAATGATCAGTGGCAGCTCGCGTATGAAACCGTGGAACTGCAGGGTCTTCAATTCAGTGTATGGTCACATTAAATGCGAACGTGTGCGATTTTAGGACATCCGTGAAGATAGTACGATATCGTGTCTGACTTATTGATGGTCAAGTTACATTGTCTCCGTCCGACTGGCAAGAGCCGAACGAGCAATCTGGTGAAATGGATCAGAATTTGTTCAATTATTATTCACTAGCCGAAAATAATAATGCTTCGAGATTAACGATTGTAAACCAAAAAAGAAATCATCGAGTGACTGAATTATACGTATATAAATAGGAATAAACATAGAGAGTATACAAAACATTTGAAAAAATTGAAGAGACAACCTGAGAAATTCTTAGAGTATTTATATACTATATAAAATACTACACAAAATCCATACTGAACTGGAAAAATACTTAAGTCTCCGAGAATGTATTGAACCTAGGAAAAAACCTAACTATAGCACACAGCATAATTTGCCAACTATAATCCATTCGCGGTATTACTTAGATCCCATATTGATTTTTTTAGACTCAATACAACAAATTAGTTTTTCAATATCCATTTTCTGATTTGAATTGCCTAGATAGACTTGCACGACAACACAAGTTTAATCAAACCAGTTTGTTTAAGTCTGATAGTCGTGTGATAGCATACGAGCGCGTCAGACAAAATCATTTGCACTATATCCATACGTGTTTATTTCAAAAAGTACATCTAAAAAATCGCATGGGCTCTCATTTAATGTCACCACACGCTACTTGATATTATCGATAAAATTCAATGAAGTGTGTCTCTTCTCTACGAATTCTTTCTATATACTTGTACATAATTCTTGAGTTTAATGTCAATAGTTATCCCCCAGTTTTTGAGAAAGATGAAAAAATATTTGAATGGAACTGTGAGCTTAACAGCTCCAGCGGCTTGGTGTCTGGCTCCATTCGGACCTATATTCAATCAGAAGTGGACATATTATTGGGACATTATTTTGGATTTGGAGAATTGATTTTGCAGAATGGAAAATCCTTTTAATCAGCTATGATTTTTCCAGGTTCTAACAATTACCTTTCTTGAAACGAAGGTTTGTATAACTAGTTAGTACTCCATAATACCTTGAGGAGAGCAGAAAGCCTTTATTGAGATATCAACGCTCAAAAATGGCAGATAATTCAAGATTTGCTGTTTGGACAAATTATCTGGATTAGAGAGTTATATCCTAATAATCCATCGTAGTGTCTAGATTCAGCTCCTCCAGACAATGATGTCTTAGGGAGATCGAGGAAGGTTGTGACAATTTTTACTTCAACCAACATATCTCAGTTAAGAAACATTCTACATCTATGAACTGTATGACTCAATTTAGCTCAACCCATACTGTTTAAGAAGCGATCATCAAAACTCATGAAAGTATTTAAGTGTCAGAGAGAATCTACAGAAAAAGAAACTTTTTCCCGTGTCACGACTCTCCTAGTAGCAAGGTAAGTTGTAACAAATACCAAGGTAAGTTGTGATATCTATGTATTAGACTATTTGGTGAATAAAAAGTACCATTATACAGAGTGATCAATAATGATTGTCTGTCACGTGACTAGCAAAAGTTCGCAATATGATCAAAACTATCTTCATGGAATAAAGTTAGTATAAATTTATTTATTTTGTTAGCTACGTTACCGACATTTCAAGAACACAGTGACGTATATTTTGCGTAGTTTGTGACGGATTTATCCATAATCTGATTTGAAAAACAAGGAAGTAGGTGAATAGCTGTATTATTGAAAATTTATTATTATTCTACCAAATTTTCAGGTTAAAATAGTGTTTTCAGACGAACTGTCATCTGCCACTTGAAGCTCACTATCTCAAGCAGGCGGCAAAGAAAAAATCAGAACAAGGCGGCACGGACAATCATTTTTGATCACTCTGTATTTGCACATTCAAGGCACTGAACTCACTCATCTTTTAATTTGCTATTGGCAAAGGGCTCAAGGCAACACAAGCAAAAACAATTATTTTCTGCATCTTCTTCGTCTTCATGCTCTTCATCATCAACTTTACTTTTCTTATTAGTCTTCTCCTTTTTCCTGGCTTCTTTTCCTTCTTCATTTGAAACACGTTTTCTCACATTCTTCATCTTTCTACTGGCTTTTATAGCAGCAATTTGATCCTTGGTAGTTGTGTCAGTAAGCACAGCAGATTCGACCTTGCGTCTATTTGGTTGTTTTTTTTTTTTTAACGGAGCTGTTGACAATGACCAAAGTGATTATTGCGAGATTACATTAGAAGTGGTGGCAATAGGACTACGGGCTGTAGACTTGGGGACAACGGGCTCTTTGGCATTATAGAATACATGGACTACTGGAAGATGTCATGTCCTGATCTAAAGACATATTTGAAGTGGGGTTTTTTGCTTCTATGTTAAACTTTCTGACAGCAATGACATCGTTCTCAACAATACCGATATTTGAATTTGGAGAGAGAGTTCTTTCTTCTGGGTTTTCCTCAATTAGTCCTTCGTTCATATTTATTTGGCATTCTGAGACAAAGAAGTAGCAATTCAGCATGCAACATTACACAACAAGATAGGGAAAGAAGCTTACCCGAAAAATAGACAAAAATAGGAGAGCTGTGACAAGCTGCCACAGCTCGCCTAGTTGAAAGCAATTGTGAACCGGTCAGGATAACAACTTGTAATGTCGAAGCAAAATGTCAACACAAAAAAACAGTATCACGCTATAAAACTTGAAAAACTAAAGCATTTGAGAAAAATATCATAACTGTGTAAACATAATACGTAAAAGTGCATCGTTGACGCGTGTTGCATCAAATAGCGCGTCTCAGAAGCGACAAACGCGCGTTGTTGTCACCTTGCTAATGACCATAGTTTCCGAGAAATCGACTATGTCACAACTCTCCTAGGTCTCCCTACTGTAGATAACACTACCAATCGCTGTCAAAACTTCATTCACTAATCTTTGTTTCAATAATAATTTCTGCTATCCGGTATTATCTATCATCAATAATAATTTATATGTCAATCAGTTGAATGAGACAGTAATTTCCACTATAAATATTTAATTGTGTGTGACTTAGGCAGTATGACCTCATTGTGTGGACTTCTGATCTTTCTCTCTATCTTTCAATTTATTTATGTAATCATTCATTGATCATTCTGTCTACAGGTTGAAAGAACCCAATTACAGAGGAATTATGAACATAAATAGATACAAATAGAATATTTCAAACGAAAACAACAAAAGAATTATCAGATACACAAAAACCTAGACAGATACATGGATTTCTGTCAACGAATCAAGCTAGAACGGGTGTTGGAATAAATTTCCTGCAACACTGTTATGGAATTTGCATATTCCATAACCAGAAATAATAGCCCGTATTCTGTAACACAATCAATAACTGTTTATCGATCGATAAGTTTTTTGACAAATGGAAACAATTGTAACAAGTAAATATTCAGAGTTTTTGTCAGTGCTACCCATGTTCATTGGCTGAAATAGATAATGATCGATAAAAACTTATCGATTGAGTTACTGAATAGCTCCGTATGTTGGAACAGGTGACATTCCACACGTCGTGCAAAAATAATATTCTGTACCTGCGTAGAATCATTTCAACGAATCAGAAGCTGTTATTTTGGTAACTATAGTTACGTCTCAACAAATTCAGATATTCTTGTCTGGTTTACGTTTGACGTTTCATAATTTCCAAAGTTTCGTCTGGAATATTAGTGAGTCTCCAAATTCTTGTTGAAGAAAGTATAGTCTACCACATGTATTGGAATGGCGTATTCCACATTCGCAAACCGTGAGATTAGGGCCATTCCAATACTTGTTGTAGAATATACTATTAGACTAGAGAATTAGAGGTGAAACATTTTTATCTAAGAATGAAGAAACTACATAAACTTTGTCTTGAATGAACTAGACTGTTTGTGGTATATGGGAAGAAATTGAAGATGTGGAATCAAATGCTTCAATCTATTTATTATATTAGTTTTTGATATGAAAGTTTATACGTAAAGATTCCGCCAGCTACGGATAATTTAATAATATCAACAGTATCAGTTCGAACAGATCAGGCCTTGCGGATAGCACTATAGAAATTTCTGTGAAATTTACTGACGGTTGACTCTTTGTTTATTGAGTCCTTTTTAGAAATTGTACCTAATGCCTCAAATTAAGATAAAAGATAGCTATATCCTTTATGCAAATAAAGATGATAAATTCCACCCTTCGCAAAATCTTTACGATAATGAAGGGGTTAAATTTCTTCGAGTTAAATATAAAACAGCCCAAATTGAATTTTCTCGTTTACTTGATCAGTTAGGAGCAACCAATTAACCTGATATCTTGTTCTCGGTGAAACTCAGTAAACAAGAACGTTGAACCTTCGTCGCCTAACTCCCACTACAAAACCAATCACAAGCAATTATAACCATCCGTAAAGTAAACTAAACTTAATTACCTCACCAATCCAGTTATAGAGTTATTAGTTTAACGTTAGGTGAGGTGCACAAAACATCAGTTAGAAGCTGCCATTCGTTTCCTTAGCAAGGAGAGAACGATCAACCATAGAACTAAAGATAGATTCAGGCAATGTTTTCCATGAAGCAATCGCCTACTGTGAGAGAAATATAAGAAAGCGTATTGTTTGATTCTGTGCGACTGCAGAGTCGTTCGGTTTTTGAAGAAATAACGTAACAATATAGTCAATAGCAATCAGTTGGTGTATTGAGGATCAACATTCGTCGTTTGAAATTTATTTTCCAGAAGTCTTTAGGTCGACATTCCAGCATTTTTCTTTTTTTCAAACACAATTTATCAAACATTTGTTTTCCCACGTTATAGTCTCTTCAAGAAAAAGGTAGATAGTCTACTCCCTATCATCAGGTAGAACTTTTGGAGAAGGGGATGTAACCTCTGAACAAACATGGTCCTTTAGAAGCAGAGAAACTGCACTCCAAGACTTTGAAAGAGCTAAAATCTGAAGAAAAACCTCAAGCTTGTTAGGTTAACGGGACTCCTGTCAGAGGACTGAAGACCACCTCTTGAAATAAAATTAGCCTATATTGAAATGTCATTTTGAAATGTGAAATTTTAGGAAATTTCCAAATATGTTGTGAAAATGGAATAGTTGTAGATGAATTACAATACTTGACTGCTGTATGAAAATTGAATTTCATCTGATCCTAACACTTGCTTAAGCCCTTTATTCTGAGTCTTCTTCTTCTGAAAGAAGCGTCAATTTCAAAATTATATACATACTATTTTGTCATAACTTCAAAATATCGCTGCGCTTCGTATCTACAATTCATGTTCAAGGATGTAAACATTCGTCTTCTTCGTCCTTATAGAATTGAACACATGATTAGCACTATTGGGAATTGAAGAATTAACGTCAAGAAACGGTTCTCATGAGACCTGATTCGTAAGAAGCCAACCGGGTATTGAACGGGAGTTTTAGTTGGAAATAATTGGCTACAAAAAGCAGCATTATGTTCTTGAAGATTTCAAATTGTTATTTCATGATTGAAGTAGTCTGGTTATTAGGAAACATAGCAAATTTACTGGTGCTACTCAAATGTAATACTGTTATCAATTTTTATTGTGCACATAACATTTTTGAACGTCAATGAAGTCATTGTTTCCGTAATGCAATCATAATAAAAATATCATTGTAAATGTTGAAAATAATGGTGGATGAATCCAATGTTTTCAATGTTGCAAATTGACTTTTATGTATGCAATCTTGCAAATAGAATATCTTGTATTGAAATAACTGACTATTTTTATTTGAGATTATATCGTTTCGTATGAACGTACTCAATCAGTCAATAAATGATTGAATTACAATGAGTTTGCTACAAACTGGTGTCAGTAGTGGGATTCTGGAGAATTTAATGGAATTTATCTTGAATTTTATTTGCTAATTATGCTGTTAAATGATGCACAAATTATCTTATCATTCATATATATGGAATATTAATTTAATCATAATGGTTTTGTTGATTCACTTGAGGTTTTAAGGATCACTGTCTCTTTTTGATGTTTTAAGTCAAGTTATGAACCAAATAATCGAATCACAATAAGATTGTGTGACAAATTGATGTCACGAGTGAAATCGTAGAGAAAAATGTGAAAATGGATTATAATTCGATCGTTAGACAGTAAAATTTGGTTGCAGTGCCGTAAAGTGTTTGCAAATTGTGTAGAAACTATAAAATGTCTTTGACGGACAGAATGTTCATCAGAGAAGTGTAGGATTAGTCTCTTTGTTCTAATTCAGCATTGTCTAAAACAAAAGTTTTTATATTCAATAACAAATTTTATGAACAAAGTGAAGGCTTACCCATGGGTGCCCCTCTATCTGGCACTTTGGCAGAAATCTTCATGAAAAATTTTGAACATGAACTTTTCAATAATTCTACAGTTTCAGTTACCAATGCTAAATTCTGGTATCGTTACGTTGATGATGTTCTGGCCCTTTGGACAGGCACTATGGAATAACTAGAAATATTTCATACAGCATTAAATCTCTTACATAACAACATATCTTTTACTTTAGAGACAGAAGTAAATGAACAAATAAACTTTTTAGATCTTAGAATTATTAGATTACAACATGGTTCCAATTTTAATATCTACCGCAAGCCAACTCAAACCATAGACTCAATTAACAACAATTCCAATCATTGCAAAGAACACAAGTTGGCAGTTTTCAAGTCACACATTCATAGAATGTTGTCATACGACTTAAATGTCTCAGATATCGAAAATGAAACTAAAACTCTGAAACAAATGGCCATAGCAAATAATTTTCATCCAAAGATTGTTGATAACCTAATACACAAAAAAAAAAAACATTTTCTTAAAAACAGCAGCTTATAACGGTTTAAACATTGAAACAAACACATTTTTGCGTATTAGCTTACCCTTTTTAGGAAATATAAATTATAGAATGAGAGCAATATTCAAACAATATAATATTGACCTTGTGTTCTAATCGATGACATGCCTTGGTAGAGAGTTGTGTACAAAAATTGACAGGAAGCCACACTTGAGAAGTCGGGGGTATATCGGTTAAGGTGCGCATGCGGCAGCAATTATATTGGCAAGACTGGGCGGCAATTTGTCACTAGGGTAAAGGAACATGTGCGCTGTATTAAAAATAACAACAACCAATCTAGTTTTGCAGAACATATATTAGATACAGGACATGATTTTAACATTGATAACAACGTAGAAATATTACACATTAAGAACAATGGGAAAGCACTTGACTTTTTAGAAAACTTAGAAATAAGAAGATCTATTGCAGCAAACAGAGCGCTAAATTTGAATGACCAGTTGAATTTGAAAAATAGCGCGCTTTTGGAAATTTTACTAAATTTTGGCGCTGCGACAGGATTTCCCCGTCCTCCTCCAGTATAATCATGTTTTTCAAAAAAATTTTTGCACAGTCGTGCGTACTCAAGGCGCAGATCCAGATGAAAATCTTTTCATACATTATGAAACTTATTTTATTACAATTTTTACATGGTTGTTTTTTCCTTTATATATCTAGTCGACGTAGTTTTTCTTCTGTAGTTGTATAGTGTAAGTATTTTTTGTATATTCTTGAATATTTGTTTATTTATGTGACTTTTGTACATTGCTGTAGATTTACAGAAAATTTGTATGTGATTGTTTTTTTGTTTCGTTGTAGTCTAACCGGCTCTGAAGATGATTCTTTAAAGAATCGAAACCGGTCAGCGATTAAGCTAAAATAGAACAGTGTAGACAAGACTTTTTCAATTATTTGTTGAAACCTTACCGTCCTTAGTTGAAATTGCTAATGGAAGCAGAAATCGGTCGTAGCTGCAATAAAAGAGACCAGGGAAAGTAGTAACCGAGTCAGTGGGAAAATCAAAAGCCGGAAAGAGGCAAACAATAGAAGAAATAATAGCTGAAGAGATACATCCATGAAGAAGAAAATTGATGATTTCACGAAAAGTATGGGGATGGCAGCAGCTGAAGGAATGAAAGCAGTTAAAAAAATCGGTGCGAAGCAAGTGCAGATGGAGTTCGAAAAATTGATGCTTAATTCACTTGAGTAGAATATCAGGTCGAACAAGTTGAACATGATTTTGAAGCAGAATTTGGCTTAGTTATCATCGAAAAGCTACAGACCCTCAATCTCAGCCTTGATTGTGATTATGCAGCTATGCGAATGCAAAGTGTTCCAATGTCTACTCTTAAACTGAAACCGACGTCGTAAGGTGGCATGACATACTCGGAGGAATATTTTGCTCAATATGAAATAATTTTGGAGAATATTGACTGAAGTATTGAGAAGAGAGCTTCAAAGTAGTTAGAACTGCTTCATGGAGAGCTTCAAAACCGTACATAGCCACACAAAGAGCTCTGACAACATCCGAGTATATTGTGCAAAATCTGGTCGATGAAGCTTTCGCAAATTATCCTGGCTCAACACAGATACATGAGACAGTAAGACAGTTTATTGATGGCATTAGCGACGAGTTTGAACAAGTCATGCGGCTAGCAAATAAAAAAGACACTGATGGAAGCTCTCGAAATAAAGGCAGCTACGAAAGTGTCCATATTAGCAAAGTAGAAAAGTTGATTAGAGCACAAAGATGAGGAAGAGCTCAAAGTGAAGAGAATCATCACAGGCAGTCGAAAACAAGAGCGGTCTTCTTCTCGATTTATGCACAATGTCATCACCATTAGGAGTGTGAAGATCGTCGATCTCCAGATGCAAATAATAGAAGCTAGTCTAGCTGAAGGGAGATTTGTGGAGAGTATGCCTTGTGATACCAATTATAAAAATTAACATGAGCAAGAAAGTCGTAGAAAATTTGGCAACTAATCCAGAATAACAGAATTTGAGCTAGATGGATCAATTTTGTCACTGAACGAGCTACAGTGGTCTCAGATGTTGATCATAAATTGGATGTAGATCGGCCAGAAGTCAAATTTCAAAGAAACATCCGCGTTAAATTCGATAACCAAGATCTACCTAGCTTTATATGACTCTGAGAGGGAGGAACAGCGTACTATGCCGACTAAGGGAGGAGAAGTAAAAAGAAAACTGTGCCAAAAAATTTAAGGGTAGCTGCGTGACGATAATAGCGGTGGATGTTCCGGCATGAAGAAGGCTGTTGAGAGAATTCGTGAATATTTCTGATAGGTTAGTTGTCTAGAAGTCGTCGAGGAATACTGAAAGGAGGATAATCTGCAAATACAGCTGTAGTCTCACGGTTCATCCTCGAAAGCGGAAAGTTGTGCAAAATTGTCGGTGATTCTGCTCAAAATGGCAGTTCCCACTCTATTTTCTGTATGGAAAGTACACTTTCATGAAAAACTCTACAATAAAAGATTTATCGTATACTTTTATTGAGCAAGTTTATCAGTATTTTGAACATCTGGGGATTATTTTGAAATTCCTCTGCAACACTAAAGTGTCGTTTTATCTCTCGTCATATATTGGTCTTGCTTCTAAGCAGTCAATATTATGCCTTATCATTTAAACTCATTTTGAATTCATTTTTCAATTTCAATAAGAAAATATGCCGGTGTGAATATTACATATTTATCATCCATAAGTGAACGGTTGTAGAATGATAATTGTATTTGTAAAAATGTAAGAAGAATTCAGTTAGGCTTTAAGCGATTTAAACCCAAGATATCCACCTCCTAATAAATTTATTTGGTTTCTGATAACAACTATGATAACAATTGTTCAGACAATTGTTGCCACAGTTATTATTCACCAAATAAATTTATTAGGAGGTGGATATCTTGGGCCTTAGTGTAATTTCAAATTGTCATTTATTTAAGCACATAACGACGTTTCGAGAGACAAACTGCTCCTATCATCAGCTCTAAGGCCCAGTATTCCAGTGTTCGAATTACGAGAACTTGCTGAATAATTTTGAATGTGGAAAAACTGAAAACGCAAATCCATAATCAGAGCCCACATCCGAGGCGATGTCACAGTTTGAAGGTAAGTGAACACCAATGAATTTTTCCAGGTAATACTTGTAGTACAGACAACGTACAATCTCTATAATAAAATCCAAGTGAATTATCTGTCCTCCTGCGGTTTTTAGTGGAGTACCCTAAGGTTTAAACCTCGGAACCCGGATCCACTGAACGATTTTTTTTTTAAATCATCTGGAATATGTTTTTAACACTAAATACTAAAATGTTCACCCATTAATTTTTTCCTGAATCCATTTTGACTACTTTTGGCTCGATGTCGGTACGTATGTTCGTGCGTGCGTAACACGCAAATCTCAAGACTGGTTGAACGTATAATGTTGAAATTTGATCTGATATCAGAATAGTTATCTGCTATTTTTGTATGAATCGGTCAGGCCGGAGATGCACTTTACTTGAAACTTTTTTTGAATTTTTTGCATAAATATAGAATGATCCGTCATAGCATACTGAATTTTCGTATGAAGAACTTCTATAACATCTTTTTGTACATCTTGTATTATAATTGCGATCGGCTGAATCGAAAGTGCACTTCACTAAAAACTTTTTTCAAATTTTCCGCATAAATTAAGAATGATCAGCCATAGGATACTGGAATTCAGCACTTGAAATTGCTGTAGCATCTTAATAGTCATCTTCTATTTTTGTGATAATCGGCTGAGCCGGAAGTACACTTTATATGACAGACTTTTTGAATTTTCCGCATAAATTCTAAACAATCAGTCGTAGAATATATAAATTTTGTATTAGGCACTTTTATAATATCTAGTTGTACACCTTGCATTATGATTGCTATCGACCAAGACAGGAGAGCACTTTATTCAAGACATTTTTCGAATTTTCCGCATAAATCCAAAACGATTGAACGTAGATTGTTAGAATTCAGTATTCAGGACGATTATACTGTTTAGATGCTCATATCCTATTTTTATTGAGATCCACCAAGCCGGAAGTGCACTTTACTTGACTGTCTTCTGAAATTTTTCGCATAAATTCGGAACGATCATGTGTAGAATATTGAAATTTGGTATTTCAGTCTGCTGTAGCATCTGAATGATTGCCTACTATTTTCATAACAATAAACTGAACCGGAGGAACACTTCAGTAGAAATTTATTTTCTAATTTTGTGCATAAATTCAGATCTGTTGGCAGTCGCAGAGTTTTGGAAATCAATATTTAGGAATGTTGTAGTATAAGAAAAATGGCCTACTGTCTCCATAGCAACCGACTTGGCTGAAAACGCATTTTACTTGACAGATTCTTAGAATCTCTTGTGTAAATCCTAAACGATCAATTGTGGAACGATGAGATTTTGTGTTTGATTATATATTATATATATATATATATATATATATATATATATATATATATAGATATATATATATATATATATATATATATATATATATATATATATATATATATCCAATGATGTACAAGTAAGTCACGTGATGTTCACGTCAGATTTTCCTATTATTTAAATGAATTATCATCAATTTTTCGAAGTTTTCATTAATTTCTTCTTAAAACTACAGTTTTTCTGCGTTCAAATTCATATTTTACAGAGAACAGACTAGTATGAACTTGTTCTTGAGGCCTCAAGGGACTTCAGCTGAAAACATCATTTTTTTTGTATTGACTGAAATCTGAAAATGCTGAAATAAATTGATATCATCAGTTATTTCCAAACAAATAATGAATTCAATATTAAACCAGTAACTTTACAAGAACAAAACTTTGTACAGATATTGCGGAAGAATCTGGGAGATCACGAGATGAAAATCGAATATTGATATGTATTTCTTCATAAGTTATCGATTTAAGATATGAAAATACTAGTTGAATTATGAGTCACATTGCCTTCTTCGAAACAGAAAAATATTTCATCACAAAACCAGTTGTCCTATAATTATGAAACTTCGTGTGAATATCAAGAAAGAATAGTAGTAACTGTAAAATATTGTTCAGTTGTCAATAAATTTCCGTTCATAAATTATAGAAATAGAATCTTAGAATACCAATATATTTATGAGTCTCATTGACTCATTCGGAACAAATAATCAGTTCCTCTTGAAATCAGTGGTCCCAGATCGATGAAAATTTGATACAATATTAAGAAAGCATACAAGTTATTGCGTAATAAAACTAATCCAACAGTCAGTTTTTGTTCAAAAGTTATTGGCATGGAGTTAGTAACTGCCAACAGTTTGATAAGTTGCATACCTTCAAAACATTCAGTCAATTTATTTCTCGACTATTGGTTCGGAATCAATAAGACTGTATGAATATCAAGCAGGCATTAAGGTTATTTTCCAATCAAATTAGTCCGACAGACTGTTTTTGTTTAAGATTTATTGACATGGAGTCTGTATCTGTCGATAGTTTGCAATCAGTCAATTTTTTTTTTGACTAGTTGTCCAAAATAGATAAAACTTTATATGATTATCAAAGAAGGATAAAAGAGCTTATAGAACAAAATCTGATCCTCAATAACCTCTTTTTTCTCATTTTTTCGACTGAAATCTGAATATACTGAAATAAATTGAAACTCATCAGTTACTTCCAAACAAATAATAAATTCATTATTGAAACAGTGGCTCCACAGAAACAAGACTTTGCATTGATATTACGGAAAAATTAAAGTTACCACAAAATAAAAATGTAGTGTCAATACATTTATGTTCATGAGTTATCTATTTGGAATCTGAAAACCCCAACTGGAAATATAAGTCGCAGTGCCTCCTTCGAACAAAACAAAATTTTATTACAAAACCAGTGATCCTATAATTATGAAACTTTGTAAAAAATGTGAAATGATATTTAGTTGTCAATGAATTTTTGTTAATGAATTATAGAGATAGAATCTGGAAATATCAGTAGACTTATAAGTCGAATTGCTTCGGAACAATTAATCAGTTCTTTCCTCAATCAGTGGTCCTAAATCAATAAAACTTTGTACGAATATCAAAGAAGCATAGGGGTTATTGTGAAATTGAATTTTTTCAACAAACTAACTTCTATGAAGGAAAAAACTTCTCAGAACTAATTTTTTGATAAATATATATTATTTGGAAAAATTCTGTATATAAAATTTATTAGGAACACAACGTTCCAACAGCAAAGTGCTGCCTTTTTCAAGTGGAGCGTTGCGTTTCTAATAAATTTTATATACAGAACTTTTTCAAATAAAACATATTCATTGAATTAATTTTGTTCAAGACTTGTTGTTATGGGATCAGTAGCTGCCAATAGGTAATAAGTTGAGCGAATCGCCTTATTAATAACTTCTTCTTATTGTGAATTAGTCAATTATAGTTTAAAACTTTTAGATAAATATTAAAGTCACTCTATAAACTATGAATATCATTTATTGAATATGAAATCAAAATCTTTGTTGCAAAATTTTTTGAATCATATTTTTCTCATTTTTCAATTAATTGTTGTTATAAATTGTTGTTATCGAGATCGGAAAATTTTGAAGAGTCAACTAATTTATTTAAGCTTTTAGCAATGCAATCGGAAAGGTCTTATGAAAATCCATCCAGTGGAACCGGGTTCCGAAGTTTTTTACATTTTTATGTCTAACGTTACACCACTATTTGGACAATTATGGTATTCTGGATGTAAGGCCCATTTGTACAGTCTAAGCCTATCTAAAGTTTAGTAAAACCAAGTTTAATTTCTATAGTTACAATTACTGAAATAGTTGTAACCATAGGAATTAAACTTGGTTTTACTAAACTTTGGATAAGCTAAGACTATACAACTGGGCCTTGGAGTGATCGATTTCTGAGCCTATATCACAGCAAATAGTTTTTCGACAAAATATTTTACACAAAAAGAGAGAATATTGTTAAATTACTGGGTTTGAGTGCAGTATAACTCCTCATTCTACACGCATGCGTAGTATCTTGTGCATAGTAGCTCCCATAAAACAATTCAGGGTTGCCAGAGCAACAGATTTGTCTGAGTATTTTAATGATGATGTGCTTATTACCGAAATATCGAACTTATCTGCATATTTTCTACGGCTATTAATTAAATGATAGTTTTATAACACGGTATCAATATTCCAATCATTCTCCATTATCTTGATGAAACTAAATTACCTTATCTGTTGAGAATCGTCCGAATTGTGATATAATAATTTTAAGATCACTCACCTGAAACAAAAAATTAATTATTAATATTGATATATGCCACATCCTTCTGCATACAATATGGATCAAGTCATGATATTAAAATAAAATCCTCTAATTATTAAAATTGAGTCTTCACAATAATTATTGAATATGTGCTTATTGTGTAGTATCACAGCTCACGCTCGGAATTCTAGTAGCGCTAACATCGCGCCATGCCGTATAAATGCTGAAATACAGTTTCCCAAGAATAAACCAGTTGAAATAAGCAAGATAGATTGACTTTTTGTAAGTTTCAGTTCTTTTGGAATTCTCTTTTATTTCTGTCAGAAGTTTGATAGTTATTGCTTTTTATCCTAAATCGAGTGATTTCAAGCAGAAAATTCCTTGAGCCTGCCCTGCCGCAGCGGTGAGATATGCCTCGTAGACGAAGAACATACATTTTTCATAAAGTTCAGACAAGAATATTGATACATGTATTTATAATTCATTGTACGAAATTTCTTGAATTTTCTGAAATTATGTTTGAGCATTTAATTGTTCGCGCATACTTGACCAATGAGAAAATTATAATTCCGATTTCTATAATAGTTAATATAATGCAAATTCCAAAGAACGACGTAAATGTGCGGAAAGATTCTGAATTTACTGGTGCAGCAGTTCCAAATCGAAGTGTATCGAGAGAGTAAGTAGATAATTGGTTTTTATCATTACGAATGCAGCCGTGGTGAAATCATATTTCATTGGAAATATGTACCATCAACATGAGAGATAATATCACCGGATAAAATTACATTTTGACTTATTGTTGAAGTTGAAATATGAAATTTCTCTTCTTGAAATTCAATTAAATATTTTTCATCTTTCTTTCACAAACGCTCACATTCATATCGCATGCTCTTTTCGACTTTAATATAATGTAATCCCGGTGTTTTGTCAGGGATGTCAAGAAACAGAAGAAGCAGAGAAACAGTTGAAATTCTGGAGATAGGAGCAGTTTTTCCACTAACAGAAGGAACGGAGGAGTATATATGTAGATAAAGTCCTTTATGTTAAACGTCAGGCTGCATTGTGCGCAATATTTAGATCACCAGACATCTTTAACCCTTACCATATCTCGCTGAGAAGGATAACATTCAGGAGAACATAGTCGGAGAAAATGAAACTTCTACTGGGCTCAACTCAGATACAAATCAATTATATTTAAATGTATAGTGGAAGAATTGACTACACGCACTCTCTGACAGAACACGAGGATATTTTTTTCTTATATGAGTTGCTATTCCACAGATAGATTCTTGGAAGAGCACAACCTTGACAACCTTATAATTTAGGATCAGCATAATGTGACTTCAAATTCAATTGCATGATTCATATCAGCATAAAAGTTGTTCGGTGATGATCTGAATATTTGATATTTTGGATTGCAAAGTGTTTTATATGTGCTGGAACTTGATTGAAGTATTGTGGCAGCAACTAAGAGTTTCTAGTTATTCTCAGGGTTGCCGCTGCGCATCTGATTTTAATGATGGGTTGCAGCAAAAATTACCATCACTGTTATTGACATGCCAACTTTTCATTTTTAAAGGGAGTCTCAACAATACTGGTAATAGTCTATTTTCCATATTTCGATTAGGTTTTAGAACATATAAAACACAGAAAGATACTTATATGGAATAGTTATTTAAGGGCAAGAGTCAATAAGTATAGTTTACCGATTGAGGAGAATAGTTTGGAATCCGAGACTTGGCAAGGTGCCTCAATAATATTACTGGTGATTGTTTATTCGCTGTCAGCTGTCAGGTTTGACATTTAATTTTTTCTCACCACTTTTGCCCATTGGCGGTAAGTCAGCATAGTAACCACAGCTTGCATAGTAAAATCAACATACCACCCCGAATCAAGGGTCGGTAAACACATGAAAACACAAAATGGTGCAAGGAAAGTATTTATATTCTGTCAGAAAGAGATGCCCTAATCGGCTTTCCTGCAATAATCTCTATCTTGATCGCACTGAACCGAGAACTCCGAAGACTATCTGCAATTGAACTCTAAGTTGAACTGTACTTGGAATTGCAACAGCCCTTGGCGCTAGTTTCGCTGCTCTTCTACATCCAGATCTAAACGTCTGGAACTGGATACTTTGTAGTAGATTCATTGCACTGTCACTCATGACGAGAATACATTCTCAAACTTGGATCGACGGCTAATATCGTATATTATCAGGTATTGGTTTTTTTTATCCACTTATCAATCCAGGAATTTGTAGAAAATCATTAAATTGGACAAGACAAATGAAAGAATTGTACATAGATTTTTTTCCACTCACATTTCGTGAGGAGTACTTTTTTATGAAGTTTCGTCTGGGTTGGTCGTTTTTTTGTAAGACTATGGCTACCAAGTTTTGATACTTTTTTACATAAAACTCTAAAGATAGTAAGACAAACCAAGCAGCAGCGCCACGAAAAAATTCTTCGCAGTTTAAAGCAGAAACAGGACAAGCAGCGTCGCTTGACTAAGTTTCTGCACTAAAGTCTAAATTTAACGTATTGCCTATTTACTATAGGAACCTGGCTCTTGAAATAAATCTACACTAAAATATGCATTTATCCCTAAAGTAGCACATAATACCAATAACTTATTTTTGAACACAATGGCGTTTGGATGGTTTCTGAAATAATCGATTCAATTGGGAGTGCAAGTGCAGATGAGCATAATTGTTGGTGTGGGATAAGCCACAGAGAAGATCATCGAGCTATGAGAATCGAGTTCGACTTTTGACCCCAACTAGGAATGAACTATGTTTTCCTGGGTCGCCAGTACCTCAAAGACTTTGACTATTTTATACAGAGTGATCAAAAATAATTGACTGTGCCGCCTTATTCTGATTTTCTCTTTGCCGCGTGCGTGAGATAGTGAGCTACAAGTGACAGATGACAGTTCCTCTGAAAACACTATTCTATTGTAACAATTTGTTAGAATAATAGTATATCTTCAATAATCATCCAACAATACAGCTATTAACTTATTTTTTTGTTTCTCAAATCAGATCATGGATAAATCCGTCATAAAACATGCAAAATATACGCCACTGTGTTCTTGAAATGTCGGTAACGTAGTCTTAAAAATTAATAAGTTTATACTAACTTTATCCCATAAGGATAGTTTTGATCAACATGCAAACTTTTGCAAGTCACGTGACAGTCAGTCATTATTGATCAATCTGTATATGCAATGCAGTTAGATGATAAAATCTGGTAAATTACTTTCATAAACTTCCAGATATCATACAACTATGTTCGGGTGACTCGTATATCAGAAAATTTCTGATATTCATACCATAATACATGAGAAAAATATTTTGGAATGTTTCGCACAGATTATAAAGAAGACCAGGAATCATATTTGGTTTCAACGAAAACAGTGCTTCGTATTTCTACAGTTTGAATATGTACGAAGTCAGGTCAATGATATCACAATCACCTCATGAATCATTGCAAACAGGTGTAAAAGACCCTTACTTCCAGCCATTTTAGTTGTATCGTTGTATTAATGCATATATTATTTCTTTGATAAGCTCGTTCTTGTGTCATCTCCGACAAAAAGCACATGTGTCGTGTTTTGAACAGATCGTGCACTGTCTCCCGTTCTTGGTTACACAATGGCTATTGTTTAGGAGACAAACGAGACAAAGCTCGAGGTATCGCTAACACTAGCAGAACCTCCACCAGAAGATTAATTGACACTGAAGGTCAGATGAACGATCAGGATGAGACCCTAGTATGAAAATGTATTTTGTGTGAGGTAGCAGAAGGTTGATATAATAGATTGAGAGTAAAAGGCAAAACCGTTAAATATCGAATGAATTCTATATCTAATTTCTGATCTTAACTCACGTACAAAAAATGTGAGACTGTAATGCTCAATATCCAATATTAAATAAACAAATAGCTGAGTAAAATTTAAAATAAAATATTTGTTATAGATGTTACTATTATTATTGATGTCTTACAAAGATTTGATAGTATAAGATCAGAGAAAATAGTGATTTGAAGAGTGCATTGAAAATCAATAATTATTTTGTATATGAAATGCTAATTCAGAGTTAGAATTGAAATACCAATCAAATTTGGTCTGCTCCTATATTCACCATAATGAATAATATATTTGTGTGAACACGGCAAGCAATTCTTAGTGCTACATTTAAGAATTTGTCACGAAACGAACAAAGTACAGTGACCGACTTCTAAGCATCAAATCCTTATACAGCTATAAATTCTTGTGATTGCAATTATTCGATCTGAAATAACCAAAAAAATTCTGGTAATTAGAGGCTCTCTCTCTTAGATCAATCAAATTTAATTTCCTGTAATATGACAACAAAACCATGAAAAATATTCGAGTAATTTGACAGCTGTCAAATCGCATTAGTCATGCAAGGAGAAAATTAATCCTCAACAAATGCCGAATTTAATGGGGGTGGAATAAAAGAACATTGGAGATTTGTTGATGACAGGGACTGATTGGGGACATTTCAGAATATGAAAAATAGAATTTTTGGGTGATCTGATTCTGAAATAGATTAGTTCTGCCACAAGAATAATAAACACATTAGTGTGTCCATTTGTGACTCAATCGGGTGACAAAAACAAATTACATTCAATAAATCTAATCAGTGCCGCAATGGAACACGTTGTAGTCCCTAGGCATGAACTGGTGTAGATGTAATAATAATAATAAAAATAATTGCTCTTTTTGCTATAGGGGTCTCAACTTTTTTGAAGAAACTTGATATACACAAAATACATGGATATCGTTTATACAGGGTGTAACAGAAATAAGTACATTAATTTTAACCAGTGATAGTTCTCGTCAAGCATAACAATTTTTCTTAGATACTTTTTTTTATCCCCTATATATTTTAACGAGTCGTTCAGGTGCATAATTATTGGATCCAGTAGCAGTTGCAATAGAATAATAATTGATTTTGACATATGTGAGTTATCAATTCCTTAAAATAAATTCTGGAATAAAACCGATTATTAATTATTAATTCTGTCTACGATTCCACAAGCAGTTTATGATTAGCTCAGCGAATTTATTTGGAACGATTTCCTGAATTGTCATCTTTCACTAAAAATTGAATTATTGTGGTTATGCTAATGTATTTAATGTCAAAATATTATGCACTTATACATTATGATGAGAATACCATGGGATATTAAAAAATTATCGTTTATCTGGAACGTAAAACAGCAGATGAGATGAATGAAATACATTAATTTATAAATGAAGCATCTGTGTATTAGTTTTTCTCATATTATTACAAACTTCACACTCAGGTCGTTTCAATAAAGTATGCCCCGTGAATTGATCTGCTGAATAGATAAAATATTGTATCATATATTTCAGAAAATATTTAAAATCAATTACCAAATTCAGTTTGATACATTTATAGGTTATATTTTCTGTTCTTCAAGAATAGAATCTTCAAAATTTCATGTTGTAATATTTCTATTGAATTATTCAGTGAATTAATCAATTTAGAATTGCATTCCGTTTAATATTCCAACGTTTTCTTCAAATAAATCGTTGAATGATTTTCTCTTTATGTTTCTGATGAAGTAAGTTGAGAAAAGCAACAAGTTTTTGAACTGCTCGTAGATGGCAGCACAGTGTGACACTCCTGACACAGTTTCAGACAATTCAAATCAGCTGATTCAAGTGCAATGAACTTATGTTTAAGAAATGTACTATCCGAAAATATACGTGAAATCTTCAAATAAGAATCAAATTTCTTAACAATGACATATAAATATGACTAAAAGACCAAATTGTTGATTACAGAGACAAATTTAGCCTTTTTTCCAACATATGCAAGAATAGCATCATCGAGGTGGGCGAATATAAATGTATTGTCAAAATACTAATATTCTTTCAGTTCTAAATGAATGATTGACAAGACTACAATGGCTCAAAGTTGCAAAATACTCCTTCCAATCGACAGCTGTCATTCTTCCAACAAATGAGAAACATTCAGTTTGAACCATAGGCGCACTATGAAATTTTTGTCAAAACTTTGATGAATCTTGACTCTATACCCAGAGGATTAACGGAAAAAAGTTATTGAGAAAAATTGTTATGTTTGACGAGTTCCATTACAGGTTAAAATTAATGTACTTATTTCTGTTACACCCTGTATATTTGCTACAATTTTTTTTTCGGTCTCTCATATCTGGCACACATAAACATTCATGCCCAATAATTGAAATTATATTTAAGATGGAATCTTGTGTATGATGATCGGCATAGTTGATGTAAAGTGAATAAATCATAAATATTTATTAATAGTTCAAGGATATTGAATTGGAAGTTTTCTCAACTGGTCCAATTTGGTAATATATCAACAATCATGTATTAATATACATCAATACCGCTGTGAGGACCATACGTGTTTTTCAGTTACACATTGAGTCGGTAGACCAAAGCTGGAACAGCAACGACTTGACATTGACATTGACTTGATTTCTACTGTCAATTTGCCATGCAAGTTGGACATGTGTCCAGTTAATATTTATCATAGATCTTATTTCAATAGAAGGATAACCTGATCCTATCATGTCTCTATTACAAATATTAACTGGAATTATGTCCAATTTGTGTAGCACATTGACAGTAAAATGCAAGTCAATATCAATGTCAAGTCGTTGTAGTTCCACTACAGGATTCTTAGATAATTTCCGAGGCTTTATTTGTGTGTGAAGATGTAATCACTACATCGATGTTTTAGAAACATCGATGTTTCAACTGCAAATCATCGATGTATCAATGCTATCTCAAATAAAGACTTAGGTATATCGTTTTTTTGTTCGAAAGCTATGAACAGAGTTATATATTTTAAATCTTTGATACTGTCTTTGATATACTACAGATTTACCCACTATAAGTTGGTAGTCCGCGAGGGCGCTGCTCATACAGATATCAATGTTCTTAGTCATGTTAAACACCGATGTGAGCCACGTGAAGATTTTAATGATGAAACACACTAAACCTTTTCTTCAAAATTCATTTATTCTTATATAAAAAGTGAAGAAAAGGTTTTATTGTATTTCATCACTTATATTGATCCATTTCTCTTACAAACGTACATTACACTACAGTATAAACGTACATACAGATGAGAAATATTTGAAAGAAACATTTTTCTAGAGAATGTTTGCTTGCATCCTCAAATAGTCCGCTGATTTTAGACGAAAAGAACATAAACTTCTCATAGATTCCCACGCTTCAATTTTTATTCTTATGTTGTTAGCTCAGGTCCCCGTAGTGTAAGTTCAAGTTTTCAGTTTTGAAAGACTTGTGCTAGTTGCGTGATGCTCGAGAAACCTCGAAATTTTCCAGTTGTCTTCGGTTTTTGGCTCAAAACTCCTATAACAAAGCTTCCTACATAAAAACTTGTAGACATATTTTCTGAAGCTGTGAACATTTTCTGCAATTTGAGCCTAATCTTGATTTTCTAGATTAGATAAATCCCGAAATACAGGACCTCAAAATTTGGACTTTTTTCGAAAAAGTTGAGCAGTTCTCCCTAAGCAAAATACTCATTCCACAAAAAAATTGATAAGAATTAAAGCTATAGCTCTCTTGCTCACCTAGATTCAGCTCAGAACAAAGCGTGTAGACCCAATGATTTTAGGGTTATCTTGAAAAAAAAATCGATTTTTTGAGAAATGGACTCTGCCGATTAGATTTGCGGTATTAATCTCATTCTAAAGGAGATGGAATCAAATGTGATATCTAATAATCATAAAAATGTGTAGTTAACAAAATTTACAAATTTGAGTTATCAAATTCGTAAGAGTATTCAACGTACAGTCTCGAGTGATAAGTGTTCCTATGGCAATATAACCTGTTTCTTTGTCGTTCAAGCCTTATGAGCCATTCCCGGCGATATTCATGACGCGCCACAAACGATGCAGACTGCACCATCGTAAGAATGACCTTGGATAAAAGGGAATCCAATGGAATTGTCTTTCTAATTGGAGAGGACGGCGATTTACTCGTTCTTCTCAATGACTTGGGCTCGTCATTTGAGAACGTTGTCTTCCAGAAAAGTGGCAGAGGTGATTCAGGGCCTCTGCAGTAATTTTCAAACTCTTTCAATCGCAGGGAAGTGCCATATCCCTCCGAATTAGAGTAGTTTATGCATGCCTTCACGGATTACGACATCACCTCTGGTATTTTCTGGCAAGGAAAGAGTAAGATGAGGAGAGGAATGTTGCCTTGGTAGACATGGCTACCACATTCTTAAAACCCGACGCTACTCACAAAGAAATTGCCTCTGCTGGCTCTAAGTGTCTTGTAGCGATTTATGAAGGAGAAGAAGGCGAAGCACTCTACGTTTCTCGCTATAAGTATTCCGTTCGATCAGATGCTAACGCGAAGGACAATCTGGCTCGTCTGCCCCAACCGAAGAAGCAGCAACTCACCACTCTTACCGCACATACTACCAGTACAGATATGGGGAAGGAGGAAGAGCCAGCAGGACCTACTATCAATCACTAGCACTGCTCTACCTACTTCACCCACCCTTCTTAAGTGAATGAATCAAGACAACAAAGAGTCAGTTTTGCAGAGAATACAAATAAGTTAGTAAATAGTAGTTCTTAAGAAGTTGGACTCTCGAATATGACGACTTGGCGAATTTTGAAAAGGGATTTGAGCTCACATCCACACAATATTGTGCTGATTCAAGAAATAAAGTCATAACTCTGATTTTTATTACAAAAATCACTGTCATTGACAAAGCTCATATTTGGCAAAACGATTTTGTGAACAGTCAGAGCTTGTAACAAGGCTAATTCGTGATGCAAGAGACACACTTATTAATTGTCGAGTCAGTATTCCAAATTACGTTATTTGTATTTGTATTAATAATAAACATAATATTTGCAACACTTTCAAGGTAAGATTGATATTGTCACGAATCAGCACTTGTTTAGTATATATATAGAGTAAGGCAGTAAAGTAAGGAAAAGAAGTAGAAGTCGAGAAGCATCAGAATGTAGGGGAATTAAGAGCTCCACCCGCACCTAGCCGACTAGTCGTAAGTTATAATATTTATACTTTGTTTATATATTCATTCGTCATCATTATCTTTGTTATTTATTCTTTAATATATTTATTTGTTATACGAATTTGGCATTCTTTATATTTGCAATAACCTTTACCCTCCATCCAGCAAGAACCCATTTATTCTTTGTTATATCCAATTTAGGGTGTAACAAACTGTCGTTCTTGTGTAAGAATAATCAACAACTTTGATATATTTATTTCCAGGTTAACTATGTTCGCATCCTCCAATGTATACATCAGATCATTATTGAGCCATAATATTTTATTTTGATGCAACTTTTTTCAAATATCAAAAAAAAAAATTGGTTGTTCAAGAGAGTTTTTGTCATCGAAGTACAACTACCTGTGTTCCGCAAAACTCAAATAATATTCAATTTCAATACAGCGTAGGTAGGAAAAATGAGGTTATCTGATTGGTCTTTTTATTAATGACTCGATAATAATTGCTATTGTGAAGTATTTTGCACTAATCATTTCCTTATGGAGGTTGATCAGAGTCACACATTACGCAACAATTAGGCTTATATATGCAGAATAGAAATCTATACATTTATCGCAAGTCAGTTAGTCGCAGTAAATCCAACATATAAAAATAATCGCCACTCATTTAAATAATATTGCTATCGCTTTTCCATCAAGAATGTGTTAGACATGCTACAGGGAACAAAACCATTGTTTGTCAAACAATACAATCTTTCTTATGGAGTTCGATTTTTGTTCACTGGAATGAAAATTATTCTTTTTTGATTGTTGAGGCTGAGTTCACTCAATAATGATTACAAGTCGATTGTGAGCTGTAGTAGACAAATGAACGGACGCTTGAAAAACTTTTGAACATTCTCAATTACACCTCTAAAAGTCGAAATAATCAAAATGTAAAAGTATCTAATATAATCAAATATATTCATGGTATTCGAATCAAACTGAGGTGAATCTATTATTCTGAATGTCAGTTCATGCAAATGGCTTCGAGAAATCCTCTAATATCAGAGATATTCTACTTCTCCTTTGGAAAATAACAGCTTTATTAAACTTTGATAAACACACATTGTTTGAAAACTGCTGGTGCATTTGCTGTAAACACCAGCAATCAAAACTTCCCGTACTCATGTAGTTTCGCAACATACAATAAAGTTTTTAAATCTCCATTAATCGTAGCAAACCGGAGGTGATATTGCTCTACGTTTTTACTTCTCTTCATTGCAGCAAAGAAATGAATTATTATCCTCATGATAAGAAAAATGTAAGTGAAGGAAATTGCGATCAATCATTTTGAGAGTTTACGGCGATTTTTCCTCAAAAATTAGATAACTCAAGCCATAAACACGAGTTATTGCCCTTTCGCAAACTACAAATTGCAGGAAATGTATGAGATAGTAGACATGATTCGTGCAGTTGAAAAATAAATAACTTCAAGTGTAAAACAGTTCACATAATACATTTCTGAGATTTTGTTTTTATGTATATCATAGACCATGACATTTTGTTATAGAACGAGAGCCCATAGCATGATTTGAACGTTCCTCTGTTATTTTGTTGAAGTACAATTCAAAGAAGAGGTAATTTGTAACTCTTTATAATATTCAAAAATATTGATTCTTTCGCAGTGAATTTGAACACAACCAAATGAATGTTGGTGGAAAATGACCCAAAAAGAGTTTGCCATCACCAAGACTATAACAATTCTATATCATAATTGTAGAAGGGATGTAAACCCAAGTGCGATGGAGTTTTAAGTCAGGGAAAAAAGCTGTTGAAAACCCAAAGTCTTCATCACATTATTTTCTGAATAAATTTTATCAAGTGACCGGTTCCGACCACTTAGTGGTCATCTATAAACTCAACCGTAGAGACTACAACATAAAATGGAGCCAAAAGTATGATATCTTTTTTATATTCCATATTTTTTGTTCCATTTTGTTGTAGTCTCTCCGGTTGAGTTTGAAGACGACCACTAAGTGGTCAAAACCGGTCACTTAATAAAATTCATTCAGAGAACAGTGTGATAATGACTTTGATTTTTCAACACCTCTTTTCCCTAGCTTAATTCTATATCAGCTTGGTACAGAAATTTTCTTTTGGTACTTATTCATGTTTATCTGTCTTAAGGCTTAATTCTGAGAGGATAAAATAAGGTTTTCTGCATGATAGCTGTTGCAACAAAAGATCTCCTTTAAGGTGAAACATCACCCGGAAGAACTATTTTAGCGCGAAATTTGAATTGATGAATCTTATAGCAACATGTTTGAAAAATACTATCTCATAATAAATGACCAAAGTTTTTAGTGGCGTGTATATCAAAAATTTGATAATTTGTCAAAGTCTCATTATGTCTGCAATGAATCCGTATAAAATTAGTGCTAATGAATAAAATTGGCATGCAAATTCTATATCTCAGAGACTTTGATAGCTACTTATCTTAAAAAAATATTCATCAATCAGGTTTCAGAAAAGGTTTCAGTACCAATTAATACGTGCTTATTAAATTCAATTGATAACTTGATAAAAAGTTATGATCTATCAGAAATAACATTGCTTGCACAAATTGACCTTTCCAAAGCCTTTGATCTGGTTAACCATGATTTATTGCTAGCTAAATTAATATATTATAACTTCTCCCAGAATGCCCTGGATTTCTGTTATAATTATTTGATGAATAGATACTATTCCATAGAGATAATATCTGACTCGAAGTCTTTTGCCTCTTCTTTATTTGTCTATTCTTGCGGTGTTCCTCAAGGAAGTATTCTAGGGCCACTTTTCTTTATACTCTTTGTAGCAGATATGCCAGCAGTATTGAAAAAATGCTCTGCACACTCTTATGCTGACGATACAAATATATTAACATCTTTCAAAACAGCTGGAATTAATAATTCCATAAATGATCTGAATGATGATATAAATAGATCAATCATCTGGATAAAAAATAACGGACTCCTCATAAATGCAGAAAAGACTAAACTTTCAATTGTTGGAAACTGTTCTGTTGCACCGTCTATTACTGTCGATGGCATATGCATAATATGTAGTCCACTTATTAAAATATTAGATTTACTTTTAGACAAAGATATGAAATTTCGCGAACATTCACAAAGTAAACTTACTGCGGCGCAAATTCGACTCAGATATCTCTATCAATTTAATAATGTTGTAGCATCCGAAGTTAAATTACGTTTGATCAATACGCTCGTATTGCCCATTTTAGAGTACTGCGCTTGTGTCTATATTCCCAATCTTAAACAGCAAGATATAAATCGAACCTTTTTTTCAAAACTCTTGTTTGAGATTTACATACAGTGTGCGTAAATATGACCACATCTCAACCTATAGAATAGCAGCCAATATGAATTTAATTGATGACAGAACGAGTTTTCTCTACTTATGTTTGGTTCATATAGTAATAACAACAAAAACACCGAAAGATTTATACGATGAATTCAAGACAAAATCATATGAATATTCATTACGTCATAAAAATACATTTGTCGTTCCATCTTTTAATAAGAGTAAATTCAAGAGCTGTTTTTCATATCTTGCTCCTAAAATGTATAGGTAACGAAATACCAACATTTCTAAAATCTCTTTTGGTAAATTCTTTCAAATTAAATCTAAAAGATATATTTGATTTAATTTCTGGAAATCTACCTCCATAATACAAAGAACAATTATATTTATCAGTGGGCACATTTATTTTGTATATTTTATTGCCTTCTTCTTTTCTTTAAGTACATGATTATCATTAGTAACGTTTATTTTTCTCTTATTGTATTATTCGTCCCAAAATTCATTGGATTGATATATATAACTGGATGCATGAATAATTTGTAGGTTAGGTGGAAGAACAGCCTTTGGCTGAACCTGGCTTTTGGATTACAATCAATAAAGATTATTATTATTATTATTATTATTATATACAAGGCGCTATACTTGCAGTTATCATATGAAAATTTTCATGAAAATTGAACTCAATAATTTCGAGAAAAAAAATAATTAGTACTGAAAATATTAATTTCTTAGAGATTATCCAGTTTTTTGGGGCAAAATTTGATAGACTTATAGATGACATTATTCTTCAGAGTGCCGTGCAAAAATAACCCTTACTGTGCACTTCTAGAAGTATAATATTTATATTGAAAGTTGAAGGAAAATCAAAGTCTTGTATTCAAAAAGTATATATATTCGAATAATCAATTTTTCTTGATATCGGTCACTGGATTTCTCGATATTTTGGCTACTTCTCTGATGTCTGTTTACACTTTTTTTACTCCCTGCAATTTCAATCTTGACAAAACTAATTATATTCTACAGCCAAATATTTCTTGGAGATAATATATTTTTTTGAGAGTGGTGAGACTCCAAGTTTTCGAGAAATTAATTTTTTGTTGTTCAAATCATAGATTTTGTTATGAAGAAACGTCAAATGAACAAAAAGAAATATATTCATTATATCTAGAAATTATGAGCAATATTTTACAATATTTCCTAGAGTTTCAGCGGCTGTATATTTCAAAATAATAATTTACAAAAATATGGTTCAATTTTTTTTCTACTTCTTTTAATAGTGTGAATGTGACATTTTACTAGTTGATTTGTTCTGTGACGCTATCTAGTACCCAAATTTTGTATCAATTACATGACAAATGTCAAAGCTTGTTAACCTACCTAGATTAATTTTATCATTTATTCATTTAGTAGAGAATAAATAGCCTATGGCTGATTTTAGTAACAAAAACCATTTCGAATATCTGCTTCTGGCTGTGTTTGATAGAATGTTATCTACGTATATGTTATTTTGGTACTGTATTCGGCTTCACATATTTAAATATCAATCTTTCAAGAACCGGAAAAATTGGTATAAATTGTAGTTTTACCGATCTTGTCATACTAGTGAAAGAATGGTTTGGATTTCAGGATATTTGACAAATCTGACTTACAATGTTACAGGAAGTTCATTGGATGAATACATTAAAAATCAATCTCCAAATCTAATTTTGTAGAACTCATCTCTTTTAGATTTCTAAATACTACTATAGCTGGAAGTGTACAGATGAGAATTTCAAGTTATCAATATCATATTTCTCAAGTTGTATAAAGCGGCAAAATATTTTATTTATTTCCATCAATTATTATTGGGATCTGTCAATCAACAATTAATAATACTTGATCCAAATCTGCATTGCTCTAAGGCCCGAGATATTCACCTTCAAATAAATTACAAGTATTAATTTCTTAGTGAATACATCAAGGGTAAATACTTTAAAGAAAACATAGATTAACAGCTTCAAATTCTGGTCTAGTCTGAAAGCGAGAACTGCTTGTCGGACCCCTAGTAGAAAACATACTATATGTTCGAAATCTATCTACTAGTGCTACGGAATGGGGTGAGAGTCATGAGCAAGTAGCAATACACAACTATGAAAATGTAATAGATGTTACAGTTGCACATTGTGGTTTGTTTGTCTGTTTGGAAGAAAATTTAGGTTTTTTGACTGCAACTCCTGACGGTTTAGTTGGAACAGAAAAGCTAATTGAAGTAAAATGTCCATTTGCAGCAAGACATTTATCACTTGAAGAAGCTAGTTTGAAAATTAAGAATTTTTGTTCAGTATTACAGGATGGTCAATTGCGCTTCAAAAAAAAAACACAGTTACTATTATCAAATTCAAGGTCAAATGTTCATAACTGAAAGAAGAGAATGTGATTCCAAAATTAAGAAAATTTTATAATACAGATCTTGCTCCAGAAATAGTAGACTCACGAAAAGCAAGTATGCCTCTTAGAAATATGCCTTCAACGCAAGTCATGTGAGTTGAGAGTAAAAACATATGTTCAACCAAACTATAATGATTTCACAAAGCTCACAATATGTAGAATGAAAAATGTATGGATTGTAGAATCACAATATTGTTCATAATAACAATGTTTCATCATTATTTACGATTGTTCTAAGATATCATTTGTCAGTCGACCATCAATTATCATGAATGCAGTTCGAAGATTCAAATTTGTATTTATTCAGATAATATGTGAATATATCTGTTGCTTTTATTTCTTTAATTCATTTCTACATCCTGCATTCACTGTGAATGAATTGGGTTCGCATTTACGCCTTTGGGCCGTTCTTAACTGAAATGAACTGTAGTGAAAATTGTCGCATTCCGGATACAGAAAATCCACGAGTGATTGTTGAGAAACAAATGCTTCCACAACGTGTCACTGTTAGGTGCAAATTTTGAGTTGGAGGCATCATCGAACCATTCTTCCTCGAAGAAATAGCTGATCAGGCAAAAACATTTAATCGCGCTCGCTATCGCGACCTGATAATCAAGAGTCTGTATGTGCGAACAAAGTCGTGGAGATCATTTGCTCTATATAATATTCCATACATAATCCTTGTACTATATTCTTTACGGTTCAATAAAAAATTCATAATTTCCAATTCAAATCCAGTTTTCTATCAAAATTGATAACCCTTTACTTTACTATATCCTTTATGATTCAATAAAAAACTCATAATTTTTTATTTGAAACATGTTACTATCAAAATTAGTTCTTACGTGAATTTTGGGACATTTCTATATCATAATTTCATCTTCTCATTATGAATAATTCCATTAAAACTTATGTCTTTGAAAGATTATTTTGTATGCGAGCATTAATTTCAGTACATTTCTCTACAAAATGTTTTTCTTTTGAAATGTCAAATTTGAATTCTTGTGTATTCCGCCGTAATCACTGATCTTCCATAAGCCTCACTTACTCCAAAACAAAATTAGACTAGACAGAGACAGCTAGTATTTCCAGGTGATGTTTCACCTTAAGCTGTATTTTGTTCATTCCAATATTATCTGTGTTAACTGAAAGTGATTGTTTTAGTATTGAACAAGACAATTTGATCGTAAACTGGAGCGAGTCATAACTTTTCGAAATGAACGGTCGTATATGAGAGTTTGTGTAAAAATTGCTCATATATAAGCACTCATGGTTGAGCTAGCAAGCTCGACTGTAGAGCTAGCGGTTGACATGGAGCCTACAAAGTGATTAGTTATCTCTTATTCCGATTGCTACAGTGTTGAATAGTTGAAAATTACAGAGTTATATAGTCGAATCGAAGGGGGATGAACAGGGCGGTCACTTGAGGAGTGGGATCTTTTGCCTTCTCAAGCGATTACACTGGGAGATAGGAAAACATGGGTAGATGGTAGACCACACGCCACTACTCGTTAATCTGTGGATTTTACTACCTTATCCTCAAACTGTGAGTAACAAAGGCAAATCCGCAGCGATGATGAGTGGCAGAGTATTACAGTTCGTGTACTGCTCGTCGGTGACTTGTCAAATGTGACACGAGGAGAAAGAAGCAGAGATAAGTCTCTCCCCATATTGAAAACATGAGTAGATGATAGACACGCCACTATTACTAAAGCAGTAGATTTTGCTATCCAATCCTTCAACTGAGGGTGAAGGGCGAGAAGGCGCAGTATTATAACAGTTATTGCTCGCCGGCGATCAGTCAAACGGTGACACGAGTACTGAGGAGAAGGGGAACCTCCATCTACTCTTGTGTGGAGTTGGACTCTCAGAAGAAGTGGTTTCAATGGGCAATGGCTACCTAACGGTGCTAAGTCATCTCTGCGGTTGAGTTTTGGCACTGACTTGGAAAGTCAGTAGAGTGTGAATAGTGACCACCCTCACTAGTGAATCCAAGTCAGGATAAGTCCTGAGGACGAAGCATTGGTAACGTACTGGTAGCCTACTAGACATTATGCCTGTGGCGAGAGTGATTGACTCACCAATCCCTGCCTATGTGCAGGTGCCACTCGTAGTGCCGAAAGGAGAAATGGGTCTATCATTGATAGAGTACCTAGGCCTTCGACCCTTAAGTTTTGCGCTAATTTATATATAATTATCTCCCATTCAAATCGGACATCAAAAATTACAGATTAAAGAATAATTCATTCAATACAATCTTGGGCCATAATAGATGAAAAATGTTGAACAAGATAACTGCTCCGTCAGTATAATACAATCTTTCTTGTAGCCCTGACCAATGCATCAATTACTGAATAACTTCCGAATGTTTTCTCAATACTTCCAACAATGCCGTTACTTCCTTACAACATAACAAAATGAAGAACCAATCGTAAAAAGATCCACTTTCAGATCGGATGGAAAGAGATGAAATGTATAATTCCAAACTCAGTCGTCTGAAATGAGGTTTATAAGACCACACCTCAATTAATAATCCTGCACTGGTACCACAAGAGTAACAGAGACTCTCATCTTTCTCGCTTCATCCCTTTCCAGCGTCATAATACAAGGCGACTTGGCTGACACAGAAACGAACAGAAGAGCAGCGTTTGGGTGGAGGCGCGCCCAGTCGTCTTGTGTTTTTATTCAATTCTTGAAACTAAACATGACGTGGACGTGCGACATTATGTAGGAAGACACTGTAGGAGGACTCTAGAGACGCTGGGAGGGAAGTCTGTGTACGTCGACAGACAGTAATAAATATAACGTCATATGTACGTCGCGAAAATATGGTACATCTAACAGAGCTGAATCAGTGAATTCATAGAATATATAAATTTCATTCATATATTTGGCTCACTGCAGATGGGACATGTTTCATGCTCCAAGTTTCTCTGTTTTTGTACAGTATACAGGTTATATAAGAGTTATTTGAAGTAAGATGCATGATGCGTGTATATTCAAACAGTCGTTGGAAATTAATTGGCTTTATCAAAATATTTTCCTGAAAAATAGTTTATATGCCTCGTGTAGAGCATTCTAACACCTAGTACACAAGAATGTTAAATGTTGTCTATTATTCTGATAACATGCGGAATATTTGCTATTCACCAAAATCGAGCTGGACCTTTAACTAATCACAGTGCCATATTCACATGTATATGTGATTTGAAGTATGCCCTAATTTACCACAACTATTCTGTGCTGGTGATTAAACAAACAGCTGACACATACCCCAAACTAATTCAATTAAAATTAGTATCTTACGGAATCGAACTACGCTATCCGCTACCCTGAAAACAAATCCACCCTCTTTGTCAGTACCACTTGTCTGCGGTCGTAGTCAAGGCAACTGTTCAACTGCGCGCTTGTTTCAAATCAACAAAAAACAGTAGCGCGTCGCTCATTATGTTATATCGTTCGCTGGAGTCGTTTGGAGAGTTTTCATTTATAAAGCTGCCAGGCCTGTCTTCATTACGCGATCATTCTTTAGTCGTTCTCCAGTTTATGAATTTATTGTTTGAGATTCTCAATTCCTTGGTGCAATATTGAAATGTTTCAATGGAACAATGACGGCAAGCGATTGTCTATATAATGGAAGATTCTAATTGTGGAAGAACTCCAAACAAATCTCATTAAACAGACTTTTATTGTAGCTTTTTTGATTCAATATTTGAATATTTTCCACGATGATGAGTTTCTTGGAGATTCTCGTTAAAAAAAAAAATGCTCCATACTTTTTAATTAATCTCTCTCGATAGGAGATTAGGAAGAATCACATGGATACTCAGATGGATGGATCATTATAATAGCTGAATTGTTGCGTAAAAGGAAACCTTCAAGCAGCAATGGATAAGGCGGAAGTAATGTTTTTATACAGAAATCTGTTGCTAAGTTTTAGACTGTGAGATAGTCGTAGATTTGAGTGCCCCATTTTGTTATTTCTGCCTTCAAGAGTTCTCCTAGGTATGTTTATTTGGAGTATAATTATGTCATAATTGAAGCTGGACCGTGTGGCCAACATAATAGAAATTAATTTCGAATTTTTATGAAAAAAAAACATGTTCTGGTTCAATTTTCTCGCTTCTGCCATGCTTACGAGATCAAATTCTAGGAAAAAAGAGTCAGCGTAAAACGATAGGCAGAAGTGATCGTTTTGGCCGAGGGCTTGGAATGAGGGTTCGATTGTGCAAAAAAATTATATCAATTGTTCACTTTTTTCTCGTTTCTGCCGTTTGGTTGTATGGAAGTTGATGACATGAGTATCTCGTAGAAACGAATGGCATAAGTTTTCCGAATGACTAAGTCAGAATATGTACGAAAACATCTTGCGAAAATTTGAATGTTTTCGTACATATCACAAGAAGAACGTGAACAATTGATATAATTTTTTTGCACAATCGAGCCCTTATTGCAAACCTCGGCCAAGTGAATCACTTCTGCCTATCATTTCTCGCTGACTCTTTGTTTCCTAAAATTCATTTCGTAAGCATGGCAGAAGCGAGAAAATTGGATCAGAACATGTTTTCTTATAAAAATTTGAAATTAATTTTTATTATATTGGCCACACGGTCTAGCTTTACTTCTGGCATTATTATACTTAAAATATACATACTTATCAAAACTCTTGAAAGCAGAAAAAGCAAAATGAGGCACTCAAATCTACGACTATCTGACGGTCTATTTGATTGCAATTTGAATATCTGCGTGACTCGCGCCAATAACATTCCACAAGATCACGCAGTTTATACATGTATACATATATGGGTATTATAGTGAATGAGAATTCAAAGACAAATATCTGCAATCTGATATATCTCGCAGACTTACAAGGATGATTACTGAAATCAAAAACTCATTATCATTTGAATAGTAAGTCTTGGAAGTCAAACGAAATGTTTCCAATGTAAATCATGTAACTGTCTCAGACTCATTTGATGATGAAATTTGTTTCCTGTCTGTCCCTTCTTTATATCAGGAAGTAAGCCATAATCTAAGGAAGCCTGATCCTAGAAATAGATAATAGCATAGCTGCATCAATTCTGCGGCACCAATTTTTGAATAGTGATCAGATTGTCGGGCTTACTAGTCGATCTGTGAATGACGGATATCATCATACTGCCAGTTCCAGCAGTGATAGAAATAAAGTGATCTGCAAGAATATCTGGTACGTCCAAGTCCACGAGGGGAGGGAGGACTTAGCACTGCTCAGAAGAGGTTAGATCAGGGATTCCTGATCGTCCAGGCTGGAGGCTGAGCGTAGGGCCAACCACTACATTTTGGAAAATATCAACCTTTATAAAAGATTAGCGGGAGCCTCGGACAAGACGGACTGCAACTTTGAAATGCATACAATAGAACGGATTAAATATTGAAATATAATGAAACCTGTCTCCGATTAGTATCTATCAGAGGGACATGACAGGGACTAGATCAGGTTATCCTTCTATTAAATTAAGATCTAGATAATGATGACAAGAATTAGGAGATCAAGACAAGATAAGAATAAATCAATGTCGACTCGATGTGGTACCAGGGCTGGATGCTAAAGAACCAGGATCAGGAAAAATTTTGGCCCACACAAGATGCGAACAGACAGTGATTATAAGCTAAAAGATCTCATGAATTCTACTAACATAATAAGATTTATCAAGGATTCCAGATGAACAAGAACAATTAGCAGAGAAATTCTTCGACTGGAAGCCATAAGCGGCAAGAAAAAGAGGAAGGCCCAGAAAGCAATGGAAGAATGAAGTATTGATTGACATAAAAATACTCAAAAGCCATGAAGGAAAATAGTTGATCAAGCTGAGATCCACAAAGACTTGTGTTGCTACAGAAAACAGAAGAAGAGTTGATTGTCTCGTGGGGGAGAACTTTTCTGAAGGTCGACTGTACACGATCTTTTTGGTCTTTGTGCACTTCTTGGCCTAAGAAACTATGTAAAAGCTTTGTAGAAGCAGATTCACTGGAATGTTCATGAAGCTTCTTCAATTCAAATAGACGCGAAGCACATAATAGTTGACCAATCTGGTTCAAACTTACTGTGTTCTTCCAAGATATGTAATTTATCTTTGATATGCATTACTTGATCTCATGTCATTATCTTACTTACTTGTACTAAGTATAAGGAAGTATTGTAAAACAGACAAAATTCACCCATCAAGATTTTGATGAAAATATCCGTTTTGAGCATCCCTGAATCCATTTTGACTATTTTTGGCTTGATGTCGGTACGTATGTACATATGTATGAATCTCTGAATTCATCAAACGTAAAATGCTGAAATTTTATATAAAAGACTGGTATAGGATCTAGGATCTTGCTGTGCACCTCGCATTTGCCGCATAAATCTAGAATAATTAACCGTAGGATAATGGAATTCAGTATTTGCATCATCTCCTTTTTTCCTCCCAATCGATTAAGCCGGAAGTACACTTCATATAACAGACTTTTCGGATTTTTCTCATAAATTTAAAATAATTAGTTGCAGAATATTGAGATTTCGTATTAAGCACTTTAATAGCATCTAGTTGTACACCTTGCATTATGATTGTGATCGGCTGAGCCGGGAGTGCAGTTTATTCGAAACATTTTTCAATTTTCTGCATAAATCCAAAACGATTGAACGTAGAATATCAGAATACAGTATTCAAAACGATAGTACAGTCTAGATGCTCATATCCTATTTTCATCAAGATCGACTGAGTCAAAAGTGCACTATACTTGATGATCTTAGAACTTTGCGCATAAATTATGATAGCTATAAAATCCTGGAAATCAGTATTTAGGAATGTTGTAGCATAAGAATGATGACATACTGTTTCCATAGCAACCGACTAGCCGTGGAATGATGAGATGTTGTGTTTAATCATATATATCCAATGATGAACAAGTAAGTCACGTGATGTCCACGTCAAATTTTTTCATACAAGTATTCCAACGATCTTAGACCCATAGCCAGTCTCTTCAACTTGACGATTCCATCAAAGTACAACAAATGTTTCTGTTTTGCTCTGCGAACAAGTCCTTGACAGCACTGAGCAGCTTTCATTCAAACCAAATTTAAATCTCTTCAAGCTTTTGACTTACATAGGTGATAGTGCAATCAATATTAATGCAACAAGAGTATAAAGTTGAGCATTGGTCGAATGTCATAATGCTTGTTTACACTTGTTTTGCATATAAGATTTTTTCTGTGATCTTTAGCTTCTATATTTCAATAATTATCGAACACACAACAAGGTAGCTCAGGAAGGAAAAGCACATTGGTTTTACAAATATCTGCAAAGAAGGAATCAGTAAGAGTGCCTAGAAACATAGATTCACAGAAAATTTACTGCCACGAGTTTAAATGGTAATAGAACAGAGACGCGAGAAAGGCTCACTTCCATTGAGAGAACCAAATTCACGCACGGTCGCAGAAGAAATAATATGGAAAATAATCAATAATTTCAGGCTTGAATCGTAGATTTTCGGCATTCAACAACGACTTGTGAACAGGCGCACTTTTTGCGGAAACTGCACTCTTAAAAAGAGAATATATGCATAAACTATCCCTGCTTCTTTGGTCGATTGAGCGTGGAGCCAGTATTTTCTCATTTGCACATCTGTTCTATTGCTTTAGAATCATGATAAATCTAAGTTCTATACAAAATCTTTACTAGATCCAGAAGGTTTGAAGGATTTCTTTTGGAACAAATACAAGTCAACTCTAATATTGTGAGTCTTAGTAGCTGTTTGCCAACCATTTGGCTGAAAAATATCTCATATCTAGGTCAGAAGGCATAGTGTACAGAACACTTATTCATGCAATTTATAGAGTCTGCTACATGTTTTATCTCAATTCGTTGATCATTCGAAACCATTCCATCTACAGTTCCAATATTTGAGTTCACAAAGAATAGAGTTGGATACGAAACCTTATAAGCGAATAAGTTTGATACAAGATTCTAATTCGCTTAGAAAATAACTTTTACTTCAAGAAAATTGATAATTTTGTATCATTCTACATGAATACTTATTAGGTTCTGAACTTCAATAGATTGTAGTATTCTACGTAGAACTTGATGTGCCGAATTGACTACTTGAACGCGCTCAACCAAATGGCGTAGTCGGTAGGTAGAGTGGTAAATGATATCTATTTTCCTGTAGATAGATACCTTGGGCATTTGAATGAACCTCCTAATTTAGTCTGATGCTTACACTTTTGTTCTTTTGGAGCAATCTGAATCATCGACATTAGGAGTTAATAATAGGGCTTTATCTCAGATGCAATTCCAGTCATTTCCTACTCTACTTAAGTAATAAATTTTTCACATCGGACGATCTTCTGCTCGATCTCAATGTGTTCGGATTGCTCGCACCGTACTGATCAGACTGTGTAATCAAATAGGGGACCATCAATTTCATCTGACCAATTAGGAAAAGGCGGGTGAGGTGCCACAATTTTAATCAGTATCTAGGGAGAGTGAAAATAGTTTTATTGCATTTTCGCTTGACATTTGAATGTGTTTTTAACCTTGTATGTGCTGATGCGTCTGTGTTTGAGGGTTGCAAATATATGTACGTATGTGTGTCACGTTCGTTTCCAATCTTCTGAATCCAGAGATCGATTCTCACCCGTGCGTGCGTAGGCGCACACATACATAATGTACTGACCGCAGAGTAAAAACTGAATTCAATTTAAAAACACGCCCAAAATCACGCAACTCACCCTTGAAAAGGGGTGAGCTGAGTTCAATACGCCCAAATAGCACGCTCTATCTTTCCACTGAAGCTGTATCAAATATTCAGCGTTCAATTTGTATTCTTTTCTCTCGAAAACTTGAAAAAATCGTTTAGCGGAATGACATGCTCCTCAGAAGTTTTCAATATTAGCTTGGCCTTTTATTGACAGAGGGAGCCCAAATTCGTACACAGTCTGGAGCAAAATGTTGTACACAAGTTCAGAAGCCCTTCATGAAATCCCATACTCTAACTAGTTGTGTAATTATGGACAACATTATGTATATAAAATCTGATTCATAGCAATTACAGGTCTAATCGAATAACGGTGAATGAATTTCCTATTCACCTAATCAAACATCACAATAACAATATAAAATAATCCCTCTGATCGTTCAAATGTGCAAAGAATGACATTATTACAGTCATTTTCATGATGCTTCTGAAATTCGAATAAACTTATTCAATTCCAGTTTCTTTTTCTACCCTATGTTCAGATCTAATTTTCCCTAATTCATTTCTCATTTGTCCACTTGTAAATAAATCATTTTCGCAACACATTTTGCAGGGGTTCGTAAACCACAACCATTGAACCACCCTAGTGACAAAACGAGTAGGGTGTTGTACGTTGTTAAGCTGGTACACCTGCTACCGCCCCAAATACAGAATCAAATGTGGCCGCGAGCAAAACAGTCCAACACACATAAAATTCACACACCACAGAATCTAGATAGGGTAATTGTTAGGAACGTAAATAGGGGATTCTGACCAAATCTCACAGGATTTAATGGCGATTGGATTCGATATTAATTTGTATGATTGAAAACAAAATCATACATTTACCACTAATACGAAAACATGCTATATTCAAGACTGTTATTCTTTTTCGCACTCCCGGGAGTGAACAACGAGTTTAATCCCTCATTTCGGGGACTTAAGTTTGAGTTTAGTCCCTCCGGGATCTAAAATGATCAAGAATCCCAAGGGACTAAAGTAAAATAAACAAATTTTTCTATGACAACTAAATAATCAAAGTACTTACCTAAATGTCAAATTGAATTTTATTATCAGAATTCAAACCTTCATTCTTAATTTGTATTAGCATTATTGCAATTCACACAATTTCACAAATGCATCGTATTGTTGTTCGTAAATTTTCTAGACTTTTGGCAAGATCATTTTACAGTTATCTCTTCCGCAGCCTTATCAATATCAATTTTCGCACTCCCGGGAGTAAACAACGAATTTAATCCCTCATTTCAGGGACTTAAGTTTGAGTTTAGTCCCTCCGGGATCTAAAATGATCAAGAATCCCAAGGGACTAAAGTAAAATAAACAAATTTTTCTATGACAACTATATAATCAAAGTACTTACCTAAATGTCAAATTGAATTTTGTCATTAGAATTTAAACCTTCATTCTTAATTTGTATTAGCATTATTGCAATTCACACAATTTCACAAATGCATCGTATTGTTGTTCGTAAATTTTCTAGACTTTTGGCAAAATCATTCTACAGTTACCTCTTCCGCAGCCTTATCAATATCAATTTTCTCACTCATCTTTTTGACATCAAGCTTATTTATTGAACAACTGCTGTAGCCAGTCTTGTTTCTTTGGTGAATTTACTCAACATTTTTGTATCAAGTTTGTAGTTGTCAAAATTGTAAGATTAATTAATCTACTTTAGACTATTGTGATTCAATATAATACGGTAGTGCGAAAAATAGCGTAGATAACACATGACTTAAGTGCCTTTAATCCCTCAGGTGAATATTGCCCTCGACTGCGTCTCGTGCAATAAACTCCACCCTCAGGATTAAATCAAGCACTTAAGTCCCTCGTTATATAATATACTATTTCTCACTCATCTTTTTGACAGCAAGCTTATTTATTGAACAACTGCTGTAGCCAGTCTTGTTTCTATGGTGAGTTCACTCAACATTTTTGTATCAAGTTTGTAGTTGTCAAAATTGTAAGATTAATTAATCTACTTTAGACTATTGTGATTCAATATAATACGGTAGTGCGAAAAATAGCGTAGATAACACATGACTTAAGTGCCTTTAATCCCTCAGGTGAGTATTGCCCTCGGCTGCGCCCCGTGCAATAAACTCCACCCTCAGGATTCAATCAAGCACTTAAGTCCCTCGTTATATAATATACTATTACATCACATCGAAAAGTAAGCTTGGACAGACAATGTAATCACGGTTGCGTACAAGTTAAATATGTACTACTACTGGAAGACAACGCAGATAAAAGTTTCAAGGTACATTGTTTCAAGCTTCAAAATCTGTGTTTGAAGCTACCTGCCTTCAAATATTAGAGAATCTACAAATTACGATGCGTTGATTGCCTTCCAATATGATCACTTTTCAAGGAATTGGAATCCTAAATATAATACAACAGCTACATTCAGATCGCAGCTTAAAAGAATTGATTCCCAATGAATTCAGACCCAGACATTTCAACATGTATGAGGACTATGATAGCATGGTCTACCTTTTGTTTAATGCATACTCGAAAAATTTATGGTTCCCCAAGGAGCTCACCCCGGACATGAAATGCCGAAGGCTTCACACAAGTTCAACAGAATATATTTATGTGAATCTTAGTTAACATTATTTCATTGTCACAAAAGAAAATGGTAGAATCTATCAATTTTATAATACATTCACACGGAAAGATGTAGCAAAAATTGTATTAGGTATAGAGCGAGAGCTGGCTGCAAAAAACCCGGCCGATCGAGTAACAGAATGAAATGTTTTTCAAACGTGAGTACTTACTGAGACAATAAGAATATTCATGGTGTGCCTAGGTATAGAAGTTGTGCACAGGTATAATATGATTTTTTTAATGGTAGATTTTTCATCCAGCAACCATACCAATGAAATTATTCTCAAAATTTAGGTGTTACAGGGTAAAGAAAAAATATATTTGTGTGCCTCATCAAGTCCTGTTCTTATGCCTTGGCACACCACTTTTTTCATTCTCTTTTTTGGTCCATCACTTGATCTATCGAGTAACAGCTTCAGACTATAATCAAATTGAAGATTAGATATTTCTGTATTAGAAGAAAGAAGTGTGCCATCTCTATGCCTGTTACAAATACCTGGCACACCATTTTCTATTGGGCTGTGTGGAAGCACGATAACTTGAGAACGCGTACGAATTTTTGACTGAATTTCATATTTAAAATTTTCATTGAAAAACTAGGTTCAAGTTTGTTGATGAGCTTCTTTCAACCAGTAGCACCAAAACTTTATTGATGGAACTTTTTGATTTCTTGCGATTATTTTAGAAATGATAGTATTCATCATCAAATATGTAAAACAAAAATTGTTCCTCGAATAATTTGGCATGGAAATCATTTGAAACAGATTCTAAATCTGTCAGCGGTTCATTTGTTATTTTGAAATTCGAGTTGTTATGAAACTGGTTATATTTTTCTAAAGCTAAGAAATATGTAAGATCATAATGTAAAATTAGAATTATCATCTTCTATATTTGGACATCACATGCAAACATTTGTTGATTGTTTTTTTGGAATAAGTAATTTGGCTCTATCGTTTTTGGTATCAAATCACAGCTCTTGCTGGGACAATTCTAATAGAAGTGACAATGAGGATATTCAAACGATTGTCGATTATTTCTTTTATAAATTATTCAAATGATGTCTAGTTTGGTATTGATTCAGTCGGGGAGATAAGTTTAGTAGATGACGATTATCATAACAATAATTATGATAATGCTTAATAACAATTAATTGATATTATTGATTAGATGTAAGCTCTTAGATATGTAAATTTTCACTAATGATATTTCTGTAACGTTGTTAAATAAATTTGATCTGATTTTTGAAATCATGAAATTGTTTATTGACTAATTAAATATTCATCTCCAAGTTTCTAGTATGGATTATATCAATACCAGCCTAAGACTTTGAGTTGTGAAAAGTGGAGTGCCAGGTATTTGTAATACGCATAGAAGGGGTACACTTCTTTTTCATAATACAAAGATGTCTAATCTTCAATTTGATCATGGTCTGGAGCTGTTGCTCGATAAGTCTAGTAGGTAATAATAACAAAATAAACCGCTGACAATTTTGGAATTTGTTTCAAGTGATTGCTGTGCCAAATTACTTGAGGATCAATTCTAGTTATTACATATTTGATGATAAATACTATCGTTTATAAAATAATCGCAAGAAACCAAAAGATTCTATCAATAAAATTTTGGTGCCACTGGTTGGGAGAAGCTCATTTAAGAACCTGGACCTAGTTTTTCAATGAAAAACTTGAATATAAATTTTCAGTCTGAAATTCGTGCTCAAGTTATCGTGCTTCCACACAGACCGATAGATAGGGGTGTGCCAGGTATTTGTGACAGGCATAGACGTGGCACACTTCTTTTTTCTGATACAGAAATATCTAATCGTTAATTTGATCATAGTCTGAAGCTGTTACTCGATACGTCAAGTGAAGGACCAAAAAAGAGAATGGAAAAAGTGGTGTGCCAAGGCATGAGAACAGGATTTGATGAGGCACACAAATATAAATTTTCTTTTTTACTCAGTAACACCTGAATTTTGAGAGTAATTTCATAGTGTTACTTCATTGGTATGGTTGTTTTGCGAAAAGTTTACTATAAAAAAAATCATATTATACTTGTGCACAACTTCTGCCTAGGCACACTATGAATTTTCTTATTGTTTCGGTAAGTACTAACGTTTGAAAAACATTTCATTCTGTTACTCGATCGGCTGGGTTTTGCAGCCAGCTCTTGGACTAGTAATACAATGAATGATTTCTTCATTCAGTATCTTTATGCACCATTTCAGTGTCATGTAGATTTTGCTCACAGATGGATTTCACACGATCAAATCAGTACTCTCAATACTGATTAAAATATTGAACATAGAGTGATTAGACTTCATTGAATGTTTCTTTTGCGACTTTTAAATAGATTCACGAATATCTATCATCATTTCAAATTCAAGAATGACTGGAATGTAAATGAAAATGACCGAGAACTATATTCTAGACAAGTAATTATTTTTAATAAATGGATAGAGAACGTCATGAATCGCTCTGTGATTGTTAAGTCGGAAATCATATTTTTATAAGATTAACAATTACTTGAATTCTATGAGTAGAGAGAAGAGGTTTTTCTGGAAAACTGTATTAATCTTCGATCTGATATAATCAATCTGAGTTTTCTCCTAATAAGGCCTTCATTAGCTCAGTGAGAATGATCAATCGATAATCTCTGATTTATTTATACAAAAATTATCCTATTTCCACGCAATGAGCAATCGTAATCGGGATGATTCTATTATAAATAACTCATCGAAATAAACTGAATAATTGCGATAGCAATTTGAGTAGTACTGATACAGGTGCCAATTTTAAAAGTAACCCCCAACAACTTGCAGTAATATGGTCGTAGTGACAATAAGTGTTGGAGTTTTGCAACTAAAGTGATGAAATCTCACCACTTAAGTTCTAAGTGGTAACACTTGCAGTTGAAAAATTAAAATAAGATGTCAAACGTCAAGGTTTTAAAGTTAGGAAATCTATTTTCTCCTCAATCATATTCGTTTGCAGAAAGTTTTAATATAGAAATAATTTGAACTAATAGTCCAGTAGGCCAACTTTTGAGTACATGAGATCTACTTCCTGTCTTGAAAATGTGTCTTGATCAATTTACAACTTCGATCTTTGCTACTGGAAGTTTTACTACTTCAAATCGGGAAGCCGGCGGCGGTATCTTATGTTCCCTGATCGAACCTACGGCCAGAATCTATATGAATCGATTTGGTATTCAGTGATCAATAGGAACTTTATAAATGCAGGATCCTGTCCTGAGTGTCGATAAAGGGCCAATTCTGATTAAGTTTTTTGATGAAACTTTCCTTCCTGTCCAAAAGGGGAGCTTATGATAATTCTTTCTTCAAATTGGAGCTCGAATCTTCCTGAACACGAGAAATTCAAGGTATCGCATCCCTACCTATCCAGGAGAGCGGCAGCTTCATCCAAGATTAGCCGATTTTCGGGTCCCAATTTTGAGTGCAGCTCTACTTCTCGCATCAAAGATACAATAATTTTTTTTAGTTATAGCTTGAGCCTTCCTGAACACAAGAATACCTAAGTACTGCCCCCTACCCTATCCGAGAGGGCGACAGCCACTCTAAGAATCCATTTGATTTTGATGTCTCAATTTTGAACACAGCTGTACTCCTCTCATCGAATGAACCGCGATTTTTCAGTGTTCAGGGAGGTTCAAGCTTCAAATTGTATAAAAATATAAGTTTAATGGAGGAAGTCGAGTATGAATATGCGTTACACTTATGGAGAGTAATCGTACATTCGATGTGAAAAGTACAGCTGCGTTCAAAATTGGGACCTAAAAATTGGATAAACTTCAATAGTGGCTGCTGCCCTCCCTAACAGGGTGGAAGGCAGCACTCCAGTATTTTCGTATTTAGGAATCATTAGAAAAAATAATTGTATATTCAATGAGAAAAGTACAGCTGCGTACGAAATTGGGACCTGAAAAATCGAATGATTTTAAGTATGGCTACCGTCATCCAGGGCAGATAGAGCAGCGATATCTTGGTTTTCTTGTGGTTAGAAAGATTTGAACTTCAATCTGTAGGAAATAATTATCGTTAGCTCAATCAGGAAAGTTCAATAGGAAAATGGGTTACACTCAAGGGTGGCTGCCGGCCTCCTGGACAGGACAGGAGGCGACATCCTAGTTTTTCTCAACGTACTTGACCATTGCTATCAAATGGTACTAGTTTGAATCAAGAATTCTTTTAGGGTGATTGCGTCGAAAACCTTGACCAGAATTGATCTTCTTTTCGATATTAATGACAGGACCTTGCCTTTATAAAGTCTGGCATCCTATTGACCACTGAAAATTCAATCGATTCATATACAATTTGGCCGTCAGTGGTCGGCTTCTGGACTATTAAGTTTCATCACTTAATTGGTAAGACCTTATCACTAATACTTTCAACCACTTGAATGATGCAATTTATTTCTCCAAGTTTGAAGATAAAATAGTAATTAATGCAAGCTAAGTTAAGTTGCTCCCAGCGAAGTACCGGCCACCAACCAAATGCCAGCGGTACTCTCCTGTTATCTTCACTGTTTTACCAGAAGGTGCCCAACGTTGAAGCGCTTCTAGAACTCACTGCAGTGAGGGGATGATCAGTTAAGTTGCTCCCAGCAAAGTACCCGATGTCAGCGGTGCCCTCCAACCAACTTGAATGTTTTACCAGGAGGAGCAACAAGAGTGTAAATTCAAGTATTATGATAAGGCCAAGTATTTGAGACGAGGCTTGCCAAGTAGCAAAGATTATTGTCCAAATATCTGTCTACAGTTGTTGAATAGATCTGTGACAGATGCTCCAATTATATTCAATAGAAAAACTAAATTTCAGTCACGGAACTCGACTGCTACGCGTTCAAATATCGGGTAAAGCTGAATTGCAAAAAATGCATGATTGCATTTTAATATTAATTTGAATTTTTGGTCTCTTTAGAAATAGGTTACACGCTGTTATCTCTCAAATTGCCGAAGAATAATCCGTAGATCAACAGAAGAATTTATCTGGGAACTGAGGGTTCTGATGGATAAATATTTTAACTAAAGCCTTATTATTCTTGGAAAAAAAAATAAGGATCTTAAAATTTATTCGGCTAGAGCCTTAGGCTAGAAAATATTAGCGCAGCTCCTGAGAACAACTCAAATATATGCTCATTTTTGTGAAGTTCGCTTGGCATTTTATTATCTGTAAGACATTTGAGTTTCATGTCCAGTATTCATTGCTCGTTTTCTCATTTAATTGGAGTCGTTAAGCAAAGATTCAGAAATATTAACAAATGCAATAGTATATCTAGCTTAGAATAAGTTTCTTTTTTGCAACTCATGTAGTTTTACCGCATAAACATTCGTTGTCAGGAAATACTCATCCAATATAAATTAGCAAGATTAACCGTTAAGTCTAGGTATGGATAATTAATCTTTATTCAAGCTTGGAGTGACCTGAAAAATCATTTCCTTTCTTATAATCCAATTCCAAGTACCGTGACAGAATATTAGAATCAAATTACAAGTAGGTACAAAATGATTCAGTTATTTCGAAAAGAACACAGTTATTGATAAACACATCAACTTCTGTAAAAACATCTTAATAAAATCACAAATCGGGAGAAAATCTCTTCTCTTGATTATTTTTTGCTACAAAACAACGCAGTCATTTCCTTAATGACAAAAAAATACGTTTTATCCCACGCTTCCCTTGCTTAATTATGCTTTTGCTAATGGCCAAAATAAAATTAACACTATCACAAAGCACCGCGTGCACGCATATTTACATGGTGAGTTCCAAGCGAAGAAGGGTGAAGTATCAGTAAACAGAAGGGGAGTGAACAGCCCTCTTGTATTATTCAATATTTATGGTAATCGTCCCGGCGACCTGATTTGGTTTGTCTTGAATTTTGTTCACAAGATCAAAGATATTGCTTCAATTTTGTTGTGTTATAGTTATCTAGATCATTTATTTAATAAATTATTCATATGTTTTATGTCCAGTGCATTGTATTAATTGGAGATTTAATTATTGATAGGATTTAGAAAATTTTGTTTTTGACACGTCATTTCTCGTTCTCAAACAAAAGGGTCTTTTTATTTCTTTGACCTATCTATTATGTGATTGTGATTTCTTGACAGTTTGAGATTTTGATGAATCTTCACGGTAACTTGAGAATGGGTACAAATTACTGAATGAAATTTTACATTCGAGCTTTTTATTGAAGAGCTAAGTAGTTTTGAGTTGCTATGGTGGCTTTTTTAATAAGTGATATCAAATCTTTATTGATGGAGCTTTTTAATTTCTTGAGTTTATTTTTGAACAGAAGTATTCATTTTAAAATATAAAATAACTGAAACTGATCAGTATTACAGATGCAGATGACACAAGATCACTTTAAGTCAAAAGTTGAAGAGCAGCTCTGGATTGAGAAAAATAGGAAAGAAAGCTGATAGAGGTCAATACGCCATAAAACAGAGAATATATTTCTAGATTTGATTGATATTCCAGTTCCAGCTTCACTACTAATTTTATTTTATCACAAATTTTTTCCGACAAAGTCATCATAACATATGATTTATTATTTTCTACACTTGATTACTTTGAGGATACTTCATGTAGGAAAGAAATGGTTGCATCTTATAATCTCATAATTGGGAATGTTGGAAATATCATTAATTATTTTTTCTTGTACAAAGTAACAATTGAGTATTGTGAAGCCAACAAAATTCACCTATCAAGATTTTGATGGAAATATCCGTTTTTAGAATCCCCGAATCCATTTTGACTATTTTTGGCTTGATGTCGGTACGTACGTTCGTGCGTGCGTTCGTGCGTGCGTACGTGCGTTCGTAATTCGCCAATCTCAAAACTGGTTGAAAGTATGATGTTGAAATTTTGTATTTAAGATTGATATAGTGTCTAGTTGTGTACCTTGCATTATGGTTCCAATCGTCCGAACCAGAAGTGCACTTTACTTGACACTTTTTTCGAATTTTTCTAATAAATCCAGAATGATCAACCGTAGGATGTTGAAATTCAGTATTTAAACTTGATGTTGTATCAAAATAGTCATCTGCTATTTTTGTATAAATCGGCCAAGCCAGAAGAAAACTTGAATTTTTTGCATAAATCTAGAATGATCAGCCATAGCATATTGAAATTTTGTATTAGGCACTTCTATAACATATTATTGTAAATCTTGCATTATGATTGCGATCGGCTAAGCCAGAAGTACACTTTACTTGAGACTTTTTTCAAATTTTCCGCATAAATCCAGAACGATCAGCCGCAGGATACTGGAATTCAGCATTTGAAATTGTTGTAGCATCTTAATGGTCTTCTATTTTTGTAATAATCGGCTGAGCCGGAAGTACACTTCATATGACCGACTTTTTGAATTTTCCGCATAAATTCTAAACAATCAGTCGTAGAATATTTAAATTTTGTATTGGGCACTTTTATAATATCTAGTTGTACACCTTGCATTATGATTGCTATCGACTAAGCCGGAAGAGCACTTTATTCGAAACATTTTTTGACGATTATACCGTCTAGATGCTCATATCCTATTTTAATTGAGATTCACAAAGCCGGAAGTGCACTTTACTTGATAGTATTTTGAAATTTTTTGCATAAATTCGAAACGATAAGGTGTAGAATATTGAAATTTGGTATTTCAGTCTGCTGTAGCATCTGAATGATTGCTTAATATTTTCATAAAAATAGACTGAAACGGAAGTGCACTTCAGTAGGAATTTATTCTTTAATTTTGTGCATGAAATCAGATCTGTTGGTAGTCGTAGAATTTTGGGGATCAGTATTTAGGAATATTCTAGTATAAGAATAATGGCCAACTGTTTCCATAGCAACCGACTTGGCTGAAAGCGCATTTTATTTGACAGATTTTTAGAATCTCTTGAGTAAACCCAAAACGATTAACTGAGGAACGATGAGATTTTGTGTTTGGTTATACATATCCAATGATATGTACGATCAAACACAAAATCACATCGTATTATATATATATCCAATGATGTACAAGAAATTCACGTGATGTTCACGTCAGATTTTCTTCATTAGTTTATATACCTCAAATTGAGAGCCAGAATCAACAAAATACAATGATTCAACCGTCATAAGTCAACAGTTCCGATCGGCAATTCAATACTGCTATTTTCTTTTTTTTTTGCACTCATGTCAAGTGACCTCTTCTTTGATGTTTTTGTCTCATTCATACAACGACAATAGAGCAGACCTACTGTTTGTTGAAACACTTCTTGAGCCCCTAGCTGATGTAACATCAAATTTTATCATCGTTAGGACAAATATTTACTAAGAACGATCGCGTTTGATTAAATTTAGAATGTAATTGATCCGTCAAGATATTAGTTTCATTACTTGACTTTAGGGGAGCTGGAAGGGAGTGTCGTGAACTGACGGTTGTTTGCACTGACGATATGATACATTGACTAATATTGACTTATAGCAGATCAAAGGTAAGATGTTATATGTGGTATTTAATGCACTGCTTGAGTGCAGAATCGTTCATCAATCTAATTATCCGTCGAAAGCAAGCAGAATTGCATCAGCTGGGAATACTAATAGTGAAACTTGATAATATATTCAATGAAGACCTATATGGGAAATTATTTCGCGCATTTTTGTGCATCTACTGTATTTCAATGTAGCAAAAACTATTCATCAATTCAAATAACTTAGAGATTAGCAACGTGTCCCCTGAATATTTTATATTATTATTGTCTCTGATGTATCAGGAAATGAATTAAAGATGCTTCAGAGCTCATAGAACTATCATGTTGTGTATATTCTGTGATGTAGTAATAATATATGAATTTTGGAGGAGTCTTAGTTAGTAAACAGTGTAACAATTGTTGGCTGCTCATTATTCAATTATTGAATGACATAATAACAATATTGTATGAGCTAAGATGTTTTCAATGGCTGTAGTTCTTGTAAGATAGACAATACAAGCAATACTACCTAAAACCAGTCTTCTGAAGATCAAAAACTACCAAGATAATCAGGACCGAGATTAGAGAAAACTAAAATCTCATAAGAACCGAGGAATTTGAACTCATGAGGACTAGTTTCTTCTATTTAGAATAATATTTAGAATAATTGTCTAACTTCTTTTGAAGCAGAAATATACTGGAGTCTTATGGATTCTTCTTGAGGTACCTATTGAAAAACAATAATTTAATTGCAGGTAATGATGTTAACATAACATGCATATCAGTTATCTTATTTAACAACTCTTTCTTTAAGTGTTGTTTAATCTTGTAGAGTGGATAGCTGTGTTTAATTCAGTTCTTGTTATATTATAGTGATGCTCACGGTGAGTTATCCAGGGTTGACTATTCTGAGTATTATGTCAGTTAAGTATTGCTATTAGTTTCTGAATGTGTTGTTGGGTGTTGAGCGATTTGCCACTCTTTTATCCTTTGATATTGAGCGTTCCTAGAACTCAAAACAGAGGGGACGATCAGCTTAGTTGCTTCCAGTGAAGTACCGGTTACCAACCCAGTGACAGCGGTGCTCTCCTGCCATCTTTACTGTTTTATCAGGAAGTGTCCAGCGTTGAAGCGTTCCTATAACTCACTGCGGTGAAGGGACGATCAGCTAAGTTGCTATCAGCGAAGTACCGGCTACCAACCCGGTTCCAGCAGTGTCCTCCTGCTATCTACAGTGTTTTATCAGGAGATGCCAAGCGTTGGAGCATTCCTAGGACTCACTGCGATGAGGTAACGATCAGTTATGTTGCTCCCAGTGAAATACCAGCTACCGGTCCAGTGCCAACTATGCCCTCCTATCATCTTTAGTGTTTCACCAGGAGGTGCCCAGCGTTTGCTTGCATATCTTCGAGTGAGCAAGCGGAGACTGAGTTTCAACTCTCTCCCACAGCCTCGCAGATCACTCTACGGAAGATTGCAAGTCTTGCAGATTCGTATCCTCTGCATCTCACAGATTTACGCAGATGTCTGCGGGCAGCGTGGAGTGAGTTGTTTTCCCTTTTTTATAGTTGTACCTTATACCAAATTCTGCTTATTCGTGGTCACATGCGAGAATGATTATTTTGATGTTCTCCGTTCCAGTCATATATCCTCACTAAGTACATTTTACTCAAATCTCTGCTTTCTTTAACAGACTTTCTGAACTACGGACGGTTTGATTTAGGGACCATATGAACTTTGTTTTATCTAATAGAATCATTATTATGCAACAATATGTATGTATTTTATTTCTTTTGTAGACAAAACTTTTTCTTAATTCAACTTAAATGGAATACCTAATTAGAAGAATCACGTGATTGACATGTGGAGAAGTTTAACAACGAATACAACGAGATGTCGGTAATGGAGCTTTCTAAGCAGCAGCAGACCAGAGCTACCATCATAACAAATTGCAATAGATTAGTACTGAGTTTTCATTCTTTATACCAGCACTGGTCCTCTCTAAAGTTCTCAATCTATTTTCTTCTCTTTGATAAATACAGGTGGAACGTATATATAACATTGAGCAATAGTTCACATGTTTCCTACTGCTTTCAAAGCTCTTCTTGAAAGTACAGCCTTAAGTTTCCACACACTAACTTGCTAATCACGAGCATCCTAGATTCATGCCTCTACAGAAGTAGAATGATAGGTTTTGGGAGAATCGGGAGATATGAATTGGACATAATCTATTTTAGCACGTTTAAGCCCTTCATGGACCTCTTTCCGATGAGCGCTACTTCCAGAAGTGGACTTTTTCCTTTATTCTATTGCTGCAACAATAGCACCATCTCCATTTATTCTAGTTATTGTATTGGTTACGTTTTGAGAATGTGAGAATAAAAACTAAAAGGTAGAGGAACAATCATTAATAGTACAAGCAGCATTAGCATGAGTTGCATGTCGTGACATTTTTCTTTGGCACGCTGCTTCATTACCTAAGTACAGATCATCGGCCTGTATTGTATTTGTTTTTATATACTTGAGACATTCTTGAAAGCTATAAGCTGATAGTCCTATATAAAGCTTCCTACTGAGGTCCTAATTAACAATGTATGGTCCATTCATCTGCCAATGGGGCTTTTTAACGACAACCAACGTTAATGTAATGTTTAGCAACTAGCCAACGATAATGTTTCCCGATAAATGGAATGCTGTTTCTGAGACGTGATAAGTTATAGCAAATAAAAGAAAGATAGTACTTATGCCAAAAAAGCCGGCTATCATTCGAAGACATCGAGTCTCGTTTATTCCGAGCAAGTACTTCAAATATTGCATCTTTTATTTTCATTCACTTTCTACTTCCACCTGCACCAGAAAATTTCCTTGATACTATTTTTTGCAACTGCAAAAATAAGTGTTATCCTAAATGCGGCTGCAAAGAAAAAAAAAAACAAATTTTGTACACCAGCAGGCACCAGCCATGAAGGCCAGTCGTGTTCAAATACTGAATCTCCAACAGAAGATGACCTTTACGCATCAACGACGAAACAACTGATGTCTCGCTGTTTGAACAATTTATGTCGATTCAGGAAGATGAAGATAAAGAAGAAGAGAAAGGTAGAGGAACAGAAGATGAACAAGGAGAAGCTGAATAAGGAGACCTGATATTATACGAGGCTTCAATAAAAGTAGGCCTACCGGGAAAACCACGTTAAAAAATACACGCCAAGTACAATACCTTATAGATGGCGTGGAAACGTGTGCATATCACGGAGAATATAGCTTTGGAATGGCTTTTTATCAGAAGTGATGAATCTTAGGAGAAATGTGTGAAGACAATTTTTGTAGAAAGTTGAAAGCTTTACAATTTTGGTCTGAGCTTTATTTATCGTATAATGATCGTTTCGTTAGAAAAATCTGAAAATCAGATTGTTACAAAATTTAACAAAGCATAAAATTTCTTGCACACACGGGATCGATGGGAACTTTTAAAAACTTTATGATAATGGTATTCCTAACGTGCATGTCAATTTTCAACTTTTTGAAGCTTTATGCAAGGGTGAATTTCTATTTCGACCGGACTATTGTAGCAGATATAAATAAAACTATGTAAAAAGGCAGCGAAACTCAAGATATTCTTGATTGGAAATTGATTCTTGGCATCAAGAAAATCGGTTCCATAGAAAATATTTCCACCGATTGCAATTCTTCAGCAAACTTTTAATGACTAATCTTGCGATACTCCAGAGATTGTTTCTCGGTATATATCTAGGATAACTCTTATTTAGCCATTGAAATCTAAAATTCTCCTAATCAATATCTAGAAAGATATTTGCCTCAATTATTGAGCAGATGATGGCTGACGAGTGCCATTGAATCTAGATGAATTACTCGGAGTATACATATTTCATCATAACTTTTCCAACACAAATAATCTATTCTTCATCTAATAGAAAACAGATTGGGAGTTTGATATCCTTAACAAAGTCATTTACAATCAATCTAAACAGAGTTTATTCATTTTCATTAGTTCATCAATCGAACAAATTTTATTGGTGGCAGATCCATCTAGAACTCCTGTCCAAGAACTTTTTCATATTTCAAGTAAACATAAGATCACTGTTTCAGGAGAGCATATCTCATATTTGCAGATTATCAAGTTGTAGTCACTAAAAACATAAATATTTTTGACCTGGATGAAATTTTAGTCGAATGTCATAATTCACAAGAGAATCTTGAAAGATTTGTATTCTTCAAGGTTATGATGACTTTTCTCAACAAGAATAGATTGAAAATTGACTAGAATCACTATTTTATTGCTTTCAAATGTTTCAATGCTGAAATCAGCCCCAAAAATACGAATAATAGAAATAACTTGAATATCAAATTTTCTTGATCATTTAGTATCACAACTAAATCAACATACCGATTTGAACAAGTTGAATTGAATGTTTGTAGAAGCACTCCATCAGTCGAATACAATTTAACTTTCAAAAATATCGGAAGCGAATAACGTGCCCAAACAACCGTTCACAGAATATCAGGTTAGGCATCTTCTGGAATCAAAAAATCATAAACCACTCAAGTGCATATAAAAGAAAGTAATCCACAATGTGTGTGGAAGTGAGAGCGATTATTATTGGCTCTATTCCTTTCTCTATTTCTCTATCTTCGCCTGGAGATCCAGACGCTTCCATTATACATTCTTTCAAACAATATTCGTGTGATCGCCGCACATATTTCATATCTTTTTTCTTGATATTGCCGCTATCATAACTTTCCATCTAGTGGGCTCTGATGTCAGCAAAGAAGAGGCTTACATGAAAATGTGTCAAGCGGCAAATTGCATTCATACTGACCAGTGGCGGATGTAGGAGTTAAGGATAGGATAAATATGATACAATTCATCTTGAAGTACTAGCTTTTGATGTAGTTTCAGGAAGCAAAAATTAACTACTTTTGGCATCATTTTTCTGAAGGGGACGATAGAACAAGAGATACGTATCAAAATTCAATTTTTCAGATACGTTCTCGTATAGTTTATATTCAGAATAGAAGTCAAAAATCGAAAGCTTGAAGTTCCACCTTATCAGTCACTGCTTCGTTATACTGTCAAATTGCTCTGAAAAACTGATGAAAATCATTTGAATTCATTTGATATTGATCAAAGAACATGTAAATATATTGCCGTACTCAGGAATATGATTCAACTTTTTCATCTGAAGTTCAAGCAATGGAAGTGCAAGCTATTGCGTCAAATCTAACATTATAGAATTTAGCTTGAGACCTTAGTTTACCCAACGCTTCCAGAAAATCAAATCTATTGAATTCATTATGCCAGAAACGAGCTAGGATATGCAATCAGATCTTCGTAATTATTTTTCGTACATGTAGGCTAGTGCGGTTGATAGGTCCAAACATTCCTCACCCAACATTATAAGCTCTTTCTACGCGGTTTGTATGGGGAATGCTGCCGTTCTCAAAATAAATTATCTTCTGTAATTCATGCATTGTACATTAATAAATACAATTATAATTAGCTGCCTCCAATCTTTATCAATGTAGAGCAAAAACAAAATCCACAGCTTGTTGCCATATTGCACATTATTTTCTCCCTTATTTCTCATGTTTGTTTCACACCGCAAACATATTGTGACGTGCGAGAGTGGGGGGAAGCTCGTGAAGACAACGTAGTATTGACAGAAGCCTTTCGTCCGCGCTTACGCCGCACCGCGTCGCAGCACATCACCTCTCCCAATGGAAGCCTCTAGTGATTTCTAGAAATGGAAAGAGTCGAGAAATAGAAAATTCGAGATAAAAATATTTCTCTATATAAGGCCAAGCAAAAGACGTGTAGAACAGTACAGTAATAAGAGTAGTACTGGTGAAATAGAACTAGAACAGTTAAAGTAGAGTGAACAGTGTATATAAATAGTGGAATATAAATATCTGTGACCTTGATTAAATTAGAATTGAGTGACAAATAAATAAATATAGTGTTATTAGTGACATGAGGAGAATAAAGCTTTTATTTCATTTAGATTATCAAATAGTGACTTTTATCCAATTACAAACTGATTATTCAAGCAATAAACATTACAATATTATTACTCAAAAAATTGAAGCATAAAATCGCGATAAGTAGCCGATATTTTTCATAATGAATTTGTTGCAACCATACACCCTAAAGCTCGCACCAATAATCAAAAAGAGAAGGATAATTGCAAAATTTTATAGAAATGATATCTCTTTCTAGATTTGTAATAATTCTTTGTTTTCTGCAAAGACAATTATGAATGATTATTTCTTCAAAATTCTTAAGTGACTTCTGTTCGAAATAGTTGCTTGTTCACTCCAGATGTCAAATTGTTAGCCAAATCAGGTATTTCATGATAAATATTTCTTCAGGCATATCATGAATTCCTCCATTCTCTAAAAAAATCTTGGAAAACAGTCCGCACAAAACTGCTACAATCGAATTGACTGATGGAACTTTGAGAAAAGATATCATGAATTATAAGTCCAATCACTTATCTTGTTGACACTACGTGAATCTGATTCAAAAGAGGATACCTCTGATTTAGTTACTGCCTTCAAGGTATTTAACTTATATCAAATTGTGTTATAAACGTTGAAAAATCTGACATGAACATCACGTGACTTACTTGTACATCATCTGATATATATACAAATTCATTCAATGAAGTTTTCTGTCACTCCAGGTTATAATTATTATCAACGGTAATATACCGATAGAGAGGTGTATTATCGATATACCGAAGAATTTCACGAATATACTTTTTGTCTTTTGGGGAGTTTTTTACGAGACAAATTTGGGGATTCATAATCTGATAATACCCGAGAGCTTTAGCTCGAGGGATATTATCGTTGATTATAAATCTCCAAATTTGCCGAGTACAACATTACCCAAGACAAAAAGTATTTGAGTTAAATTCAAGGTATATGCGATAATATACCGAATCTTGAGGTGTATTTGCAAGGATTATTTCACAAACCATAAAATTTATTGATTGTTATACTTTTTATTATTTTTTGAAAAGCTACTGTGGTATATCGAGTTAGGAGAAAATATTATCGCGATATACCCCGTTACCATGCAAAATCCCTTGATTTCATTGGTTGTTGCTAAGGTGTGTGATATAATCATTTTAATAATATTTTGACATGTGAAATGTCTAACAAAATCAAAAAAATGACAACAGATTTATCATTGCCTACCTTATTATTCCAATTAAACTGATTGTTTCATACAACAAATTCTGAATGTCAGTTAAACATATAAACTGCACTTCCGGCTCAGTCGATTGATACAAAAATAGTAGATAACTATTTTGATGCTACAATAAATTCAAATACTGAATTTGGATATGGCTGATCATTCTAGATTTATGCAAGAAATTTAGAAAAAGTTTCGAGTAGAGTGCACTTTTGGCTTGGCCGATTGATACAAAAATAGCAGATAACCATTTTGATTCAACATCAAGTTCAAATACTTGATTTCAACATTCCACGGTTGATCATTTTGGATTTATTGGAATAATTCGAAAAAAGTTTCAAGTGAAAATGGATTCAGGGATGCACAAAACGGATATTCTCATCAAAATTTCGATGAGTGAATTCTTTCGGTCTCGCAACACTTACTTGTACTTTACAAGTAAGTAGAAACAGTAGGTAGAAATATATTACTCTAGAGATTCTCATCCAATATGCACTATAGAGTTCCTGTTATAATCACAATGTCAAACATAACTGTGGTGTATCATCCGGGTGAGTCCTTGTGAGCCTGGTGGTTAGCTCCAAGCTCTGGAAGTATTGAAATATCTGAGCACAAGGCTCAGTGAGAAATTACTGGTGTCAACAGTCCCAACATACACCATACACCTACACCTTTCTTCCGTTGGTAGCTTGGTCAGGATTGTTACAGTTTCACTGCTTAATCATAGCTGTTGGCAACCCGTTGGCCACCCGGCAAGGTGCAATACAGCCCAAAGCTGCTCGCTGCATCGTTGGTGGCCAGCCACAGCACGCTACAACCGGAGGCTGCTCGCTGAGCCACCGGAAACCAACCATAATCGCATCACACATACCCAGCTTCAAACTGTACCATAGACACTCCATTCTCGCACTCATCAAGTCGTACCATGAACACTTCACTCTCATATATGCACCAAGAAACTCAGCTCACACACCCAGTAACTCAACTCACCTAGCACTAGCACACTTCACCAACTCTTTAATACCCACGTCTTCACTATTTGGACGATAAAACTAAACTGCCATAATAAGTTAAGACTCATCATCCAGTAATAAGCGATCACATAACTAATTGAATTAATAAACTGACAAATACATGAAATCAGGCGATGATAATTTTAGCTAATGTAACATTTGAGATATTTAAGGTTGATTTACTGAATTCTACTTGGAACTTGATGAGCATTGTAGATGTTGTAACTATTTCAGCTGTCATAAATTTTATTATTTCAAAAGAAGATTGCAGGTTCTGAGATGAATTCGAGTGTTGTTGATTTGATAACTCTATAAGGATTATAACATCATTGATAATGAGGAAAAAAACTAGTTGCCATTAGGTTAGACCTCTATATGTTTTGAAAGTCCTTGCACTGATCTTCTGATTGATTCAATTCTCTAAGTTGAACTTTATGTGCATGTGCTAGTGTAACTCAATCAAGATTTCTACCGGAAGTAAGGCTTTTAACGCCACTGGACCTGGTGTACGTGAGGTTACAAAAGCAAGTGGCTTGAGTTATAATTAATACCATATTTTCTTTTCGCTCCCTCAATCAGCTTGATAGTCGCACTACTTCACAATCAGTTTCCTACCTTGAAGTTTTATAGAAACTAAAAAACTCAGAACAATCTCCTAGAGTGATAAGAGAGAATTTGCATCAAAATTGTTTTTTTGAGAAAAGAATCACTTTATGAACCAATGGAGAAATTTCACTCTGAAAGTTTTTTTTTTTTTTTTTGAGTCAGTCATTGCTCTGTTCATGAGAAATTGTTTCTTGTATATCTGAAATATTTGAAAAATTAGGAGTACATTCAAAAATAGAATTCGTATATTACAAATACAGCAATTTCTGAGATTATGTAAGTCCAGCTCTGTCTACTGTCACATCTGTGTGGCGAAAGACCAAAATCAAATTTTCTCGAAGACCAGTTTTTCCGCTAGGCAAACGAGGTGTTACAACAAAAACCTAATATGATCGAAAGGTACTCGTTGACCCTTAGCTCTTTATAGAAAAATGGGTAGAGAAGGACAACAATGACGTGAGGGTTTATTTTTATCAGAGAAATACTTTCAGAACAAAGCTATCGCTTCAAGCGCTGCCACCAAAAAGCTGACCGCAAGATTTTTGATAAAGCATACAACTTGAATTCCAGACAATATAATAACCAGTGATGTCTTTTATAAGGGAAAATTGTTGTTTAACTTGCGAAAGTAAAGGGCGATAAAAGAATCGAATGAAACAGCACAATGAAAAGTGATGTATAATAAAAACCACTCTGTAGTTTTATTTTAAAACGTTTGAACGGCTACGTGAATAGCGTCAACTCATACAAATCATGGCTCCGCAATCTACATTTTATAGCATGTAAGAAATATTTTTGCCATCTTTAAAGAAAAGCACATAGAGGTGAGACACAAAATATTGAAATATGTGTGGAAAGAGTTATTGTTCTCCAATGTCCGATTTCAGGACTAGGTGTTGAATTAACCTAAATTAAAGCAAGTGACTGAGGGTCAACTAATAAACTGAGCTTCGATTCATTTTATTCATTTGATTGGCCAGTGATGACACAGAAAATGAAAAAACTGGGCCATTTGAACCAGATTAACTTAATCCGAGATAATAAAATTGGTCATGAGTAAAATAATCGTACATGATGTCTCAATAAAATAGGAATCTTCGATTGAAATTTTGAAGAATCGTGTGAAGTAATAAAATATACAGAGCGATGTGTTCAATGGATCTATTTCCTCGACAACCTAGCTTCTTCTCAATATTTTGCTATTATTTACTATTAATTTATATAAACTGACATATTTTCTTCTTTTTCAGTCATCCTTGATAAATAATTTGAAAAAAAGATTGTTTGATTTGATTGACAACTACATATCTGCACTTTAGTTCTTGAAAATTTCAGTCGAATTGAAAAAAAATTGATGATAGTCCATCGACATGAAATTAAAGTATAGATGAGAAACCAAAATATAATACTTGAATCAATGGTATTATAGTACATTATTCACAAAGTGACATGACAATAGTAGAAGATAATATCAAAATAATGGAAAACCATAACCCGGCCCAAGAGATTGAGACGATTACAGAAGAAGAACTTAAAATAGCCCTATCGAAGCTAAAGTTAGGCAAAGCTCCAGGCCTTGATGAGATCGCGGCCGTAATGCTGAAAATTATGGCTAGTAAAGGTGAAGAATGCCTACTATAAATATTTAATGCTGTAGAAGAACAAAGACCTCCCCCTTTTTTTATATATACACTTGAAGTAAAAAAACCTATGAGATTTGTGGCTATCTTTGTTCCTCCCTTTACCTTTACTCACCTAAGTATGTTTGATGTATGAATGATTAGTGAAAGTGGTTGATAATACATAATTTAACTATATTTTGGATCCAACGCGTTGCGGATTTGTCATTCAACAACTCGTAGTTTAGTTTCTTACGTTGTTCGCGCAGTTTTTGGTTTCCAAAGCTTGAAATATTTTGTTGTGGGCTTTAGTTTCCGTTTTTAAGCTGGAAAATCCTAGGAGTTTGTGAAGATTGATTCAATTTTCTAGTAACGAACCACGTTCGTAAATTTATTGACTCGTCGCTAATAATTCTTTTTCTTGTCTTGCTAGACTTTGCATTTTCTTTGTTTTTCTTCTCTTTAATACTCAGCGTAGTTTTTTTTTCACTTATCTAGATTTATTTATTCAAGTTCAACGCTTCACGTTCAAAGACAGCTCTTCAATTTTTTTATAGGAACCTCATGTTTCAGTTGAATTGGATACTGGTTGGGCTGTTTGTTTCTAGTGTAAACTCCTAGGGATCTCAGGAGTCCGTGGCCACTTGAGACTAGTTTTTGGCCAACTCCACGTTAAAAAAGACATTAACACGTCTACGAAATTTAGAAGAACATTAATACCTTCCGAAGTTGACTACCAGGCGCACGGCCAACCTTAACACCTTCAAGGACCGTTGGGTATTCATCAAAGCCCTTTAAGACGCAAGATCAACTTTACTCAGTTCAGGGAACGTTCTTGTCTGACGTTGTTTTTGTGGCTACCAATTCGTCATCTACTCTGCCGATACTAGTCTTGAGTTCCGCCTGAAGAGGATATTCAGCTAGTTTTTGTAACGTAATTTTGAACGTCTGTGACGTGCTCTCCAGTTCCTTTTTGGCTGTTGCAGTGAGATTTTTTTGTATTATAACTTCAACCATTTTCGTAAGTTACCAAATTCTTTTAATTATAATTTTTGGAATTATTTGCTTTGAATTGATAATGATTTTGTTTATAATTGATTTCGACGTCTATGCTTTATTTTTGTTTTGCTGTCGCTATTGTCTCCCAGAATAGTACCTTTTTCTCCTTCGATCATTTTTTGGGAGTGGCGCCCATTTTCTATTTTTCAGGTAAAATATTTCCAGTGCCCTTATTAATAGCTAGTCTGGGTCTTCACTTTTAAGGTAGGATATTCCAATACTTGAATTTAGTGTCAATGAGAAGTACATTAAGTTTTTGCTATCAACTAGTGAAGAAACATTACCTTTTTGAATTTCCTACTGCCACCTTGGAAATAGGAAAAGATACACAATGCTGTAAAAACTAAATTCTTGTCAAAGAAGGAAATAACGCCACAAAGGTTGAAGTATTCAAGAAACTTTAGTTTTGATATACGGAAGTGAATCATGGACTACTTCGGGAAGACTACACAGCAGAATTAGAAACGTTGAAATGAGATTTCTCAGGAAAATTGAGGGGAAAACTAAATTGGACCGAATTCAAAATGAAACATATAGAAACAATTTGAATGTCAGGCCTGTTATGGAAGCTGTAGAAGAGAGTCAACTAAAATGGAGAGGTCACCTACAAAGAATGCAGGAAGAGAGAACAGCAAAGCAAGTATACAAAGCTAGAACAAAAGGAAAGGAAAAAGAGAGGCGGATCAGCCAAAACATGGGAGAAAGATGTCAAAGCCGCAATAAAAAGCAGAGGAGTCAAATGGCAAGAAACTCCTGAAATAATGCGGGATAGAAAGGCCTGGGAATAAATATGTAAAAGAAAACCAGAAGACGACAAGAAAAAATAAACATAACTACAGCTTTACACCGTACGGTAGAAGGGCTTTAGGATTAAGTAAGTAAGTAAGTATTCACAAAGTGGAAGATGCTAGACGCTTTTTTGGAATGTAATTTCATTGTAAATTAGTACTGAGAAATGAACACTATTTTATTCTAGTTTGGTTTGAAGACTATTAGGACAACGGTGATTCAGATATGTGAATACCTGATTGCCGATTTTGAGTTCTCAACACTATTTTATAGTAATATGAAGCTGAAGCGATCTAGCAGGTATTTGATGAGAACCATAGAAAGTCAGGGTACTAATTTTGTAGCTCAAAACTGCAGTCGCTTTGAGAGCGTATACATTTCAAGCCTGCTCGCGCAACCATTTGTGTGAAAAAGTTGATGATGTTATACGAAAGACTTGATAAAATTTGAGAGTGGCGCCTAAAACTCATGCATACTAAGGAGTCTTTAATTCCCAAACGGCGGTTAATCCATAAATCTATTCTATTTCATATTCACATTACTCTATTATAAAGGTCATAAATGATGAACTGATTATTGATATGTCAGTTGAGAACAATCAAAGAGCTCTTGTGGGACTACAATTTCAGCCATCTGATTGGCTAAAATTTGAACACAACTCGAACACAGTAAATACAGAATTTAAAACAAACCTTCTAAAAATTAATTCAAGAAATAATAGCAACAAAAATATTTAGATATCACCTGACTATTTACAAATCGCATGCAACTGACAAATAGCTAAACAAGATTTTTGTGCTAATACTGCTAATATAAAATTTGTTCGCGCTTTGGCATATCAATTTTACTTTTTTTACAGGCGATTTTTTTCCAACGTTGGTCGTGGAAGTGATGTCGAACACGCGCGGCTTCTCTATTCAAATTAGAATGGAATATTTCTAAGATAATATCATTTCAATGTTTATATACTCAATTTGCTGGAAAATGACAATAAATTTATCTTCTGGCTACTCAAATGAATTCGTGGGGTCCTGCAGGAGCCGTTTCTCTCCCTGCAAGCTTGTTATTTCTGTTTCAGGTTCTCTACCGTGAATGCTACAATTCCACAAGAACCATGTAAACCAAACACAAGCCATCCTTATGGCAATAATAGCCGATTTAAGTATTTCAAGTTGAGTTGATCTGAATCAGATGACTGATCTTGAATAAATCGAGATCTGTTTTATTGTCCAATTTATTGCACTTTAATCCAGGTTAATTAAATTTTTGGTCATGAAATCAAGCATAATTATTGTAAAAGCTATTGGATATATCACAAAAAAAATATATAGATATTAACTTCACATAAGAATGTCTAATAGAGTGAAATTCCAAATTCCCCATTGCCATTGGTCTTCAGCAGTTGCTTCGAGAATGACAGCTGATGCACACAGTTAAAAAGCGTACATTTTCCTAAGCGACTGCAGCAAATTCAGAATTGAAATCGAATCCATCTTCCCACAAACAAAATACCATCAGTTACCAAAAATATTTTCACAGTCCTCAAAAAAACAATATTTCCAAATATCAGAGGGCTTTTCTGCTAAACTTGAACATGAATACTTAAGTCCTGCGGCTCACTATGGAAGAAGACGGTAGTTTCTTCTAATTGTGTTTGTGAACCTTCGAGAGAAATTTGCGTTTGAAGTTTGTTGGAACAATACTTTTGAGCAGCACATGCGTTGGATAAGTCCAAACTGATTTGATGGCACGTTGTACAAACTCTTTTTTAACAAGAAGGGATGGAATGTGGAATGAAATAATGTATGAAGGATGTTATATTGAAAAAAAAAAAATCAGCTGCGGTACTCCATTTATTTGGTGTGGAATTCTTATGAGCGGTAATTGAATTGATATAATTATTGTAGGTTCGTTGCTAGTACATAAGGACCAGAGTGTAAAGAATGAGATAATATGAATTTTAAATTAGATGATATTAATTGCCTCCTTCAATGAGAATTGATTTAGGGCGCGTGCGAAACATCATCTGATCAGTATTCTCAATATTTATTCATGTACAGAATGATGTTCTATTTTTAAATAGGAGAAAAGAATACCCACCTCAAAATATGAAGAAACACCAATTTACACTTGTAATTCGAAATTAAAAAGCTGAATAAAAATAACTAGCACATATTACCTATTATGTTTTTTTTTTCTTGATTCAAATTACAACGGTACTGAGTTTCTAAACTAGGGCAAAGTGAGCTCAATATTCTCTAAATAGAGAAATGTATACTCATTCAGCAAAATTGTGAAGAAAATATGAGTATGGTGACCTCTTGAGATTAGTATGAAGTTGACTCTACTCGTATGAAATACTCAAGTCAAAATTATAAATAAACTAGCCGGATCTCAAACTATTTTACACAGCATGATAGAACAAAGTGTCCCTATTCCAACATCATTTCGAGTTATCTTTGCAAGAACATTAAAGTTTTTTCCTACTACAATATTTTTCTTTGGCTACCACAAGCAATTCGTTAAGTGAAGTACCTAATTCGTAACACAGACAATGGAGAGCGGACATTATAACTGTAGTGGTGGATGTAATACGGCAACTAAATTTCAGTGGTCTGAATTTTAGAAAAAACAAATTAGTTAAATGCAACCGAAAAAAGGATAAAAGCAAACTAGCTGGAAATGCTGGTCTTGTAACGTCATAGATTTGACAGAAAGGATACAATTCCAAAGGTATCAATTCTAGTATAAGCTAGAAGCTCTTACCTCTTTTCTTCATTTCAGAAAATTATATTATATAATCACTTGGATAATACTGAATGTATGAAAAGTTATTGAAAATAAATGGAGTTTTTTGGTTTTAATTCTGTATATTTATTCTTATTTTGACGTTTCAACTTTCGGATAGAAAGTCGAAAAGTATTACATCTGATCAAAATGACCTGATTTGAGAAACACTTCTTAATGTCTTGAATACAGTTCATAATTTGAGTGTATGCGAACATGTTTCAATTATACTATTATAAAATTCATTGTGTGAATTCAAGATACTGAGCCAGTAATGGAAGCATTGAGCTTCGATCTGACCCATTAGCACTATATATAACGGTTTATCGAACAATCATGGAACAAAATTAGGAATAAAATTTTAAACAGATAACATTGAGATTAAATTATCGACAACCATGCATCGAAATCAGTAAAAAGTGAATTAAATGGACATTGTAGTATGTATTTGTTAAATTGTTGGTTGTGACAATGTATCAATTCATTTTAAATCGTATCTAGAAATATCGGTAATAATCGAATTTACAGATAACAAAATTTGAATTTATCGCTTACTCCATAGTTAACTGCCCGTATTACATTTATATAAATTAATTTGTGCATAAAATGAGTATGTTTTTGCAGTATCACATTTTCTATCTCCTATTTTGAGGATTCAACATTATGATATTACTTTCTCTCTAATCATTAGGATGTAAGATTGGAATCAGTGGTCAAACCAAGAAGACACTCCTTAAGATTTGAGGTACCTCAGTAAAATTCAGAGGTGAAATTAGTATTTGGAGGTTAGAAGGATCTCGAAGGAATTTTCTACAATATATCAAATTCAAGATTGAAATATTGATGATCAATGTGATATGCTCAACCATCAGTGAATGAAGTAACAACCAATATAATAGAATCCTGGATTGCATCTCTGATCATATAATCGCCTATAATAATTGATGTATTGGAATTTCAAGACGATTTGGACTTTAGACACAGAGACTGAAAAAAAAACTCCGATCGTTCGGTCAACACTAGACGATCATAAAAATGGAAGAATCATTTAGATGATGAAAGCGCATTTTTGACAGCTCATGAATACTTGTTACTTCAGAGATTTCGCAAATTACCATCTCTCACAATTACTGAGCTTGAAATCAAGCAGTTTGGGCAAACTTATGAAGCAGCAGCTTCCATTTAGTACTAGTTTCAAGTTGACTATTTGATAGGTACATAATTCATGCATGTACAAACTCAGAAATACCTTTTAATCTTCATTGTTTAGTTATTGACTGACAGGAGGTCAAGTGCTGTATCTTAAAATGATAATTTGATCTTTATCAAAGCTATATAAAAAAAAAACACCAGAAGTAAACAAATTTTCATCCAATAATAATAATTCATTCTAATAAGCTTCAGATTCGCGTCAAACAAGTCATTGAATGAATCCCGGACAGATTTGACAACTGTACATAATAATAGTGACAACCGCTGCGACAGTTGTAACTAAATTTTCATTTACTTTAACAAATTTAATTGCCATATCCCTAACGTCATATATATTTATGGGCATTGTTCCACTTGAAACTAGTAATTGAATAATTCAATCTTCCACAATCACTGAGCTTAAATTAAAGCAATTTGTGCAAACCTACGAAACAGCAGCTTTTATTTAGTACCAGTTTCAAGTCTGTAAATAGTATAGTTGCTGAGATCTCAGTGAATATAATAGCGCTTTTTTCCAAAAAATGCGCTAACAAAGAGCAAATTCCTACTACGGGCCAACTGATCAAGAAAAGTGAAATGGCAATCCAAGTTCTTGAACTTGAAAATAATGAATGTTGTACAATGTGCTATTGACTTGCATGGATCCATTGTCAGGTAGATAACAGAGTATTTCCATTCAAAGATAACAACAAGGCTCATAATTATTATTAAGTGTATTTTAAGATAGGTGGTGGGATTGAGTGAGGAAGATCACATACATGGCGCAATACATGTTTAATTCCTACAAATATTATACCAAGAGCTGATTAATTGCACAAGTAAGGAGAAATTCATTCATTTTATTCTAAACGGTTTTACATAAGCTGATTGCCCTCAGAATGATCTCATTCTCAGTGGCTTTATGAAGCTTATAATTGAGTAGGCGTTGAACACAATGGCAGATGGTTATATGAGCTGAATTTTGGAGCCATTTTTCAGTTTGTCTTAATTTCAACAAAGAGCATTGAAGATGCAATATCCTTCAGATTTCTCATCTAATTTGAATAACTGTTCATTTAAGATTGTGGAGTTATTCACTGAGAAGTGATACTTGTTTAATTCATAGTCATCTTTTCCCTAAGACTACATCATGCTGGACAACGGTTTGCTTCTCGTATAATTTTAATAGAATTTTTGTATTTTGATAGAAATCCAGAGTTCTAGAATCAAGAACTCCAGAAGTAGCAAGAGGAGCATATTATTTTTCTCGCTATTCTTATTAAATATATTCGTTCTTACCTGAATTTAAGGCTTGGGTGTTGCACAAATTCAATGTTGAACTAATTGCCTGATTATTGTTAAATCATGAACTGAGGTTTCTTGTCCAAATGCTCTAACTAATTTGCGAACATATTTTTTTAGTATCTGATATTAACACCCCTAGCGACTCGCTGACAGAGTTCAGACATCAACTAGATAGCAGTTTCCCTTCTTAATATCTAAATTTGTGAGTTCCAATATTTTTAATTATTCATAGATGTTCAAATGTAACATATTATATACCTATTGTGAGACAATAACTTTTTTGTTGCATTATTCATGTTCAATTTTGACAACCTTTGTAACTTTTTGTTCTCTCCATTCAAAGAAAGATCATTATATATGAATTGATAAATATATAATCATAATCTATATAAATAAAAATCAATGTTTGTATGTCTGTACCTTATGCATTCCGAAACCATTGAACATATTGTAGTGAAACTTTGATAGAGTGTTCTGGGGACATACGAGACGGTCCGTGGCACGGAAAATCTATATGTAAATGAGCTTTTTTTTTTTTAATGAATTTTACTGCTTTAGTGGAAAGAGTGTATATTATTACTGACTCAATACACAAATAATTACCTATTGTTATTACTTTATCAAAGTTTATATCGAAAATTAGATTGTTTAATATCAGTATTATATAAAACAAAGTCGGGTTATTTACACCATTTATAAATCAAGAATGGCTGTACCGATTTTCATGATCTTTGATTTTTTGGATTGGTCTTTATCCAGAATAGCAGAATAAGTATTCAAAAATCGGAAGGAGAAATATCAATCTTTCATACATTCTGTATAAAACAGATTTTTTGATGATATCATGAGAACTTATTTATCATATTCAGATCATAAGATTTTTCCCAGGATGGAACCATTAAAAGCAGCCGATAGGACCTGAAAATGAGTTTGAAAATTTCAGGTCCTATCGGCTGCGTTTTTTCGCCATGCGAGCGAAACAAGCTTGGTCAAAAATAAGTCGCCGTGCAAGCGAATCGAGCTCCGTCAACGTTAAAACGCCTTACTAGAGATGCGAACTCGGTTAACGGTAAGCTGCGGTGCTATCAAAGCAAGCTTGATCAACGGTAAGCCACCGTACGAGCAAATCAAGCTCGGTCAACAATAGACCGCTGTGCGAGCAAAACGAGTTCGAAAAACTGTAAGCTGCCGTGTGAGCGAAGCGAGCTCGGCCAATGCTAAGCTGCTGTGCGAGCGAAAAGAGCTCAGTTAACAACAAGCTTCCGTGCAAGTAAAAAGAGCTCGGTTGACTATAAGCTACCGTGCGAGCGAAGTAAGCTGAGTCAACTGTAGAACGTCGTGCGAGCGGAAAGAGATTGATCAACGATAAGATGACGTGCGAGCGAAGCATGCTCGGTCAACGGTTAGACGCTGTGTGAGCGTTGCAAACTCAGTTAAAGGCAAGCAGACGTGCGAACGAAGCGACGTCGCTCAACAGTAAACCGCCATATGAACGAAGCGAGTTTGGTAAACTAGGGTTACTCCCAGCATATGCATATTCATTTCATTGTTACATTTTGGTTAGGTTCATATTCAAATAGACAAGTCATGTCCAATATAAAAATTATTTCCATATAATCACTTGAAGAAGCATGTCATGGAAGATTTATATATTTAATGTATAATCTTTGATAAATCAACAAAAAAGAAAGTAATATAAACTCAAAGACATTCAGTGGAACTGCAAAGTCTCGGCCAAATACAAAAATTTCCTATTTCGATTGATTTCCTACAAAAGAAGATCTTTTCACAGTTTGACATATCCTTATCATATCCGGGCTATAAGGTCCTGATATAAAAGGTAGGTTCAAGTACCTTGCAATCCGAATCTATCAATTCTGTGGCGTTACGAAGTACGCCGGGTCAGCTAGTGATCCTATATTGGTGGTGTTAATCATTTCCAACTTGGAAACGGGTTCAAAGCATTTCAAATTCACGTACATACATAGCTATAAACATATCTACATGTGAGTCGCTCATCAAAGCTATTTCATTACTAACTACGAGCATAGCGATATCCCATTAGTTAGTCACATCAATCGAGATGTCAGAAGAAAGCCGAAAGATAAGATAAGAGTACTGTTCTTTCATCTAGTTGAAGAAGAATCTGGAATTTGGTTCGTGGACTAAACCAGGCGAAGGTGCCAGGATACGATAGAGTGCATAACAAAACCTTTCCTCTTTTCTCCCGAAAACGTGGCAAACATTATGATGCAGTCCTTTGACTTTGTTATCACCGCCAGTGAAAAGCACATAATCGCTTTTTACCGAAGCCAGAGAAGAAATATTCTTGAAACTAACGGCCAACCAGTCTTCTTTGGTTCAATGTTAGAAAGCTTGCAAGAAGAGGTAACAGCTCTGGAAATCATCTCAGAATACCAGACCACGGCAGCAGTTTTCCTGGATGTAGAAAGAGCGTTCGACAAGGTTCAGCATCAAGGACTGCTTCAGAATCTTTTCAAAATATGTGTCCTGCACTTGTTTAGCCTCTTTCACTACCACAAGTCCTAATCAATTTGTACTGCAGAGTTGCAAAAAGTCGGCACAACACTTGGTCAATATGCAGACGACATAGCAGTGCTACATAGGACGCGATATGTCGGAATAATTACCTCAAGACTTTAACAAGTAGTTGAAAACAGCAGCAGTTGTTTTCCAAGTGGGAAATACACATAAATAGTGTTCCACAAGAATCAAGAAATAGTATTGATCTTGTCTTGAAATCAAGACAAGACCAAGACAAGAAGAATTTTTCATTCCCCAAGACAAGACAAGACAGTACCATCAAGAATCAAGACTTCTTGTCAAGAAATCTTGATATCTTGACAATTAATTTTCCAAATCTGCATATTTAATAATCTACTATTAAAATATTAAAATCTGATGTGGCCATTACAGTTTTTCCCCGACAATAAATTTCATGTCCAGTTTTATCACTGATTAATGAATTGAGGAATGTCATACCAACTTTCAAAGTGACATTTCTAGCTGTCAAACTGACAGTTCAAAGTGACAGCGTCATTGTCAAAATGATAGCGTCATTTTCAAAGTGACAGCTGTTATCGTCTAAATGTAGAGTAAAGTATTTCTGGTTGAGAAAGCTCATTTACAAATTTAAACATAGCTTCTTTATAAAAACTCAAACATTATTAAATTTTAGTCAGGAATTCGTACGAGCTCTCTAATTATTTTACTTTCAGACAGACAGACCAACCGATTTCATTTGAACTTATGTTTTTTGAATTCAGTAGGGTCTAAAATGTGAAAATTCATCAGAGTCTCGAACTATCAAAAAATCACAATTTCGAAACTTTTCCTATTATATATAAGTCGGGGAAGTAAAAAGTGTCTGTGACTATGATTTTCAAAACAAATATTTGATACATATCGCAAGCATAAGTCGTCAGTTTCCGGTGATTAATTTGTTCATGTAGAGAAGATATGTACAGGTAGATTCCCCAATACTCCAAGAAAATTGTTCAATCTGAGCAACATTGCTATATCATATAACAAATAATAGTTGCAGATACTGATTAATACATGAAAATGACAGACTTTTCATTTATTTCTATTTGTAGCAATCTTGGAAAACGTTGCTAGAATCGATTCATAACATAAGTGACAGGGAGGATAAAGGGTAGAAACTATCGCTAAACTGAGTGTTCAGATTGGATAAAGCAATAGAGAAAGGAGATTTGCCCAAAATGTCATGATCAAGAATATCAAGAATTCTTGAAGCAAGATAAGAAATGCGTCGTCAAGGAATAGCAAAACAAGAAATGATCATCAAGACAAGAAATCTTGTCTTGATGAAACACTACGCATAAATACTGAGAAAAGCAAAGTTTGAAAACAGTCTACCTTGGCATCCGAGAAATGAAATTCTTGGTTTACTATTCGACCAAAATTGAACATAGGGCTCGAATGTCGGGAAATATTATAACCACTAGTGAATCGCCAAGCCCTTTGTCATCGACAAATGAAGCGATGAATTCCAAATCAATGAAAGTACAAAAAGTGCAAGTACTGAAGGCTGTGAATGGCTGGAAATTACTATGGTTCGTCCACAACAACTGAATCCCATGTGATCTCAAGTTATAGGCTATGTGCAAGGGGGCGGAGTTTGAACCAATATCGATGCGAGCGCTCATGGTGAGCACCATTGTAACCATTGAACTCCATTTCTCAGAATATGTCAACGAGCTGTCATTGAGCATTGTAGTATAAAAGTGAAAATAATTGCATATAAAACATGGGAAAACGTTTGTTCTGTTTCAAGCTGTTGTGTTAAGGATGATTCAAGTGAAATATAGTTTCATAGATTTCATGAACCCAGTTATAACATAAAAAAAGAGTGAAGTGAATCAAAGCGGTGAATAGAATATTGTCTGTCTTCCATTATTTATCTATATAACAAATATGTTTGTAATTTAATTGTGAAATTAGAAATATTCATCATCGATTTGGGATTCATGAATTTACCTCAATCTCTAATTTGTAAGATGTTTCAGTGATAGAAGTTTGTCAGGTACACATCGCAATAATTTTGTTGTTAATATTGTCAGCAACATATTCTTCAACATGTTTAATATGGCAAAACTAATTTCACGCTTTTCTTCAATGCTTCCTCGGTAAAAGGGATACAGTGTTTGATAAATACAAACCCGATCTGCAAGATCATCGACGTCATAATTTTAGGTTATCCTGTCAATTTGGACGAATTGAGTCGTTTTCTCTATAATAGGTACGTTATAATAGAATGAAAAAATACTCCAAATAAATGATTTCAACGTACCTTTCATGCTATGCAAGTTATATTGTATGCACACAGCTGAATTAAATAATATTGGTACATTTAAAAAATTATAGGTATGAAACAATGATAAAATGGAGTTCAATCGTTCTCCATTGCCCGCTAGAGGCGCCTGTAGACTTCATGCACGTAGCTTATAGATAATAACCGACTTTGCACTTAAGCGACTGGCCGACTACGACGATAGCTGAGATTTGCGTCATGAATGGCCAAAATGAGTTTTGACTACATAACCGCACCAAGACGGCGGTACTGTAGTGTAAAAATCCAGTTTCGAAGCCTTGCCACAATCAAAAATCAAATATTGAATATTCTCACGATATCACATTTCTTATATTCTAAGTCGTTCCTTATTGGATGTCTTCTTCACACTTCCAACCATTATGTAATAATCTCATTTCTACAATACTCAATATACTACCTTATGCAGAGCTTAACAGTATATAGTACTTAACATACATAATAAGGGAATAGGGAAACCCAAGAGTGACTGATAATAGGAATTGGTAAGGGCTTTTTTAATAAAAAAAACAATAAAATTCTTGATCATACTGTTCTCTAATTTTTATTTAGTTACCGGTTTCGATCACTGGGTGATCATCCTCAGACTACCGGAGAGACTACAATGAGAGGAAATAAAACGTAAAACAAGTAAACATACAAACAGGTAGAACTTTTAACAAATCAAAAAATACAAAATGGTAACTTACACAATAAAATTACAGGAGCTTCACAAAAAAAAACGGCATCAAGTAGCCCGCTAGTGCCATGTTGATAAAAAAATGTAAGTGTTAATGAAAAAATGTGAAAAAGCGGTAAAAAGCACTAAAAAAAAATGTAAAATGATATACAAAGATATATCCAAAGATATATCCAAACAACAAAATCCAAACTACAACTGGAAAAAACTGAAAAAACTCGAAAACTATTCAAAAAGTCTCGTAAAAACTAATTATGTAAACCGCGAATTGAATTAAAAGATTTAAAAGTGGGGTGTGTTTAAGGTTCGTTTGGTCACTCAAACTAAAATCGGCATGGTTTTTTAAAGACTTCTTAATCTCTAAGTTTTCCAGGAAATCAAGAATCTTGCCATTTTTGCGTCTGTGTAAAATTTCAAAGTTTTCAGTAATATCAAAATCGTGTCCGCTTTCAATTAAATGATCACCAAAACTTGATTGACTGTTCTGAAATTTTACTGCGCGCGCATGTTCTTTGAATCTCGCTGCAAATTTCCGACCAGTCTTGCCAATGTAAAAACATTCACACGTGCTGCATTTCAACTTATAGACGTCAGACTGCGCCACTAATTCCGGTTTGTCCAGTTTTTGGGAGATCTCTTTTTTCAAACATGTCACAGGGTTGAAAGCAATGTCAACTTTGTATCTAGCGAACAAATTCCTAACTTTGGAGCTAATATTACCAATAAATGATGGACTGAATCTCAAATTGTTTTTTTCAATGTGTAAAGTGCTGTTATAAGCTTGTTTCAGTTGAAGTTTATATTTTCTTTTTGTTATCATTCTATCGATAATATTAGGATTAAAATTATTGGATAAGGCGATCTGTTTGAGAGTCTTTGTCTCCAGATCAATGTTGACAGTGTCCAAGCCGTAAGAGAGCATTCTGTGAATGTGGGAATTGAAGACTGCTATTTTGTGTTGCAAGCAGTGGTTGGAGTTATTATGAATGGAATCTACTGTGTAAGTAGGTTTCCTGAAAATTTTATAGGTAAAATTGCTACTTCTTGTGATCTGTAGGTCGAGGAAATTTAACGAGTTGTTGGATTCAATTTCGATGCTGAACTTCATGTTACTGTGTAGCGCGTTGAGTTTAGTATGAAAACTATGCAAAAGCTCCATAGAGCCTTCCCGCAGGACCAAAATATCGTCAACGTAACGATACCAGAACTTGATGTGAGGCACCTGTTCGTATGTTTGCTTGTTTTATGTTTTATTTCCTCTCATTGTAGTCTCTCCGGTAGTCTGAGGATGATCACCCAGTGATCGAAACCGGTAACTAAATAAAGATTAGAGAACAGTGTGATCAAGAATTCTATGGATTTTTTTATCAAAAAAACCCTTACCAATTCCCACTTAACATACATATCACGAAAGAAAAAGCCTTCTTTCCGATATTCGACAGTTTTATATAGAGGTTTTTCGACCAAACATAATTGGACCATCAATACAACACATGATTTTAATATTGTTTCTTTTACTGAGAGAACTCAGTGGCAAGAGTAGCAGTTGTGGAAGTACTGGTAGTAATTTTGATGGTATTCCTTACAACTCAAAATGGTTAGATCGATGTGATTGTGAGTGAAACCTCACCTCTCGTGTAGCAACCGGAGCACTGGCAGTTGTGAAACGTCAAATTCATGAAGTAAGGGAATGTATGGCAAGATACGACCACTCATACATTCAACTACAATAATGGTGAAATAACGTTTTCACAGTGTGTCAAATCTTATATGTATCATTTTTATATTACTTGATTACTCCTCAATACGAGTTTTATTCCAGTGTCAATTCTTGTTGGTTATTTGTTAGTAACAGTGGTACATGAATTGGACTTCAAACTTCTCTGTCTTGTGAATTCAATAAAATCTTCTTGATATACTTAGCAGTATGTCAAATACTATGTACTTTTGAAGTGTCTGGAGTTCAGACTTAGCACTTATATTCTCATTACTTAGTTCTACATCCTTTGAAACAGACACAATTCACCTAAGCCCTTCCTACATACCCAAAATTTTACAATCGGAAGAAACTTATCTCTCAATCTCATCAGTTTTCTTCCACTTGAAATCACCGTACCCAAATTCACAAACATATCCACTTGTTTCTATCTTACAGTTCACGCCATTCCCAAAAGCATTGTAATCAGTCACCGTTCCACCCTTCTCAAACAACAAGAGATTCAGGATAAATAAGATTTATTGATCCATTCATAATTAATTTCACTCAAAAAACTAGCTACTAGCTGTTCAATTTCCTGATATTTTATTTCGTTTGAATAGATTGATCGAAGTTGTAGCAGAAAAGTCTAAATTCATAGCTATTACTTAATTCGCTTACAAGAACATCAAAATCAGTTCTTTAATTGAAGAGGAATATGTTTGAAAAATCCAGGAGAAAAAATGTTGGAATGACACAATTAGTCGTCGTTAATAGACTTGAATGCACGAGTGAGACAGAAAGCTCGAATATGGAGCATCAATCAGAAAAATCAAAAGGAAGGCTGCCCAGTCATTTGATTGCGAATATTGAGAGTCCACAGCCACGAAGCTAGTCGGAACGCTAGTATAATATACTATTCTAGACATTTAGCTGTGTGTGATCGATTTTCAAATTCTACAAGACTCTTATCCCTGCCAATAAGAAATACTACCCTATCTTCCAAAAAAATTTGAAGAGAATCCGCTTTTCAATTTTATGTGATATTGATACAAATGACTCTCTGTTTCAGTTCATTGAATCACAAAGCTCTTCAAAGGTTATGTGTACTTAATGCGACGTCGTAAATTTGTGTAAATTTAGTCAGTATACATTCTGACTTCAATTAGTCACACCATGCTTATTCTGTTTGAATAACACTAGGATAAATATCGACTGTATAAATTTGTTTAGATTCAAGGGTCGATACAAATTTGTATTAATGGGTAAGAGCACCGACCAAATAAGCTTTCCTAGCAGAAATATCTCTGGACACATGCACAGAGCCCATCGTTGCAAATCCACTGATGCGCACCAATTAATCGGCCTATGTTTATCTCTAATTATATATCTTTCTCCTATCGCTTCACAATATATAATTAGTGCGGGAGGGATAGCTATACAGATTAGCAAATGAGGCTGAAAGAGATACAATAAACTTATGTGTAGTGAGATTTTATAGATATCTGTATGGTCATAATAATCTGCAAATTGTTCTGATAACATATGGGTGTCTATCATATGGGATGTCTGAAATAAACGGTGCAATTGAATGTATAAAAGAGACATGTGAACTGACTGGTCTTCATGGTAGATATTGATCATGTTTCCTGAACAGAATAGTTTGTTACCGACGAGAGTTCTAGATATAATAGCATCAAATATCGAGTCAATGTTATGTACTTTCTTTCAAGATGACTATTCACGCAAGTAATTTATAGTAACATTTATACACAACTAAGGGACTGCGTGTACCAAGAAAAGAAAAAACCGTCATCAGTGGTAGATACAAACTTGGGAGATCTGATTTTGTGGCAGAAAGAAAATGCTGATGCTTTACATGGAATTATTTCGAAAGATCTTTTCTGAAGATGATTTGATATTTTTTGACTGATCTATTTGATTTGTGGCTTCAAATCTCGTATCATTGTATATAAATACCTTTCGTCAATTTTGAAATGAGTGTATTGTTTCCAGGTTCTAAAGACTCTTAACGGTAAAAATTGAGCCGCTAGATTTCGAATGTAACGATTCTGTTTGCAATATAGAGCTCCAAATCAGGTTGGAAAATCTTTTGACAAGGTGAGACTCCAGATAAATCCTTGTATTGTTGGTCGAGTATATGTAACTGACGAATAAATTTCAGAAATAGGCTGATAATTACTCTGAAAGTATTTTGATGAGTGAATAATCAAGTTGACAATCGTCATTAGATATTGCAATAAATGTATATATACTAATTGTATTTGATGAATAATTCTGAATATGTTACCAAGCTAAAGGTTGTATGTAGATTTTATTTAAGATTCCTCCAGTGAAGCTGTAAGCAATTTTCTTTTGTGAGTTTGTTGTGGTGAATGTACCTTTAGATACTCTTAGAAGTCACAAAATGAAAACAGAACGAAACGATACAGAACTTTTGTTATTTTGATGTCAAGAAAAACTAATCTCTGCTTTGAACGTCTGTGAATCTATTCAATCTGCGTTAAGGTTGTATGTAATATTCAGTGACGCGCCATGACGTTTATAAGACAAAGAATGCGCTGTCGTTCTGCCAAAATAAAATGAGAATTTTTACGTCCACAGCCATTTTATTATTTTCTCTTCACTCTATCTCATCCCGCTAGTCTTCAGGAAAAACGAACATTCAGTTAAAACATCTGAATGCTAGAAGCTTATTTCTTTTTCTTGAATCTCACCATGATGGTGGATGGAATCTTTTGTTGCGGTTTTCTAATTTATATGTCACCAAATTGAATCAAACGTAGCAAATAATATAACTTTTTTTTTGCTCGAAAAACTTATTAAATAATTGATTTATTGCCATGTTTCGTGAGCAGAATGTACGAAAATATATAACCGCTACCTTAAGATTTATTCCTTAAGATATTCCCTGCAAGAAGTATCTGCTAGTTGATAAGAATAATTTCAAGTTGTGCGTACTATTCATATTTCCATCCTCTGGTCATGATCTACTTGATTACAAAAACAATTAGATGCTGACTTGCATAGCTCTTTTTTACAATCACATTGGAACTTTATAATATACACATCGTAGACAATGCGTGAACTGAGCGTTAACGTAATCCGTAAACTACATTTATAGTTCAAGATCCGTTAGAGGTTCCAACCTGCATCGATTAAGAAACCAAATCAAATTATTTTTTTTTAAAATGAAATGTTAATTAGAGTAACGTTGATGAGTTGTTCAAAGAAATCTGTCCAAGGTTATGTTTGATTGGAAATTCAATGATCAATGATTTTTTCAAAATCTTCACCGATTTTGTAACCAAGAAAGTTCAACACTTATTGAATATATAAAGCCTATAAAATATGCAAACAAAGGGTTGCTTACTTTCTTCTGTTCAAGACTATATAGTGCCCAGGCTCTAATCGGTAAATTTGAAGTGCCAGGACTTTCTGTATATCAAATCAAGAATATTTTCATATTTTAATGATTATGTAAGTGATGTCAATCTCATATAAAGTTTAACTGCTAACGAAACATGGTGTTTTAATCTTCAGACAGAAGGTATTCTTGATTGGTAAGTCTTCGGTTAACCGTAAGACGCTTAAGTTTGTCGGAGTTGGCGGCGGCAGTAGTGCGGTTTTCTCATCTGCATATCTAGTTAACTCTGGTCGACTCAAACAAGAAACGGTTGACCTGAAGCTAAAAGGACTAGCTACACGTATTCCACTGTAATTTTGTTTATTTCAGGATAATTCTGTTCAATTGCACTTTGGTTTACAAAGGGTTTGAATTATTACTTGAGAAAACTGAACGAAAAGCATGCCTGGCACCTGAGTTTTGCATTGGATATTTTCAGGTCAAAAAGGATAGAAGCTGGATGATACATTTTTGAGGAAATCTCAATGATCTTAGAGGCATGACTTTTAGAAAAGTCATTTAGCTCTAGTCATAAGCTTGCTAATTAGTTCTACAGCAGGATATGACATATTTTCGAATAAATTGACTGACTTATTAACATACACAATCCAGACTACTGGATTTATGGCCAGTTGCACCATCATCACTTAACTTAAAGTTAAGTTTAATATCTATGGCAACTTTTGTATGGACAATTGTTACAACGGTTATTATTCCTGCCATGAAGTTGAGTGACGGTGAAGCAACTGGCCATCAGAGACTCAAAATTTTGCACAGATGTTAACGTATTCGAGCACTGAGATAGGATTTTTTGAAACTCTACCTTTGAAAGAGCGAAGAGCGGGTTTTAATTTTGATATATCGATCAAGGTACAGCCCAAACCGCCAAATCAAAGAGCTTGCAGTCCCGATCAGAGGATCCTGTTACAAGTCTGAGCCCACATCGTCTTCCATATCATCGGCTATTGTTACGTGTGGACACACTCGTGATGTTGCTTAGAAATCTGAAGCCACGCAAACTTTGTGGGCTACAGTTTGAAACTTTGTATCGCGATGTAATAAAGGCAACTTTTATAACCGGTTCTGCTCCACAAATCCCTTCGATTCCAAATGATTTCCCTTTTGAATTCAAGAGACTGCAGTGTCCTTCAGAAGTATGCTCCACTATGACAATGAATAAGTCACAGGGGAACTCTGAAATTCGCAAGAGTGTATATAAGTCAGCACTGTTTTCTCCATGACCAATATTATGTAGGGTACTCGCGTGTTAGTTAACCTCTTCTTGATTTTATACCTCTTACCACTGACTTGAAACTTAGAGTTTTCTCTCTGAAATATTAATCGTGATTTGAGGTATCATTTGTATATAAATGCTGATTTGTAAGGTATTTATGATCATGCAATGTCTATACAGTATATGCTTATTATTATTATTGTCATTGCAATTCGCGCGGACAAAATCGTGTGTAACGGCTAGTCAAATAAAAGGTGATTCATTTAGAGGTACTTTTTTCAGACTGATGACACGTGAATCACGTTATTGTATTTTTGTTCAGTATTGCTTGACATATATTTAAGAAAGGAGACGTATCCAAATGTAAAAACTATAGAGGGATTGCTCTGCTCGATGTAGCCTACAAAATCCTGTCAATAAGCCTCAAGAACCGAATCCAAAGAGTGGCGGATAATATCTTAGGTGATTATCAAGCGGGGTTTAGAGCAAACAGATCCACAATGGACCAGGTTCTCACTATAAAACAAATCATGGCAAATAGCTATGAGCAAAATCTACCACTTTGCATGATGTTCATAGATTTTAAACAGGCTTACGATTCGATTAAACAAGGGATGATATTCAAAATACTGGGATACTTCCAAATTCCTGAAAAACTGGTGGAACTAATCAAAATGACATTGACCGATAATAGATGCAAAATTACAGAGCATGGTAAGACGTCAGAAAGCTTCGCAGTGCAGAAAGGACTAAGGCAGGGAGACCCAATTGCCCCAGTGCTGTTTAACTTAGTGCTAGAATGGGTTCTACGGAAGAGTGATATCAATAGAAATCACACTATACACCACCACAGACATCAGTGCCTGGCTTACGCGGATGATATTGCGATACTAACTCGCACAAATCAGGAATTAGAGAATGTGCTCAAGAAAATTGAGATACATGCAAGTTAAATGAGGCTGGTGATAAATGAACAGAAAACAAAATATATGCAAGTAGAACATGAACAGCGACAAGGACCAGCATATTTTAAATTGAGGGTAGCTAATGGGAAAGAATACACATTCGAAGTAGTGAAGAGTTTTGTCTATCTTGGTGTCACGTTAGCTAGCGATAGCAATGAAGACGAAGAAATTGCCGCGAGACTCATAAAAGGCAGCAAATGTATCGGTGCCTTGAACAATCTGCTTAAATCCAATAGAATATGTAACGGGGCCAAAAAACGAGTATATAAGACAGTAATAAGACCGACAGTGACTTACGGGTGTGAATTATGGGTGTTTAGTGAAAAAAATAAAAGGAAAGTCGAAGTATGGGAAAGAAGAGTGCTGCGGAAAATATATGGTGCGAAACTAATAAACGGGGTATTTGTGCAGAGATCAAATGAGGAATTAAAAGAACTTTACGGGGACGCTAAAATTACGGGTGTTATTAAAGCTCAAAGACTTAGATGGACAGGTCACGTTGTACGCTTGGCAGAAAATAGAGTGACTAAGAAAGCATTGACTATGGAAATAACGGGTAGAAGAAGAAGAGGCCGACCAAGAGGGAGGTGAAACGATGCCGTACAACAGGATCTGAGGCATATCAATGTCACAGACTGGGAGCGGAAAGCAAAGGACCGCTTGCAGTGGAAAGCCATAGTGCAACAAGCCATGGGCCAACTTGGCCTGCAGTGCTGACATATTATTATTATTATTATTGCTTGACATTTCATCGTGGAAAGTCTGAGCCTGGCGCAATCCCTATAAATCATTCAGCCGTATTACAAAAATCTGTGTTCTACGAGAAATGTATTTCGTGTACTTATAGCTGATTATGGTCCACATACTTGACCTACTGAACGCGCAATTTGCTAAACCATCAAAAAGTCAAGAGCTCAATTTTCTTCATTAGATAATACTCGACCCAATAGATCACATCCAGCACGCGGTGAACGAAATATAGCGGCGTTAGCTGGGAATAGCCGGCCAGAACGTAGCTATCAATGACGCCAGTATTGCACCATGATAACGTACTATTTGTTGCCTGAAATTGAAGTCCGTGATTTTTAGGACATTTGATACCAACAAGACGGCGCTACTTGCCACACAGTCCGTAAAACCATGTCTTTATTGCGACAAAAACTCGAATAACAGTTAATTTCATCTTCAAACTGGTGGATTGGCCACCTGGATTGTATGACATCACATCACCATACTTTTCCTTTAGACTTTTTAGGGTCCAAAGTGTACACTCGAAAAGTCAAGTTAGTTATACAACTAACCTATTCCACAACTCACCTGATCTAACCTAATCTGACCTAACCTTGCCCAGCTCTTAGCTCAGTCTCATCTCTAATCTCACTATACCGAATCCCTAACTCAATCTATCTCTGGTTAACTCCCAATCTAGCTCTTCCCAATTCTCAACTTAACCAAACTTAGCCTTACCAACAATTAAAATATTGAATATTTGACTGTCCATAGACAGAGCGCCAGCAAGAACGTCAATTTTAGAACATTACCCAAGTCCTCATGCAATGTAATCTAACCCTTAGCCTAACCTAAATCAGTCAAATGAATATACTTCAAATCAAAGAACGCAAATTTATAAATAGAAATATAAAGATATATACAGACAGTAAAGCTGCTCTTCGCAGCCTAAGTGGATGCAAATTCACATCAAGGCTTGTCGAACTCTGTCACCTTGCATTGTCAAATATATCTCAACACAACGTTGTGGAACTTATTTGGGTAAAAGGGCACAATGGAAATGAAGGCAACATCTGTGCAGATAACCATGCTAAACAAGGCTCGTCAGTTCGACCCTACGGTCCAGAACCAATGTTGCCCCTACCAAAAACTGTTTTTTACAACATAGTCCACAGAATGACTTTTGAGAAATTCTCCAGCAGCTGAAACACTCCAACTATTTGCAAACAAACGAGAAATCTTATCCCCAAGCCATCCACCGAGCTGGCCAATTATCTCCTAAGACTTTCAAGGAGGAATCTTAAACTTCTCACAGAGGTCCTTACAGGGCACGGTCGCTTAAATAAGCACATGCACCGAATAAAAATTTCGAGCAGTCCTCTTTGTAGAGGCTGCAAGGACGACGATGAAACAGTGGAGCATATTCTTTGCTCGTAAAAGAAGATCCATACTGGGGGAAGCCTGGCCTTCCATGTCTACACTTAGCACAACTCCTGTTGCTGACTTGTTAGCCTTCTTCCTCAGCTTTGACTGGCTTCAAGACCAGTAGCATGTAGCTGTGCACCCGGAGGTAGCACAATGGGCCCTTAAAGTGGCCTCGGTGCGCGTGTTCTTCACCCTCCCCCTCTCTATCTATCTATCTAACTCATCATATCTCTCTAGTATATTAGAGAGCTGCGAGATTTTAACCGAATCCGACCAAGCCCGACCCGAACTATTTTCGGGTCTCGGGTTATCCAATTTACATCATTTCGGGTTCGGGTCGGGTCGGGTTGAAGATTGTCGGGTTTGGGTCTGGTCGGGTTGAAGATTGTCGGGTCCGGGTCGGGTCGGGTTGAAGATTGTCGGGTTCGGGTCGGGTCGGGTTGAAGATTGTCGGGTTCGGGTCGAGCAGGGTTGAAGATTTCGAATCGAGCCAAATCAGGTTGGATCGGGCCGGTTTAGTTTTTGCATCATATTTTAGATTAACTTGGGGCAGGTTTTGGGTTAACTTTTGACGGGTTTAAATAACTTTTTACAGTCTGTCATTCATTTGTTCGTAAGGCAGGTTGCAGAATCAACTGAAAAATTCATTGGCAGACGGTCTGGATGAGTCGAAGAGTAGAGCATATCCACTTGAACTTGTGAATCCATTGCGTTATTCTGATCAATTTTTAATAATAATTCTGTAAACTTGCTTCCCGTCCGAAAATTTGGCAGTCCATAGGAAGTTGTACAAAGAAGTTATTTTTTATTGCTAATTGAAATCAATTCCCTAGTATAAGACTCAGTGGAGATTCTAGAATGCACATATCTCGAACCTACATCTGTAAGTATATACCCTATTATAAATGACAGGCTGTAGAAAATTATTACTTTTTTTCAGTCACGAGCTTTCGGTCTAACTGTTTACATTCAATATTTAAACATCAATAAGAGATATGGATTTTTCAAGCAATAATTGAGATGTATAATGAGCAATATGACGTCAAGAATGAGCGAATGAACAAGTGATGAAGTGAAAAAATATACATTTGTACTGATACATACACAGGATAGAAGTGACCAAAAAGTCTATCCTTCTCACTTTATGCAGAATACTTGGACTTTATAATGAAGCCTACACCAGAATTACCTACTGAGGGACCAGAGGCTGCTTCTCCCAAAACAAATTATATTATGAAATACAAGGAAACCATTTCAAGAAAATATACGAAGTTAATATAAAAAATACCCTGCAACTACAGAAAACAGCACTTTATTTTTTCTTACATAAAATCCTTCTCTCATAGCTATTTTTTAGTCCGTTACAAGCATCCTTTGTTTTTCCAGTGGCGCATCAAGTAATCTCAGACTATATACATTCCCTCGAGATGTTTTAAATGCAAGGAGTATATTTTTAAGCCAACATTTTTGAGAAGACACTATAATAATGATTCAGATATGCAGATGAACCACTGGTTTTGCATTCGGAGAATAACAAGACAAATACCTATCCTCACATACTTGGAAATGTATTTCAGCGAACTGGATTTTCAACTGAATCAGATAGTGAGCAAAATGAAATTATCGAGAGAGATTTGTTGCAGCTCAAGTGGAATTGATACTGAAAATAATGAAACACTTAGGCCTGGTTGCATGAACGTGCAATTACTAAAGAGTTCTTCAAAAATAAACAATATCAAATCGAATATATTCGTCAAATCAGTTGCTTAGCATTGCTGTCAAAAATTAGATTTGATATTGTTCATTTTTGAAGAATTGTTTAGCTAATGACTGTTCATGCAACTAGGCATTAGTTGTTCCACAAATTATCCACAAGAACAATAAATTCATTTCGACCTTGTGGTCATCATCAATCTAAGTACTCAACCTGATGATGAGCACAAGGTCAAATTCAATACTTTTTCTCTGGCAATGGAATAGCTTCATATTTTGGCAACAAAAATTATGACAAATATGTCTCACTATAGAGCGTTTCACATATATCTCTTCAATTTGGAAAATAGCGAGTGTGATTGCTTCGAAAAATAATTTTCGACTATATTTTCTCTTGAAATGTTAAATGAGCATTTCCAAATTCATCTAATGGAAACTATAAAAGCGAATGTTCGATGTATCACACACAAGTTAACACTGAAACAAAAATATCACGAACATCCAGTCTTTGTCTAGAGTAATATGGTCGAAGGAGATAATTCCCTCTTGGGCCCGCCCTTACATACGTGTACGCACGTACGAGACACTTGGGCTGTAATATACACCTGGAGCGAATCCGGGGACCCGGAAAATTGCTAGAGCAAGGAATTTAATTTCAAGAAATGTGACAGTCTAATTGAATTTTTTATTGCTGATTTTGGAAAGACAGATTGGCGGAAGGACAAGATGAAGAAGGAATGACTGAGCTTTGGAGAGGAGCTTAACTAGCGCTTTAGGATTGTTTAGGTGTCATATAAGGTGTCCCAGAAGATCTGAACAATTTAAATACTGTAATTCTGTACAGTTTCATTAAACTAACGGATCTATAAATCCATGAGAGCACATAAAAAAGCATCTCTTTTCATTGATAAATTCAAATTTGTATTCGCGCTGAAACGTCGCAGACAATCGATTCCTCGCACGATTCAAAGAAAAATGGATAAACTTGATTTCGTGGGTTGAGTCTACGATTTTATTTGCCCCTAAAATAAATTGTCAAACTTTGACATTCTTTATTCGTGGAAGTGTGGTAAGAAGTGCGATGTACTTGGGATCAAATAAACCAAGATGACCTGAAAGAGAAAACTTCAAACTTTCCAAAGATTGAAGATTCATCCCGTTTTGATCAAAATCAACCGAGTTATGGCGATTAAAAAATCGGTATTTTTGATGCATTTCCAATTGGTATATTTTTTTTGTTGAGTGTACTTTCAGACAATATGGTGATTAAATTTTTTTTTGTGACTTTCAGTGTCAGCAACGTATAGATCAGGTGACTATTGCTACATAGCGACGAATGACAATGTCATGCTCATGAATTAAGCAGTACTTCCAACAGTAAAATGAATTCTAGTCTATTGAATAACTTATGAGCTCATGAAATGAGTCGATATGGGTTGTGGTTGAGTTAATGTTTTATTAGTTATCCCACTGTAACCACGAGAACTGTCTATCAAATTGATCAAGCATAATGGATAAAAGTCAATCATTATTAGTAACCTCGATACATCCTCTGAAATTTTGGATTTAAAGATTTATTCCTCGAATCTACGTATTATTAATTTTGAATTTTCCAATAATAATTTCAAAACGAATAGATGTCAACATCAGGGTCGATAACTCAACACCCCTATTTTGTTCAAATAGTTATAAATAAAACCTAATGACAGATGAATGACCATTAGGCGGACTGGCCAGCTTTTACTGAGCTCATTTACTGAAAAATATGGTTCACATTTGAAGTATCACCCAAATAAATCTTCAAAATTATATATTTGTAGCAAGTAGATACTAACAGTATATGTAAACAGGATAATTTATACGTTAAAACATAAAAACAATGGCAATAAAGCAAAGCCTACAGTGATGTGAAACACGCAAAGCTTATCTGTACGTCTGATACCATTCCGCTTTCCGGGGATTAAAAACTTATTTAAAAAAATTGGCCAGAAACAAGAAGTTTTGTCGAGTAAATTGAATTTTGTCAAAATTTGAAGCAAGAGCTCAATTTCTCCTTATAATAATCCGGAGCGCAAATTACACCGCACGAAATTTGATTAATTATTTCAATTTGAAATTATGGGCTGTATTAAAAGAGATTTAACAAGAGTAGAAGCTATTTTGACTTATTATTCTGAAGTTTCTCAGTGAACTTCAGTCTTATAGAGATAGTGTAACCAATGCATTATTTTACTTTGTTGACTTTCAATAATTTTTAGATATAAATTTGGGCCTGAGGACAGGAGACGTTTCCGAGTTATTATACGCAACGATTTGTAGATAGAATGAGAAAGAACATATTCTGGTCATTTATCGGGCATGCCAGAATCAATAATGGTCTTGTACGATGGTTCCAGATTATTTAGAAAGTTGATGATAAGAATCGTTCTTTTTCAAGCTATCTTTGATAGTTTTCGACAAAACATGATGAGGTCTCAAATTTACAAAGCAAGGTACAAGTATAAATGAGGTTGTTGGAATAGGAGGCCAGATTATACCCAGATATTCTTTCTTCCAGGCTCTTGGTCCAATACCATATTTAAGAGACGTCATACGATTTCTTTGGTCTCTTTAAGTTAGACCTACATATTTCCAGTCACAGTTCTTGAGAAAGATGCTGTAGACATAATTAAAAATATCAACTGTATCTTCTTTCACAATTTTGATCATTTTTTATTTGAATCTGATATGTAAGAGTTTGAGGCATATTCAATTTCTTCTTGATATTGATCCTTAAGTAACATATTGTATCTTATTATAGAGATGATGGGCTGTGCATTGCTAAGTACTATTTTCCTCAATTTTTGTGAAATATTTTGATAGCACGTTGAATGGGAAACTCGAAATGAACAGTTTAATAATTATAAAATAACGATTGTTCTAGAAAAACAAAAGGAGAGACGTGGCGATAAAACAGAGGTGAAAAACGAAGGAAGAATAACGGAAGACCAAATTAGAAAGCAAGTAAGAAGATTGGAAAGAATTCGAAAGGCAACAGCGGATGATGAGATAAAAAATGTGGTATGGGTCAACAGTCCTAACAGCCTAGTGAACTTAGGAAAATATGGGATAGAGAAAAATTTCTAGGAAGATTGAGAGCAAGAGTGATATAGAAAAATGAGAAGACACAAACAAAGGAATGACGTATCTGAATATGATGTACATAATATATATAATGGAACTCACTTACAATACAAAATATAACTACTCAAAAAATCTGACGTGAACATCACGTGACTTACTTGTACATCATTGAATATATTTATAATATGATGTGATTTTGTGTCTGATCATATATATCATTGGATATATATAATCAAACACAAAATCTCATCGTTCCACAGTTAATCATTTTAGATTTAACCAAGAGATTCTAAAAATCTGTCAAGTGAAATGCGCTTTCAGCCAAATCGGTTGCTATGGAAACAGAAGGCTATCATTCTTATACTACAACATTCCTAAATATTGATTTCCAGAATTCTACTACCACCAACAGATCTGAATTTATGCGCAAAATTAAAAAATAAATTCCTTCTAAAGTACACTTCCGGTTCAGTCTATTGTTATGAAAATAGTGAGCAATCATTCAGATACTACAGCAGACTGAAATACCAAATTTCAATATTCTACACCTGATCGTTACGAATTCATGCGAAAAATTACAAAAGACTGTCAAGTGAAGTGCACTTCCGGCTCAATGGATCTCAATAAAAATAGGATATAAGCATCTAGGCGGTATAATCATAATGCAAGGTCGATAGCAATCATAATGCAAGGTGTACAACTAGATATTATAAGAGTGCCTAATACAAAATTTAGATATTCTATAACTGATTGTTCAGAATTTATGCGGAAAATTCAAAAAGTCTGTCATATAAAGTGCAATTTCGGCTCAGCCGATTGTTACAAAAATAGAAGTTGACCATTTAGATGCCATAGCAATTCCAAATGCTGAATTCCAGTATCCTATAGCTGATCATTTTGAATTTATGCGGAAAATTAAAAAAAAGTATTAAGTAAAGTGCACTTCCGGCTTAGCCGATAGCAATCATAGTGCAAGATGTACAATAAGATGTTATAGAAGTTCTTCATACCAACTTTCAATATGTTATGGCGTATCATTCTACATCTATGCAAAAAATTTAAAAAAAGTTTCAAGTAAAGTGCACTTCTGGCCTTACCGATTCTTACAGAAATAGCAGATAACTATTCTGATTTAACATCAAGCTCAAATACTGAATTTCAATATCCTACGGTTGATCATTCTGGATTTATTAGAAAAATTCGAAAAAAATTTAAAGTATAGTGCACGTTTGGTACAGACGATTGGAACCATAATGCGAGGTGCACAACTAGACCCTATACCAGTCTTAAATACAAATTTAGATAGATTCAACAAGTTTTAAGATTTGCGAGTTGCGCACGCACGCACGAACGCACGCACGTACGAACGCACGAACACACAAAATGGATTCAAGGATGCTCAAAACGGATATTTCCATCAAAATCTCGATAGATGAATTTTGTCGGTTTCACAATACTTACTTGCTATTCTGTACAAGTAAGAAAGAGGTCAATTGTATATGTTATTCATAGATTTGAATAGAGATGGAGCAGCATTAAGCAAATAGATAGGAACATACTGATTGAAATAATGATGAAAAGAGGAGTAATCAATGAGATAAGGGAGAAAGTGGAGAAAATGAATGCGAAGACAAGAAACAACTTCATGATAGGATATGAAAAATAAAATAAAATTTGGAAGATACCTAGACGGAAGAAAGTCAGAACTCAATGTGAAGAAAACCAGGATCATAAAATTCAAGAGAGAAGAGAGGACAATAAAGGGAGAAAATTTTATACTGGAAGGAAGTTCATATAGAAAAAGCGAATTTGGATATCTAGAATACACCTTTAATAGCAATGATGGTGCAGACGCACATATAAGAGAGCTGAAGAGAAATGCAATGATAGGAGTTAAGAGAACTTGGGGTATAGGAGGAAGGAAATCTGAAGCATTGAATGAAAGCATAACAATGTACGCAGACAAAATATAGGGAGAGGACAAGAAAAGTTAGAATCAATTCAAATAACGCGAATAGGGTCATATGAATTGACACAGTAACGAAAACTTGGAATTCAAAGCGGAAAGAAGGGCAATGAAACTTGAAAAAATAATGGATAAATGCAACTAAGAAATCAGAAGAAGAGAGGAAAAAAGCAGGAAAAAATTATACTTTGAAAATAACGAATACGCAACAGTGGCGATGGATACCAGGAGAGCGAAAAACATAGTATAACGGAAACAGTAAGACAATGAAATACAAGGATTCAGAACCAATAGAGAATGAATAGAATAAAATCATTCAGATATAATCCTTACTACATTAAAATAAGATCTTCTGGAGTACTTTGCTACTACGGAGGAGAAAAGATAGACAAGACTACAAAGATAGTCGAATATAGATATGAGAACGAAGAGGGAGTCAACAAGTAGGGAGATTGCGATAAGAGAAATAGACATTGCGAATTATGCGAAGAAGACTGGATCACATTAGAGGATCATCTGCAGGATTGTAAAAAACTGGGAGAAGACTGCAGTTGCAGAAACAAAATACTGTAAAACTCATGTAGCAGAAAAGAGTATACCAAGTCAGTAAACGAAATAAGGAGAGCCCTGGAATAATTGGCATAGTGTATATTATTTCAGCTTTTACAAACAAGTGAATGATTTGGCAATGAGTTCTGTCCTTCTTGATTCTAATTTAAATCACCAAAAGAACTTCAGGCACGCCCCACTTTTGATCTTCTACTTCAATTCACGGCTTACATAATTAGTTCTCAAGAGATTTCCTGAGAATTTTCACATTTTTCAGTCAATTTTTAGTGAACAGATTGAGTGATGGATTCTTTCTTATACCATTATTTGTAACACGTGCACCGAAAGTACTTTATTACAGAGCTAAGTTCTGCTCCGAAAGTTCTTTATCTCAAACCATACTAACAATTTTTATTAATTCTCAGTCAACAGGGAATCAATTGATATTTTTGTCCGCTGGGTGAAATTAAATTGATTAATATTTGGGAGAAATTTGTATTATAGGAGGTATTCGTTATAGTGTGTGCATTGTTGCGAACAGGATAGCACAGAAAATTTGAAAAATATCTATCAATAAAATAAATGTTGTAAGTTTACTGTAGTGTGATCGCAATTGCAAAAATTTGTTTGTCAAACTGATAAGATAGTTTCAATACATCTGAATTTATTTGAAAAGCACAGTTAAGGGGGTACTTCAGTGCACTTGTTACAAAAAGTATCGGGTGCAACACGGACACTGAACGACTGTCATTATTGTCACGGACAAATTTGACTGCACGATGATACGCCTTGGGCTTTACACTCGTCTTCGCCTTGGGCTTTACCCTCGTTTTCACCGAGTGCAGCCAAATTTATCTTGGACGTAAATAACAATTGTTCGGTCCTTGTTACATAATACACTATTATATAGGCTACTTGACGCCGTTTTTTTGTGGAGGTCCTGTGATTCGATTATGTATTGAGTGTATGACACGATGCATAATTTCTTTTAATATTATGTTCATAATTTAGAACAAAATTTGTATCAAAAATTTCTACAATTTTTTGAAAACTATTTCGGAAGCTTGTATGTTATTACTACAAAATTTTGTACATCAATCTGTTCAGGCATCAGCGCACATGACAACTGTCAAATTGAACAAAAATATTAAGAGGGATGAAAGAAGACTCGTGGATCATGAATTTAAATTAATATTGATATCGTCGATAATAGTGATTGTTTAAAATAATTATATCTCAAACCAACAACGTACACAAAAAGTAACTGTCAAACAGACTAATGCCAGTACGCATTCATATTGCGCACATTTTAAATTTTTGCGCACAAGCTATTTCACGTGACAACTGTCATAAAAATATTAAAATGGTTGAAATGAAATTCCTCAATTGCAATCTATTAGAATTATGATTTTATCTCTGGAGCACGATATTTTTGAAATAATCATAACTCTCACACCAACAACAATTCATATTTGGGCATAAAATGTCAAACAGATAAGAATCTTTATTTATGCCAACGCGCATTCGTATTGCGCACATTTTGAAGGAAAATATGTTAAGATATAGAGCGAGCCTTACATTTGGTTGAATATTTTTTTGAAGGTATTTTGATGTATGCTACAATACATTTTTTGATCATAATTTTGAAACACAAAAATGTACATAATTTTGAGGAAAATTATGCATTACGGTCTTAAGTTAGCATTTGATATTTTTGATTTTGTTGTCTCACCGGTAGTCAGAAGATGATCACTCAATGATCGATAAATTTAGAGAACAGTGTGATTGAGAATGTCATCTGTTCCAGACGCATCTAAGCGTTTCTTAGTTCTTACGTTATCAGAGAGAGGGAATAATTTGTAACCAGTGTTTGATTTCTGTATTGAATTCTATGTTATTAAGACTGAATCCTGTTTATCCAGGAATCCATGCTACTAATCGTACCGGAATTTATAACTGGATGTTTACTTTATGTTATGAGTTTACAAGTAGAACTGAAGTTTTAATGATCTCGGTAATGTATATAAATGTTCATAAGTTCTATATTTAGAAGTTTCACACCAAAGTTGGAATATATTAAGACCCAGTTGTGGCTACTTAAGATGAAAAACAAGCCATTTGGGCATTAAATTTATTCAGAAATATGCAGCAGAAGACAATGCACTTTTCAAGTTCCACAATATATTCATCAACCAACCTTAGAACCATGCAAGAATTTTTTCACGACAGTTTAGTGTATCTCAGCTACCGGAGTTATTTTGGAATAAATTTGAATTGGTTCTTGTTGAAAATAAGTTTCAGAAGCACTGATATGGAATGCATAAGACAACCTGATCTAGACTCAAAGATGTGCGCAGCTTATAATCGAATTGATGCTTGATACTTTTGGCATAATTCAATCAAACTAGCAGTGAAGCGAAGTAACCTTGAATAAATGTTGAAACAAATGTAACGTACCGATTATCAACTTACACACTCATGACTCAGGTTTAAGATGTTCAATGTTTTTATTGGATTAATAGATTCTTCTTATTAAACGAGTCATTCAACATACTCACAGATTTTGTTGATAGACTAAATGAGTAAAATTTGAAACTTTAATGTTCACAGAAGTCTATCCAAGTGAAAATTTTAGTAAATAGTGAAGAACCATCCCATATTCTCATTATTTTGAATCATTTATGTAACAGTGTTATAATTATGTGACACGAGATATATTAGCATTCACAACTGATTGTGCTTTTGCGGAGTGGTTAGCCGCGATTTTGTTTCATCTATGAAACATTGACAGCAAAAAATCACACCAGTGATATCATATGTATTTGAAATATATGAGTATGTTATCAGATGTTTGATTACATAAAATCTGATAATTATCTGTCCTTTGATGCCAGTTTTTGTAATAATTTGTTCATGTATCTGATCAAACTAATTTTGTGCTCCAAGCACTACATATTTAAAACTCATTACGCTGCAATTTTGACAATTATAATGGTACGATAAATAAATAGAGCTTATCACAACACATTTCTGAACTATTTGTGACAACTCAGTGTTAGAGCTCCACAAAATCATATACGAATAATATATCCCTCATCTTGTTGGAATAGAAGTGAATATATAAAAAACATGTTTTTTCATAGTGAAGCAATAATTTTTTCCCCAAAAATTGAATCAGATTTCGTGGTAATATTTCTCTCTCGTCATTTTTGGCATATCCGGCGACAAACCGTAGCGTTTCCTTTTGGAGTGATATTAGGCCATAAATTGATGAAGCATATTTGGACGGCTCTGAAATTCGATAGAAAAGAAGCGGGAGAGAAAACATGCGGATGATCCAGCAAGAGGGAATATTTTTCAACACATTGCATTTTTATGAGCATGACTTATTCTCCTGAACTCACAGTGGAGTAGTAAAAATAAAAATGAATATGCAAAGAGAAACTTATGATGGGGAATTATTATTTTTAATTATCTACAGCTGACATGTCAACTCAATTTTTGTATGACGTTTACTCTAAAAAGCTTACACTTAAGAATGGTTTATCTGGTTGTAACATCCAAATAACAATTTTAAATTGTAGTTATTATAGAGTTATACATGAAAATATCATAGTTTGGATCTAAGTAACAAAAATTGAGACTGAAAACACATGATCAATTATTTGTTAGTATGACTAGAGGTAACAATGTTCTATGCAACTGGGCCTAAGTCAAATGATTTCAATAATAGATTATTCATCTCGAGTAACGTATAAAAATAGTTGAAAGTAATTTATACTAAACTTCGTCGGATTTTATGACACATTCGATTTAATATCTTTCATTCCTAATATCTATGACTCAGTTTAGTCCATTTTTATGGTTTTTTCAATGTCTGTTCATGTGAAGGAACATAAAAATTAATAAATAGGTAGATGAGTAGAAGGTGGAGTTTGACATTCATATGAAAAAGTTGATGACAGACTCATAAATTAATGGACTGAATGCAATTGCAAATTTCTGTTGGGATGTGATTAATAATTTAAATATGAAATGATGAGTGGATGAATGCGTAAGAATATATGGATATACATGAATGCTTGAATGAATTGATTATTGACTGCATGAAAAGTTAAACGCCTGGAGTACATCAAATAGGAAGCTTATAGATTCAACGCAAAGATCGATGGATTATTAGAAAAGGAGAAAGTTAAAAGATAAATACTTGTACAGATGTATGAAGAATAAGTAAAGTTGTTTGAAAATTAATGAATAAATAGGAGGATATGAAATTGATAAATGTCAAGTTGATGCATCGATATTGTTGAATGAAAAAAAAATCTAATAATCGATGGGTGCAATAATAAATGGATGGATAAATGAACATAGAATATTCAATAGACAGCTAATTAGGAGTATAAACAAATACATGCCAAATAAATTGATGGATATATGAATAGGAGGATGATGTATAAGTTTCTGGATAATTATAATGTCAATAATGAATGAGTTACCTTACAAGAAGAATAATAACTCTATGTTTGAGTCAATAAGCTAATGAATACATAAAGCTGGAAGATCTATCTTCAAGATATACAGATACCAAATTCCAATTCTTAAAAACTGACTTGAATAGGAAATTGATAAGAGATAGCACATGACGTCTTTCTGTATATCAATGTGAAGCATTTGTTTGTTTCAGATCTAGAAAATTCTTCTTCTTCCTAAGATGTTCGATAGTAGAGAGACTTCTGTTAATTTTCTATCAATTGGATAAAATAACTAGGATTATTTGAGAAAAATGAAGTGACCCTGATTCGAGCTAGCAGTAGCTATTCTATCTACTTCTCACTTGGATAAATTGGATGATAGAATTGATAATCAAAAGAGAGAGATATAACTTATAACAAAAACAGAAAAAATTCACCGTATCACCTTTTATGAATTTCTACGTTTATATATGTTTCATAACAAGGAGTGAGTATATAGCTCATGATAGTTAGCACTTCACAAATAATTGCAACTATCTTGATGTAGGAATGATGGAATTGAGTAATTTCCATATGGAAACTCTTCAAGAGCGATCTACTTGAGACATTTTAGAGTATTCGTGCTACCATTGTTATAGAAATTTGCAACAAGGTACTTATATTATAATAACTTGTGTATATAACAAAGGTGCTGTTCAGAACAAAAGATGGATCTTCGAATCTGCCTCCAGGAATCCAGTATCAGAATGAAAGCAACTTTCCAGCATGTTAATTTTTAAAATACTCATAGAAAGTAGTTGGAATAAAATAAGATGAAAATTCATGAGGAATATTCGCAACGTATCTACTTGGAGGCACTATTTTGAATGAAGAGACGCAACCATGATGAGGATACAGTAAAATGAATACTAGGGTAAGACCTAATAAGTCTTTCTTCACAAGGAATTGCACTGAAGTTACATTTTTATAGATTCATGTCCCAATCATGTCTAGAAGTAGTATGAAGAATTAACTGCGCACAATTCAGGATCGAATGGTCTTTCATCCGATAGCATATTATCTAATAATTTAATTACAATCTACTCTTTTTCTTACAGAATTGTGAGAAAAAGTTTTTGTTTCTATGCGTAGGCCTCTCTATTTTCCGGTGGAGCCTTTATGAGTGAAGCGTTGGTTTTCTTGAGTTACGCATATTCTATTTCAATCACCTCCGATGTTCATAGTAACAGACGATTCACTGAAAAGCGCTGCATTTGTAGAAGACTTTTGTACTTCTGACCATATTATGAGTATTTTATATGATATTATGAGCAAAATATGATTGAAAGATGAGGTTTTATTCAATAAGTCATCTATTGACCGGTGATGGAGTACCGGCTCTGCGAAAGGCTATCCTCAGAAGAAATTCATGGTGATATGCTCCATGTATCGATAAAATAATAACCGTTCATAGCATCGACATCAGTAATAAATACTTTGCTGGAAGATCTGTTTTCTAATGTTGATGCTGTACACAAAATAATGATGGAGATTAGACCACTTTGGCTGAAACATACATCAGAGACTAGGTATTCCATAGAAATGTTCTCTCCACAACCTTATGTGAAGAATCAACATCTGAATGAGTTCCTATATATCCAAGTAAACAAAAAAAGTAAGAACCACAACATCCAACTTGATTTTCAGTAATTTTGAAGAGATTTCATCAAATTTTTCCATCATTATATCTTATAACCAAAGAAGCAATCGATAGGGTGATATCTAAACCTGGTCCAGAAAGTATTTCCCACAGAATCCCGTAGGGAAAGTTCCTACCTCCGTTGTTTAGAACAAACATGTAGTACTTCTTAGTTGGCTTATAACGGAAAAGCAGTGACTGGAAAATATTTTCAGGCCTTTTCAGTTGATAATCAGATGATCGCAGGGATATTCTGAGAGAACTGTTCGAAAAATTGCTTTCTAGGAAGATGATGCACTTGTTTACAGATTGTCGTTGGATATGAGGGAAAAAATTCTATAACTTCCTAGCAAGCAATGATAGATTCGGGATTTTGGTTTGAGAGAGGCTTGACTCAGCTAAAGGTAGATTCTAAGCCAGTGATCTTGATACAGGAAGTTCAAAAAATGGAGATCACGCATTTAAGGTGGATGGAACATCTCAAAATAATAAAAACATTTATATGAATATATCCGGAAATGTCTAGTTCAAGAGCTACAGCGATTTCAATATCTTATTTCTGTCATATACAACTCATACTTCTAATATTACAATAAAATCATACACTCGAAAACAAAAAAATCGTCAATATTTAAGTCGCTTTGAATTCTGGGATCGATCGGTTCCTATCCACATTTTCAATAGAATTTTTAGGTTAACATGTTCAGAATCAATGATCAATATGATCAACATATCAATAACTGTAACAATGCTCAACTCGTTTGTGAGTTTGATAAATTTATTTTCACTCAAAGCTTCAATAATATAGTTAAATTCATTAATACTCCTATTTATAATTGACTCCAAACTAGACATTATTACAAAACTCATCTATTATTCACATGATGACATTGTCTGCAATTTATTTTCATTGCTTATCTGGACTAGTTCGCTTATTTATTTACGATCATTCTTGCTACACGTATCTAGACTACCAATAATTTTTCAGCTCTACCTTGTCCGGGCTTGAATATTTTCGCCTGGGGCACGAAGGAGAATAATAGAGAAGCGGACACTCAGTTGGAAAACATGAAGCCTAAAATGTAATGTGGCAGACGTGAGAGAGATAGTGAGAGCGGGCCCAGCTTTGCTTGCTTCATATACAGAAATGAGATTATATTTGAATATTTTTCAATAAAAAACAATTGCCAGATAAATTCAATATTTTCATCACTTTAAACACTTTATTATTTATTAAATGAAGGGCAAAAGTAAAAGAAAACTTACATTTCTATTTATTAAAATCCGCAATGAAAAAGTGCATTATTATGAAACATGTTTTATAAACGTTTCATTCGATAAGAGTTTTGTAATTATGAATAACAGATGCATAAACAATTTTATGAATATTTTATATCAAATGGACGTAATACAATTGAGAAAATACACATGAACAATTTCTTAAATACCAGAAGAAAATATTAACAAAAAACTTAGCAAAAATCTCCTAAATTTTCATTGATAAAATTTAGTTTTTTTCTCGATGGATATAATTTTTGAATCGAAAAAATTCTTACAAGTCCTCTGAATCCAAGTTTTGCTTTGGATTTTAATCTAATCTAATCTATTATGTGTGCTCCGGTATAGGGACTCCAGTGGGCCCCTCTTCAGAGTGTGGTATGATTGTAAGTATGCCTAAGCTAAGTTAATGTTTGTGTCATGTGTCCAAGGATGAGCAATAAATGAGATAGTCATTTCAAATCGTTCTACTCTTGTTTTATTGGTCATACTTCCTGCGTTGCTTAAATTAGGTCTGAAGTAGTGATTCAATACACCCAAAGAGACGTGGATCGACTAACGTCATGACTAAGAGCTCCAGATTGAATCTTTCACATGAATTGAATCCCATCCTCTGATGTTAAGTGCACAAGTCTCCCGGAATAGATGGAATCTTTACCCCAACTATTGTTCCATACTTTGTCTTAATGTTCAAACTCTCTGCCTTCTTTTATTTTGTATAAAACAGTGATTAAAATCGCTCAAGATGACGTGGGAATGTATTTGAAAGTACATTAGATACAATCAATTCAATCTACAGAATCAGAGTTTCGACAGCAATATTCAATAGGAACACAACAAAATTGAGAGAGGATAACTTGAATCAATTCCCTCCGATTATCTCTGCAAAATTTTGATGATCTTTTATCCCAAAAGGCAGGTCTATAATAGATCAAATTTAGAAATTCACATTTGAAAATTTGTATTTATGAATCGTGAATTTTGTTCTAGTTTATGATCAATTTGAACTCTCCAAATGAAACCAAACACATATTTTTCACACATGGATTACTAGATATAATGTATACTTCAAATTAAAAATGAAAATGAGGTAAATTAGTTCTATCTTATTGTCAGTATAAATCCATTATATTATGTTACAATTGATGATCCATCAATCATATTTGATAGGTGACGTTTGACAATTCCACTTCCACATTTGATTGTGTTTGGTTGATTTTGAAATTTAGATCTAGAATTTATTATTCCGAATGTAAATTCTCAGATTAACAATGAACAATTATTGATAATGTTCCAATTTCTGTTTCATATAACAATCATGATGATATAGAAGGTGTGATTGATAAAAAAAAAAAAAAAAATATAAGATTTCTTCACGTTACAAAAACCACAATGAAATTAGGGACACCTTCCTTTGATCGTCTTGCGCTTTTATAAAACCCTATTTATACTTTTCACTAACAACTGTCAAGCAAATAAACAAAAGAAATGCGGAATAAAAACAAGCACACAAAGACACAATAACAATGGAGCATCGCACTCACACACACGTCCGCATTGGTGTGAGATTCAAGATTATCTTTTGTTATAAACGTCTCTAGGTTGCACTAGCAAAGATTTGCTCTTTTTTTTCTACTTTCAAGTTGTAAAAGTATCTTTTATTCTACCAACTTGCAATGCATTCCATTTGTACCGTGCTAGAACGCTTATCTTTGTGTTATTCTCGCTAGCCTGGCTGGAATGCCAACTGATGACAGCTTTTAACATTTTGAAACAGACAATTCAGGAGAAATACACTTCCAGAAGATTAATTTAGTACTTTACTCATATTTTTTGTAGTTCGATGAAAGTTGGATTAGGGGATTAACACAAAAGATGTATTTTTTGATAAGTGTATGACGAAGACTATTTTTTAGAAGAACAAGATTTGGGCGAGTATAGTTATCATCTAAATAATATGAAGCAAGTATACTCAATTCAAGAATGATGATATACCAAAAACTATTTTTTGGTCAGAATGTATCTAAATTTACTAGAATACAAAAAATGGTAGTGAGTGATATTAGAAGAATTAACCAGTGAAAATATTGTATCAATTGCTGTACATATTGGAAATAATCGTGATTACAATATCACTCACTGCATGATGAGCAGCTTCATATATCCGAACAAAAATATGTGACGCATCTTTATCCAAGTGTTTGTCATTATGTATATCTATTATTCCCTATTAATGAAAACATATACAATGCGTTTACAAGAACATGAGATGTCCATTTTGACTAAATTGATGAATGTATATGGAATTGATTAACAGTATGTCGCACATGTTCAAATGTTTTCATTCCATGGCTTATGCAATTACAGAACGATCGTTTGCGATTTTTAGTAGAATCATTTCCAATTCTTAAATATGTTACTCATAATCTAGAAATATAGATTCCTCAACATAATTTTTTCAAATTCTCAGTAAAGTCAAGCGTATTTCATAAAGCCCTGATGACTCCACAATCAGTCGATCGTAAGAATGTTGCTAGACGTGCAGTGCATACATATGCCTAATATGGAGTAGTTAGGAATTGGTTTATAGTTATTAAGATATAAGGGTCAGTAAGTACAGTTTACCGATTGAGAATTATAGCTTAGAGGCCAACTCTTGGTGAGGTTTCCAAATTATATGAAAACGGTACTATACTTATTATTATTATTATTATTTGATACAAACCCGACAGGCTGAATGGGCTTTAGAGAATGGAAAGGAAACAAAACGGAAATTACTGAAAATTTCAAGAACGATTTACACAGCGTCTCATTTCACTGACGCTGCAAAAAAATATCGTTGTGGTCTTGTATTTTGTGATATGACTTGATTATAAAATGAACAAGAGATTACTGGACCTAGCAGATGATCTGGGAACTTGGAGATTGATATGTAGAAGCAATCAATGGTGTTATTGATAATTTTGTATAAGAAAATTATCGCTTGACAACTTCTCCTTCACAGATTAAAAGATTCAAGTAATATGGATTGTGGAGTACCTCTCATGGGGTAGGAACCGTCTAAGATAGGCATTGCTGCCTTGATGAATTCTTTTGATTACTTTCAATAAGATCAGTCATGATTTTTGAGTCTGGGTTCTACCCGGTCGAGTAATACTCTAACAGCTTTATTCATAGTAAGCATGATAGTCGGCGACTAGAACCGATCTAAGTAGTCCTGACTTAGTACGGAACTAGAATTATGTATTCATAGTTCAAATTTAGAGTAGTATTAACTAGTTCGAAGTTAGTTCGCAACATCCATTTGGTCTTGGTTGGTTTTTATACGGCACATGCGCATTAGTACATGAACTGTCAAAATGTTCATTGCCAAGTAAAATAAAGCAAAATATTCATGTGCTAATTAATTATTATTTCTCATTTTATTTTGTAATAAAGTTCAGTTTTATATTTTTTATCTAAGTGATGAATTTATTTTTTCTATTCTTTTAATATACGTCGTGAATAAAATGTATGTAAATTTATCTTTTTGAATGAAATTGATTTCCGTCGATACATTTATTATTAGTAGGCAATTAGATGGAAGTAAAAATTGTTTTTATTTTGAGCACAATTATATTTTTCGCATGCTAAAAATTATCATACTGAATGCGCTATCAATACGAAACATGATATATTTAAAAAACTAATTAAAAGAAACTTGTTATAAAAATTTATAACGAAAAACTAAATACATAAATAAATCATAATTTATCGAATTTGAAGAATTATTAATATAAAACGAGCTATCTAAATTCTAAAATAATGAACAACTTATCTGTGAGTAATTTTAAATTCTGTTTTACAATATTTTTCAAACGGATTTACTAGTGTTGCCACGAGACTCGAGACCAGTCTCGGTCTCGTCTCGTCTCGCCTCAAAAAGTCGAGACGAGACCATAGAATGGGTCTCGAGTCAAAAGTCGAGACCGAGACGAGACCAGAGTCGAGTCTCGGCGAGAGTCTCGCGAGACTCTCGACGAGACTTGTATCATAATCACTTGAAATTCATTTTTATTTCTTCTGAAAGCAATTTTATAGAGCAAGTAGGTTAATACCGACAAACTATAGTAATAATAATTGATTTAAGATGGTTACTGATGGATGAGTTTTTGATTGAGACAATCATTTTTTCTACCGCTCTTTCAGAATATCCACTTCATATTTAGCCTACATGACAATATTTTTTTGTCGATTGTTTTTTTAAAGTGTCATTTGGTTCTATCATGTTTGGTATCAGATTACCTGAAGCTTCTGCTGGAATAATTCTAGTAGAAGTCTGAAAATGGATATTCAAACGATTGTTAATTTTTATTTGAATGATGTCTAGCTTAGTATCAATCTCAAGCATTTGGGGAGATAGGCTTAGCAGAAATAAAAAAGAGATAATAAGTGAAATCCACGTAATAAAATTATACTTCCGGTGACCAAATGTCAAAACTGTATATTCCAAATTAAAGACCCTGAAAATTTAAAAAAGAACTCTTGATTTTCAAAAATATCTATTTCATGTAGGGACTTAAATATAACCGCCATCTGTCACTTTAACAATGACACCCGTCACTTTGACAATAACAGCTGTCACTTTGACAATGACAGCTGTCATTTTGAAATATGCAATTGATTAATGCGACACTCTAAATCTATGAAACAGCGATGGAACCGGCCATGAAACTTTTGGTTAGGGAAGTACTGCGTTGCCGCAGCAGATTTTATATGATAAGATTGTACAACAGGACGAGCCCCAATACTAGCACAACACTTTTAATTGCACAAAAAATTATCGACATAATGGAAGAATATATTATCATACTATAACTGATTTTGACTGGAAATACGTTACATAAATCGACTCCTATAAGATTCCTGGTTATATTCCTGTGTCTCATCTAATTTCATACAAAATTGAATCAGATTAGGCTGGACTGGGCCATAGGAAGAGAAAATCAATACTATTCTTCCATAAATTTCAGTAATTTGAGCCATATAGCCCGTTATTCACAGTCAATAACATAACCTCATTTGAAAATTTGGTTTTTCCTCATCTACTTCCGAATTTGATGGTTCACACGTCGCAAATAATGCGTTAACTGAGCATGTAGGCATCTTAGATCTACCATCAATTCAAATGAACGCTTTCGTAGCCTGAATTTAGTTTATATGAATTTATCTTGAAAATCGTAGAAGAAATATCGTGTGACAAACTAGCATTATGAAATTCGGAGAATATGTTTTATAACTCAGCGATTCTTGACTAGAAATATGTAGCCTCAACCTTGTCATAATGCTTTAGTTTACACATTTGTTGCATAAAACTATTGCCTCTTTATTATCTCGAATCCTCGTGGCTCCAGTGGTTCCATTCTAATTCATAGAGACTGCTTGGAGACAGATCGCAGTCTCTATATGTCAATGTTGATATGTCCTAGTTACATTTATAGGAACTTGTATATTGTATGTTGGTGCAAACAATATGATCGATAATGCTGTCATTTAGTTAAGAACTGTTTGTTTGAAATCAGGTTCAATTTATTTTTAATCATTCTTCAGATTTATTATTAATTATAATGGTAAAATTTTATTCTATTGATACTATTTTATAACGTACGAATGTCAAATCTGTCATCGAACTAAGGAAAATGACATGACCCTGTCTCTTACTTCTGGAAGACTGTCTTCAACGATGATGACATAAAATCACATCTCTAATTGCAAATTCGACGTAGGCTGAGATTATCCAATACGCAAGCGCGTTGTACGTGATCACGTGATCACAATTTCCAGAGCTGCTTAGCAATGTAGGAATAATTGTGTAATACAAGAAATTCAAAAGACACATTATTTGTAAAGTAGTGTTTTTGTGGTTCTTAGCGATTGTAAGGTGAGCCAGAAATTCACGTCTGGAGATTTATGACCAAGCTATGAAACATAATTTTGCGCACCAAACACGCAAATACATTTTTCCGGTAGAATTCATAGCAAATAATAATCAGGTAGAACGAATTGATTCCCACATGTAAGAATATGTAATTTTGAAAAATCATGGCGAGACTCTCGTCGAGACTCGAGACCAAGACGAGACTGACCTACTCGAGACCAAGGCGAGACCGAGACGAGACTGAGCTAGGCGAGACCACCACGAGACCGAGACGAGACTCACTAAAGTCTCGTCTCGTCTCGTCTCGTGGCAACACTAGGATTTACATGTATTAAATAAAAAATTTTAGATTCCTACGATGTTCTAGAACAGCATTTATATTTTGTATATCGTTTGCATTATTTATAATATCATCTATTTTTCACAACAAACACGGAACAAATACAGAATTATAGGTTAGTCCGCGGCTAAACTATGGCAGCAGTAGATCTATATATAGCCCGGACTTAGTTCGGTTTTAGTCTCGAACTAAAGTTAAGTCCGCTCTATGAATGAGTTTCACGTTAGTACTAGGATCATCTTCTTTTAGTCCGGCTTAACTTCTCTATGAATAAGGCTGTAAGTGACTTACTGACCGTGATGCTCACAAAAATTTAGGCATTATGGGAAGATGTACCAAAAATATGGATCCGATTTTGCTTTTCCAAATTGAATTACTACTGATGATTGTTTATTCGTTGTTAGCTTGTTAGCTGTATGAAGCAAAACTTCAATTATAAACATAGCCTGACTAAAGAACAAATGTGAACAGACGATGCGAACAGATTCTCGACACACCCTGCTATACCAATATGACCTAAAAGCCGTAGTATGCATAAAATCTAGTTCACTTTCAAGTTCAAGCCATATAGGAAGCGTGTACTACACACATTTGCGTCGCTTTAAAGTTGATCTTTGAGCGTTCAGTTCATCTGTGTTGCGCTCTGTTTACTTCAATTCATCTGTGTTGCGCTCTGTTTACTTCAATCATCTAAGCTTTTGCCATTAGCCATCACATCATTTAATTCAGTGTTGAGAAGTAGCTAAGAAGTCCTATCAATTGATAAGTTTGTCTGTCATTGAGTTTTATGGGTTTGGTATGTTTAGAGTCACATGTTGTTACGCCACGCTAAGTTTGCGTGGGGTATGATACTTTTCTCGTGAAGTCTTGATATCCCTAGCTCCCTGGGATACCGATGCCATCGGTGCTCACACCTTGACCGTATGACGGCGGTGATTATTGCCAACCGCACCTATTTTGTGTAATTGTGACAACGGTGTTATTCCAAGAGATAATAAATCAATCAACTTACGTGTGTCGTAGGAATCGGTACGGCATTACAGTACTGACAGGTACCCATCCGTAGGTCTCGTCCAACGTAAGATAAATAGTGCTAGTGACTTAGCTATCTGGAAGCAAGTACCACCAGTACTACATTATTCTGTCGGTGCTGCGCGGGAATATATGTAAATGCCAACCGCATGAACTGTGTGTTACTGCGGGCAACAGGGCTGTTCCAAGAGTGGGTAGATCGACCAACTCGCGTGTATCGTGAGCATCGATGTTTCCTATAGTACTGGTAGCTATCTATTTGGTGAACTCAACGACCTATCTATTGACCAAATATCCTATCCAACCTCTGAGGCAGGTGTATCATTTTTATATCCGTCCCATTTACCTTAGCTAAACCTGAAATACTTTGACGGCGGGGAACTGATGTGTGTGACTCTCAGATAACATCTTACAGAGCATTGTGACTCAAACTCATATCACTTCCAGGAGAATTCGGCGTACTTACGCCTAAACACCTGACCAGCCCCTTACTCCCGACGGCAAGGCCATCAACAGCTCATCAACCAAGCATAAGTTTTCTCATATTTTTTTCTTATATTTTATTATATCTTTTATTGATTATTTTTATCATCTATCCCCTTTAAAATTCTCAACAAAATTTGTCTAAGAAAATTCGGCTGGATCGGAGATGTCCAATTCTGGGTGAAATATAAAATTTTAGCTACATATTCAACAAAGATTATTCTTCACTGTTCGGTATAAATGGCGCACTAGTGCTCTCATTTCCGTAAGATATTTTTTAAATGGAAGTCATGTGCCTTTTATATTCTCCACGGAATGACGTCCAAAAATGTGTACTGTAATGTATTCGCATGTGATACTGAAAGGTGGAGGCATCTCAAAATTTGCAATTTATTGTGAATCCAATGAAATATATTCATTTCGAAAAATATGTTACTCCATAGCGGGCTTTGAACTTGATAACTTACGCATCAAAAATGATACGCAAACTCAGTTCCTTCTTACATCTCAGCTTTAACACCACATAATCGCAAAGAAACTAACTCTGGTAATGTGGTGTCCTAGGCAGTTTAATATAAATTAATAACATGGTGGTGAGTGTTTATTTGAACATAATCGATGATGATGTGGTTAAGAGATACAGAATAAATATAATGAGCGATGAAAAAGAATAGATCCAAGCTGTGATTTCGTAGCGTAGTCGCCTCGCTAGATTTGTAGCGAGGTGGACTGTTCTTGAGCGATATCCTCGAAGAGCTGCTTTTTCCTCTAGCTGAGCTCTTGTCCTGTAGTTCTCTTTGTTTCTGTGCTTCTAGCTTTGAGAAAATCACGTGTTCCGCATGTGTTTTCAGCATGATTATTCGTTCCGAAACAAAGATTTATCGAACACAGGGAGTTTGGACAAAGCTATAATATTCGCAGGTCCTTTGTTCGCATCTAAAAAAAAATTATGATTCATATCTTGATGCAATAGCCCAGCCTTGCCCTGCGAGCGGTCCATAATTATCTCCATGTGCAAACAATTCGAGATCATGTAGCGTTGTCGAAGACGAATTTCACTTCCGAGATAGGTTTCTGGAATCACTGAAAAATGAATGCATGTGTGGCCTTAGCCAGCACAATGATTGCAGCAAACTCATACTATCATCAGTCATCGACTCATTTGTTAATACAGTCTGATCGATCATGAAACCAAAAATTGATTCTCTTTTTGTGTTGATAATTCAGTTCTAGAAATGAGGAAGTATCAATCAACCTACTAAGTGCACTATGAGTGTCTGCCAAACTTGTATCTGGTGGAAGGCGTGATTGATATTTTTTTATTCAATGAGATAATTGGATAATAGTATGACCAATAATAGAAACCATTGATATTATCGTTTCAATATCAGTACACAAAATGTATCACAACGATCTTAGTAATAGTTAATAAAGGATAAAAACATTATTTTTTCTGTTGTAACCTCTAACAAAGGATTAAATTCAGGCAAAAGTATATAGGAAGGTGGAACGACTCACTAAACCCAACTTTTATATCTCATGTCTCATTTACAACCGCCATTTCGTCTCTCCCCACGCTATCACCAAGGTACCTTCAACAATGAATCCTAAATACTTACAATACCATCAGATACCTGAGGCAAAGATTGTAAGCAAAATTTTTGAAAAAGAACTTTATATACTTACCGTGTATGAAAAAATTGTTGAATCACATCAATTTTAGCTTTCCAAATGTCCTACTTGTTTGTGAAGCGTGAAAATTAGTATTGAATGTTATCTTTTGTTGTAAAGTCAAAGATGTATATAAATATACAAGATAGCGTATGTCTCGTGTATGCTATGCTCTTACCCCATTAATTCCAATTCTATTAATTTTTCTTTTTCTCCGTTGGCAGCATTTGCAGTACACTTCAGCTCGATTGAACTTTATTCATCTCGGAAATGACATCACGATTTTCAATTTGCTTTTGTTTGTTTTTGATTGCACATTTGTTTGGGCAAAACTTGAATTTCTTGAGAAGGGAAAACATAAATAAATGGCAAAAGGTTTGAAAATTAGATTTCAGTGGACGCAAATTTAGAGATATTTAGAGTCACAAGTCGTGGAAGTTGTTCAACTTCTATTTGGTGCGAAGAAAATTCGGAGCATTCACAAAGAAATTTCAAGGAAGTTTAAAGTGTTTGTTGTACTTGCGATCTTTTGAATAGATAACGAGAGATTGCAAACAGAATTCGGGCAAAATCACAAACACAAAGCCTCATCTAGATTTGATGTGGTGTCCACATCAGATTTTTTCCACATTTTTTTGACAAAAAGTACTGCCTGGTATAATTTCCAACTTTTTTTACAGAAATTGACACATGTACAAGAATAATTTGTACAGTACAGTTTACTACAATACATAAAACAAAATTTATCTTCTACCGGAGTGTGATGGTTAATGGACTTCTAAACTTGACATGTATAGAATCTGTTTTGGACATAGCTTGATGCTACATATCAAACTGGAAAATGTACGAAGAATTAGGTGTAACAGAAATTTCTGATATCTGTTCGCTGAATACATGGAATCGAGTTATTCTAAAAGCAAAGTTGTCTAATGCATACGTAGTATGAAAGTTTAAATACATCAGTTTGTTCTTATAAATTCATAATTACAAATGGATTCTCGGAAATAGGAAAAGCCCTCTCTACTTTCAGCGTGAACATTAACTTTTATTGACTATTCCCGGAGTGACAAAATACATGTTGAAGTTAATTTTTTTGATTTGATTACTTACTTCTGATTGTTGCTGACATTCATTTGACCATCGTCATTTGATAGAGAACAGACTTACATTTGGTTATTGAAAGAAGCTCATCATCACTTACCTGGAACAAATAAAACACAAAACATTAGTAACATTTTATTTGAACAATCTAAAATTTGGAGATTGACTTGTCGCAAATAATGCGTGAGTTGAGTATTTCACCATATAAGAACGGTAACTTTATAGTCGTAGCATTGAAACTTCTGTTGTTAATCCATCCTCGCAGTCCAGTGTATATCACAGAAGAACGTTCATTTGGAAGGCAATTTTTTCTAGAATTCAAATTTCATCTTGAGGTTTTTGCCTGAGTATTTTGACGACTAAAGGTATAGAAAGAACATTGGGAAATTGAAACGGCACCACTCAAGTGGTAAAAAGTTAAATGGTAGAGTCTTACTCTGAAGTGGTAGAACTGAAGTTGTGAGATTCAAAATAATAACCAGTATTATTCAGACTCTTGTTTCAAAAACTGTTCATTGTATTGAAGTTTTTTCCAAGGGAATATTATTCGACAAAAATCAGAATATATTTCTTAATAAATTTTTATAAAATCAAAACCTGATAAGTTTCACAAAAAACAAATTCAGGGGTCGGTTTTTACACTATCATTCTGAATAGAGCAGCAGCCGTAGACACATGTTTCGTCCTTATTAGGACTCTTCAGTATGGTATAGCAAGCCGCAGATAGTTGGACTTGTAGCCGCGATACTATTAAAAGTAAGTTGGTACATGGCATGCAGAGAAATTTATCTGCAGCAGTGCCATCTACCATAATACAGCCAAGGTGGCGAAGTTTGAAGAAATGCAGGACTTTCTCCATCCACCATCACATCAAATTTAAACTTCAAATAGTTAAATTGCTAACCTTACCACTCAGTTTTCTCAGTGAAGAGATAGCTAAATATCCATATTGCCACAGAGCGTAGCGCTAATTACCGTAAGATGAGAAGTGAAATGAGCAAAATCTTATGGAACTGAAGTTGCAACACAAGGAAAGTAGTGACATCTGCAAATAGGTGTTCTTTTTGAAATCAATGAAAAAATGTATAATAATTAATAACAGCACCCGGACAAACCGCAGACACCGTCAGCGATAAATCACTGCTTCCGATATTTTCTGTTATTTTATCTTAGGATCAAGCGGTTCAATTTAATTTCTCTCAAAAATATGAATACTGCATAATATTGATCACAACGCGTCAAATTTCCTTAAGCATCATCAGATGTGGATCAGATGTTCGAAAGAATGGAAAGCGTTGTGATCAACATTGTATCAAGTAATGTGATTGAATCAGTGTTTTGTATGGTTTGTATCCACTCTCTTAATGCCTGTATTGCACGATACAATTTATTGACCAGGTTTTCTGTCAAGGTTTCAACAATTTATTGTCGAGCTCAAAAATATTTTGTACCATATTACACGATACAAGTTTTCGTCAAGAAAAATCAGAACTACCAACTTTTAATTTTGGACGTAACTTCAAAAAGTGTGGTTAGAGAGAAAGTGTAATAGTAGAGATGGCAAAATATTAATAAACTGAAGGCAACTGTATATAAAATTATATAAATACTTTGTCAACACTAAGATTCTGTTTGCAATGTTTGTCTTTGTTTAGGTTGAGTCAAATGTGAAACGCGTGTTCCATTTGACGCGAAATAACTAATATGAGTAATGTTGCCAACGACAAAATCTCCTTAGAATATCCCAGAATATTTGTGAAAAATAGAGCCAGTTCTATTCCAATAATAACTTGGTCAATTATTGGTCAAGAAAAAATTGTGGAAATTTTGGACATATTACACACAACAATAAATTAAAGCTCAACTTTTGAAAATTATTGACCAATAAATTGTATCGTGTAATACAGCATAAGGCTGTGGTGTCAGATAATGGAAGCACATCCTTCCTCCTTGTGAGCGTCACATTGTCCAAATTAACCTAGACACTTGAATTTAGATTAGGTTATGCAGAATATTCCTAATTTTTTCTAAATAATGGCTGATTGCGTTTTTGGGTTTGAATTAGCATCTCCTTTGGAGCGCTTGCTCAACAACGAAATCACCCAGAGCTAGTGTTGCCACGAGACTCGAGACCAGTCTCGGTCTCGTCTCGTCTCGCCTCAAAAAGTCGAGACGAGACCATAGAATGAGTCTCGAGCTAAAAGTCGAGACCGAGACGAGACCAGAGTTGAGTCTCGCGAGACTCTCGACGAGACTTTTATCATAATCACTTAAAATTGATTTTTATTTCTTCCAAAAGCAATTTGATAGAGCAAGTAGGTGAATACCACCAAACTGCAGTAATAATAGTTGAATTAAGATGGTAACTGATAGATAAGTCTCCGATTGAGACAATAATTTTTTCTACCGATCTTTTAGAATATTCACTTTATATTTAGCCTATATAACAATATTTTTTTGTCGATTGTTTTTTTTGAAGTAAGTCATTAGGTTCTATCATGTTTGGTATCAAATTACCTTAAGCTCCTGCAAAAATAATTCTAGTAGGAGTGTGAAATAGGATATTTAAGTGATTGTCAATTGTTTTTTTTGACAGGTTATTTTAATGATGTCCAGTTTGGTATCAATCTTAAGCTCTCAGGGAGATAGGCTTAGTAGGAATATAAAATAAATAATTAGTGTAATCCACGTTATGATATTGAACTTCCGGTGATCAAATGTCAAAACTGTATGTTCCAATGAATTGAAGACTCCGAAAATCTAGAAAAGAACTCATTTTCAAAAATACTTGTTTTATGTAGGGACTTGAATATAACCGCCATCCGTCATTTCAACAATGACAGCCGTCACTTTGACAATGACAGCTGTCACTTTGATAATGACAGCTATCATTTTGTAATATACAATTCATTGAAGCGACACTCTGAATCTATGAAACAGCGATGAAATCGGTCATAAAACTTTTGGTTAGGGAAATACTGTGTGGCCGCAGCAGCTTTTATATGGTAATATTGTGCAATAGGACAAGCCCCAACTAGCACAACACATTTAAATTCACAAAAAAACTATCGACATAATGAAAAAAAAATTACCATACTATAACTGATTTTCACTGGAAATACGTTACATAAATCGACTCCTATAAGTTTCCTGGTGATATTTCTGTATTCCATCCGATCTCATTTGAAATTATATCAGATTAAGCTGGATTGGGCCATAGGAAGAAAAAATCAATACTATTCTTTCATAAATTTCAGTAATTTGAGTCATATAGCTCGTTATTCACAGTCAATAACATAACCTCATTTGAAATTTTGCTTTTTCTTCATCCACTTCTGAATTTTGTGGTTTACACATCGCAAACTATGCATCTTAGATTTATATAATCAATTCATATGGACGCTTTCGTAATCTGAATTGAGTTTATATGAATTTATCTTGAGAATAGTAGAAGACATATCGTGTGGCGTCAAACACATGTGCAAACTTGTATAACTAAATTCTGAAAATATTTTTGGTAACTGAGTGATTCTTGACTTGAAATATGTAGTCTTAACATCGTCATAATGCTTAAGTTTACACATTATCTCTTTATTATCTCGAATCCTCGTGACTCTAGAGGTCCTATTCTAATTCATAGACAGCTTGTAGACATTGCAGTCTCTATGTCAATATTATGACATCATAGCTACATTTATAGGGGCTTGAATATTGTATGTTGGTGCAAATAATATGATCCACAATTTTATGCTGGCAATTAGTTAAGAACGATGTTTGGAATCTGATTCAAATAAAGTTTAATCATTCTGATCTATTATCAAATATAATAATATAATTTTATTCTATTATTACTATTTTATGACTTACAAATGTCAAATCTGACATCAAAATAAGGAAACTGACTTTATCCTGTCTCTTACTTCTGGAAGACTGTCTTCGACACTGATGACACTAAATCACTTCTCTAATTGTCCGATAGGTGGTACATATGTCGAAAGTCTATAAAATGGCGTCAAAAGACAATCTTTACAAATTAGAGTTTAACCTCAGAGCGACTTTGTGCACCAAACACACAAATACATATTTTTGGTAGAATTCATAGCAAATAGTAATCAGGTAGAACGAATTGATTCCCACATGTAAGAATATGTAATTTTGGGAAATCATGGCGAGACTCTCGTCGAGACTCGAGACCGAGACGAGACTGACCTACTCGAGACCAAGGCGAGACCGAGACGAGACTCAGCTAGGCGAGACCACCACGAGACCGAGACGAGACTCACTGAAGTCTCGTCTCGTCTCGTCTCGTGGCAACACTACCCAGAGCCAAGAATGAGCTGTTCCTTCTCTTTTCTGAATTATTTCTGAAACATTTAGATTTATTTAACCGCCATTTCTCCTGAAATTGATTTTTGTATGTTGAATAATCTGCTTGGTAGTCAATAGTTATATTAAATATAATAAATGAAAAATTACTTTTGATTCCAAATTCTGTACATTTCATTGATAACGTCAAAATTTCCAATAGAATATACAGAATTTGAGATTAAAAGTAGCTTTTTATCTAATAAAATTCTGAGAAATGTATAGATTATTAAATATAATTGATGTTTTGCGCATATTCAATTTTTTTAAACTTTGTTTTTATTAAATCAATTCTGTGGTTTCATTTGGGGGAAAATATTTTTATCTTTCAGAACTGGATTTCTTGTGATCAAAAGTTCTAACGTTTTGCTTCCTTAATGAAAAATCTGGCGTGAACATCACGTGACTTACTTATACATCATACGATGTGATTTTGTGTTTGATCATACATATCATTGGATATATATAATCAAACACAAAATCTCATCGTGCCAAAGTTAATCGTTTTGGATTTACCCAAGAGATTCTAAGAATCTTTCAAGTGAAATGCGCTTTCAGCCAAGTAGGTTGCTACGGAAACAGAAGGCCATTATTCTCATACTACAACATTCCTAAATACCGATTTCCAAAATTTTACGACAACCAACAGATCTAAATTAATGCGCAAAATTAAAAAATAAATTCCTTCTGAAGTGCACTTCCGGTTCAGTCTATTGTTATGAAAATAATAGTAGGCAATCATTCAGGTGCTACAGCAGACTGAAATACCAAAGTTCAAAATTCTATACCTGATCGTTTCGAATTTATGCGAAAAATTCCAAAAGACTGTCAAGTAAAGTGCACTTCCGGCTTGGTGGATCTCAATATAAATAGGATATGAGCATCTAGATGGTATAATAGTCCTAAATACTGAATTCTAACAATCTAAGTTCAATTAATTTGGATTTATATGGAAAATTCTAAAATTTTTTTGATTAAAGTGCTCTTCTGGCTCAGTTGATAGCAATCATAATGCAGGGTGTACAACTAGATATTATAAAAGTGCCTAATACAAAATTTAGATATTCTACGACTGATTGTTTAGAATCTATGCGGAAAATTCAAAAAGTCTGTCATATAAAGTGCACTTCCGGCTCAGCCGATTGTTACAAAAATACAAGATGGCCATTTAGATGCTACTGCAATTTCAAACGCCAAGTTCCAGTATTCTATAGCTGATCATTCTGAATTTATGCGGAAAATTAAAAAAAAGGTTCAAGTAAAGTGCACTTCCGGTTTAGTTGATCGCAATCATAATGCAAAATGTTATAGAAGATCTTCATACAAGATTTCAATATGCTATGGCGGATCATTCTATATTTATGCAAAAAATTCAAAAAATGTTTCAAGTAAAGTGCACTTCTGGCCAGGCCGATTCATACAAAAATAGCAGATAACTAATCTGATACAACATCAAGTTCAAATACTGAATTTCAACATCTTACGGTTGATCATTCTGGATTTATCAGAAAAATTCGAAAAAAGTTTCAAGTAAAGTGCACTTCCGGTACAGACGATTGGAACCATAATGCGAGGTGCACAACTAGACCCTATATTAGTTTCTAATACAAAATATCAACATTCTACGTATAACCAGTATTCATACGTACCGACATCAAGCCAAAAATAGTCAAAATGGATTCAGGGATGCTCAAAAACGGATATTAGCATCAAAATCTTGATAGGTGAATTTTGTCGGTTTCACAATACTTTCTTGTACTGAGTATAAGTAAGTAAAAATCCTGACTTCCAAGCACATTATAACCTTAAGTAAGTAAATGAGGTGAAAATTAAATATTCATGCATATCTAAATTTGCGAATGAATGGTTTGATAGAAGTACGAATTGTCATCACAAATGGACTTTTTTTAGGATTTAATAACTTTTTTCCTGCTTCATGATAAATAATACCTACAGCCTACAACACAGTCTTGCTCATTACTCTCTGAAGAATTTGTAGCGACATCAAAATCATTGCACTCATTCCCTTGCTACAAATTTGAGTCTTTAGATGTGCCAAGGTCGCAAACGTCTCCATCTTCAAGCCATCAGTTTGCAGAATTCGAGTTCCGGCTTTTGCTAGCCACTGGTCACGAGCGCGTGATGTCCAGATATTTGAGCAGTGCAAGAACGACAATTTTCTCACACCCTCAAAGTTATTGCCGCGGGGAAAGTCGTAAGCAGCCTCGATGATTTGGCGACCGGTGAGAGGGACAGTCAGTTGAGAAAGAAGCGCTCGTCCCTTAACCTGTCCTCATCTTATTAAATTACTTTGTATTCGTTATTGATCGTTATTGTATTTCATTGTTTCGAATAAAATATTAAACTCAGTGTTGACTATTGATGCATGCGCCAACCTAGCATCCCACAAGTTCATAGAAGGTAATATTTTGTGTACGATTCTTATTGTGCCGGTGAACTCCAGGAATTCTGTATTAAATTTATTTTATTCATTTAGGAAGTATATGAACATCATTCTAATGTTGACAAATAATGTGAAGTTTTGGTGTTCCAGAACAGTGTAACGATCCCTCGTGGCTGGCGAGATCGTTGACCTTAGTGTCGCTGTTGGAGCTGCTGGAGGTCGGTAGCGCAGCTCCTATAGATGGACGGCTGGATAGTTCAGAGGGGAAGGTTAAAGTTGTCAAAAGAATAATCAAGAGGTAGGTGTCACTAGAAGATTTATTTGCACACAAATAACGAAAGCTGTAAAAATACAGCATACATTTGAATGACTGAAGGCTGATGGTGATGTGACGATTGTGCAAGACACTCGATATCAGCGGTCCACAGTATAGACCCAGATTATCGAAGACGGCGAGGAACTTCAAAACAAATAGTCTTCGACGTTTGTGGAATCGTAGAGTGATTCTCAAAATGGCGAATCAACTTTTACATCGTCTTTAATGCTCGGGAACCAGAATGACTCTCCATGTTAACTCAACTTCAACACTTTGAAATGAACAATAATTGCCAAATAGAGACTATACCCTTATTTATTTTAACACTGTGAAATAACAAGGACCCCGTTTAGCGGTTATGCGACTTCAGTTGATTCACCGTTCGTGGAACTAGACTCAGCTCCCAAACGGCAAAGTTGAAATAGCAGAAAACAAAATAGTTCTAGGTTCAAAACAACGGAAGAGAAACAAATCTAAGTTAAATATGTTCTATTGGATATATCAGTTCTGTATAAATTAATTAAAAACACAACGTTTCAACAGCAAAGTGCTGCCTTTTTCAAGTGTGAAGAAATATGGAAATAAATAAAGAAAATTGTCAAGACAACAAGAATAAATGTACAAATAATAACTAGATTAGTTTAAAATATATTAACTCCTAGGACCGTAGAGCTCTGTCTGTGGTTGATGATTCAATATCAGCAGGTCTTCAAGAGATGATAATGAAGGTCTAAATAGGGAAATTGTCGACTCCTTGTGGTTCTAGGTCAATGTGGCTCTACTCTTCTTGGTTTGGCGCATAACTGAACCATCCACAGATCTTCAAGAGGTGGTGATGAAGTAACTTTTGCAAGTAGATTCGTAGATAGAAATAACTTGAAATTATGAAGGAATAATTGGTAGTCATGATCGACTAAGTTCATATCCAGTATTCAAATTCAAATTATTCGGTGATTTCTTTATTTCAATTGCTTTTCTCATATGCCTCTTGAAAAATTGTTCTTTTTAGCCAGAAGCTTCATATTCTTGAAGTCAATGCCATGTAATTCTTAAATAGATGCTCAGCCACAGCAGATTTTCCTGGATGGTTCAATCTTATATGACGAGAATGCTCTTTCAATCTTGTTTTTACAGTCCTCTTGGTTTGTCCAATATATACTTTGCCACATTGACAAGAAATCTTGTATATACCTGGATACTGTAGAGGAAATCTGTCTTTAACATTACCAATAAGATTTCGAATTTTTAAACTGGAAGTGTATGAAGTTTTAATGTCATATTTATGTAAAAGCCTTCCAATTCTATCTGTTATATCAGCTACGTAAGGCAATGTAACAAATATTTCCTTATTATTTGGATCATGAACAGGTGGCGTAGAATTCTTCTGTCTGAGTGCTTTCTAAATCTGTGTTCTATAATAACCATTCATCAAGAAAACATGATCCAAAAACTTGATTTCATCAGATAGTTTACTTGGATGATAAAGTGAAGAGGCTCTCTGATTAAAGTTTGAATAGTACAAAATTTTTGAGCAGGATGGTGATTTGATGACTCATGTGAATATTGATTTGTATGGCTCATCTTCCTATATACAGAATGGATAAGTTTACCATCATCTTGTTTCTCCAGGTAAACGTCCAGAAAAGGAAGACAGTTATTTTCTTCAAACTCAATACTGAATTTAATGTTCCTATGTTATTATTCATAGAATGAGTTCTAAAAAGTTTTCTTCTTCATTAAACTCGGAATTACAGTTCGGGTCGTACAATTGTACTAAACGGACTTGGCACAAAAACGCCATACGGACGGTAAAATCGGAACTAGAAGCACACTTTGGAACAACTATTTAGAAGACTTGGCTTTCAAAGAAGTCTCAAATCGGCTACAAGGCCTCTATATCCATAAATAATAAAATATCATCTAACTTGTATTTTTTGAATTAACTTGAATTTAGCGCTGTGGAATAATGTGAAGAAGAAATAATTCAGCAAAAAAAAGAGAACCTTTCCAAAGCACTAATTCTTTACTTATACTCTAGTTTAGTTTCCAGTCGGTAGAGTTGCGTTTATCTGATGTATGCTATCCATTTGTCACCGTGTGCTTACTGAAAAATGGAATTATTGTGATCAATCATATCTGTCTCACAATTTCTAGGACATATGTATTTGTAAATTTATTTTCATGGGAATAAGAGCAATAAATGTGTGACGAAAAAAAAATTGTTTGTATAAGAGATGCGAGGCGAAACACTTTCTAGAAAACACACTACACACTTTCAAATGATATTAGAAATTCCAGGTCTACAAAATATGAATTTTCTATAAACTCAAAACTCAGTTCCTCCGAAATAGATGGAAAATAATGAGCTCACTAGAAAGTATCGCGCTTCTATTTCTTTCGGCAGCAAAGGTATTGAATATCTAATGAATACTCTTAAAATTTTTTCGTGATGAATACTCTCCGTTTTGCATTTGTATTTCATTGATAAATTGATTACAAGGAAAGATATTTAACTGAGTTTTCAATTATACTCTTATATTTACTAGACGATTGAATATCAAAAATCAACAGAAAATGTTTGCCTGAAATATTGTTTCTGGAACTGTATATGAAATTTCAGCCTTATATCAGAATCAAAAACAGATGTCGAAACTATTTGAAGTAGTAGAATCTCATTATCACAGTTCTGCTCTTCTGACAAGAGAAAAGGAAATAATTTATTGAAGAATAAAGATGAGATTGGAGATTCTGTTTTTTCATAATAAATTTGCATTTTAGAATTTCATATTCAAATAAAACAGCATAAAATCGAGATTGTGCATTCCTGCAACACATGCTCCCGCAATTACAAAAACAAATCTTCTATTTCCTGCTGATTCTTCTCCTGCCATAAACGTTTTAATGCCGCATTTTACTACCAACACTAGCTTCGAAATTAAAAATCTCTTCTGAGCTTTTCGTTCATTCCCCTCATTCTCCTTAGCTTCCGGCGATTAATTCATGCACTTCCTGTGCGGTGTAAATTACCTAAGATAAATCTGAGAATCGGTGGTCAGACTTCCGGGCAAGTTGGAGTTATTAGCACTGGTGGCGCTAGGAGCAAAACTAGCGCCGTGGCAGAAGATGGAACCACGTGAAGCAGATGCGGATCATGGTTTCTGGCGGTCGTGGAACAAGTGATTGTAAGGGGATAGCTGTGAGTGTATTGGTGAGAGGTACCTGAAGTTGGAGTGCTTCAGGATATTCAGTTTTAAATGCAAGATTTATTATATAAATGGCTGAGTGAGAACTAATAGCGCCAAGAATACATACAAGTTAACTCTTGAACAACTTCAAGGAAGCGAATGATTTCTAGCTCACAGAGTTATTAAATGAATTTGCGAAAAATTATAGTGATTTTCGTCTGTAATATAATGTGAATAGGGAAAATTGGGCTATCTGTTATCCATAAAATCTCAATAATATACAAGAATTGGTCAGATCACTGGGATATTATAAGTCATAGGAACAGTTATTAGAGAAATTTATACTTTAATTCTGAGCCAGTTGAGTCAATCCGTGATGAGATCAGTCCCATTTTCATTGATTAATTCAGGTCTAATTTATACTACCAATATTGTTCTTATGTGCAACCTCATTTATAAAGTGTTCGAAAAAACACTTGTTCAAGAAGTCAATAAAGTGTTCACTAAAATATAAGTTAATTTATTACAAAGTTTCGCTCCGTGTCAGCTGCGAAAGAAAATAGAGAAACCAAACAAGAGATAACTTTTAGTAAAGTTGATATTATACACTTCAATAAGTTCTCTTTCGACAGGATATCAATATCGTAATGTTTTTGTTTTTAATTTCTCCGGGTGTTGGTGACAAAAAAGAAACGGTTTATTATCGGACAGGAGACGATGTGAGGATGTTTTTATAAACGAGAAAGTCGAGCGACAAGAAAATTTAATCTTCTGGAAAAACATTTCTGAGGCTGGGATCTTAACAACCAATAAGAATGGTGACATCTTACGATAACAGGAGTGGATCAAGGAACAGAATATTTGCCTTTTACTTCAATAAATAATAGATATACAAGGATATCGGAGGTAATGGGAAAATATAAATATCCAATTTGAGGTAAAAATAAATGGTGAAATTTGTATAGCGCAATGCAGGATGATCAAAACATTGGAATGAGTAGAGAAATACTATAAAACCCTCCTTCAAGATGGTAGGAGATGTACACCTTCCTCCAGGTGAGAATATGTGCTTCAAAGTTGAAATCTAAGATCCAACGTCAAGAAAGTCAAGGCACTTGAATAATTTATAGTACATAGCATCCATTGCTGGCTAAGTGATTGTACAAGAAAAGTTTGTCGCCTGACCGAAACACCTGACAAAAAGATGAAAATATTGATGTGAATGTTTGAAAATCATTATATTTTGTGTGATATTTGTGCTTTGGGCCCTAGTAGGCAGACTTAAGGTAATAAAATCAAGGCAGACCAGTCGAAAAGTGTGAACATAGTACTCATGCGCGCCAAAATAGTTCGCATCATCTTGATTCGAAAGTCATTCGTCTAAGGATATTCCTACAAGAATGGATGCGAAAACGCAGAACAAAAATCTCTCAGGAATACTCGAGTATGATGTTCACAATTTAAAACTCTTAACAAAGTAAGTCATTGCTTAACATCTGTGCTCTATTTTCACCAAATAAAAGTTGAATTTCAATGGAAAGAATAGAGTTACACCATTTCAACATTACAAAACCGGAGGCAGGCATCTTAACACATTTTTTCGAGTATCAATGGAAAAAGGGGGATAGAAGCTCTTGAACTTACAACTATATAGAAATACGTAAGATATGGCTCTACAAACTCTCGTTTCATGCTTTTCCCAATTCTTAAAATCTGTTGTACGTCTGCCTGGGTGTTCTTCAAATAATTTTTGTCTGCCTTTTTGTGTTGATCCTGGTAGGAATGTTAAGACACAGATTCTGTTCGGATGAAAATTATATGAGTCACTTGATCATATTCTATTCGACTAAGATTATATGATTTATGCTTCTATAATGCTCAAATATACTGTCTTGAGTTTCCACGTTGTAAATGTGCTATTATTTGGCAGGAAATAAGATGTTAAGCGGATGATTTGGATTTATTCGAGAGCTGACAATTTGTCACACTTTACGTATGCCTGTAGAGACTTTTTTCAAGGTCCGACATTAACACTTGGAGGAATATGTTTGAATTCAGATTATGTATATTGCTTGAGTGAGGTCCTTCTTTAACACTTTTAATGTCGTCTGCCCTAACTTTCTTAACACTGGGCTGCCCTGATATCTCTCATTTTTGGTCAATTATTACCCTAACCAAAGCTCAGACCAGCTCTTACGCAATTCATTTAACTTGCCTCAACTTTCTGGTCTTCTTCATTGTATTAAGACTTGTAGAAATATCCTTCAGCGAATTACGTCAAATTCAAAATTAAATGAATTACCAGTTTTTGCTATGTCCAAATAATCTGCTCTAATATTTATTAGAATAGGTCAACTTGTTACAAAAATTTCGTCTGTTTTTTTTTTTTGTACAATTGTTTTCCCATTGCATACCTATGTCGCCATCTATGTAACAAATTTGCACTAATTTTGTAAAATAGTACGTGATGATGACACTTGATTGGGGAGCGCTAATGTGGGGAGCATGCGCGTCTCGTTCTTCCTCCTTCGTGTCCGAGCCGTTGTTGTAGACGGATTGTTTTTGAGCAATCTTGTGATTTTTCTTGTTCTAAATTTTGTGATTATTTTATTTCATGAAAATCAGTTTTATGATTTTGTAAGTATTTTGTTTATTATTTTTGTTTACGTTATTCCAAATTTAGTATTATTTTTGCTAGTGATTTAGTTTAAAGGTGACCCACGTGGTTAACCTTTTAATTTCCAAATTTATCTCTTTCATCCTCAATTCTTTGCTAGTTTTTTGTGCTCAAAATATTTTTCAACTTTGAAACTTTCATACTGAATTAATATTTTTGTTCTAATTTTTTTTTTCTAAATTTTATATGTACACTCGAAGTACTAAGACCTACCTAGATTTGTGGCTATCTTCGTTTCTCCTTTTACCTTTGCTCACCTAAGTATGTTTGATGTATGAATGATTAGTGAAAGTGGTTGATAATACATAATTTAACTATATTTTGGATCCAACGCGTTGCGGATTTGCCATTCAACAACTCGTAGTTCAGTTTCTTACGTTGTTTGTGTAGTTTTTTGTTTCCAGAGCTTAGAATATTTTGTTGGGGGCTTTAGCTCTCGTTTTTAAGCTGGAAAATCCTACGAGTTTGTGAAGATTGATCCAATTTTTTTTAGTAACGAACCACGTTCGTAAATTTATCGACTCGTCGCTAATAAATCCTTCTTCTTGTCCTGCTAGACTTGGTATTTTCTTTGTTTTTCTTCTCTTTAATGCTCAGCGTAGTTTTTTTCACTTTGTGAATTTTTAGTGCATCATTAAAAAATCAGACAAATAAATATCTTAATGATTATTTGATTTAACTTTCACTAAATATACAGATTATCCGTTTTTCAATTTGAATCTAAATTTATTCATTCAAGTTTAACGCTTCACGTTTGAAGAGAAGTCTCCAATTTTTCTATAGGAACCTCCTGTTTCAGTTGAATTGGATACTGGTTGGGTTGTTTGTTTTCAGTGTAAGCTGCTTGGGATCTTAGAGACCAGTGGCCACTTGAGACTAGTTTTTGGCCCACTTCAAGTTAAGAAAAACATCAACACGTCTACGAAATTAAGAAGAACATTAATATCTCCCGAAGTTGACGACCAAGCGCATGGCCAACCTTAACACCTTCAAGGACCGTTGGGTATTTATCAAAGCCCTATAAGACGCAAGATCAACTTTACTTAAATTCAGGGAATGTCCTTGTCTGACGTTGTTTTTGTGGCTACCAATTCGACATCTATCTTCTCTGCCGATACTAGTCCTGAGTTCCGCCTGAAGAGGATATTTAGCTAGTTTTTGTAACGTAATTTTGAACGTCTGTGACGTGCTCTCCAGTTCCCTTTTGGCTGTTGCAGTGAGATTTTTTTTGTATAATAGCCTTAATCATTTTCGTAAGTTACAAATTTTTAGCGCATTTTTAGCGCATTTTTCCGAAAAAAGCGCTATTATATTCACTTTGGCTGGCTGGCTGGCTGGCTGGCTGGCGTGACGCTGAGATCTCTGCAACTATACTATTTACAGACTTGAAACTGGTACTAAATAAAAGCTGCTGTTTCGTAGGCTTGCACAAATTGCTTTAATTCAAGCTCAGTGATTGTGGAAAATTGAATTATTCAATTACGTGTTTCAAGTGAAACAATGTCCATAGATATCTATGACATTAGGGATATGGCAACTAAAATTTATTAAAGTAGATAAAAATTTAGTTACAACTCTCGCCACGGGTGTCACTATTATTATGTACAGTTGTCAAATCTGTCCGGGATTCATTCAATGACTTGTTTGACGCGAATTTGAAGCTTATTAGAATGAATTATTATTATTGGATGAGAATTTGTTCACTTTTGGTGTATTTTTTTTTATATAGCTTTGATAAAGATCAAATTATCATTTTAAGCTACAGCACTTGACCTCCTGTCAGTCAATAACTGAACAATGAAGATTAAAAGGTATTTTTGAGTTTGTACATGTATAAATTATGTACCTATTAAATAGTCAACTTGAAACTAGTACTATATGGAAGCTGCTGTTTCGTAAGTTTGCCCAAACTGCTTGATTTCAATCTCAGTAATTGTAAGAGATGGTAATTTGCGAAATCTCTGAAGTAACAAGCATTCATGAGCTGTCAAAAATGCGCTTCCATCATCTAGATGATTCTTCCATTTTTTGAAAAAAAGCGCTATTATATTCACTTTGGCTGTCTGGCTGGCTGGCTGGCTGGCTGGCGTGACGCTGAGATCTCAGCAACTATACTATTTACAGACTTGAAACTGGTACTAAATAAAAGCTGCTGTTTCGCAGGTTTGCACAAATTGCTTTAATTCAAGCTCAGTGATTGTGGAAGATTGAATTATTCAATTACTTGTTTCAAGTGAAACAATGTCCATAGATATCTATGACATTAGGGATATGGCAACTAAAATTTATTAGAGTAGATAAAGATTTAGTTTCAACTTTCGCCGCGGGTGTCACTATTATCATGTACAGTTGTCAAATCTGTCCGGGATTCATTCAATGACTTGTTTGACGCGAATTTGAAGCTTATTAGAATGAATTATTATTATTGGTTGAAAATTTGTTCACTTTTGGTGTATTTTTTTTAAATAGCTCTGTTAAAGATCAAATTATCATTTTAAGGTACAGCACTTGAACTCCTGTCAGTCAATAACTAAACAATGAAGATCAAAAGGTATTTTTGAGCTTGTACATGCATGAATTATGTACCTATTAAATAGTCAACTTGAAACTAGTACTAAATGGAAGCTGCTGTTTCGTAAGTTCGCCCAAACTGCTTGATTTTAAGCTCAGTAACTGTGAGAGATGGTAATTTGCGAAATCTCTGGAGTAACAAGCATCCATGAGCTGTCAAAAATGCGCTTCCATCATCTAGATGATTCTTCCATTTTTTTATTTATAATTTTTGGAGTTCTTTGCTTGAAATTAATAATAATTTTATTTATAATTGATTTCGACGTCTATGCTTTATTTCTTTTTGCTGTCGCTATTGTCTCTCAGAATAGTACCTTTTTTTCCTTTGATCATTACCTGGGACTGGCGCCCATTTCCTATTTTTCAGGTAAAATATTTCTGGTGCCCTTATTAATAGCTAGCCTGTGTCTTCACTTTCAAGGTAGGATATTCCATTACTTAAATTTAGCGTCAATCAGCAGTACATTGAGTTTTTGCTACCAAATAGTGAAGAAATATTACTTTTTTAATTTCCTACTGCCACCTTGGAAACAGGAAAAGGTACAAACTATTACCTACTAGAGCTCATAGTTCAAATATCACGGAAATAACTTAATTAGCCTCCTCATCCTCTGATATTCACATAAATTTAACGGTAGTCATACAATAGTTTTTATTTGTACAACCATTCAAGCGCAATTTGGTACTATGTATTGTATTGTAACAATTGTATATTTTCACAATGTAAGGTTGAGTGGAAGAACAACTTCGGCTGAACTATGCCAATGAAGAAATTTTCAATTATTATTATTATTATAACTGTGTTAGGAATCAGGATGGGAGAATCGATAAGTAGATTAAAATAAGAGTATCTGCTAATTGCATGATTCCAGTTGCATAAGAGAAGAGACGTTTGCACAAAATGTGTCTATCCAAATCAATACAAGGCTAAATGTGAATAAAGGTGTATCAATACCTGTATCAATGTAAAGTACTGAATGCTGAGAGTGGCTATATTAGAACATAAATTTACATTTTTGATAATATTCGAATAAAAATCATGTTTTCTCAAACTTATGTTATAATATACTATCGCTGTTTGTCTCTTATTGAGTAAGCTCCTAACATATCACGCATATCCTATGGATATCTCGTCATTATTTGCGATCTCCCTCTAGTTATCTCGCTCCAGGAATCATTTTCCTTAACAAGTAATCTATCTTGAGACCCCTTTTATATATAGTATCCCATTTATAATAGATAGGAAATAACCCTCCATAACGAATAGCATACCAGGTGTGATTGAATAGCTTAGTGTGTGAGGTCCCCCGCGTTTAACAGCGCCACCATTACCGTGCGGACAGAAAGGAAATTAAGAAAAGGCATCGAATTCAACACTATCCAATTCATCAAATGCGTATCCTAATAAATCAGTGCACGCAATCCAACCATTCACATAGATATACTATCTATCCTTTTACAAATTGTGTAAGGATGTTATATTGCTACACAGAGTGCTTCAGAATAAATGTTACTCACTTTTTGAAGTGAAGGAAGATGACCCACAAAGAATTTCAAATAATTTCTCATGTAAGTTGGGTACAAGGGTCACTACGGGAGTCTTAGGTTGTGAAATATTGAAGAATAGCTCAGATTTATTGAATGTGCTTGATTTGAGAATCATATAGTATCAAATCTTTGGTATTTTCAAAGTGCTTGTGATACATTCATTGACTTGAATAGGAAAGTATCTTTTATGTTCCAATATACAGATGTTCTATTTACTGCTCTTTTTATAGTCTTCAATTATCTCCTAATTTCATGTTAAAATCGCAAAGCTTTTAATTCATAACTTGCTACAATTATTTCTATGTAATATTTAACAAATTGATCTGGAGCTTGTAATTTATTCTTGCTCTAGTTACCGCTTTGCAAGTAATAACTACGTGTACATTAATTAATATCAATGATTTATTCGTGCTGAAGTAACGTTTTCCTTTATTTTCTAAATGTATCAGAACTATATTTCAGAATAAACTCGAGAAAATAATATCTGTAATTGGGAACAAGTGTTCCTACACTTTATATATTAGAAATAGTTATTTGTTCAAGTAATCATATTTATGGAAAATCTAGCTAGAAATGTGACTCTTATGGCAGTTTCAATGTGATGTGCAGGTCAGAAATAATTGAGACAATCTTAATAAGATTTTGCAAAGATACACTAAGAATGGAAACGTATATTTGGATTGAAATCATTTCAATTAGTCGAATACTCTCCAAGATAATTTGTCCACAAATTTCTGATTTTTCATGAACCTGCATTGATTTTCCTATATCATTATGAAAACTTTTGCTAACACATATGAATTAAAGGTTTCGAGTCACTTCAACTGGAATTGTCACAAAAGAAATATATCTTGCGATATGGTAGTTTTTGAAATGAATATGATTATGCAAGCAAAAACACATATTCTGAAATCAGGAAAAATTATTCTACAGACTTCTCAAAATTAGTATTTGCTCGAATCTCAGGAGCAATAAAAGCTACAGAGTTAAGCTCCAGGACTGTATTCATTAGGACGATAGTCATCATTTTGCAAAGGTCATCATTGGGTTTTTCCTATAAATACATATTAATGAATGGATAAATATCTGCTCATTTATAGTCCAGGCAACAAATATCAAAATATGCCAAATAGCGGGGAAAACTCACGTGGAAGCCAATTTTGGTACAGATGTAGGGTTAGGTGTCCTCAACATACTAAAAATCCTGATGGGTAGAAGTGGAGCTGAGGGAGTGGGGGTAGATTGAATGTCCCTTTTTTCAGATTTTTGTTAATAACTCGAGAACTACTGCATCTAGCAAAATGATGTTCATATACTGAATTATACTTGAAAGATTTCTCTATAAGAAATATTGTGCACATTTTTCAGCTTAGATCAGTTCTAGAGGAAATATGGAAGAGGAAATATGGGATATTATAGAAAAAAATAGTTTTTATTGTTATAAATCAAGTTTTAATGATAAATGAACTATCATCAGGCTAGGTTTCAATGACCTCACTGCATGTCAGTGTAATTACATAATATATAACGGAGCAATTGTTTGCTAAGAGGATCATAATAATGTGCGTCTGCAAGGAATGAGATCAAAGCTTCCCTTCTTACTCTATTCAGTAATTATTCCCTAACTATCGGCACTCGTCAATGCTGTTGGATTTGAGATTCTACTCTAGATTTCGGATTTTCTATCTTATATGGATTTTTTTTTTTTTAGGGTAAAAAGTTTTTTGGGTTTTCATTTAGGATTTTTTTCCAGTGCTCAATATTTGATTGGAAACAAAAATTAGAGCTATTGGAAAAAAATTGTTTCAAACACAAACATTGAGTTATTTTCATTAAATTATTTTATCTGTATTCACTAAATGAGCAATGAGTTGATAGAATGATGCTCTCATCCGGAACAAACATCGGGTCTCGGTATTTTTCAAAGCTTTTTAATAAATAATAGATGCATATATAAAATGTACTCAATTATATGTGATCATACCATGAATCTTTAAAATGTGTAATAACATATATGAAATAAATCATATTTCATATAGAATTACTTTAAAAGCTGTAAAATATCCGGAAATGTTCAAAACAATATTATTCTGATTTATTTGAGAAAAGATCGTGATAAGTAGTGATTTCTAGATCACTGAATTTATTAACTTTATGTTGATTTTGACATCTTGGTTTTTGTTCTCTTGAGGACGTATTTGATAATTGATTTTTCTATTCATATTTTTATATCCATAACCTCTCTTTGTATAACAAATAGTCCAGTCGGCATGTCGAAGAATAGGGGCAAATTAGGAAAAAATGCGAACTTGATGAAACTTTGGTATATTGTTTTTGATCACCTAATAGTGTCATATGTATATTTTCCGACCAAAATTTCGCAAAGCAATTTCCAGGGGGAGGAAAAAACCACGAAATTTTGGCACTTTTTCCAGTTTTCGTCCTGTAACTTTTTCCCCTCCATTCCTACGCCTCAGCTCATCAAGTTTAATTTCGTAGAGCATTAAATTTTCGATAAGTTTGATTCAAAAAACTTGTTTGTTGACCCATTAAGTTCCAAGATACAGCACTTCAAAAAAGTGCAGAATGTCTTAAAATTTAAAGAAACATTAAAAATGGGGGTTCTGCTGGATATCTCTTATTTTTCAAATTTTATGGTACCTGGTTTCATTCTGACGCAGAAATCAATCAACAACCCACCCCTCACCATGGCTACCTATGCCACTATACCTGGAGGCACGGTAGTGCCCCCAACAAGACCAGTTAAATGAAGCGCAAGAGCACTACCTACCTTTCTCGAAGAGCTTCGTCGTTTTTTAGAGCCCTCATAACTTGGATTTGGATTATATCTACCAGATAAACAAAATTTCCGGAATATAATGTCGATAGTGGACTTACTAAACATATAAAGTTTCAATTGCATAGTTCTCATACTTTAAATTTTATTGACGTCTGATATAACCCCGATTTCGTCACTGACTCGCTCACTGATAATTATCAAAATTCTTAGGTTACTTCTTGAAGTCCTAGAGTGCTGAAATTTGGTATGTAAGCTAGTGTTAGTACACAAACAACAACAAAATTCTAAAACTTGAGACTTCTACCCCCAATCACTTAAACTAGGGGATGGAAATTTGTATGGGACTTCCACAAATTTTGATGCTAAAGGTTTAAATATTGATACAGAGACTCCTTGTTATGTATCATAGTAAACTAAAAACTTACTAAAAGAAGTGGATCCCCACCAAAAACATTTTCATGTAAAATGTTGCCAAGACGAAGCCATATGGCTCGCACTATCAAAGAATTATAAGATCCTATGTAGAGCCAAGCTTCTAACTCTACACGCTCTAATTCTACAAGCCATAACTTCACAATTCTATACCTCAGTCAAAATATGCGACTTGGCCATTTCGATTCATTCACATGGGCATAAAGTGAGAAATTTATTCATTATTCATTTGTTTTCTGTTGTACAATAGTCCTAATGGTTCTCTTCTAAATGAGTGGTGGCTAGACAGGTAGATGGACAAGAAGGCTTGTAGAATTAGAGCGTGTAGGATTAGAGACTTGGCTCTCAATCTGACAACTTTTTGACAGTGCGAGCCATATGGTCTCGTCTTGGCAACATTTCACTTAAAAATATTTTTGGTGAAATTCCACTTCTTTTAGTAAGTTTTTATTTTACTATTATTCGTAACAAGTAGTCCTTATAACAATTTTCAGAACTCTAGCATCAAAATTTGCGGAAGTCTCGTACCAATTTCCTTTCCCTAGTTTAAGGGATTGAAGGGTGAGAGTTCCAATTTTCAGAACTTTTATATTGTTTGTGTACCAATACTAGCTTACAAACCAAACAGCATTCTAGGACTTCAGAAAGTAGCCTAAGAGTTCTGATGATCATCAGTGAGCGAGTCAGTGACGAAATCGGGGTTTTTTCAGATATCAATAAAATTTAAAGTATAAGAACCATGCAATTGAAACTTTATGGCTGGTACCACGAGCTCTATTTTTGGCGATACAATGAGCATTGTGTCAAGATGTGTTTTGACGCAATTGAAATTTTCCTAAATACTTTAGAAAATAATTTTCAGATACAAATTACGGAAAACACATAATTCTACAAAATTTATTTGAATATACATAGCAAGTATAGTCTAAAACAGAGCTTGTGGTACCAGCCAATATGTTTAATAAGTCCACTATTGACATCATATCCCGAGAATTTTGTTTATCTGGTATAATCCAAATCCAAGTTATGAGGGTTCAAAAAAACGACGAAGCTCTTCGAGAAAGGTAGGTAGTGCTGTTGCGCTTTTCTTGGTTTGTCTTGGCGAGGGCACAACCGTGCCTTTAGATATGGTGACATAAGTAGGCAGGGTGAGGAGAGGGTTGTTGACTGATTTCTACGTCAGAATGAGACAAGGTACCATAATACTATAAATAATGTTGAAAAATCAAAGATATTCAGCGAAAACCGCCATTTTCTATGTTTTTTTAGATTTTCAGGAGTTTTTCACTTTTTTGAAGTGCTGTATCTTGGAACTCAGTGAGTCTACAAGCAAGTTTTACGTATCAAATTTATCGGAAATTTGATGCTCTACAGAGTTGAACTTGATAATCTAAGGCGTAGGAATGGAGGGGAAAAGGTTACAGGGCAAAAACTGAAAAAAGTGCCGAAATTTCGTGGTTTTTTCCTCCCCCTGAAAATTGCTTCGCGAAGTTTTGGTCGGAAAACATGGAAATAATACCATTGGGTGATCAGAAACAACAAAATTTCATTAAGTTCGCATTTTTTCCGACCTCAAAGTACATGTCGACTGGACTAAAAAGTAAATAACAGAAGTGAAATCAACAACGATTCCTTGAAATGGAATAGCGCTACATATATCCATCTCTTTCTATTTATGATTGCGACTTAAGACTTACGACTTATGACTATGATTACGACAAGAGCAGAAAACACTCCAATGTTTTCGCGTATGTCAAACTCTCAAGGTTACGACTTAAGACTTATGACTATGATTATGATAGAGGGCTTCAGACTCCGTTTTAAACATGATCTTTTGCACGACTGGGTCCTGCTCCAGTATTTGCGGTGTGTGCTTCGGCTCATGTAAAAACAGAGCCTTCATCGAAGGAAGCATGGATGATGATGATGAAAATATGGATGATGACGAGAAATAGTGTACAAGATACATTTTTAAATACTTGTAATTCAATATTCAAGAATGGAAACCGATGATTTCCAATTTTTCATTTCCAGCCCTTCTATGCATCCTTGAATATTGATCCTAACAGAAGAGTGTACAGAACTCTTTTGTGGAGTACGTTACTAAAGTCACCTCACCCTACATCTGCGCAAAATTGGCGCCTACATGAATTTTTTTTGCCATTTTTTTTCCGTTGCCTGAACTACTAGCCGCTTTGTAATGTACACTAGTCTACCTGAGCTAGTTGAACTTCCACTACGTCAACTCTTCATTTAAAACATGGGGACTAGTACACCACATTCCGTTTCAAATACAAGCCATTCTTCAAATATACGCCTTTTTATTTGCCTCCTTTAGAACCTTTCGAAAATCATCTAGGTTACAATTTCAACAGTTACCCGCCTACAGTTTTTGAGCGGCTTTCGTAAAAAAAATTTTCAAAGTGCTCTAGGGTTTGTGACACCTCACGTTTATCGACTTGTAGACTCAACTTGTACAAAATCTAAATATTGTCAGTATTATGCTGTGAGGTGAGCAGCATTTGAGGTGAGGTGAAATGCTTTCAACTATTTATAATCAAACTTGTTACTACAGTTAGTGGCAGACAGTTAGTGTCAGACCATCAAGAACAGAGAATGTAGAATACAAGAATACCACATGATCTAAGGGATATCATCAGTAAAATACATGAAAGACATGGTCCAGAAATCAAGAAGAGTAAGCTAAGTCCCCCAGAAAGATGCCATGCGTGCTCTAGAAAAGAAGACAGGAAGACAAGATACAAATGTAAATCTTGAAAAATATTTTTATGTCTGGAACATCCAAACATGTAGTGAGAAAATTACGGAAAAAATGGACAACGAGAGAAATCTTATATCTTTCCCTAGTAGATTTGAATATTTTTCATTCGAAAATATGTCAGTTTTACACAGCTAACATTATTTTCGTTTCCTTTGTGTTGTTTTAATACTGGAATATTATAAATTCAGAGCACATCCTGTCTTTTGAATATAAAGTTCGAACCCTAAGTTGATGTTTCTTTCTCAAAAAGAATATGTTCCAACATGTTCCATCAAAAATTTTGATTTTAAGTTCAATTTGAGATTTTGGTGAATTCCCAAAAGTGGGATGTGTGACACCCTACGTTTCAAAACTCGGCAAAAAATCTCACGTTTCCAGTGAAGGGTTGAGGGAGTTTAAAACAAACAAAATTAAATACATATACTCAAACTAATAGTCCAAAGAGCTAGATAATTGCCAACATATGGAATATGGTAGCCGTAGAAATAATCGCTTGTGCAACATATTTGTACACAAGCATTATGACATTCGGATAATGCTCATTTGACACTTCTGTTTTATCAATCACTATTTTTAATGCCTTGAAGCCTTCTTTCTTAAAACAATCATTCCGGTGCTTTTGTCTCGAGCTTACACTGATAATTAATTACCGACTATTTACTCAATTTTTCCTGTTGAAATGGCTACTGTTCATGTAATAAACTCTAAATGATGATTAACGATTCTGGTCTTTTCAACATTTGATTTTGAATAAACTGCAATGAGAAATTAAATCATTCTCATATTACCCTATCATCAATTATTATTCATCAATTCTGCGAAATAATTAATCACTTACTAAGCCCAATATAAGACGACAAAGTTTTGGTTTGACTTAATGATTACCGAAATGGATTAGAATTTAATTTATGCTCAATTTCCATACTGATAAATCACACCCAAGATTCATTATTTCTAAAATGAGGTTGATATTGTAATTTGCATATCTCCACGACGAAGATAATTACCAGTTAATTTTGAAAATGCTACACAAATCTACATGGAGTCATTGCGATATCTTACGTAAAGCAGAGGTTCTCTTAGAAAACTATTCAGTTTTCACGGGTAATTACATTAATTTTCTTTGAACATTAAGCAATAGATACAGCCACTCAACTATGACAGCATATTGTGAGAACGATTGCAGGAAGCACTAATTTTCTTGCAGGTCTAAAACTCATTAATTGGGATGTGAAAAAATACACAGAAATAATAACCTATAAGGAAGTTTTGAGGAATTAATGAAAATATATTTTTCTTCAACACTGTTTAGGAATTTGCATATTCCATAACCAAAAATTATGTTGGAAACTTGTGAACATTTTGAACTTAATGCTCCAATTCAAACTTTTTTGTCGACTTAGAATTCAACATTTCAATTTATCATATCGTTTCATCGGCTATCAACAGTAGCCGTCGTAGAGATAGAATAAAATGTATTCATAAAAATAATTGACCATATTTTGTGAGAGTTGGAACGATTGGAGTCAAAGAAAAACGTGTAAAAAGTCTCTAATGCACTCAAGAAGCTCTCAAAAACACTTGCTTTGCTTTTTGTTCATAAACAAGCCGCTCTTGCATTCATTGAAATTATTCTACATTTGCCTATGTCCAGTTGCTTTAATTGATCCCAAATTTGGCATAATCTGATTTTGTTGAAAACAATGACTGATCAAAAAACTCATTTTTGCCGATTTACTCTCCAAGTACGTCTTTATTGACAGTATACAATCTATAAAGTAACACTTTTACTGCCTAGGTAGTAGAAATGTCGTTTACATAGGAGCCGCCCAACAGACGCATAACAATTTGTCAACCGATCAACAAATGCATAGCAAAATAATTTGATGACGATAACGTTTTTCAAAAATATTGAAATTAATCATCAAATCAATCAAATTTGAAAAGTCGGCAAAAGAATTATTTGTTCAACACAACAAAAAATGAAGATTTACTGCCTTGCTTAGATTCATAGCCGAGGCGTAGCCACGTCAATAAATCTGCAACTTTTTATATAAGTGAACAAATAATTCTCATTTCTGATTCCTACTGAGTTCATCTCCCGAGAGCATAATAAGAATACTCAACTTAGCGCTATTTAATCAGCTTGTAAGAAATGATTCACAATCATTTATATATCGTTTTTAATATTTTGTACTCCTTGATTGGACTTACAAACAAATTATTGTATGTGAATAGATCGGAAATATAGTGGCCAATAGAGTGCCAGACTTTATAAATCTCTATCTTGTCTCAAGTGTAGAGAGAACAAATGAAACTCCCTGATTGAAACTAGTACCAAGCAATAGCCAACCTCAATCCTTCGGGAAAAATCAGGGTGCCTCTCCCTGTCTTGTCCAAGAGGACGACAACCACCCCTAAGTGTAGCCTATTTTCGTATTGAACTTCCGTGATCAAACTTACGATTGTGGTTTTTTTCCTGTTCTAGACAGGATAGATGGTGGCATTCTGGTTTTGTCCTAGGCCCGGTTGAACAGTCCTTGGTTCATCCTTAATTAGTCAGGAAGATAGGGTCTATTTGACTTTGATCTCTGATTAATTTAAATAGCCTTGCAAGTTTACACAGACGAAATTTAGTTATCCACTCTGAATGTACTTATAATACAATTTCCAATGTCTTTTTATGTGACTGTACTTCCAAGTGACTATTAGAATCAAACAATTATATTTAAATGAGTACCTATTTTGATAAAAGTGTAGTTTAAATTTGCGCTCACACTATTATTACTTGTTATAATTAACATTTGGCTCCTAACATTTATAAAACTTGTCTTGAATAATTGGAGAATCTCGAATTGTGAATGTCATCGAATGACAGGTATAAAATAACAAGATTAAAATTTTTGCACAGTGTGACTCAGTCTTCTAGTTACAGAATTCTCATAAAAAATGAGGGTATAGATAATTGAGCTAGACTAGGATAAACGAAAGACTGTACAACCAGGCCTTAAGATACTTGATCTCCGCTATTCACTGACAGGTAACCGTCATTCTTCCAATTAGGTTTAGATCATGTCGGAAAGTTTAGCAGTCATGCAAAATTCAAGCGAAATAAAGTAAGAGATGTATTAGTGTGAAAGAGTATCTTCTTCTTATAACAAAAATAAATTTTCAATCAATGATGTAGATTTATTCGAAACTACTGGAAATCGAGCAGACATAGTGTTATTACACTGGAAAAATCAAATCATATTTGAACAATAATCTATAGTTTTCTTAAAATCTGTTTATCGGCTGTATTCATTGATCACAAATCGAACAACATACATTTAGTATAAGATACGTTAAAGATGTCAACCTGCTTCGATCAAGTAACCGAATGGAATTGGGGATTTGGATGAAATTTAAATTTGGTTCAAATATTTTAATTCCGAATTTTTATTGACCGGACATTTGTACTCAACCATCATTTTGAAAATTAATATTTTTTCAATTAATGAATAGAAGTGCAAATTTAGCGAGGGAAATTGAAAGTTCTAAAACGCAACACCATTGGTTAGAGCGAAATGTGACGTCGAATACTACGCCAACAAGTGCGCACTGCTTTTTGCAGGCTTCTGATTAGAAAACATAGTAATAACGTGTGTGTTGTGAATTCATTTATTGTTTAAGTGTAATTTTAACATCCTACCAAGATTATAAATCATTTCAGAAAAAGTGGTTTTGTGAAAGCACAATCGGATAATCTGCCAAGAATAGATCCATTCATGATGTCATCTTATTCTCTTTCAAATCCAAATTTTACGTCCACTGAATAAAAAGAGTGAACACTGCAAAGTAATTATTCAATAATAACACATTATGTACAATCCGAAATATAATGAGCAGTGAACATAACCTAAATTTTTGTTTATTATAAAACAAGCGAATGTTAAACGAAGCCGCTTACATACACTGTATTTTATTGCTAAAACTTATCACATATAATGTTATTCATGATCTGTCAAATTCATTATGATACTTCATCTCTTCTGATAACCTTACATCATTTCTTGCGTATTTTAAAACCTGTCTGGATCGAAATAAAGACTTTATCAAGTACATTTCTAATAGTATTTTGCATTCAGGCACAATGCAATACTTATAAACTGACTTTTGACCTTTTTTAATGCTGAAATAAGCTTAGAACGAAAACACCTGTAGTAAACAATGGACTGTAATGTCACTGGACATGGTATTTGACGTCACCAATAAAGCGTGCGAAAATGGTGGCGTTTGAACAGCTTAAAATTTTTCTTGATTTAATTTTTTTTTTAAACTTGATTACAGCACTTTCAAACATAATTAATATTTTTTCTATTCTATAACAATGTAAACAGTGAATTAAAAATATAATACTAATCCATTTTGCATCCAATAAAATATGTCAACAAAAGTAACGTCGATGAGTTGCCTCAAGAAATCTGTTAAAAGATATGTTCAAATGAAAATTTAATAATTATTCTTTTCTATATCCTCACCGATCTTGTATCCAGACAGACATAACACTTATTGTCCATAGAATATGCAAACATAGAATTGTTTACCTTTTTCCGTATCACTTTAGACTGACCCATTCAAACGTAGCACCTATATAGCCTTAAATAGGAAAAGAAAAGCAACCCTACGTTTGCATATTCCATTGGCTCTATACTTTCAATTAGTATCAGATTTTTTTGAGTGACGAGATCAGTTAAGATATGGAAAAAAAATTAATCATCGAATTTTTAATTAAACATGACCTTGAACAGATTTTTTCAGACAACTCATCAACGGTACTTCAGTTATTTTATTGGTGTAGGTCGACACCTACAACGGATTTTAGAGTAATTGTAATTATAATACTCATCCATTAACTTTCGCACCAGGTTCCTATCTCATCCAGAGGAATATGCTATAGATAGAGAGGGACGTATAATAATATCAGATATGAAATAGTCTTAGTTATAATGTAATCAGTCTTAGTTATAATTAGAACACTACCTGCTGAGTGAGCTAGTTGGAATATGCAGTATTATATCATTAGTACTGTTCTAATGCTCTTCAGTACGTTAATGTGCTGATTATTGATGATGTGTAGAATGCAGAGAAACTGGAAATATGGAGTCTCATGAAGTGCATTTGGAAGAATATGGGTTGACAACTCAAGGTTGTTATATTGATTCATGAATACGGCAGATCCAACATACGCAGATACAGTCTTGCTTCATACAAAACTGAATTGGTACAACATTCCAATGTAACTTTTTCTTGTTTTGAATGTACATCAATATGGAGTTTAGTTCTTTTTTTATATTCAAAACTTGAAAACATCACATTATAGTCACAGTATAGAAGTTCCTTATCTGTTGTAGAACTTGTGGAATTGATTTTCAAATTTGCAATTTGAACCCATCAAAAACACTTGGAACTATTAGACCCTTGAATTATTCATAATAAATGTATTAAACAAATTGTACAGAGTTCATTTTCAGTGAAATAGTCATATGGATTTAAAAACCAATATGAGAAAAAATGTAGGTAAGATAGTAAATATAAAACAGTTATGTTGATTTGATCATGTGGATCGAATATCGAACGGAAAATCCTGGAAAACTGTACGTGAATATGTTGATGGAATGATAGTGAAAGATGGCGTAGGTGTCCTATGAGTGGATGGATGAATATGATTGTTGATTTGTTGTATGAGTAAATAGACTGCACAAGCTTGTCCGAAAAGGATAATGAAAAAAGATAAACAAAGGAGATGTGTGAGAATAGTAACGTCTAGTGTGGATCAATATTAAATGGTGCTCATATCAGCCTCATTACGAGGAAAAGGCGTAATATGTGTATTTATTGAATACAAGTACAAAAAGAATATATGCATTTCTAATTTGGAATTACTTGAACAATAGATTTCCAAGTTATTATTGTCAAGTCACTAGACATTCTGTAGTCTCAGTAATATTCCATATCACTTAAATTGAAGATAGCAGCATCAAGCTTTGTTAGTTAATAATATTTCACATTTTCTTTTATTACGACATTGTCCTTTAAGCCCTCTATTCTCAACTCGACCATATTCTGCTAAAAACCTCGTTAGCAATTTTACAATAGCTTCCCTCATGGAGGCATATTAGCGCAAACACATCCCGGTACTGTCCTGGCGGGATAACTTGGAAATTAGACGTGGTGGAAGGGGTGCGGTGGCCAACACCACCGAGTTGGAAACTACAACAGCGCCCTCACCGGCTGTCGTTTATGGCTGCTAACAGACCAAGTCATTTTCATGAATCAACGTAGTCTAACACAATGCTATAGAGTGGTACGTTGCAGAGTTGCGGGAATGGTTCCAGAAGAGCAAGCAGCTCTAAAAGATGCTCTCTCTAAGTTCTGAATATTATATCAAGGTATGGGATTAATGAATAGTGACTGGGAACATCCGTTAATTAAAATCAGACAACATGTCAACAATAGTTTGCTGGACTCCAATAACCGGATGCATGAAATTAGGTGTTTGATGTAAACAAACTAATCCAAAAACTAACATTGCTCTGTAATATTAGAGCAGGGTTGAAATCAGAGTTTTTGTTGGATAGGTCGATGAACCGTTCCTTGAATCCAATAATAGAATATGTTTCTTGTGAATATGGATATAGAATCAGGATGATTTGAAACAAATAAAAAAAAATATCACTCAAGAAAACTTAATTTCCGGAATAAGTTATTTTTTTTATTAGAGTACACTTATTTGCTTTCTTCAATCTGTGTTAGAGTTTCACAGTAAACAAGGGCACTTAGAGCAGTTACATGAATAATTCTATCAATTCATGAAAATAGTATGTCTTCACCTGGATTATTTCTCCTATTGTTGCAATTATTTATGAATTTTCAGTTCTCAAATCTGCTATGAGAATGAATAGTGGATGAAGTGTTCACTTGAAAAAGAGTACGTGAGATGAATGAGAGTTTCTAGTGAAGATAGACTATTTTCATGTTTATTCTATTAGTAGCTTTCGTCAGCCGAAAATCAGAGTCCCGTATTTTTAACTCTTGAAGAAGTGTTTCTTCCCGAAATTTCTTTCTATTGTTTCCACTATGGCGCTACCTTTATTTATTCTAATTTCTGTTCGAGTAACTATTGAAAAAGAGGTGAGAATACCGACCAAATTACCGTTTTCTAAATTAATTTGGGCACCAATTATAGTATATCAAAGACAAGTCTCGATAATTTTTAGAGAATAATACGGTTATACTCGAAATTTTGTTTCTATTGATAATCTCAATTCCTTTTCAATATAATATAGTGATCATAGAATCTGTGGAATCTCATATAATGTTCAAAATTATCTTCCACGGAATAAAGTTCGCATTATACATATAAAGCTGAGTCCACATTACTTGAAGAAGCTTCATTGAACTATCATAGATGAAAACAAATGTATGTCAGAGCCAATTGGAAAAATTGAATTTAGTTCATTGTCACAAACAGGAAAAATTCACAAGTTACTCATTGATTTAGACTAATACTCATTCCTCTGTTATTTATACTATTATATATTGTTAATTTATAATATTACTTTAAGTTGGTATTCAAAGCATTCCAGAGAGTATTGCTATCAGTTGTTAGATATGTTAATGATAGCCCATTGCCATAATGAAGTTTTTACGTAGTAGGGAAAGATAATAATGGAGCGATGCCACTTATATCCAATATTCAGTCGAGAACAAGGACAAGAAAAACTTTAGTAATGGTGGTCAGGCGAGAGTAAGTTATTTAGACACAAAATAACGTTTTGCGATAATCTGTCAACTAAGAATTGTACTGCAATCTGTGGAAAAGTAATCATACAATAAATTTTTGTGACAATACCTATTTAATTTATATCTTATTCTTCGAGCTTTGTAACACATATTTCAATCATATTTTTCCCTTAAGAATCAAAGAATAAGTGAAGAATTGCATTATTGAATTGTTCTTGGAATTGAACTGGACACTTAGCGTCATCACTATCGCAAGGATGCGGCAAAGAAAAAATCTGAACAAGGTGATACAACCAATCATTTATGATCAGACTGTATAGTGTATATTTCATGCAAGTACAGACAGCTCAAAAATAACTAAGCAAATTAAAAAATTGTTGTACAAACAGAAAATTTAACTTGAAAACCATCGGAAGACTATCCAGTCAAAAAATACAAGAAGGCGAAATCCTGAGCGTACCGCTTTTCCAAGTAACCATAAATGAAATGAAGAAATATATATTCCAAAACATAAAAATATCCATTTTTGCAGACAACGTAAGAGTATACTGTCATTATATAAATCCAGACAGCATCAAGCAATTTCTACAACAGACACTCTCAAACCTAGAAAAATAGTCATTAACCAACCACAGGATCCAAATTCTCCAACCACAAAACAAAAGCAGTTCACATTTGCCATCTTAGAAAACCTATGACTCACTACTCAACGGACAATCAATAATACAAAAATCTCTTATGAAGACAAAACAAAAATCCTAGATGCAGAACTAGCGTGGATCCCTCACCTAAAAAATTTGAAACAAGAATACTACCAACGACTAAACATCATGAAGTCACTAAGGAATACCTTCCGGAGTGCACAGAAAGAGCAGCTTCGAATAATCCACAAGACTTTAATACGATCAAGAATTGATTACTGTAGCATAGCATACCAAATAGCCGAGCTAAAAGCGCTAAAAATTATCGACCCCATACAACGATACGCATCGCCGTCGGAGCCTACAAGACCAGCCCTATCAGAAGCGTATTATGCAAAGCAGGAGAATCCTTACTACCAACCTGTCGAGAACAGCTCACGACAACCTACCTTACAAAATTAGCGAGCCAACCGCGCAAACCCACCTACAACTTTTTTTCAGACGGAACTGCAACGTAACCAAAACATTAAAAACAACTTAATCTTAGAAAATCTCTCACTCACTTTTTAGTTCACCTAATAACAAAAAATCTGACGTGGACATCACGTGACTTACTTGTACATCATTGGATATATATAATTAAACACAACATCTCATCATTCCACGGCTACTCGGTTGCTATGGAATCAGTAGGTCATCATTCTTATGCTACAACATTCCTAAATACTGATTTCCAGAATTCTACGGCTAACAGTTCCGAATCAATGCGCAAAATTCCAAGATCGTCAAGTATAGTGCACTTTCGACTCAGTCGATCTCAATGAAGATAGGATATGAGCATCTAGATAGTACTATCATCTTGAATACTGAATTTTCTGATATTCTACGTTCAATCGTTTTGGATTTATGCGGAAAATTGAAAAATGTTTTAAGTAAACTGCACTTCCGACTTAGCCAATCACAATCATAATACAAGGTGTACAACTGGATGCTTCAAAAGTGCTCAATACGAAATCTCAATATTTTGCGACTGATTATTTTAAATTTATGAGAAATATTCGAAAAGTCTGTAATATGAAGTGCACTTCCAGCTTAGTCGATTGAGACGAAAATAGGAGATGATCATTTGTATGCTACAGCAATTCCAAATACTTAATTCCAGTAATCTACGGCTAATCATTCCAGATTTATGCGGAAAATTCAAAAAAAGGATCAGGTGCAGTGCACTTCCAGTACAGACGATTGCAATCATAATGCGAGGTGCACATCAAGATACTAGATCCTATTGGTACTAGTCTTTCATACAAAATTTCAGCGTTATACGTTTGACGAATTCTGAGATTCACAAGTTACGCACATACACACACACATATGTACATACGTACCGAAATCAAGCCAAAAATAGTCAAAATGGATTCAGGGATGCTCGAAACGGATATATCCATCAAAATCTCGATCGGTGAATCTTGTCGGTTTCATAATTCTTTCTTGTACTTAGTACAAGTAAGTAAGAAAATTCAACGGGGTCTCATCATGGATGAAAATTACTTCAACAATAATATCATCATTATCATTTATCCCAAATCTCACACATCCAGAGAGATCATCCAGAAACTATTATCCAAACTGAAAAGTAAGAACGCAAAACATACATATATTTACGCAGATGGATCCCAACTAAAAAACAAAACAGGCGCAAGTATAGTATTAGGTGATTACAATAAAAAATAAAGATCCCTAAACCACATCAACAACTACATAGCAGAAGCATACATCATCAAAAAACAAACTGAAAACATCCTGGAGAGCAATCACAAAGAATTAATAGTATGTACAGATTCACTGACTGTCCTCACGAGCATAAGACCTTCACAGTAAGGACAACATGTTTCAAAATATGCACAGAGCAATCGAACAACAAAAAAAAGATATGATACTAATATGGGCTCCGTCACACAGAGGCTAGAAGACATTTTAAAAGCTAACTGTGCAGCAAAAGAAACATATTCAAATCCAACACAAGTAGAACCACCTATTCCAACAAGTGACCTGAAAAACGTACTAAACAGGAAAGAATGGCTAGAAACAACATATAACGAGCTTCGAACCATGAGAGAAAATATACTGGAAAACATCTAAATGTCGGAGACATCAAATTAAAGTCACAAAACTTAGAATAGGATACACAAGATATACACACGAACACCTCCTACAACAGTCAGAACCGATACAATGTGACTCATGCAACACGGACATAACAGTGGAACATATCCTTACTCACTGCACCAAATACACAACACAAAGACAAAAATACAGTATATCGCGAGCACTATCACAAATATTCAGACAGAACCAGATAGCAATAAATAATGTACTCAAATACTTGACTTAAATGTTACTGAAGATAGAATATGACATGTGTTTACTGAAAACTAGTCTTGATGTAAATGACTATTCTGAATGTAATACGTTTGTACCGAGGTGTTAATGATTCGAGAAATCGAGAAATAGTAGATTATGCCCGACCTGTGGAAAATCTGTCATTTCCGCCGTGTTGTGAATTGAGTCGCAATCGCCGGAGTGGAGTGTCAAAATATCGCACTCGCCGAAGGCGAGTGCGATATTTTGACATGGAACTTAGGTGATTGCAAATCACTTCACAACAGGGCGGAATTTGACAGGTTTTTCACATGAGGGACATATGCTATTTTATTTTCGACTCGGTGGAAAATACCCAAAACTAGAGATGGCAGTGTTTTCATTTTGTAGTGCACACGATAATTTTTTCCAATTACCAACACCGAAAGTGCCGTCCTGTGTCACACGGAGAAGCTTTTGGTAGGGATTAGGGGTGAAGCCCTTGACAGGTTTCAGTGGCAAAGGCCTAGTAGGGTCCAGGGGCGAAGCCCCGGCAGGGTCAAGGGACGGAGTCCATGCGGGGGGCCTGGGGGGCGGAGCCCCCCTACAAGACCATTTGCGAAAAGAAAAGAAATACGCAAAAAAATAATTTAATATCTGTAAAAAGTAAAACTGGAAACTCTTATATAATAACTTATCTGGCAAGAAACTGATTGCAATTTGCCTCGCCTGTTTTCATACGTCAACTTTCGATGTTTTTTTAGAGTTTTCTGTACTCAACGTATTCATTAAATCCATTTTTTATAATAAAATTATCGGTGTCATCGTATATTTTTGTTATTGACAGATTGACAGTTGCTGAGATTTGATCATTTTATATTTGTAGAAAGATATAATGTATTACCGGTAGACAAAAGAAATACGGTATTTTCCACGTCGTTCAAACGGAGAAAAGGAGGTATTTTCCACCGAGTCGGAAATAAATCTAATTTATTTCCAACTCGGCGGAAAATACCTCCCTTTCTCCGTTTGAACGACGTGGAAAATACGGTATTTCTTTTGTCTGCCAATAATACATTATATCTTCCTATTATTTTTTTTTTTTGTAAGTTCTTAATTCTTATCTTTCTGGAAGTGGTATTGTCAGGGGGCTCCGCCTCCCAGGCCCCCCGCAGGGACTCCGTCCCTTGACCCTACCGAGACTTCGCCTCTGGAACCTGTCGGGGGTTTCATCCCTAATCTCTACTGAGATCTTCTGCATGTGACACACAAGGCGGCTCTTTTGGTGTTGGTAATTGGGAAAAATATCGTGTGCACTACAAAATGCAAGCACTTCCGTCTCCTGTTTTGGGTATTTTCCACCGAGCCGAAAATGAAATAAAATATGCCCCTTGTGTGGAAAACCTGTCAAATGCCGCCCTTTTGTGAATTGAGTTGCAATCAGCTACATTTCGTAGCTGATATTGTTTTTCAAGATCACGCTGGATACAAGATGATAAAAATTATCCAACAACATGTGGCCAACAATTTTGATGCGAGGCTTGATGGGTCACAAAAATTATTGTCTGAATGTAGCTATGCTTGTAAGGAAGATTTTTTCATAGCCTTCATCTTATATGCTTTGACAGTTATCGAGCATACAGTAAAAATGCCCAGAGTACAAGTTGACATCTTGATCAGTGACAAGTATCACAAACATTAACTTACAGATGAACTGAATTGAGGTAAGCAAGCCTAGCTACTACGAATTAGAGTAGTTGTGAAGCCGAGATAAGAAGATTGTTCTTCCTCAAATATCATCACACGTACGAGTGCGAAGAGAATAATTTCATATTCTATCAGCAAAAGATTGTAATTGATGATAATACCTTGAAAATTCACCACAATTTGGCTGGAAATATAATAATTTCCCCGAAAGAAGCCAAATGCCATATGATTTCTGGATCCCTGGGATTAGCCCTTGACTTTTAAAATTAATTTTGGAATTATTGAGCTCAATCTAAAAAAAATATTTTACCTGAAGTAGAATTACCATTGAAGCGAAAATAGTGTCCTTCATCATGAAGATTTGAGTGTCTTAGTTCAAGAGATGCAAAACAATTCGAATGCATGTTTACCTAATGCTGTCAAGTTTTTCCCTTAGATGGATCCTTCCGGCAAGCAAATTTAGAACTGATCTATTGATACTTAATCGGAAGCATGATGATTGATCCACTTCACCAGCAAAGATTTCATTAATTGAAGCTTGTTAACTCTGCTGGATTTATCAGTGGTAACCTACATATACATTTTTTAGATAACATTTGATTTTTATATAATTTTAAGTGATATAAAGCTGCATGTCTTGTCACAATTCATACTTCAAAGTTGATCTCGTCAAAATTAGATCAAAAAGGCAGTCATGTCATCTTACTGCAAAGCCCCAAGGTTTAGACCCGCGGAACCGGCCTGACCGCTAGTCTTGAATACTAAAAGAGCTATTCAACGATATCCATTTTGCTGAAGCTCCCTATGAAGCTCCGCATGATATAGGACTCGATAATGTAATATGAATGAATCGAGGCAACATATATAAGGTGGCACGTATGGATACTCCCAAAGCTAATAATTTGAGTTCCACAAAATACATTCCTCTTGAATAAGAAAAAAGAACTAAGAGGTCTCTTATTGTGTGCAATATCTTCTGCAATCTGCTTGCTTGATACAATATTATTTAGAGCCAGTTGGCTGATGGCATTGAAGTAAAACAATATTCAGAATCTGAATTATGAGCAGAGGCTATACTCCTGTTTATACTCATCACCTAAATATACTTGATTCATCAATAAAATAGGAATATACCTCCACAACACAAAGTGAAATATTCATAATCCAAGTTTGCGGATCAAATTACGCGCGAACTAAAACAATTCCAAAGATGTTTTGATAAAGATCTCACAATTAATTTGTGGTATCGTGAATTAAGTTTTGAATGAAGGAAAGTTCGTGGCATTTATACGCCCTTCGCTACCTTATCCTTCAGTCCTACTGCGTGTTTACTAACCTTTGAACTTTCTCCATCTCTCTCTAACTAATTCTAGCCAGCAATTCTTCTCTTTGTCTCTCATACGTTGTGTTTGCGAACCAATCGATAGTAATTATTCATTTCGAAAGATTAAGTTCTCAAAGTTTGCTTTCAATATTTACTTTGAGATGGAACCAATTATCCAGCTAATCTAGGTTATGAATTATGCATTGGAGATTTGTTAGATTCATGGTAAATTTTATGAGTACTTACTGGATTTCGATTGTTATTACAACAAACATATTTAAGTCTTCAAAAACAAATACTCATTACTTCATCAATATTTGAATTTTGGATGCGAATATTGGAATGTTTCAATTTATGATACCATATTTGTTCATTGGATATTATCCCTGATAAAGCAAGAGATGACTTTATGGGTACTTCATGACTTTTTTCCTGTTCAATACTCCATGAAAAAAATCCTGTATGTATATTCTATCTAGGCTGTGGAACACAAATTCACCGCTTTCGCTTGTCGTCAATTTATATGGTCGAATTTTATCAACATCATTAAAAATTTTGAGCAAATTCATTTCTTGTAAATGAACAAAAGTGCTTCACCAAAATACAGATTTTACAAATTTGCGCCAAATTACGGCCATAATGTGAAAGGTACGGATTGACGAGTGATTGAACAAATATAATCATCATGAAAACCAGTGGCCTGACCATATTAGTTTTCTGAAGCTCGAGTGGAAAGAGAATTGTATTTCTTTGAAAAGTATCGGAGCTGGAGTGCATCATTAGTATTTGCCTACAAATCTTTGATTGCTCAATGGATCTAGGAGAGCCTTCCAATACAAAGTATAAATTTGGACAGGGTATTTTAGAAGAAAGTAAATAAATTTTTAGAAGTAGCAAACGCTTGTGTTTGCCGTATGAGCGTTGATATATTGTACGTAAAACTATTCAAGAATCTGATTCTATCGAGGTGAGACCTCCAGCCTCTAATTTCGACTTTGTTTTTGGATCGTTCTGAAATCAAAAACTTAAAATAACGCAACAAAATTACTTTAAAATCAAAAAGAGACTGTGGAAGACAATGATTGAAGATTAAAACTACTTGCAGCAATCAAAAATGAGTAGAAGGTGGTAACAATGCAGAATACAAAGTGCTATGTGCAGGGCAGTTATCATCCTAGAATCAAAAACTTTATTTATGTTCCAAAAATTTTTTGTATGAATGATAAATTGAAATATAGTTCTGAATTTATCCATTGAATATTATATCCTCGATCCTAAAATACAGTGTTAATTGTTTTAGGACATGTAGCATCAATTAAGATCGGTTGGTACGTCAATCCTTATAGATGTGATTCAATCTGTGAATGAGATACTTTTCAAGAATTCGGTATTATAATTTGATTATTCATCATCATCTTACACAGAATGATGCATGTAGCTCAGAATACTTTGATGGCTTCAAAATTTGGAAGGAATTAAGTGAAGTTCTTAGCGAGTTTCACGCACTGTCCTAAAATTTACATTTAATTCTCTGGAAATTGCAAACTCAAAAGAATTTTTGTTTTCTTATATGTTTAACCTGTAATTTTTTCTTAATTAGGTCAAAGTTGTCATTTGGGCGCCTGTCGTAATGTATTTCTGTTTTTTATTTCCCATTGCTAATTGGAAAAGTGTTGCTAATTGGAAAACTGGCACTTTTCTTTACTGATTTCTACAAATTGAACCTGATGTTTTCCATCAAGTATACAAAAAATTCTGTTTATCGATTCGAAAGTACAATTTCATCCTTCGCTACAATTGTTTCCGGAACATTCTTATCCATAGTTATTATGACAGTAATGCAAACGGATAACTGATTTTCCAACGTCTATGCTTAATTTTATTTGTTACACTTGGTATACTCATGATTATATACTGTACAAACAACTATTATCTGTAATGCGTAGGTAGTTATATGCAAATCAGGCACACATTACGTTCGACTATATGGACATTTCGATAAATCAGAAATTGATGATCTCCCTTATGACATTGTCGGGTCATTGATTTCCACAAAGTGGTTTCAACAGTCTTAGGAGTTATTGTATTTGAGAAAACTGTCAAAATAATAAGTATTTATCAATAATTGCAGGATGTTTGGTTGGAAAATTATTTTACTTTTTTATCTTTATAATATATTTGAAATACTGTTGGACGTAAGGTAAGTGAAATTCCAATTGGACATATATAATGCTTGAGGTTTTGATTGTTCAGAAATTTATAATCTCATCACGAGATGATTTTGACCGAATTTCCAAGGGCACCTTGCTTTTAGCATCCGATGCCGTAGGAATTGGGCAACGAAAGATTAAGCAGAAAGCCAAGTACTTAAGTAAATTTTCAAAATCATGAGTACCTATTTATCAATGGCTCAAAAAAATTATGATGAATTATTCTGTTATTCTAACGCAATAATATATTCGGAATTTACCATTCATATATAATGAATAATTCGTGGAACAGAAATTGAGTACATAGCAAAACGAAACAGATTAATTTATAGGCTCGCAAAATCCTTCTCGAAATTACACTCACAGTTCTATATTTTGACAATGATTTTTATATATTTTGGAGCTCAAACATTTTAAAATAAAGTAATAAGTAGTAATTAAAATAAATTCTTGATAGTAATAGATAGAAATGTACAATCTTTGTATAATAGAAAATATAGTTATTTTTAGGAAAAACTATTTTCATGTTGTTCTACAGCTCATATCATTCTATTTATGTATATGAATTAGTGGGATGGACTTTTTTCCGTTCATTCCATTGATAGTTCAGTATTTTTAGGATTCAAAATGCTTTGAAAATCAATTCTTGACCTCATATTTCCCTCGATAAAGAGAAATGGTAGAATCTAGAGGAGAAAAACTTATTTTTCATAATACCTGCATTGAAACAGCGCGTTTTCACGCCTGTTTTGTCAGTAGAAACAAGACAATTTCAGACAAATGCGAGTGTAGCCGGGCAGAAATAGACTTGTTTCTGCCCTAGGGGAGAAACAAGCTTGTTTCTGCCCGCTGAATTTGTTTCTTACATCGTTTTATCCCTGACAGAGTCGCATTTGTTCATTGTCTATCTCTAAGTGAAAATCATATAACCTAAGATAATTTGACAGTTGTTGTATTCGTAACTGTAAATTAAATTGAAAAGACGATTAGTTTCAAGAAAAAAAGTATTAATACGACAATTTCAAGTACACCACAACATCTTATTGATAAAGCACAAGCAGCTATTCTCGACTTGTTACCTGCGAAATCAAAAGAAAAATATTTACTTTGTTATGACAAATTTGTAATGTGGAAAGTTTCAATGCAGGTATTATGAAAAATACAGTGGCACGGGACAAAACACGATTTCAGCCGAGGGTTATGCCAGCCCTCGCTTCGCTCGGGCAAGCAACACTCACCCTTAGCTGAAATCGTCTTGTTTCGTCCCTAGCCACACAATATACTATAGCACGTCGGTGCTCAGCAAGAAGTACCGCAGTTTGCGGAAAATTTCAAAACAAGACATAATATTAATAGCCCTGAAAGTAAGGGTATCCTTGCATGATCTCCCGAGAAGCTGAAAATTCACATGAACGTTTGAAATACCGTTATGATAAAGTTGTGAGAAGTTCTCATCGACCCCGTGTGTATAAAATTTTTTATGGGAAGTCAAATTTAGAAAAAATGAGTTTTTCGGATTTTTCTTAGCGAAACAGTTAGTTTTATAATGGATATAGCTCAGATAGAAATTGAAGATCTTCTGATTCCCTACATAAATGGTTATAGCTCATAACACTTTTTCTCTCAAGATTCACCATTTCTGAGAGAAAACCATTCCAATGTTACCTATATTTTCTATAATATGCATGACTACGCTGCCTATGTACATAATGGACTATAATATAAGTCAGACTACTGTTTTGCGTGACTAACTCATTAATTAACCACTGAACATATTTTTGTATAGCATGTTGACAATGTCCATGATGTATTCATTATAGAAACTGCAATAAATCGATTCAATCCAGCTGATGTCAATGTTGTTGTTGAAGATGTTGATCTGTTGGTATTACTTGCCGCTCAAATTTCTGTTGAACATACAATTTATCTTCTAAAATCGGGAAGGCTCAACAACTATCAGAAATATTATCAAATATGAGTTAACCAGCTTATCCTGAATGTAGGAATCATATTCTATTTTTGCATGCTATGACTGGCTGTGATACAATATCAGTAATGTTCCGGAGAGTTAAAACAACAGTCTTCAATTCATTTGGGAAAGAAGATTCAATAACATGTGTTAGAGCATTTGAAGATATGAACTCAGCTCTAGAGACGCTAATCACCAACTAGTGTTGCCACGAGACGAGACGAGATGAGACTTCAGTGAGTCTCGTCTCGGTCTCGAGCTGGTCTCGCCTAGCTCAGTCTCGTCTCGGTCTCGAGCTGGTCTCGCCTAGCTCAGTCTCGTCTCGGTCTCGAGTCTCGACGAGAGTCTCGCCATGATTTTTCAAAATTACATTTTCTTACATGCGGAAATCAATTTGTTTCACCTGATTATTATTTGCTATGGATTCTACCCAAAAAATTGATTTGTATGTTTGGTGCGCAGAGTTATGTTTCATAGCTTGCTCATAAACCCCAGACGTAAGCTTTTAGCTCATTTCACAATCGTTGAGAGCCACAAAAACACTACGCTACAAATAAAGTCTCTTAAATTCTGCGCATTACACAATTATTTTCACCTTGCTGAGCCGCTTTGGAATTTATGATCACATGATCAACGTACAATGCGCTTGCGTACAGCCTACGTCAAATTTACAATACCGACAGTCGCTCTGGGGCTCAGTCCTAATTTGTGAAGACTATCTTTTTACGTCATTTCATAGACTCTTGAGACATGTACCACCTATCGGACAATTAGAGAAGTGATTCAATGTCATCTTCGTTGAAAACAGTCTTCTAGAAGTAAGAGACAGAGTCAAGTCAGTTTCCTTAGCTCGTATGTCATAAAATAGTAATAATAGGAAAAAATTATACAATCATAATTAATAGTAAATCAGGAAGATGATTAAACATGAATTGAATCTGATTTGAAACATCGTTCTTAACTTATTGTTAGCATAAACTGGTCGATCATATTGTTTGCACCAACATACAATATTCAAGTTCCTATAAATGTAACTATGATATGACAACATTGATATAGAGACTGCGATCTGTCTCTATGAATTAGAACAGGACTTCTGAAGCCACGAGAATTCGAGATAATAAAAAGGTAATAGTTTTATGTAACAATTGTTTAAACCTAAGCATTATGACGAGGTTGGAGCTACATATTTCAAGTCAAGAATCGCTGAGTTACAAAAAATATTTTTTACGACCAGTATAGAACATCAACATTCTAATATTGATTTTAATTACGGAATGATTCAATTCTATCATACTGTGTTAGAATATTCATTCCAACACAAGTATTACACGTTTATGGCATTTATAAAATACAAAAAAATGCTATCTTATTGATTCATATCTATTCTAGAACTGATATAGTTGCTATAATTCAGTTTAAAATTATGAAAATTTAATTTTCAAATAAGAATAAGCATATGTCACAGTGACATGTCGGTAATACAGATTCCAAATAATATTGAGGTTATGTCATTGTTGACTTATATTGTATTTTATATTTGATATTCTATCGCGCTGCATCTATTCATCAATTATAACAATCAGTAGGAATATCAAATCAACTTAAGGTGAAACATCACTCGGAAGTACTATTTTAGCGCGAAATTTGAATTGATGAATCTTGTAGCAATATGTTTGATAAATACTTTCTTATAATAAATTAACAAAGTTTTTAGTGGCGTGTATATTTAAAATTAGATGATTTGTCAAAGTTTCATTATGTCTGCAATAAATCCGTATAAAATTAGTGCCAACGTATAAAATTAGCATGCAAATCCTATATCTCAGAGACTTTGATAACAACTTATCTGGAAAAAATATATATACTAGGCGCTATACTTGCAGTTATCATATAAAAATTTTCATGAATATTGAACCTGACAATTTTGAGAAAAAAAATAATTAGTGCTGAAAATATTAATTTCTCAGAGATTATCTAGTTGTTTGAGACAAAATTTGGTAGACTTATAGATGACATTATTCTTCAAAGTGCTGTGCAAAAATTATCGATTTTTATTAATTATTATTCCGTATATAACCCTTTCTGTGCACTTCTAAAAGTATTGAAAATTGGAGGAAAATCAAAGTCTTATATTCAAAAATTATATATATTTGAATAATAAATTTTTTTAGACATCGGTCACTGGATTTTCGGCTCAAAAATCTCGATAATTTGGGTACTTCTCTGATGTCCATTTACACTTTTTTATTCCCTGCAAGGTTAATTAAGACAAAAGTAATTATATTCCATGGCCAATTATTTCTTGGACATAATATATTTTTTTGAGAGTCGTGAGATTTCTAGTTTTCGAGATATTAATTTTTTTTTGTTCAAATCATAGATTTTGTTATGAAGAAACGTCAAATGAACAAAAAGAAATATATTTATTATATCTAAAAATTATGAGCAATTTTCAACAATATTTTCCGGAGTTTCAGCGGCTGTATATTTCAAAATAATAATTTAGGAAAATATTCTTCAATTTCTTTTCCATTTCTTTTACTCGTGTGAATATGACATTTTACTAGTTGATTTGTTCTGTGGCGCTATCTAGTATCCAAATTTTGTATTACATGACAAGTGTCAAAGATTAATTTTATCATGTATTTATTCATTAGAAAATAAATAGCCTATGGCTGATTTTAGTAACAAAAACCATTTTGAATATCTGCTTCTGGCTGTGTGTGTAGTTTTACCGACCTTGTCACAATAGTAAGAAAAATGGTTCGGATTCCAGGATATTTGACAAATCTGATTTATGTTACAGTAAGTTCATACGCTATGTCAGTTAGCGACGAACACGACTCCATGCGGAAGAAGTTATAAGCTCTTTACTAATACTGACTGGAGCTGTCAAAACAAATATAAAAGAGCATAAAGCCAAACTGAATTTTTGAGGCAATTAAATATGGAAAATCCTTCGAAAAAGTGGAAATCATCGGGACAAGGTTCAAATTGTAGTGTTCCTGAGTTTTTGCACACACAATTGCGCAATGATGAACTAAAATTTATTTCCGAATCGCGAAGGAGCGTAAGAAATTGTGAGAAAGTTATCTCCTCAGTTTGCTTTCATGCAATAGTACATATTATCAATCCTTGCACTCTTATGATATTTATCCAATTGTGCTGGACGATTCCAAATCATTGGCTGGTCAGTCTTGAAGCAGATACTTATATGCAAACTGCAGCTGCATGCTTGCAGTTGCAACTAATATCAACAACTTTTCGACCTAAATTCACCTGTTTTAATAAATTTTTACAGCATAAAAAAACACAGACTTATTAGCAAACTTCAGAAATGAGCAATTAGTGTTTTTAAATTGTATAATATTTGTACAGCATCAATATTAAATTATTAAGAATATATTTCAACAATATTATCATTGATTATAAATTGAAGACAAAATATCATTCATGAATCCTTATTATTGAATTTTCACTTATTTAAATGAATGATGCTTTCGAATAATTCGTTTCTGGCAAGCAATTATTAAATCATCAGGCATGAATAACGCTGATTCCTTACTGAAGAATTCAAAACACACCAACTCAAGAAGTTTTTATGATAGTCACACAGATTATTTTCAATTTATAAAAATAACTCGTAAATATCAGATGAAGCTATGTAAAATCACAGGAAAAATTAATATAGTTTATCGATTCAATATTCAGACAATAATTAAACAGAACATACAAAAAGTACACCCGAACGTACGTATTATTATGTCAAGTAGAAAACTATGATTACACTTATAATAATTTACACATATCTCGACCAATACATTATACAAATTCGGATTTGTTCCATTACTAAATGTGCCAGGCGTTTCACGCAAAGTAACTCCCGTAATTTTACTTTCTTCTTCATTATTTTTAATTTCTTCTTCGTCGCTGACATGAAAACTTTGTACCAATTTTTTCCCTTTGCTCAAACTTTTGGAGCTAAATATAGATAAATCAACTTCTTGAGACCCGCATTGAAGTACTACTGTCATTGTAACAAACTTTCTGCTAATTCTGAGAGCCAGTTTTACAAATTACATGAATACGTCAAAATTTGTTGATTGTCACCATTTTAAATATATTAGTAAATAGATGCCAAGTGTCGCCACCAGGACGGCGCTCGCGCCGCGCACAACGCTACTGACATAGCGTATTGGATAAATACATTAAAAATCAATCTTCAAATCTAATTTTGTAAAACTTATCTCTTTTACATTTCTAAATACTACTATAGCTGGAAGTGTACAGATGAGGATTTCAAGTTATCAATATCATATTTCTCAAGAAAGCGACAAAATATTTTATTTAAGTCCATCAATTATTATTGGGATCTGTCATTCTACAAATAATAATACTTGATCCAAATCTGCACTGCTCTAAGGCCAGAGATATTCACCTTCAAATAAATTACAAGTATTAATTTCTTAGTGAATACATCAAGGGTAAATACTTTAAAGAAAACATAGACTAACAGCTTCAAATTTTGATCTAGTCTGTAAGCGAAAACTGCCTGCCGGATCCCTAGTAAAAAACATACCATATGTTCGAAATCTATCTACTAGTGCTACGGAATGGAGTAAGAGTCATGAGCAAGTAGCAATACACAACTATGAAAATGTAATAGGTGTTACAGTTGCACATTTTGGGCTGAAGGTAGCATCGAGCAATTCTTCTTTGAAGAAACAACTGATCATCAGGCAAAAACATTTAATGGTGCTCGCTAAGAGCGACATGATAATCAGGAGTCTGTATATGCCAACAGAGTCGTGGAGATCATTTGCTCTATATAATATTTAATATATAATCCTTGTACTGTATACTTTACGGTTCAATAAAAAATTCATAATTTTCAATTTAAAACCAGTTTTCTATCAAAATTAGATAACCCTTTATTTTACCTTATTCTTTATGATTCTATAAAAAACTCATAATTTGTTATTTAAAACATGTTACTATCAAAATTAGTTCTTGAGGGAATTTTGGGACATTTTTAAATCATAATTTCATATTCTCATTATGAATAATTTCATTAAAACTTATGCCTTTGAAAAATGATTTTATATGCCAGCATTAATTTCAGTAAATTTCTCTATAAAATGTTTTTCTTCTGAAATGTCAAATTTGAATTCTTGTGTATCCCGCCGTCATCACTGACCTTCCATAAGCCTCACTTACTCCAAAACAAGATTAGACTAGACAGAGATAGCTAGTATTTCCGGGTGATGTTTCACCTTAAATTAAATAATAACTTCAGGAGTTTTGGTTGTGTCTATGTTTCTGAGTTCGTAATTTTCTGTTTCCATGTAAATTGCCGAATTTATGGTCGTAGAGAAAGTATGGTCTGAAAAATGTCTGAAATGGCTATTCAGCACTCGTGAATTCGTCACACTCGTTTATGGCTCGTGCTACAAACTTTTGGCACTCATGCTGAATAAGCTTCATTCCAAACTTGTTGCAGAATATACTATTCCGAATTGAATAATGCTAGTTTGCACATGTGTTTTTTCAAGCCACATGATATTTCTTCTACGATTCTCAATATGAATTCATAAACTAAATTCAGGTTACTAAAGCGTTCATATGGATTGATGGTAGGTCTGAAAGGCCTATATGCTCAGTTTACACATTGTTTGCGATGTGTAAACGACCAAATTCAGAGGTGGATGAAGAAAACAATGAGGTTATGATATTGACTGTAAATAACGAGCTATATGGTTCAAATTACTAAGAATTTATGAATGAATAGAATTGATTTTCTCTTCCTATGGCCCAGTCTGATATAATTTTGAATGAAACTAGATGAGATACAGGAATATAACTACGAATCTTATAAGAGTCGATTCATGTAACGTATTTCCAGTGAGAATCAATTAAAGTATTATAATATTTTCTTCCATTATGTCAATACTTTTTGAGAAATTGAATGTGTTGTGCTAGCATTGGGATTCGTCCTGTTGCACAATCTCATCATATGAAATCTGCTGCGGCCGCACAGTACTTTATTGGATTTGACCTTAAAATTAATTTGAAGTGATTATAGTATAAGTCTCGTCGAGAGTTCCGACTTTCAGCTCGAGACCCATTCTGTAGTCTTGTCTCGACTTTTTGAAGCGAGACGAGACGAGACCGAGACTGGTCTCGAGTCTTGTGGCAACACTATCACCAACGGAGCTCATTTTCTCCTCCCTGTATATGTGGAGAAAGAAGTTACTTGAATAAATAAGTTAGGTTACGTATAGTAATGTTCATTGCTCTTCAAGAAGTGTTCATTGTTTAAATAGAAATCACCATTCAATTAATGAAAAGAAAATAAAACTTCTATTCTTCGGGATATTACTAAACAAACACTATACACTTTCACATACAAAGCCTTTGAAAGGAATGCATACAAAGACTGAATATAATAAAAGCTATCAGTCACTCAAAATGGGGAGCGCACAGAGAGACCATGATAAAAGTATACCATGCACTAATTCGATCCAAACTAGAGTACGCATCCATTATATATTCCAATATACATCAAACAAAACTGAAATGTCTCGAAACAATACAAAACATAGCCTTAAGATTAGCGACCGGGGCCTTCAGAACAAGCCTAATTAAAAGTATTCTCGTTGAAGCAGGAGAAACACCTCTTTCGGAAAGAAGAGAGCTACTAACAATGAATTATATCCTAAGATTCTTTAGAAATCCAGATAATCACACCTATAACAAGATATTTCAAAACAACTTCATCAGAAACAATATACCATTTCCACAAAAATTGAACTCCTACATCAATAATTTCCAAATGACTATTCCTGCAACACAACAAAAACTTACCACAAGCACCCACCATGAATACACTCACAACCTCCACTCAACCTCACTCTAACAGCATACCCAAAACACCAAAACTCTCCTGAGCTCTACAGGAACACCATTAAAAGCATCCATGAAGAACAAAGAAACTCTCTACACGTATATACGGATTGATCGGAACAGAACAACAGAACTGGAGCTAGCATCATAATAGATGATTTTGACTCACTTAGTGCTATAGGAAGCATTGAAAATATATATAATATGAACACTATAATCCAGAAAATACAGGAGAATATACATGAAGCTATTACCCAACAAAACAGAAGAATGGTCTTCATATGGATCCCATCCCACCAATATATCAAAAGCAACGAAAAATCTGATGGAGCAGCTGAGAACGCCACTATTCAAGACACCGTCAAATACATCTCAATCCCAGTCGACGATGTGAAAGCTGTAATTAAAGAAAAAGCAAAGGAAAACTGGTTTAATGAATGGTACACAACAAACAACAACAAACTTAGAGCCATAAAGGAAGACACTAAGACATGGACTGCAATGGAAAACAGAAAGCACCAAATCATAGTGCCAAGACTGCGAATTGGACACACGCGCCTCACACACGAAGACCACATGCAGATTAGTCCTTCATCAATATGTGAAAAGTGCAACGTAACCGTATCAGTAAACCATATACTAATGGAATTATGAAAATATAATGTTCAAAGGCTACATAACAACATCCTCCCCAACCTCAAAAATGCCCAAGCAAATAATACAAAACAATGTTATCAAATTTCTCACAGATACTGGACTTATTAACAAAATGTAATAGCTACCTATATGAAAACCTAATAAACCGGGGAACTAGTGACCAAACTGTCGAAGTTCCTTCAAATATATTAGATTAAAAAACAAGAAAAAACACTTCACAATTCATTTCTCACTTACTACTATCTATCTTCAACAACAGAGCCACAGATATTCATTTGAAACAATTTATTCATTCATTACACTGATCACTTACTGGGTATTCACTATTTCACTGTCTTACTGTCCACTGTTCCTCAGTCAGGTCGTTTGACCATATATATATTATAGATGTTCGTTTCTAGAAATGTTCTAGGTCAGTCGAGAGCACGTTACTAAAATTTTCGATCGTGCGGGGCGGTGCGGTGCGACACAACGTAAGGTCTCGCTCAAACAGGGCCGGATTCAGAGCTCATTTCATTTATACGAATTATGACACTTTCGCACATTACAGTATCTTCTGCAAAACATACACGTAATAAAAAACGTGTTCAATTGGCTTGTCCTTCTCTAAGGCTTCTACTAATGAGTATTTTTATTGAGTGGCTTGGTAATCAAGCGGACCCAAGACAATAGAGTTGAAAGCTGATTGATTTTGTTTTAGAATCAATCCATACTCTACTTCCCCCTGCACCAGAAAAGCTACTTATCTCTATTTTTTGGAAGTGCAAAAATGAGTATAGTTCGAAATGCGACCGCAAATAAAGTAGGCTCATTTTGTTCACCAGCATGCACCAGCTATTAAGGCCAGTCGTGTTCAAATACTGAATCTCCAACAGAAGATGGTCCTTATATCACGTCAACTCAGGGAGATGAAAATGAAGAAAAAGAAGGAGGTGGAGGAAGAAAAGAAGAAGAAGAAATTGAATGAGAAGACCTGATATTATATCAAACTTCAATATAAAGACCGTAGAAAAGGCCTACCGAGGAAACCACCTCAAAAAATACGCGCCAAGTACTCTAACTCATAGGTGACGTGGGAACGTGTGCATATTATAAAGAATATAACATTGGAATTGCTTTTTCTCGGAGAAGATGAATTGCAGGAAAAAAAGTATTGGTACCATTTTTGTAGCGAATTGAATGATCTACAATTTCTGCCTGATTTATTTTTATCGCAGAAAATCTAAAAAACACATTTTTGCGAAATCTGACCTCGCATGATTTTTTTTGCACACACGGGATCGATGAAGACTTTCTACAAATCTATTATAATGGTGTTTTTAACGTTCATGTCAATTTTCAGCTTCTTGAAAATTCATGCAAGCATGAATGTCCCTTTGACCGGACTGAAAAAGTTGAGCTAACACTAGAAATACAATATAGTATTCACGCTGAACTGTATGGAACAATATGGCGCAGTCGATGCATGCTTGGTTTAAAAAATATTCCATGAACAACGCTATTCAACGATAAAGAAAGAGGTTATAAATATAATGATAAACGAACTAATTTCATTGCATTGGATTATCCCAAAATGTCTGTCATTAGCAAATACATTCATCATCCGATCACCGTTATATTGACATGGCACCCACGTTGGTACTCATTAAAAAACACTGATTTCAAATTTATTTTGATTGCACAAAATGAAAAATTCACTCGTCAAGCTTCTATTCAGAAAAACAATAAAATCTGAAACAAAGAACGCTATACACATATACTATTGCATTGTTCCACAGCAGGGGAATGTGCGTGTGAAATTAATGTAACGCACAATTGCGTGCAACGTAATGCAGGAATATGAATAAATGAGGTTCCGCACGATTCAGTTTAATCCCAAAGTATAACTTAATCCATTGAATCTTATACATGTGTTATTCCATCTGACGATATTTGAAAAATACGATGTTTCCTCAGAAGACCAAATTGAAATCTAATAACAATGAAGTAAAAAGCAACCATTACAAGAATATCTTTCACACTGATGTCTCAGTATAACCAGTGTTTGTTTTGGTTTGATTTTAACACTCAATACTATCAACTTTTCACTCATCAACGATATGGAATATAAGATGTTTTAGAAAAGTGTGTAATTTTGAATTGAAATTTATTCTAATACAAGGTTGGATGTTGAGTTTGATAATATTAGGAGCACCTAGTTATTACTAATCTAAATTCACCTGCTATAGGAGATGGATATTTTCTGAAAAGAATAAAACGATATTCTGATGTGAAATTTAATTTGTACTTCACATGTTGAACGCTTGCAGAACTTGTGAGAGCAGGGACTCTGGAATGTACTTCATTATTTGTGTTTGTCCAACACACTCGTTAACTAGCTTTGTCCCTAGATAATACATTGTCCACAACTGAGTTCCACGTTAATTGACGGTTGACATTAATCAATTTGCACTCAAATATATCTACAGTATGGTTGAAAGATGCACAAAGAGTGAAATTACTCGAGTTAGTAATTAAATGAATATATTGTGAAAAATTTTCATACTCATTGACTAGTTGAGCAATCAATTTTAATTGAGTGAACAATTCAGGTAAGCACACTATACAAATGTATTTAGATGGTTAGTTATCTTGGACCAATTTAGATTGATAGAAATCAAAGAAAATTATGACGATAAGGCACACTTATATCGGAAGACTTGAAGTCTGCATTCAGTAGAATCGATTATCAATCGAAGAAAGAGTACCTGCCTTGAAAATATTGATTGCATAGCTTATTCATGCCATACATATCTAATATACAGGGTGGAATGCGAAATTGGAAACACCTTTGTTTCTCGGAAGTTATTATAGATACCAAAAAATTGCTCTCATAAATTTCTCTGTACTTTCAATAAGCTAACTAAATCTGTGTGAATTTAGTGGAAAAAAAATAATTCTTGTGGATATTGCCATATTTGTACTTTCTTCAAATAGAATCCCCTGTATATTATTGCACTAATGAATAGAAAATAATTTTTGCTTTGAAGAAGTTCACGGATTCTTACCTGCTAAACTTGATAGTTTTTGAGATATTAACGAAAATATCTAAATGTTGCTTCACAAAATCAAGTGTGCGCTTAGAACTAAATTTTTTGACAGTTGAGTTATTTTGTGTTGTATTTGCGTTACGAAAAATTGTGTTGTATACACATCATTGATATTTTTGTGTCAATAATATTACTGTTAAGTACGCGGGGAATTACACAACGTTCATATCTTTTAAATTCAAATATTTTTGCGCGCTCAGACATTTGCACATCATCATGAACGAAATGCATAGATCAATTACTATTAAAAACAATGTACAAAATAAATAATTTTATTATCATAGTAGAACATAAAGAAGTACGAAATAAATGTTATCGAACTACACAAAATGTTCAAAATTTCCACTGTTTTTTCGGACACATAAATAAAGTCTTTCCAATAAATTTTGTTTTATATTAACTGTATTCAATTCAACAACAGCTTGTCTTATTCGGTTTTTAGTCCAGTCAAAATAGACATTCACCCTTGCATAAATTCCCAAGAAGCTGAAAATTTGCATAAACGTTAGGGATACCATTTTAATGAAATTGTTGAAAGTCCCCATCGATCCCATGTGTGCAAAAAATTTTATGCTAGGTCAAAGTTCGCCAAAATGGGTTTTTTGGATTTTTTAGTGAAACGGTGGATTTTATGATGAAAATAGTTCAAACCAAAATTGTAGATCTTCCAATTCTCCACGAAAATGGTCTCAACACTTTTTCTCTCAAGACTTATAGTTTCTGAGAAAAAGCCATTCTAAAGCTAAATTCTTCATAATATGCACACTTTTCCACGCCACCTATGAGGTAGTGTTGATTGGGTCCTCTTCGTCTTACTCTTCTTCTTTCTCTTCTTCTTCTTCTTCTTCTCTTCCTTCACCGTCCTCTTCATCTTCATCTTCATCTTTATCTTCCTGAATTGACGTAAATTGTTCAAGCAGCGATACACCAGTTGTCTCGTCGTTGTAGTAGGGATCATCTTCTGTTGGAGATTCAGTATTAGAACACGACTGGCCTTGACAGCTGGTGCATGCTGGTGAACAATGTAATCCTACTTTTCTGCAGCCGCATTTCGAATCGCATCCTTTTTTGCAGTTGCAAAAAATAGTATTAAGGAGCTTTTCTGGTGCAGGTGGAAGTAGAGTGTAGATTGGTTCCAATACATTATTGATTAGCTTCCAACCCCATTCTTCTGGATCCAGTTGATTACCAAGCCACACTTGAACCTGGTAATACACTCGATAAAAATGTTGAAGAGCTGAAGCCGAGGTTGGGGGAAGACAAGCCAATTGAACATGCTTTTTATTACGTGTAAGTTTAGCAAAAGATACGTAACGTAACTTATCTATGGAAGTAATTTTTTTTGGAGCTCCATATACAGAGAGAAGAAAGCGAATTCCGTTGGTAATTAGAGTTTCTGGAGCAGAGTTCATATCTTCAAAAGCTTTAATTAAGAATAATTGCAATAACCACGTTAACAACAAATCATCAGACAATTGTTGCTCAAGGCCACATGATCATAAAAATTGAGAAACTGGATTTCTTTCCATTCCATATTTCCAGAATTATCATTCAATATTGATGTATTGGTCATGCAGACTGATAGTTTCACTCATATTATACGTCCATAATGTATATAGGCAACGTAGTCATGCATATTATGGAGAATATAACTTTAGAATGACTTTTTCTCAGAAAAGGTGAGTCACAGAAATAACGCGTAGGGACCATTTTTTGTAGAGAATTTAAACATCTACAATTTTTGGTTGAACTATTTTCATCATAATACCAACCGTTCCGCTAAAAAATCTAAAAAACCTATTTTTGCGAGCTTTGACCTCACATAAAATTTTTTGCACACACGCGATCAATGGGGACTTTTCACAACTTGATTATAATGGTGTCCTCAACGTTCATGCCAATTTTCAGCTTTTTGGGAATTTATGCAAGGGTACCTCCATTTTTCGAGCTATTTTGACTGGACTATTTTCAGTTCATCAAGTGTAGCAACGGACATTACATAAATTTTGTTTTTTTTAGCTCCCTCTGTTGCCAATCCAGGAATTTGGAAATTGTTGATTCAAATACGCAGTTACATCCAATGAATTATGCGGAGGTGCACCATCTTGCTGGAATATCAAATATCATTCTGCGTCTAACTGCCAATTGTATATCATCCAGATAATCTTGAAATTCATTTTGCAGAAAATTTAAGTATCTCTGTGATGTCAAAATGCCCTCATAAAAATATTGACCCAAAATAGTGTTGTTTATCATACCGCACCATACGTTAATTGAAAAGCGTATTTGAAAATTTGAAATAAATGTTTGACGTGGATTCGTTTCTACTGATTGCCAATAATGTAAATTATGTCTATTTAGTATTCCATTGTTAGAGAAATTTGTTTCATCTGACCATGAAATTGTATCCAAAAAATTAGGCTCTGCAATATTTTCCAGTATTAAGTTATTACAGAATTGTAATCTTCTCACATCATCGCCAGGATGAAGATTATGAATTTTGTAGATTTTATAGGCTTTGTACTTATGCTTTTTCAGAATCTTAAGAACCTTTGAATGTGTGATATTCATTTCCAATGCAGCTTCTCTTATTGAATTTTTAGGGTATACATTGAAATATGCCAATACATCAACTTCTAAATTTTCATCTACTATCACACGTGTTTTGTAATTTCTTGAAACTGACCCAGTCCTACGCAGCTTTCTCTCTAATTTGAATAGATACGAATGGTTTGGATAGAAGCGTTCCGGATACTGTTGTCTGTAAAATTGCAGAGCTTGTCTCGAATTATTATTTGATAGATAAAAACATTTTATCATATCTAACTTCTCATTCATTGAATAATCTGCCAATATTAACACCAAATAATGATAGTATGTATGCAACACAATTTTTTGTAGCGCAAATGCAATACAAAATAACTCAACAAATTTTGTTCTCAAGGCACACTTGATTTTGAGAACAGCATTTAGATATTTTCGTTAATATCTCAAAAACTATCAAGTTTAGCAGATATAAACCCTGAAACTTTTTTACAGCAAAAAATATTTTCTATTCTTAAGTGCAATAATATACAGGTATTTCATTTGAAGAAATTAAAAATATGGCAATATATACGAGAATATTTTTTTTTACTGAATTCACACTGATTCAATTAGCTTATTGGCAGATCTAGAAACTTTATTTGAACAATTTTTCGGTATTCATGATAACTTCCGAGAAAAAAGGTGTTTCCAATTTCGCATTCCACCCTGTATATTGAAAGATTAATACTCGGCCTATGACAGACGATAGGATGCACGAGTCTAATCATAAGGCATTTTAGTTGAACTCTTTCAGGAATCCTGAATAAAAATCATGGCATAGAAAGATGTAGGTACTACACTTTGTCGAGTTGAAGAAGGGGTTTGTTGAATGCCTCATAATTTGTCCAACTTGCTACGCCTCTTGATTCGTGACAAAAATTTTAACTCATGCTTGAGAACAGAATTATTTTCAACTCACGTTTCAATATATGAAATTTCCTTTTTTTGCAATAAACTGTTCCTAAAAACATAGTTCAACAAAGTCCTATTGTATATGGAACAGCTAAATGAGTTTTAATTCTAGGTATTATCATCAAAAGACAGTTCGTATTGTCTATTGTTCCGCGTCACTTGAAACAGTTCAGGATTCTAAACAACAGTAAAAAGTTCGTGTAGACAATTTGACAATCAATAAGAGAAATCGTCTCTGGTTTGCGGCACATGTTTGTCCCACAAACTAATCCATCTTCTGTGCCTGTTCTGCTTTAGCTTTGTCCTTTTTCCCTCTACACCGCTGTTCATACCCATACAGCTTCCTCGGACGGTTATTTGTAATATCCTGCGCATACAGTGATAAATAGTTTTTGTAGGATGTCTGAAAAGCTTGATTTCTATACGCGAAGTTCTCGCTTAGCACATACATATACGGACGCGAGAGGATTCTGCCAAGGATACATCAGAATCGAAAAAGGATAACAGCGAGTATGAACGCTTTCACAGAACCAACGGAGATATACTTAGTTGAAAATGTGTAACATTTTATATAGTCTGAATTTTAGGAAGTGTCTGCAAATAAGAACGAGTTGACCCAGATTCTGTACAAGTAACGGGATTATCTACGATTAACATAAATACTACACATTTCTTATATAATGCAATGAACTTATCAACTTGGGCTCAAGTTGGAATATCATGAGTTGAGTTTCGGAAAATAATAATTAAGGTAGCTTTCGCTACACGACTAAGATTTTTTAATTAAGACTTAACTTGTAATGGTATATGAAAGCGAATGCTTGACTCATACTGTAGTTTTTCGTCTATAGCTCTGTGAACTATGAACGAATTTGTAGGAAACTTGCTATCTTGATAGAAATATTTATACTAGACGTTTCTTACATCAGGCCAAATTTCCCTGTGCTTGACTAGCCAAAAACAAAAGAACTTTTTTTCCATTAGTAATATCTCGCGAATTTTTGCTTGTACCACGCTTATCGATCTGTAAGACTATTTCATTTGAACAAAAATAAAACATTGGGTACAGAAAATGGTTTGTGACTTTTGCGGATCGAAAACAAAATAAATTCAAATTAATGAGTATTAAATCAAGGAATTTGAAGAAGAATATATTCAAACGGGACTAGTGATTCCGTACGTTAGTGCGTTGTTCAATGTTGCGGTGGAACCACTAACTAAATATGCCATTAACATTGATATTGACCTCATAATTGTAATTAATTTACTAAGGGAACTAGACATGCTACTGATTAGAATTTATCATAGGGACTCAATAGATACCAGTTTGGGATATTATTGTACAAATATGAGATCCAGGTCAAGATGACAAGGATTGAGGTCTTAAGACAAGATAGGATTATGTTAATGCCGATTTGATGTTGTACTACTATTGATCTGTTATGTGAAAATCGAAGAGCCTCTATTCAAATCTAGGCTGATATAAGTGCAACAAGGTCAAGTATTCAAATTATGCACATGCTTTATAAACTTATTACTTGTATGTCTTGAAGATAGGAATTAACAGAATCTCAATGCTGTAGGTATAAAGAATGGAAAATTTCTGCAGAATGACTACGTTTCAAGAAGGGATTGGGCAAGAATTTCAGTAGGTATCGAGCGTAAAGATAGCAAAGTGTCTAACCAATGGAAAATAAAGATTGGGGTATCAGGTGTTGTAAAACTTTATGCACAGTGTGGTGCTTCGTAGAAACTATCAGAAATAATTTGTCATTCCATAGACAGATTTATTCATACCCAGTATTCTGGAAGAAATTGATTCGAAATATTCTCTGAGAAAAAGTAATGCTATCTTGAAAATGAAATACAAAGATCAGAATTCTAATAGTAGCAAAAAAGCCTACAATCTGTTCGTAGACTATTCCAAGGGCTTAAATATAGGTGCTGGTCCTGATGATACTCTTTTTGTGTTTGTTGAAAACTGTGCAATTTCTCTCTGTTTTTCGGTCAGCCTGATCTAAAATAAATCAATTGTGACGAATTATCTCTCAAAACTCCGTCACAGTTGCACTTCCCAGAGCCTTCTGCTACCGTCAAATATTCTAAAGGCCATCACAATCAGATCATATCTTGCTCACCCTATACATTTTTCAATCTGTAATTCAGATTTAAACATACATCACCGTTTACCTTAGTATCAGCAGCCACCAGCTGGATTAGATACATTTTAATATTACACAACATGTGGTGGAATGAGGTTAGATTTGAAAATATCCGAATTTAAAATCAACCTATATTTGTTTGATCCGTATTTATGTCTTATGCTTACCGTTAATGAATTCTGAATGTAATCAACCGTTGTCCTGTAAATATGTTGTATATTGTATATTTTGTTTGATGTTCTTCGTGACCTTTGACCGTAAACAAATAAATATCTGACATTTGACAGTTAACCGACAGAGGACTGAATCGTAACTACTTTACCGACAGACAGAAAAAATTCAGGATAATCTTAATTTTAAGAAAATGTTCATGAGGATGTATTTAGTAGGAAAAAAATATGAAATTTGCTATAAAGGAATATGTATTTGGAAAATGACTTCTTGTTTTTGGCTGTATCTCCTCTTTGCATTACTGATAGCGCTAGTAGGAAATTGATTTTAAAAAAAGTTCAATAAGGATTAATTGAAATTTAAATATAAATAAGGCCTTGTGGCTGATTCAAGTCACTTTTTTGAAAGTCCTGTCTTCTGAGTAGCTGTTCCAAAGTACGCTTCTAGTTACGATTCCAAGTGTTTACCGTCCAAGTGAAGTTTTTGTGCTAAGTCCGTTAGCACAACTGTCTGACACAATTCGTGAGTTTGTTTGATTTCCATAAGTCTGTAAAAGGAACTTAGATTTGTTTGCTCTTGCTGTTTTTGAAGTTAGAATATTTTAGCGTGATTTACCGTAGTCACCGCTGAGGAAGTCTTCATTGATTAGTGTTAGATTGTTTTACCGTAAAATCACCGCTGGAGAAGTCCTTGTTGATTTTGCAGTGTTCTAATAATTTAACGTAGAGTCACCGCTGGCAAAGTCTTTGTTGATTTCACTAGTGTTGGATCAAGTTGAAGAAGCGTCGTCGCTGACGAAGTCTTCGTGATTTCGCAGCGTTAGATTGCTTTAACGTAGAATCACCGTTGAGGGAGTCATCATTGGCTTCACAGCGTTGAACAAGTTAAAGTGGAGTCACTACTTGGGAGCCAGTTTGGTTTCACAAGTGTCGAAGATAAGTTAATCCACCGTTTGGGAAATCGCTTCACGATTTGTTTTTTTCAAATTTTCTAGTCGTCTGCAACCGCCTGGGTCCGTACTGCGACCGCTGGTGTCGAGTGTCATGTACAGCCGTCTCGTCACCGTCAGCTAAGCTATCTCCGTGCAAGTTCTTGCAAAATATATATCGTCGTCGTATTTATGTGAAAATGAATCTCATTGTGATATACACCTCCTGATGATTATTTTGATTGTATTAACACTGTATGTTTTTCATATTATATGATAATTACAGATTCATTAGGACCTGACATTCCCAACTCTACGTTTTTATCGTGCAATAGATCCATTATTTTTAAGCTTTGTTAAATCTGATATCTATTCTCAATAATTTTCATTTCATAACTGCACCTCATATTCATTGATTTGTTTTATATTCAATATAATCAACTGTCAAGAAATCGTATGGATTTTTTGCTTATTTGTTTGTAAGAGTTACTGTTTCATTGGAACTTTGTCCTGTTGAGTGATCTATTTGAAATAAATAAAATGAAAAAGCAATAATAATATTGAACTTGGTTCAAAATCAAGAAGAAAAGTGTGTTAAGCCCGCCGCACACGAGGCAATTTTCTATGCAATTTTGTTCACTTGGCGCCGCACTGAGTGCCACGCTTGCTCCGTTGCAAGAAATTTGGTGCGATGCTGGGTACTAGACTTACCACGAGACTTGTTTTACAAGATAGGTTCGGTGCTATTTTTCACACTTGCTGCGCCGCTGGCTGCTATCCACAGCCAATCAGAACGGACAACTATATCACGTGACTACATCACTGACTTGTTTATCGCATCAGCACGCTGTGTCGCACTAGTGCATTGTGTTTTGTTGTATTTTGACATACAAAATCGCAACGAACTTGATATCATGAACGAATTTACATTAATCGACAAAAGTAAATGTACTTTAATAATTTTTTTTTTCATGAATTTATAGATCTGGAAGACTTATAGATTTGCACAGATGGCCCTAGTATCTTAAAGAGTGAAAATATACTTTTATGAGTAATAATACATAAATATCCTATGATGTATTTTTTCCAGACAAATATCAGAAATTCCCTGACGATTCCATGATATTTCCAGTTTATCTAAATTCCCTGACATTTCCAGGTTTTTTACGTTTGGTATTCACCCTACTAGCTCGTCAAACAAAATGTTGAAAACTCTGCGGCCTTGATTCCTTCTCAAAAGTCACTCTCTTGACCAAAGTTTTTCTTCTTTTTTTTTCTGTCTCGTAATTCGCAAGCTATAACTGCAGCAAATGCTCCTGCTCTTCTCCGACGATTAGTTTTGGCAACATCCATACTTGTAATGTGAAAATCTACCAAGTCTACGTTCTAGTGTTAGAATGAGTGGCGCAGCTTGCATCGTGTGATGCGAGAATAAGTGTCACACTAAGTGTACCTCAAAGTGGCCCAGTGCGCAAGAAAACTTGCTGCAAATTAAGTGAACAAAATTGCATGGAAAATTGCCTCGTGTGCGGCGGGCTTTATTGCCTTTGATGAGTCTCAATCCAATTAAAATCAACAAAAACTACATGGAACAGACCAAATTCAAGTTGTTAGAATTATAAGCGGTGAGATCTTATAACTTGAGTAGTTGAACTTAAGTATACTAAAGCTCAAACAGTAAGAACCAAAATTGTAAGTCGATCGCGACATATTTCCAAGATAAAAAGTTGGCTTTATACACACAAAAGCTAGCTATTCTTGATAGACTATCAGTTAAAGAACTATTTGTCGTATTCAAACTTTGCACAAACGAATATAGTTTGGTATAATTTTTATGAAAGTAGTTGATGATGCTGATTATGTTCAATGAAGAAAACAATGTATGGGAATTCAGTCAAAATTTCATTTTTCCTATCCTACTCTACAGTTTTGGTCCTACCTGGACAATCTTCAGGAGTGCTAATTCATATAAAATTGTGAGAATGTGGAACAAAAAAAAAAAACAAACAAAATGTACTCACAATAGAATTAGTGTGTGTGTGTGTGTATGTGTTGTCATGTGAAAATAAATATTTTTACTTTAAAAGTCGTAGTGATTAAAAATGAGAAAGAACAAACATGTTTTGAGTCAAAAAATTAGAAAAATAAATATACATATATAAAAAAAAATATATAAAAACTATGGTCCATATTATCACCTCTTAAAATAGCGCTACTCCCTAAAAATTGATGCACTTTCTCTTAAGATCTCATGTTGCATCATATAGCGCTATCTCCTTCTATTAAAATTTTTGCTGAAGTAGTGCGATTTTAAGAGATAGGAATACGGACCTATGTATGGCAAAAACTGACCGTTATGAACGCCAGAAGCTAAGTACAAGTTACATAAAGTGCGGACCAGTGTAATGCGGAAAATCAAAAACGCACAGGTCACTAACAGTCAATTGATGGGGTCAACCAGCAAACTCTATTTACCAGACGGGAGTGTGATGGAGGGGAGCGTGAGGTCAGTAGGCTTTGTGAGCGAGCCAGCGATAGTAGTAGTCTTGATGACTTCGTGATACGAAGTAGTTTTTCTTCTAATATTTCGAATACCTACCTAAATATATACATATTATTCAATTAAAACATACCTCGCAGATGTTGTGTCTCAGCTTGTAAAAGCAATTATGATAGTACAAAAGAAAATATAACTACATTTGAATTTCTGAAGATTGTATTGCAACTAGCTATACAAATACATACAATTATCCAGGAGAAATTGGGACTTTTTATTACGATAAACCGCATTTGAAACCTAATCTGTTCCAAACTATCTTTCCTGGACTTCCTCATTATTTAAATATGAAATCAAATACTAAAAAAAAATCTTAGACGAACGAAATTTTAAAATCAGAAGAAAAGAACAAGAAAAAACTAATAAGATATTAGAAATACAACTAATGGAAAATAGAGTTCAAAATTTTGACTTACTGCTTGAAAAAGCACCTGAATTTGTCAAAACTATAAATGGCGATATTTTTGTAAAAGTAAATGACGGTATTATTATTTACAAAATGGATTCCAAAGCAGTAAGTCGTTCCTTTTATATTGAAATAGATAGAAATCTGAGCCCAAAGTATTTCTTTAAAAATAAACTGGTAAGTTTGAGTGAATTACAGCATAATAATACTCCATTATCTACAAATGAACTTGATACATTATCCAGATTGAGAGATGCTTCAGAATGTATGTTAAATGAAACTGATCATGTCAATACTTATTCTATTATTTAGAATTTAAATAATGATGTCTGAGAACGAAGGCGATGAAGAGAGAATTGGGCAATTATTGTACTCAAGTAAACAAATAAGTCTCCTTTTCTCAAATCAAAAGCGCTACACTTCAAAAATTATTATTTGGTCTTACATGATCAATATGCAATCACATCCTGAATATTTGCAACAACTTACAGCTTCTATTCATATGTCTTCAAGTTCTTAAATAGGAAATAATCATTTCTTGAGAGTAATTACAAATAGACTTACAAAAGAAGAGGACAAGTGGATGATTTTGCAACTTGATAAAATATATGTTAATGAAAGCATTGATAGCGAACTATTATTTTGAGTTACATTTATCGCATTACAGCGTTTCACTCAAAAACTATATCCAGAGACAGGAGAATTACCGTTATTATTGTTGTTAGTAAGTCAATAATCATTCTGCATAAACATTATAGTTCTAAAATATAAATTTAATACTATTACATTGCATGAAACTGTGTAAAAACCAGCCTACCGACGTCATGCGAATGCTGTGATAGTGGGGGTCACTCTCCCGCCTGGTATAGAGTCCGCCGTGAGTCAATCAATAGAAAAGAATCACATCAAGGTGTCAAAAGATGTAAGCCACACACGATGAAGATGAATAGAAATGAAAAAAATAAAGATATAAGATTTCACAAAACAAAAAATCATTTCAAAATGTTATTATAAATAGTACTTAAGGCAGTCGTATCAGTTTTCTCATTGACGTTATTATTATCTTGTCTTTTATATAACATTTCAAGTGTGAGCCTCCTATTTAGAATAGCTTGATTGTGTAAGATGCGAGCATTTGCAAAACCAAAAGAATGTCCGGTATTGATGCAGTGACTAACCACCGCACATTTAGCACCCACCTTTTTGGCATTTATACAGATGCGCTTGTATTCATCTAAACGTGTTTTCAAATACCGCTCAGTTTGACCTGTATATTGTAATTTTGATGTTTATCATCTCACTCGATTTGCAGCTGCAAGTGATTCCGATTACCACTTGTAGTAGTATTTCACCACTTGAGTTGTAAAACTCAACTACTCACCATTATATAGATCTCACCACTTGAATTACGATCCTCATCATTTAGTTTACTCATGGTACAATTTTGGATCGATGGATTCTAATCCAGCCTTAATCTAGACCCACTGTAATTCTCATGTCAAGTTCAGTAGTGCCTACTTATTCTCAAAACGGTTCTGGTTATTTTTGAATCCTTGTAACTTCAGGTTTCCAATTGACAGGATAGAATAAAATCATCAAATTTTCATAGTTTCGCTAATTTAAAATGTATCGATATGTTAGGTACCACTACATTGATGATTATGAAAGTATTTGGAGTATGTTTTGTGCTTCTGTGATTTGCAAACACACAACGAAAAATTTGGAAAATCTGTGATTGTTCTTTGTAAATCTTGGAAGTGGGGGAATTTCTGTAGGTATTATAGGAAAGCTTCTTCAAGTGGCAGGAAGAAGTTACTAAGACTCAGGAAATATCACCAGAAACAATCTTCTTGAAAATCTATTTGAAACATCTCAATTGATCTTGAATATTACGGCGCTTCCTGGGTGAGAGGATTTTTTTGGCGGCCTCGATCTTGGTTCTGAACTACCTGGATCTTTGATTCCCTACTCGAACTTAGCACTTTACTATGGATTAGGACTAATGACCTCATCGTTTCGCTTGAGTGATACTCTCTGGACACATGCGATTCTATATTAATAATAAACCAGACTCACATCAGCTGTATATTTGAATACTCATTTATGGATCTCGGCCCAACATGAGGACTTCAGTGCACTCTTCTTGGCTGTCTTAGATTTGAGTTCTGTACATAGGCGGGCGCTGCATATGTCAGGGATGTATTCTAAAAGTGCGAGTGTAGCAAGCTAGCCTACAATTATTGTTATAGATTGTATCTCAGCCCAACATCTCATTTATAAAACCAAATCTTGCAGGGTGATCGTGAATTTATTTAAAATTGACAGCGCTGAGTTCATGTGCGTCCCGCACTAATCAGATTAGCATCGGTGCCGACTTCATGTTGGTGACGAATTCGTGTACGCCCGATTTTTCCTAGTACCAATATCATTAGGAGCAGTCTGTCTTATACCACCGCTGAACCGTGCCTTGAAATCAAGCTTTCGATCAACATATTAATGATATTCTATTGATACTGAGAGGGAGCATTTATTCTCAGAAAGAGAAATAGAAACATATTATTAATAAGATTTGATTTTCAAAAGATCTCGTATCAATTCAGAACTATGAATTGTTCTTATTTTTATCTAAATTCAAGCGTAACATACTTTTCATTGATGTGATGTATGCTTCTCTCTGTATGTCGACGTCAATGTTCTCAGGAAAATCATCCACAATAACATCAGAACAATTCAACAATTATATCCCACGGAAATAACACACAGTAACATTATAATTATCAAATCATAATTGCCTCGAAATCAGATTTCCACAAAGGAACTTCTCTCTGTGTTAGATCACTTGTCATGTGTCATGTTTGTGTCTGGCACGCAACGTCGCAGACTGCATGACAAATAACACGCTACGCACAGATTTATTCTTTTCTTCCATTTGTTTTGCTTCTGTTGCGGAACGCTCCCATGATTTGTTGAAGGAAGAAACAAAATATGATAATCTTTATGAATATTCAAACTTGAATAATGGAATGATGTTCAGAATTTGAACAGAAATTTGGAGATTAATAACTGCGGAATTTTGTGAAGAATTATGACTTGCTTGAGTTATAATTGAAGTGGAAAGATCATTTTAAGTTTGATGAAACGGCGTGATGAGACTGAAATAATTTCAAACAAGAAGTAAATTATTTAGGATAGGGTAATATTTCTCCGAATTCGAATTCACCTCCACTGTCTACTTCATATCACATACAAAGCTATGAATTGATGATATCATAAGCAGAATTTGCAGATGAATTATGCTGATCTCTATTGAATGAATGTTATTCATCCAATAATAATATGAATGCATTCTGTAGTAATTCGCATATTGATTCTTTATTGTTTAATTTCTGCTAATACCCCGAATCAATTTAATATTCATTATGAAATTTATTGTAGAGATTTGTAATGTTGGAGTATCATTTTCCATGAAAGCTCAGACCATTGTGTTGAACATCAAAGTCATTTGGAGCTTATAGGAGATTTATTTTTATGTTGGATGGAAAGCCGATCTAATTTGCATACTAATACATAATGATAGATAACTGCTAAACTGGTACAAACTACAGTCGTTGGGTGAGATTAAATATTGCCGAACAATGTCTATATAGAGATTAATATATATCTGGAAAGAGGTCAAACAGTTTTTCAAGATATTTGAAATAAAGCTTTTCCCAGCAGAGTACATAAGACTTCTTCCAAATCGGTTTGCATCACGAAACTTCGAGAGAGCTGACGCGAATCATGAAACAGCATCATTAAAATTTCAGTATTTGCAAGTACATACATTTGCACTCGAATACAGTTCATACAAAGAACTTGACTTCAACCATCAACCTTCGGAACAATATGAAGATGTCAATATGAAATTTCATATCCTCGTAGATGTCATTTCTTGAATAATAGACAATACAATCAACGAACTTCTTCAGGACAACGATTTATGCTATCAATAAAAAAAAAAAATGGGATTCGAACCCAAAAAGTTGAGTCCGACCGGTTTTGAGTATCGATTTTAGATAGCAATACAGGAAAGCGGTTCTAGATTGTAGAATTGTTATTCCTACCAGGAATTATAAACCGATTCTCTATCATTGATCACATAACTGGTCTTCGAACTAAAGTACTGAAGTAGGACCGAATATGAAAGATGTAAATGATATTTTGGTGCATACAAATTTTGGAGATTTGAAGAAATGCAGGATACTGTAAAGTAATATTTGCAAAATGTCCGTTAAACAGAATTTGATGAATTGTTGAAAATCAGAACCTGATTGTACAAAATTACAAATGTAGGATTGGTTTTAACACCATCATCTTAAATACGGTAGCAAATGTAAATATGTCTATCGTCCTTATTGGGACTTTCCAGTACAGTATAGCAAGCCTCGGATATACTGTTCTTAAGAGTTCTAATAAGGACAGAACACGTGTCTACAGTTGCTGCCTTATTCAGGACGATAGTGTATGAACCGACTCCTGAATTTGTGATTTAGTGAAACAATCAGATTGTGATTTTCAACAATTTATCAAATTTTGTCCCACAGACATCTTTCAAAGATCACTTTACATGGATTTCATGAGATTTTATGGATATTGGATCGAATTATGACGGAAGAACCCGCAATTTGCAATTAAAAGATTCACTTGTATCAGATACGTGTGTTCTAGACCGGCATATTATAGATAGAGTAGGGATACAAGTGAAGGAAAAGCGCTGTTAGAAAGCGTGAGGTAATAAAAAACACCTCTTCATCTCTTTCATTCACACGCATGCGTCTAAATTTCAGCTTGAGGTGGGAGTCGATGAAGACTAACATTCATTACCTATTAAAAAAGAAATCGATGTGGTATACAAAAATTATAGTGCTAGTGTTGAGTAGGACATACAAAATAATCTTAAGCGCATCTGGTCACTTGTGAACAATAAACGGAATATGTCCTCTATTTCTTCAGTTTTCAAGTTTGATGGTGAAATACTGGATAACCCACAAGCAATAGTCGATAGTTTCGCGAGGCACGAGGTATTTTTCTAACTCAGATGATGATATTCAAAATAACAAAGGAGATTTTTTGAGTGATTTGGATTGCTTCTCTTCAATAATAAATAATATCTCCAATGGTGAAGTACAACAGAAGAAACTAGATTTGGTACTATCGTTTATCTTCAGAGATTGTTATTCTGTTTTTATCGAGCCGCTAACATTGCTATTCCACCTGCTAGTATCGCAATCAACTTTTCTAGATTCATGGAAGTTTCTATGAGTCATCCCCGTCTTTAAGAAGGATGATAGAAATAATCTAAAAAACTACAGGCCTATTTCCTTGATTTGCAATTTTAGTAAGATATTCGAGATGATTCTTCATGATAAACTTTACAACCATGGGTATAAAACAATTTCAATAAACTAGCCTGGGTTCATTAAAGGTAGAACTACAGTCACGAATTTGATGACTGAAACACAATTTATTTGTGAAAATACAAGACAAAGTTGATGTGATATACAGTAACTTTTTTATGGCCTTTGACAAAATAGACCGTTCAGTACTCCTGCAAAATCTATGGCCTATCTCGTTCCGTGATAAAACTGGTATCCTCTGATTCAAACCACAGATACTAATATGTCAGTTTGCATGGACTTCAGTCTAGCCAATTCATCCAGCAATCATGTGTGTCGCAGGGATCAGTTTTTGAACCTTTGGTGTTTGTTATTTAAATCAATGATATAACAAAGGTAATCGATGCTCCACACTTACCATTTTTAAGATTATCTTCTGCCTCAATCTAACATTGATGAAGTCAGAAACTGGTGTGTATTGATATAATAAACTCAATTTCAATGTTGGAAAATGTAATGTCATTTCTTTCACAAGAAAATGTACATCATTCATGTATGATTATTCCATCGATTATCTTACGTATAACAGATCATCTCTGCTGGTTGACCTTGCTGTCACTTTTGATCCCTTGCTAGCTTTCTTTTACTTGAAGGAATCTATCTTACCTAGAGATATCCAACAGAGTATTTCACTAAATTATTTCGATTTGCACCAAATGAAGCAACGAAGAAATATGCAAGGAGTCATAGTTCTGTACAAATTGATTCACAATACTATAGATTCTTCGGATTTAGTTGGTAAATTGAATTTTCGAGTTCCGCAAACTTCTTCGCGCTCTATTAGAACATATTATATGCAGACGGCCCAATCTAAGAAGTAAGTAGAATCTCTGGTACATTATATGATCAATGCATATTCCACTATTGCGATTAATATTGACATATTTTACAATACGATTACAGACATTAAAAACTTTATAGATTCAATTTATTCCTTTTTTTCACCTCATCCATCAATTAGGCTTTGTCTGTTGGGTGTAGTTTGATAATAATAATAATAATAATAATGAAGAAAACGATTCATGGGAATTCAGTCACAAGTTTACTATGTCTATCCTACTGTACAGTTTCGGTCCCACCTGGACCATCTTCAGGAGTGCATAGAATTAGTGTTTGTGTATGTTGTCATCGGTAGTGTTCACATAAATATTTTGTTCTCTTTTATAAGTCGATGTAATAATATATGAATATCACATCGACTTATAGAAGAAAACAAAATATTCATGTTAACACTACAGATGACAACATACACAAACACTAATTCTATTCACTCCTGAAGATGATCCAGGTGGGACCGAAATTGTAGAGTAGGATAGAGATAATAAACTTGTGACTGAATTCCCATGAATCGTTTTCTTCATTTCACGTAACAGTCAGCATCATCTAATAATTCCAATAATAATAATAATTGGAGAGTGATAAGAAGAGATCTCCTATCTTCTCTCTCCTCATCGGTACTACGTTCTTACTAACATATATTTCCAATCTTTTCCTGATCGACACTGAGAAAACTAAGTGGTGAAGGTAGCAATTTAAGTTATTCGGATAGCAGCTTTTCCAATATTCCTAACAAGTTAAAGTGATAATGAATGGTAATGTCTTGCAATTTGAGTTGTGAAGTCTTACTACTCAAATGGTAGCCGGTACCACTTTCAGTTGTTAAATAAATAAGACATCAATGTCAAAGCTTTGAGGTTGGGAGATCGATCTCCATTTTGATCAAACTATATTTTTTTGTACAAAGTTCCAATGGGAAAAATTGTTTCTGAACTTATATTCTATATCAGTGAAAGATAACTTCCGTGTACGCACATAAGATCTGATTTTCATCTCAGAACTGTGTCTTGATCGACATACAACACTGGCTTTCACCATTCCAATTCAATTACCACTCAAGTGGTAGGACTTCACCATTTATGGCTGATTTCAGGATCTCGAGTTGAATTAATCCGATTCAAATAACTTATTCCCTTGATAACAACATAAATTTCACTATTTTTAGTATCATTACTGGTCAATCCAACGAATGAAATTAATTGAAATCGAGTTCTCATCATTTTAATCCAAGGTAATTTAACTTTTAGTCATGAAATTGCGCATAAGTGGTGTAATTTAGTTCACTCAGCGTATCTCTAATATCTCCTTGCTTCAACCTAAATAAAAAAAAAATTGAGAATATGAACTATTTTGAAGGATGTTGAATATATCTGATAACTAAAGAAATGCAGTCTTCCGATGTGAGAAGTATTTTGTTAGTAATGCTGGACATAAAATGGAATTGGTTTGGATTTATTACTGGCCAAAATGTTTCAGTTAGTATGGATTATTCACCAATAACCGAATATCTTGGTGGTTTTAAAACCGCAACCAAATAGAACTGTGTATAATGCGTGAGCGAAACTTGTTACCTCAAAAAACAAATTTTATATTGTAAACCGTATTTTCATGGATAATTTTGTCGATTATTCTGTTTGAGTCAATCACAATGTTATTAAAGCGTTATGCTGTTTACATCTCAAATTAACGTTTTCAGGTTACAGCTTAAGCACCATTTGAACGAGAAGCAGTCAATATTTAAAGCCTCAAACACGTAACTTCAGTTACTTCGCCGACTTAAGATGATGGTTCCAAAAACTGATTCTTATATTTGATTTATTGTGGAAAACATACTGTTCCAGAATTTGAATATTTAATATTCGAATGTTCCACAGATTCTTATATGTGATATTTATTTCATCTTCATAACCTGAATTGGGTTTTTCTACGAATTCATGATTTGCGTACCGCTTACTAATGCATCTATTCAGTTATCTGTTGAGCCTAATATCAATTTATACTCTGAGTTCCCTTGCAGTATATCCAATAACTGTAAATATATGGGAGCTGGAGGCCGTGAAAAAATATTGTATGAAACACAAGTGTAGACTAGCATTATGAGTTATTACATTCGGCCAACAATTTTTGTGATTTGGCAGACCTCGTCACCAACTATTAGCTATATGTCTTGACGCTTCACTTGATACTCCGGTTACATAAATTACTAAGTAAGTAATTTGGGTGTGAATTACCATCTATTTGTCCATGATAATACCTGAATTACACGTAGCAAGTTAAATTGCACCACTCAAGTTGATATAAGTATAAGTGGTGTGGTCTTGCCACTTATTAGATTAGAACCGAAGTTGTTAGTTGATCGCGATACATTTTACAGGTGAAATTTTATCTTATTCACAAAAAGTTGGCCATCTCTCGTAAGGACTATTGAATTACCAATTTTTGTTTTCATATTTTGCACAAACACATATCGATCGATAGAGATGATAATATGTATCATACTCTAACGAGATCGACGTTTGCTGTCTTATTTGTTTCACAATTTTAAATGGTACCATGCACCACTTCAGTGGTAAGACTTCAATACAAGCTATAAAGTTCTACCACTTACCATAATATATCAACGATACCACTTCAAGCAGTCTGGGATAACACTAAAATTACAAGCCGTACCGCTTGAATTGACCCCTTTTTCATTCAATTTACTCAGTGTAGGTTCATAAAGAGCTATATTTCTTATTCATATATAGAATATATATTTCTTTTCAAATTATTTGCGAAATACTCATTTAATCTGTATCTTCAAGTCGCAGAATACTCTGTATAATTAAACTGTAGTTATATCAATGTCTCATATAATATACATTTCAATATTTTATCAAAATAATAAGCACTCTCTTGTTCAAATAAGAGAAATTCAAATATTCATCTTCATTTCCAATAACTCATCTTGTAGTGCTTTTTCTATCATTTCAATCAATTGAAAGAAATTGAAAATGTCTTAACGAGAAGTTCGCCGAGTACTCTCCACCACGTTTTCTTTCCGTTCTTCTTCGTCAGGCACTTTACTCAACTTTCGTTCCTCTTCCGATGTCATCAAAATACAATTATGAATCACTTTCTCATGGAAATCACTGGTGAAAATTTAGTTAGGCTGTCCAGAACCGAACTGAATATTTAATAAGGTTTGTAGGGAGAGTTCAAAAGAGCGAAATCCCTAAGTACACCAAGTTATATTCAGTAGAACTCATACAAGTTTGCGACAATGCATTGCGTATAATTTTATGTCAGGGGCAAAATCTTCTACAACTTTATAATATGTTAAAAGTTGGATGCTAAGATATTCAAACCTCATACTCAAGAGGGATATATTACTACCATTTCAACTTTTCAACCTACTTTTTGATTCGTAGAAATTGATTGATTGAACATCTTTCAACAGAACCGATTACAAGAGTGTGATTTCAAATAAAAATACAGAATATGTTGACAGAACAAAATTATTTTCACGAACGAAACCATTAAAGCTCTTGAAGCCTAATTAGTTTCTTTGACCGCAACGAGAATAGCAGAAAGTAAGGAATATATCATTTTCAATCTGTTTTTACTTTTGTTAGGCTCTTAACTAGTAATATGTCGTCTTTGGTCTCTTTGATATTCCGTACTGTTCGAAATATCTATAATCTTCTCTCAGAAGTTCTATTTTAGTTGGCGAATCAATTTGAATGAAAATTTATCAATCAATCACGCTTTTCCAACCAATAAGCTTTGGCACATAATATTTACGTGCACATTGGTAGATTGATGTATGCTTTTCCAGCCGTGGGGTGCAGTTACCAAAGCCTTCGGATTACAAAGTCAGAATCAGTTTCAAGGTACAGAAATAGCTAACATCGATAAATTGTTGGCCAAGACTGATTTAAATTGTCAAAAACATGTACAGTTGCTATAAACAATAGATTGAAATTCAGTCAAAAGTTACTCTCAGGTTGATAATCCAAGTTTCTTGGGAATTCTTGAAATGACCACACCAAACATTGAATTAAGCGAAATTGGAGATTAATTGATGTTAAAGCACCTTTCAATCATGACGACCTGCTGAGTACATTGGAAAAAAATGCTTCTTTCAAACTATTATAAATTCCTAGGTTGCAAATTTCAAGAGAGAAAGAACCAACAGAAATAACGAACAATGTAATGAAACCATGAACGTAGCATAATCAACAGATTGGGCGTGGACATTTACCAAAGACTCTTGACATCCCATACAAAACAGGTCTCCATAGGAGCCAGTTTGATCATCTGAATGGAGTCCTGGATATCTGAATCCCAAATTGAATTTAAACTGTTTTAAAGAGAAATATCCCATTTTTTTTTCAATCGCATGATGAATATAGAAGAGTTTGAGTTCAGCATCACGAATCAGAAGCAAAATACCAGTCAGAATGATGGAAGTAAGCTAGTTTATGCCAGCCTTAGAGGATTCGCATCAAGGAAACAGAAGAAGAACTTGTGGTTTTTATTCTTCTAAGACAAAGAAGTTGTATCTCTCATACATAACTCAAAACAGGGCAAAATAGCGACCAGAAAATATTCTGTCTTGTAAGATGATTTTATTTTTTGACTATTTTTTCTTAGTACTATCTTTCCTCGGCTTATAATTATTAGGTTAGATAGCACTGCGATAAATGAATTGTACCACTCAAATGATTGAAAGTATAAGTGGTTAGGGCCTAGTTGCATGAAGCATTGTCACTTTTTTGTTAGCATAACAAAAACTGATTTATTAGTTATAACATTCAATTAACAATTTCAACTTGTATTTATCATGGAATTATATGGAAAAATGTCACTGTTTGCATCGAAATGTGAGAAAGTAAGGTTGTTCAAACCAAGGAAGAAGAAACAAATCAATTTTAAAGCATGGCGGCTAATTGATAATGACCGGACGTCAGAACAAACGAGATTAAATGGCGAAGTAACTAGTCGATTGACTTAAATATTCAAATTGTCAGATTTATCTATAATAAATTTCAATATCGTAACGACCCCTTGCTGTTAACTCTGGCGTTGCTGTCAATTGTTCAGACGGTATACTTGGGCGCCAATGCGGTCGATGACGCAGTTTCTAGGGACGGACGGCTGAGTAGCTCAGAAGAAAGGGTCAGAGTGTTCAAGAGAGAAATATTCAGGAGTTAAGTGTCACTACGATATTTATTTACACACAAAAATGGAGCTGCTGAACATACACATATATTGCTGGGATTTGCACCGAGATAGCTTGGCTGAAGGTTGACGACAACGATGCGGCGATTGCCCAAGACAATCAACATTCGCGGAATCGCGAAGCGATTTTCCGAACGGTGGAACTACTTTACAACTCGTCAGATGCTTGTAAAACCAAACTTCCTCGCAAGCAGTGACTCTATGTTAAATATTTCTGACACTGTAAAGCCAGCAATTATTTTCCCAGCGCCAACGGTGATTCTACGTTACATCAATGAGACACTGTGAAACCAACAAAGACTTCTCGAGCGGTAATTCTACGGTAAAACATTCTAACACTGTGAAATCAACATAAACTTCTCTAGTAGTAACCCAACGTTGAACTAGTTCAACACTGTGAAGCCAACAAGGACTTCTTCAGCGGTGATTCTACCGTAGAATAATCCAACACTGTGAAATCAACAGAGATTCCTCCAGCGGTGGCTCTACGTTGAGTTAATCCAATGTTCGCGGAGCGTGCGGCAAAAAATGGAACGGAATGACTCCAAGTTGATCTTTGCAAAAAAGCTCAAAAACAGCAAAAATATTCTAGGTTCAAAAACAGCAAAAACAATGGCATAATAAACTAAGTTCCTTCTACGGACTTATGAAAAAACAAAAGAAAACAATCAGACTTACAATTTTGTCTCAAACAACCGTACCAAACGGAACAAGCACAAAAACTTCGGATTGACGTCGAACGGTAAACACTGTAGTACTTTGGGAAATGGCTCGGAGAACTAACTTTCGAAAGAAGTGACCTAAATCGGCCGCAAGGCCTTATCTTCACTTAAAGTTGATTTAAACATTATTTAACCTGAAAATTGAGCGCTGTTAGAATGATGTGAAGAGATATTGAAAAGAAAAAGTCATTTTCAAAATACAAATTTCTTAAGAACAAATTTCCTAACTTTTTTTCTGCTTAGATACATCTCTATAACGGTTATATTTTGTTCACAGAACATTGAAAACATTGAAATAATGTCATTAAACTCTTTGTTTACGTTGGTAGTTCAATCATGTGGGGGTAGATCAAAACTGTCAGGCGTCAGATCTTTATTTGTTAAGTCAAGAGTCAATGTCACGATAAACAAGATATACAAAATATTTTACAGAACAACGGTTGATTAAATTCAGGATACGTTTTCGTTGAGTACATGACATAAACACAGATCATACAGTAGAGTTGTATTTCAGATTTCCAAAACATAACCTTTGTTGTTGACTGTTGGTTTTCTCATTAATTGAACTTGATATTACACTTATAACGAATTTATTATATTATTATGATACAAGTATAATATGTACAGCTTACAACACAAAAAAATGTAGAATAAATGAATAAGAGTATGTTAATTATTGACCGAACTAATTTAGACGACTTAGCGTCTTGATAGTGAAAACATAACTAACTTAGGAAAAAATTACTAACATGAGTTCCCGCAACTACCCCTGAGCGGGGATGTACGAGAGCAGGGTCACGGTCGAGCCACAGCTTTCCAAGAAAAAGATAAGTCAAGAGCAACCACATGTGTAAAAATAGTTTCGAAAGGAAAATGAGTTATTGGAGGCACTTTAGGCTCGAACATGCCGCCCGCCTTGAAAGGATCCCTTTCAATGGGATTAAAAAACAAATAAAATTATAATCTATGTTATCTGTATTCCTAGAAAACATCTACAGGGTGTTACGCTCACCCATTTCATTTATCACTTGCACAATCAATTGGCAAGGCGCACAATTTCACTGTGGGACGTTTCACTTCACCTTTCACAGTTCTCACCGTTGCAGCACGTATGATACCATCAGCACCAGGATAAGTTGCGATGATGCGGCCCATTGGCCACATGAGCGGCGGAACGTTGTCCTCTTTCAGCAGGACGAGATGACCCTCTCGGATGCTGCTGGGCTCCTGTGATTTCCACTTCGTCCTAGTTTGAAGCTGTGACAAATATTCTCTGGACCAACGAGACCAAAAATGTTGTCGAAGGAGTTCCAGATGTTGCCATCGTGAAAGGCGATTGATTGGAACCTCTTGTAAACTGGGCTCTGGAGTTGCAATAAGGTTGTCTCCGATTAGGAAGTGACCAGGGGTTAAATAGGACATGTCTCTGGGATCATTGGATAGCGGAGTAAGTGGTCTGGAGTTAAGAATGGCTTCTATCTGAACTAATAAACTATACGTTTCTTCAAAGGTTAAAGCAGAGTTTCCCTTACCCGCTTCAAGTGGTATTTAATAGATTTTACTCCGGATTCCCAAAGTCCACCAAAATGTGGTGCTCGCGGGGGAATGAAATGCCAGGCGATATTATGTTCTGCCATTGATGAAATAATTTTGTGGCGAAATTTCTCACCTTTGAATGAATCTCCCAACTCTTGCAATTCTCTTTGAGCACCGACAAAATTAGTGCCATTGTCAGAATATATATGTTCTGGCATACCTCGTCGTGCGATAAATCGTTTCAAAGCTAAAAGGAAGGTTTCTGTAGACAAATCGGTGGCCAACTCAATGTGCATGGCCTTTGTTGAGAAGCATATGAATATAACACCATAAGATTTCATCCTTTTACTGTTTCGACGTTTACTTTCTCGGATAAACAGCGGACCAAAATAATCGATGCCGCAAGTCGAAAACGCACGAGACTGAATAACTCTGGTTTGGGGAAGATTTTCCATTAAGTATTGCTCCTGTCGTGGATTGGCCTTGAAACAAATGATGCATTTATGTACCATGTCGCGGATCATGCTTCGAGCTCCTAAAATCCAGTAGTTATTTCTTGTGGCTGCCAGAGTAGCCTGCAAACCGGGATGCAAATTGCGTTTGTGTTCATAAGTTATCAGTAGCTTCACAAAGGGATGATTCTTGGGTAGAACAATTTGATGTTTTTGATTATATTGAAGATTGGAGTTTTTCAATCGACCTCCAACTCTAATCACTTCTTGTTCATCGAGAAATGGATTTAAACAGAGCAGTGAACTCTTAGAGTTCACCTTCGAAGATTTACGCAATTCATTCAACTCTCTGTTGAATGAGGAAAATTGTACAAGTTTTATTAAGCAAGTGGTTGCGGTTTGAATCTCTGATATTGATAATGAAGGCGTAAGAATTCTATCCTGCATTTTGGTGCATCTTGAATTATTTGCAAACCGTAAGCAATATGCAACCATTCGAATTGATTGTGAATAACTTGAATACCTACTGAATAAATCTTCGTTTGCTTGATAGGTGCATAGGGTAATCATGGTTCGTGCTTCTGGTATTTCCAAGGGATATGTAAATGTCTGAGAGTCCCATGAAGTCGTGTGTTCTAAAAGCCATGATGGCCCTCTCCACCAGAGATTGCATGGAATCAATGAATCAAGGTGAGAGCCTCTGGAGATGATGTCAGCTGGATTGCTATTTGTATTGACATGAAACCAATTGGATGTGTCAGAGAGTGTTTGTATTTCGCCAACTCTATTGGCTACGAAGGTTTTCCACGTTTTTGCAGTTGATTTAATCCATGCCAGTGTGATGGAAGAGTCAGTCCAATAGAATACCTTTTCGAGATCCAAATTACTGTAATTGATGACCTTACTCATCAAGCGAGCAAGGAGGAGAGCTCCACATAATTCCAATTTGGGTAGTGAAATGCATTTAATAGGAGCTACTCTAGATTTAGAGCAAAGTAAATTGGAGAAATGTGATCCATCAGAATTATTGACTCGTATGTAGACACAAGCTCCATATGCCTTCTCACTAGCGTCCGAAAAACCATGTAGCTCTATTGATAATGTATCCTTATCGAACTCAACCCATCTTGGGATACTGAAAGTATTTAAATGCTTGATCTCTTCTTCAAATTGTTTCCATTTCGTATGGATAAATATAGGAACAGATTCATCCCAGTCGCTATTTAACTGCCATAGTTCTTGCATAATCAGTTTGGCTAGTAAAATAGTAGGTCCAATAAGTCCAAGAGGATCGAAAATTTGAGAAACGCTAGAAAGTATTTTACGCTTCGTTACGGTCGTATTTTGGGAGTATTTGGGTGTAGAAAACATAAGTTGATCCGTGGAAGCATTCCACTGTAATCCGAGCATACTTACAGTCTGATTCTTATCTAAATTGATGATTGCATGGTCAAGATTACTTGATACGTTGTTTATTATAGAAGAATCATTTGTAATCCATTTGCTCAATTCAAAACCTCCTGTTGCCAACAGGGCTGAAATTTCAGTTTGAATAATTTTTGCTTCTTTGATAGTATTTGCTCCCGTGAGTAAATCATCGACGTAAAAGTCTCTTAAGGCTATTTTGGCGCCATGAGGAAAATTAGAGGCCTGCAATCGTGCTAAATGTTGCAATGAACGGATCGCTAGGAATGCAGCGGGAGCTGTCCCATAAGTAACGGTACTAAGCTCGAAGCATTTAAGAGGTTGAGATTGATCCTCTCGCCACAGGATTCTGTGATATTTTGTATCTTCTTCATAAAGTAAAACCTGTCGATACATCTTAGCAATGTCTGCAGCAATGACATATTTATGCAAACGAAATCTTATTAATATTGAGAAAAGATCGTCTTGCAATGTAGGTCCAGTCATTAAGATATTGTTTAATGAGGTACCGTTTGAGGATGCTGCAGAACCGTCAAAAACAACACGAAGTTTGGTTGTGACGCTTGTCTGCTTGAGAACAGCATGGTGAGGTAAATAATAAGCTGGGTAGTCAGGTTCGTCATCTGATATCAATTTCATATGACCAAGATTCAAATATTCATCGATAAAGGAAGCATATTGCTCCTTTAAATCAGGATTTTTTAAGAATTTACGTTCTAACGACTGAAATCGCTTGATAGCTTGAGTTTTTGAATTTCCTAATGAGCTTGCTGGATCTTGTTTAAATGGTAGCTTGACTACGAAACGACCTTCAGCATTCTGTGAGACGTTTTCAGAAAAATGATTTTCACACAATTGATCTTCCGGTTTCTTTGGAGAAGTCGAATATTCTTCGATATTCCAAAATCTTGTTATATTGTCATTGATATTGGCTATTGAAACATAATTGCAAATAGTACGTTTTTCTTTCGTGGATTTAGGTGGAAGAGGTCCTGATAATATCCAACCAAGATTGGTTTTTTGTAATGTAGGATTTCTTTTGTCAAGCTTTATTTGACCGACGCACATCAGGTCCCAAAAGATTTCCGCACCAATTAATACGTCAATCGAAGACGATATATTGAAATGTGGATCGGCAAGCTTAATATTGGTTGGAATATGCAGAGGAAATTTATTGAACGAATATAGTGGAATTGGCTGAGTGATATGTTGTAAAACCAAACAGCTGATTTCCGATGAAAATGCATTAAAACGTGATTTTATGCATGCATTTACTCTACTTGATATACTGGTCTGATTTTGATTTATTCCTGCTACAGGTATATTCACTTGTTCTCTTTTTAATTCCAATCGATTGACAAGTTCCTCAGTTATAAAGCAGGATTGCGATCCCGAGTCTAATAATGCGCGACATTGAACATAATCTCCATTATTGTTGCGTATGTTTATGACAGCAGTGGATAGTAAAACTTGAGATTTTTGATGTGCGACATGATTGGATATTGAGGTAGGTTCTGGAGTAGAATCAATGTGAATTAAGGTATTGTGCCATTTTCTACACTTCCTACAACCTCCAGACTTACAATTATTGACGCTATGACTATTGTGTAAACAATTCAAACAAAGATTGCGTTTTTTGACTTCTTGCATTCTGCTTTCAATTGATAAGTCCAGAAATGATTTGCAATTATGAATTGTATGTTCGTCACTGCAGTAGAAGCAGGTAGGTTTATTGTTCTGCGAACTACTAGCGTGCAGCGTCAATTTCTTGGAAAATTGAGATGTTACCGGGCTCTTGACCTGTTTTTGAATTGTATTTGATGCATTGTTTGCATATTTCCGCGCTATAGCTTCAAGAATACCGCATTTATTGTCTATAAAATTTGTTAATTGTTTTAGAGATGGTAATTTATCCTTATCCAGCGTTGTTTCCCAATCCTTGATTGTATTAATGTCTAGTTTATTTGAAATAATGACTACCAAAAGATCATCCCATGAATCAACTAGGCAACCAAGGGATTTCAGTGAACGCATATGTTTGATGAATCCATCGTGAATTAGACGTAGTGAAGAATAATTTTCCTTGGTAATGCTTGGTAGATCAAAGATAGCTTGGATATGTTTAGTTACAATCAGACGTTTATTATCGTATCGTGATCGCAACAGTTCCCATGCATTATCATAATTTTCTTCGGATATTTCCATTGAAGCTAGGATTTGTGCTGCTTCTCCATGAAGAGCTGATTTTAAGTATTGAAGTTTTTGAATATTGTTCAAATGCTCTTGCGAATGAATTATTGAGTTGAATGTGTTGCAGAAAGTGTACCATTCGTCGTAGGAACCAGAGAATTTGGGCAAATTTATTTCAGGTAATCGTAAGGAATTCTGTGAAGAACTATTTGAAACTCGTGGCGAAGATGGTGGTAAATGACAGTGCAAGTTCTGTAGTAATTTATCCGCTTTACTAATTAAGTGAAAATAGGATGATTCAAACTCCTCACGTTCAATTTCTGATATGTTAGCTTCATCGGTTTGTTCAACCATGTCGATTTGTACTTGAATTTCATTGAAATCTGCCCATAGTAGTTCAAATTTGGATCTGCGGCTGGTCAGCTCTGTTATATCAACTTGCACGTTATCTAATTTCATCAAGTACTTATCAAAGCGAGTGACTGCAGATTTGATCGTAGCACGTTTGAATTTTAGTGTTTTTAGTTCAGGATTAGTAGCCATAATGGATATGAACTCAAGAAAATCAATGTAAATTGTAGGTAATAATAGAAAGGTTGATCGGAGACTTACCGAAGAGATTCTTGAGTGATGTATTGATTCAAGGGTCTGCCCACAAATTGCCACCTGTATGCTGATGATTCAGGAATGTTGTAAATGACAGACACTATTTGAAGATGGATGATACTGATGTATATCCGGCTGTTGAAGGACCATATGTTGTTGACTGTTGGTTTTCTCATTAATTGAACTTGATATTACACTTATAACGAATTTATTATATTATTATGATACAAGTATAATATGTACAGCTTACAACACAAAAAAATGTAGAATAAATGAATAAGAGTATGTTAATTATTGACCGAACTAATTTAGACGACTTAGCGTCTTGATAGTGAAAACATAACTAACTTAGGAAAAAATTACTAACATGAGTTCCCGCAACTACCCCTGAGCGGGGATGTACGAGAGCAGGGTCACGGTCGAGCCACAGCTTTCCAAGAAAAAGATAAGTCAAGAGCAACCACATGTGTAAAAATAGTTTCGAAAGGAAAATGAGTTATTGGAGGCACTTTAGGCTCGAACAACCTTATTCAACCACATGTTGTGGAATATTGAAACATATTTATTCAATCTGATGGCTGGTGATGCTACGGTAAGTGTTTAAACAAAATGATGGTTCTTTAAAATTTCTAGGGCAAGCAAGATATGAGAACTAGATGTGATGAGCTTCAAAATGTAAGACGATAATAGAAGGCTTCAGGATGTGCAAATGTGACGGAGCCTTGAAGAAAGAATTCGTCACAACATGCAACCGACAATGTAAAATTGGAACTTTATCTATAACGTTCAAATTAAAATAATATCAGGTTTACTGTTCCATTTTATATGATTGCAGCACTATTAGATGGAGAGAAGACCAAGTAGTGGAACCCAAATGATGAGAACTGAAATTGTAGGTCAAACGTAACTCATTTTCAGGATAAAAAGTATATCTTATGTGCACAGAAGTTTGTCTTTCCTAGTATGGACTATTAGTTCTGAAATTATTTTTCGTATCGATTTTTGTACAAATAAATATTGTTTGAAAAATATGAGAATACATTTCTCAACCTCAAAACTTTGACGTTTGCCATTTTATTTGATAACTGCGAGTGGTATTGGCTACCACTTCGATGATAAAATTTTACTATTTAATTCACAAAGTTTCATTTAGATTGCTATGCTTACCACTTAGTCTTTTTAGTATGAGTCAGGGTAAATATCATTGAGCGAAATTGCATTACTGAGAAAGAAAAATCTCAAGAAAAATTGTTGATAAACAGTGGGGAAATAATGATCTTTAGTTATCTTATCGACTGAAGTTCGCAGAATTATTGTGAAAAATCGCCGAAACAATTCGTCTGAAAAGTTGTTGTTCTCTCCGCAAAGAACTATTCATTCATCCCTTAAACTTTCTTCATATAGCACAATCGGAATATAATATAACTTTAGAGCTAAGAAAAACACCACAACCGAATGCAATACTGTCCAAATATAGAGTTAATAAGTATAAGCGAAGACTTGTTTGCAGACCAAACATCAAAGGTCTAGTCCAGAACCACCTCATAACCGTCACATCGTAGTGTATGTCATGATGAGATTCATTTGAATATATGATGGTATTTGCTTCAGAGATCCACTTGTTTTTTGAACGTTTGTTATGAAAAAAACTCATTAATCCTCTCGCAAAACCAGCCAAGTGTAAACGAACTGAGCTTCGTATCAATCATGATATGGATCAAAATTGGTATTCAGTATTTTTACCTCTACAAGCTTGAGGGCTTCAGAAACTCAACTTCTGTAGTGTTTTCAATCTCAGCGGTACGTTCATGAAAAATCTGTAAATCATGAATATCGTCGTCCCTTGTCATAAGCTTCCGGCATTGAGAACATAATTCTATCAGTAATTAATAGTCATTTGAACATAATACATCAGATTTTCTGATATTGTTAGGTAACTCATGGCCTCAATAAATTTGATGTAATGATGCCTCCCTTCTTGTGAGGATATTACGTGAAGAATGATTACGTCACGTATCTCTCTATACGCGTACTCATCGCACCTTCGAGCTCATCGCAGCTATATACGCGTCGTTTAGTTTGAAAGATTTTGATCTTATTTTGTTCGTAAATACATGAACTAATAGATATAGGTAGCATCATAGCGAATATAATCGATGTTTTTTCTATAGGATACTATCAACATGAGAATTTCGCAACAAGAGCTTATGAAGTTGGTAACATAAAAGGATTAAATAATACGTTTTCAGTTTGGGATGCAATATTTGTATTCGTTCTGAAATTGGAGCTGATAGAGGCCTGTGTCTGATTGAACGTTCTTTGCGACGAATTAAGGGTATTAAAGAATAAACCCAATATAATATTCACATCTTTTCATGATCTAAAGCATTAGGCAGGGATGAAATCTTTTATTCCATATCCACACTTCTTCACCTATTAAAGATATTATGCAACCATGTAACCTTTTTCGAGGACTTTTCTCGAATGGGAATTGCTCAAACTTCATTATCAAAGTCTAGATCAATAATGTATTGCGGCCAGGAGGTAACCAGGCCAAATATCAAGTAGTGAATAAAAAACGAGCAGGGTTATTGGGTTTATAGGAGTTTCAGGGGGTGACGGCGGGGTCGGTGACTTGGCGCACAGATGGCACGAACATTGAAACTCATTTACACCGCGGGGAAAATGTAAAAAAAGGGATGGAAAAATACGCTGATATGTAATTGCGAGCTTTATGATAAAAGGGAGAAGCTTTGTTGGGAACAAGGATATATACTGAGGTTACAAAATTTTTTATATCTCAAAATTGTGGTAATGCAGAAATATTATGAATAAAATAATATCATTTACGTCATTCACCCATTACGGGTGTAATAGACATTTATAGTGCACTTGATGAATAAATTAATATTTAGTCAGCCGTAAGGTGTGACTACCAGTTGACAAGCCACGGGTACTATTTATTTCTATGAAGAGTACGCCGCAGAGCTTCCATGAAAATATATGTCGATAAGAATCAATCTTGTGACTTCCGGACCATAAGGCGAGTATATTTGCACTCAGCTATTCATTTGATAATAAACATTTTATTGAAACAACAGAAAATCATAACTATTATCTAATATGAATTGGTGTATATACTTGCTGAGATAGAAAGAAGAATCGTAGATTGAGTACTATGACTTACTGAGCTGAATTATAATGAAATTAGCATCAATCAGCATGAAATTTATGCCTATGTGGAAAACGAAGTAATTATGGACGAACTTTGCTCGGAACTTTACAAAAAATGTCGAACACTCTCAATTGAAATGGGAATGAAACAAAATAGATTCCGGAATAGAATTATATTCCATTCTGTGGATCTATAAATAAATACCTACACGCTTATTGGTGTCTTATAGTTTGTTCTGATCTGCACTCTATTCTATTCTATTAAATATCATCTGGCTCAATGCTTATTCACAATGAAGTCGTATTGCCGGTACCACTATTATGCAAAAAGTAATTGATGATATACTGTTATTAATGACAAGAATACAATTATTATTAGTAGTAATACTATTAGCATCGGCAGTACGACCTCATTCTAAATATGCCCGCACTTCTCAATGAACTAGTATTCATTGATGTGATCTATAATTATTGATTATATCCAATGGTTATGTGAAATTGCACAATCACCACATCGAAACACCATCCATCGTGAAGCTTAGGCTTGCCACGGTGTAGCACTCACAAAATGTATAGAATTGAGCTAAATTAATTTTACTGCTGTACAAATCAACATTGCAGATTTCAACTTGAAGATTGATGTATCTATAGGAACACATTTCCAACACTTAAATTCCCCTACAATAGTATATTGTACAACAAGTATAGAAAATTACCTATTTCACACGAGGTGTGTAATTTTCAGTACGAGACGGAGTCGAGTGCTGGAATCACACAAGTGTGAAATAGGTGATTCTATACGTGTTGTACACTATACTTTTTCTACGATCACAATTTTTAATGAAATATGTAGGTAAATCATTCGTATAACTGAGATTTTGAATCTATATTCACAAATATGAATTAATTTAGAAATTTTAATGGTTTGCTCTGCTTATTTATTGTGATATTGATTTTAGTTATGATTTGGAACATTATTGATATATTTTCATCAGTTGATTGACATTTCATTGTTGTGTAATCAAATTGTTGCAAACTACGGAAAGATTGTATCTGATTGGCTCACTCTCACCAAGCGACCTTCTGATTGGTTCATTAGTTAGAGTTTTCTGTGATCTGGGGTAGCGTGTTTTCTAAATCTTCGTCACTAACCATTTTCCAACTGCAGTAATGATATTTGTGGATATCTAATTTTGGTTATGATACAATAATTACATACATAATTTCTCGATTTCAACAGAATGTGATGGAACGTGTTTTATCCGCTCCAATTTGACAGTTGTGATTCGTAGTGTTACCAACCTTCGGAATATATATTACAAGAATAATAAAATAATTCCAACAGAACTTAGTGCAATTTTGTTATTTAAATGTGGCTTATAAAAGAGCAAACAGAGATTTATATCAAGTCCGTGATATTTATCAATAATCTTGCTAAATATATCATATATATCACCTAAAGAATATTCAGAATGAATTATTAATATATAAGTTGGTCAAATTGGTGTGAGAAATGATTTCTCAGGACTTTTCGCACAGTTGTGTGAAATTGTAAGTTTTCTAGTTGTGTTTTGTATGAGAAATATGCTGTTTTCTATAGTGATCGTAGAAAAAATTTGTTGTATTCTACCTTAACACCGAAATTTTCTCTCACCAATATTATTTTTCCCTCTTTTTCTTACTACTTTTTCTTTCAATAATAGGATTCCATGGTTACCATGATATAACAATCTGATATTCAAATACTGGACAACCTAAAACCTTGGTTGTGGTAACATTTTCCGTACTTTTTCCCTCCTTTTGTTCACATGCACTTGTCGTTATTTTCTTCATTATCCTCATGTTCAGTGGAAACTTTCCACCTAATTTCATCTATTTTTGAGTTGCGACAATTAGGAGGGACAAAAAAAAGAATTGGTGATGTAACCTAAACCAAGTTTTTTAGGTTGACCGTATTCCATGCAAGAACTCTACAATAAACTATGAAATTGCAGAAGAAATCATAATAGGAACAAATAGTGACGTCAAGCTCCGAAACTAAAGTCCACCATCGACAACATTACCAATATATTTATTCCAAAGTCGGCTCAAGATATCAGATTTTGAGCTTGAGTGGTGAGCAGAGTGGAACAAAAGCATTAGATGGGGAAAATATATAGTGAAAAAAAGATTGGTGCTACAAATGGAGTGGAAAATTGGTGCACAATCGTATGAATCACATTTCAAAACGTCCTGAAATCTTGACATATTGGACTCTAATATTTATTTTTTCATTCAATCTATTTTAAAGTTCTTAAGCAGCTTCAAAAATGATTATTTTTGTCCTCATAGTATGTATTGATAAGCACAAATATTTCTATGGTTCTGTATGATTTTTCATATGGAATGAATAATCACATTTATAAACAAGTATTTCTCTATCAAACATCAAAATATCCAAGTTCAAGAATAACTGTTTCTGTCTCTATCCTTGATGATGTTTTAGCGAGCAGAGCCCCCATAGAGTTGACTTCTATCGTTATGCCCCGATTAAATCAGTGACATACGCAATAGAGAGTTGTCTGACCAGCGCAACTCACTGATATGTCTCAAGGACGTCGTGACGTGTTACCGAATGCAAATTTTTCGAAAGATTCGAGAAGCAATAATAAGGACAAAATCAAGCAATAGATGGTCAGTAGTTCGATCAAGGAGCGCGCAAGAGTTAAATTCAAATAGTGACACAGTTGTGATAAATAAGTGTACTAGTTGGAAATAATTAGAAGACACTGCTGTTGTTTAAATAATTAGAAGTGAATATTCTAGCATGAGTTAATAGTGGAAGCATAAATAGCGGATAATTTCAGTTTGATAGGTGATTCATTTTGAGACCTTAACTACGGCTAACATAGTCCATTCTGAAGTTCCAATTTTCGATGGCGTGTCCGAATATTTTGAGTGGTACTTGACGAGAAACGCAAGCGATGCTGACTTCCAATTCCTCAATCGTAGCAGGCTTATCTATGTACACTTTGGACTTTAAATAGTCCCAAAGGAAAAGTATGGACATGTGATATCATACGATCTAGGCGGCCAAACCACCGATTCGAAGAGTAAAATTAACTGTTCATCAAAGTGTTCCCGCAAAAAAGCCATGGTTTCACGGGCTGTGTGGCAAGTAGTGCCATCTTGTTGGTTTCAAAAAATGTCCTCGAGATCACGAGCTTCAATTTCGGGCAGCAAATAGTCCGTTATCATGACGCGATACGGGTGTCATCGACAGTTACGTTCCGGCCGCCTACTCTCAGCTACCGCCGTTATATTTTGTTCATCACGTGTTGGATGTGGTCTATTGGGTCGCATATTATCTAATAATGAAAATAGGACTTCAGACTTTTCGATGTTATAGCAAATTGGGCGTTCGGTAGGCCGAGTATGTCGACCATAAGCAGAGGTGGGCTCAACCGGCTCGGTCCAGTTCGCGCGAGCTGGTTGTTAAAATTTTTGAAACTCGTGAAACCAAAAAATAAGCTATTTTAATGGCATGTTTATGCAAAATATGTACATCGCGCCGATGTGCCACACACTCGCAATCATATCATGTGCGCAAGCGCAGCACACTACACGCATCATGTGCATACGTGAAATACGAAGTGCTTAGCTCTTGCTTGTGAGTGAGTCACAAGTTCTGTACTGTACAGAAATGGATGAAGACAATAAACCTACTAATTTACCGTTTTTTTTTCTTTGAAATAATAGCGAGCCGATTGTTCAAAATTTTGCAGCCCACCCCTGATCATAAGTAACTCCCAGTACGAGAAACACATTTCTCGTGGAGCTCTGATTTTCGTTATAAAGTTGGATGATTTGTAAAGATTGTGCCAGGCAAAATCTTTTCGCGATGAAATATCAAACAATACTCAACAAAAATACAATGACAAGTTGAAGTTGTCATGATTCACGTGTCGTCGGTCAAAAAATCCATCAAGAAAAAATTATATCCTAATGAATCACCTTTCATGAGTAAAGCCATAGTTGAAAATGAATTATTAACCCACGAAGTAGTTTAAAAGTCGAGCCCATTACTCTACCTTGATATTTTTGACTTTTAGACCAGAAATTCCAACTGAACCGATATAATAGTATATTCCGATACAGATGAGGAATGATCGATTCGCACGAGTGACGGATGTTCATTTTTTCTACAGTCAAAAATGTTCGCGGGAATATTTATAACCAAAATATGCAGTTTTTTGAGAAATTATTTGCTTCATTGATCTCATTCCAATTCATTAAACTTTGATAGAATTACTAATATTAATATTTTTTTGGAGAGGAATTTGAAGAAAATTAAAGAGAAATTAAATTATGACAGCAATGGAACAGTTTTTTTGCGATGCCACGCGGCTCTCCTAGGAACTTCTGAGCGTGCGAAATAACCCCTATTCCATACGCTACGGCGTGTGGAATGGGTATCATTCTGTAGTGACTGTAGAAAAACAATTTTTTCAATCTATCAAGATTCTTCATCTGCGTGAGTCATCACCAATTCCTTGCGTTTCTAATTTAACTTTCATCGTTCTTTCAGATTTAATCACATGAACTACTCCATTTTCAATAAAAGTTTCTATTGATTATCATAGAAGGCCACCTGATACTCATTCAAAAGATAGAATTTATTCGTTTCTCTATTGAACTAATGGTTTGAATCAATATCAGAATAGAAATGTGTATAATTGTAATAAATCCAGTGCTCAGTGTTATTAAATTTTGTGAAAAGAATACATTAATGAACACTTAAAGAGAATATCTCAGACATAATCAATAAAGCACACTCTGAGGCACTATTTATTTTCAAACATGTCAATAAAACTGCTTCCTGAGTAGTTCATTGCAGAATTTTGAATTAAATCACAAATGACTTGCTAGACTTGTACTTGCCACATCAATATTATTCTACAATGAGTTTTCTATTGATATTCTCCAGAATATGAGTTTTCATGGAAGCTTGTTGGGTCACTTTAGTATATTCTAATATTTTGACCTATTTTAGATGAATTAGGTTTAGTAAATCGTCAGGACCTTTTGGTCTAGCCTAAAAGAAAGGTATATAACTAATGGTTCTAACATTTGAATCTTAATGAGTCCACGGCAGGGGCTGAAATAACCAGACAGAATCTGTACCGATCGGAATGAATTCAACCGTTTGAAGAAGTTGTTGTTTCAAAACATCATGGAGTTATCTGGAACTCAACTGAAAATAATTCCAAAACGTGGAATTTCCTATGCGTCGCTGCGCTGGTGGTGAATGAAGACTTTTATCAAATTTCCATACTCTTCCACTGTGGTGGAAATTCAATACTTGAGTTCCAGGCTTTTGAGACGTTCCAGGTTTTAAAGCGATGTTTACGTATTCACAACAACACCCGAATAATAGCGACCTCTACCCGCTCCGTTATAGCGGAAATAAACCGTTAAAAAGTCTCCCCCCGGACTTTCAGCCCTCACTCACTCAAGCCCTAGATACCTTCATCTTCTTTCATAACTTCATTCAGAACTGACCTACTCTTGAAGGGTGAATTAATATGGGGGATTTCACTGTATATGTGTATAATACCTTCTCTACAAAACTCAGCAAACCACATTCCTACTTTCGTGTTAATTTATTTGTGGAAGCTACAAAATATCTTTTGACACAAGAAGAATCGACAATAATCTGTAATTTTTAACCAACTTTGGTTCTGGGAGTGCTGTCGAGCAGAGGAAGTATTTTGAGCAACGATCTTTCGCTGCCTTTAAAAAATGCTGACACACAATTGTACAAGTGACTTGAGTCAATTGCTCATCAGTTTCTGCAAGTTATTTTTTTCAAGCAGACATCTTTCAGATGCGTAAAGTTGGCAAACAATTTTAAGCACTAACGAAATGAACTATACTGTTGGTTAGTGCTTCGTTAGTGCTTCTTAGTGCTTCCAACTTTTTTATAGCAGACTCCTCTATTACGTCATGAATGACGTTCGACTGTTTTCCTGCCAACTTTACGCTAGCTGACACTTTTAAACGGAAATCGATAAGCTTGATGTCATTGGTTAGTGCTTCGTTAGTGCTTCTTAGTGCTCCCAAATGTTCTACTCTAAATGCCACAGTGACGTCATGAATCACGTTCAATTACTTTCCTGCCAACTTTACACTAGCTGACACTTTTCAACAGAAATTAATGAACTTGGTCTCATTGGTTAGTGCTTCGTTAGTGCTTCTTAGTGCTTCAAAATTTTCCACTTCGAATGCTACAGTATTGTCATGAATAACGTTCAATTACTTTTCTGCCAACTTTACGCTAGCTGACACTTTTCAACAGAAATTGATAAACTTGATGTCATTGGTTAGTGCTTCGTTAGTGCTTCTTAGTGCTTCAAAATTTTCCACTTCGAATGCTACAGTATTGTCATGAATAACGTTCAATTACTTTTCTGCCAACTTTACGCTAGCTGACACTTTTCAACAGAAATTGATAAACTTGATGTCATTGGTTAGTGCCTCGTTAGTGCTTCTTAGTGCTCCCAAATTTTCCACTCTGAATGCTACAGTAGTGTCATGAATAACGTTCAATTACTTTCCTGCCAACTTTATGCTAGCTGACACTTTTCAACAGAAATTGATAAACTTGGTGTGATTGGTTGGTGCTTCGTTAGTGCTTCTTAGTGCTACCAAATTCTCCACTCTGAATGCTACAATAGTGTCATGAATAACGTTCAATTACTTTTCTGCCAACTTTACGCTAGCTGACACTTTTGAACAGAAATAAATGAACTTGATGTCATTGGTTAGTGCTTCGTTAGTGCTTCTTATTGCTCCAAAATTTTCTACTCTAAATGCCACAGTGACGTCATGAATAACGTTCAATTACTTTCCTGCCAACTTTACGCTAGCCGCTAGCCTACACTTTTCAACAAAAATTTATATGCTTGGAGTCACAGGTTAAAGCTTCGTTAGTGCCTCTTGGTGCTTCCGATTTTTCTACTTCAAGTGTCATACGCCTAATCACATTTCTGTCAACTTTACGCTAGCTCATACTTTCAAAATAAATTAATGGGCTAGATGTCATCGACTAGTGTTTCTTTGGTACTTCTTAGTGCTTCCAAATTCTCCACACAAAGTGCTTTAGTGACGTCCTGGGAAATTTCCAATAACCTTCCTGTCAACTTCTCGCTAACTGACACTTTCCAATAGAAATTGATAGACCTGGTGTCACTGGTTAGTACTTCGTTAGTGCTTCTCAATGCTTCTGAATTTTCTAGTCAAAATGGTGTAACGAATAAAAGTTAATCTTTTTCCTGTCAACTTCATGCTGACCGACACTTTTCAACAGTAATTGATAAATTTGGTGTCATTGGTTAGTGCTTCTTAGTACCTTCAAAATGTTCACTCTATGTGCCATGCTGGCGTTGCAGATGGTGTTCGATGATATTTTCGGCCTGAAATTAGCAGACAATATCAAGCACTAATGAAACAAACTTTGTGATTAGTTTAGTAAATATTCCGCTAGTGCCTCCAAATAAATTTACAGCGTGCTCCACTATATCGTCATTAATGAAAATTTTCTTATGAAACTTCGGAGGTCGGTGGGTATTGATTTCAACCCTACTTATCAACCAGCCGAAAGAAAACTTGGCAGATTATAAGTTTGTACTTATCTTTTTCTTCTAAGTGATGCCCTGACAGTACCACTTGCAGAGCTCGTCTGTTGCAGATCGTTCATCTTCCAGGAGTAAGTCCTCAATTTTACTCTTCTGCATGTACTTCAAATGGGAACTTGTTAGGAATGGTAGAAATAGGCAGTGAAGACATTTACATCTGACATCCGACATTTAATGAATCAAAAGTGACCAGGAACAGAAGAGAATCATGAAATACATCACTAATGGCCAGTTGCACCACCGTCACTTAGCTTTGAGAGAGGAATAATAACCGTAGTAACCATTGTCCATACAATAATTGCCATATAGATATTGAAGTTAAACGACGGTGGTGCATTATGGTTTCAAATGAGTGAATTGTACCTGTGTGATCGAAATACATATGATTATCCTCCCAGTCTCTAACTGCCCATACTTCAAAATTTCGAATAGCACCACTTTGAATTCAAGCTTGACTCAATACGAATAGAGCCAGTGCATGTAGTTAGCAAATTATCCTCAGCACAAAGAAAGCATATGATTGGTTAGTGCTTCGTTAGTGCTTATAGCTAAGCAAACAATATCAAGCATCAACGAAATGAAGCTGATGGATTTATATAGAAATAAATGGAATTGGTATCTTTGTTCTGAGCTTAAATCGTATTTTTTTGATGAGTTGAGCAATTAGCTTCTGAATAATTCCTATGGATAAAATCATGGAAAAATCCGAAATATATGAATAAATGATTTATTACATAGAATTAAAATAAAAACAAGTAGTTATCTAACAGAAACATAAATTATATTTTTGAAAAAAAATTATGAAGATCTATTTAGAATGAAATTGTATTATCGATGCAACTACCAAGGCCATTGTTGAGTATACTATTTTTGATGACCAACATTTTGAAAATCATTATAGGCGGTGATCTACGGCATAAACATTGATATTGCGACCTCACTGTAAATAGAACTTCATATTACACCCCAATCGTTAAGTTCAAATTGTATATAATACAACATGCGGATTGACCACTGTAGAGCTACTGATGCGCAATACTTTATTTTTCAAATCATCAAATAACTCCCAACTTGAATCTATACGGCGACAATATGCTGTATAATGACCTGTAGCAGTTATAGATCTTGAAATAGGTGCTATGTAATTACACAAACCTCTCAGAATAAATGTTTTTTCAAGAAGTTTGATGGAAATTGGTATATCACGTAATAAAGTTGGACCACAATCAGTGGTTTCAATAACCATGTGATCACAAATCTTCGTCTCGTGTATGATTTCATTACCGCATGTTTGATTTTGTGTTCTAACGACACATCTAGTGGTTTTTTCTAAGCAGGATGAAATAGCGTCAGACATATTCTTGAATGATTCTTTCAATATATTGATATTTATTGGCAATATATCGATATTTCGATCCATTGCTATTCGAGAACAAGTTTCTTGAGAGCAAAACGATTTTTCAATAGCAGATGGATAATGATGCAATAATTTTGGAATTAGGGCTGCAACATTTGAAGTACAATCTACTTTTAGTGTTCCGTCTACTAGGATATGTTTTTCGAAACAATCTAAATTAGCTAAAATTTCTCCTCTCAGTTTATATGTTTGTATCTTTGGGCCAACACTCAAGAATTGTTTGATAAGAGTAATCATCAGTGAGTCATCATCAGTTTCAAAGATGGAATTATATGAAACACTATCCGCAAAAGCAGCTACAAATATCTGTAAAATAGAGTCAAACGCACATGTCTGTGAGAAAAGGAATTTATTCTTATTTATTATTATGGAGCGGGATCTAACGTTGCCATTGTTCAAAATGCCTATTTTGATTTTATCACCGTCGTTGACGTGAAGAATTTCAGGACAGGGATTCTTGTGTCCACACCTTTTTTTTCTTCCTTTAGCTGTAAATGAAGTTGAAGATAGGATTAGAATGTGATACTTACTAGATTGTTTTTGTCTTCAGTTAGATACTCACATGCCCAAAATTCTTTGAAAGTGCCTTAAAAAAAACAAAATAAATTTGAACTAGATGTAATTATTCCAATATTCTTGAGGAACTTACGTTCGTCTGTTTCTAAATCTATATCAGATATTGTCAAACTATTCTCATTTGTATATGCTGATCCATTTTTAGTGGTCGGTCCTGAAATAATTTTCTTATTCTCGTCGAGTTCACTTGGATCTTCCTTCTTATCATCCGCACAATGAATCTTGTCTATTGTATTATTTTTTCCAGTAACAGTTGGCGTTAGTACAAGCATTCCTTGAATAGTTTGATGGTGTATCAGGAAAAATTTATCAGGTTTCATTGGCAGATTGATCAATTTAAGCGTTCTACTTTTCAGATCATTGAAATAGCTCTCCACTATATTAGAAGATTCAGTCCTGTGACCGTAGCCAAATTTATTTGTCAAAACTGCCGACCACAGAAGAAATGAGTTCATAAATTTACTAAGACTGGTTGCAAATTCTGGTGCAAAATGATAATTTTCATCATCGCTCATAAAATTACATTTTTGTAGGCTCCTCTCTTTGATGTCTTGGAACCACTGATTGAAAGATCTTGAGTATGTCTCTGATATATCATCCAACAGAAGTCCAGTATTCTCAAACTTATTCGCTGAATCCATTGTTTCTGTTTCCTGATCTAATTCTATTAGATCACATCCTGATATTAATAGTTTAAGCTGTTTCTTGTGGTACTCACACTCAGTTTTCTCCCCGGTATATTCACTATAACTAACAATGAATAGAGATTCTAATATATTCTCCGCATCTTCTATTGAAGTAGACCTGATGAGAAGACTCATCGCTTTCATATAAAAATTCTTCTTGGGCGACCTATACTCTTTAATACTTGGCCATTGACTGATTAATCTCATCACGTGTGCGTAATCTACTCGTATATATGTTGTCGGTAAATCATACGATCTTCCTGTGAGAATATCATAGCACAGCTCTAGGTAATTATTTAGATACATATTATTCATAGCCCAACAAGCAGCACTTAACAGTGCTAACGAATGGTCACATACCAACAATTTTGGTCTTTGTGCTCCAGATTTAATCCAAAAATTCAGCCAGCAAGATATTGTTATGGTGTCTTGAGCCTCTGATAGCATCTGACAGACAGGTATTTGGCCATTGGGTACATTCAAATGTATCACAGCACTGTACAAAAATATGTGTCCAGATATATTATTGTACGGACGATTAATTCTTCGAATTATGGAACCCGTCGCATCTATTGCCAATCTACTAATATTGGATTTACAGTATGAATTATATACGTGTAGTTGCTCTGGTGTCCAATAATGTAAAACAAACTTATCGTAAGATAAATGATGAATGCAGTGTGAATATGGTTGTGTATATTTTAGAAGTTCTAAATTTTGTATTGGACATTTGCTTGAATTTTTTGTGTCATTGCCAGCCTCTGCTTTGCACTGTCTTAATGTTGATAATGAATATAACGTCCTAGGCTCCTTGTCTCCCAATTGCATTCTAGTATTTGCTTCTTCTCTCCGCCAGTTTATTGCTAATTGTCCTGCACGCAGAATATTTCCTAATTCAGAACGTTTTCTGCCCGTTAAATGCCTCTTTGTTTGGTTGGTATGCATTAATTCATTCAGATTACTTATTCTACAAGTAATAATTATGTTATTATCCATTCGATTCGCATCACCATAGGCATCTAAAATCGCGGTACATTCCTTGCATTGAGCTGTAAATTTTAAATAATGTTCACCATTGGGCGATATGTAATGATTTTTGAAAATCCATATACAAGTATAACCCAGGGATTCCAACTCATCATTTATAACATCTGTCCATCTAGGTTGTAGACGGTATCTCTTCTTACCATCTTTTTCAATTGGCTTTATGCTATCCCATCTATCCGATTCAATTTTGAAATCGGAAATATCCATTTGTTCATCTGAGTCATATTCATTAATTTGAACTTTTGTATTACATATGTCAGCTTGTAAGCTTAATGCTTGCCAACAATTTAATTTATTCTGTTTTACAAAAGTATATACAGCCTTTGGAGAAATCAAGTTATGAAAATCACTACTTATTTGATACCAAATGTTAGCTGAACTTCTATTTATCGATTCTTTTACTTCCGCAGAATATTCTTTAATCTTATCGAACACTAGATCATACGGAACTTTCGATTCTCTTGGCATCTTCATCGAGCATAAAAATAAAAAAAAAGTCAAAATAAGATAGATACGAAGTCAAAAATTTTCAAACTTTACGAAAAGAATTAATAGATAAGTATTGATTTAAATATAGAATAGTTGATTCTGATTTATTGTTTATAGCTTTTCATAAGGTGGATTGTATAAAAAAGATCTTTTTTTGGATCTTTCTAACTTCAAGTAAATTGCTCCAGCTCAAATCGGCAATTTCCAACTCGGCACATTTACAGGTAGTCTCTGCTAATGACTCCCCAACTCGGCACATACGAGTATCTCAGGTACGTGCAATGATACCCAACTCAACACACTTGCAGGTACTCTGGGCATTCTAATGATTTTAAATAAAATAAAATCTATTTTATGTTTTTTTTTTTAATAATCATACAAAATTTGACATACAATAATACAAAATCAAAAAATAAGTAGGTTGCATCATACAATAAAAATAATAATTTCAGCGTGATCGTGGATTAACTTTTTTGTCGTTATTACTCGATCTCTGGACTCGCTCATGATATGGAAAAATGGTTTGCACTTTTGATTAACACACCGCTACTTCACTCCACCAGATAAAAATTTTCGATTTGATTTACTGAATCTATGTTTTTCTACAATCAATAGTGTTTTCCCACGTTGGCTAGCTATAGTTGGCAAATTGATTTCTTTGATGTTGTTGATTGAACTGTTAGATTGATTATAGATAGCTACTAAACAAAACATTTTAATTTATATTTTTCTTAGGTTTTAAGCCGATAATAGGGATGGGTTTTTTTGCAAGCACTTGTTAAGATGTGCCGAGTTGGTCATAAGGATTACCACCAACCCTTGACTGATGTCCCATCGGGAGAGCGAGTTTGGTAAACTTGAATTATTCCCATATTTATTTCATTGTTCCATTTTGGTTAGTTCATATTCAAATAGGAGCGCTGGTCGACTAGCGCGCAAAGCCGCTAGGGTACAGTGCGAGTAGCGCGCGAGCTACCTGCGGTATACCCGCACATGCGACCTTTTTTATGAGCTAAGAAAAAAATTAAAAATGCAGTTTGTTTTGCAAATATTTTTATTTTTTAATTTATCAAATAACAACAAAAAAAGAGTTTTAGCCTTTTTTGAATTTTTGTTCTAGGTTGAACCAAAATGAGATTTCACGCAATCAATTACTATTTGTACTTACTCTCTCATTCCACGTCCACCTCCCTTGTTTATTTGTACTGTTGACAATGTCTCAAAATATTACAAAAAACATTAAAGAAATTACAAAAAAATATCATAAAAAATAACAATTTCAGAAAAAAAATACAACATTTTGAATGTGGGCGAAGGCGGCTACAGCTCCGCAAAAACACAGAGTGGAAATGTTACAGAAAAATCTATGAAAAAACAAAGAGAAACCATGAAAATGTTGATCATAAATTGAGTATATAAGTCTCAATAATTCGGCGATTGCATAACATATCATACCTATGCGGCCGTACCATATAGCTATGTATATTATGAGCTTGGACTATGTTAGAAAAAAATTTCAAAAAAGGCTGAAATCCTCTTTTTCTCTATTATTTGATAAATTGGAAAATGAAATGATTTGCAGAACAAAGTGATTCTTATTTTTTGTTTGAGCACAAAAAAAAAGGTCGTGAGTGCAGGTATACTGCAGATAGCTCGCGCGCTAGACGCACACCGACTGCGCGCTAGTGGTACAAAAAGGGGATTATTTTTATAAGCTGCGCGCTACTGGCACATGCCCCAAATAGGCAAGTTATGTTCAGTATAATAATTACCTCTAAATAATCACTTGACTAAGCACGTCATGTGAGATTCATATATTTAATGTATGATCTTCAATAAATTAACTGAAAAGAAAGTAATATAAACTCAAAAAACATTCAATGGAACTGCAATGTCTCGGCCAAGTACAAAAATCCCCTATTTCGATTGATTCCCTTCAAAAGAAGATCTTTTCACTGTTTGACATGTCCTTATCATTTCAGGGTTATAAGGTCCTGATATAAGAGGTAGGCTCAAGTACCTTGCAATCTGAATTTATCAATTCTGTGGCGTTACGAAGTACGCCGGGTCAGCTAGCAAATTTATAAAAAAGCTTTCGAATTTAATTTTTTTATCCTACATTTTTTGAAATACACATAGTTTGAATAGAATATTCCGATACGTCTTGGTTTTTCTATCAATTTTATATTGGGATAATCCTGTACTAATGATGTGGTTAGTGCCCGGCCCAAGGATCGTTTTACTATAATTTTGCGAGAGGTATATACAATACAATTTGCTAGTTTTGACGTAGAACTATGTTTTTTTCATCGGTATAAGGAGTTGAATGACACAGCAAATATCTAACACACTCTAAAAGCTTATATCTGCTAGAATAACAATTACAAGACAATGAATCGAATGCGGATAAAAAGTTTAAATAATATCACTTATTATGAAACCACTTTCCATCCCTTACTTCAACCCTAAAATACGGTAACATGAACTAAAAATTATAAATGTACGTAGCTCCACATTTTGAGTTGATACAGTCGTGAGTCGTAATTGTGTGCACCTGTTAACTTCTTCAATATTAAACTCAAAAGGTCTATATTTGGTAAAGAGCGGCCTCGATCTTGGCACGAAACTACCTGCAGCTTTAATCCCCTACTTGAACTCGGCACTATGCTATGGATTAGGATTTGTGACTCAATCGTTCCCAGAGCAAGATTTTCTGGACACATGCGATTTTATATTAATAATAAACCAGACTCAAATTTAGCCGTACTTTTAAATGAATCTAATCACACGTGTGACATCATCAACTCAAAAGTTCTTCGTATCGTAGACAAAATATTTTTTTTCCATTTAAGGTAGTTGTCGTGCTATGGGCATAGTATCAGAATGTTCAATATTCTTGTACACTCATTCAGAATATTATTATACAATAATCCCTAAAATTTGAAGTCGATTGACCATCTCAAACTTTAGATAAACGCAGTTAAATCTCAAATTTTTAACATGGAGAGCAATGGAGAGTATACATTTTAGGCAGAAATTATATCAGTTTTAATTTTTAATGAAAAAACTAACAGTCAGATTCTTATCAAAAACTAGGTGTGAATTGATGTACATGTTCTGCGTACTTGAAAATAAAAAGAAAACTATTGACTACTTCATTGTTTAGATATGAGAGTGCAAAGTTGAACATTTTTTATATAAAATACGTCGCGACACGTTGAACAGAAACAACTTGGCAACACTGTACATCACTAAGCATTGCATTGTACTATCCGAATCCGACCTGCAAATTCAAACGGAAAGAGATTAAAATAGATGCTTAATAATGGTTTCAGTTAAACAATAATATCTATTATGAATAAAATAAATTTTATCTAAGTTTTTTTGTTTTAAAATTTGCCTTTATACGTTAGATTTTTGGACATGTTCTCTATACTGAGATAACAGTTAAACACATTGTTGCCAAGCTATTTTTCCGACCAGTAATCGTGTATTGGTAACTGAAATTAACCCGTAGCCACCTAGCGGTTATAAGCGGAACTATATTGTAAAGTGGATTCAACCTTAATTTCCATATGATCATATGTTATGTTAATGACTTTGTTAGCAATATTCAATGGCTTTTTTGAGGTTGTTTGCATGAAATTTTATACTACAATAGTTCATATTGGATTTGTTGCAATTAATTCAGTGAAAAATACCTAGCTTTCGACTTTATTGTTAAATTACATAACCTCATTGCTATACTGAAATTAGTCTTTCTCAAGTTTTACTCTTCAAAATATGGAATCTAAACGAAGAAGTGTTAAAAATTGTTGTGTTTATAGATGTCATTCCAAATTTAGTTGAATTGTTGATTTTAGTTTCCATAAATTTCCTAAAAGGGGAAAAGGAAAGTGTTGGTAGTAAATAAATTTGGAGACTACGATCCAGTTCATAAACAAGCTATGCGGATTAGAAAAATTCGTACAGGGACAGCTGAAAGCTGAAATGTACAAAACAAAAATGTTATAAATACTCCCTTGTAATATTATTTTCTTTATGCTTCAAATTTCATAACCTCATTCAGTCTTCCAGTTACAACTAAAATTCACATATAAATAAAAAGATTTTAAAAGAAAAAACTATATATTATAAAAGAAGAAAGTCTATACTTCCCCGCACAATTGGAATTGAATTAAATTATTCCATGGAATATGAATATTTCTTTGCTGAATATCAGTGTATTTACATTGTGAACAGATTACAAACTTGCCGTAAGCCACTTTTAAGCCACCATTTTGTAAGAACAGTGCTGCCGCCAACGGTACTTTCAGTTGCCAATATACGATGAACGTGTTTGAGATATACTCTCCGACAGAAAATTCAGGCATCCACTAGATTTATTCTAAATTTGTTAGTCTTAATTCATTGATATTATCATAAAAATCTATGTACTGAACTATCTGTATTATGAACACGTTCTGACAAGAATAACAAGCATCTATATATATCAGCTTGCAAAGCGTTTTCTGTAATTACACTAGACTTTACTTTTTAACAATAATGTACTACGACAACAGCCTGAATGCAACAAAATCCAATGTAGAAAATACTTTAGAAAATTGAATGCTTAAGTTTGTCCTATACATATTTATATGTTTTTATAATAATGTAGATATGTACGGGCAAGAAATAAGTCTTTTTTTCATATATAATATCATAAGTGGTTAAATTTTACCGGAAAATTTTTTAGATTGTTACGAGAGCTTGTTGCTTAGCAATTTATTGAGTAATATTGACAGAAAAATCACGAGCTGTCAAGCGAGTGATTTTTGATCAATATCACGAAATAAATTGGTAGCAAGCTCTCGTAACAATCTAAAAATTTTGCCAGGTTAAATTTAATCACGAATGGTATTCGGAAGATTATTTTTCCCATCCAAATTCATCACTATATTCCAGAGACTCGACTCTGAATCTGCTCATTTTCACATTCAATCTGTCTGTCAGTTTGACAGATGCTGAATCAACGTGGCTGAATATTCTTTGTTTTGTATATATAAGCAACAGACAAAATTTCCAAAAAATTTCCACTTGAAAACCGTGTAGGTTGTACCACGTGACGTCAAATGGTGCAATTCTATTGGTCGAAATTTGGATGGTAAAAATAATCAATAATATTTTTTTTCTGAGGTTTCATTAAATATTATTTGCAGTAGTATTTTAATACAAATTGAGTTTTGAATAAAATAAAGAGACTTATGAAATCAAATCTTCCAGGTAGATCGTGGCTTTATCTAAAAATCAACAGTGCCGAGTTCGTGTGCGCCCCACGCTAATCGGATTAGCATTGGTGCCGAGTTCATGTTCTTGGTGCCGAGTTCGTGTACGCCCGCGGTAAAATAGGATGAAATAAACCACTCACCTTCAAGCAGAATTAATGACCGGGATCAGTAACACTAAAAATAGCAATACTTGTTGCTGTAAAAATGTAAATACTCAAAATGTTTTCTGAAATCGTGTAGTGTAACGTTGTGTGAGCGTTGAGACCTGAATGGCAGAAAATATAATAATGATGACATTCAACAGCCTTGATTTCTTGAATCGACTATATACGTGATACTTAATTTGATTCGGGGAACCCCCGAGTTCTGCAATATCGGCGCCAACTTTATATTTGTCTAACCAGCGTGCACTTAGCTGTACAGGTAGCCGAGCTGAACTAGAGGACAGAATGATAGCGTGGAAAATTTCAGATGATATTTTTTTCGATACAATGAAAATGAAATGTTTAATGAAATGACGACGATGGGTTACGGTAGAATTAAGTTAGAAAAAAATTGATTACACCGAAAATTGTAAAAATGCTCAAAATAAGCACACATAAAATCAATTCAAGCACAAAAATCGGAAAAAAAAAGCAAAATAAGCAAAAAACACTGTGCCAAATTACCATATTTTGCACAATTAGTGAACATTTAAGAGAGTTTTTTTGATGCTTTTAATATTTAGCGTAAGCATCATGCTTATGGATCCGCTCTCTAGTGATCACCTAGATACCTTCTTGCATTGTTTTTTTTTGTATCATTTTTTCTGAAGAAGACTTTCGGATAGAAAATTGAAACGTCAAAATAGAATTGAAAAAAAAAACCTATTTATTATAATATAATTTTGAAAACATGTATAGATCATTAGAAAGATTTATTCCAATGAACAAAGCTCTCAATTTCTATGACAAGTTGAATTTGAGAAACAGCGCGCTTCTTGAGTTATTATAGAATTTTGGGGCTGAGACCTGACTTCCCGATTTTCCTACGGCACATTTTTTGCACAATCGTGCGTATCCGACGCACTTATTCATTACAAAATTGTTCCATAAATTATGAGAAGTATCGTATTCAACGTACTTAGGCAATTTCCCTGGAATATTTTTCCTCAAGTTAGTAGTTTCTCTGTAGTCGTATAGTGTAAGTATATTTTGAAAATTTATCTCGTGCGTATTTTTGTAACAACATTTCTTTATGTGAGTGTTTCTATTTGTAGTTTGAACTGGCTCTGAAGATGATTCTTCAAGGAATCGAAACAGATTAGCATTTTAAGCTGATTGAAGATTATTGTGGACAAGATTTTCTCTAAGTTTTTTGAAAATTTTACCATCCTATTATCATTTTCTGCACTTGAACGTTTCTTCACTCGAAAACAAAATGTGATTTTCCAATTATGCTTCCCTGCCTTCGTACGATTTCGCCTCTTATTCAACAAAATATCCTCTTTGGGAGAAGAAAGAAATTTATATTTCTTTCTGCATGATCTGTGCCCACTATCACAATTAAATACAAAACATCTTATGTCGATTCCACAACCTTTCTTGGAAGAAGATGCTAAATGAAGTGAAACTATTGATTTAACACCATACAAACATAAGCCTAATCTAGCTACCTTTCAGTTGCCTTATGTCTTCAACAATATTACATGTTGTGGTCCACTCACACAACACATTAAAAATAGGTAATTGCATAGTTGTGGACTCGATATAAACTCCTGTGAGCCAAAGCAACCATTGTTCAAACAAATGATATTATACATCTGTGATGAAGTTACTCCGAATTTGTTGAATTGGCCCTCAATATGGCACATCGTTTTATTCAAAGACTTAATTTTATTATTTCGGATACACTATTACATCTGATACACTATTACATCTGATACACTTTGACAGGCATAATACATACATTTTATTCGTCATACATGAATGAGAAAGTTCATTTGTCAGTCTATGTATAGAGCAGCTCGAGTTCACCATTAATATAGCATCAACCAATAACACCAATTAGCTTATGTAGAAAATAGTTAGCTCAATATCTTATCAGAAAACCGTTGTTTACAAATCTTATTCTGTTGAAACTTTGAATCTTGCCGTACATTCGCTCATAAGAATCATTGAAAGCTTTTTGTGAAGTTATCCTGGCTTTCGGCATTGTTACTCCAACACTCGAAAGCACAAACAAAGCTCAAAACAATGATACCAAACTCATCTTTTCTTGGAAATATTAATCAGCTTTCATAATGCTCTAGGAGGAAACCATTGTTTACGGTGTCACTGAGTGATGAGTTGGAATTTTTTGGAGGGCACTATAACCCACTAATAAAATAGCAACCAACAATGTATAGTATGCTTAATATTGTTTGCTGAGCTCATTAATTTCTATTTAATGGTGCCAGCTAGCGTGGAGTTGGCGAAAAAGTAACAAAGCGTTATTCGCGAAGTCACTATAGCACTTCGAGAAAAGAAACACTAGTCGATGACACCTAGCCCATTAATTTATTTTGAATGTATGAGCTAGCGTAAAGTTGACAGAAAAGTGATTAGGCGTATGACACTTGAAGTAGAAAAATCGGAAGCACCAAGAGGCACTAACGAAGCATTAATCTGTGGCTCCAAGCATATAAATTTTTGTTGAAAAGTGTAGGCTAGCGGCTAGCGTAAAGTTGGCAGGAAAGTAATTGAACGTTATTCATGACGTCACTGTGGCATTTAGAGTAGAAAATTTTGGAGCATTAAGCAGCACTAACGAAGCACTAACCAATGACATCAAGTTCATTTATTTCTGTTCAAAAGTGTCAGCTAGCGTAAAGTTGGCAGAAAAGTAATTGAACGTTATTCATGACACTATTGTAGCATTCGGAGTGGAGAATTTGGTAGCATTAAGAAGCACTAACAAAGCACTAACCAATCACACCAAGTTTATCAATTTCTGTTGAAAAGTGTCAGCTAGCATAAAGTTGACAGGAAAGTAATTGAACGTTATTCATGACACTACTGTAGCATTCAGAGTGGAAAATTTGGGAGCACTAAGAAGCACTAACGAAGCACTAACCAATGACATCAAGTTTATCAATTTCTGTTGAAAAGTGTCAGCTAGCGTAAAGTTGGCAGAAAAGTAATTGAACGTTATTCATGACAATACTGTAGCATTCGAAGTGGAAAATTTTGAAGCACTAAGAAGCACTAACGAAGCACTAACCAATGAGACCAAGTTCATTAATTTCTGTTGAAAAGTGTCAGCTAGTGTAAAGTTGGCAGGAAAGTAATTGAACGTGATTCATGACGTCACTGTGGCATTTAGAGTAGAACATTTGAGAGCACTAAGAAGCACTAACGAAGCACTAACCAATGACATCAAGCTTATCGATTTCCGTTTAAAAGTGTCAGCTAGCGTAAAGTTGGCAGGAAAACAGTCGAACGTCATTCATGACGTAATAGAGGAGTCTGCTATAAAAAAGTTGGAAGCACTAAGAAGCACTAACGAAGCACTAACCAACAGTATAGTTCATTTCGTTAGTGCTTAAAATTGTTTGCCAACTTTACGCACCTACATCTTTCTCTATTAAAGTCTGAGCAAGTGACACCAAACGAGCAGTCCTATCTAAGATTGTTCTTTTCACGTAGCTTGAAGATTTTATGCCACTTGTAAATGGTAGGCAATTATCTCCATGAACTACAAAAGTCTTTTCCAAAATTATTTTATTTAGTTTTTCTTTGTTTTGTCAGGAAACCAATGACGGTGCAGAAATCAATTCTCCTATATTACTTGATAATTTCCCTCCCATAGATTTGCTTGTTCGACAACAACTTAGAAGTTAGGAACTCAATTGGGCAGAAATTTGGTGAATAAACTTTCAAAGAGTTATACAACCTTCCGCCATACCCTTTATTGGGTTGATTTATTGTCCAGTCCCCTATTCAGAACAAAATTATATTAAATATCCAATTTAAGTTGGAATGTTGGTGAGACTGCAATAGAAAAGAAATATTCTCCTATTCCCTGAATAATTGTATGACGAAATTCAAGTTCCTTTATTTGTGCTACACTGTAACCTATTTTTAAATATGTCATGAGGCATAACTTTTCCACAGTTAATTAAATTACTTTAGAAGTTATCTATAATAAAATAAATAATATTGTTGCTATAATCAACGGTAATATACCGATAGGGAGGTGTATTATCGATATACCGAAGAATTTCACGAATATACTTTTTGTCTTTTGGGTAATTTTTTACGAGACAAATTTGGGGATTCATAATCTGATAATACCCGAGAGCTTTAGCTCGAGGGATATTATCGTTGATTATAAATCTCCAAATTTGCCGAGTAAAAAATTACCCAAGACAAAAAGTATTTGAGTTAAATTCAAGGTATATGCGATAATATACCGAATCTTGAGGTGTATTTGCAAGGATTATTTCACAAACCATAAAATTTATTAATTGTTATATTTTTTATTATTTTTTAAAAAGGTACTGTGGTATATCGAGTTAGGAGAAAATATTATCGCGATATACCTCGTTACCATGGAAAATCCCTTAATTTCATTGGTTGTTGCTAAGGTGTGTGATATAATCAGTGATATACATTTCGATTTGATCAATAATTGTGGAACCAATCTTGAAAACTAATCACATCCAGTTTCTCTATCTCAAAACCTCTTGAATATTTTTCGATCATTTCTTCTGACTTTAAACTGAATATGAATAATATACAGTATCTAATAGATTGCCTGGGCTAATATTTTCCAGTAATTAATTTATTTTGCATTTGAATTCTACTATTCTCTCATGGGATCTAAAGCTGTTCTTGGAAGGCTCTTTTTGTTCTTTGAAAGCCTTGGGCTGTACCTTTGGAAATATGATATTCGCAGGTAATTATTTGCAGCGCAATAATGAACTCAAAGAAGCGCCAAGATTGATAATTATCAACACAAAAGCAATTTTATTGGCTACTATTAATTTATTCCGAAATTGAACATGTGAACTCCAAATATTGGAAGCGTATTTGGAATATAATAATACTAGGTTTATTGAATAATTTGATTATTAAATGCACTTATTGAGGCTGCTCTGATTAGTTGATATTTTATATCAATCATTAAAGTTGAAAATCTATTACAATGAACACATTGTTTTGAATTTGAATATAATGGCTCCTCTGTTTCTAATTTTATACAGATTCAATTAAATATTATGTACTCATATTATGTAGGGATGGTGGTAAACCTTGCAAATTTTTTTGAATGGAGCTAGTAATTAATTATTTAGGCCGAAGCCTACCGTAATTGGTTATATACAAGTTAATGTAATTGTATTGATCAATGATAAATAATGTGCATTAGCTGTAGCTGTAGCAAAAGACAGAAAGATTCAGCAGAATGTCACCAAATTTCAAACTATCCCAAAATTTATCGAAATAATTTGGAACTACAAACTTTTTGAAAAGTTGACTATCTATTTGATATGGCTCCGTGAGTCTGAACCTCTCAACGTCTGAGACAATAAACATTAGCATCAATGTCCTATAAAAACAATACCGGAATCACTCATCGCAGCGCAATGACGTGAATTGACCGCGCGTTCTTGTGCCACGTCGCGTGTACAAAGCTCGCTTCACCAGCGAGCAGGAGTTACGATTCTTCATAAAAGTATAGTGGAAGCATTTAGTTGAACTTTTAGATATATGCATTTATCAAGCTTCTCAGCACTCAACTCCACAATGAGTCTAGCATTGCCAACCTCTTGTCAGAATCTGTTCTTGTTCAAGAGCTACATTGCTACAAACTATAAATTCCATAATTTACAAAATTTTCTTTCTGGAGACAATAGCGTCTATTTGAGGCGGCGGTATCTGCTGGCTGAATGGGTCCTGAAACAAAGACTCAGCCGGGAGAATGGACAATTAAAATCTGGATCCTGGCTGCTAACACTAACTGATATCTTCTAGAACTATGTACAACAAGAATAGAACATAGACGGAGGATCATCTGTATCAACTAAACTGTATTGTACCTATTATACAACGCTTATCTACGGTTGCTACTATAATTTTACTCTGAATTAATTAATTTCGAGTTTGTTGAATGAATTAAGATGTCATACTAATGTTTGTGATAATAACCAAAAGATAATATTGGGTACGTTTCAACCGTTTTACTTTAACAAGGTGATGTATCATATTTCGATCAGCCTAGATCTGCTCAAAAAAAGAGTTTATTCGAACAGGATGGTGATTATTATTCATAAAATAATATTTTGGAGGAAAAAATAATCTGGATTAAATTTTCTTATAACAAATTTCCGACCGATGAGAATACATTTTTTTTTTGTGGTTGCTTAAATTTCAAGCTTTACTTTACGTTTACTACTCTTTCAGTGCTCCGTACTGTTCGTCATGCAAATTTGCAAGTCGCACAAGATTTTTTTTTTCAAATTCATTGTTCTCACTAATATTTTGGCTACTATAGTCTAGAATAGACGCTCCTAATATTTTAAACAATTTCCAAAAGATGACGGTATTAGCGACTTTAAGTGAAGCCTTGTTAGTGGCACCACTAAAACAGTATTTCTTTATGTTTTCATGAATTGATTGTGGATTATTCCGTTCCACTCGAACTCTCGAAGAACATCCCTAAATATTAAAAAAATTGCGCTGCGCGCCTCTATCTATGAAGGACCAAATTTGAGCCCGTGATAACCAAGAAGGGAAATTTAATTCCTCATGAAAAGATCAATCTCAAAATGTAAGCCGGCGGTATGTTACTTAGGCGCTTTAGGACACGCGACGCACTTTTACAATGCAAAGAACTTCTGTTCGAATCGCAAATTATCTAATTCTCTAATTCTAATTATCTAAACATTAGATTTGAAATCAGCATTCTTATACGGCGTGTTTCACAATATGGCTGCAACATGTATTCACAAAGCACCTCATGAGCAAGTCTCTTTGTCAGTCTGATTGTGTGTACCGAACAGGCACATTTTACTGGAATAGCTCTATCTACTCGAAATTAGTATTCCATTACATTACATTACATATATATATATATATATATATATATATATATATATATATATATATATTCCGCTTTTAAAATAAAAATTTACAGTTTTCATAAACTCATAATTTTTAACCTTATAACATTTGGAATATGATAGTGAATTTATGATTAATTGTCTTTGACCACTTTCAATCGACAAGAACATAATTTATATGCCGTATTTCGACAATAGGTCAATGAATACACCAAATTTGATAGTCCTAGTTTTGGTTTTGAATTTTGTTGTGACTTATTAAACGAAATATGACCGATCAGTATCTGCACTTGGTGTAGTAGAATGTTGATCACAGAAAAAGTACCTTATCTGAAGATCCAACTGCAAAATAGTATATTATATAACGAGGGACTTAGGTGCTTGATTTAATCCTGAGGGTGGAGTTTATTGCACGAGACGGAGTCGAGGTCCAATATTCACCTGAGGGATTGAAGGCACTTGAGTTATGTGTTGTCTTCAGTATTTTTCGCACTACCGGATTATATTGAATCACAATAGTCTAAAAGAAGATCAATTATTCTTACAATTTTGACAACAACAAACTTGATTCGAAAATGTTGACTAAATTCACCATAGTAACAAGGCTGACTACAACAGTTGTTAAATAAATATAAACTTGCTGTCAAAAAGATGATTGAGAAATTTGATATTGATACGGTTGCGGAACAGATAACTGTGAAATTATTTTCCTAAAAATCTATAAAATTTACGAACAACAATACGATGCATTTGCAAAATTGTATCAATTGCGACAATGCTAATATATATCACCTAAAATAAAGATTTGAATAATAATGAAAAAATTCAATTTGACATTCAGGTAAGTACTTTGATTATTTAGTTGTCATAGAGAAATTTGTTTATTTTACTTTAGTCCCTTGGAATAATTGATCATTTTAGATCCCTCGGGACTAAACTCAAACTTAATACCCCAAAATGAGGGATTGAATTCGTCTTTTACCCCCGGGAGTGCGAAAAAAATAATAGCCACATGTCGAATACATTGGATGGAAAATGTTCTCTCTACACCAAAAGAAAGAGATGAATACTCAAGAAGAGTTTGAAATTATTCTCTGAGATCGATGAAGCAGATATTCGAGAAATTTTTGACAAATCAGTTTTTCCCATTGTTCATTTCGATCAAGTTTTGAGAAACTGATCAGCAAATTGAATTTTTTAATACTAACCAAAAACGATTTAACATAACATTGAAATTGATTTGTAGTATGAATGACAATATTTTAGATAGAACTTGAGTTCATAATAGTCGAGGCGCCGACCGCATTTTATCCTTATGTTCCTTGATCGGACTCATGGCCAAAATGTATATAAGTCAATCGGATATTCAGTGGTCAATAGGATGGCAGACTTTATAAATGAAGGCTCCGCCCCTAAGTGTCACTCCCTGTCTGATCCAAGAGGTCGACAGCCATCCCTAAGTTTAGTTCATTTTCGTATTGAACTTCCATGATGGAGCTATTTATCAGTTATTCTTCCAAATTGGAGCTGGAGCCTTCCTATCCACGGAGAAACCAAGGTACCAACTTTCCTACCTGTCCGAGAGGGCGGCAGCCAAACTTGAAATTATTCGATTTTCATAGGTTCCAATTTCAAGTGCAGCTATACTATTATCCTATGTACAATTATTTTTTCTTACTGTAGCTTGAGCTTTCCTGGACACGAGAATAGCAAAGTGCTGCCTCCCACACTATCAAGATCCATCCGATTTTCATGTCCCATTTTCGAATGCAGCTGTACTTCAACCGAATGTAGTGCGGTTTTGCCTCAAATTGAAGATAAATCTTAAGTTTGATAAGGAAGACAGGGCGAGAGGCCACACTTTGGTTTTTTGTGTTCAGGAAGGCCCGAGCTACAATTTATAGAGAAAAATCATACATTTGATGTGAGAAGTACGGCTGCGTTCGCAATAATTGGGACCAAAAAATCAGATGGACTTTAGGAGTGACTGTCGCCCATCCGGCTAGGGTGAATGGCAGCATTTCAATTTTCTGGTGTTCAGGAAGGTTCAAGTTTCAATTAAAAAATATAATTGTACATTTGATGAGAGATGTACAGCTGCGTACAAAATTGGGACCTGAAAGTCGAATAACTTCAAGTGGGGATACCGCCTTTCCGGACAGATAGAGAGAAAGTACCTTGGTTTTTGATGGCCAAAGAGGATCAAGCTTCAATTTCTAAAAAAGATTGATCAGTTCAATACGAGAATGAGTCACACTTGAGGGTAGCTGCTGCCCTTCTGGACAGAAAGAGAGGAAGCATTCTGTTTTTTTCTAAAGTATTTGACCGTGGCTATCGATTCATACTTGTTTCAATCGTAAGTTTCATCAGGGAAGTTGCGTCAAAAAACTTGACCAGTATTGGCTTTTTTTCGACATTTGGGACAGGAATATTTGATCGATTTATATATAATTTGGTCGTGAGTTTGATCAGGGATATGAGGTGCGGTAGACTCCTGGACTATAATTATAATTCAGGAATAGATGAATAGTCACAAAAGTTTTGCATACAGAAATAAATGGAAAAAATTCTCGTTCTTATTTTTGGGACAAAGATGAGAGTATTTTTGTATCGATTCCCCACATCAGGGTAAAACAGAAAGTGGAAAATATAATTCTGCATATCTGACAACAACAAAGAATTGATGGCAATGAAAGTATGAGTAGGATGATCGAATGTACATGTAAGACAAAAACTTTAATGCCCGATTTCATGATCTCGAGTTAAATTAACCTGGGTTAAAGTGACGGGGAGTTAACCAATAAACAGGCTTTCAATTCATTTGATTGACTTGATTCGGCAGTGATGACCCAAATATACAGAAATTGATATTGTTACCAAGGAAATGAGCTCTTTGAACCGGATTAATTTAACTCGAGATCGTGAAACCGGCCATAAGAGAAATATAATACAAATATGTAGATAATCCGATGGGAAAAATTATACAAGTCATTACGATCCACGCTTAGATAGGGATGACAATAAAAAAGTTTTATGGAAAGGAGAAAAATAGAGCAACATAGTAATCAGACCGAATTAATTTTCATCCCATGTCTTCCCTTATGTTGCGTCGGTTTTAATTAGTAATATAAAGCACCTTCCATTCTAGTGCAAAACAAACACAGTATGTTTCTCATCACGTTATAATCCAGCCAGGTTTTATCATAACTCAATTGAAAGAGAAGTATTCGGGATCAACGAGTGATTTACCATAAATCTATATTCTCTATAACAATTCCTGCAACAAATTAATATTGCTTATGCGGCACAGCAGTATTTGTTCTATTATTGACTAGCATAGATACCAACTTCTAGTTTCAACCATCAGCTTATCATACAGTTGTATAAAGGGGAATCCTTTCTCTTAGACTAATTTTTTTGGAACTCCAAACATTTGTAATGATCCAAATTTACATTTGGAGAATGGTTTACGTCTTTATCCGTTGGTGTATTAGTATAAGTATTCGCCACAGATCAAGTCACGATCCTTGACCGATTTCAGGTATCCTTTTTCAATTGATTTATCAATTCTAATGATCTTTGTCGAATAATGAAGTTTCAACAAACGATTGATTTTTGCATAATTATTTGATATAAGTCATCAATGTGAAACTAACGCATCATTTATGCCTGATTTCAAGAACGAGAAATGAATTTATCTGGTTTGAAGTGTTGGGGAGTCAACTAATGGCTCTGATGTATTTAATGAGTCATTCAATCCGGATTAATTCAACTCGCAGTCTATATCCCTATATTGGATATATTTTTAGATTAGAGAATTCCAGATCATTCTATGTTGCATAATATATTCAATATTTCTGTTCACAATTATCGTTGAAATATTGGTCCTTTACGCTGTCAAATAGACATGAAATGTAATACGTTCATGTCAAGCACGCTTTACATCTCCATAATGGCAATAACCACACGTACATGCTCTTCTATTTTTACTCGTTTCAAATAAATTTTCCATAATTTTGGAATAAAGCCCTCTATATGAAACTATTTATTCCGGGCAGAATCAATAGCATGAACATACAGAGGATGTTACGCGAGCGCACACTCGATGTTTTTACATAAATTTCTCGTAAATATATCATATACGGGGAAGGCAATCATCCCTGTATAGTCCAGGGAGAAAATATGGAGCATGATGATAAACTTGTTTCTACTTACATTTTTATCAAAAAAAGATAATGTAGGTATCACTTTCCATTTCAAAATTAGTTGTTGATGATTTACTGGATAAATTGATATTATTATTTATGTAGAAAGGACGAAATGGTATTTCTTTTGATTGAAGTTGGGTTTACTGGATGAAAAGAGACTTCATACTTCATTCTTCAGGCTTATAGCCGATAAGAATGGCTATTGACATGGTGCTAGAATGTATGCAATAGGTAAGGCATGAAAAAAAAATTCTATTTCCATTTGCTTCTGTAAATACGGAACAATTCGAACTATATAATTTATCTAATTAACTCATAATTGACTATCGAAGTGGAATGAAATTAATTCGCTACGTAATGAGACTCCAGAAATTCGAATAAACTCATAATTAAAAATGACTGACTAGATGAACCTTCAAGAATTACATTCAACATAGAAACTGCTGTTAAATATTCCACAGTAATTAGAAATGAAGAATGCACTAAAGAGGAGTTTTCAACCAATTAAAATGATTTAAATCGGAGTAAAAAATTCATTACGATGCAATTTTTACTTTTTTTTTTTGTGTCAAACAATTTATTCTAGAAAGAGGGCGAGCAATTGATTAAAGTAGAATGTTACAACCTAGCCCTTAAGTGCAAATGTTTCTGTGTGAGTTTATGTTTGCGCGTGTTAGACTTGATTTATCTCGCGCAAGTTGAGCACAAACTTCAAATCGTACTTGCTCACATCACCTACCTGATATTTATTGATCAACCAGAAACAAACAAATGGGTGCACAGGAAAGGAAGGTGTGATAAACCATTTTGATGAGCTGGAAGCTCTAGTTTTATGATTATATCAATGACCTATGTAATTTACACATAGATTAAGCGAAGCATATTTCTTATATACAAATCTTAATAATTGACTCAAATACTAATTAAACATTAACAGCAAAATTCTCGGGGAGTCCAAAACTCATCCATTATTTTGCGAGCTCAAATAAGTTCCAAATAATATACGGTCAAAATGGAGATGAGAGCCAGTAATCCAAGTGAGCATTAATTGTTTGAAAGTCAGATTGAATGATGAGAGCAAATAACTGGAATTTAATTCTTGAAATTGAGAATTGTTCAATGTTATAATTTATTTCGATTCTTCATCTTCAAAGAGAACAAAGATATTAAAATTTTGTGTATAACGTCGCTGAATAATTAATAACTAAATTTTTGACAAATTGGTTACTTCTGACTCTTGACATTTAGTAGAAATAAAATAATATACACAAGAGAGAAATTATTGTCTGAGACAAAAGAAGCAAGTAGTGCAATCTATTTTTCTATGATGACAAGTAATGGTTATTTAAAAAACAAGAATAAAATGCACGAATGGCTTAGTTAAAAATAGGAGCAAAAATTTACTCTGCATTTCCATGCACAAAACACTGTGAGACACACTAATGAAGCTTTAATGCACAATTTCAGTTGGAGAGTCCATCTGTTCCAATTATAAGTATTCTAAGCATCTAGAGAGTATTCCAAAACTTATCCACAGCACTTATAGACATTCAAGATACAAGTATAAAAAGTTACTATTTAATGCACCAGCGGTTTGGTTACAAATACGAACAAAGTTAGTGTTTTTGAAAGCTCCTTGGCTGCATTAGAGATAAAGTGCAAGTAAGTACTGTGAAACCGACAGAATTCACATTTCCAAATTCTGTTGGAAATGTTCATTTTGAGCATTCCTGAATCCATTTTGACTGTTTTCGGCTTGATGTCGATACGTATGTATTTATGTTTGTATGTGTGTTCGTAGCTCGCAAATCTCAAAGCCCGTCGAATGTATAATGTTGAAATTTTGTATTTTAGACTGGTCTAGAGTTCAAGAAGGGAATTCTGGCGATGGATTCGAGTTTGTGTTCGTGGGAAACATGGAATATTCAATTTCTGGCGACGAGCTCATGACGTCATGAGTTAGTAATCCCACGGATTCATGGAAACTGCAAGCGAGCTGCTTCCATATAGCCTATCCTTTTCCAAATGTCGTTCTTTCCCACTCTTCTGCCAAACATTTATTTTCAATGATTTCAAAAATTTCATTGAAAGAAATTTGACTCATTTTGAAGTTTGTATAAAAGTTATTCTCTAAATAAGTACTTATTACTTCTCTATAATATTTCCTATTCGTTAATGTCTTTTTTTGCAAACTATGGTTAGAAGAGGTGTCATCTAGAAATCTACATAATTTATACAAAATCATAAAAATAAGGATATTAAACGTTTCACAGACTAGTCAGTGGGCTCCAAGATGGCGGACGAGTCTGATATGAGTATCTAGTGCTGTAATAGAAACATGACGTCATTAGTTGGAAAAAAATTGAGGATTCATAGATTTGCATCCTTCGCCAGAATTCGCCTAAAGTCTATTTTTGCACCTCGCATCATGGCTGCAATCGTCTGTACCGGAAGTGCACTTTATTTGGGTCTTTTTTTGAATTTTTCGCCCCAATCCAGAATGATTAGCCGTAGGATACATTTATTGAGTATTTGTGACATTGCTGTAACATTTTAATGGATATCTGCCATTTTTGTATCAATCGGCCGAGCCGGAAGTATCTTCATATAACAGACATCTCAAATTTCATGAATTCAAAACAATCAGCCGTAGAATATCAAAATTTTGTATCAAGTACTTCTGTAGTATCTAGTTGTACACCTCGCATTATGATTGCAATCGTCTGTACCGGAAGTGCACTCTACTTGGAACATTTTTTGGATTGTCCGCATAAATCCAAATCGATTGAACGCAGAACGTTAGAATTCACAATTTAAGACAATAGTACCGTCTAGATGCTTATATTCTATTTTCATAGTAATCGACGTAGCCGGAAGTGCACTTCACTTGACAGTATTTTGGGAATTTTCGCATAAACTCGAAACGATTGGCTGGAGAGTATTGAAATTTGGTATTTAAGTCTGCTGCAGCATCTAAATGATTGCCCACTGTTCTCATAGCAATAGACTAAACCGGAAATGCACTTTAGTTGAATTTTTTTTTCAATTTTACGCATATGATTTCAGAACTGTTAGCCGTAGAATCTTGGAAATCAGTATGTTGTAGCACAAGAATGATTACTAACCGATTGGATCGAAAGCGCACTTTACTTGACAGATTTTCAAAATTTTTTGAATAAATCCAAAACAATTAGCTGTGAAACGATGAAATTTTGTGTTTGATTATTATCGTACTATTACATGCAAAAAAATATATCAAATGACAAACTAGTAAGTCACATTTATAATAACTTAGGCAATGATAAAAAACATAGTATCGGTTTTCATATCCAAATTTTTTTACAAGATCACGTGACCATTCGAGCCTTTTGAGCTGTTGCGGATTGCATGCCTTCCAGTACTAGGCTTTAGATCACTTTGAATTATTTCACGTTGAAAAAGCATGCTGATGACACGGATAAAAACAATCGAAAAAAATATATATGATTGTTATTCATACTAAGACCGGCAAGCGTGCATTAGACAATAACCTTTTTATTTTTTTATCAAGAGGTAAATTATCACTCCTCAAAAAGGACATGTGGTATGAAATTAGAAAGCTCCACCTGTCACCAGCTCTCAGTATTTATATATATATATATCAATTTGAAGCTGTAATATTCATAGCAATCTTTGAAATCGAATAGATGATTTGTGAATTCCAATATTAAATAATTGTTACCTCATCGAAGATCAAATATAGATACTAATTAACCTAATTTTTTGATTGAAAGTGAATATAATATTCGTAGTTTCTGATGAATCATATTCTAGAAGATAACAATGATGAGTATAATTTTTCTAATCTTATTTTAGAAGATCCTTTTGCTATTCTTTGATACTTTCTTGTAGATAAACAGCAAAAACGACTACAGTTCAATTTTAAGAACTTATACATCTTAACCACAAATGTTAGTGTGTCCGAAACACAATTTGATGATGAAAACACACTTGATTCACAAAAAAATCTAATAACATTGTCTATAAACACTTATAACGTACATTCTCACAGTAAATCACCACTTATACTGAGCATTTCAAATTATTGAGATGTGCTAACTTGTTCAAACCAGGAATTTTTAATCATTTTTCCTGCAGTTCTCAAAATATATGACAAAAAAATCCAATATATAATCATAAAATACGAATAAAGAAAGGTGATGATTAAGGGCTCTGTATGATAGATGTGAATTCGGGAGTGCTCTAGATTGCGGGTTGATTTTAGTAGAAATGTAATGATAAATTTGACTCTGTTCTATTATCTGGGCTCCGTATGAGACACGAATATTCTTTTTATTCACTTGTACAAAGTAAAAGTATTGTAGAACCAACAGAATTTACATTTCGAGATTTTGATGGAAAGCTCCGTTTTGAGCATTCCTGAATTCATTTTGACTATTTTCGGCCTGATGTCGGTACGTATATCCGTTCGTTCTGAACTTGCCATTGTTCTGTCAAACATATAATATTGAAATTTTATATTTGAGTCTGGTCTAGAGTCTAGTTGTGCATCTTGCATTATATTATGATTGCAATCGTCTGTACTGCAAGTACACTTTACTTGGAACTTCTTTCGAATTTTTCGCATGAATTCAAAATTAAGATTCAGTATTTGTAATTACTGTAGGAACATAATGATTACGCTATATCCTTGTACCAATCGGCTTAGCCGAAAGTGCACTTTAAATAACAGACTTTTCGAATTCCCTGCATAAAATCAAAACAATCAATCGAAGAATATTGAAATTTTGAACTCAGCATTTTTATAACATCTAATTGTGCACTTCACAATCATCTGTACCGCAAGTGCACTTTACTCAAAAAATTCTTCGAATTTTTCGCGTAAAACCAAATCAATTGAACGTGAAGTGTCAAAATCCAGTATTTAAGAAGATAGTACCGTCTAGATGCGTTTATCGTATTTTCATCGAGATCGCCTTAGCCGGAAGTGAACTTTACTTGACAGTCTTTTGGAATTTCTCGCATAAATTCGAAACGATCGGTCGTAGCGTATTGGAATTCAGTATTTTAGTCTGCAGTAGCATCCAAATGATTGCCTACTATTCTCATAATAATTGACTGAACGGGAAATGGACTTCAGTTGGAATTTCTTTTAAATTTAGCGCATAAATTCAAACCTGTTAGCCGTAGAATCTTGGAAATCAGTATCTTGTAGCATAGGAATATTGACCTACTGTTTCTATAGCAACCAACTGAGCCCCGAAAACGCACTTTACTTGACAGATTGTCAGAATTTCTTGGATAATTCTTGAGCAACTAGCCGTGAAACGATGAAATTTCGTGTTCGATTTTTGTATTAATTATATGCAAAAAATGTATACAATGATAAACAAGTAAGTCACGTGATGTCCACGTCAAATTTATCTGTTATTAATCAACATGTCATTTGGTACAAACAAGTATCAATTTCTAGATTTGAAGAATTGCAGAAATGCATCCCGGTATAAATTGTTTCTTCGGCACTGATTAGGATTCTGTTCATTCTGCAACTAAAATCTATGTTGGAACGAGTGACATTCCAACACATCTTATAGAATGAGCTCATAATTCGCTTGAAATTAGTCCATCATCATTTTGATTACGTCTTAAAAAGTATTTCAAACAACTACAAACTCTTCAGTATAGTGTGATCAAGCCTCAGATTATCGGACTTGTGAACTGCAGAGCAATAAATTTGCAGGTTTGAAGAGATACAGGATACTGTGAAGACATTTTGGAAATTGTCCGTGAAACAGAGTTATGTAATAAAATCTCATATGGATGCAAAAAAGATATCCTCTTGAGAATTGAAGAAGCTAATGACGAGAGCTGAATTCATCCCAATATCGCTAAAAAAATTCTTGTTATCATATTAAAATCATATAAAATCCATTGCAAGATAATATTATGTCGTGTCATAGCCAGGACGATTTCAAATATAACCTTCATGTGTCTAGTTCCAAATAAAGTAGATATCATCAGTGTTCAAATAAGAAAATGTGTTCCATCAAATTTTGAAAATGTAAGCTTATTCCGAAACAGCCCCATTCGGATAATTGATGTGTCATGATGTATTATTCTTCAAGTCAGTCTAAGAAAAACGTGAAAATGCGGCATCAGAATGCTCGGATAAAAATAAAATTATATAAAAAATACAGTATCTTCTCCTTCCAAACTAAATTTATAACAGATGCATTACTTGCTCTCCCTATTCAATTGTTTTTTTCCAATAAAATATCAAAAAGTTGAAAGGGAGATTATGGCATGGAAATTAGGAAGATAGATTTCATAGTTGTATGGTAAACTACTTTAGTTATATTCCAAAGTGGGTAGCAGATGCTTTGACGTACAGCTCGACCATTCTCAATCCAACAGCTTCTCTTAAATTATAATGATACTATGAGAGAATTTTTAATGTCAAGTTCATGTTATATAATTGAGTTATTTTTTTAACTTATTCTAAATCAAGTTTTGATAAAAAAAATTCCAGCATAATACAGATGTAATATATTCTCAAATGTTATTAAATTTGATGCAAGTTTGTTAATGAGCAGAGAGTGATCAAATAGTCGAAGAGACGGTAGTTACAGCCAGTATTCTAAGAAAATGTGTAAGTTATTCTCCTATATTATCCTAATTTTACATACAACTCTCTGGTGGAAGTATTGGATACTCAGTACGAATTAGTAAAATTTAAAGTGTAGGCCAAAATTGCACGCCTCGAATTGAGAATATACAGTGTTAATGTACGTGTATTTGTGGATTAGATTGTGACAAATGAGCATGGTATGTCCAGGTGGCGTGAAATCCTTAGTAATTTAGCGTGGACGCAATTACGCGACGGTTTCTTCAGTTTAAATGGACATGTGGACATAATAAGGAACATTAAAACACCGCCATCAACAAATTTAATAAACGCGAGCAAGGAATGCCGTGCTCGGCTTAATTAAAATCCAGAATAAGAACGCGAAGAGAGAGCTAACATGAAATACAAAATCAGGACAACCAAGGATATAAAACTGTCCTGTACGACATTCAGAGAACATCTTGTTTTTTTTTGCTTGTATAAGAAATCCAGGAATTATTGCAGTTGGAAGATTTATTATTCAAATTTATAGAGAACGGCTGTCATGGAGTGATTGAAAAAAACTTGTCAAAGTGAATCATGATTTAAGAACGTATGGTAAGAAAGACAATAATAGAAATTTACTGTTCTAGTGTAAAATATGATGTATTACTCACAAAAGAAAAAGTTTGGCCAAGGTGCCTGAAAGGCGGGTTGCTTATTTTATCAAGGGATAACTCACATTTTATACATGTAGCATCAGATTATGCTTACGCACAGCTTAAATACCTTAATGGACGCCTAACTATTCATTGCCTTCATTTTGATGAGCTATAGCAAAAAAGTCAGATTACCAGAATCTCCAAAATGCATAACTTGAGAATCTGAATAGCAAAAAAAATTGAGAACAGTCGACATGAAATGGGCTATGAGCTTAGGTTGCAAAGTACATCATTATTCATAAAGAAAGCTCCTTGAAATCTAATGCACTAAAAAATACATTTAATTCCAGATATTTTGAGAAAATAGGACGAAGTAGCTCTACAATATGTCCTAAAGCTACTAAATATGAATTAAACAAAAAATTGGTTCATTGGTATTAGCAGAGGATCAATGGATAAGTACACTACACAGAAAAATCTGACGTGAACATCACATGACTTACTTGTACATCATTGAATATATATATATATATATATATATATATATATATATATATATATATATATATATATATATATATATATATATATATATATATATATATATATATATATATATATATATATATATATATATATATATATATATTACGATGTGATTTTGTGTTTGATCGTATATATCATTGGATATGTATCATCAAACACAAAATCTCATCGTTCCACAGTTAATCGTTTTGGATTTACCCAAGAAATTCTAAAAATCTGTCTAGTAAAATGCTCTTTCGGCCAAGTCGGTTGCTATGGAAACAGTAGGCCATTATTGTCATATTACAACATTCCTAAATACTGATTTCCAAAATTCTACGACTACCAACAGATCTGATTTTATGCGCAAAATTAAAAATGAATTCCTATTGAAAATCACTTCCAGTGTAGTCTATTATTATGAAAATAGTAGGCAATCATTTAGATGCTACAGCAGACTAAAATACCAAATTTCAATATACTACACCTGATCGTTTCAAATTTATGCGAGAAATTCCAAAAGACTGTCAAGTAAAGTGCACTTCCGGCTTGGTGGATCTCAATGAAAATAAGATATGAGTATCTAGACGGTATATTCGTCCTAAATACTGAATTCTAACAATCTACGTTCAATCGTTTTGGATTTATGCAAAAAATTCAAAAAATGTTTCGATTAAAGTGCTCTTCCGGCTTAGTCGATGGCAATTCTGATGCAAGGTGTACAACTAGATATTATGAAAGTGCCTATTACGAAATTTAAATATTCTACGACAGATTGCTTAGAATTTATGCGGAAAATTCAAAAAGTCTGTCATATAAAGTGCACTTCCGGCTCAGCCGATTGTTACAAAAATAGAAGATGACCATTAAGATGCTACAGCAATTTCAAATGCTGAATTCTAGTATCCTATTGCTGATCATTCTGGATTCATGCGGAAAATTAGAAAACGTCTCAATTAAAGTGCACTTCCGGCTTAGCCGATCGCAATAAGATGTTATAAAAGTTCTTTATACGAAATTTCAATAAGCTATGGCGGATCATTCTATATTTATTAAAAAATTCTAAGAAAGTTTCAAGTAAAGTGTACTTCTGGCCTGGCCAATTCTTACAAAAATAGCAGATAACCATTCTGATGCAACATCAAGTTCAAATACTGAATTTCAACATCCTTCTGGATTTATTAAAGATATTCGAAAAAAGTTTCAAGTTAAGTGCACTTCCGGTACAAACGATTGGAACCATAATGCGAGATGCATAACTAGACGCTATACTAGTCTTAAATACGAAATTTCAACATTATACGTTCAACCAGTTTTGAGATTTGCGAATTGCGCTCGCACGTGCGAACGCACGCACGAACATACGTACCGACATCAAGCCAAAAATAGTCAAAATGGATTCAGAGATGCTCAAAACGGATATATCCATCAAAATCTCGATATGTGAATTCTGTCGGTTTCACAATACTTCCTTGTACTTTGTACAAGTAAGTAAAAATGCTTTATGTATATCAGCCTCAATTCTGTTAGTTTTGAAAGACTCGAAAACCGATTTAGTTTTCAGAAAGTTGTTCTGGAATAGGTCGTTAAGTTCTAAATATAAATTTCGAGACAAGTCATTTCAGTGGTATCTACAGAAAATCGATAGACATACATACAATACAAAGCAAGTTCATTGAAATTTGATGAATAGAAAAAACAGTTTCAATTCTTGAAAAATTCAAGAATAGTGACTAATAGCTCAAGAATATGTCTTAAAGCTGGTAAATACAAATTTTGGGTCAAATCGGCTTGATGGTATAAGCAGGAGATCAATGGACAGACTACAACGTAATTGATTAACTTAAAATGCAGTTTTAATTTCAAAATTTCGAAAAAATGGGATAAAGTTACTTCAGAGTATGTTGCAGAGCTGTCTGATATGAATTTTGAGGTGAATCGATTTGATGATATTGGCAAGAGATCGATGGACATGCATGCAATATAAAAAAACTGCTCCAAAATTTGATGAAGTGAAAAAAATTGTTTCAATTTGCGAGATCTTGCAATAAAGAATTAAAAGAACGTCTTGAACTGGACTGAGATTAAAGGACAATTCGGTCTTGTAGTATTCTCAAGAGATCAAAGGACAAACATACAATATGAAGAAAATCTCAATATGACTTATCCAGCGTCTCTTTCAAAATGTTCTCGATAATTTTCGATATTTGTTCATTATTTGACAATAAGACATTCATTATACTGTTGGTAAAACATAGGACAGTATTTTCGACTTCTGAAGAAGACCTTTTCCCAAAATTCAATGCACTGTCTTTTATTCTTCCAGATCCCATTATGGCGCTATCATGTTCCATTCCAATTTTCGTTCAAATAGCATTTAAACAAGAGCCGAGAATATCGACCATAGAAATCACAAAGTTGCCCCGAATAGATCTTAATAATCTTTTATTGAATTGCTAGTTCGTTTCGTCTCCAGCATCAACTACGTGTATTTCAATCTGAATTTACGCGAGAAATCTTGGGATATATTTTATCCAAACTCGGTAACCATGGGTTGTATTATTTACTATGAGACGCAATTTGAAAACGTTACATTTGAGTAGCTTTTGAAACATTTTGGGTACTAAAGAGTTAGGTGTTATATTTAAACTACTTTCGGAATATTTAGAACATTAGACAGTTGTAGATGTTGTACAATATTTAACTTAAGGATGTTTGCATCTTAAATCGTATTAGTTAGTCAATCCGAAACGGCTTCATTTTTTTGACAATCTCACCTCAATTCTGCAGTGGACACCTACTCAAAACTGATTACATTATCTTCAAACAGTTGGGGCAATTAAAATTTGCTAAACTGCATCGTTGTCTGTTAGTTACCACTAGATGGACATCATGCTACGTATCTTGTACATAGTATAGATTACATTCTAGAGTTATGGTGTGTGGAGGACGTATAGGGGGGAAGAAGAGTTGGAATCCAATCTACAGACTTGCAACTTAGACGGGACTGACACTCAGCTGGCTAATTGCACCAATCACAACACAAATCTGATCACCGGCCCGATTAACTGTTCACGAAACTGGAGTTGCAGTGAGCTATAGCTGAGGATGGATTCCAAGAATGTGAAGGAGAGAATTGCACAGTCATTTCGGGAATAACTTTCTTCATCTGTATGCTTATAATCATCATAAATTGAACAATAATATCAGTTCTTGAACAAGACAATTGGATATCCTTCAGAATCCAGTTGGTTCTTTCTTGAATTATATTTTTCATTAGTCAAATCTGGAAAAGTCTCCACCAGTACTATAGACTATTGAGGATAAAATGCTGGCTTTAAAACGTAATCTTGATTGTATCGATGATAATAAAAATTTGTCGTTGAAGACCCGCTGATACTGGCAAAATCATTTCAGGAGACCAATAAGCTCTTTAACTCATGGAGGTGCGTGAGTTGGCTGACATTACATACACCGGGAACAATCCTGTTTGCTAGTAGTCAATTAAGAAACTATTAGAAGAACAAGGAAACTTCGAGAAACTCGTGAGAAATTAAAGATATGATGTTCAGCGTATCGAGTGGATTAGTAACATCTTCGTAGAGGACATTTATTAAGTAAATAATTCAGATTAAATTATTGAAGCTGTTTCCAGAAAATGGATACGGGAAACATGATGCATCATTACACGTCTTAAATCAACAAATCGCCTGAAAACTAAATTGCTGGTATAGTAGAGGTCTAGATTTTGCGGACAGTCGTAATTAACTTCATGCACTATTTGTCCTTAAGAAAGTCATCAAATTTTCTTCTACATTTCTAGCAGTATTATAATATACATTTATAGGACAAACAGAATTTAGGAGACCAAAACAAAATATTGTTACTTAGCTTCATGAGAGGATTGAAGGTAAATTATTATCAATATCAGAAATTTATCAATCTTTTCATCAGTGCTTCTTCTATTTGAAGAAAATATTGTAACGTGCGAGAGTGTAGAAGCTCGTAAAGGTGACCTTGTATGGGTGGAGCCTTTCGTCCTCGTTACGTCGCGCCACGTCGCATCATATCACCCCTCCCGATGGAAGCCTCTAGTAATATTCCAGAAGTAGAACATTCCAGAAGTAGAACATTCAAGAAATGTATATTTCTATATATGAAGGGAAGGCAAAGACTTAAGATATAGTAGAGTGTAATAGTGATGCTAGAGCACTGAATATCAAGAAGTGAAGTGATCAGTGTATATAAATAGTTGAATATAAATATCTGCGACTTTGTTCAAGCTGGTATTAAGTGATAAATATATAATATAGTGTTGCTAGTGATATCAGAGAAATAAAACTTTTATCTCATTTTAAATTATTGAATAGTGACTCTAATTTGATTAAAAACTCATTCTTCAAGCAATAAACATTACAATATTATGAACTCATCAGTCATTTTATTATTACTTCTTCCAAAAGTCATATTAAGCTTTAAAAACAGAAAACATTTCAATACTTCTCTTCGGTCAACAGATCTCAACCCTATGTTGTGTGTGGTCAGTAATGTCAGTCCCACTCTGTTATAAAATATCTTGTCTTCTACTATATACATAGGAACTGATTCTTATAAACTATTCTATTATATTTCAGGGATACCAAAAGTGAGTATCCACTTTTAGCATACACTGACATCCATGATTAGGATATTTTGAATGAAATTAAGATTAAATTTGGTTATATGATTCTGGAATATATTTTACCGATCATCTTGCATATTTTCGGTAGATGTTTATGCGATGTCTCTTTGGATTTTGCTCTATTGACTGGACTATTATGCAAATTTGGCTCTTTTGAATTACTAATTGTGTTCCAATATAAAGAGACGGTAAGAGAAAAGTTTTATTCAAATGACGAAGTGTTCGCAAAAACGAGTACCTATTTCACTTAATTATACAGTCACATTATTGCAGCAGCGTTAGATGAAGTATGTAAGCCCAAAAAAATCTTATTACTCTTATTGTAGTCAAGAAGATCTCAAAGATTCTGAGTTCAAGTTCTTATGCATTTTCAATTATGTCAGGAGGTATCCTGCACTGAGAAAACTGAATTGCACCACTCGAGTGCTTTGAAGTAGAAGTGGTGAAGTCTCAACACTCAAGTGGTAAAACTGAAGGAGTGAGACCCAAGTGGTAAAAGTTGAAGCTGTAAGTCAATCGTGACACATTTTGAGGATGAAAAGCTTACCATTTGATTGGAGAGATTATTCTATTTTAGTTGCAGAATCTTATCAATTATCATAACATCAACCCTACAACTTCAGGTTCTTGAAAACACCAATAAAATTGCCATTCGCACCATTTAATTTTCTCGGTGAGAATTTCAGATTGATTTGAGTTTCAAGATTCAATCTTCCATTTCAAATCTATGAATAATTCTCACCAAAATCAGGCAGATCCACGGTATAATAGTAAAAATTTTCGTCCTGATTTTATTTGTCCATCTTTTGACACAGAAACTGATCCATTTCTATTATCTCTCATTGTTGAATGTTCAAAAAAAATATATTTTACTAAAACTAGTGATTAACTTGGAATTCTCCGAGAATCTGGCTATTCACAGTTATAAATATCAAACATAAACTCAGGATACTCTAAATATTATAAGCTAACATCAATCACTACAGCTGCTTCATTACTTTTTCCGGAATAAAATAATGGAAGATTACGTACATACTTTCCAGAAGACCACGGGATGATCAAGCAGGAAAATTGAAGGATATAGACTTACCTGCAAAAAAAATATATATTAGAAAGGGAAAAAATACATTTCATAAAAATTATATTCGTTTTGATCATTTGATACTTAATAAAACATTAGCCACATTATAAACAAGTTCATTCTTCTACAACTAAATCACAATAAGATCATATTTTTTTAAAAAAATTCAGAACTCCTGCGGGCTTTGAGGAATATTGGGTCCACTTTTTGTTCTCCAAATCCTTTGTTATTCAAAAAAAAATCTCCGACACAGTAATTTCAAAGATTTTCCCATGTATGTTAAGTTGAAAATTCTCTGTTCAAGTACGTTTACGTAGCTAGGGATTCCAGAGTTAATTCCATTTGTAGTAGGCTTGCAAACAGTTGTAAATCATCCCGGGAAATTATACAGGGTCTAAGCTACTGTTACTGTGTACGCTGTAAGCTAAACATGTCTCAACAAACAAAAGAATTATGTTGTGTGTCCATATTTTTACCTTGTAAAAGATCCAGAATATTTTTTGTTGACATTCTAGTATGAAGACAGGCATTCAGAATAATGTGCTGTACGTAACTCTGAATGTTGAAGGAATATTGTACATGTTACATGTTTCAAGAAAGTTATTCTAAATTGGCTATTCCTCTTTTAAGTCCGCCGCACAAGAGGCATTTCAAGCAATTTTGTTCGCTTGGAGCTGTTCTGGTTGCCACGCTGGCTCCGATGCTACAAACTTGGTCTACTGCTGGATGCTGTGCTTGTCACGAGACTTGTCTCACAACATAGATCCAGTGCTACTTATTGCACTTGCTTCGCTGCTGGCTGATATTCATGGCCAATTGGAAGTAACATCGAAATCACGCCACGCTGACTTCAATTCCGTGAGATTCGGTTATTCATGAAAATTGATCATTTGATCTTGACGATCTCTCCGAACCATGAATTCCAATTGATTTTGTACAATTATCTAGATACTAGTCAACGCTACAAGCTAAATTGAACAATTAAAACAATGTATTGTGAAGGATTAGTTGAAAAAATGGTTTAGAGAAACTCAAATGGTAGGACTTCACCACTTATACTTCTTACCACTTGAGTGATGTAATTCAGTTCTCGCAATGTAATTTGTCAAACATATTAAGAGCTCCGCGGCCTTGAAATCCTTTCAGCGGCCACTTTCTTAAACATAGTTTCCCCTAAGTTTTCTCTGTCTGCATTCTAATCAATTTGCAAGCTATAACTGCCCTTTTCCAACGACTCATATACATAACAAGCAAGTCCACGTCCCAGAGTCACAATAAGTGGTGCAGCTTGTTTCGTGTGCTGAAATAAGTGTCGCACCAAGCGCAGCTCAAAGCAACCCAGAGTGCAAGGAAATTTGCGGCGGAGCAAGTGAAAAAAATATAAGTACACTCAATGAATAACTACCTACAAATCACAAGAAATTGAAATCTCAATTTTCTTTGGCCTTGTTGATAGCACAGCTTTTTTGAGATTTTTCTCCTTTTGATCACTACAGGTTATGATTAACGTCAACTTGCAATTTGTTGAGTTTTCTTATCATATTCACAATGAGTTGAAGTGTAAAGTGCTGCACTTCACAACATTTTGTCTTGTGAAACGTCGTTTAAATTGAGTTACCCAAACAAAATTAGCTCCAAGTGACTTATTCCTACTAAGATGAACAAAACAAGCAATCTAAAAGGCGCGGAAGACTGCAACCCTTTGCCTTAATCTAACCTGCCTCGAATCTTGTTGGCAACAGGCATCATTGATTGAGTTATAATTAATTTCCTACAGATAATTGAATTTCACATAATAAGCATTAAATAAATGCTAATATTCTCTTGCAACACTGATTGATCAAAATTCAATAAAAAGCAATTAAAATTGTCGGAATAACGTACGCCACTGGGAGATATATGCAGAGGCGTGGATTTAATCAGTGCATAGATCGTGACAGGCGCGTAATCATATTTTCAAATGTAGATCCAATTTTCATGTCACTTGATAATTATATGTAGATAAGATTATCAAAGCCATTTGTTTGTGACATTTAGAGTAGAACTGACGCATATTTATCATGAAATACTAATTAATGATAATTAATATAGCCAAGGGTTGTTTCAAATATACGTTTGTACAAATATCTACCGAGATACTTTTGTTTTGCGATACTAAAAAGAGGATTAACACAAATGTTGCTGTATCAATTAATTTTTCAATTCTGCCTCTTTTGGAATGGGTAGATAAAAAGCGATGCTGAACTACAGAGAGTTCCTGGAATGACAGTAAAAACAATTTTTGAAATACAGGATAGGATAGTTCAGTGTTTTTTTCTTTCAACTGGAATTATTCGCACAGTAATTCATTAGAAATTAAAATAAATCAATATGGGATAAGATATATTCGGGCGAATTTTAGGAAGCGAGTTTAATTATGTTTAGGAAGCTGTGAAAATCAGATCTTGAACCCTCCTCATTTGGCCCACTTTGTTTGCTGAACACAGTGGAGGAATTATTCGAAAATCTGTTGGACAATAGAATCAAAAAAACTCTGGAACAACAGGAGTACCTGGCACAGTGGCTTCATGTACAAGCGATCAACAATATTGGCGATCCAGTGGATCTGTAATATGGGTAAAGCCTTGGACGTGAAGATTGCCTCCAACTCTGCACCATGGAGCAAAATACTGAAGGTACTGAGGGCTGCCAGAATCGCACTGGAAATACAGGCCATGGTAGGCAGTTATCTGGAAGATAGGTATGTGTTGAATGATGATGACTTGAGATACCAGGTGACAGGGATCCATTTTTTGCCTATTTTACCTACCCTCTGTGGTGGAATTAGTAGCTTTTGTGGACGACTTGGCAATAGTAGCCAGAAACAAAACAGAGGAGGGATCAATTTTATTAGCTAATGAAGCTCTGGAAACGGCCTTATGGTCGTTGAATGGGAACAAGATGCAATCAGCTGTACGTAAGACGGAGACAATAGTTCTGGTTGAGAAAAAGCAGCTGGCCAGAAAACCATCAAGTATTTGGGAATGATTATAAACGGGACGTTTCTGTCCACCTTGCACGTGGAACAGGGGATTGCGAGAGTAGAAGCAGCTCGGACAGCTCTGCAAGGAATACTGCACATAAAAGAAGGCTCAAGGAGAAAAAATGAGGCTTCATAATATAAAGACGAAACTATACCAACCTGAGCATAAGCTCGTTATCTCTGTATGTACAATTACTGAATCACCCCCATTCGACCTGCTTTTGAGGAAGAGTACAGAAAGAGCGAGAGCCGTAATATGGAAGAAACTTCTAGCGAAATGGCAACAGAGATGGGACAGCCATCAACAAAGCACGTTTCGGAACGCATAAGGTACAAGCATACAAACATTGAATTTTATTTATATAGATAGATGAACGGAGCAGCGACAGGTGCTTTTTCTGTCATGAGGCAAACATAACAGAGCTCATAATGTTCTAGTGTTGAAGGTAAAGGGTGTCCAGGCAGATGACAGAAGAAATAATGTCACCGAAGAACATGGTGATAACCATATACTAGAAGAGGAGAAGTACTGATAAGTACAGTAATGAAGGATGAAGAAAACAGAGAAAAACAAGATGAAAGAAGAACAACAAGCTAGAAAGGCTTTCCTTCGCGATAACCTGCATCCCAGAAGTGATGGCACGAAGTTGATTCCTGGCAGTGCAGGGGCTGAATGTAAGGGGGTTTTTAGTTGATACAAATCCAACACTACCCCGGTAACGGTGAAGTGCCAGGATGCCTTGTGAAAGATTCTCCTTCTTACCACGTAGAAAAAGAAAAGAAATACAACTTAATAGATTATTTCCATAACAAACATATGGCAAATTACGTATGACCTATTATTTTATCTGATAGTGCAGCAGTCGAATTGTCATTTTCTCACGATAGTAATAGCTTTTATTCACAATCATTATAGTAATATGGTAATTCCTAGCTTTTGGAGGTTGGGAAGTATGTGATTTTCAATTGCAATGGCTATCTCACGGGTCGGAAGTGACACTTCCATCCCTTGGATGGGAAATGTTTGTACAGGATTGCCTAGCATCAGTCATAAATCTTTGTTGGAATAAAATAATCCCTGCATCCAAAAATACCGATCATATTATATGATGGTTCAAATTAAACAACTGATATTGAAAATAAGCGGCATTATGTTGCAATTTTGTATAAATTATGAGCAAAATCGCTATGAACTAAGATCCGTAGCACTTTCATCCGATTCAGGTCATATAATAAGCTCTCGTCTGTAATGAAATACTTTTCACCTCAGAGGTAATATACTATTAATTTGCTTCAAATAATTGGTTTCATACAGTTATGAGATCTGACAACTTTCTGCCAGTGCGAGCCATATGATCCCATCATCTTGGCATCATTTTACATGGAAACGATTTTTGTGAGATTTCACTTCTTTTTGTTAGTTTTCATTTTTCTTCTTTTTGTACAGATAACCATTTAATCAATTTTACTCAACTGAAGCATCATCATTTACATTCAAGGTATTTTATGTTAGATATTATGTGCTAAACATATCTTCTATTTGACTGACGACCTATTATTTCTCAACGGGCACCTATGGCGCCTTGCAAAGTCCTAATTATTCATAACAAGGAGTCCCCACATCAATTTTCAGATTTCCAGCATCAAAATTTGTGGAAATCTCATACAAACTTCAATCTCCCAGTTTAAGAGGTTGAGGGATAAAAGCTCCAAGTTTTAGAATTTTGTTGCTGTTTGTGTACTAATACTAGCTCACATACTGAATTTCAGCTTTCTAAGATTTCAGGAAGTACTCTAAGAATTTTGATCATCAGTGAGTGAATTAGTGATGGAATCAAGGTTGTTTAGATATCAATTGAATCTAAAGTATAAGAGCTATGCAATTGAAACTTCATATGTTTAATTCACTATTGACATCATATCCCGAGAGGGCTCAGAAAATCGACGAAGCTCTTTCGAGAAAAGATAGATTGCATTTCGTTTGGCTCGTCTTGGCTCCGAGAGTACTACCGTGACCCAAAATTTATCAATTAACTTGATTTATTTTCATGGATTTCACGTATTTTTCCAGATAATACATCTCTAATATGCACACGTTTCACAGATGACAGCTGAGGAAAACAGTCAAAATATGTAATTCCCTCTATCAACGGTTGATGGACTAACTGTTATTCTCAGCCATTCAACGATTTATCTATAAGAATCGATGAAATATTGGATCAAATTCAATTCCAAAATGATGAGTGTAGTGAATACAATTGAGAATATGGAAACACATAACTCACGAATATACTAATTTATAAATCAATTATTCTTACAAATTCATAAATCTGTAAATTATGAAAAAATCTCAATGAACATGTCATCCTGATGAATGAATTGACATTAATCAACAAGAGTAGATGCATTTTTGTAAGTTCGTTGGAATTTATCCATAGATCTGAGAGACTTATGGATTTGCACACAGTTGCAACATTTTGATAAGTGAAATAATTGTTTCTTATGGTATATTAGATGTTTAGATACGTCTTATTTGTGAAGTAGATTAATTCACGAGGCATACATTACTGAAAAAACTCGAATGTGAAGTTTGTAATAGTATGAGAAAATCACGTACACATTTTGAAATGCAATACGTTGAATTAAGCACAATCAATTTATTTTTATTAGAAATAACAATTCGAAAAGCATTTCAATCAAAATTGCCAACATATTCACAAATTTGTACTTCTGTGATATAATATTAACCGCTTTGACGACTCATATATGTCAAAATAAATTGTTCCATTGTTACTGCTACTGCCAGTATTCTAAACGACTAGTTGAATTATAGAGGACAGAAATTGGAAAAAAAATTGAGAACTCGGGAAATTACCGGATAAATAGAATGTATTAATTCATGTGACAAGATAAATCTTTCTTTGAGCTTAACAGATCCCCTCGAGAGATGTCATATCAAAATTTTTATGAGAAATTTGCATGTTGATGTAGAAAATTGAAGTAGGTAGTAGTAATGTTTTGAATTTTTTTTTATCTAGCTGGAGAGTTTGGTCCAGAAATGTAGAGTTGACATATCATAAATAGGTTTTGGAAGCATCAGATGAAAATATCCCTGTACAACATACGTACGTAAGATCCGAGCATAGTTTGCATATCTTGAAACACACACATTTTATGTGAACATCCCTGACCATAAAATTGAGAATGAATGCCGTATTGACAATTTAAAATTAATATCCAGTTTAGACATATAATTTCTGTTCATGCACTATTTCGCGAAAGGTAACGGAATATGAGAAGCGGTAATAACATTTTACTAAATAATATAATACTTATGATACACACAGAAGTGAGATGAAAACATTGATAAATTCTTAATGAAAACAATTAGCACACAATAAAGACCCTTCAAAGTCCTGCGAATTATTCCAGACGTTTACAATCACAAAACGAACGAGATAAAAACAAGAAAACAATTTTCTTCAGAATTTAAAACCTCAGAATTATTTTGTTTGAAGTTAAACGCTGCGTGAAGTAAAACATCTTGTTAAAGGGGGGAAAGGAGACAAGTTCGGCGTAAAAAAGGATAGAGGATTGTCCTCCACCGTACGAAATTATGGAAATTTTTAATAAAGTGCTAAACTGCATAACACACCCTCATTTCCTTTTGCTGTAACATTCATGAGATCCAAAATTGAAATTTTAATGGAAAGAGAAAAAAGGGTTTGTTATGATTCTTCCACTGGAAACACAAACGTAGATAATGTATCACGGAGATTATTTTGAAGCAAATATACGGATAAAAGACAACCAAAGATGGAGGTATTAGCTTAATATCGTACAACAGTTAACCGCTATAGAAAGTTAATCTATCAATATAAAGCGTTATTATGAAAAATTAAATGATTTTGATAAAATGACTCTGCATGAACTAGATTTGAGGCTATATCCTTCTCAAACAGTTTTACAAATTCAAGTACTTCTATGCCTGAACATCTCTCAACGTGAGTAAGAAAAATAGTTTATATTGGCCCTGTTTTCATTATTTTCGTGCAGTATCTCTAATATATAAATTCAAAGGTTTTCTCAGACGACGGGAGGCGACATTCGGCAGACTTCACTTTCTTTAAATAATTGACACACACGAGCACAGAAAACATTCATGAACCGGAAATGAACCAACGAAATTGACCTTAAAGCTGGAGGGGGATTTCTTTAAGTCGTAAAATGAAGTTACTATGAGGAGAACGAATCCTCTAACAGGAAAAGGTACATTTCTGATAGTTTCACTGAGCGTTCTAGTAGAATAAATTTTAGACTTTGTTGAATAAACTTTAAAATAAAGAAAAAAATACATTTGGCTTGGGCCTGTTGCTGATTTTGTTAATACTTTGATGTATGCAGATGTTAGAGATATTTGAGATTTCTATGGATGTTTTCAGATGATTCGCAAACAGTAGAGATAGATATCGTTCCTATTTTACGTCACACGTAAGCAGGATGAAGGTAATGGAAGAAATATGACAAAATATGACAAGAAAAATACTCTCTATGGGCCGAAATTGATAGTTCATCACGATATTCTGTATCAATCAAGTATCAGATCTCGATTTTATTGGTTCATTGTTGATAATTGATAGGCTTATGTTTTGTCAAATTCATAGAGGAGAATATATTTCTCCTCCTATTTATCACATAGCTTGAATGTCTCATATTCATTAATCAACACTCAAGGATGATTAAATTATTTCCGATGCGTATCGTCGTGTGAGACTCACAGAAAGACTACAAGAGAAGAAAATTAAAGTTATGACCACAAGTATGAAACTAAAATACTGCGACTCAAGAAGTCCCAGAAACCTCAAAGCTGTTTTTGTATTTTAGATTTCAAGTCAATAGTTTTGGAAAATATGCAGAATATCAAAGAATCAGTGAGTTTCTGAGAACCTCACGACGAACCAGTGCGAAGCATTATCTGATTGATTGAGTTACGATAGAATTATGACCTAATACTCAATCTAAACTCAATTAACCAAACGCTCAGAATGACATCAAAAGAGATTACACATACGCAGATGCACAGACACACGAACCAACAGACAGCCCTTACTCAGAGAGGAGGATATGTCTGTCTGTCTTAAAAATGAATAATACTCTCCCAAACAAGCGGACTGGGATGGATAGAGGCATCTTAATGTGAAAATTCCGGTAGTACATGCTTTGAGATCAAAGTACACATGCTTTAGACTCTTATATTATCCTGGAGGACAAAATTTTATGTTATACTGTGCATATACTGAAATTTTGCTACAAATCGTTTAAGTACAGCTATTCAAGATACTTAAGGTTATGTGAAGTCAGATAGAGCTGAGGGGGTCATTCAAAATGTGAAAATATGGACTTAGGGATGAAGATGGCTGCAAAAACCTCTTTTATATGACGTGATATATGGACAATATAGAAATACGCATATTTTATCAGCCATTACACTTCAAAATTCAAGGCCAGTTTTAGCGGTGACCTTTCTACTTTTGAGAGGCTGTATCTGCTTCTGAGTTGATTGGGGGTATGACGATCGAAAGAGCTAGATACAGGAATCGAAATGATAGGCAAGGTTGAAGCAGATTAGTTTAAGATATGTACTTCCGAAGAATTTGCAACAATCATACTCAGAAGTAGATTTATGTTACTTTGAATTATTCGTGAGAATCACTGTTAGGATATATAATAACATAAAGTAAACACGTATATAATTAGATTAGACACCAACAACTTAGGTAGGCGTCTATGTGTTCGCTTTTTGAAAAAAAAAATGATTCCATCTTGATATTGCACTATGCTCATTCCGAAAAGATTTACACAATACGACTAGTTGCTCACCAAAACTTTATATTCAGCATTTACACCCACCATGAGACAACTTGAGTGATAACCGGTACCACTTGCAGTTTTAAAACAAATAAGACGCCAAGCTTTGGAGCTTCGAAGTCAAGAAATTTTTTATTCTTCATCAAACTATATCCATCTGTACAAGATTTTAATACAAAAAATAGTCTCAAAATTATAGTTTACATTACGGGAGGTCATCTTTGATGTTTATAAGATCTACTTTATATGTCGCGATCGAATTACAACTTAGGTTTTTATCACTTAAGTATTACTACTCCGGTTTTACCACTCAAGTGGTGAGGTCTTACCACTTACACTTCTAACCATTTGAATAGTGCAATTTTGTTTCCTCAGTGTACTAAAACATTGGTTGCATTTGCATCTCAAACAGTGAGAACTACTATACCATCGATAGTTTTGGAAGTGAGAGATTTATTTGAATTTTGCACATTGTCAACTATCACGTCGCAGTGAAGTATTTACTACAACTTCATTAAGAAGAATATGATACATTGATTAGCATGGTCATCGAAGCTTCTCTTGGAAATTAAGGCTATCATGAACAAAAAATAGAGTTGGCACAGTGAGTTCAGTCACATCATTGGATTTTTCTTTCTACTCTACATTTATGGTCCCACTTGGACCAATTTCAAGAGTAAAAAGTATTTTTGTATATAAAAATTAATGAGATATGTTCAATAGTTCGATAACATATCAGGCCTAATTTAATAGTCTCAAAAAAATATGATAATTTGCAACGATCAATCGTTACGCAATTTTCTAACTAAGCGGCAGATCAACAACAGACGCAATACATACAGTTAAACAGATAATAGAAAAAGCACATGAATATAAAATGAACATAGATCTATTATTCATTGATTTTAAACAAGCGTTGGACTCAATCAAAAGAGAAAAACTCATAGAAGAATTTGTAATAACAGCTGAACTAAGAAGATTGATCTTGATGACATTAGGTGGAACAACAACCACAATTAGAACACAAAAAGAAGAAACTCAGGAATTCGGAATAAACAAAGGAGTAAGGCAAAAAGATACACTATCGGCAACTCTGCTCAACACAGCGTTAGAATATGTGATGAGGAATTTGAACAAAAGAACACTCAAAACTAAAGACGGACAAATAATAGCATATGCAGACGATATAGTATTGGCAACAAAAAATAGGAAAATATTAAAAGAAATGGTCGAAGAAATTGTAACAGAAGGAAACAAAATGGGTATAAGAATCAATGTAAACAAATCGAAAATAATGAGGATAGAAAAAAAATCAGGAAGTAGAAATATAAACATATGTAACCTACAGTTTGAGGAGGTGAATCAATTCAGATACCTAGGCATTATGCTATCAAATAAAAGAGACAGGAAAACAGAAATCCAAGAAAAGATATTAACAGCAAATAGAGCCTCTTACGCAAATAAAAAATTACTCAAGAATGAAAACCCAACAAAGAAAACAAAATTAAAAGTATATAGAACAATAATCAGACCGATAATAATGTACGCTGCAGAAACAATGACAATGACCAAAAAAGATTGAGAAAATTTGCTAACAGTAGAAAAAAAAAATAGTGAGAACTATTTCGGGACTAGTAAAAACGACAGAAAACGAATATAGAAGCCTAATGAACCATGAAATAGAACAAGAACTGCAAGGAGAAGATATAGTAAGGAAAATAAAACAACAGAGGACGAAATGGTCAGGACACATATGGAGAAAAAGAGAAGAAGACACCGTAAGGGCAATTCAACAATGGGAACCAGGTGGAAACAGAAAAAGAGGCAGACCCAGGTCAAAAAGGCTACAAGAAATAGAAGCAGATCTGAGTAAGGCAGGAATGAAGAAATGGAAGGAGAAAACAGGAGATAGGAAGACATGGAGAGAAATATGTCAGAAAATTTAGAACAAGGCGATGAGAACTGATCCCTCTCAAATAAAGGATCTATAGAGCTTCAGTACAAGCGGAGCAACCCCACCTGGGCTGTCCAAACCACACTCAAAATATCTTCAAACATAAAGTTACGGGTGATAATTATTTATGTAACAAGTACATAATGTGACACCCATCACAGTCCATAAGTTAACAAATATACGAAAGCAAGGTGGATGAATTAGACAGGTCTATGAATTCAATTGGACAAATAACATAGAAAGCTACATGTTCGAATATGCTAGACAAAATATCAATACATTTACACTGCTTTCCAACTAAGTCTGCAATCAAGTCATTTTTCGCCAACTTACTCAACGTCAAAATTGTATTCCGATTATTTTGAATGATAAATTTGTTTGAACGGATATTTTGATACTGATGTCATTTATGTATTTCTCCTTTATTGCTAGATTCATAAGTGGAGGTGTCACGGAATGAGTGAGACATCAAATGACTACTTTTATCTTCTTTTTTATAACTTGTCCAGTTGTGCGCTAGCGTCGGGCTTATCTTTAAGCTGAAAATGTAGTGATATTACCAAATTTGCGAAGTTGCTAATTTCTCAGGCATGCGTATGGGACTCGAAGTAATAAAGAAAGAGATAGACGTATAATTGTCTGCACCGTGGTGTTTTCGCCGCTCTCTGGACCCTACTAGTAATATAGAAGTATTACATCCATATGATTGATGTATCCCGACTTGAGCGCATTACTTGGATTGCATTTATTTTCAATATTGCGCAGTATTACTCAAGTAATGCGGAATTATGCTTTGCTCAGATCGATATTAACTGCCGAGGATAATTAGGAAAAGAGCTTCAGGCCTCAAGTGATCCAGTCGAGTTTAAAATATTTTTTGATTACTCAGAACGTTTCGAGCATCAAATGTGCTCATCATCAGCTGTATTATAAAATTTGGCGATTATAAAATCAATAGAAAAAATATAATAAACCTCTTACCATAAAGTACAATAAATTATTTTAATCACTTAAATTTGAACTACAAATTGAACAAAATGTGAGAACTACGAAAACCAACCAAGTTCTCATCTTGGAAGTCGGCGAATGACTGAATAAATTAGCAGCTGAACGCTGAACGTTCAAACAAAAACACCAGAATCAAATTGGTAGCTTATAATTACCTAGGAAGTTCGTCACATACTTCATATTGTCTTTAAAGTCTATTTGCGTATTTATAGTTTTTTTGTCAAATAAATTGATGTATAAAGACTCATACAACAATCTATGTTGTTTTTTGCTGACCTTATCTATGATTTCCGCATTTTTAAAATAAAAAATGTGACTAGTCTCGATGGTATGGTTAGACAATGCGCTATGATATATGTTACAAGACTAAGGGCCAGTTTCACCAAAGCCAGTTAAATTTATCCAGAGGTTATTTTAGACGAAAACCATTGTTGATACAATTGTAACTATAGTTACTAACTCAAAATAACTCCTAGATAAATTTAACTGACTTTGGTGAAACCGGGCCTAACAGTAATAATTATGTTCATATAGTCTATATAACATTAAAAAAAACAGTCTCATAATATTTACTGAAAACATTTCTATCTTCGCACCATTTTGAAAAACGTACGTAGGCGATCTCGTACTGTTGCCTCGACTTCGAAGGTAGTAATAGATAATGAACAGTTCTAGTAGCTGCTCCTTCAATTCCAGCTGGAATTAATTTATTTTCTTGACTATCCATTTCATTCAAAATATATGTCAAACTGTGTAAATAACAACAAAACATTGGTTGCTATCAAGGAGTACATGGTTGCTATATAAATGACAGTTCATCTAATATGTCACAATTTGTATGAATTTTTACCAATTTCACATTATTATCACTATCAATAGTGTTTGTATAAAAAAATAGTGTATGATATACGTGTTAAAAGTGACTTTATTTTGTTCCAAAGGTTACGCCACTCCGCTGCGCGTCGTGAAACTTCCTTTGTCACAAAATAAAATGACATTTTTGACACTTACATCATAAATAACTATCAAACTTGACTGGATTACTTAAGGCCTGAAACTCTTCTCCTAAACATTACTTTGGATCCTTTCCCACATTTCTGATGCCGAGGATGATACATACATTAATACTATTATCTCTATACTGATTTTTCTTATTCTTCATGAATAAGCCTCATCAATAATATGGAATTAGAAGACATCTGCGATGATCACCAAGGACAAAAGCTTTGATGAAATCTCTCCAAAATAAGTTTTTATGAATAATGTACTTACAGTATTTCAGTAGCAATAATGCCAGTTGTCAGCTGGATGTGTTACAGATTGTTATTTCTGCTCAACTTTCTATGTCGACATTTCCTACAAGAGTTTAGATAGTATGAATTTTCTGGATAAGCAAGTAATGCAGATCAATATTCTGACACTTCTAGCGCCCATTGACTAAAGACAACTCTTTGGGGAGGAAGTAGATGTTGCAGGCAACGTTTAGCTACATCTATTATTCGTCTAGAGCTCATATTCCATTTTTACTGTTGTACTTCATTCTACCAGACAATAAATGAACCAGTTCCTTACACACTGTAAACTCTTCCAGTATATAATCAGAGCATACAATCAAAATCGTTTTTTACTTGTACGAAGTACAAGGAAGTATTGTGGGACCAACAAAATTCACACATCGTGATTTTGATGGAAATATCCTTCTTAAGCATCTCTGAATCGATTTTGATTATTTTTGACTTGATGTCGGTACGTATGTTCGTGCGATCGTGCGTAACTCGCAAATCTCAAAACTGGTTGAACGTATAATGTTGAAATTCTGTATTTGAGACTGATATATGGTCTAGTTGTGCACCTCGCATAATGGTTCCAATCGTCTGTACCGGAAGTGCACTTAACTTGAAACTTTTTTCAAATTTTTTCAATAAATCCAGAATGATCAACCGTAAGATATTGAAATTCAGTATTTGAACTTGATGTTATATTAAAACAGTTATCTGCTATTTCTGTATGAATCTGCCAAGCCAGAAGTGCACTTTACTTGAATTTTATTTAATTTTTTGCATGAATCTAAAATGATCAGCCATAACATATTGAAATTTAGTGTTTGAATTTGTTGTAGCATCAAAATAGTCATCTACTATTTTTGTATCAATCGGCTGAGCCGAAAAAGCAGTTTATATGTATAACACATTCAGAATTTGCCGTATAAAACAATCAGTTCAATTGAAATGATAATGTAGGTAATGATAATCTGCTGTCAATTTTTTCATTATGTCTGACATTATGCATGTCAATATATTATTTGAATTATATTAATTTATTAAAATCTGAAGGGACAGAAAACTTCATTGAATGAATTTGTGTATAAATCAAATGATGTACAAATCAGATTCTGGTTTTTCTGGGACAGAATTTTTTATTTAAACCAATATCTGAATTATGGCTCGAACGGATATCTTTTCGCATTGTTAGTAATAAAATCCATTCTATTTAGATTATCTTGCAGATTCTTCATCATCTGCTCATCAATCCAAGTGCTAGTCCAGTAAGTACTACCTTCTTTTCAACAGTGTTATACAGTAAGTAACAACGATTCAGTCAAATAAAATAGCTATCCATGTAAGAATTATACTCAAAACCCAGTTTAATTGATGGCTTATAACCTTTTGGCAAGCGAGCATATATTTAACGAGGCTCATGAATGAAACGAATGTATAATGCCAATTACGAAGCTCCGCATTTTTGATTATTCTTTCTAAAACTATGTTAATATTCGCAAAACTTGATTGTGGCTTGATGTACCTATGATTATTGATGCAATAATCAAACTATGCAAATATCATCCAGTCACAAGCTGATATACGAAGTGATGTTCAATGAATTATAAATAGATTGTTATTTTTTATATAAATTTATTGCTGAAGCAATTTACGAAATTGTTAACATTTGTTTGGAAAGTTTGACATGATCGGACGCCGAATGTTGATGTCAAGACAAAAAGATTAGATATATTGGCAGTACGAGATAGCGCTATCATCACTTCAATTTCCAGAAGTTGAATCCATATAATAATATTTCTGCTAGAGTGATAATCTCAGTTAATTGGGAATCAATTCAATGCTTCAAGAAACCATCTCTTATCAAGTGTAAAAGCTTTTGTTTGAGAAACTCAAGTTAACATTGACTTAAAATGACGTAAAAATCTTGAATTCAGCCTGAAATTGGCAGTTATCAATAATCGTTAAAAATATTTTGATCCTTCAACATAAATCATATAATTACTTTAGCCTGACTGGATGTTCACATCTCCGTATATGTATTTGTGCATCTGTGTATATGTATTGGTGAGTTTTCCATCCAAGTCAACTCGATGAAAAATGATTTGTTGTTGTTTTGCAATTTATATTATTTACTTTCCATTTACGAGACATCAAAATACAAGATAATGTGATATAAATTTAGAAATATGACCGTAGTAAATTATAAATTGTTTTGTTTTGGGAATAATTAATTCTGTACGAACATTCGGATTTGTTAATATCATAAATTTATGTCTGAATTTTCGAGAAAACTTGTTAATTTGTAGGTGGAATTAAAACTGCAGCCCTGGAAGAAAAATGTGTTTAATATGGTGCAGTATAAGAGCAAGTCGTTAGTTTTGTTTAACGTTGAACGAGGACGATATTTGCATAAGATTCAAATATTGAGTGCTTTGTTTCATGTCTTTTTTCGCCTCTGAAAAGACGAGAATCTTTTTCGTAATTAACGTGTTATTTGCAATTCGAATAAATTCTGAATTATTCAACATCTATTATTTCTTGTGAGAATATAATCTTTGGTTCTATATATTTCATACATCCAGCGGAAAAGTAAACATATTCAAGCAATATCAATCGTGTTGTCTAACAATTTCTGGATGTGGCACATGTAGATAACGCTGTGAGATTCAGCCCTGTCAAGTTAGCCCCCCACTTCAAAATTTATAGAAAGATCAATATGGTGTTCGGATGCGCTCTTGATGCGCTCTTATGCGCCAAAAATATTTTTCTTTGCGCTAGTCATTCTGAGCAGTAATTACGACAATAAATTAGGGAGGGCCAACTTAACGCTAGCTCCCCCATTTTGGAAAATATCGTAAAATTCATCATTATTTCAAAAGTACTTCATATGCTCTCTTATGCGCTGCTAATATTAAATTTCGCGCTCGAATGCAATTCGTTTAGTCAATATCCAAATTTGGAGGGCCAACTTGACGATAAACTTCTTTTTAAACATTCAATATTTTTTTATTGCAATTAAATCTTAATTAAATATTTTGTATGCGCTAGTTATACTGAACAGTAATTACATTAACAAGTTAGGGAGGGCAGCTTGATGGTAGACTTTTGGAAATATCATAGTTTTTATTATTGTCACAATAGAACTGCATATGCGCTCTTATGCCCTGCTAATATGAGATTTCACGCTCGCATGCAATTTGTTCGATCTATAATCAATGTGGGAGAGGTCAACATTACAAAAATTTCGTCTCCACTATTCCATATGTTTTAGATTGCAATCAAATTTAAATTCAATGCGCTCTCAAGCGCCACGAATATTTTCTCATGCGCTACTCTGCTCTGGAATTTTTTAGGCAGGAAGTTCAAATGCGTGTCACTATTCTCGGTACTACCAGCTAAAATTCGATAAGACTATTTCATAAAATTACTCCATTCCCTACTCGGAATACTAAAAAGACAAATTGCACTCGAGCGCCAAATTTTATATTAGCAGCGCATAAGAGCGCATATGGAGTACTATTGGAATAATAATTGTTGCCCCCCCCCTAACTTATTGTCGTAAATACTGCTCAGTATGACTAGCGCATCCGAACACCATATTGATTTTTCTATGAATTTTGAAGTGGGGGACTAACTTGACAGAGCCGTTAGATTCAGTAGATTGATAATATTGTACTAAAATTTCTATGAGCTGTAAATTAATTGTGATCGATATTGGTTTCCTAGGGATCGCCTTCAAAGATACGAAATTACTCTTTGATATTTGGAATCGTGAGTAAAAAATCGCGCCTAAATTTGGAATTTTAGATATGTGAAGCATGAACTTGACCTATACTCGACCTGAGCATGACCCACACTCGACTAACTCCGAGCCTCAACCAAACTCAACCTACCTGAATACGACTTGGCTTGTGCATGAACTGAACTAGAACTGATTTGTATTTGATCTGGACTCAATCCAAGTTGGCCTATGGATACTTTGGCCAATACTGGCTGTACCTTTTCCTATTCCCAAGGTGGCAGTAGGAAATTGAAAAAGGTAATGTTTCTTCACTATTTGGTAGTAAAAACTTAATGTACTGCTGATTGACACTAAATTCAAGTATTGGAATATCCTACCTTGAAAGTGAAGACCTAGGATAGCTATTGATAAAGGCACCAGAAATATTTCACCTGAAAAATAGGAAATGGGCGCCACTCCCAGGAAATTATCAAAGAAGAAAAAGGTACCATTCTGGGAGTCAATAGCGACAGCAAAAAAAAGAAATAAAGCATAGACGTCGGAATCAATTATTAACAAAATTATTTTTAATTTGAAGCAAAAAAATGGTTAAAGCTATAATACAAAGAAAAATCTCACTGCAACAGCCAAAAGGGAACTGGAGAGCACATCACAGACGTTCAAAATTACGTTACAGAAACTAGCTAAATATCCTCTCCAGGCGGAACTCAAGACTAGTATCGGCAGAAAAGATAGATGACGGATTGTTAGCCACAAAAACAACGTCAGTCAAGAACGTTCCCTGAAGTAAGTAAAGTTGATCTTGCGTCTTATAGGGCTTTGATAAATACCCAACGGTCCTTGAAGGTGTTAAGGTTGGCCGTGCGCCTGGTAGTCAACTTCGGGAGATATTAATGTTCCTATTGATTTCGTAGACGTGTTTTTCTTAACTTGAAGTTGGCCAAAAACTAGTCTCAAGTGGCCACGGGTTCCTAAGATCCTTAGCTGTTTACGCTGAAAACAAACAACCCAACCAGTATCCAATTGAACTGAAACAGGAGGTTCCTATAAAAAATTGGAGAGCTCTCTCTTCAAACGTGTAGCGTTAAAGTTGAATAAATTAATTTAGATTTAAATTGTAAAATAAATAAACTGTAAATTTAGTGAAAGTTAAATAAAATAATCAGTAAGTTAACTATTTGTCTAATTTCAAAAAGTGCACTGAAAATTTACAAAGTAAAAAAAAAAAGCTACGCTGGGCATTAAAGAGAAGAAAAACAAAGTCTAACAGGACAAGAATAAGGATTTATTAGCGACGAGTCGATAAATTTACGAACGTGGTTCGTCACTAAAAAATTGGATCAATATTCACAAACTCGTAAGATTTTCCAGCTTAAAATCGGGAACTAAAACCCACAACAAAATATTTCAAGCTTTGGAGACCAAAAACTACACAAACAACGAAGAAACTAAACTACGAGTTGTTGAATGACAAATCCGCAACGCGTTGGATCCCAAATATAATTAAATTATGTATTATCAACCACGTTCACTAATCATTCATACATCAAACATACTTTGGCAAGGAAAGGTGAAGGGAGGAACGAAGATAGCCACAAATCTCGTAGGTTTTATTACTTCGAGTGTATATATATATGAAAAAAAATCGCGTATTACCGAATCGATATCCGCCTGATCGCGTTTGGTGGTAGAAAAAAAAAATTAAAACAGAAATACAAAAAGCCGGTAAATTACAAAAAAAAGGAATGTCTACTCTTGTAGACGGAATAGTATGGTAAACTAGGGCGGGTAGCAACTAGAACATGTGTACGAAATACTGTCAATAGTAATGATTATCAAAACTAATCTGAATATAAAACATCAGAAATAATTAAACGTATCTTCCCGAGGAAGGACAACAAACAATAATAACCTCCCGAAGAGAGAAAGACCAGCTCCTACGACCGGAACGGCTACTGTCTACGCTATTGTAAAGTTTAGAAAAAAATAAATTTAGAACAAAAATATTAATTTAGTATAAAAGGTTGAAGATTGTAAAAAGTTTTTGAGCACAAAAAACTAACTAAGAATTAGGGATGAAAGAGATAAATTTGGAAAACAAAAGGTTAACCACGCGGGTCGCCTCAAACGAAATCACTCGCAAAAATAATGCTAAATTTCGAATAATGTAAACAAAAATTATAAACAAAATACTTACAAAATCCTAACACTGATTTTAATGAAATAAAATAATCACAAAATTTAGAACAACTAGAAAAATCACAAGACTGCTCAAAACAACCCGTCTGCAACAACGGCTCAGGAACCAAAGAGAGAGAACCAGACGCGCATGCTCCCCAAATTAGCGCTCTTCAATCAAGTGTCATTAGCACGTACTAATTTTACAAAATTAGTGCGAATTTGTCATACAGATGGGGACATAGGTATGCAATAAGATAAAAATCGTACAAAAATGACGTGAGACGAAATTTTTGTAACACGGCATGATCTGTTCCAGACCTGAATAAGAACCGACTTGTAGTTTATCTGAACTAAGTCCGATTGAACCATGGGAATACAAGTCAAAGCTAGCACGACCTGTATAAGACACAATTTTCAACCGATTTATTCTAATCCACCTAGCTCCAAGTTTGTCATAAGCAAAATCAATTCATATATCCACGATAAGATGGTTCGTTCTGTATTTATAAGCTTACATCAAACTACAAACTTGACGTTATCTCTGACGAATATTTTTTCTTCCAAGTAATTGGTACAATTATGAAAATGGAACCTGCAGCAAGACAATAATAATGATTTCTTTCCAGTTGTGAATACATAATTGAACAGCAAAGCATCTTTCAAGACCAAAAACACAAGTATTTCTGAAACCTTTTTTTCACTGTATTAGCAAGGTAAAGTAGGAAATTATTGCAACATACATTTTATTACTTGGCAAAGAGAAGATAAAATACACAAGAGCAGTCCGTTTACTCCGAGAGTTATCCGCTTGACCCGAAAGTAACGCGATCTACACTAGAGAAACGATATTCAAACATGACCTAACATAAGTGATAATCAATAAACTTGAAACTCACTTATTGATCAGGTCAGGTTATTAATTCCGGATAGAAGTGCACATGTCTAGTTACAGCCACCGTACAGGCGCTATATCGGTATCATTGTGTAAGTGACAGCAGCGATCTCCACATATTTGAGAACAACGAGAGAATTTATCCAGCTTCCGAAATCATGTTATAGCAGCAACAGCAATTCTGTCAACTAAAATTTTTATTGCTAATAACTTTTTTTTGTGCAATCTGAATATCTGGGAAATAGTATTGTTGATATGAACGATAATTCGTTCATTTGTTCCACAAATATCCTTCTCTTGAGATGTGTATCACACATCAATCAATTACCCGAACAAGAATCCATTCAATGTTATTCTTCCTTGAAATGGGACTTTTGGACTTCAAAACGAAGAGCTGTCTCTAGAAATTAGATAACCCCTCATCTTGAAATCCTCATAATAACACAGAACAGTCCTGGGCACATTGACCATGTGTATTTTTGTACTCAGTTCGTCACCTAGTATGTGGATAAAACTACAAAAGGGTCAGGACTTTTAATTTCGAAGAGTTGTAAGAGATAAGGTGTCACATGCCAATTTGGCTTCCACCTATTCCTCTGCTCCAAAACATAATCTAGGTTGATTCCAATTAATTTGATAAAAGCTCTAGTAAAAAGCAGTTGGATAAAAAAATTTCGTGACTAATATTTATTTTTGAATTTTGAATGATCAAAGCTGCTTCGGATTGATCTGCGTTTTGCTCCAATCAAGTGGATGTTTTGAGCTCGCTTCAAACAAAGTATGTCGCTCGAGTAGCTCACATTGGAGATTCTAAGAGAACTTTTCGCTACCTCGTGTTCTGAAAAATCGCTTGAACTTTTTCAATCACTCGCGATGCACACAGCTTCGCGAGTTCCGATTTTTCCAGTTTCTGCAACCATCTCCAGGATATTCGAGCCTAACACTTTTTATCAACAAAAATTTGGCCTGACGCCTCCACCAGGTCAGCCAACGTTATCACTAGAATTCTGAAGACCCAGCGTTGCTGACATGTTATAGTCTTATTGGTGTGCTGAAAGTCGTATCTTTTGTGAGGCTAGATTGATCTACTTAGGCTTTTCCGACGACGTTAGACCCTGTGAGTGTGTATGACTTTGGCACAGGCGTCAAGGCGTCGCTTTTTAAGTACGTGCTACCGTCTGAAATGAACATCAAATCAGAATAGTTCTAAGATTAGTGTCTAACGTGGAGCTAAGAGAAACGTTATAAAGATTAGCTGCTAGTTTGTACAAAAATATCTATGAATGGTGAATTATAGTGTAAATTAATCTTTCGAGAAACTTTGTCTAAAGCCTGCCGCACACAAGACAATTTTCTAAGCAATATGGTTCGCTCAGTGTAACACTAGTTTTTGCAGCACAGGAAGCAAACTGCGCCACTTATAGTGACTCCAGAACGTGGATTTACTTATCACAAATATGCATGTTACTGAAAATAATTGTCGGAGAAAAGCAGGTTTAGCTTGCAAGTTAATTAGATGCAGGCATGAAAAAAAAGTAAAGAAAACTCTGTTCGAGTGAGTGGCTGCCTTATAGGGTTTTAAGGCCACGGTTTTCCTAACATGCTTGATTAATTACACTGAGAGAACTAAATCGCGTCATTCAAGTGGTTAGAAGTATAAGAAGTATAGTTCAAGTGGTGAAAACCGAATGCTCAAGTGGACTGCGACATATTTTTGAGATGAAAAGTAGGTCTTATGTACGAAAAAGATGGTTACTCTTGGCATTATACTATTTTTCTACAAACAAATATAGTTTAAAGATGAAAATACATTTCCTACCCTCAGAATTTTGACGTAAGATATATTTTTATTCCACAAGTGCAAGTGGTATCGATCACCAATTGAGTAGTCAAAATTTTAAATGCAAAGCTGCAACACTTTATCAATTACCATCCCACCTTACCACTTCAAGTTGTTGAGGATTTAAATTGTCCACGTACAATAGGATGCAGAAAAACTGTTCTTAACGTTTGAAGTATATTTGCAATGACTCAATTAATCTAAATGGTATCTTCAAGCCATGTTTCCAACTGATTACTATAAATTGTTTTCATTATTTGATTGAGCTCGCTACGTGTCGCGTCGACTGGTTAATTGTAGGAAATCGACAAGATCAAATGATCCATTATGAATAACCGAATATACAAGCCCCCAGAGGAGCTATTTCACAAAATCTTACAAAATACAAGTCAGTGTGGCGTAGGTAATGCGTCATAAAGCTGATGTAGATGTAGTTACGTGATTTAAATATTCTTTTTGATTGGCCATTGATAGCAGCCAGCGGCGAAGCAAGTGCGAAAAATAGCCTCGGATCTATCTTGTAAAACAAATCGCGTAGCAAGTGCAGCACCAAGTTTCCAGCATCGGAGCTGACGTGGCAACCAGCGAGGCTCAAAGCAAGCAAAATTGCCTGAAAAATTACCTCATGTGCGACAGGCTCAACTGTCAATCTTGATGCAATTTGGAAGCTTTACAGAGAATGAAATGATCATAATTTACTGAAGGACCTCTAATAATCTACGCTGCTTTAAAAATAATCCCTTGGTTTAGTTTATCATTATAATTTTTATTTGCTTCCAAGCGCCGGTGAAGATGGCAAATTAATATGTTGTCCGGTACTGTCGGCAACCCGCCCTTCTTGGAGACGATATTGAGCTGGGCACTTCATAAGCCTTAAATCTTCCAACTTTTAATAACCTTTTAATCCAGAAATAATTTTGAGGAACAAGTAAACTGTATATGAACTTGGATTGAGGATAACATCAACTGTTTAATGCACGTGAGGTGAGATAGAGGCTTAATGATGGTTTCTGATGAACATACCGTTTTAGGTTGTGAAGGTACTTGATGAATATTTCATGAATACATTTTTTCCAGTTGGAGACATTTAAATTATTGTCGATAGCACCAGAGGTATAAGAGGATGTTTTTTCATAGATAATTCCAGATCAGATTCACTTTACAAATATTGGATAAGAAAATATTTTTATTTCTGCCAATGAATCTCAATAGCACAGGAAATAAACCACGAACATAGGACTTGTCCAGATTCATATCTGGAAAATAAAATGGATGTAAAACTGTGTATAGATGTCTAAATACTTTTTTTTGCTATACAAATTGTCAGTTACATCTATTCGGATTTAAGGTGAAGAATATGATAAAGTGGGTACCGTTTTACACATTCCAAACACGATTCTCAGACGGTTTAGAGATAGGTATTAGATTCAAAAGAAGCATCACAAGAATTGTCTAATCTATTAGTGGAATATCAAAATTATATTCAGTATGGATTCAGCACAGCTGCCTTGGCAGTTGATCAAATTTATTCTGTTTACATCGAAGAACCGAACTATTCAGTGATTCTCGGCACTTTTTCCGTTTCTTCTCTATTTCAACAAGACCTTGAAGCTAAAAAAATTCATAAATATTTTGATTTTTTGGTAATAGTTTGAAAATTTCATCTAACTATTTCATTACTCTATTATTATACATGAATAATCTGCATTTGAGCAAAATCCTTGTGAAATTGCACTTGCAACATACTATTTTTTTGTCGGTAATAACAACATAATGAATTTCTGAACGCTAGACTTATAGACAACTCTAATACCTTCTTCATTATTCAAACCCTTATTACCCACTTGAACTACGTTTATACTGAAACATCCACTTCTGCACAAATTTAGCCGCAAAATGAGAAATTAAAAATCTAAACGAGTTACTCAAACCACTAGAGAATCTGCTTTCAGGTATGTATTGCAAATTGAAGATTCATTACTTCGTACATATACTAGTCCCGTCTCAGATGAATTAGCACTGTTAATGAATATGTTTCTTAATGTTTGCAATTCTGTGTGAATCTGTCAGTCTTATGAACTCAAAGATCTGTAAACAAAATCGCAATGACCTTGTCATCGTTGTGAACTAATTGACATCAATCAAAAAGAGTCGATCTGTTCTCATCAATTTCCTATGGATTCATAGATCTGTAAGGCTTATGGATATGCATATAATTGCAGCATGAGCCAGTTTTAAGAAGATTCACTGAAATTAGTTTTTTTCATATCCACCTAGTGATTGATTATCAGCTTTTCACATATTAAGCTATATTAGTGGTTGCCCAGTGGTTGAAGTTCGACTGTAATTCTTTGAGTTTTCAAGCTTGAACGTTATAGAATTCAAGCTTTCATCTCTGGCATTTTCAATTAGAATTAACTTATTATTCGACGCTCTATCCGAATCTAGAACAAAAATAGTGATTCCCATTTAAGATTTGACCGTGATTTCCTTCTACCTCTTTCCCTTCTCTCCCAGGAAAGTGAGAATTACATGTCAGACATTTCTCCATAAGGTGTATATTTTTCAAGATATTCTAGCAAAAAATAATATCGCTTTCAGCGGCAAATCAAAATGGGACACCTGTATATAATTTTAATTGTCTGCATTTCTTCTCCAACTTCAAGTATTTATTATTATTATTAGTGAAGGGTTTGTGCGTCCAACCGCCTGTATCACTGCGACCTAAAGATCTTTTGTAATGTAGCCCTAGTTATTTAATCCTGTGTGATATTGAGACTTTTGAAGAACCTTAGTATCCTTCCAGGACTAGAATCTTTTACAATGTTGACCGACACGAATGCTTTTCCAAAGTGAGATTTCCTATGAGAGACTACAGCTGCGCATTCACACAGCACGTGCTCTGAAGTTTCTTCATCTTCTAGACATAGACGACATATATTATTTTCAGCTTTACCAATTTTGTGTAGATGGTAATTAAGAGGACAATGACCAGTTAGAAGACCTGTCAAGGTTCTTAGGTCCCTTTTGCTGAGAGAAAGTATCTCCTTCAGGTTTGTTGGTGAAGGCGGCAGAAAGCGTTTTGCCTGTTTATTGCCTTTGACGTTGTCCCAGTATGAGGCTTTTGCAATATCCTCCCATACTCTAAATTCTTTCTTCATGTGGCTCTTTAGACTTCAAGTATGTCAAATCTCATATTCTTTCTTGCGTTCAATTTGCTTGAAAAGGGGTAGAAGGCTTCACTTGAATTAGTGATACATAGATTTTAGATTACAGGAATAGAAAAATTTCAAAGCATTTCAGATATTATCGGAATACAGAAAACTAAGAAAAGCTCAACAGAAGATTATCTTCAATCGACTGTATGACACCTTGACATGATTCACGTAGTTTCAAATGAGCACGTGATCTTGAAACTCTTCATGCATGCTGTGATCTCATTCTTACTTACTTGTACTAAGTACAAGATAGTATTGTGAAACCGACAAAATTCACCTATCGAGATTTTGATGGAAATATCCGTTTTGAGCATCCCTGAATCCATTTTGACTATTTTTGGCTTGATGTCGGTACGTATGTACGTATCTATCTGTGTATGTGCGTAACTCGCCAATCTCAGAATTCGTCAAACGTATAATGCTGAAATTTTGTATAAAAGACTGGTATAGGATCAAGGATGTGCACCTCGCATTATGGTTGCAATCGTCTGTACTGGAAGTGCACTTTATCTGATACTTTTTTCGAATTCTCCGCATAAATCTAGAATGATTAGCCGTAGGATACTGGAATTCAGTATTTGAAATTGATGTAGTATCCAAATGATCATCTCCTATTTTCGTCCCAATCGACTAAGCCGGAAGTGCACTTCATATTACAGACTCTTCGAATTTTTCTCATAAACTTGAAATAATCAGTCGCAGAATATTAAGATTTCGTATTAAGCACTTTTATAGCATATAGTTGTACACCTTGCATCACAATTGTGATCAACTAAGCCGGGAGTCCAGTTTACTCGAAGCATTTTTCAATTTTCCGCATAAATCCAAAACGATTGAACGTAGAATATTAGAATACAGTATTTAAGATGATAGTACTGTCTAGATGCTCATATCCTATTTTCATTGAGATCGACTGAGTCGAAAGTGCACTATACTTAACGATCTTGGAATTTTGCGCATAAATTCAGAGCTGTCAGCCATAGAATCCTGAAAATCAGTATTTAAGAATGTTGTAGCATAAGAATGATGACTGTTTCCATAGCGACCAACTAGCCGTGGAATGATGGGATGTTTGATTATATATGTCCAATGATGTACAAGTAAGTCACGTGATGTCCACGTCAGATTTTCTTATGATATGTCACAAGACTTTGATCTACAAGATATCTGAATAACTGGATGTCTACCTCAAAAGTGAAACTTTCTCCTCAATTATAATTCAATATAGTTACTCTGGATGAAAAAAAATTATGACAAAAATGAGTGATTCATATATGCATTCAGTTTCATTCATGATCAGTCTGCGAATAGGAACTGATTTCAGTAATACTAATCATAATCTAGTTATAATGAACATTAGGCATGACGTAGGTAACGATTGAAGAGTTATAATGAACATTATGCATGACGTAGGTAACGAATGAAGATGTTTAAACATCTTGATATATGCGTGAGGGCAGTAATTAGAACAATGACATAGTTATTTGTGTTTACTATTAATTCTTGCTTAAACGATATCCAATATTCAATTCATAAAATATGGATATGGATGGTAGCACGGTAATTGAACTCACTCAATGTTAAATCTCATGGATGAAATAGTCAAGCCAATAAAATGCTCCTTACATATTCTGTCAAAGTTTTACTCCTTCAAATTTAATTTGCATTATTCAATTTCCAATATCTTCCAACTTTAGATGAATGTATTATGATGAAGATGATAGAAGACTTATGTGGAGCGTGTACGAGTGTTTGTTTGTGGTTTGAGGGTGAGAGAACTAATTAAGGTATAAGGTGTATCGATCGATTCTTAATTGAATTTCTGTGTTACGAAGTAAGGTAATGTTTAATTCTATATTTACCTCTCGTCTTTTATGAGATGAGTAGGTATTGCGTTAATGACAAGAACTTAGTAGGTATATACTCGTATTTGGGATCTGAAATTGCCATTAGTCATTACATAATGATCCTAGTACCACAAGAATGAATTGGAGAGATCAATGTAACATGTACGAAAAATATAATTATCCAGTTATCATTATAGTCGTTTGAAAAATGAATTTTCTGGTAATTACAGTATAATTAATCTTGAACAAGTCCTGATGATTTCGATATCAGGTGTGGTGAAATATCGCATTCAATTTTTGGCCCATGAAAAAATCTGTCTTTTGGTATATTCTTCACTTTAATATTCGGTGAAATTGATAATTATAGACCAAGCACATATTCACTACTATATTTCAGATTTCAATTGATAATGAAGAGAGATAATGCAGAAAGAGAGAGAAAATTTCCCTCTCCAAAAAAGAGCCATAATGACAAAGTCACAAAATAAAGAAATAAACAAAGTTTCTTGGAAATCCATTCAGCAAAAAATTGGATTCCATGGAATTAAAGCCAGAAATGATTACTTTATCTTATTTTTGTTCATCCGGTGAAAACAAGTATATCCAGATTTGCTTAAAAAAAATCTGACGTGAACATCACTTACTTGTACATCATTTGATATATATATATATATATGTATATACAAATTCATTCTCCTAATACTGAGGTGAGCTGTGACAGATACTAAGGTAAGTTGTGACACCTTTGTATTTAGACTATTTGTTGAATGAAAACTATAATTATAGTTGCATTCAAGGCACTAAACTCACTTATCTTTTGATTTGCTATTGACAATGAGCTCAAAGCAACACAAGCAAAAACAATTATTTTCTGTATCTTCTCCGTCTTCATCCTCTTTATCATCAAATTTACTTTTCTTATTAGTCTTCTTCTTCATTTTTTAAGGCTTCTTTCTTCCCTCACTTAAAACACGCTGACTCACATTCTTAATCTTCCTACTGACTTCTATAGCAGCAATTTTATCCTTGGTACATGTATCAGTAAGCACAGCTGATCTGATCTTGCGCCTATCTTGATGCCTTTTTACTTACTGGTACAAAATAACAAGTAAGTATTGTGAGACCGACAAAATTCACCTATCGAGATTTTGATGGAAATATCCGCTTTAAGCATCCCTGAATCCATTTTGACTATTTTTGGCTTGATGTCGGTACGTATGTTCGTGCGTTCGTACGTGCGTTCGTGCGTAACTCGCAAATCTCAAAACTGGTTGAACGTATAATGTTGAAATTCTGTATTTAAGACTGGTATAGGGTCTAGTTGTGCACCTCGCATTATGGTACCGGAGGTGCGCATTAATTGAAACAATTTTCGAATTATTCTTGCATTATGATTGCGATCGACTGAGCCAAAAGTGCACTTTACTTGCGCCGTTTTTTAATTTTCCGCATAAATCTAGAATAGTCAGCCGTAAGATACTGGAATTAAGCATTTGAAATTGCTGTAGCATCTTAATGGTCATCTTCCATTTTTGTAACAATCGGCTGAGCCGGAAGTGCACTTCATATGACAGACTTTTTGAATTTTTCGCATTCTAAACCATCAGTCGTAGAATATTTAAATTTTGTATCAGGCACTTTTATAATATCTTTCGGTACACCTTGCATCATGATTGCTATCGACTAAGCCGGAAGAGCATTTTATTCGAAACATCTCTTGAATTCTCCGCATAGATCCGAAATGATCGAACGTAGATTGTTATAATTCAGTGTTAAGGACGATTATACCGTCTAAATGCTCATATCCAATTTTTATTGAGATCCACTAGGCCAGAAGTGCACTTTACTTGACAGTCTTTTGGAATTTTTCGCATAAATTTGAAACAATCAGGTGTAGAATATTAAAATTTGGTATTTCAGTCTGCTGTAGCATCTGAGTGATTGCCTACTATTTTCATAACAATAGACTGAACCGGAAGTGCACTTCAGTGGGAATTTATTTTTTAATTTTGCGCATAAAATCAGATCTGTTGGTAGTCGTAGAATTTTGGAAATCAGTATTTAGGAATGTTATAGGATAAGAATAATGGCCTACTGTTTCCATAGCAATCGACTTGGCTGAAAGCACATTCTACTTGACAGATTATTAGAATCTCTTGGTTAAATCCAAAATGATTAACTGTGGAACGATGAGATTTTGTTTGATTATACATATCCAATGATAATATATGTACGATAAAACACAAAATCACATCGTATTATATATATATATATATATATATATCCAATGATGTACAAGTAAGTCATGTGATGTTCACGTTAGATTTTTTTCCTTGGCGGAGCTTTTGACAACGGCGTGAGTGATTCTGGTGGGATCTCACATGAGAAGTAATGACAAGAGGATTATGAACTTTAGACGTGGAGGGAGGCAACGGGCTCTTTGGCGTTATAGCTCAGAGTAGATAGACTACTGAAAGATGTCATGTTCTGATCTGTAGTCATACTTGGAGTGGAGTTTTTGCTTCTTTATTGAATTCTCTGACAGCAATGTTATCGTTTCCAAAAATACCGATTGTTGAATTTGGGGTTCTTTCTTCTGAGCTGTCCTGAATTTCTGAATTGAGCAAAATACGATCAGTGACTCGACTAGATATGAAATGGTGACTGGTTTAAAGACCAGTTTATAAGTTTTGACACTAGTCATGCCCCTATAAGTCTTTCGTTCATATCTATTTGATATTCTAAGGTACGGGAATTGCAATTCAGCATGCGAAATCACACAAGTCAGGAAAATAATCTTGCTAGGTAAATGAACAAAAATAGAAGATAAAAAAAAGGATCGAGACGTCGATGATTCCAATAAATATACTGAATTCAAAATCGAAAGTCGTTTTTATTGAATAAAATTCTGAAAAATAGATCATTGAAAATAGGAGAGTTGTGGAAAACTGTGAACCGGTCAGAATGATAATTTGTAATTTCGAAACAAGATGCCAAATAGTCATCTACCACTCCAACTTATCAAAGTCTTCGATATTAAGTAGATGTATTTCTTGCTGTGATGGCGATCATTCCTATGATACTTGTATTTCCATTCAGCTCTGTTTTTTGTATGACAAGTTACGAAGACTGCAAGAATGTTCTATTAAAAATTTTCGGTAGAAAGTGCATGTTGAAATTGAGCATAAATTAAAATGGGAAATATGAGAAAGAAGGGAATCAACTCAATTTGCATTTCAATTTTTATCAAGTGATCTCTGCATTATTTGAGAGAACAAGAATTACGTTAGTCTCTGATTTAGATAGTCTTATTACAAGTGATGGAATGACTGTTGATAAATATATGTTCATCATAAAATATAGAATTTCAAAATAAAATGGGTTTGATATCTAGAAATTAGAATCTTAGATATAAAGGTTCGATAGTTACTTGTTTAAAGAAACTAAGACAAATCTGGGAATTCAGATATGGAAGTAAAAATGACTTCCTGCTGTCTTGAATACATAATTTTTTTTCGCTGTTCATGAGAATTATAACATAATTATGTTTCCAATTTTAATTATCATAAAGATTGTATTGCCTAATAGAGTCGTTATTTAAAGCCTATGTCAGAGTAGTCATATTTTTACAGAACATCGTACTATCTCTCAGTCCGTTGATCGGTGGAAAGCAAATTGTTCGATTTCATTAATAATTATTATTCTTGTTCTTGAATAATGTAGCATGCCGGCTGCTGAGTTTTGTGGACTATTTCTCATGTAATAACGATTCATTACAAATGCAGTTACCTATAGCATTTCTACTATAAGTAACTTAATTCATATTCAGCAAACAGAAGCTCAACTTGAACTGAAGAAAAAGTAGCTGCCCTTGAAAAAATGGAAGAAATCCTGTTAATTTGACAGCAGATCTTTGACGAAGTTGAAACTGAAACAGTTTGTTATTGGATAACGAGAAATAGTTGGGAAACAAACCATTAGCTAGGCCATTGCCTCTGTCGGAGAATTGTGCAATTAGCTGTCTTCGTTCGTGCACTGTTTTCCTATAAACAAAAATACGGCAAATGTTACTAACGAGTAGATGGAGAACCACAGAAACAAAAATAAGAAACAAATAATAAAGCAATAATAACTAGATGATTTCATACGCTAATACAGTACGCATAACTGTATCGTAACTCTATATTCTGTTTGTTCACAAAGTCACACAGGTATAGGAATATAATTCAAATGGATTTCAGAATATCTCAATGCCAACCACAAACGAATGGAAATCATAGTAGTTCAGAAATCGGCTCAATCAACTCTATTTATCATGTCAGAAGTTATGTATCAATCACGCGTTTTACTCGATTCGGGTGTGGCAGACACTTATAGGCTACCTTGGTATATTGATTGATATTTTTCAAGCCGTACACTCGTTTCCATTTACGGCATCAAAAAGAGAATAATATCGGTACTAATATTTCCCGTTCGCATTCTAATGCACAAATCCATACGATTTTGTATTCACCAATTTAGAATGATTCATAGACTCAATGATATATATCCGAGAAGCATTTGAAATCTGTAATCTTTCAGAAACTGTGAGGATTAGTGCTAAGCACCATTCAATGGATATATCCAGAAAGAAACAGTGATGATTTTCGACAATTGGCGGCACTGGCAGTGCTGGATATGTTATTGTCTCACGGATTAATTTGATTGGTTGCAGCGGTCGGTAATACAGTGTTCTGCAGTATATCGTCGGGTGTTTACCGACCTGTGATTTATATAGCAATATATACCCAGTGACTATACAATGTGAACAGATTTAGGGAAGAATAACACGTTATATATGAGTTACAAATTTACGTGCAGGGAGAGAGATTGTTGTATTCGGTGCTTTTTTTTTGGCATTTGTCATTCGGAATAGCTAGTTTTTACCACAAAAATGTGATAGAGTTTAGTTATATGGCATTTGGATGCTTTTTCAGAACTGCTTTTCAGCTTCATCACAAAATTTGATTGCCTATAACGTCCCCTTCAATATATTGTCCTGATTTGGACGACTTTTCCGACAAAGATATGCTTTATGTATTTTTCAGCACAATCAGCTACGTAACTAAAATAATTAAAATCCATGATGATCTTTGCTGTACTGTTATTTTGTAATCAACCTAGTGTGCCCGCACGTTCCAGTATGTTGTCAAAGTGGACTATTCCCTCAAGTCTCTACCCTCATCCCTGAATCGTCGTCCAGGAATCCTCCTAGATTCGTATTTTCTTGTCCTGCAAGTAATTCCACCTTTTATGTAACAAACACGTCCTCTATTCCCATTTCTTCTCGCTCCGGGAAAGGATTTAACCCGGAATTTATATGTCAAGAATCGTAAAATAAGGCTTGGAAGAATCATTATGATTTTAATAAGTAAATAGTCTTCAAGAAAAACATTGAGAAGGAAAATGCTACCATTCTATTGATGAAAACAAAATCATGACTATATTGAGCAATTGTTTCCATTACAATCAATACGAACTTTTCTATTGGCGCCGAGCGGCAATCACTCTGTATATCGAAGTAAAATGGATACATTCTTTCAGTGGCTCTGTCAGAAAAAGAAGTTATAACAAATAAAGTCATCAGAGTTCACTTTTCTATTGAAAGTATTGTAGGAGTAATTTTCCTTCATATATCCACATAAACGTCCATATGCTCTTTTGTATGTGCGTGAATGTAAAATGACGTAGCTTAGAAAGAGACAACATATTTGTAGCATAATGACTTTTTGATATATCCCGATTTGACAAATGAGCATCGCTTTACAGCGCCTGTTTTGTTGATTTCACATTAATTTCAATGCTACGAATGAAATTATGAATTTGTGCCTCATGTTCCTGATTATGAAATTCTAAGCCACACAATCACGATCTTGAATATTTGAATATTCTATTCCTGACCACAAAGGGTTAAATGTACGATTCAATTATTTCTATAGCGATTCAGTTTCAAAATTCCGCAAAAGCCATGTATCAATCAAAAGATTTTTCCAGTTGTCAGCCAAAAGCTTTCACATCACAGAAAATTTTTTTGGAACTCTTGTATTATCAGCAATAATTTCACTGTGAAAATAAATTCAGAGCTCAAAATTTTCGAAGGAGAGAATCTTTCATCCCAAACTGCATTAGTAATCAAATTTAGAGATATTATCCGTATTTTCCAAATCATCCTATATATTCTCTATTAAAACTATGAGCAGAATACATATATACATATTTATGAGATCTTCGAACGTAACTTTGAAATTCCTGGCAATATTTCTCCTCAAACGTGCATGTAAGACAGTGAAAACTTCCTTCTCTCTTTGCCTAAACAAATGCCGGTGCACATCCGTTCGTATATATTCGTTGTTTCATTTTTGTGTTATTTATTAACGCTATTGTATAGCGCGGTACAAAGCAATGTGTATGAGGTTGTAGCCTCCAAAATACAGCCCTCATGTCGTCGCTTTGTATATTCGCCGTGTATTATGTCTTGAACATATAAAATAAGAGTTACATACATCTTGAAGTTTGTGCATATTGCTATGCAGTTTGATTTTCAAAAAGTAAAACTGAATACTTATTGCACGTTATGATAGAAAAAGAATATAAATTCATCGAGATTATATCTTATCGTATGCGCAGTATTAAGAATCAGAAAAGTTTATTTTTATTTGTTGCTATTGCTCAGGAAAATTATGAATAAAATTTCAACGCATAGCTTATTTTTATAGCCAAATTATTTCACATACTAGCAGTGTTTATTCTCCCATCTTGACCGAGAGAAGAAATATTTTTTTCCCAAAAATCAAGGATATTTTCTTTTTCATGCTCTCTGAATCGATTGAGACAATTTCCATAATAGAGTCGTTCTGTTAGTCCAAGTGTCTGCGTTTTGTGTGAGATCTTCTATAAAATCAGCTGCGATGTATCACCATAGTTGAAATTTGGTGTAGGGCCTGATTTTATCGTCATTTGACTGTGGTTTGAATCATACTGCCCGAAAGTTGCCCATTTTTCAACATAACCTCTATTATTGAAATAATAGACTTGAAATTTGTTATAGGATATATAAGTAGGAAACTATTGGCAGTAAGCACAATAGAATTTTTCACTGTTTCGATTTGGAATTTGATATAGAATAGGGGTCCTTCACAAATATATACCGTGTGTTCCAAGTATCCGTTGTTATTCGACTTTAGTATGGGAAATCAGTTTCTCGCAAATAAAAAGTCTACGGAAGAATATCATGCCACATTATTGTACAGTATGGTAGTATATTTATCACTCTATCTTATCTTGTATCACATCTATCATTTTAATTCCATAAACTATAAAAAACGAGAAAATTGAATATGAAATATTTTGTAATACTCCTCTAATTACATATTCTGTGATTGCATAATAGCTAACGTATGCGCTTCACATGCAAGGTAAGGTGGCCAAATTGTGGATTTGATTCTCGACGAAACCAGAGGTAATTTTGTTTTATTTACTAAAATGTTGTGCTAAATTTTATTTTCATACATGTTCTATCATAATGAATGGATTGATTGGAAATGGGAGAATATTTCATTAAAAAGGAAGAACAAAATAGAACAATGGGTTAAATGAACAGTAAATTGAGAAAGTTACAGTAAATACTGGAGATGTGAACCATTTCCGGCCAGACAATAACCTAATCTATCATATAATGTCTTTCGAGCATTACTTGATTGCCGAGGTGAAGTATTTTCACATTCCTCTATAATTTTTAGTTTTAACTCTTGTGAATTGTTGAATTTTTTTCCATGTTAATATATATTGGATTCCAAATTACCCCACAAAACGACATCCAACGGGCTGAAGTCCTTGGTGGCCATCTAATTGATCCTCTCCTACCAATTTATGAGTTGGGATATACAATGTTCAAATAGTCCAGAATAATTCGCGTCGAATGAGCTGGTCACTCATGGATTACTCCAATATTTCCCGCAACTTCTGCAATTTTTGGACCCATGCTATTTCCTACTAAATCAAGATATTTCTTGCTGAACAAATTTTAATCAATAAAACAAGGTTCAATGATATGCTGACCCAAAATTCCAGCCCATACATTCAATGTTCGAGGTAAATTTTGAAGATGGGGATTTATTTTTGACTATGTTTGGACATTTTGCACATTGGCTTCAGATTTTATGTAGTCCAAATGTAGTTTCATCGGTAAAACCGATATTAACTGGAACATTCATGTTTCGATTAGCCTTCTCAGATAAATTCTCATAAAACAAAATCCTTTTTTCTCCATCGCCTGTCTCTAATGTTCGATGAGATTGAATATTGTAGCTACGATATTTATGCTTCTTCAAAATTCGATGAGTTCTTATTTTACTATAGCCTGATTCGGGAGACAACGATCTCAAACTAATCCGCTGATCTACGGAAATATTGGCTGAAACATTTTCTTCTACTTCTGCATTTTTATCTTCTTTCCTATTGTAATCTCCCTACCTGAATGGTGTGAAGCAGAGCAGGAAATACATTCAAATTTCAAAATAATTTTGCGTACCATTTCTGTGGATGGACACCAACCATTATTCATGACAGCGAAATATTGTAAGATATCGCACAAACTTTGTCATACATTATGATAATATTGACACGATCATTTATACTTGGCGAGTTTATTTTGACGTTTTATACAATAAAAACAAATAAAAAATTATAAACAGACTACTAACTTTGTTCATTTATCGGATTTTCTTCATCTTGGAACACCCAAACAGACAGATAGTATTTATTTTTAGATTCATATAGTGATTCCACGATCCATTACTACTGACGATGCTGTACACGTTTTTAGAGTTGACCAATTGACTATGACTTCTGCTGTTCTTTGGTGAACAGATGAGGTATCCAACGTGAAACAAGTTTTTCCACTCACATCTCTTTATGCATATTTTTCTGTATTGGATTAATTTAAATCCCCAATCATGCGCTGACCTCGCGATATGTCACATGTTGATCTTTGTTGATTGACGATTTTTTGAGTGACTGCCGTTTTTGGGAGATCTATACTTGACTCGACACTAAGAATTATCCGTCCACGTTTGAATTCTCCATACCATCAAAAAACTGATGTAGTACGTCAATAACGAATACAAAAACCAACTTAATGAGGCATTCTTGTCGAGATAATTCTCTCTGAAAGTTGTGAAAAATTCTGTGGGAATTTTCATTCTAGAATAATTCGCACGAGTCCTCCAAGAATTATGGAGCAGAGTCTGACGTTTCTCATAAAAGCATGAAAATTGAAGGTCCCTTGGAAAGGTTCAAATACACAAGTCTGTGTCCATTTGCTCCACGATGTTCTCGACGAGAAGTCATCCTACATATTTTCCAATTCGCCGCGTTTTAATTTTCTATTTATTTAGGATCATTTCAAGAATCATAAATGAAAACTCTCCCCTCCACTTTGACCCAATTCTTGATATCACTCTTAATGCAACCAAATTGAAAATTTATCATCACAATTTCTCGTTTTAAAAATATTCTGGCCCCTTGAAATACTGAAGTCCAGTTTAATTATTTTTTAAATATGATTTATTTGAAATTAATTTTAGCCTTTCGCGCAGACCACATTCACACTCACACAGAGACGAATGGATTCCACAGCACATATGATCATTGATATCTCATTAAAATCAAATTAAACGCATACATTTTTTTGCGCGAATGCGATAATTGTTTCGTAATTTGAAAGATGCTCAATTATGCTGGCTCTAATTGCAATTTATATAAAAAATATTCTGGGACATTAAATGCAGCTGTAAATATAGGAACGGATTTCATTATTCAATTTTTTAAATGGGAATTCAATAGATGTTTCCTCTGTTTTCATGGTATTATGATATAACATGTTGTTATATCATCAAAAATTTGTGGGTGGGGTTTAAGTTGAGGCCTCGCTAATTCATTCTGCTATAGATAACATAATATATATGCCCTTCTTCTACCAAATATATCATTCTCTTCCATGACTCTTATAGACAAGGGACAGTTTTAAATCACTCTGACCCATCGTACAAGATATATGAAATTCCCAATAACTAAATGATAATGAGAAATCTTGATGAATAATAGAGTATTCTGCTCTTCATTGTTCCTGACTTCTACAAATGTTGCATTACTCGTAGTGTATTGAAATAAGCATCATTCTATAAATTTATGCGACTAAATTTCTTATTCTTCGCATAAATTACATTTTTAAATAAACGTCACAACTTCCATTGTCTTGGCGAATATATCTGACAAAAGCCAGTGTAAATTCAAATTCCCTGTATATTTCTACCCACATTGGAGACAAAAACTCTCCATTTATATATGTTTTCTGTCTTTTGTAATGTCTCCTCTGGAATAATTAATTAATTTGTGGTAAAATTGTCTTCTGCAAGCCAACGTACTTTTCTCTATGTTTTGTTTTAAATGTATTGTGTCCCATTCAACTACTGTCATCTTCCCATGTATTACAAATCATCCACAAAACAGAAAAAGATAGCTAGAGAGTGTCAGAGAGGGATGGTATGAGATTGTATGTTGTTAATTGCTCTCTTATTCCGAGTAGTCTAATTAGGTTTTTTTATCTCATTTATTTAAATAATGTTTATTTTCGTCTGCTGTGGTTGAAGCACTTCTTTTGTTTTGGTTGTTACAAACAGTTTCCAGGGAATAAATAAGCTTAGAATAATTTAAAAGGCAGCAATCTGAGGAAAAGCTGGAATGTATTTATTATAAAAAACTTCAAAGTGTACTGAAAGTCAGTTACGTTGAGTAGAAGTGAAATAATAAACTAATAAAAGTTTATATTTCTTGATACACTTTCAAGAGAAACTGATCATTTTAAGCCTTTTTATGAATAGCTATTATCGAAATGATTGATTCATAATTTTTGAGCTTCATCTGATTTAATTTTTCGGCCTTCTGTAACTTCACTTTTAGCTAGGTAGCGACTGATTTTAATGCCAATTTCTATCGATTTTATAAATCAGTTAAAGTCCAGTGCACTACATTGCGAAAATTTCAATAAATAATACGATAGACCACAAAATGATTATGAATTACTTCTATTCGCAGTTGTTGAAACACTTATTGAAGCAGTTTTTCTATTTGAGAAATTTAGATTCAGTTATACTTGATTAAATTCTGACAGTTTTGTATTTGGATTCGAAATTGTGACCAAGGAGACTTCACAAGGAGCATAAATTTCATTTATACGAATGGTTTCTCAAAATGAGAGAGCATTAATGTTCTGTTTGTATTTTTTTGTAATGTTCCAATTGTTAATCTGTTGAATAATATCAGAACATATTCAATCTTACTAAATTTTTTTAGAAGAATCATCTTAAAAGATCACAGTCTTTCAGTATTTTATGCAAACTTTTATTCTACATCGGTACTAATCTGACACTAGTGATAGATAATTTGTCAAATATATCAATTCGTACGGAGAAGTTTGGATTCCTTGTATAGTCTGCATGATTGCCGCTATCATTTGTAATAAAGGATATCTTTGTGAACAATTTTCTACAATATAACTGCCTTTAAGGAGTTGAAACTGGAAAAGAGGGTCCTGGCAATGATTTTGAAAAAGTTGTTGTACAAAAGCCTTGAGTGATCCAGAATTTTTATTAAATTGATGTAAACAATTTACATTTAGGTTTATATGTTTCAAGAGCCAAACAGGGCGTACCTGATATAAAAACATATTATTACAATTACATGGAAAATGTAATAATAATCTTACCAATCGACAAGTATTATATATATTGAATTTTCAATAATATAAAAAGAGAGCGATATATGGCGCAGAAAAAATAGGCGAAATACGCGATTGCTGCGATAAGAGTTCGCAGTTTTGCTTGAAAGCCTTGCTTATGACTTCTCCAAATTGATCAATAGTTGCTTTGTGTCGTGAGCTTACAGTGAAAATTTTGCAGACCTATATTTGATCGTTTATTAGTAATAAAAAGTCACGAAATTGGTCAGACTGAATACGTGTGTAGAGTGAAGTACACTGTTTGGACAATTTGCGTCGCTTCAGATTTCTGCAAATTCATAATAAGTTCAATTATACCGTGATCTTGCACTATACAAATTTGCAGAACTATGTTTTATGAGTCCAATTTCTATTTTTAGTTTACCACTTTGTCGCTTCATAGAGTGAGAAGGCCTTCACCTACACTTCTGGGAACATTTGTTCTCAATTGGTACATTCTATGATTAACATTATACCAATTTGCAGAACTATATTCGATCAGTTTTCTTCACATTATTATAGTGTTGCCACGAGACTCGAGACCAGTATCGGTCTCGTCTCGTCTCGCCTCAAAAAGACGAGACGAGACCATAGAATGGGTCTCGAGCCAAAAGTCGAGACCAAGACGAGACCAGAGTCAAGTCTCGGCGAGAGTATCGCGAAACTCTTGACGAGACTTGTATAATAATCACTTGAAATTCATTCTCATTTCTTCTGAAAGCAATTTCATGAAGCAACTACTACAGTTGCTTAGTAGTAATAGTTAATTTAAGATGGTTACTGATGGATAAGTTTTTGATTGAGACAATAATTTTTTCTACCATTTTTTCAGAATATTTACTTCATATTTAGCCTATAGAACAATATTTTTTTGTCGATTGTTCTTTCAAAGTGAGTCATTTGGTTCTATCATGTTTGGTATCTAATTACCTAAAGCTCCTGCAGGCATAATTCTAGTAGAGGTGTGATAAAGGATATCTAAACGATTGTCAATTGTTTTTTAACAAGTTATTTGAATAATGTCTAGTTTGGTATCATTCTTTAGCTCTTGGGGAGATAGATTTAGCAGGAAAATAAAATGAATGATAATTGTTATCCACGTTATGATATTATATTTCCGGTGATCAAATGTCAAAACTGCAGGCTCCAAATTAAAGACCTTGAAATTTTAGCGAAAACTTCTTCATTTTCAAGAATATCTATTTTATGTAGGGACTTTAATATAACCGCCATTTGTCACTTTGACAATGACAGCTGTCATTTTGAAATATGCAATTGATTGACGCGACACTCTAAATCTATGTCATAGCGATGAAACCGGTCATGAAATTTTTGGTTGGGAGAGTACTGTGTGGCCGCAGCAGATTTTACATGATAAGACGAGCCCCAATACTAGCACAACACTTTTAATTTCACACAAAATTATGAACGAAATGGAAGAAACTTTTATCATACTATAATTGATTCTGACTGGAAATACGTTACATAAATCGACTCCTATAAGATTCCTGGTTATATTCCTATGTCTCATTCAATTTCATTCAAAATTGAATCAGATTAGGCCGGACTGGGTCAAAGGAAGAGAGAATCAATACTATTCTTCCATAAATTTCAGTAATTTGAACCATATAGCCCGTTATTTCCAGTGAATAACATAACTTCATTCAAAAATTTGGTTTTCTGTCATCTACTGAATTTGATGGTTTACACATCGCAAATAATGCGTAAACTGAGCATGTAGGCATCTTAGATCTACCATCAATTTAAATGAACGCTTTTGTAGCCTGAATTTAGTTTATATGAATTTATCTTGAAAATCGTAGAAGAAATATCGGCGTCCAATACATGTGCGAACTAGCATTATGGAATTCGGAAAATATGTTTTGTTACTCAGCGATTCTTGACTTAAAATATGTAGCCTTGAGTTTATACAATTGTTGCTAAGACTATTACCCCTTTATTATCTCGAATCCTCGTGACTCCAGGGGTTCTATTCTAATTCATAGAGACAGCTTGGAGATAGATCGCAATCTCTATATGTCAATGTTGATATGTCCAGTTACATCTATAGGAACTTGAATATTGTATGTTGATGCAAACAATATGATCGATAACTTTATGCTGTCATTTAGTACTATGTTTGAGATCAGATTGAATTCATGTTCAATAATTCTCCTAATTTATAATTAATTAATGGTATGATTTCATCCTATTGTTACTATTTCATAACATTCAAATGTCAAATCTGACATCGAGCTAAGGAAACTCACATGACTCTGTCTCTTACTTCTTGAAGACTGTCTTCAACGATGATGACAAAAAATCACTTCTCTAATTGTCCGATAGGTAGTACATGTGTCTGAAGTCTATAATATGACGTCAAAAGACAATCTTTATGAATTGGAATTAAGCCCAGGAGCGACTGTTAGTATTGCAAATTCAACGTAGGCTGTACGCTAAGTTTATCCAACACGCAAGCGCGTTGTACGTGATCACGTGATCATAACTTCCAGAGCTGCTTAGCAATGTGAGAATAATTGTGTAATGCAAGGAATTCGAAAGACATATTATTTGTAGCGTAGTGTTTTTGTGATTCTCAACGATTGTGAAGTGAGCCAAAAGATCACGTCTGGAGATAAATGACCAACCTATGAAACATAATTTTGCGCACCAAACACACAAATACATTTTTTCGGTAGAATTCATAGCGAATAATAATCAGGTAGGACGGATTGATTCCCGCATGTGAGAATATGTTATTTTGATTATATCACACACCTTAGCAACAACCAATGAAATCAAGTGATTTTGCATGGTAACGTGGTATATCGCGATAATATTTTCTCCTAACTCGATATACCACAGTAGCTTTTTAAAAAATAATAAAAAATATAACAATCAATAAATTTTATGGTTTGTGAAATAATCCTTGCAAATACACCTCAAGATTTGGTATATTATCGCATATACCTTGAATTTAACTCAAATACTTTTTGTCTTGGATAATTTTTTACTCGGCAAATTTGGAGATTTATAATCAACGATAAAATTTCTCGAGCTAAAGCTCTCGGGTATTATCAGATTATGAATCCCCAAATTTGTCTCGTAAAAAATTCCCCAAAAGACAAAAAGTATATTCGTGAAATTCTCCGGTATATCGATAATACACCTCTCTATCGGTATATTACCGTTGATTATATCACGCACCTTAGCAACAACCAATGAAATTAAGGGATTTTCCATGGTAACGAGGTATATCGCGATAATATTTTCTCCTAGCTCGATATACCACAGTAGCTTTTTGAAAAATAATAAAAAATATAACAATTAATAAATTTTATGGTTTGTGAAATAATCCTCGCAAATACACCTCAAGATTCGGTGTATTATCGCATATACCTTGAATTTAACTCAAATATTTTTTGTCTTGGGTATTTTTTTACTCGGCAAATTTGGAGATTTATAATCAACGATAATATCCCTCGAGCTAAAGCTCTCGGGTATTATCAGATTATGAATCCCCAAATTTGTCTCATAAAAAATTACCCAAAAGACAAAAAGTATATTCGTGAAATTCTTCGGTATATCGATAATACACCTCTCTATCGGTATATTACCGTTGAAAAATCATGGCGAGACTCTCGTCGAGACTCGAGACCGAGACGAGACTGACTCACTCGAGACAAAGGCGAGATCAAGACAAGACTAAGCTAGGCGACACCACCACGAAACCGAGACGAGACTCACTAAAGTCTTGTCTCGTCTCGTCTCGTGGCAACACTACACAATTAACCCTCTACCCACTCTTTTTGCAACCAATGCGACTTTTGCAGATTGGGTTTTCATTTCTAAGATGTCATCGCAACCTTTTGAGAAAAAATTGTGACTATATTCGATCAGTTCACTTTTTCGTAGCCAGCTCTCCGTCTATAACAGCTGTTGATGAGGGCGTTTGGCTTTCGAAACGTCCAAACCTAACTGTAAATTGTTATCATCAATTTCTTTAAATGTAAACAAGCTAGAATGAGATCCTTCATGAATTGAATGTGATATAACTTCATGAAAAAAAGTAACAAAATCAGTATGCTATATTGCTGTTTTTATAGCTCTAGATAAATTCAAATGTATTTTTTCTATAAACGTCTATTTTAACAGCTCATGAATATCATTTGATATAAATGAATATTGGATAGAATGGTTGAAGCTGGCTCGATATGTGGATGATGTGAGTAATGAAATTTCAATAAAAATTAAGTTTATGAATGAGTATGTAGGAATTCATCGTTTCCTATTCTTGTTAACCGTAATAACAGGCTAAGAAAGACTCTCAAAACACACCTATTGAGGCAAAGTGAAGAAAACAAATATAGAGAATTTGTCAAAATCTATTTTCAATGGACTCCGATTATTTATGCAAAAATTTTGAAAACTGTTTTGTAAACTGCATTTTTGGTTCAGCCGATCGCAATCATAATGCGAGATGTACATTAAGATGTTATGGATGTATTTAATACGAAATTCCAATATTCTACGACTGATTGTTCCGAATTTATGTGAAGAATTGAAAAAATTTGTTATATAAAGTGCACTTGCAGCTCGCCGATTTTGTATAGAAATACAAGATAACATTTTGGATGCTACAGCAATTTCAAATACCTAATTTCAACATCCAACAGTCAATGAATGTGAATTGATGAGGAAATTTCAAAAAAAATTGAGTAGAGTGCAACTCCGGTACAGGCGATTCTAAACATAATGCGAAGTGCATAACTAGACACTACACTAGTCTTAGATACAAAACTTCAATATTATACTTGCAGCGGGCTTTGAGATTTGCGAGCTACAAGCAAACGCATATACTTACATACATACATACGTACCGACATCAAGCCGAGAATAGTCAAAACGGATATTTCCATAAAAATCTTGGAATGTGAATTTCTTCGGTTTTACAATACTTACTTTCACTTTGTACAAGTAAAAATCTGCTCTCACCACACAGTACTTCTTTGACCGTAAATTTCATTGCCAGTTTCATCGCTGTTTCAGAAATTTAGAATGTTCCATCAATTATTTGCATATTTCAAAGAGAAAGCTGTGATTGTCAAAGTGATCGCTGTCATTGTCAATGTGACAGCTGTCATTGTTCAAGTGATAGATGCCGGTTATTTTCCAGTCTTTCCATGGAATGAGTATTTTTGAAAATGAAGAGTCCCTTTCTGGATTTCGAAATTTTTCATTAATTGGAACATACAGTTTTGATATTTGATCGCTGAAAGTGTAATTTGAAGATGATAACTTGGATTCCACTATTTAATTATCGATTTTTAGTAACTACCAAACTGATTTTTCCGAGAATTGAAAATTGATACCAAGGACATACATCAAACACGATAAAACCAAATTACTTGTTTCGAAAAAACAATTGACGAACGTTTGTATGTGATATCAAAATATGAGTGATAATAATTCTAACTTCATATTATAATTCTCATTATTTCTTTGGTTTAGAAGAATATTACGAGTTTTATGATAATCTGAATTTTGATAATAACAGATGAACCGCTGATAATTTTGAAAAAACTTATCTACGAACTTGAACCTAGTTCATCAATGAAAAACTAAAACATGAAATTCAAGTCAAAAATTCGTACATGTTCTCAAGTTATCGTGCTTTCAGACCGACTAGGTTTCAGAATTATGTTTTTTGGGTTCAGTAGGGTATAAAACGTAATAATTAATCAAAATCTGGAACTGTCAACAAATCACAATTACAATCTGTAAAAACAGCAGTAGTTTGCGCAAATATAGCATTTTGGGTACCGCTGGTTGTCAAAGATACCTCTATACAAAATAAATTAAAAACTATGTTACACAATATTCACATGCGTTTTAAAGCAATTAAACTAATTAAATAAGAATATTTTCATCCACTGCAGATTGAATAAAATTTGAGCTACACAAGATATTACATAAATCTGGAAAAAAGAATTGGAAGTTTATAAATCTATAGAAATTGCTCAAAATTGTCGCCGTTCACAGCAACACACAATGCAGCACGTTGAATTAGGTTAACAGTACAATCTTGATGGAGGTAATTATGTTCTTTTATTATTTCTGCGCTATTTTCGATACGCTGTTGCAATTCTTCAATACTTTGCGGCGCATCTTGGTTATTTTAAAACAATGACTTCAAATGATCCCAAAAATAAAAATCAAGAGGATTAGGATCTGATGATCTCGGAGGCCATGGTACAGGACCGCTACGCCTTATCCAACGACCTTCGTATGCAGTATTTAAATGCCCACTCACAAATCTGCTGTAGTGCAGAGGTGCACCGTCATGAAGAAACCATGCATGCTGCCGAACATCTGGCGGAATGTCGTCTAACAATTCTGGTAGAGTATTTTGTATAAACCCTAAGTAATCGTTACCATTCATATGCGCAGGTGAAATGTATGGACCAAGTAGAGTACCATTCACAATCCCAGCCCAAACGTTTAAAGAGAATCGATGCTGGAAATTACTTCTTCTAACAACATGTGGATTTTCTCGTGACCAATAATGTGAATTGTGGAAATTATAAATACCATCTCGAGTGAACAAGGACTCAACAGAAAAAGTACATTTATTGTGAAATTTTGGTCTTGAGCATGTTGGTGAAGAAGTCATTGGCAGAAATTTACTCGCTTGAGTTGGTCACGTTGCATCAGATTTTGAACTCTTTGGTAATGGAACGGATGGTACCTCAAGACTCGAAGAATTCTCCACACAGTCATATAATTAGAAACTTCCTGTCCCAAGCTGCGTGAAATTTGGTGAGTACTAATTATAGGATCAACATCAATTATATCCAATAAAACATTTTCAAAATTTTGTCAATATCTTTGATGTCCTCCACCTCCACCAGGATTAGGTCGAGGTGAACCTGTATCAGGAAGACGCTGTAGTAGTACTCCGAACATTCGATGACTAATATGCCGTCTGCCAGAATATCGTTCTGCATATAAACGCTGCGCTGCTCTCCCGTTTTGCCCCACTTCTACGTATACTGTCATCATATCAGTTAGTCCCAAATTACTAAATGCAATATCCATTTTTTTTTAAATTCAATAACAATAGCATCAAACACTGTTTAACGTTACAAACTTGTAAAAACAGAAATTAGTAGAAAATTATGCAATATCTATTTAATTTGTGATTAGTTGTTTGGTAATGGTTACGAGTAATGCTGAAATTCTAATAGAAATTATTAACCCAGTAGCACAGAACTGTTTATTTGATTGAAGTCATTTCCTAATTTTGAATTTCAGCGAAATTCTTTTTGATTCATGATCCTATATACCATCAAATTTTGTTACGAAGGTTCAGTTACACCCTGTATATCATGATCCCAGTAAATAGCAATATATTTTTTTGTGTTCTTGTTTCTTTGAGAAAACTATTCTTATTTCATTAATGTCCTTTGAAGTTATTGTTTTAGACAAGTTCTTTGCTTAGATATTCAAACTTAGATGAAAAAACTTTGGGAATCGAGGTCTTTATAGCATAGCGCCCAAAACTTCGTTGTCTGTCCCATATTTCTTCAAGTCGTTCTTTAATAATTTTCTCAACAACAGAACTGAATGATCGGTTATGCCAGCAGTAATCTGGCAGTATTCATGATCGTATGATCTTTTTTTTTCAATCGTCCTTCTGTTAGAGATTGTAGAAAAGAACGATGTACTCATTTTTATAAGTATAGAAACAACACCGTGTCAAGAGACAAAAAAATTATGTTGTCCTTGAAGTGTGTTTCGATTAGAGACTAGAGCATCAAAACATTTTCACATACCAAAATTTATCGAAAATGATGAAATTATGCTCGTACATTAGATTTCAACTCGATTGCTCAAACGCTGCACTTGGGTCTTGGAAAATTACACTCAGACATACAGAAGAACAGACCGACTTTATCCTAGAAATCATCTCAATTATCTTAGCGGATGTATCAGTCGTTCTTGTGAAATCAATGTGAAATCAATGAGGGGCCGAGAAAGTGAAAATGATGCATGTTGGGAGGTGAGCCCTAGACACCTCAAGTAACTTATTGTTCACAAAAGTATCACCTAATCAACTGTAATTCATCAGAATTTTTTTACTTGTATAGGGGTACTATATTCTAGAAGGCTGAAAAATATCACTTTAGACCATTAAAGCACCCACTGAATTTAATATTTTAAACTGAAGTAAGCTAACAAATAAGCACTATCTAAATATATGTGGGAATTTTCATCTTCTTCTAAGGGAAATAGCGTGCAATATCTCCATTAGTTTTACCCCAACTAGCGGAGTAAGAATAATTTGATTGTGCTGGTAATATAACCTACCTACTTCAAATAGTCTCTCTAGTGACATGGCTTTAATTTATTCTCATCTGTAGTACGATCCGCGTTAGAACGGCATTCCAATGTGATAACGCCACAATATGTTTTGAATGTTGTTTTAAATTTTCTTCCATTGCTTCAAAGAAAATATGAGTATTGAGGATTTTGTTTTTAGCGTCAGTGCATTACTCTAAAATACTTTTTACACTTGACATTTGACGAATTAAAACTGTGAGAGTAAACATAACTGGAGAAATGAGTGCTTGAAAAGAAGATTGTCTTATGTCAAGTGACGTTATGTCACTAAGACCAGCTAAGACTGTGAAATAAAATGTGGAAATTACATTTAGCATACATCTGGAGTTTAAATTATTCAATCTTAGAGATGCGGTGAATGAATTCTGTTCTATTTGGTAATATCTGAATACATTTGACATCTTCCACATTTTCAAACTTGTAGTCTTATTTCTCTTGTTATTTATCATTGAAATTGGAATTATTTGTATTGACAATAACCTTCACCCTCCATCCAGCAAAAACCCATTATTTCTATATTACCTCCGTCTCAGGGTGTAACAAAACCTTGATACGTTATGAATGTTATTCGTCTGAAATCTTGTTCCATTATAAATTATTAAGTCTGCTAGTTGAATCATTATTTCTACAGCAAAAGAAAACTTAGTTTCAAATGATTCTTTTGTGCTTTGTGAAAGACGTAATTAAAATAGAAGATAATTATCTAATTAACAAATGTCACTTGTCAGTGACACGGAAATGTCAAGGGCTGTTATTAACCCCTCCTCTTTAACCCTCCAGTTTCCGGTGACTTCACCGGAGATTGATGTGACTGTTACGAGATTTTTTAATTGTACCCTGCAGCAGGCTTTTCAGAATATCTTGCGAAACTGAGTAAGCGAATTTTTATATTAGATTTCAGGCCGTGAGAATTTAATATCTCATTTTATTCTCACTTTATTTTATTAATTTGCTCATTCCAATAATATTTCAGAATATACAATGGTGAGAGAGATTTTTTGAAATTCGCAGACAAAATATTCATTATTATAAGTTCATTATTCAACAGAGATTCCTTCAGGCCAAATGAACTTTGACATTAATAAGAAGTACAATAGAAATAGGAATTATATCAAACAAACGAGATGTTGATTTGAAGATCATTATAAAGAACATATTTACTCATTCGAAGAAGAAGATGATTAATTACACAAATTATCTACTTGATCAAGAATATTCAACGGGTAAAATTTGAGGCATCATGTTAGCAAAAAATTAAAGTCTCGAACATTGAGCCTCAATCTAAATACTCGTAAAATTCTCTAGATTAGATAGTTTTCCTCTTTCAATTTATTTCTAATTATTTTTCTGATGCTCCATATTTTCACGAAGAACAAACCAATAATGATTTCTAATCAAATAATTCAAGCAAGAAAAGAGACAAGTAATTTGAAATACATTCCCCTCTTAAATCAAACAATTGAACATCATTCTCATTCCCTTTGCGGCATGTCACTTGATACGATAATTACAAATCTATTATCGAGTGAGTCATCGTTAAAGCGATTTAACGTAGAGGGTGATGTGCAGTGTTACCCACCCTACAATACACCACTGCTCGCCATGGCGCCAATCAGTGTCCATTGTGCGGCGACTTTTAGAGCTAAGTTGAAAGCGTCAGCAAGAATTTGAGCATTGTAGGAATTGAAAATTTCTAAGGGAACAATGTAGGCGAAATCAATGGAATTGCATTGTATGATTTGGTATGATCAATAGTTAAAATTGATGAATAATCAAAGCTATAAGAGTTGCAGCTCACAATACCAAATTAATCGTTTTCTGGCCAATATAAGTCGGTTGATATACGGATATATTCAAAGAGATATTGTTCCATCTATGTATTTAAAAGAGAACATAAGCATTATTCTGATTATATAAATAATAATAACTGCCAATGCGTCCATACTACATCATTCGCAAACAATTTAAGAGAACACTTACTAAGTGACATGAAGCTTATCGACAAAACTTTGAGGAATGACAGTAATAATTGTGACTTCAGTCACTTTCTTTAGCAACACAACGTTAACTTGACCCAATTGCAGAAGAAGATGCTGATCTTATCAAAGTTGGAGCTTCGATGATATATTGAACTAAAATTACCAGAGCGGTTATTGGAATACATAGGATTGTTTCTTTGAATCTTGATCGAATTAAGTGACAGCCAAGTATCTATTTTCCTTTGATATTGTTGTTACTGCACATTCTGTTAGTTATCTCTAATATATTTCTTCTGAAATAACCAAAGTTTAAATCACACATATCCGGTTGGCCATCAGATCTTATTACTTATGATCAAATTTTTCTAATAACAAGTTCAGCTTCATAAATTGAACTCATTTACGCCCAATAAATTACAGATCTATTGTCATTCTCTTCTTCTGAAAACAAGTTTCTTGTGGCATTATCATGTCTGGAGCAGTGCTCAAGCTTGCCCCAAAAGACTTGATCCGTCTCTAACATAAATAGACGATATTCTTGAAGGCCAATTGAATCTTTAATTATGATACGTGTTCAATTACGTAGACAGAAAAAAAAATGGGATTCCAATTAAAATCCCAAAAGATCACACTGCAAAATCAATAATAGGTAATTTACACGCTCCTCAGAATTGCATACACTACAACGCTTACACTGGCCCAGTTATCAAAACAGAATACTGTTCATGGTAGAAGCCACAAAAAGTGGGAAACGAAGTTATATGTTCGTTTAATCGAGATGTTTTCAATATCAACAAATTTCTTATTGTGGGTCGATTCGTCCTGTGGTTCGATTCGCCTCGGTCTACCTTATTGAAGTCAGAGATGGTAAGAAAACCTGAAGGATATTGATCTTTCCCTGCATGATAATTTCAAGTTTTCGGTTACTGGACCACTAGATGCCAATTCTAAAAGTTGAACTTTGATCTCTTATACTCAATCCGTCATTCAATTAGTTATACGACAAGCGACACTGTCTTGTTGAAATGCATTTGTTCAATTTCTGGTCTTTGAATAATTCCTTACGACATTTATGTATTTATAAGTGTTCAAAGTATACTACTTCTTGAGTTCTCTGGACTCAGTTTTCAGTATCACTGACGCAAACTTCAAACCTAGCCACGACACTTTATTGTATGGATGTCCGTCATTTCGTATTATGGAGCTCAGGACACTCCTTGTCTGCGAATTCTGGGAATTCAAGCAGAAATTCATCTTAATAATTGCCTCGAGAAAAAAGTTGTTTCCGGCCTCCGGGATGGATAAGGCATATATTTCATCTAAAGAAGACGGTAAATTACATTCTGAAAATGGCATCATGAATGCAAATGAATACTTCAACATCTTTCGAAATGATTTGGGACTATAAATTGGACAGATGTGTTCGAAAAATACACCCCACTTTTGAAAATCCACCAAAATCTTAAATTAAACATAGAACCAAAATTTTTGATAAAAACTATCATGTTGAAACATATACTTGGAAAAAAAAAAACCACTGGGCGTTTCAACTTTATATGTCAAAAATCTGACGTAGACATCACGTGACTTACTTGTACATCATCGGATATATATAATCAAACACAAATTCTCATCATTCCACGGCTAGTCAGTTACTATGGAAACAGTAGATCATCATTCTTATGCTACAACATTCCTAAATACTGATTTCCAGTTCTGAATTTATGGGAAAAATTCTAAGATCTTCAAGTATAGTGCAAAAGTCTGTAATATGGAGTGCACTTCCGGCTTAGTCGATTGGGACGAAAATAGGAGATGATCATTTGGATGCTTCAGCAATTTCAAATACTGAATTCCAGTATCCTACGGCTGATCATTCTAGATTTATGCGGAAAATTCAAAAAAATTATCAGGTGAAGTGCACTTCCATTACAGACGATTGCAACCATAATGCGAGGTGCACATCAAGATCCTAGATCCTATACCTGTATTTTATAAAAAATTTCAGCATTATACATTTGACGAATTCTGAGATTTGCGAGTAACGCACATACACATATACATACGTACATACGTACTGACATCAAGCCAAAAACAATCAATATGGATTCAGGGATGCTCAGAACGGATATATCCATTTTAATCTCGATATGTGAATTTTGTCGGTTTCACAACATTTCCTTGTACTTTTAGACCGATAGATAGTCGTAGATTTCAGTGACTCCTTTTGTTCTTCATGCCTTCAAGAGGTTTGATAAGTATGCATATTTGGAGTTCAATAGTGCTGAAATTGAAGCTGGACTGTGTGACCAAAATAATTAAAATCAGTTTTGAACTTGTATTAAAAAGCATGTTGTGATCCAATTCTGTCGCTTTTGTCATGCTTACGGAATGAAATAAAGGGAAAAATATTTTGATATGTGAAATGTCAAAAAAGATTGAAAAATTGACAACAGATTATCATTGCCTACCACATCATCTCAGTTAAACTGATTGTTTTATACAGCAAATTATAAATGTCTTTCATATTCATAAACTGCACTTCTGGCTTGGCCGATTGATACAAAAATAGTAGGTAACTATTTTGATGCTACAACGAGTTCTAACATTAAATTTAAATAAGCTATGACTGATCATTCTGGATTTATGCGAAAAGTTTAAAAAAATTTCAAGTAAAGTGCACTTTTGGTTTGACCGATTCGTACAAAAATAGCAGACAACCATTCTGATACAACATCAAGTTCAAATACTGAATTTCAACATCCTACGGTTGATCATTCTGGATTTATTGAAAAAATTTGAAAAAAGTTTTAGGTAAAGTGCACTTTCGGTACAGACGATTGGAACCATAATGCGAAGTGCACAGCAAGACCCAATACTTGCTTACTTAATCCTTTGCCTATCCACCTTTCGGTGTATGGCGTTCTCTCTTTATTCTTCTTTGCCACTCGATAGGTATTCTTCCGAGTTTCTTCGCCACATGCATCTCCACGTCTTTCGGTTGGTCATACTTTTTCTTGTCTTTGGCCATACTTATACTCCGATGCTTTGCTGCCTCTATTACCTCTTCTTCCTATTTTTTCACTGGTCGTTCCCTCTTTCTCTTCACGTGGTTTCTCGCTCCGTAAACTTGTTTTGCTAACCGGTCATCATTTATTCTAGCTAGACCCTATACCTATACGATGAACGCACGCACTAACGCACGCATGAACATACGTACCGACATCAAGCCAAAAAAAGTCAAAATGGATTCAGGGATGTTCAAAGCGAATATTTCCATCAAAATCTCGATAGGTGAATTTTGTCAGTTCCACAACACTTCTTGTGCTTAGTACAAGTGAGTAGAAACAGGATTTGTCCTGAATGTATAATATTCCAGTATTAAAACAATACAAGGAAACAAAAATATGATCGTTGTGTGAAACTGATATATTTTTGAATAAAAAATATCCAATTCTACTACAAAAACATCTAAAAACTTGATACAGACTTGAAACTTTGTTAACAGTCCATATAAAATTTCTCGCGTTGCACATTTTCTTCGTAACTTACACACTACATATCTGCATGTTTTAGACATAATAGTTATTCATGTATCAAGTACCGAAAGTGCATATTTTCAGTACAAGCATGGATAATTGCAGCCCGAGGGAACGCCGAGGTCTGCAATCATGCGAGTGCTGAAAACGCACTTTCTGTACAAGATGCATACAATATTTTTTTAAAAATTGTGTTACTCAAGAAAATTTACACATTATTACCTATACAGTTTTTGATTGACGTAATTTAAATAAAATCAATTTATCGTTTCTAAGGAGACGAAAATTGAAAATGTTTATTGACAACAAGAAAAATAATATTTCTGACAGATGCTTTATGTAATAGTGTAAAAAAAGTAAAAGTTATCGATAAAATTATGAACGAAAAAAGTAATGAAAGTGATTTTGAAGATCCGGGTACTCCACCTGATATTGCAGAGGCTGCTAACGCAGCAACTTTAAATTTACTGCCTTCAAAATCGCGAGAGAAGTACGAGCATGAATATAAAAAATTCCAAGATTGGTGTATACAAGAGAAAATGAAGAAAGTGTCTGAAAATATTTTACTAGCGTATTTCTCAGAATTAGGTAAAACCTATAAAGCTTTAACACTATGGTCAAAATATTCCATGCTGAAGGCAGTTTTAATAGTTCGCGAGAATATAGATATCAGCCGCTTTTCAAAATTAATTGCGTTTCTAAAACGCAATTCGGAGGGTTACAAGGCTAAAAAATCTAAAATATTCTCGAAGGAAGAGATAGACAAATTTATGGTGGAAGCGCCCGATGAAGATTATTTATTAATAAAGGTTATCAATCTGTTACTTTTAGATAATACTTGTATTAACACCCTTCTCTGTAATAGGTTGTAGCAATAATGGGTATTGCCGGTGCTTGTCGTCGACAAGAATTAATATCTATGACTATAGATGATATTCAAGACCTAGGATCCATAATAATAGTAAAAGTGCCGGTCACCAAGACTAAAATTGAAAGAGTCTTTACTAGCACTGCTCCAGAAGATGCACCATACAATTCTATCGATATTTTCAGAAAATACTTGAGCCTTCGTCCTGGACATACTGGACACCGTCGATTATTTATATTTTATAAAAAATGGAAATGTACCGTACAGCCAGTTGGCTTACACACTATGGGCAAAATACCGACTAAAATTGCTCAATTTCTTAACTTAAAAGATTGTTCGATGTATACAGGTCACTGCTTTAGACGCTGTTCTGCATCTTTTTTAGCAGATTCTGGAGCAAATTTAACAACAATAAAGCGCCACGGGGGATGGAAGTCTTCAGCTGTTGCTGAAGGCTACATTGAAGATTCTATCGAAAATAAAAAAAATATTGCAAATAAAATTTTTTTACGTGAAGATTCAAAGGAATCTACCACTACTAGTTCTAAGCCGCTAGATGTTAACAACTGTATAAACGGAATATTTGGTTCAGAAGTTTCTATGCCATCTGTGTCTGGACTATCTGGACCATCTGTTAATAATTGTTCTAATTGTAATATTATTTTAAAATTATTTTAAAAAATAAGTTTCGAAATATCAACTAGTAATTATTATGCCTAATTAAGTCTCATATTCATGTAATTATAATTTCATTAATATACTGTTTGAAAAATTATATACCTAATCTTTGGGCTACCTATTCATTAGTACTAGTACCGAAAAGTAATTATTTTTCAGTACTAGTACCGGAAAGATTGATTTTCTGTTGATGTCTTGGTCACCATAATGTACATATTTTGTTTCAATTTTTAAAAAAAAACATATTACAAGATTTACATTTGTAACTTGTCTTTCTGTCTACTTTTCTAGAGAACGCATGGCATCTTTCTGGAAGATTTAGCTTACTTTTTCCAATTCTGGACCATCTCTTTACTGTACTTTTCTGATGGTATCCCTCATATCACGTGGTATTGTTGTATTCTACATCATTCGTTCTTGATGGTCTGATACTGACTGTCTGCCATTAACTGTAGTCCCAAGTTTGATTATAAATGATTGAAATCATTTTATCTCACTTTTAGTGAATAGATAATTTTCGAAAGGTACTGAAAGAGAAAAATAAATGGGCGCACTATTTAAAAAATCGCTATTTTAAACAGCGTGGAGTGTACTGGATCCCACGTTTCGAATGAAAGGTTGAAAATGGATGTCTGGTAGTCAAGATCTTTTGCCAATCAGAGCCTTTCAGCATACCCACCAAAAAGAAGAAGTCTCAATCAGAATTCACAAGGAGGGATTTGAAATGATTCAGGCTCAACAATCAGTCATTTAATCTGTATTTATGGTGATATAAGACTGACGACCAACCTAGCTCCTCGGAAAACGTCAACTTGAGTTGATAAAAGCGTTGACACCTTCCTCACTAATAAGACTTATTATAAGCTACAAAAGCATCTGAAATTTGATCTAGTATCGAGAAGCACGATGATGAACGGATACTAGTAATATTTGAAAGGAAAATATTAAGACACATATATGGAGGATTCAAAGAAAATGGAGAGTGGCGTAGACGCTACAACTTTGAATTGTACAGGAAAAACGAAGAGCCTGGTATCATTACAAGAATTAAAATATGAAGACTATACGATGAATGGGACACGTTTAAAGGATGTTGGACAAGGATCCAATAAAAAAAATCATCAGACAAGTACCGCTAGGGAAGATATCTCAAGGAAGGCCAGAGTTACGATATATGGATCAGATAAATAAGGATGTGAAGACATTGAAGATAAATAATTGAGAGAAGAAAGCGCTGAATAGCAAGTCAAGATCCTCCAAGGGTTGTAATACCACTGATGATGATGATGAATCTTAGCACCAATGCATGAATCTGATAACCCTGAACAAATTATGAGAATATTCGATATAAAAATGATACAGCTGCAGGGAAGGCTCAGTTGAAAGAACAGTAAATGTGAATATTGAGGCTCTCCAATTCTATATCGCATGCCTTTTTGAGGTTCAAGATTTACTCCTTGATAAGTAAGATAAAAAAGCTATTGACCGATGCACACTTGCCGATCATAGTGCAAACTCCAATTATATTCTTATTGAAATTGAGTTTTTCTGTAACAGCATTTTGCATGCCTTTGTAACAGGGAACAATTGAAATTGATCTGAAGCCTAGTACTGGAGAGATGCAATTCACAATAACTCAAGAGACTCGAACGATGGCGTAAACTTGAAAAAAAGAATTGGTGAATCCCGTGTCCTCAAATAGCATATCAATTAGAAGAATGAAAGTTTCAGCCATGAATCCTGTTAATATAACAACCATGATAACCAATAAACATCCTCCTATTTTTGTCCTTATTCGAATAAGTGATGGAATATCCCGAAGTTAACTGCCAATTTTCTGGTTTTAAAGTGGACAATCGGTAAAAAAGAAGTAAGAATAGAGTTCAGATTCTCCAAAAAACTCCTCTTATTATTGATGAACTGACGTCAAATTATCATATAAAGCACTCAACCGTCAGCTAAACTCGTCCCACATTCCGTAAAATAAATGATTTCTTTGCACAATCCGAGTACGAAATTCATAAATGTCTTCTAAAAATCCCGACCGTATGTGTGCCAGCTCCCAACGCTGACAAATCACCGTCTCGACAAAAGCTTCAACTAAATTACTCTACATACGTCATCAGTCGTACAAGATGTCCCATTTCCAACTGACAAATCTCATCCACCCGGAATCTCAATTAGAAATGGCTGCAGCTCGATAATTTAAAGACCGCCAGTCTCTACTTGAAGCGAATGTTCTGTTTTAAAGAGAGTAACTTGAAAAATGTCGCAGAAAATGGCTTCCAGAACTTGCGACCTAACATGAAGAGTGACATGGATATCTTGTTACATCCAAAAGAGTTAAGAAAAAATATTTTCTTGTTGATGCGCCAAATTTTGATGTATTTGATGATAATAGACTTTTGTTACAAAAGAAAATATCACACTTACTGTCTAGGCTAGAGGGTGCAGATATAGTACCGGAATATATCACTGTATTTCTGAAAAAGTATTTATAATTTGAGATAATTTCAATTATTTTCTCATTCAAATCGTTCTGTCATACACGGTGTTCCTATTGCTATATTTTTTTATGTAAAATATCAGGGGATGTGTGACTGAAAGTATATAGTATCTCTAAATTCGAGTTCGGAATTATCCTTGATTTCACGGTCCAGGACGAAGCTGGAAAAACACGAAATGTTTGTATAGTGATCTCTAAAATTTTATCAAATATATCCTGAATTATACTATGTGTCAATTTTTGTCACATGTCCACTATAATGAGTTCAAGATATATTACTCCTTAGGGTTAGTTCACCTTAAGAGCAATCCAAGAAAGTTGCTTATGGTTCTGAATCCCAAGTAATAAATGAGAGAACTTACCAGAAATATAAATTTTATGATAATTAAACCACAACCGTCGAAGATGAGAATACAATAAATTGTGATTTGTATCAACCAATTTTCGTAGAGCATGGTAAATATTGATAAAGTAATCTTATATAAAATTTTGTGACTGTTTTATTCTGAATGATCGAAGATGGACGGAAATATCTGTCAACTAAATTTGATTGTGAATGACAGAATGAGATATCTTCCCGAAAGTTTGTCGACACTAGATGAAGTCGAATCCGAGACGTCTTAACGTTTTTTGGGGTCCTGGACTTGTACCTCAATAAGGGCTCAATTTTTTATTGAACTAAAATTTTGAAACTGTGGTATAAGATTTATCATTACATTATTAAAATCAAAATCATAGTTAAAATATATTCATTCATGAGATAGTATTATTTGACTTACATTGTATGAAAAACATGAGAAGTGGAAATGTGTCATAACCGAGAGCATATAAACAAACAAAATTCATAAATTGGAATTATAAATAATTATCACAAAGTCGAATTGAGAAAAAAGTATTTAAAATTTGATCTTGTGTTTTGAATAATTATTACCAAACGCACTACAGGCAGCTACAAGATGTGCTGTTGATCTATTTTACGCGAGAAAAAGTCAAGTCAAAGAACATTTATTTATCAATAATAGTCAATAAACTATGAAGTGAATTTGATTATAAGTCATCGAAGGTGAAATATGGATTCAAGTTATTAATCTGAATGTTCTCACTTCTGATTTTTGTGAACCAATAATCTAGGTCTCATGGGGTATTGAGCGTATTACCTTCAGTTTCTTGAAACAAATTGATTTTTGAAGAACTTCATTTCAAAAGGTTATTTTTCTGCTGAACAAAAGCCTTTGTATATTTGAGGCTATGTGTTCCATTCATTATTTATTGATACATACAAGTTTTAGACCTCTAATATGCAGAAATAACTTGAATTCAGGAGAATATTCACAGCTTTGAGCTATTTCAACAGATTATTATTAAATAGATTCAATGAAAAACAGGATTGTTTCTAATATGATATGAGAAATTTTGATATATCTCTACTGTAACACATTCTATGATTATATTCATGCTTGGTCTTATATAAGTACGAATGTATCCGTTCTCCACGTAGTTTCCACTTCTAATTGAGTGATAGATTCCTGCTTCAGCTATTCATTATAATAATCGCTCTAGAAGAACTTGCCCACGCAATCCGTAATCCTTTAATTGATTTTAAACATGAAAAGGCAATCCTAACTTTAACTTATAGTATACCTATTGCTATAGATGGTTACGTTTGTGATTGGTATGTTTTTTACTTAGTTGTACTAAATCATGCGTTTGTTCTGAGAAATTGAGTACATTTGCATAACTTGTAGAGACGTTTGCTATTTCCGATTTCAATATAACTTCGTCATTCTACCGCCATCCATCGAAGTCTCAATGCTGCATTCTCAACATGTATAGAATCATTGTAAAACATATTGGCCCGTAGTCAGAACGCGGTTTCAAACTCAGATCTGAGTCGATCTTATATATAACCATGACGACGTTTAAAAATCGATTGGGTTATAACACTGTTTTGACATGTTATCATGGTTATGCATAAGCCAGACTTAGAACCGGGTTTAGGACCACGTCCTGACTATGGGCCAATAAGTTCACATTCATATCAAGAGATGGTAAGGATAAATGTTACCTTCCATCTTAGAGGGACAACTATTCCACACAAATTTCAATATTGAGAATATTAGATTGCATTGTCACCAGTACCAAAAGTCTATGTAAAATAACAGCAAGATTGGGCCATTGGAAATGCTTTGAAATTTGACTACAAGATTTGTCGCATACAACAACGATACAGCATGAGCATGGTGAAGAATTAAAAAAAAAAAATCATCTCATACCACTTTTCGCCTCATAACATCTCTATATGATAATATTTGTCATAGAATGGCAGTAATGTGATTTAATTAATTCAGGCCAACAAAACATGATAACAACGGACGCTCAGAAAAGTGATGCTATCATCTATTATGAAATGCATTTTATACACACTATCATTTTGAATATATTGAGATAACAATATTCTTGCTATTAGACTGGAAATCCAAGATGAATCAATTATTGTCCAAATTCAATACTTCAGTTAGGAAAAATTCAAATTCATTTTTGTATTTAGTGGATAGGATAGGAAACAGTGGATAACATAGAAGCTTACTCCGATTCATCTCTTCTTCTATTAGTTTAGGATTTTCTTCTTGTTTATAGATTTAATCAAAAAAAGTAAAATTGCTCATGAACATGGTGCCCATTTAGAAATACCATCCGGCATTCATATTTCTGATGTGGCTATCAGTATGAGTTGAGTATAATATTTTGCAATTTATTGAATATTTATCGTAATTCAGACTTTCGCAAGATGTTTTCGTACATATCTTGACTTGGCCATTCGAGAAACTTATGCCATTCGTTTCTATGAGATACTTATGATATCAACTTTCATATGGCCAAACGGCAGAAACGAGAAGAACGTGAACAAATGATATAATTTTTTTGCACAATCGAGCCCTCATTCCAAACCCTTGGCCAAGTGGATCACTTCTGCCCATTGTTTTTTGCTGACTCTTTTTTCCCTAAATTTTATTTCGTAAGCATGGCAGAAACGAGAAAATAGGATCAAAACAGGTTTTTTTATAAAAATTTAAAATTAATTATTATTATGTTGGCCACACGGTCCAGCTTTAATTTTGTCATTACTATACTCCAAGTATACAACTCTTGAAGGCAGAGAAAACAAAATGGGGCACTCAAATCTACGACTATCTGACGGTCTATAATTCTTACTGTACCTCGTTATCTGTTCACTGTTTTATCACTAAGAGTACATTCCACTAGGCGATCGCAACGATTTGCTTACGACCGCAGTTTTTACCGTTCCACTAACATATAATTGCTGTGTTTGGTGCTCCAAGTGGAACGATGTAAGTCTGTAATAAGTATCAAATAAACTGACAATTTGTGGTCAACATCGAGAAGTAAGTCATTGAAAAAATGAGTCAAACTGAAGCAGAGAAGATATGTGAATGGAATGGATCAAATATGTTTGTGCAGATAAATTCCACATGAATACTTTACTAATATTATAAATGCGAATATTAGTTCGTTTGTTTGTTTGTTTGTTTTATTATTTGTTACGCTTTCACGTAACGACTCAATCGATCATTTTGAAACTTTGTACACATATTCAGGACATTTAATTGGTTAATACAGAACATTTAAATTTGAAGTGGAACTTCATTTCGGACGTTTATGAAACAAAAAAGTGTACGAAAAAGAGATTACGGTCCTCACTGCATCCTCAGATTGCAAGCGTTCCTAAACCAGAATACAAAGTCTCACTTCTACCGTGTATGAACTTACAATCGAATTTCTCAGAGTTTAATTAATACAAGTATAGACATAAGTACCTACATTATGATATGCAGACAATAATTTTTGTGACTAAGCTTCGTCATCAAATACTTTAATTCATGTCATAATGCTCAACTTTGCATTCTTATTGTATGAATTACTATTATGTATGACTGAACACTATTTTAGTGCACATTGAGCCTTCAAGCCACAAATACTTCTAGCTCTCGAGGATAATATGCCACAAAGTATATTAAAAATCAGTGATGATCATTCTTGTCCAAAACATGGATCAACTCCGCGCTGAATCACAAAACCAGAATATTTACACTGAGCTATCAATATTGTACTGTCTGATCATTTTACATACGACAAAAAACTCAATCGCACCTTGTCATTTTCACACTGGGTGACCACTATTCTCAATCATAGGCCAGTTGAAACGTTAAAAGCTCAATTTTTCTACGAGAAGAAGAAGACGGAAGCAAAAAACTGAAAAATCACATTTTCGATGCAGTTATCGGAGTAGTTGGCAAAAAACAAGCGAATAAAGACCTATATTTTTTGGAACTGAAAGTATTTTGTCACAGGGTACATTCCCTTAGTTTCTATCTGGATGATTGGTCATGAAAAAGGAGCATCTCCACCACACTAATGAAGAAATAGTTATTCGATAACAAAAAGCCAGTATGCTACAATTCAACTCTAATAGAAATGAAGAATGCCAATCTTGTTATTTTTAAAATACAAGTTTTTGAAATATTACAAGATTAGAAAAATATATGAAGGAATATAACACACACTCATGTATCATAAAGTTATCAATAAGATCCCAAAAAAATTATACATGATTCATATATATTTTGCCATGTGGCGTTATCTGTATGGCACTTGAATTCATCATGAACACAATTATATAATAATGTTCAGTGCTAGTCAAATTGTGATGACGTTTTCCAAGTCTTAGTCGATGTGTCATGTTCTATGTAGTTCAGTTGGAGTATATTGATATGTTTTTTCAGTATAAAGTGCATTACTACTTACTACTCATAATTCGATTCAATGTAAACAAACACTGACTTTTCATGGACATCTTAAGGTCCAACTAGTTCGAATGACGGAATTAATGCACAGTTATCGCAATATAATTCAAACAGCAAACAGCACATAGAAAAAATATTTCGATGGATTCAGAAATGAATCTAGTATAAAAACTAGTGTTGCCACGAGACTCGAGACCAGTCTCGATCTCGTCTCGAATCGCCTCAAAAAGCCGAGACGAGACCATAGAATGGGTCTCGAGCCAGAAGTCGAGACCGAGACGTGACCAGAGTCAAGTTTCGGCGAGAGTCTCGCGAGACTCACGACGAGACCTGTATAATAATCACTTGAAATTCATTCTTATTTCTTCTGAGAGTAATTTCATAGAGCAAGTAGGTAAATACCCACAAACTGTAGTGATAATAGTTAATTTAAGATGGTTACTGATGGATAAGTTTTTGATAATAATTTTTTTTACCGCTCTTTCAGAATACTTACTTCATATTTAGCCTATAAAACAATATTTTCTTGACGATTGTTCTTTTAAAGTGGGTCATTTGGTTCTATCATGTTTGGTATCAAATTACCTAAAGCTCCTGCAGTAATAATTCTAGTAGAGGTGTGATAAAGGATATTTAAGCGATTGTCAATTGTTTTTTAACAAGTTATTTGAATGATGTTTGGTATCATTCTTAAGCTCTTGGGGAGATGGACTTAGCAGGAAAATAAAATGAATAATAATTGTTCTCCACGTTATGATATTATACTTCCGGTGATCAAATGTCAAGACTGCAGGTTCCAAATTGAAGACCCTGAAATTTTAGAGAAGACTTCTTCATTTTCAAGAATATCTATTTTATGTAGGGACTTGAATATAATCGCCATTTGTCACTTTGACAATGACATCCGTCACTTTAACAATGACAGCTGTCATTTTGAAATATGCAATTGATTGATGCGACACTCTAAATCTATGGAACAGCGATGAAACCAGTCATGAAATTTTTGGTTGGAGAAGTACTGTGTGGCCGCAGCAGATTTTACATGATAAGACGAGCCCCAATACTAGCACAATACTTTTAATTCCACACAAAATTATAGACAATATGGAAGAAACTATTATCATACTATAATTGATTTTGACTGGAAATACGTTACATAAATCGACTCCTATAAGATTCCTGGTTATATTCCTGTGTCTCATCTAATTACATTCAAAATTGAATCAGATTAGGCTGAACTGGGTCAAAGGAAGAGAAAATCAATACTATTTTTCCATAAATTCAAGTAATTTGAGTCACAAAGCCCGTTATTTCCAGTCAATAGCATAATTTCATTTAAAAATTTGGTTTCCGTCATCTACTTGGTTTACACATCACAAATAATGCGTAAACTGAGCATGTGGGCATCTTAGATCTACTATCAATTCAAATAAACGCTTTTGTAGCCTGAATTTAGTTTATATGAGTTTATCTTGAAAATCGTAGAAGAAATATCGGCGTCAAACACATGTGCGAACTAGCATTATGGAATTCGGAAAATATGTTTTGTAACTCAGCGATTCTTGACTTGAAATATATAGCCTTGAGTTTACACAATTGTTGCTGAAACTATTACCTCTTTATTATCTTGAATCCTCGTGACTCCAGGAGTTCCATTCTAATTCATAGAGACAGCTTGGAGATGGATCGCAATCTCTATATATCAATGTTGATATGTCATAGTTACATCTATAGGAACTTGAATATTGTATGTTGATGCAAACAATATGATCGATAACTTTATGCTGTTATTTAGTACTATGTTTGAAATCAGATTAAATTCATGTTCAATCATTCTCCTGCTGTATGATTAATTATAATAATATGATTTCATCCTATTGTTACTATTTCATAACATACAAATGTCAAATCTGACATCGAGCTGAGGAAACTGACATGACTTGGTCTCTTACGTCTGGAAGACTGTCTTTAACGATGATGACATAAAATCACTTCTCTAATTGTCCGATAGGTGGTACATGTGTCGAAAGTCTATAAAATGATGTCAAAAGACAATCTTTACAAATTAGAAATAAACCCAAGAGCGACTGTTGGTATTGCAAATTCGACGTAGGCTGTACGCTAAGTTTATCCAACACCAAGCGCGTTGTACGTGATAACGTGATCATAACATCCAGAGCTGCTTAGCAATGTGGGAATAATTGTGTAATGGAAGGAATTCGAAAGACATATTATTTGTAGCGTAGTGTTTTCGTGGTTCTCAACGATTGTGAAGTGAGCCAGAAGCTCACGTCTGGGGATTTATGACCAACCTATGAAACATAATTTTCGCACCAAACACACAAATACATTTTTTCGCCAACTGTCAAAAAAACATGATATTTTTATATTGTTATGGATACGCAAAGTTCGTGATTTTTTCACTAGTAGAAAAATGAAACATATTTTTCTACTACTGAAAAAATGAAACATATTTTTTCACTTGTAAAAAAATAAATTTTATTTTTGCACACCTCATCTAATACAATTCAGTTTAGTAATGCTACTGGATAGAAACAAACAGGTATTCAACAAAAAATAAATATAAATTTGTACACAAAACTACTTATTTTAAAATATAAAAATTAATTGTTGACAGTTCTTCATTTATCAAACGACCATTGCGCATGCTCTTGGTTACAATACCCAAGTGACTGCAAATTAATTTTATTTTGTACTTTTTTTCTACATTTTACTGAATAAAACAATCATTATTGTTGATCTATAATTTTTTGACAGTTGGCGAAAAAATATTGTTTGAATTTTGTGCGCGAAGTGCTTGTATTCTTTGTTGCGCTTTCGAGTGAATTTGTTACCTCGATCTTACTCTCTCGGTTAAAATTGACATTCTCAGGCGCAACAAAAAAAACAATCACTTCGCACACTTAATACAAAAATAACTATTTTTGGTGGAATTCATAGCAAATAATAATCAGGTAGAACGAATTGATTCCCGCATATGAGAATATGTTATTTTGAAAAATCATGACGAGACTCTCGTCGAGACTCGAGACCGAGACGAGACTGACCAACTCGAGACCAAGGCGAGATCAAGACGAGACTGAGCTAGGCGAGACCACCACGAGACCGAGACAGACTCACTAAAGTCTAGTCTCGTCTCGTCTCGTGGCAACACTAATAAAAACTAGGATAAAAAATTCTTGCAGATGAGTGATTCGGCAAACATTCATTATCATAAATGTGGAATATGGAGATGCTTCAGATTCTGATATATGACGACCACATAACCAATTACAAACTCAAACATTCTCTATGCCTGTGGAGCAATTAATTTTTCCAATTAACTTGATTATAATATTATGCCTGTCAATAAATTTTGCGGCTATCCTCGATTTCATTTATAAGAACCTTGAAGGCTTCCGAAAAGATCCAAGGCAGCGTTTCCTCTCGCGTTGTTTCCTAAACAAAAGAATTAATTAACTTAACGCTAAACGATCAAAGTAAAAATTGAGGAGTCTTAGCTCCTTGTCTGCTGCATTACCGTTCCTACGTTTCGTTGTTTTATCGTTACCAAAACCGCTTCGCTCTACTGTTTCGTTAATAGAATTACCACTAGAACATTCTCCAACATTCTTTATCTACTTATTTATTTTTATTTGTTTGTTTGCCAAGGATATTAGAAAATACAATCTACTTTGAATATATTAAAAAAAATTCGGAAGAATTTCACTTGGAAGATTATTTATAAGATAATTTGATGACTTTAGGTCTTTCTTTTATTATTGTTATAAGAATAGCAACAAAAATTGAACCAATGAATGGATACGAGAGTACTTGACGAATAGCTAGTTGCATAATGGTTAGCTTGAATATCTGTTACATCTATATTGGAGCAGTTGTAAATAGAAGAATGAAATGATATTATTTTCACCAAACGTTTTCCAATCAAACATTGAACAGAATTCAATAATCAAATTTGGAATTGAATATTAAATCCACTAGTCCAACAAAATCAACGAGCTAATTCCAAACGGAGTATAACATGCAACACAAAATATGAACATCGGTTTTTAATAATTCGAAATTGTTTGTTTTACATCCATAACAGTATTAAATATAAATACTAGAAGTCATATCATTCAACTGAATCAATAATGAAATAATTTTGTGAATTCAGCGAGCAAAAGTCCGCTGTACATTAAATAAATATTTAATATTCTGGAAACTGTTGATAGAATATTGGCAGAACCGCACAATATAAGAGCAATTTTTACATCGATTTGAATTTTATTAATTGTTATTGATGTGCATGTTATAATTGAAGGAAAATCTCACTAAAACGTTACATTGGATATTACATGACCCGTTATTCTTGTGCAATGGATTCATAAAAAGAGATTAGTGACTGGATTTAGAATGATGAAAATTATCAAATTTTATCATCAGTGTGAAATTGATGTAATTGTACCAACAGTGATTTGATTTAATGATCGTCCATAGAGAATCGGTAGTAATTTCAGCCAAATACTTGGTTTCTGAAGCTATTTCATCTTGTATTTTCTGGGAATAGCAGTTTTGCCATTCTTTTGAATAATGACTGTTATTCCCTCTCCCAAGAATATATTATCGCGGGCAGCACATTTGCTGGTAAGCACCCTAGTTTTTCTTTTGAAAATTTTGAGAATTTCTCTTTTGCAGACATCCAGTGTCCCATAATTCTCTACAACGTCTATTCCTCGGAAACGACTGAGTGCGACAGTGTCCCATAAACCCCTCCGCCTCTCTACCGATGTTACTTAATGGCAACCGCGGTGAAAAGCACGAGGCACGGAGCTTCGTATCTTTCAGGTATATTCATTTTTTACGAGGCACATTCAACATGTATTGAATGTTCCTTTCTCACCCTCTAGCAGGGAAGTCGCAACGTCACTACATTATATGTCGTTATAAAAAGAAGTCCCGGAAAAAAGTACCCGAAAAGGACTGGATTTGGGTGAGTCATAGAGAAGTGTAAATTCCGATCAATTGATAAATTTGAAACGCATTGAGGTAGCTCGGATACGATGATATACAAAACGCTTTCAACAAAATATTTTATTTACATTAAAAATTGTCGAGAAAGATCTACGAGCGATTATAAATAAGTTCCAGTCTACTATAAAAAGGACAGGTGAATCTCAGAAATACCAAACACAGATATTACCTCTCTTTTTTAACGGAATAATTGGCCTTTTAACTATTTTGCCAGCTTCAAGAATTGCTTAGAGCTTGATGGTCCTCAATCAGTGGGAAAATGAATCAATATCAATTAGTTCAAAACCTAATTTGTTAATTTAACGCTAAGATAACAAAATAAATTGACTTGCAAAAACAATACATCATTAAACACTTTTTCTCAGCATTTCTTATATTCATAAAATCAAGTTGAAAAAAAATTATTGATAGATTATTGCTTCATTCCTTTCAAGGTTTCAACTCATCTGATTCAAATGAAACCAACATGATTTCACCTGATATTTCACAACTTCATGACACACAAAAATAGCTTGATTGCAATCATTGGAATTATGGCCTGATATGAATCAATAATTGATTGGCAATTTTATCACAGTAGCATGCGTTTCATGGAAAATTGTCACTCATATAGTCTAATCAACAAATAGTAAATATATGTGGGAAAATAGTTCAATACGATTTTTCAGTGATGTATATACATTATACTATTGATACTCAGATTAGGTAAATGGTAAAAGCTTGATTAATTTGATGTATTGGTAAAGTCTGATTCAATATTGGAAATAAGCAGGGTAACACAAAATACACAATCGTATTATACGCTCAATGTAATATTTTCTACTAGTAAATAGATTAAGCGCACAAACTGACAATCATGATAGATTAGTATGTGGTATTTTGCGATGAAATGTTGGACATTTATATTAATCGTATTTGCAAATATGCGTAGAATGAAAACCAGGGTGATATCCGATTCAATAAACTAACGAGAAACTAGCGGAACTTCCATTTATATTGACGAATTTATTAAACAATGTTATCCTGTAAACCAGGCTTTAATTAATTTTCGTGAGATGAAAGAAGAAAAATATGAAGAACTTACTTGAAAACATATCTTTATTTGATACAACATTGTATTTCTTAAGAGACATTAATCCATATCCGGAAGTCACTACCATTGCGCTTCTGAGCTAGTAGCGTGCCCCGGAAGTTGTTCCATCAACAATTGTTGATTAAAAGTACTTATGACAGCTATATACAGGATGTTAATGAGAATGCGAAGCATAGTAGTTCAACATGAATTTCAGAATCTGTGTTCTCTTAATCATTATGTGATCTAAATGTAGCAATACATTTTATTTCCGAATAAGATTCATCTTGAGATGAGTTCTTTCTGAATCTAGGAAAAAAAACCCTGGGAAATAAAACCCCGAAAAAAAAAACCCGGAAAACAACCCTGGAAAAATTAACCCCGCAAGAAAAAATCCCGGAAAAAAAGGTCCTGTGATAAAAACCGAAGAAAGCTCATGTAACGAATATCATAAATTAGATATATAAGGGTGTTTTCATTATGTTTGGTAATAAAATCAAGAGTTATAAACAAAAATTCTATATAACGTGTAATATATAATATAATACAGGCATAAATAAAATGTCTTCTTTTTTTTATCTGTTAGCGTCAATAATATATAGTGGAGTTAAATCTTTGCATACATTCAATTTTTGTGCATGTTTAAGAGACGATCTCAAGAATATTTTTGGTTTTTTGAACAGTTTCTAGAGGTCACTAGATAATGACGAGAAACTGATTCTGGTCGATAGTTTATTCTGTAAATAATTCCTGAACTGTCGCAAATGGGGAAAAACGTTTCAAGTAAAAAACTTGGATATTATTATTACTCAGACAGTGGCATACGGGAATATGAGTTATAATGTTTCAAAAAGAACTAATACATAAAAATAACAGCAAAAAACTACATCTTTTTATCTGATTTTAATGATATGAAATTTATTTTCTTTGTGTTGGTACAACATGAGATATTTTACAAGCTCTGTGTTTTATGTTAAATTATATTTGATGCCTCAACTTATGCTGATATCTGGCCTTTATATTCTTAGATAATATGAAACAATTGGAAATAATAAATGTAAGTAAATGTTTTACTCTACTATATTCTTATGGACGCTGATAGATAAATAAAACAGAAGACACTGTATTTATGTCTGTATTACATTGTACATTACGCGTTATTTAGAATTGTTGTTTGGACCTCTAGGTTTTATCATCAAACATAATGAAAACACCCTTATATACCTAATTTATAATATTCGTTATATAAACTTGTTTTTTCGGGGCTTTATTTCCCGGGGTTTTTTTTTCTTGTTATCGTTCTTTCTCAATGTAACAGCTTACTGTTCATCTTTCTCTATAACAGACCAGATAACAACGTCTATATAGATGATTTTTAACAAAAACTCGGAAAAAAAATTGTATCGTCTGAAGACAAAAATAGATTTACTGAATAGTTACAAATTTGGATCTCAAAATAGCCCAATTCTATTCATAATAATTGATAGGTAAGCGACTAAAAGTTGATGCGAATGGCACAAAATCGAATACATTTTTTGTGCTAATGTAATTTTAGCTCGCATTTTGATCAATCAGAAGACTTGTCAGGACAGTCTAAAAGTTATCAGATTTCATGTGCAACCAAGCTTTTAACTCTACACGCCTTGATTCTACAAGCCCTAACTTCACAAAATCTACACCTTAGCCAAAATATTTGGTTTGGTTATTTTCCTACGTTCACATGGGCATAGATGAAAAATGTATACACTGTTCATTACTTTTCTGTTATACAATAGTTCTTGTAGTTACATGATATTGTTTTTGGTGGGATTTCACTTCTTTTTGTAAGTCTCTTATAACAATATATTTCCATTTTGTAGATTTTTTTTCAATTTTTTTTTGGGTGTATTCATTTTACTATTATTTATAAAAACGAGTCCTTATATCAATTTTCAGACCTCTAGTTCAAGGAATTGGGGAGTAAAAGCTTCAAGTATTAGAATTTTATTGTTATTTGTGTACTAATACTAGTTCACATACCAAATTTCAGATACCTAGGACTTCAGAAAGTACCCTAAGAATACTGATGCTCATCAGTGAGTGAGTCAGTGACGAAATCAGGGTTTTTTAGATATCAATAAAATCTGAAGTATAAGAGCTATGCAATTAGAACTTTGTATATTCAATACGTCTATTATTGATATCATATCTCAAAAATTTTGTTCATATGGTATCATCCAAACCCAAGTTATGAGGATTCAAAAAAACGACGAAGCTCTTCGATAAAAGGTAGGTAGTGGTCTTGCGCTTCAATTGATTCGTTTTGGCGGGGAAACTACCGTGCCCCTAGATAATAAATTTTTTGTTCAACTCATAGGAGCACTGAATCATTAAAATTTTACACATCTTGAATATATTGCTACATATATTAGCTGTACTCGCTACCATGTTCATATGGGATTCAGGATATGCATTTTTACTTACTTGTAAAGTTCAAGTAAGTATTGTGAAACCGACAAAATTTACCTATCGAGATTTTGATGAGAATATCCGTTTTGAGCATCCCTGAATCCATTTTGACTATTTTCGGCTTGATACCGACGCGTGCTTTCATGCGTTCATTTGTAGCTCGCAAATCTCAAATCTGGTTGAACGTATAATGTTGAAATTTTGTATTTAAGACTAGTATAGGGTCTAGTTGTGCATCTCGCATTATGGTTCCAATCGTTTGTACCGGAAGTTCACTTCATTTGAAACTTTTTTCGAATTTTTCCAATAAATCCAGAATGATCAACCATAGGATGTTGAAATTCAGTATTTGAACTTGATGCTGTATCAGAATGGTTATTTGCTGTTTTCTAATGAATAGGCCAAGCCTAAAGGGCACTTTCATTGAAACTTTTTTTAAATTTTTTGCTTGAATCTAGAATGATCAGCTATAGAATATTGGAATTTAGTTTTTGAAATTGTTGTAGCATCAAAATAGTTATCTACTATTTCTGTATCAATTGGCTGAGCCGGAAGTGCAGTTTATAAGTATAAGTTTATAAGTATAACAGACATCCAGAATTTGCCGTATAAAACGATCAGTTCAATTGAAATGATAAGGTAGGCAATGATAATCTGTTGTCAATTTTTTGATTTTGTTCGATATTGTACATGTCAAAATATCAATCAAATTATATTAACCATAATCAGGAGTGACAGAGAACTTCATTGAATAAATTTGTGTATATATCAAATGATGTACAAGTAAGTCAGGTGATGTTCACGTCAGATTTTTTATTTATCCAGCTTCCTTGTCTATTTAAGAGCTCGACAATGTGTGCAGACCTGTGTCATTTCACTTATATCAGCAAATTCATCATAGTCAATTCTGGAAGTATGACAATCTATCCCTAGTACCACAATCAACATTGACATTTTCCCATTTCGTCTTGAACTCTCAATCTTTGTCATCATTATCTAGACCTGAATTGCAGCCTCAGCTGCGCTTCGACTGCAAACAACAGATTCTACCAAAAAAGAACTGTAGGCCGAGGTGCACACAAAGTTTTTTAGGCGATCATCACGATATAATTCAAAACCACAGAATTTTATCTATTTATTTCTAAAACAATGCAATTGTAAATCTTAGTTGCCGTTGAAATTGTTTTATTTTATTGTCTTCTATCAAAGTGACATTTGTAAAAAATGCGTATCAATTTCTTGAATTGCACGTATTATTAAGGTTGACGGAGGAATATAAAATGTATTTCGGTAGAATCTGTATCTTAAAGAGTTCATCAAGCAGCCCATATAGGTAAGTATGAAATGTTTATGAAGTAGTTTCTGACAGTTTAGTCCCAAAAAAGTAGTGTTTGACAGATCAGTCCCAAAAAGTAAAATTTGACAGATGTGTACCAAAAAGTGAAACTTCACGACCGCAAAAGGAGCCATAGAAACACCTTTTTTGTTATGATCGCCTAAAAAATATTAAATGTTTGCTCGAGCTTGTCTTAATATCCAAGTGAAAGTCACATTTGAATTGGCTCAGCTTTTGTGAACCAACACAGCAGACAGCACAGCAGAGAAGCTTCAATACAAGTGTTCAAGAAATAAATTTAATGAAAATTTTGAGCTTCGTCAGATAGACAGGACTTCTGTCAGAGGAGTAGATTAAGAGGGCACAATAGACCAATAGACCACAGACCATGGGCTTTAAGAGATCATCCTCTTTCCAAATAATAATTACAACATTTGATTTGCTAGTTTATATCATGTATCGAACACACACACAGTCGTCATACACTGGCCAAGGTTCTAGCCAAAGACACTACAGGACAACGAACATAGTCACTGATACTGTTGAACTAACAACCATAGTATATTATGCTCCAAGAACTGGAAGAATGTCATGATTGTCCAAGGTAAAATTGACTGCACTTGACGAAGGCAAAATCCAAGACGCATCTTCATGCAGCCAACTTCAACTCGTGACAATGACGACATTTTTGCAGTATCCGTGTTGCATACGATTCTTTTTGTAACAAGTGTATCGAAGAGCCTCAATAATGAGTTTTTGAAATTCATTTGATGTTTAAAAATATTTTATTGATCTCACAAACAAATTTTTGCAATTGCGATCAGATTTTCAGCAGACTACTTCAACGAAATCCAGCTTACTTACTATTACTGTCATCCCAGTAGACAAATTTTTTCCAAATTGCAACTTGACAGATAACAATGAAATGAATAAATACCAGCGGCATATATTTTTCTCCTCTCAGCAGAAAATCATCAATTCTCTGTTGACAGAGCATTAATGATAATTGTTTCCATAGTTTGGAATCAAAAGCTTTCGAAACTGGAAACATTCACTAATAGGGTACTTCATGTGCACATGTTTCAAAAATGAATTTATAGTAATATTTTTAATCAAAATCAGATAGTCATCACATTGGTATAATACAAATGTGTTCGAATGTCAAAATATGAATAATTACCTCTTGTACTCAAAGCGTTCTATTCATTCGTCATTATCAGAAACAATTTAGAATTCATGATAAACCGCAATAAAGAATAGAGCAGAAAATATTGTAGTAATTCTCAAATTAACTGTCATTCTGATGAACAATTATATCAATTTTTCACATGACAATCGGATTTCATACAGATATGCAGTTATCACTCATTTATTATATCAATTTACAGTTAAACTCCTTTGATCCATGTTGATGGAAACACATTTTTCAATAGTTCTTCCGGAGACTTTCAATTCAATAAGAGGTCGAAACTTTATATTCATGAGGTCGGTAAGCATATTAGGTTTGATATCAGGAGTAGAGCTTCTCACTTCGATGGATCAGGTTCACTTCGGCTACCAATACTACGATAGTAGCTCACTTTCAAGAAAATCTACTCAAAATTGAATAAGAGTCTTTTTTTGATATAAAGCTATCATTTTCATACATATGTATCAATGATTTATGAGAAGTGAGACTATCCAAGTGAAAACTAACTAATTTCTGGTGATAAGAGTTGAACCACTGACAAGAATGTTGAATTAACGGTTTCACTACAGGTTTCGCTCAGTATTCAAGGATACTTGAGAACTGTAGCATTTTTGTTGAATATAGAAATGCAGAGGAATCATCTCTCAAGAGAATGTGCTGATTTGGCCTTACAAATGCATCAGCCAGGTGATCGACAGGTCGACATAGCCGCAAATTTCAATACATCTCCAAATGTCATTCCATGTCGGCACTAAAAAACAGGCTCAAGCATAAAAGGCTTGGTCATCGATTCAGTCGCTACAGTGTAACAAGACCAAAATTTTGTAAGACAAGCGAAGAGACAGCCCTTTGTAACTGCGCGGCAGCTGCAGCTCTTCATAACGCCACAGAGGTCTTTGTAATCAAACCAATTGTGTGAGGCTTGTTTGATTTCATACCAACCGTTAAGATCAATTTTAAGAACTCGTGCTTTTTGACGTCAAAGATTGCAGTGAAGTAACTAGGGACTTAATTACAGAACTTCTTAGGAACATGTTCCTTTCACGGATGGATCCAGAATTGGTATCCATGATGACAGCCGACGTCGGAGAGTATAGAGTACTGTAGGGATGCATGACATTATTGGCCACTGGCACAGTATATTCAGCCAGTGGTTTCATTTTAAAGTGGAGTTATTATGGTTCAAGGCGGAATCTGTTTAGGCTGACCGCAAATTTTTGGATCTCCTGCGTTACCACCGGAAGTACTGAAGTTGATAGCAAATATACGAGCAGCGAGGGGTACTTGGTACAGAAGTGTCGATCCTGAAGATAAATGAAAGTACAATAGGCTCACAACTAAGATACGTGACGCAATTCATACAAGTAAAAACGAGAAATAGAAGTCTACTCTGCAAGCTGCAGAGGATGATAGCATGAAAGTGTGGGAAATCTTCAGAGGCATGCGCACACAACGAGCCTCGCCTGAAGCTATTTATAGTCTGTGTACTGGCTAAGGTGACTGCAGACAGTCTTGGACAGCAATACTCTCCAAATTACGAAAACGTATACCTAGAGTCCATTGAGAGCTTGCATCGCAGAGTGCAGCGCGAGCTATCTAAAATTGATAGCAATCTAATAAAATTTATTACCTCTTAGGAAACAGGTGTAATTTTGGGAAAGATAAAAATCAAGAAAGCCCTAGCCCAGATGGCATTTCAAGCGCCACGTCGCCTTACGTGCATTGCCGTTAAATGCATGGTCACATTTACAAACATTTTGAACGCGATAATGCGATTCAAATACTTTCCGACAGCTTGAAAAAAGCCACAGTCTAATCATAGTACTACTTAAACCTGGGTAAAATTTTACTTTCTCACTGAGCTACAGGCCAATAAGCCTGCTCAACTTATTGATTAGAGTTGACACGAAAGCTCCACTAAAACAATTAGAAGAGCTCAAAGATAAATCTAAAATGCTACCAAACAACCAATTTGGCTTCCGCTCCAAGCACTCGACAAGGCAATAACTTGCTCGCGTTATCGACTTTGCTACTGAAATCGTGGAGGCAAGAGTGGCAACCGGTGCAGTGTTCCTTTATGTAGTCAAGGCTTTCGATAAAGTCTGCCATCAATGCCTGTTGAACAAACTCATGGACCTGGACTTTTTATTACAACTAATCAAGATAAACGCCTCGTACTTGAAAGATGGAAAAATTCGGGTGCACTACCAAGATGCGCCATCCAAAGAGAAAAGAACTGCGGCAGGAGTAGCACAGGGCTTACTACACTCACCTTTGCTCTTTGATATATTTGTGAGTGATATGCCGCAGCCAGAGAGCCAGACGGAACTGGTACAATATGCACTAAAATCATGACCAAACGGCTTAAGATCGCCTGGTGTATCAATTGGCACGTACAGATGAATCCTGACAAAAGCTCAGCGATGCTCATTACTCTTATAAAATTGCAGTCATATGGGGAGATACTAATGTTCGGTCGGCCAGTCCCATGGCACGACAAAACTGTCTATCTCGGTGCAACCATTGACTGCAGACTGAATGTGCAAGAACATATCAAAAACGCAAGCTACAAAGGGAAAGCTTTTTTTATCAGTATGTTTCTGTTTCTGGGCAGACGTAGTTATCTGAGTCTGAGCAACAAAGTAAGAATCCAAAAAGCAGTCTGATCAAAAATGCTTCACGCCTCTGTTGTCATTAGAGAATTCATAAGCAAAGATGTGACAAAATCCCTTGCGAAAGCTGAGAATCAAACCAATCCAGCCATCCGGTCAATAGCTAATTTTGATGAGCAGGAAATGACTAAATATTGCAGGTCATAACATGGTATCCGCGGTAATGAAAATTATACAACATTGACACCAAAGAGTGCTAGCAACTCAAAAAAAAGAAAAATTAGTGGAGTGGATGAGATACATGAAATCAGTAAAAAGGGCTGATGACTCAAGCTCCATCGAAATGACATAAATACTTCGAACAACATTACAAAGATGAATACGCTGTGAAAGTAGTGACTTCATTGGATCTCAAAATTTCATGTTTTTGGATGACGATGCTCGTGCGTACCGAGCAAGAATAATCTCAAAGATTGAATCTAATAAAACACATATGGGATATGCTCCAGAGATAGCTAGATAATCATATTCCTAATTCTAGAACCCCTTGACAGCTTGCACAACTATTGCCTACATTGTATGAAAGAATACCAAAGTAACAAATTGATAATTGGCTTTTGAGCATGCCAACAAGATGCCAAGCAATTGTAGAAGCACGAGAAGGTGCTACCAGATACTGGAACAGAAAAAAATCACATCGATTGTACTGCGATAGAGTTAACTGAAAGCTCAAACTGTTCATATTTCCAATTGTGGTATTCATTCAATCATATCGATATAATTGATAATTTAAATGTCTTCTTCATTTGATATCCCTATTAACTTTGTAATTGTTTAGATGATACGGCATATTTATGTACAAAGATATTGTAATATTGAAACGTCAAATTTTTTATCACTGCTATAGGAAAGAGATAAATATGAACAGGTGTCAGTACTGAATTATGCAGTATTTGAATGAATTGCCTCAAAATCATGTGAAAATTAACGATAGGACTATTCTAATCCCAGTTGACTCAAAAATATTACCCAAGACACTACAGATAAAAAAAAAAGTACCACGACACATTGAGCTCCTGTAATATAGTCAAAATTAGAGCTAAGGTTTAAAAAAATTAATCCTACAGTAATGAGACGAAGAGTAATCCATCGGAATTTCAGAAAATGTACTATGCTAGGTGAAGTTCTACCATGGTTGCATTTTTGTAACAATGAGAAGCTTCCACCAACGGCATCGCGATTCATTATTTCATACTGCACTCTATTTAGTTTATATCATTTTATTTCCTCGTCACGTAATACTGCTCGAAATTAGTTACATGTTTTAAATGGGAGGTAAAGTTAAATAAAATCCACAGACCCTCTTCAAATAATTACCTTTTACTCCAATCTCTTCTTTTTGTATCGCTTGCAAGTTCAAGCTAGCATTAAGCTCTAGCCTCGAAAGCTCTCGTTTATTTTTGAAGAGCTTAATTCAGTTTTGTTTGAAATCAGCCTGATGGTTCGCCGCACACAATTTGATCATAATTCACAGACGCTCAGATGTTTCTAGATTAAAAAACTGGAGCCAGCTCATCGCCTGCTTTGTGAGATGCGATCCAATGTATCTTCAACAAGAAAGAGATCGCGCCCTTTGAAGTTGCTGCTGTTTTAATTAGCATAGTAAAAGACTGACCAGATGGAAGGCAGCCCTGCGAATCGGATGACCTCAGGCAGCGTCAACAGAATGGAGTTAATTTGAAAAGCACGCAAATCTAAAATAAATACGTTGATACATTTCCACACGGATTTCTCCTATTTCAAATCATGAAAGTGAAAGATGAGGATGAATATCTCATTATTGACGTTTTCCACAGAATACAATATGTGATGGATGAGAATTATAACGAATTTTCCACGTAGCGTCTAGAACCATAACGGAAATGTTCGCATGTTCTAGATGTTTAAACGGGGTTGGATGCAAATACCACGACTTGCGTGGGAGTTCAATTGCAGACAGCTGCGGAAAAAATTAGTCTCAGAATGTTGACATTCATAAGAACTTATAATTATTTCATTGTTTTCATTCAAACAAATAGCAAACTTCATGTCTTCAATTATTTCAAATAACATCTTCAATCCAATTCTACAGATCAAATACTGATAGAATAAAATTCTCAATTTAGTACTAATAAAAAAAGACTAAAATTTGCTCCATTTTTCCAATTTTCCGCCCCTCAGGTCACGCTCCACGTGCGCCAGTGATGTTTTTCTGGCGTGATTGCAGAGATAACACCAACAGACACGCTATATTGAAATATGTTCGATCCAAAGCCGACTGTGAAAGCAATGTTGTGAACGGTTCGGGTGGAATCATTCTGATTCAAATAGTAACGTGGTTAGGGAAATCGACGTTGCATTGTTTCAATAGTAGTGAATATCAAAATATAAGGAAGAAATGTAAACAACAAGTGATGCGATAAGCAAAATAACAAGGGAAGCAGTGATTGTATGGAAGAATTCTTGGAATATATTGGAGAATAAGCATTGGATTGAATCACGGATTCCTGAAGCGAATTCCATATAATCAGATCAACTAGAGCTAAAATATTTGGGAAATAGTGGATTATACAAACTCAGATTGAACTTGAATTTATATATGTAATTTTTTCATAGAGGTATACCACATTTCAGGACATAAACAGATTTACTCAATGATATTCATCTCTTGAAATAGGAACGATTTTTGCTGTCTTCCATTTACAATATATTGCATTTTCCCTGAAACGACTGTATTACTACATACTGTGAAAATATTGCAGTTTATTATTAAATATTGACTTGCTGCTCCTTTGTTTCCAACGCTTGTTAACGACAATACAAAATGAAATTAAATTTTTCCACAATACAAAAATAGAACAAAAATCTACATTTTCCTTTATGTACGTTCCTGTTGATGAATTCATGAGAATAACAATGAATACGAATGAATAGTTCTACAATGTTTGTATTCACTTTCATGAGTTAAAAAACTTCAGAGTCTCTGCTACAATCCCGAGACACTTAACTGATTAACAAAGGTAGCCCTGAAATAGGTAATAGAGAATGAGAAAAATTTGACCGGGATATCACGTGATCTACTTGTACATCATTGGCTATATTTCTACAATAATCAAACACAAAATTGCATCGTTACACGGTCAATTGTTCTGAATTTATCCAAAAAATTCTAAAAATGTCAAGTATAGTGCGCTTTCGGCCCAGTCGGTTGCTATAATAGCAGTAGGACATTGATTACATTGCAAAATTTTGGAAAATACTTCTTGAATCAGTGTATCTTGATCAAAAGAACACATACTTCCACACAAAAACTTGCGGGAAGCATAAAAAAACTCAGTGAAGAAAAACCAAGAAGAACCTAAAGGTTGTTAATTGAATGGGCATATTAGCAGTTTGAATTGACAGTGTCATTCTTATAATTGCTAGCATCTATTTTGTTGTTGCGAATAATGTTCATCTTCAGAAATAATCTCTCCTCTAGCTGTTCTCATGATTCAAAATGTATAACGAACAAGATATCCTGTATTATGGACACTAATAGCTAGGGCGCATTGGTTCTTTAACCCGTAACTGGTAAGGCGAGGTCTATCAGACTCCATCGCTTTCATTTCCTTTAATAGTTCAAAAAAATTCTGATCGATAGTGCTATCGGCCCGTGTACCTTTCAGTTAATTCATCTTGAGTAGTACAGTGTGGTGATTCTGTCCATTTTCATCATTTATTAGTAGTTTACTGACACTGTTTGCTCGCTTGGGGTATATGAGATCCCACTTTACCAAATGAATGATTTTTTTGTACTCAAAGTTATCTTGTTCTGGACGTTGTAATGGCAAGTTCATCACGAGAGCAAATGCGAATGGACGATCCGCGGTTTGAAGATAAAGTCACTGGCAAGACAGTTTGTCGTGTCCCATATGGATAGAAGAATCCAGAATAAACATCTTATAGGGATTCTGAATAAAGCAGAACATTGCTTCCATTCTGAAAAACGGATGTTGCTGAAGCACAAGGGAGAAGCAAGCCAGGTTTGCTAAATGTCTTGAATAAGACCAGGAAATCAAGGTAGCATTTGCGCTGCTTGCTATCTTCTAGTATGTGGTAGCTGCGCGCGAAATGCCCGCAAAGATTGCTCAAAATAACCCTGTAGTTTCTCACTTTACATTGTCATTATACTCAATTTTAAGGTTAAATTTGAGTGTATACTTACGTCAAAAATATTCAGAAACGTGTCATGTTTATATTGTTATAATTATCTGAACTCAATGAATGTTAAGCCCTTCAGCTCTTTCTGTATCAGTTTTGGTATGTTTTAAATTAAATCCTTCCTCATGAGAGAATATGTTTCATTTAAAATACACCATACATTCAACTATAACAGAATATCAATACAGTACCTATGAGAAATCTATGAGTTATTGTGACATCATACATTTTAAAGCTTCAATTCTGGGAGCTGACTGACCTCACCTTACCAATGTCGTTTCAGTAATTGTACCATACCAGCTGAGGGTTGAGTTCCTGTTTCCTCCCTCTTTTGGGTTGTGGTATTATTCCCTGATAAAATTTTGAGCAGCCTAGATAAAATTTTGAGCAGGCACCATACTAAATTTTATGAATATCATATGATTGATGCAACTCAGGATACTTGTCTTCCAGACTGCTGAAGAGCAGTTTTTGAGTTTTCAGATTTCTTCAAGCGAACACCAAGTTGTGTTCGTCATTGTTCAGTAAGATTATCAACTTGGATGTGAGTATGGATGTCACAAACTGACACAATGCTGTTTTTAGCGCATTTTTACAAAAAAAAAAATACGCTTTTATATGCACTTTGGCTGTCTGGCTGGCTGGCTGGAGTGACGCTGAGATCTCAACAACTACAGCACTCATTGACTTTATACATACCTAATGGAAGATTCTGACTTGTAGGTTTGCACAAACTGCTAGATTTTCTCATGCATACACCCAGTTTGGGATAAAAATTGGAACAAAAATTGAAAGGATAATTAGTGCTGCGAACTATGCATAGTTGAAATCTGAAAATTGCTGTACAGAATGAGTAACATATCTTCAGTCAATAACTAAACAATAAAGATTAAAAGGTATTTTTGAGTTTGTACGTGCACAAATTATATATCTATAAAATAGTCAACTTGAAACTGGTACTAAATAAAAGCTGCTGTTTCGTAGGTTTGTCGAAACTGCTTGATTTCATGCTCAGTGATTGTGGGAGACGGTAATTTGCGAAATCTCTGAAGTAACAAGCATTCATGAGCTGTCAAAAATGCGCTTTCATCATCAAGATGATTCTTCAATTTTTTTCTGCTATAATGGAGCAGTATGTGTTATGGTATCGTATACAAGTCAGCGGGTAAGTGATTTTGGATCTGAATTCTGGATTAGAATGATTTCCAGCTTTTTTATCAATGTTAGTCTTAGAGTAGAGTGAAAGAGATATGTAGTTTCGTTTGTTCGATTTATTCATTCAACTTATTTTCAGAAAGCATGTTTTAAATTTTGCATCGATTGTGAGTGATTTGTGTTTACATGAAATGTGATAAAGAGGCTCAGATTGTGATCTCACAATAGACGAAGAGCTGGCTACATAAAAAACCTTGTTATCGCTACATGCCTAATTCCTTTCGTGAAAGGATCTTTTTGTGTAGTCAAGTTCGAATCGTCCTGTCTGCCTGCGCGAGATCGTGGCTTCTGAACATTCTGAACATGATATTTTAATTCAAATTGCAAAGAAATCTATCAATTTTGACGAGAACAATGCTATTCACAATATCGTTTCCTCAATTACCAACTACGACAGCCATGAAACTGAAATTTACAAAAGAAAAATTTCACATATATGAGATAGCACGTCAAACTTATCAAACGTCACTTCTGCATATCATATTTATTTGGCGGACATTAAAAGAATGAAATCATTCGAAAAAAAAAATTCTGTGTTTGTGTGTAAACGCTCTAGCACAGGCGCACTTGCAATATCTGTCTGCCATGGTTTTAGCCATGATTTTTTTATCTGTCATTTTGTATATGGCTATTCTGATATATAAATATAACATTAAAACAATCGACATGCATGTATGTGATAATTTTTTCATCTGAAATTTTACTCTAGCCACAAGCAAACTATCAACAAATTCACATTGTTTCTCAAGAATAAATAGAAGCTATTTTTATAATTATAATACATGTATGTTATAAAAAATTAATTTAAAAGACGATTTAAACTTGCCCACACAAAAGGATTTTTCCATAGTAGGAGTCAGCCATGTATTGATGACAAGCTTTTTCATGTAGCCAGCTCTTAGATTACGTGCACATGAGCATTGGAGAGTTTCTACACGTGTTCTATTTCCGATTGTCCCAACTTTCGTGAAATATAGTGAATTTTCCAAGATTTTTTTTTTTGTGAATGAACGGCAGTAGTAGTTGGTAACTAAGAAAACGATATTGTGGATGACATTATTCTCGTTAAAATTGACAGAGAATTTCTTGACAATTTGAATTGAAATATGCGCTAGCAGATACGACGATTAGAGCTTGGCTACACAAAAATATTCTCTCACAAAAGAAATTAGCCATGTAGCGATAACCAAGTTTTTTATGTAGCCAGCTCTTAGACTATAAGAGTTTTTGAACCGTTCTCAACTAGAATTAAGTGAATGAATTAGAGAGTTTTGTATCTCCATAACTAGTGCAAGAAATAAACTCTGTTCAGAAATCATTACGAAGGCTTTCTATGGCTGATACCAGAAAACACACATAAAGCATTAATATATGATTGAATTCCCAGCTATTGAAATAATCATACAGACTTTTGCATTAAAAAGAGCTGATTTGTAATAATAATAATAATAATTCATTTAGATAGCTTGAAGCTAAAAACAATACAAAAAATAATATATAAAAATATCTCCAGAAAAATTTTACAGAATATTGTACATTAGAAAATTGTAACAGAAAAAACGTATAATATAAAATAATAGTTAAGTACTTTACTATAATAATGCATTGAAAGAGCCTATTCCAATAATAATTGCTTTTTAAGCTTTTTCTTAAATACCTTAATATCAGTAATATCTTCAAGAGTTCTATCTAAGTTATTATATAAATGAAAACCTTCTACAAAAATAAGACCTTGGGTATTTACATTCTTATAACTATCGATGTGCAAGCTATCTTTCTTTCTAGTATTATAATCATGAATTTCATTGTTAAAAGTTAGCATCTCAGACAAATATTCGGGTACTTTGTTATGTACCATTTCATAAACAAATATGGTAGAATTATATTGAACAAATTTAGTTATGTCCAACCACTGAAGAACAGAAAGCATGTCTCTAATTTTAGTGTATCTATTGCACTTCAAAATACACCTCATGCATTTGTTTTGTAAAAGTTGAAGCTGGGCGAATTGTTACACCGAAGGAGAATTGATCCACAGTATGATAAATGAGGAAGCACTATAGTGTTATAAATAATCACTTTACTCCATTTGGATAGGGATTTTCCCAATCTACACAAAAAATTTACTTTCTTAGCAAGTTTCTTGATAATATTTTCAATGTGTTCAGTAAACTTCAATTTATTGTCAATAGTCACTGCTAAATATTTTATAGTAGCCACAAACTCTATTTCACTGTTATTTATAATAACTTTCTTATTGGTACTACCAGTCTCTTGATGATGTTTCCTAGTATTCAAAAGCATACACTTTGTTTCACTTGTGTTTAGTTTTAGTTTATTTATAGTTAACCAATTATTCACAGCCTTCAGATCCTGATTTAATGTATCTAACAGTATGTCTTGATTGTCGCTGTCCAAGAATATTAGAGTATCATCTGCAAAGAGATGAATTTTACACTTGTGTAGAACATCCGGTAAATCATTAATATAAAGAATAAATAGTAAAGGCCCTGAGACACTGCCTTGTGGAACACCATTATCGCACAATTTTTTATCGGAGATCTTATCTCCGTACTTAGTTTTGTGCTTTATCAGCTCCATGATTTTCGTTCATGGAGCATTTAATCATTTGACTAGCAGCAAACTTCAAATATTCTTGAAATTGTGACAGGTGGCGAATTTCAGATACTCTTTTCAACGTACGTATACAAAAGGAGAGACGTGTGTAGATTCATTAAAATGATAAACACATGAGATTATCTAGGGGCAGTGAGCCATGAAAAATTATTGCCTGCAGTAGCCTCATCTTTGGTACATGCGATTGAGCTTGATGGACAAGTGAAAGTTGATAATAGATTATAAACAGAGAAATATTTACCTCAAGTGCTCAGCAAAATTCTAGAGATAAGAATTATGCTATATATTAAAGCAGCGTCTTTGCAAAGGCTGTTGCAGCACTTCAGTTTTGCTGAAAAAAAATTAAAAATAGAATACCTACTACAATCAGTTCATGCGGTACTATAAAACTTATGATTGGTTTTTGGGTTCGAATAAATCAACCGGGTGGAAAATTCCAATTTGAATATAAGATTGATGGATGTGATACATCATATTCTGGAAGTATTTCAAAAAATGAGTTGCTGGATGGTTTTGGAAGAAAGTAGAAGAGAATCGTCAAGAGATTCATTGTTCAGGAATAATTCTGATATATCTGAAATATGAACCATGTTTCTCACTCTAATAGCAGCGTTACCCTCGTATATGATAGAAAGTTATCACAACTATATCTCACAATCAAAGTTTGTAAAATGGACAAAACAGATATTGCCCGAGTAAATCTCAACAAAATGAAAACATCCTCAATCACGATCTACTCAACTTTTCTTAGAAACAAGTTGTGCTTTAACGTATCGTTGATGTGCTATCATAAGCTGCCGGGCTAGCAAGGCATGCAGGCACATTGCAACACAATTTTAGGCTCTGTTTGACTCTGGATATCGGAGCTTTGAGCGTGAGAATATTTGCTTACGATGAAAAATGATCAATCAAAACTCATTATTACATATATGTTTCAATTGGAGTATATGATCACAATTTTTTTATATAGTTGTATTCGCAAGCCTGCGGAGTGACCAAGCTGATTTTCACGCAAATTTTGACAAGAGTTGGATTATTAAGTTATGAAGATTAAACTGCTCATGTATAACTATGTAATAATCTCAATTTATTATCTTAAATCTCCGAATCCATTGAATGAGAATCCATTCTAGAAGTGAACCAGGAGAATGTGTTGGAAAATATCAAGACGTTGTATGTTCTCATATGGATTCTTGTGTATGTCTGTATGCGTCAGAATGTAGTGATTTCCTTTGCCTGGAGCCAATCCGTTACGTTTACTGCTAATACGTCAGTTGCAGGAATCATGGCACCCCTTGATGTTTGTCTGATACTGTGCGGGAGACGTACATGCTATTCTAACTGACAAATATAAGAAGATATATCGAAGAAGCTTTACAACAGAATACTACCTTATAGATAGATGAACAAATAGAGAGAAATTGGCTCAAAGTTTACACTGAAATTTAAATTCACTAAATATATTCTTGATAATGAAATTGTTTCTATCCGGAAAACTTCCAAATTTTACATCAAATTCAAATTGCATAATTTACGCATTTTTCACGCTGTGAATGTAAGAGACAAATCTACGCGTAAATACCCATCTCAGGTCAAGTTCTAAGATACATCTCCGCCTTCGGTGATAATTCTGTATATACTAGTTATATATCCGGCAAAGTTCAAATCGTCTCTCAAAGAGTCAGTAAATTCGAAATAGAAACTGTATGTAGGAAAGTCACAATGCAGAGTTTCTTAAATTTCATTCTTTGCGGTTGTAACGAGATGTAGTACTGCTGCGTCTGGAACAAAGAGTATCAGATTCTTGATCAAAAGATCTAAATCCAATTCCGTTTGTAGTAATGTAATATTTTCCATCCTTTCGCCTAGAGCTGATTCTGTCATGTAATATGATTCTAGCGATTCTACCAACTTCAACCTTATGAAAGTAGATATGTCGGGTACATCAATAAATTTTGTGACGCCAGTAGAAAAGATTGAAAACTGTTCTTATGGAGAAAATTGACGGATTTCAATTTGTTTTCAGGACTCCTATGATACGTGAAGAAATCTATGATAATTTGAAATTGTGAACACAAGGATGGATATTTTAACAATTACTGTCAATCACAATCTCGATTGCCATTTAGGTATGTGTATGTTATGTTTGTCCACGTTACTGTAATCATTCTCAATAACTAACAGTTCCGTCCGAGGACATTTTAGTAGCATTTTTACTTACTTGCACTGAGTACAAGAAAGTATTGTGAAACCGACAAAACTCACCTATCGAGATTTTGATGGAAATATCCGTTTTGAGCATCCCTGAATCCATTTTGACTATTTTTTGCTTGATGTCGGTACGTTCGTGCGTTCGTGCGTGCGTTCGTTCGTAACTCGCAAATCTCAAAACTGGTTGAACGTATAAATTTGAAATTCTGTATTCAAGATTGGTATAGGGTCTTATTGTGCACTCCGCATTATGGTTTCAATCGTCTGTACCGGAAGTGCACTTTACTTGAAACTTTTTTCGAATTTTTCCAATAAATCCACAATGATCAACCGTAGGATGTTGAAATTCAGTATTTGAACTTGATGTTGTTCTGGAATGGTTATCTGCTATTTTTGTATGAATCGGTCAAGCCGGACGTGCACTTTACTTGAAACTATTTTTGAATTTTTTGCATATTTCTAGAATGATCAGCCATAGCATATTGAAATTCAGTGTTTGAACTTGTTGTAGCATCAAAATAGTTATCTACTATTTTTGTATCAATCGGCCAAGCCGCAAGTGCAGTTTATGAGTATTACAGACATCCAGAATTTGCCGTATATAACAATCAGTTTGATTGAAATGATAAGGTAGGCAATGATAATCTGTTGTCAATTCTTCAATTTTGTTCGATATTTTACATGTCAAAATATTTTTTTCGCCAGCTGTCAAAAAACATGATATTTTTGTATTGTTACGGATACGCAAAGTTCATGATTTTTTCACTAGTGAAAAAATGAAACATATTTTTTCACTAGTGAAAGAATGAAACATATTTTTTCACTAGTGAAAGAATGAAACATATTTTTTCAGTAGTGAAAAAATGAATTCTATTTTTGCATACCTAATCCAATATAATTCAGTTTAATAATGCTACAAGGATAGGAACAATCATGTATTCAACAAAAAGAAATATGAAATTATACATAGTACCAGTTATTTTTAGATATAGAAATTAATTGTGCAATTGGAGCAATTATTTCCGACGTTAATACCAGAAGATTGTTGGCTTTTAAAAGTCATCTCGCATGCTTCTTTTGTAATACTGTCAGAAGGGCAGGGCTGATTGTTTAATTTTTCGGAGTCATTGATCTCTTTAGAAATTGATGGATGGCAGTTTAAAATTTTATTTGAGATTTCAATTTTATTATTTAAACTATCTTGAATATAACCCTCTGCTACTGTAGTTGATTTCCATCCACCATGACGTTTAATAGCAGTCATATTACCTCCTGCATTAGCCAAAAGAGTGACAGAGCTTCTTCTAAAACAGTGGCCTGTGTACCTTTCAAAAATTTCCATCCCAAGCCACTTTGCTATTAAGCTGGGAATTTCTCCTATTTTATTTATCCCTACATGTTGATTGTAACACTTGCCCTTATTATATTTTATAAATAAACGACGACTTGAAACGTGAGTCGGTCGTAGAGCACGGAACTTGCGGTATATCTCAATATATTCTTTTTTTGAAACAGTGAAAGTTCGTTCAGTATGTGTTTTGGAATCTGGTATTTTTACAATCATTATGGTACCCACATCTTCAATATCATCAACTGTCATATTAACAAGTTCTTCACGACGACAGGCGCCACTTATGCCCAAAATTAATAAACTCTGTAATAAAATATTTTGAGATAGCTAGGTACATAGATATGGGTGAAGTTAAATGTCAATACCTTCATCAATAAATATGTTTCATCATCTGCCTCTTCAATAAATTTAGTAATATCTTCTCTTGTAAAGATTTCTGATTTCTTCCCTCTATATCCAACTGCTTTGTTTTTGAGATAAGGAACCAATTTTGGAAATTTTCGAAGATCAATGTTTTCCTTTACATTCAAAGTTGCTTTGAGCATAGAAAATAAAGTCCATAGAGTTGGTGGTTTTAATTTGGTCGATTTTTCTTCTAGATACGCTAGAACTACATTCTCTGTGATTTTTACCACATTTTTAGTGGCGCACCATTTACGAAATTCAGCGTAGGCATTCTCATACTGCCGTTTTGACTTGACAGGTAATAAATTTAAAATTTCAGCGTTTGCAGTATTCGTTACCTCAAGGGGAGTATCACTATCGCTGGTATCGTTATTCATTGTTATTGTTTCTTAATTATTCACACGGAAAATAATTATTACTGGGAGAAATAATAAATTTCTTAACAGTTATTTATTTATCGAATAACAATTGCGCATTCTTCTGGTTACAATACCCAGGTGACTGCAAATTAATTTTATTTTGTACTTTTTTCCTACATTTTACTGAATAAAACAATAATTATTGTTGATCTATTCTTTTTTGACATTTGGCGAAAAAATATTGTTTGTATTACGTGTGCGAAGGGATTGTATTTTGTTGCGCTTTCGAATAAATTTGTTACCTCGACCTTACGGTCTCTGTTAAAATTGACATTCTCACGCGCAACAAAGAAAACAATCACTTCGCTCACTTAATACAAAAATAACTATTTCCCAAATTTCATTTCGTAAGCATGACAAAAATTACAAAATTGGATCAGAAAATGCTTTTTCCTACATATTTAAAATCAATTTTCATTATGCTGGTCACATGGTCCAGCTTTAATTTCAGCATTATTGAACTCCAAATATACATACTTATCAAAACTTTTGAAGGCATGAAAAACAAAATAAGGCACTGAAATCTACGACTATCTGACGGTCTGAAAGTACATAGGAATATTGTGGAACCGACTAAATTCACATATCGAGATTTTGATGGATATATCTGTTTTGGGCATCCCTGAATCCATTTTGAATATTTTTGGCTATGTCGGTACGTATGTACGTATGTATATGTGTATGTGCGTAACTCGTAAATCTCAGAATTCGTCAAACGTATAATGCTGAAATTATGTATAGAAGACTGGTATAGGATCTATGATCTTGATGTATACTCCTCGCATTATGGTTGCAATCATCTGTACTGGAAGTGCACTTTACCTGATACTTTTTTTGGATTTTCCGCATAAATCTGAAATGATTAGCCTCAGGATACTGGAATTCAGTATTCAAAATTGCTGTAGCATCCAAATGATCATCTCCTATTCTCATCCCAATCGCCTAAGCCGGAAGTGCACTTCATATTACAGACTTTTCGAATTTCTCTCATAAATTTGAAATAATCAGTCACAGAACATTGAGATTTCGTATTAAGCATTTCTATAGCATCTAGTTGTACACCTTGCATTATGATTGTGATCGGCCAAGCCGAAAGTGCAGTTTACTCGAAACATTTTTAAATTTTCCGCATAAATCCAAAATGATTGAACGTAGAATATTAGAATACAGTATTTAAGATGATAGTACTGTCTAGATGCTCACATCCCATTTTCATTAAGATCGACTGAGTTGGAAGTGCACTATACTTGACGATCTTGGAATTTTGCGCATGAATTCAGAACTCTTAGCCATAGAATCCTGAAAATCCGTATTTAGGAATGTTGTAGCATAAGAATGATAACCTACTGTTTCCATAGCAACCGACTAGCCGTGGAATGATGAGATGTTGTGTTTGATCATATATATCCAATGCTGTACAAGTAAGTCACATGATGTCCACGTCAGATTTTTACATAGAAAAATCTGTTGAAGAACAAATTGATAGCTGCATAAATGATGTATTGTAATATTGAGAGAGTGAATCATGAAGTAGATGCAACAAAAGAATTTCTAAATTTACTTCAAAAAATGATTTATACATAGGAATACTGTAGAATAACTGAAGGTATTCCACCTTAAACTTAATTAATAAAAAATCAATGTGTTTCGATGAATTACCCCAACTTCATACACTGCTCTACATAATGCATCTACAATATATAGTTCGAGTGCTGTCGCCCGGATCATGCACCCGGAACAAAGCTCCGGAACACTGAACGCGAGTAGAATCAATTTACCAATGCAACATTATTCACAATGATGTTTCTGTTTGATGTACTTCAAATTGACACTGTGATATTATTGACTATTGCTACAAAGTAACTATTTGAATTTTAGCATTTGTGGAATGAAGAAGCATATAATGCATTCCAATGCAAAATTTTGCAGGGATGAATATATTACTATTCAAAAATATTCACCGTATCACACTGGAAGCTTTTGGCTCTCTATTTCTAGCTATAGAATGATTCGCACTAATACAAAGGTATGTTATTCGAATGAAAAAAGTTGTCTGGTTTCATGGAAGCATATTGGATTTTACCAACAAATTGAAAACATAATTTATTTCGGTGAGTATTACTCTTCTAATAGAAGTACATTGATAAACAGATGATTGAAATTTGATACAATTTCTGATTTTTTTTGCCGCAAAACAATTATTACGCTTCCAATTTGGAAAGAGTAGGTGATATTTTGATGAAATTCTTGTATCACTGTACGTAATTAATTTCATATTTGCTCTCCCATTCCAAATGAACTTCTAAACACATATGGTTAGTCTATATTAGATAAATATTATTACCCAAACATTACCTATTTGCACATCGAACACTGGAACCTCAAGTACAGACTTCAAGTGCCTCCTCTTAAAATATTCCTCTCCACGCTGCTGCCTCTCCACTGAAGAACAATCCACAATCGTACAATCCTCAATTGTACAATCATAATTCGATGCACTCATCGTAGATGGCGTTTGCGACGACAGAAGTGAAGCGTCTTGGCTGCTTTGCATTTCTGAACAACTGAACGTCGAGGAACATCTTCATGCCGTTTGTCAATTGTTTGTGTATGACGTCATTGTTATTGCTATGACACAAGAGACTGAATACTGTGAGGATGTATTATATTTGATGATGAATTTCATGGATGATGTTTTGTGACAGGTAGAGAGAAGATGTATATTTCATACAATTAAACCAGGTAAACATCAACAAAGATAGTTAGATATGAAAATACATTGAAAATTGAGTAATAGTCACCGTCTCAGCCTTGGCGAATGATTCACTATTTGAATACAGAAACACTATAAGTAATTGTTCTGTATTGCTTTTAAAAGCACCAGAACATGTCAGTAAAGGTAATTGTTCTTATGATTCGAAAGACAGCATTATCGTTTCGTAGTAGGCCATGTCCATTAGTTTTATCTAAACATCATCGCGCCGGTGACGTCCGGAAGAGTGCCTTGTTGTCCGGAGGTGCTCGGGGCAATCCCGGAACACTTCGTAGCACTTTCTGATCGCCGCTTTACGACCGAACAATAACATAAAAACCAATACGAGTCGAGTTCAGTCAATAATTGACTCCATAGACTGAGAATGTTTCGTTACATATACTGCAGAGGACATTTTTATCTCTTCACTGTTATTGGACTGCAGAGACTCTCATTGATTTCTGATGATAATTTGAAGGGTATGGACATAACATCTGTGAACGGTTACTAATGCAATTTGAAAGTATAAACAGTTATTTGCTCCACCAATAATGATTCATTCTTCAGATTTCAGAATCTTTATAATAACAAGATGGATATAAAATAGTGAATTCGAACTGCTTTTATTTGTATTCCGTCAAATTTCAATTATCATACGAGACTCTAAAGTTATGATACTATTAATTTCTTTCAAACACCAAACGAATCAGCTTTGATGGTTTTTCGGTAAAGTCGGAGACTGCTTTTCTTTTGACAATATTACTTGGCGCCTGCCATTCAATGTTTAATTATTCTTCGTGATTATGAATTCATATGTCAATCATGATTATCAATTCTATCATTGATCTGTCTTACTTTGAGAATTTCATCAGAGATGTGGGTAAGATCCATAGACTTGGAAATTTAAGGTAAATTTGAATATTTTGTTCTTAGTGTATAGATCGTGAGATTCCTGTTCAGTTCTAGTTTTTAGTTAATAACCCAATAGCTGAATGAGTATTAGATTTATGTTCAACATTTGGAGCGCGAACGGCATTTCTTATGGAGCAGTATGTTACATGTTACATCAATCCTAAAACTTGAAATGATATATCCTCATATCTATAGATCAATTTTTAGAAGTATACTGCTTTTCAATAGTCTGATTCAACGCGGAGGACATATAAACTGAAAACAATCGGCTTGAAAGAGTTTTCAAAATTATTCAAGTACATATCAATGATTCAAGGATATCCGGCAAAAATTTTTTTATTGTTATTTTTAACATAATGAAATATTCTCAGTCATGTGCTGGATTATGTACAAATGGTGCAATTCCAATTGGATATACATAACATTTGATATTTTGGTTGCTTAGCAATTGGAAACAGGCCCTGAGAAGGGCTGCAGTTCATTTTTAATTTGATGCATCAATTTCGGGCACGTAACCACAAATGGATGTATCTTGTTGGATTCTGGATAAATTTGAGTATTTCAAGGGCAATGCCAAAACTGCATTATTCTCCATAAAACTACCTACATGAAGATTATATATTTATCGATCATTTCATTGTAGTAGTGTATTAAGGTGAAGGTTAATGATCATAAATATTCCGATGTATATTTTATCTACTATACAGGGTGTGACGGAACTGAGTACATCACTTTTAACCAGTAATAGAATAAGTCAAGTAATACAATTTCTCCTAATAACTTTTTACCGTGATCTTTCTGGATATCCAGTTGAAATTCATCAAAATTTTATCATAAATGATTCGATATTAATGTTGACATTTGTAAAATGAATCTCGATTAAAATGGGTACTTTGTGACTTTGAACTATCGTAGTCATGTGACTTATTTATTTAAAACTGAAACATTATTTGTATTATGGCAATAAGTTGGAATTTCTGCTTACTTCTGTAATATTTTTGCATAATTTGAAAGACAGTTTAAACTTGCCGGATAACGTTTCTGGAACTAACTATTCGATTTATTAGTCATAACCATATCTCACTGTCAAATAAACTGATGTCTATTAAGGAATTTCACATATTTTTTTGGATAGTTAGTATTTTTCTCACAAAATAAAATGGCTGTGATTTCATTGCACTTCACTATAACAGCTTATACGACAATCGAAACATTTGTTGCCATCTGTATGCGTTGCGTTGAATACACTACATATTATTCTATTAGATTGAGAGAAAATCATTCAACGATTCATTTAGAGAAAACTGTGAAATATGTAATGGAATTGAATCCTAAAATAATGAATGTAGTGAATTGAGTTGAAAGTTTTGCTATGATTCTGAAAGTTTCTATTCTTACACATAGGAAACACCCAACCTACAAATGTAATCATACTATAATAAATAAATGTTTTCTAGAACATTAGATGCAATATTACGTACGTTTTATTTGTTAGGCAGATCAAATCACGAGGCATACATTATTGAAACGACCCGAAAATGAATTTGTAATAAATATGAGAAAAAAACGTACCTGACTTATGAATTGATTCATTTCATCCATCTCATTTGCTGTTTCACATATATAATTAACAATGAGTTCTAAATACCTCATAGTATTCTCATTATTATGAGTAGATAACATTTTGTCATGAAATCACATTTTTATTTTCAGTGGAAAATGATAGTTCAGAAAGCGTCCATAATGAATGCATTGAGCTGATTCTAAACAGCCTGCGGAATCGCTATGAGTAAAGATAGATATTTTCTAAAGTTTAAACTTTTGTGATAATTATCAATGGATTTTTTTTTCCAGAACTTGTTCGCTAGAGTAAGCAACTCACATATATCAAAATTGATTGCACCATTATTACTACTTTTGGGCCCAATGATTATTGAAGCATCTGAACGACTCGTTGAATTATTGGAGGGTGAAAATGCTAGAAAAATAAGAATTCGAAAGAAGTCATTATGAAAAATTGTTGCTCTTGACTAGCTTTATACGCGAGACCTAGAAGAGTTTTGACAGAGAGGACTTATGACATAATCGATTTCTCGGAGATTATGGCCGTTAGTAAGGTGACAATAACTTGCGTTTGCTGTTTCTGGAACACGCTATTTGACGCAACACGCGTCAACGGGGTACATTAAGCGGTTGTGATTGTACGACATCTGCATATAAAAAAATTTTTTCCACCAAAATTTTGATTGCTTATATATCGTTACGTATTATGTCTACATTGTTATTATATTTTTTTCTGGTTTTTTTGTGCTAAGATCTCTTTTCGAAATCACAAATTATCATTCTGGCCCGTTTAAATTTTTTTGCAACCAGGCGGATTGTGACAGCTTGTCACAATTCTTCTACAGTTGTTTATTTTTCTGGCAAGGTTCTTTCCCTATCCTGTGGTGTGATGTTGCATGCTAAATTGCTATTTTTTTGCCTCAGTATGCCAAATAATAACAAAAGACCTATAGGGACATGACTAGTGTCGAAACCCATGAACTGGCTATCAAAGAATTCACTATTTCATGCTTCGTCAAGTAGTCACTGACCGTATTTTTTCAATCCAGAAATTGAGCAAAAATCTAGAAGAAAAAACTCTTATTCCAAATCTAACTATTGGTATCTATTATTTAAAACGATGACATTGCTATCAAGGGATTTGATATGAAAAGAAAATACCCCAGTTCAAGTATGTCTACAGATCGGAACATGACATCTTCCAGCAGTTCATCTTCTTTGAGCTATAACGCCAAAGAGCCTGTTGCCCCCACGTCTACAGTCCATAGTCCTCTTGCTACTTATTCTAATGTGATCCCGCCAGAATCACTTGGGTCGTTGCCAAAAGCCCTGCTAAGAAAAAAAAAAAAAAAAACAACCGAATAGACACAAGATCAAATCTGCTGTGCTCACTGACATACCTATCAAGGATGAAATTACTGCTATAGAAGCCAGTAGATAGATGAAGAATGTCAATAAGTGTGTTTTAAGTGAGAAGAAGAAGAAGACCAAAAAAATAAAGGAAAAGACTGGTGAGGAAAATGAAGTTGACGATGAAGAGGATGAAGACGAATTATTATTTTTTCGCACTCCCGGGAGTAAACAACGAGTTTAATCCCTCATTTCAGGGATCTAAAATGATCAAGAATCCCAAGGGACTAAAGTAAAATAAACAAATTTTTCTATGACAACTAAATAATCAAAGTACTTACCTAAATGTCAAATTGAATTTTGTCATTAGAATTCAAACCTTCATTCTTAATTTGTATTAGCATTATTGCAATTCACACAATTTCACAAATGCATCGTATTGTTGTTCGTAGATTTTCTAGACTTTTGGCAAAATCATTTTACAGTTACCTCTCCCGCAGCCTTATCAATATCAATTTTCTCACTCATCTTTTTGACAGCAAGCTTATTTATTGAACAACTGCTGTAGCCAGTCTTGTTTCTATGGTGAATTTACTGAACATTTTTGTATCAAGTTTGTAGTTGTCAAAATTGTAAGATTAATTAATCTACTTTAGACTATTGTGATTCAATATAATACGGTAGTGCGAAAAATAGCGTAGATAACACATGACTTGAGTGCCTTCAATCCCTCAGGTGAGTATTGCCCTCGACTGCGTCTCGCGCAATAAACTCCACCCTCAGGATCAAATCAAGCACTTAAGTCCCTCGTTATATAATATACTATTGCTTGTGTTGCCTTGAGCCCTTTGCTAATAGCAATTTGAAAGATAAGTGGATTCAGTGCCTTGAATGCCAACGTTATTGTATTTTTTATTCACCAAATAGTCTAAATACGTAGGTGTCACACCTTACCTTGGTATCTGTCATAAATTACCTTGGTATTAGAAGATTTGTGATACGGGGAGTAGTTTCTGTTTTTCTCAGACACCTAATTTTGATGATTGTTTTTCAAACAGTATGGATTGAGCTAAATTGACTCATAACTGAGATATGTTGGTTGAAGTGAAAATTGTTACAACTCTCCTTGATCTCCCCTCCAATTGTCATTGATTAACAGAGCCTCATTTCAGTATACCTATTTATATCTTGTTAGATTTCATTTTTATTTTGCTATTTCATATTACACGCATGCCACTAGCGGGATTCAAGCTCTTGGCAGTAGTGGACAGCGGAGATCATTTGAGCATTGATTGACTAGTGCCATATATCTGCATAATATAGCAAAGGATCTCAATTAATGAGAAAATACCCCAAGAACACGATATAAATTGCATGCGATATTTTGGAGTTTTTTGGAAACGTTATTCTTATTCTAAATCCTCTGCTATAGTCCTGAATCTTCCTTCTACAATATCTTTTTGAATATTGATGATATCAATCTCATTTACAGTGTGGATAGTAATCAAATAATCTGTCTCATCAAAATTCAGTTTACCGTACACAAAAACAACTCAAGAGTATGATGAATTGTTTGGTATTGATTGATTGTTTTGCATAATTGAATTTTGGTCGCATATTTTGGAAGCATTTCCATTGTTTGACAATGTTAATTATTATCAATCATCATATTATGAATTATAGTCGTAGTCGGAACACTCTGTTTTTGAGCCGAATACAATATTGTTCCTATCAATTTGAATCTATCTATAAAATATTTGACTAACTGTGTATGAATATCTGTTGTATCTATTATGGAAAATATATAACATCTCTAGACAAACACTCTCCCCTCACTTCATGTACATTCATATTTCTGTTCATACAAGCTTGATTTTCTCTATTTGATTGTGAAAAATCGATGGTCATTTCCATCTACTTACATACCAAACACCAGGCAACCAAATAATCATTCTCTCCAACTCCTCTTACTGTACAGGGTCTAAGCAATTATTTGCTGTATCATCGTTATCTCAAAAGCTATAAGAGATACAAGGTCGATAATATCAATTGATAATTGCTCAATGCGAGGTCTATCTCACTGTCAATTAAAACTGAAAATAATCATTCTGAAAAGGGCCTTCCTTGTTAATATCTATTTTTTGATTTAAGATTGCGAAAATTCTTTCTCCTGGACATTATATGGGATTTCTCGTACAGATAGACATTTCTGTTGCATATTACTATATCACTAACAAAAAATCTGACGTGGACATCACGTGACTTACTTGTACATCACTGGATATATATATATATATATATATATATATATATATATATATATATATATATATATATATATATATATATATATATATATATATATATATATATATATATATATATATAATCAAACACATCTTATCATTCCACGGCTAGTCCGTTGCTATGGCAACAGTATGTCATCATTCTTATGTCACAACATTCCTAAATACTGATTTCCAGGATCTTACGGCTAACGGTTCTGAATTTATGCCCAAAAATCCAAGATTGTCAAGTATAGTGCACTTTCGACTTAGTCGATCTCAATGAAAATAGGATATAAGCATCTAGACAGTACTATCATCTTGGATACTGTATTCTAATATTCTACGATCAAACGTTTCGGATTTATGCGGAAAATTTAAGAATGTTTCGAGTAAACTGCACTCCCGGTCTAACCGATCACAATCATAATGCAAGGTGTACAACAAAATGCTATAAATGTGCTTAATACGAAATCTCAATATTCTGCGACTGATTATTATTTTGAATTTAAGTACGAGAAAAATTCAAAAAGTCTGCAATACGAAGTGCACTTCCGGCTTAGTCGATTGGGACGAAAATAGGAGATGATCATTTGGATGTTACAGCAATTTTAAATACTGAATTCCAGTATCCTATGACTAATCATTTTATATTTATGCGGAAAATTTGAAAAAAAATTCGGGTAAAGTGTGCACTTCCAGTACAGACGATTGCAACCAAAATGCGAGGTGCACATCAAGATCCTAGATTCTATACGTCTTTTATACAAAATTTTGCATTACACGTTCGACGAATTTTGGGATCTGCAAGTTACGCACATACACACATACATACGTACATACGTACCGACATCAAGCCAAAAATTGTCAAAATGGATTTAGGGATGCTCAAAACGGATATATCCATCAAAATTTCGATATTTGAATTTTGTCGGTTTCACCATATATTCTTGTGCTTCAAGACCGTTAGATAGTCGTAGATTTCAGTGTTCTACATGCCTTTAAAAGTTTTGATAAGTATGTATATTTGGAGTTCAATAATGCTGAAATTAAAGCTGGACCGTGTGACCAACATAATGAGAATTTATTCTAAATTTGTATGAAAAAGCATGTTCTGATCCAATTTTGTCGCTTCTTTCATGCTCACGAAATAAAATTTAGGGTAAATCATTTTGACATGTAAAATGTCGAATAAAATTGACAAAAGATTATCATTGCCTACCTTATCAATTCAATTTAACTGATTGTTATATTGTTACGTGCCAATTTAAGTTTTGGTCACTTTTTTGCTGGGTTAGATTCTAAAATATAATTTGGGTTATTTGGGTTTAATTTTATTCACTTTATGTACTTACTTTTGGTTTAAGATATTTTTAGTTCTCAATTTAATAATTTCATTCATATTTCAATCTTTAGTTCCGTTTCTTTTCTTTTCTTTAAGCTCAGTTTTTTGGTTATATTAAAAGCGTGTTTTTGTTAACCTTTATCAATTAATTTTAGTTCATAATTTTTGTTTTAAATTGTCGCTGTGATGATGCGCGCGCTGTTGGCAGTGACGTTACATTTTATTTTTTTTTGAATCCTAGTACTGGGGCGCTCGCTAGGGTTTTTTTTTGACGTGATAACGTCTTATAATTCGATAGAGCTGGCTGCACGAACGAAAAAACATGACTCATACGGCGTTACCTCGCTCGCTCTAAGGCGTTCCATTACGTCATCACAAATGCCAATGATTATTTATCAATAAGAATAAATTAAATAAGTGATTAATAAGATTATGATGTACTACTGTAATATGCTAAGAGACAACAGTTGTGTTGAAGATTTTATATGGGACGGACGTGAAACACGATTTCAGGTGCAACGAAGTAATGAGAAGATTCATTTAATTGGGATATATTCAATGAAGGAAAAAACTTTTCAGAACTCATTTCATAAATAAATATGTTTTATTGGGTATATATTATATTATATTATTTATATTTATTTTCATTTGAAAAAGGCAGCACTTTGCTGTTGAAACGTTGTGTTTCTAATAAATTTACAGAACTTATACCCAATAAAACATATTTATTTGGGATATATTTGTTTTTGACGTGACAACGTCTTATAATTCAATGGAGCCGGCTGCACGCACGAAAAAACATGACTCATGCGGCGTTACCTCGCTCTGAGGCGTTCCATTTAAGGTGAAACATCACCCGGAAATACTAGCTATCTCTGTCTAGTCTAATCTTGTTTTGGAGTAAGTGAGGCTTAATGGAAGGTCAGTGATGACAGCGGGATACACAAGAATTCAAATTTGACATTTCAGAAGAAAAATATTTTTTAGGCGATCATGACAAAAAAGGTGTTTTTATGGCTTCTTTTGCGGCCGTGAAGTTTCATTTTTTGGGACTGATCTGTCAAATTTTACTTTTTGGGACTGATCTGTCAAATATTACTTTTTGGGACTGATCTGTCAGAAAATATTTCATAAACACTTTATATTTACCTATATGGACAGCTTGATGAGCTCTTTAAGAAACAGTTTTCGTTGAAATAATACATATATTCTTCCGTCAACCTCTGTAGTTCTTGCAATTCAAAAAATAAATACGCATTTTTTGTTAAATGTCAACTTGATAGAAGACAATAAAATAAAACAATTTCAACGGCAACTAAGATTTACAATTGCAATTTTTTAGAAATAAATAAATAAAATGATGTGATTTTGAATTATTTCGTGATGATCGCCTAAAAAACGTTGTGTGCACCTCGGCCTACAGTTCTTTTTTGGTCGAATCGATCAAAAAAGATAACTTTTACGGCCTTGATACACAAATAACTATTATAGAGAAATTTACTGAAATTAATGCTCGCATATAAAATCATTTTTCAAAGACATAAGTTTTAATGAAATTATTCATAATGAGAATATGAAATTATGATATAAAAATGTCCCAAAATTCACGCAAGAACTAATTTTGATAGTAACATGTTTTAAATAACAAATTATGAGTTTTTTATTGAATCATAAAGAATAAGGTAAAATAAAGGGTTATCTAATTTTGATAGAAAACTGGTTTTAAATTGAAAATGATGAATTTTTTATTGAACCGTAAAGTATACAGTACAAGGATTATGTATGGAATATTATATAGAGCAAATGATCTCCACGACTTTGTTGGCACATACAGACTCCTGATTATCATGTCGCTCTTAGCGAGCACCATTAAATGTTTTCGCCTGATGATCAGTTGTTTCTTCAAAGAAAAATTGCTCGATGCTACCTTCAGCCCAAAATGTGCAACTGTAACACCTATTACATTTTCATAGTTGTGTATTGCTACTTGCTCATTACTCTTACCCCATTCCGTAGCACTAGTAGATAGATTTCGAATATATGGTATGTTTTCTACTAGGGATCCGGCAGGCAGTTTTCGCTTACAGACTAGACCAAAATTTGGAGCTGTTAGTCTATGTTTTCTTTAAAGTATTTACCCTTGATGTATTCACTAAGAAATTAATACTTGTAATTTATTTGAAGGTGAATATCTCGGGCCTTAGAGCAGTGCAGATTCGGATCAAGTATTATTATTTGTAGAATGATCCCAATAATAATTGATGGACTTAAATAAAATATTCTGTCGTTTTCTTGAGAAATATGATATTGATAACTTGAAATTCTCATCTGTACATTTCCAGCTATAGTAGTATTTAGAAATCTAAAAGAGATAAGTTTTACAAAATTAGATTTGAAGATTGATTTTTAATGTATTTATCCAATGAACTTACTGTAACATAAATCAGATTTGTCAAATATCCTGGAATCCGAACCATTTTTCTTACTATTGTGACAAGATCGGTAAAACTACACACACAGCCAGAAGCAGATATTCAAAATGGTTTTTGTTACTAAAATCAGCCATAGGCTATTCATTTTCTAATGAATAAATACATGATAAAATTAATCTTTGACACTTGTTATGTAATACAAAATTTGGATACTAGATAGCGCCACAGAACAAATCAACTAGTAAAAAGCCATATTCACACGAGTAAAAGAAATGGAAAAGAAATTGAAGAATATTTTCCTAAATTATTATTTTGAAATATACAGCCACTGAAACTCCGGAAAATATTGTAAAAAATTGCTCATAATTTTTAGATATAATAAATATATTTCTTTTTGTTCATTTGACGTTTCTTCATAACAAAATCTATGATTTGAACAAAAAAAAATTAATATCTCGAATACTAGGAATCTCACGACTCTCAAAAAAATATATTATCTCCAAGAAATAATTGGCCATGGAATATAATTACTTTTGTCTTAATTAACCTTGCAGGGAATAAAAAAGTGTAAATGGACATCAGAGAAGTACCCAAAATATCGAGAATTTTGAGTCCAAAATCCAGTGACCGATGTCAAAAAAAATTGATTATTCAAATATATATAATTTTTGAATACAAGACTTTGATTTTCCTCCAATCTTCAATACTTTTAGAAGTGCACAGAAAGGGTTATATACGAAATAATAATTAATAAAAATCGATAATTTTTGCACAGCACTCTGTAGAATAATGTCATCTATGAGTCTACCAAATTTTGTCCCAAAAAACTGGATAATCTCTGAGAAATTAATATTTTCAGCACTAATTATTTTTTTTTCTCAAAATTGTCAGGTTCAATATTCATGGAATTTTTTATATGATAACTGCAAGTATAGCGCCTAGTATATATATTTTTTCCAGATAAGTTGTTATCAAAGTCTCTGAGATATAGGATTTGCATGCTAATTTTATACGTTAGCACTAATTTTATACGGATTTATTGCAGACATAATGAAACTTTGACAAATTATCTAATTTTTAATATACACGCCACTAAAAACTTTGTCAATTTATTATGAGAAAGTATTTATCAAACATATTGTTCCATATTCATCAATTCAAATTTCGCGCTAAAATAGTACTTCCGAGTGATGTTTCACCTTAAGGCTTGAAGTGCAAGCGAGAGCGCGGAACGAGCGGCAAAGAGGCACAATCGGCCTACGCGTTCGGCAGCGTTCGACATCTGTCTCTCTCCTACTTGAGTGAGTGATGCGTCCGCGTGGACAGCTGTTATACAATAATACATTTACATGTTTTCGTCAAGTATGAAGTGCAGCGAAAAAAGTGAATGTGGTGTCAATTGTTTATAGCAAAGATAATTGCGGCGATAAAGGTAATGGTTCTTTCAATATTAGATATATGTTCAGTGATATATTGTCGAATATTCGTTCTTTCATCAATAAAATAAATAGCATCGGTCCGCTAGTGCAGCGACTGTAGGTTATGTTATAATTAACAAAACTATAACAATAAGTTAACAGAACTAGGATAAAGTGAATGATAGGTCACTATGATAATGCGCTTGCGCTTGAAATACATGTGTACAGAGAAAGTGGTAGCTGAGCAGTATTCCTCAAACATGACATGTGAAAGTTTCATTATTTCGGTCCAACATGGAGAAGTTTGGTTCACCCTTCGAGGTGGTTTCCTCTCAAGTTCAGTCCCACAGGCGCGCGCAGCGCAAGTGCGGTAATATTTAGAGATGTTTGTTGAAGCCGCGAGCGTAGCGAGCTAACCTACAATCATTGTTACACATGAACACTGTTTCAGTGCCACTAACAGAATTTGTTTTTACTGCAGAGACGCCAGTATCGCCATCTCTTTAAGATTGTGCGAAATGTCATAGTGACCTATTAGTCACTCTTACCCAGAACTATTTAACGATTAGTAAAAAATCATTGGCTTTACTATTCGATCGAAATAATTATCGAGTGTAGCTATGATTTCAAAAAATTAAAACATAAATGTTAAATCTTCCACATATCATAACAACGTGTCTGAAATGACAGGTTGGATGAGCCAGCCGTCAAAGGGAACAATTTTCTCCCATATCAAACACATTGAGGCGGGCTTTTCAAAAGCTAGAGTTACAAAAATTTTAATGATGTTTCTAGATTTGAAATTTTAAATTTGGGATTTATGAACAATAATTCAATCACAGTTTATTCTTATAATAAATTATTCAAGATGATCACTTTCACGATTAAATTTGCGAAAATAATTGGGTAACTAATTGAACAACAACTTTTATTCAGTTTACTTGCTGAAAGAAATAATGTTGATACAAAATAAAAAAAAAAAAATTGACATGATTGTATTTATGTGTACAAATAAATGTAACTTGATCAATTCAATTCCTGATTTCCATCTACCTCCTTCTCTATATCCATACAAAATATCTATCAAACCAATAAAATTGAAATTTTCTTTTCAAAAATGCAACCACTCCATCAGTATTTTCTCATGACGTTGTCACGTTAATCTATCGTCAGTAAATCGACTTTACAGACAACCGATTTTTTAATTACAAAACGGTTAATTTTCAATTAAGTCAAACCGACCGGATTTGACTTAATTGAAGATAGTCAGCCTTGAGTCCTGGTGTAGGACAGACGTACATTTATTTATTTTCGTTTTTTACCACTACAATTTTGTGGGCTTATTCCAAAGTTTTTTTTTGCGTGTGCAAGCCCAAGTTGGGGATTTGTTTGGGATAAACTGTGCTCCGGCCGAATATTTGGGGCAGTTTGGCCATTTGTATTGTTCGGCGGAGCAGCCCACGTGTTGGGGATTATTTAAAACTGTAAGTGGTCGTTTTTCTTCGCTTTCGCTTACCACCTGCGATTTGTCGTCGTCCGAAACCAAGGCACAACACTGTGGGAGTACCTCACTTCCACCCTGGCTTTCCCGACCACCTGGAACCCAGCCAATTAGATCCAAGGCCGAGATCCAGACGCCAGGCAGACGAGTCAATTGGATCTCCAGTGACGTCACCAGCTAAGTGGTCCAGTTTAATTCAATTTGTTATTCAGACTTTTTTTTGTTGGTGCTAATTAAGTCATTAGACACCTTGTAGCTTCACCACGACTTTTGTTTACTTTTTTTTACTGTGTAATTTTGCGGTGGGCATTCGTTGTCGCCTTTTTCTTTTTTATGCTTTTCCTGGTTACGTTATAAACGCTACGTCCGATTGTGAACCAGGTTGATCAATCTCGGGCCTGATTTCCATTATTTTGTACTTTTTCCTGGAGTAGGTTTATAAACGTATTTGTTCAGTTGAGACTTGCTGAAGTCTGCGCAGGGACGCGAATCGCCGCCATTTTGTTTACAATAACTTAATTAAACTTTTGTCATTTTTCAATATTTACTTTATTTCATTTTGTTTTGGATTAACTTTATTAAATATTTACTATTTTGGTAAATTTGATTATCATTTATTTTGTGAAAAAAAAGTAGCTACTACTTTAATTTTCAGATAGTGATTTTATTTAGTTTTTTTTTCACAGCTGGTGTAAGTATCACTGTTTGAGATATTGTTTTATTTTATGTTCTGCGGCATCTTGATCGACGCCGAAAGATCTAATTATCCTACAACCCAATATTCTACCCGTCCATCCTACCATCTTTTCTTTTACAGGTACTTTCGCAGTTGTGTGCCTGAGGACGGAAAAATTAACAATTGCGTGGCGCCCTTATTTTCTTTTTTTATTTAGAGTTAGTTTACGTAGCGTCCAGTAGTTTTGTTTCAGTAAAGTTTGTATTTCTCTTAAAGCTAACTTAATAACTACCCAGTCCGGCCCTGGGATTATTTTGATTATTTTTTTTAATACTGAGCTAGTCAGTTTTGAAGGGTAGGGTCGCTACCCTAATTCTGAATGTAATAAATTGGCGCCCAACGTGGGGCCGATTTGTTTTTGAATCCTGCGTGTAATAATATACAGCAAATTCTGGATGTCTGTTATACCCATAAACTGCAATTCCGGCTTGGCCGATTGATACAAACATGATAGATAACTATTTTGATGCTACAACAAGTTCAAACACTAAATTTCAATATGCTATGGCTGATCATTCTAGATTTATGCAAAAAATTGAGAAGAAGATTCAAGTAAAGTACACTCCTGGATTGGCTGATTCATACAAGAATAGCAGATAACCATTCTGATACAACATCAAGTGCAAATACTGAATTTCAACATCCTACGGTTGATCATTCTGGATTTATTAGAAAAATTTGAAAAAAGTTTCATGTGGAGTGCACTTCCGGTACAGACGATTGGAACCATAATGCAAAGTGCACAACCAGACCCTATACCAGTCTTAAATACAAAATTTCAACATCATTCGTTCAACCAGTTTTGAGATTTTCGAGTCACGAATGCACGCACTTACGTACCGACATCAAGCCAAAAATAATCAAAATGGATTCAGGTATGCTCGAAACGGATATTTCCATCAAAATCTCGATAGGTGAATTTTATCGGTTTCACAATATTTCCTTATACTTTGTACAACAGAGTAAAAATATAATGAGCTTCGTTTATTTCAGCCTTGCAAATGTTTCGAAAGTCATTGATGGTCATTTTTTGCTGGTTTATTGGAAGAGCCAACAATTATCAAACAAATAGATGTTACTTATTTATTCTTTCAGATTGTTTTGTAGATACAGATCTTCATGATATCACACATCTCTTGCACATCCACATCCCGCACGAACGTCACCTAGAACCTAGAACCTCACAGAATGCAGACAAAAATTACTGTCTCAGGTATATCTCATAGTGTCAAAAAATGCTGCATCGTAATTACGAAAAGCTTCAAGTCCCTTCATGGTAGAGCATCTTTTGAAAAAATGATATCTGTCCAGCATCACAACAAAATCTCAACGTTTTAATGTATTGTTTCTCGCATTGTGAAAATTACGAATTGCTCCCAAAGGGAAGGACATTACGGAGTAAAAGGAATAGCACTGGCCTGCTGTATCTAATTGGAAATATCTCGGTTGAAATGAATGAAATACAACCGAGCCCAGAGTGATATTAAAATTCTTCGGTGGTTTGTCATTGGTTTGTCTGATGATAAATAAAAAAAGTTTGATTCAATCTTCTCTAATTAGTTGGAATTGGAGATATTGAAACTTTGAATATGTATCAGTTTGTGCGAATGGAATAGATCGGATATAAAGAGTATTTTGATAAGAAAAGTATTCAATTTCACGCATTATCTGATTTAGAACAAATGCCCACAATCTTTCATTATGGATAAGTGAAAAATGTTGTGTGAGCGAAATATTGAAATTGCAATCATATTGTTGAGTATTGCCAAAAACGAAAAATTATGATATATTAAGATAAAGCGAATTGAGGACTATGTAAGTCTGAATATTTATCTGATGGTTGATTCTAATATCTGCTGTAACTATTATTAGCATAATTTTCCAATCAGACGAATGACAGACCGGACGTTCGTGGTTTTATGCGTATGTAGGAATAAATAAAATGATTAGCAACAATAAATAGCTTCTGTGAATAACTTTTTCCAATCTGTCGTTTCTTCGAAAGTAAGTTTAATTTACAAAATCGACTCAAAGATCTTTGACAGACGTTCTGCATGAGTTTAGGTGAAGCATATTCAAGTGAACTCCTGAATTCATTACATGGGAGAAAGATAGCACCACTTGCGTATCACAAGTCAAGATTAGGGAAGTGGCATATTTTGAAAGGTATATTTTTGTGAGTCTGCTATCAATTTGAATTGAAGATAAAAGATGAGAAAATATAATGTCTACAGGACCCCAGAAGTTGATTCGGCACTGTAGCCGAAAAGAAAAAACACAATTACACGTCTGAAAACAAGCAGCATTGCAAGCATTGGTTTATCAGCAATAAATCTTCAGCAAAGAAGACGAATATTCTTATTTCAGTCAGATATGCTGTGACTAATATAGTTTAAGATTCGCAAAGAGGTCTTCCTATCAACAATATGAGAAACGGTGGAATTATTCAAGAAACATTTATCATTGCTTTATAGCACTTCAGGAAAAACATTTAAGATTGACTCCAAGAAGAGTTTCAAAGGACTACAATCCCCAGCGAACTCTTCTGGAACAGGAACCACGAAATCAATGCGATGGAGACTTCAAGTAAGTCTACATCTTCTTATCCATCACATATGATTTTCTTGAATTAAAGCTTGTATCTTTGATTGAATAAATTGATGACTAGATGCAAATTACGCATCCATGATAAAGATATAATTTCATTTGCAATAGCTGCGATAAAAATTTTAACATAACTGTCAAAATCATGTCCCGTTGGAATACTCTATATGTCCTTTATAGAGCGCAAAAGCTTTCCAAACAATTATCTGGAAGTTTTTTACTGCTTCAAATAAATGAAAAATGCTCATCCATCAGAATAATTCAAATATCAAAATACAGGCGTATTAATTACAACATTCAGCTAAATTTTCGAACGTTGTGGGAGGGAGAAAGAAACATATATTCACATATCATGTTTTTGTTGAAAAATATAAAATAATAAAACTGTCCAGTTTTACCAACGTTTCACATCCAATTCGCGAACGCAATATCTGCCATTCACGCACGAATTGACAGCACGACATCAAAGTGAGATGAGGATATGTATTATACCCTCAACCATATGATTTTATAGATTGAATTAGGGGATAACTGGGACACCAACATGGAAGCATAGATCTTCTGAAAAATTGATGTTCCATGAGAAGAATTGACCAGTAACTCTGATAGTTTTCTTCTATTAACGTTAATGCTCACTGAAACCCTTTGTTGTCAATATAAAATAGATTATATCAATATAATTGACGCAGGCAACTTATGTAACAATTGATATCAGATTCGACATATCAGACCTATCAAATCAAAATTTGAAAGTGCTGGTATAATAATAATAATAATAATAATAATAATAAGTTTATTTGAATAGTTTGACTAATATAAATACATAGAAATACAAACATGTGATAATAATCACACCTTATATTATTTTAAATAAGTGGTAAAAATAGAACATTCATAAGTTAAGATAACTCAAAGATATTTTCGCAGCTTTGATTTGAATTCCCTTGAAGTGGTGGAATTCTTAACAAGCTCAGGTAGATTATTGTACATCACAAAGCCCTTGTAGAATACTGACAAATTTGTTTTTGATTTATTATTTTTTGAGATATATAAATCGTTCAAGTTACGAGTATTATAGCTGTGTATATTGTGGACGTATGATATATTATTCGTCAAGTACATAGGTAAATTTTCTTTTAACATTTTGAATACAAAGATAAGTATATTAAAATCAACAAATTTTTTTACATTATACCAATTTAAGGTATCCAACATAGTTTGTATCCTAGTAAATCGATTACATCTTAATATAATTCTCATTCCACGATTTTGTAATTTTTGAAGCTTTTCAATCTCTGAATTGGTACACATGTACAAGATTGAGGAACAATATGTAAAATGTGGCAACACTATAGTATTATATATCATCTTCTTAGCCCAGCATGATAGATGTTTAGCTATTCTAGACAAATAATTAATTTTTTTAGAAATCTTTTTACATAGATATTGAATGTGCTTATCAAATTTCAACTTATTGTCAATAATGACTCCTAGATATTTTATTTCATCCACTGTGTCTAACACAGTATCATTTATTTGAACATCAATCGATAGCGCATTGTTAACTGTATATTTCTTGGGCAGAGATAGAAACATTACCTTTGTTTTACTTTCATTAACCTTAAGTATATTTGTATCCATCCAGTTCTTAACATTATTGAGGTCTTCGTTAATTAATTCTGTAATAGTGTTTCTATCTGTACCTTCCACATAAAGAAGCGTGTCATCAGCGAAGAGATGTATTTTACAGTGTTTCAAAATATTTGGGATATCATTCATATATAATATAAAAAGTAATGGTCCCAATACACTCCCCTGTGGCACGCCCATATCTATCTTTTGCTTACTTGAATAAACATCATTCACTTTTACACATTGTGTTCTGTCCGTCAAATAGTTTTTAAACCAATCCAATGCTTTATCCTTTATACCATATGCTTCTAATTTAGTTATCAAAATACTCCTGTCGAGCGTTTCAAACGCACGTTTCAAGTCCAGAAATACAGCACAAATAGTATTATCCTTATCTAGTGATAATTTCCAATCATTCAGTATAAAATTCAGTGCAGTTTCGCATGAATGATTTTTTCTAAATCCGGATTGTTCGGGAACAAGTATGTTATTCTCGTTGACAAAATTAATTATTTGCTTGTATACTACGATTTCTAATATTTTTTCACATGCTGGTAGCATGTTTACAGGTCGAAAGTCTTGCACGTCCGTGGCTTTTTTCAATTTAGGTACAGGAATTATGACAGAGTTTTTCAACCTACTCGGCACAATACCTTGTTGTAACGAAGCATTTATAAATTCTAAAAAGGGGTAACCCAGTAAATGAAAATAATCTTTCAAAACTTTCATACTTATTTCATCAACACTAGTTTTATTCTGCTGTGAAAAAATTATATTTCTTAGCTCGATGATATTAATTTTGGAAAATTTACAAAAAGTAGTACTCTCATTTTTATTTACCGTATTCATTACCTCATAAATATTAGATTGGATTGAATTTCTAATTTCTTTGATACTATCTATGAAAAATTCATTGAAATTATTCACAATATCATGTGGGTCATCATAATGGATATCATTAAAAACTATTTGATTGACATTTTCTCTGTTACAACAGGAAGTGAAGTTTTTCAAAGTTTTCCACATTAACTGGGAATTATTTCTACATTTGTCTATGTTATTATCGTAAAACATTTCTTTTTGTTTTTGTATGACAGTAGTAACATTATTTCTTTTCAGTTTGTACTGCTTCCAATCATGTGAATCATTTGTAAATCTAAATTTCTTATAAGCCAAGTCTCTATCTAATATTGCATGCTTTATCTCTGCATTGAACCAAACCTTATTGTTTTTTTTTGAAGATTTAACTAATTTGGTTGTTGAAGCCTTTTGGATATTATCTTCAATATTTATGAACATATTTTCAAAATAAATATGAACATCGGCTATATTGTATTTCCAATCACAATTGAGAAGACCATCTTCTAATAGTTGTCTATTTGTATTTTTAATACTAGAGATTGCGCATGCATAATTATTAAAATCTAAAGGTGAGGATAGTGTGATTGTTAGGCATTGATGATCACCGATTTTCGGAGTATCTCTAACGTTACAATTCAAGCTAAAATCATTTGAGATCACATAGTCTATTAAAGTTTTTGATGTATCGGTAATACGTGTAGGTTTATCAATCAATTGTTTGTATCCCTGAATTTCAAGCATATTTTTGATCTTATTACGATAAAAATTATCACTGTTCAACCAATCAATATTAAAATCACCAACAATTAGTATTGTTTCACTTACTGTCTCATTTATGTCAAACCAGTTCTCCAAAAAAGAGATAAACGATGCTGAACTGCTACTGGGTGATCGATACACTGTTAGAAGACGAAAACGCACACTGTTAAATGAAAATGATATGGAGGATAACCACCAGCAATTTTGTTCCTGTATATTATCGAGAATTTTGAAGCTCAAGTCTGATCTAATTAATATTAACACACCTCCAGTATGTCTTGAAGTTGAATCACATCTCACTAAATTGTAGTTCTCCACTTGCAATTCCATATCTTCTACATCTGTCGTTATTCTTGATTCAGTGAAACAAACAAGCAATAATTGGATTTTCTTTTCTAACCAAAAATTCTAATTCGTCTTTATTTGCTAGATAACTTTGTGCATTCAAGGAAATAATGGCGGACAAGTCGTCAGTACTCATTGATTGCTATGCATATTTTATTTTATGTTTTTGTCTTTCAACAGTTTTCAGAAATACTTCACAATTTCGATCCAAGGCATTGTGGTCAGTCTTCAAATTTAATTTCAAATTTGTGTTAGCCCTGACACAATTAGTACAATTCATTGTTGTTGATTCGCATTCCGTATGTCTATGATTCTCGCCACAATTACTACATGTTATTTTATTCCTGCATTCTTTAGCCTTATGACCATATCCGTGACATTTGTAGCATCTGATAATATTCAACTCTTCAAAAATACTGCACCTATCCCAACCAATGTTCACTTTTCCCTCATTCATTATTTTTCTAAATGTATCTACATCAACTTCAGCTATTACATTATATTTCTTATTTCGTTCCCATTTATATTTTATTTCAATACTTGAATTGGTAGTTACAGTTGAATTTTGTTGTTTCAAATTTGTGACTATTTGATTTTCTGGTAAATTTTCTGTTAAACCAATAATTTTTATCAGAGGATTTTTCAAAGTACTGATTTTAACTTCATATTTTTGACCCAATTTTTTATGTAGTTCAGTTTCTAGTTTTTTACTGTCTTTTTCTTTTTGGCATTTAACTACTATGCCACCATTTTTTGCATTCCTGACTGATGTTACTCCCACTGATATATCCGATGGATTAATATTCTCTCGCATATCCTTCCTGGTTTGAATACACTTTTGCTCCTCTCTAGGTCTAATGACAACTACAGGATTATTCTCCTGCAGTATTTCAGAGAACATTTTTTTCTGACTACTATTACCAGCATTTAAATTAACTTCCATCATTTTCTTTACCATCTCTTTAAGGGAATTCAATTCACTAAGGTATTCATTCAATGACTGTTTAACAACATCATTAATTGTTTCTTTGATTGAAGAAAAATTTCCTTTGGATTGACATATTTCACAGAACCATTTAAATCCCTGATATGAACTTATTATTGTAAAATCTTTTTCCTTAATCCGAGCACATTTCAAATGAAACCAGTGCATACATTGTCCTTCGCATCCAATTATTTTATCATTGTCGAAATCTAATCTACATTTGAAACATGTCCTAGCTTCATCATCTGAATTTTTGTCAGTCATATTATAACTTTTTTAGAGCCGCTAATATTCCCGCTTGCGTACTACACTTGTGTTATATGCAGATATTGGAATATCGCGCGCATCGTGCGCTCAGCAATTCACTGAGCACTGTTGTTTAAGCTTGACTAATTAAGAAATAGAGAAAAAAATACAATTTGACTTGAAGGCAATAGTTTACTCTTGGAATTGTATTATAGTTAAATCACAATACACTTTTATTTATAATCACTCAGAAGCTGATGACAGCTATAAATCTTTCACCACAAGTGAAAAAAAATTCGAAAACTTATTTACCACTGTAAAACATGATTTATTCTAGAAGATCAAAACACAGGTCGAAACACTGACCATTCACAATTATCATATGTATCAAGTATGAATAATGCATACTAATTGTATTTGGAATAACATAACTCTTTATAAGGATACATTGATACAAACTGATCCAGACATTGTAATTTCATCGTTCAATCAGCTTAGTGAGGCGTCGTAATGCTTTTTTTTTTAATATTTGTGATTTATCATCAGGTTTTTGGAATATGCAATGATAGGTTCATCATCCCTACTACGAATATGACAGGTTTTGAACTTTATTGGTTTTCTCTTCCGGGATCTTGAATAATGGTTCGCTGAATTTGAACATCTAACAATTCCTCTTCCTGTTTCATGAATCTTGAATTAACTGTTTCTCATTATTTACATCTTTTGTTATCTCATTCATCTTACATAATTCACAATACGAAGACTCGAATGCGAATAATAGTAATGACAAGAGTTAGAATTCAATCCGAAAATGTGAGCAATCTATCAGTCGATATGTATACCCAAATGCCAACATAATCAAATAGCCAAAACGTGTTGAAATTAATATAAACCCATAAATATTGTGTTTAAACTGACCAAAATGCAGGCTTAGCAATTCTTACCTATAGCATGTCGTTTAGACTCCTAGCTCTAAGAAATCAAGAGCTAGGGGCTTCGATGTCTAAATCTTGAGTCAAATAGAGTTCAGAGATACCGAAAGTTCGAAATAAGTGTTTTTGCGGATTGATGACTTTGTATCATGAACTCTCAAATATAGACATTATTATTTGATTGATTTTGTCCCATTTTTCTACAGAAAAATAATATTGTAAGACGAATGAAGTTGAAATATGAATCAAAGGAGAATATTGCAGTCTGCCGGATCAGCGCTGAAAATTCAGCGTGCATTTGTGCATCAGTCTCAACACTCCTAATACTTCATCGAAACTTATTTGTGGATTGATTACTTTTCTTACTTAGAGCTACCATAATGTAGGTAACTGAAATATCCACTAATAGTTACTTCTACTAATAATCGATTCTAAACCGTACACTTTCACGAAACTTATTGATAATTCATACAATAACACTGTCTGCTATTTATTTTAGCTACTTCTTATCTATCTAGACTAGTTCGCTTGTTCATTTTCAATCTGGCTTGCTCCATATCTGAGCTACAATAATATTTTGGCTTAACCAATTCTAAATTCTTGAATCTTTGCCTAGAATTTCCAAAACCTCTGAAAAGATCTAGTGGTCTCAGGAATTCTACGAGGCATTACTACGTCCTTGACACATATGACTCAGTTGCGTTTGCCACCTATTTATCCGGCCTGAAAACACAGGGAATAATTTGAAAATTGATTGTTAGAAGCAATAGAAGCTAGCAGAAGTGAAGAATCTCACAAAATTTCAGAACGATGAAGGTTCGAAAAAATCCTAGTAGTAGTCCACTCTGATAATTAGGAAATGATTGCTGTTATTCGGAGGAGAAGATTTGTATGAAGCCTCAAACTGGAGATTAGCTGAAAAACAGCATTAGAAGATAAATCAGGATATTGCAGCGTCATCATGCCTAGCTGGCTACCAATACGTTGCTAACGCTTCTTCCTCAGTACTTATCCCGACTTGGACGTGACACTATCAAGGCCAGTGCCGAAGCTGATTTGTTACGCGGTTCATCTACAGAGATAACCTAGCAACTCTGAGCAGCTTTTGCCTACCATTAAAAGTCCAGCTCTACGCGAGGGGACCACCTCTGAAGGTGAAGGCTGCGCTTCTCTCAGTACTTGTGCTACCGTCTTAGGAATCAAAGGCGAGCAGTACACGCTTTGTGATACTCTACCACCCGTTACCCTCAGGTGAGATATTGAGTAGCAAAATCTACAATTTTAGGAGTCTTTGGCGTCTACCCACGTTTGAGATATGGGTTTGTCACAGCTTCTTTCTCCTCGTTTCACTGTTTGACAAGTCGCCGGCGAGAAGTACACATTAGTTGCTGTGGCCTTGCTTCTGTTACTTTTAGGTGAGGAAGTGGGAGGCAAAATCCATAGATTCAGGAGTGATGGCATATGGTCTGCCATATATCCACAGTTTCAATGAAGGCAGGGACTTATCTCTGCTTCACATCCTCAGTGTGACGACTTGACGAGAAGCAAACGAATATTCATATATAATATCATAAGTGGTTAAATTTTACCGGAAAATTTTTTAGATTGTTACGAGAGCTTGTTGCTTAGCAATTTATTGAGTGATATTGACAAAAAAATCACGAGCTGTCAAGCGAGTGATTTTTGATCAATATCACGAGATAAATTGGTAGCAAGCTCTCGTTACAATCTAAAAATTTTGCCAGGTTAAATTTAATCACGAATGGTATTCGGAAGATTATTTTTCCCATCCAAATTCATCAATATATTCCAGAGACTAGACTCTGAATCTGCTCATTTTCACATTCAATCTGTCTGTCAGTTTGACAGATGCTGAGTCAACGCGGCTGAATATTCTTTGTTTTGTATATATAACCAACAGACAAAATTTCCAAAAAATTTTCACTTGAAAACCGTGTAGGTTGTACCACGTGACGTCGAATGGTGCGATTTTATTGGTCGAAATTTGGATGGTAAAAATAATCTGCAAAACTCCACTTCACCTCTCATGCTATTGGTTTGCGTCTGTTATCCTCGGCTAAGGGATTGTGTGACAAAGTCCAGAGCCTTGAAGGTCTATGACGTGTAGTTTGCAACAATACCAGTCTCGGATACTGGGCAGAGTCGGTGCCTCTAACGACTATCTGACCATTTATCCACAGTTTAAATATGGGCCAAGACTTATCTCTATTCCTATCTTCTCGTGTGAGCGGTTCATAAGTTTTCGGCAAGTATTACAAATTATACTCTACCACACATCTGGTGCTGCCTTTTGTGCCCATTGCCTTTAAAAAGAGGCATTGAGTGGTGAGGTCCGCAGTGTCAACGTATAAGCATCAACACATTACTCAATAGGCACCTATTGAGGAAAACTTGCTTCGTCTTCGGGCACAACAAGCGGCATCTGTATATGAACAGGGATTGGACTAGCCGATCAACTTCGCCACAGAGAGCAAGCTGCATAACTGGCTACTAGTACGTTGCTGCGCGCTTCATCTTCAGGATGCAAGCCTGATTCGTACCCTACTATGCTATGCAGGCCAGTGCACGAGCTGCGAATTACGCAGCTCATCCGCTGGAGTGACGTAGCACCTCTAGGCAGTATTTACCTGTTGAAATTATGTGTACCTCCTGCAGAACGGCGCGCTTGTAGTAATAACTGACCAAAGAGTAGCCCTCTTCCAGGTCTGATCGGTCTCCATGGAGCACCAGGAAGAAAACTGTCTGGTGAGAGTATCGCAATAGAAAGTTGCTTTTTGATGGGGTCGTGCTACCCGGGCGTAAGTGACGCCAGCTTCTGAGGTAGAAGGGCACCATGATCTAGCTTCAACTGAGGAGGTCTTGCAAAGAGTATGAAACTTATCATCTTGTACCTTCTGATAACCACCTCTCGACCTAGTAAGAGAGCAGGTACTCACTACAGTAGTCTGATGACGTCCTATGTCTCTATTTTACACATCTGCATCAAAAACTAATGTCGTCGCTTATACAACCAATCAGCCCAATATAATCAATTCATCGCACATTCATCATTTAATCACTCTCCCTCCTTGATGATAGTCTTTGTACGACTTTTCCCTTCCTAGTGCCTGGCACACCTACATCACCCTATTCGCCTGACGTCCGACGACTTCGTGCGCCTCCGCGCATCCTAGTATTCCGTCCAGCACATACTCGCCATTTACCACTCTCACATTCATGCAATTCAGATCCCTTATATCCTGATTCAGTCCACATTTCCACAGAGCATGCAACTAAGTCTCAACTTTCTCTTTAGATAAACACATACCATCCCCTGCTAAGGCCCTGCTACAAAGAAACGCATTCAAACCAGCATAAGCTGTCTGCAGAGAGTTCAATCGTAGACTGAGATCAAACCACTGAGTGTTTTTGGCAAATGAGTAGGTCACCCTATCCTTTTCCGAACCATCTGTCCTGTGAAACTGCGGCAGCCAGGCACCCCAACAGCACCTTGACTCTCCTAAGGGAGAGTTCTCATGGGCAGTCTCAGGTACCGGAGGCTGAGTAACTGATGCCTGTATATTCGAACAATTGTGAATAGAATCAATCAAGTTTTGGTAAGATTTTTGCTGAATGAATTTGTCTGTTGGAATTGCATTGTCTACTTCATATCATTTCTTATATTATCTCTTTGCTGAACACAAAAAAAGCTAAGCTACTGTAGATTTATTAGATACGTCAGAATCAAATTCAACAAGGCATAACTTTTGATCGAATGCAGATATTTTCGCAGTTCTCCCATGTATCTATTTGCGACAACAACCGCTTCTCATGATAAATATTTCATAGACAAAAATAATGAATAGTTACTGACACAGGAATCGAAGAATACATTTTTGTACCGATTTTCAGTGTCGAAGAGCCGCTATTTCAGTCCGCAGTTTATCTCAAGCTAAGTTCAAACACTCTAGTAACAATTGTTCTAATAATCATTGCTATGGTAGATTTAATGAGTAAATGTGCGAGTGAGATAGTTCGAAATAAAACTCGACTACCCATCATTAACACACGTCGGTTTCAGTCGGGTGTGCTGCGTTGAAGGTGAACCAAGGACTGGAATCACATATCCACGAGCTGCATATTTGTACTCGTTATCTTGTGACTTATATCTGATGCCTTATGTTTTTGCGTGGACCGTAGTCAGGACGTGGTTTTAGACCCAGTTCTAAGTCTGGCTTATTAATAACCATGACAACATGTCAAAACAATGTTATTATCTCTAATCGATTTTTGAACGTCGTCATGGCTGAATATAAGATAGACTCAGACCTGGGTTTAAAACCACATTCTGACCACGAGCCAATGAGATCAGAATCCTCAAAATCAATTGACGCGTTCACATATTACGTCACTCAAAATTGTAATTAAAAGAGTGCTAGTGTAAGTTCTGTACATCATAAAATCAAATTCATCATTATGGCATTCATTCAAGACAATTGATAGTGTAATAATATTAGAAGATTGGATATAGCGACAATTGGTAGTCAGAATTCAAGCTCTACTTCTAATTTCTAAATTAACCATGTACTATCAATTCTGCTTTGTAGAATATTCCTTAAGTCAACCTCAAATGCTATTATTTGTATCCCAGTGAATGGTGACCTCAAAAAATTGTTGCTTCGAATTATTTGAAAAGGAGTAGTCTCCAATGTATCTACGATATATGGTTGAGAATGTTATGCAATATATCTAGATTTAATGAGTAAATGTGCGAGTGAGATAGTTCGAAATAAAACTCGACTACCCATCATTAACACACGTCGGTTTCAGTCGGGTGTGCTCGGCCAGATTCGAGGATGAATAAGGGATGAAAAGGGAATGAAATCAGTGCAGCTTGCAGAGCGAAAATGACGTCACCACACGTGACAGCACGCATGTCCTGCTGTTGTCCTGCCGCGTTTGTTGTGCTATACTGGACAGCAGGAATGCACTAGGAATTTCAGGAGAGATATATACATCAGAAAAGATAGAGCAGAAAAATTGGGTCGTAAAATTTTACTGTTTGGCTTTTCTTGGGAAGGGATGGACCACACCAGATTCTGTCTCATAGAGTAAAATGAATTCGACCTTCACCCAGTCAGGTTTAAACACATAAAGGAAATATTTCTTTGAGCAACAGATAACAACTTTTGTGCTACAAATATTTCTGGATATCTATGGCGAATATATTACGCGTTAAGCAGGAAAAATTCACCAATTGAATAGATTATATAATAATTATTCTTGAGCAAAGTGGTATAAGAGGAAGTCATTCAGATCGAGTGATTGATAATAACTGAAATACAATCTAAATCAGGATGATTTTGTGACTTGATATTTCATGCAAGTTATTCGAGACGTTCTTGAAGCAATACTGAGATTATAGTTTTTTTCTGTTTATTTACTAATGTCAAATACAAAAATATAGTTTCTGCTGAATCAGTTAGTGTATTTTGACAAAAAGTATATTTCCCAACAAGCGAACCAAAGTACATGAGCATAGGAATATAGATCGAAAATGATATGCTGTGTCATAAATACTACTTCAATCTGTCTTTCGGATCTCGTTCGGAAAGCAAATCCAAACAATCATTCAACTAGGAGGCTTATGATTTTTTTAAATAGATTATGTTATGATTTAAATTTTCTGATCAAGTTTTCATTCGAATTTGCAGATAGATAGTTTTTATGGTCAAAATTTTTGATGACCAAGTGGATTAAGAACGATCAGTCATTAGCTAAGATTGCAGTCCTGGCTTGGTCTAACCAACAAATGAGGAGTGATACACCTTGATGGTAGGTCATTGGAATCAGATATCATTTTTTTGCTTTATCATTCAAGTGTCCAAATTACAGTCAAGGAGACTTCTGGTCAGCCAACAATTGAATCGGCTAGAAGCGATATTTGGTCCAAGAATTAACACTATTTTTGATCTTCTGATTGAGTCTGACTGATTAGAATCAGACATCTCGATCTATGGTTGAAATCGATCTTAAGATATAAACAAGTCATCGATTCAAATTGTTGAGTAACATTTTCTTGGAATTCTTGACAACATTTCTTCCACTTGCTCAGATGGTTCGATGTTTTTCAAAGATTAACCGCTTTTCACTCACTTGAAGATGAAAAAGTAAATAATGTAAGGGATATATTCTTGGGATTTCAGTCAATATTTTGATTTTGTTTCTTTTCTGCTTTACAGTTTCGGCTGCACCTCAGCCAACCTCAGAAGCGAAATGAATTATTGTTTAAAAAATTGAAGTTATACTTCCCAAGAATATTTTTCTTACATTATTTACATATCCAGTCAGCGTCAACCATTTTATCCAATGAAAAAGTAAGTATTGTGCAACCGGCAAAACTCACATTTCAAGATTTTGATGAAAATAGTTTTGAGCATTTCCTGAATCCATTTTGATAATTTTTGGCTTGATGTTGACACGTATGTATGTATGTATGTATATATGTGCATTCGTAACTTGCAAATTTCAAAACCCATCGAAAGTATAATGTTAAAATTTTGAAGAAGGAAAAAACTTTTCAGAACTCATTCTCTAAATAAATATGTTTTATTGTGATATAAGTTCTGCACATTAATTAGAAACACGTTTCGAAAGCAAAGTGCTGCCTTTTTTAAGTGTGAAGAAAACATATTTGTTCAATCCTATTATTGAAACATGTTATTTTTTACTTGGATATCAATCTTGAAACTGTTTGTTTTGTTAACTACAGTGATTCCTATGACAACGGGTGGGCGAAAGTAGTGGGTGTAATTACTTTCGTCCACTCACTCTTTCATAACGAAATAAAGAATAAACTACAATACATTTTATTACATGTATTTATTGATATGAAAATGAACTTCATAATTATTAAAAATTGCGTTACTTAAACAAGATATACCAGCAACTGAAAACTGATGAGACTCTGTAGTTATCGTAGTAACTTTTGTGATATTAACTTGAGTGCTATTTCAATTACTTGTTTTCTCTTCTTTGTTAATTATTTTCCTTGCACAATTTCATTATTATCTTGTTCCATTTTAGTGTCACAATTTATATTTGTAAAAATATCAGGACAAAACAATTTTAATATTTTTGACAGTTGCGGATGTTTATATTTACATGATCCATAACAACGCAACCGCCGCCTATGCTACTTTATACTTAGAATAAGTGTTTGATCAAACACCAAGAGAACAAATATGGAAAATCATGAAACAAAGAAATGCTGATGAACATTTGATAAAAGCCATCAAAAGCATCTATGCAGAAACAAGAAATTATGTGCGAACAATGAATGCAAACTCTGAAGAATTTAAAACGGTTGAAGGTTTGAGACAAGGAGGGGTACTTAGTCCCCTATTATTTATAACTCTTATGGATAAAGTATTGAAGGAGATAAGAAATAAAGTAAAATTGTATAATGTAGGTTTCTTGAATCTTCAAAGAACGGACATATCCGAATGCATATTTGCGGATGACATTGTGCTATTTGCCAAAAACGAAAAAGACTTGCAAACAAATCTCAATCTCTGGCAGAAGGCACTTGAGAAAAGAAGCATGAAAATGAATACCGTCAAAACCAAGTGCATGGTAATAGATAGATCCCAAAAAGAAGTAAATGTGAAATTAGATACAAGAAAAATAGAACAGGTACCAAGATACAAATATCTTGGGTTCATAATAGAGATTGGAGGTGGAATTGAGAAAGAAATCAACAACAGAATAACGGCAACAGCAAGAACGTTCCAAGCAATAAATAAGACAATAGTATCAAACAAATACATATCAAAGAATACGAAACTAATAGTCTATAGCACAATATACGAGGCAGTTCTGCTACATGGTAGTGAATCGTGGGTATTAACAAAAAGACTTAAGAGTAAAATACAGGCTATGGAAATGAAATACCTGCGAAGAGTACAAGGAGTAACTAAACTAGACAAAATTAGAAGTGAAAATATAAGGAATGATCTTAATATAAAAGCTGCAGAAAAGAAAATTGAAGAAAAACAACTAAGTTGGTATGGACGTCTAATACGTATGGAAAACAATAGACCTGTGAAAAAGATATGGAAATCAAAAACGCAAGGGCGGAGACGAAGGGGAAGACCACAGAAAACCTGGGATGAGATAGTAGAAGGGATCTTAGAAAATAGAGGAAAACCAGTAACTGAAGCAAGATCGATGGCAACCAACAGAAAAATATGGAACATACACCTTAGGGTAGAAGAGGAAACCGATTATACATATATATATATATATATATATATATATATATATATATATATATATATATATATATATATATATATATATATATATATATATATATATATTATTTTTCACTTGGATACCAATCTTGAAACTGTTTGTTTTGTTAACTACAGTGGTTCCTATGACAACGGGTGGGCGAAAGTAGTGGGTGTAATTATTTTCGTCCACTCACTCTTTCATAACAAAATAAAGAATAAACTACAATACATCTTATTACATGTATTTATTGATATGAAAATGAACTTCATAATTATTAAAAATTGCATTACTTAAACAAGATATACCAGCAACTGAAAACTGATGAGACTCTGTAGTTATCGTAGTAACTTTTGTAATATCAACTTGAGTGCTATTCCAATTACTTGTTTTCTTTTCTTTGTTAATTATTTCCCTCGCACAATTTCATTATTATCTTGTTCCATTTCAGTGTCATAACTTATATTTGTAAAAAATATCAGGACAAAACAATTTTAATATTTTTGACAGTTGCGGATGTTTATATTTACATGATCCATAACATCCGCCGCCTATGCTACTTTATACTTTATACATGATCTTTGTTTAAGAAGTGTAATAGATTTTGATGTTTTAATGAATGTTTCAATAATAGGATTGAACAAAACGCTATACAGCACTCGTGAAGAAACGAATTCGCTCACTTGTGTGCCTTTGCACACTCAGCTGGCGCCTCGTGCACAAAACTGCCACCCGCGTGAGCAAAACTCATAGTTTCTTTACTTGTATTGTGATATACTATTATTTTGAAATTTCAAATTTAAGACTAGACTAGGATTTAATTATGCATCTCGCATTATGGCTGCAACCATTTAAATATTCTAGAAAATGATTCTTCAACTGTTGATTCATATGCTTGAAGTTGAAAAACAGAGGTAACTGAATTTGTTTGTAGAGATGATTTTGTATATAGAGCACTTAAACGTCAATACAGTCACAACTCATTGAATACTTATCTACAACTGCAAGCTTCCTCCTTATATAGTGAATAGTTCTGAAATCTCAGAGCTTGATGCTTAAGAAAGCATAAGAGGTACTTCCATAAATTTGATACTAGGAAAATCTAATGGAAAATATGGAATATACAAAATAATTATCAAATTCTCTGACTAATGGCCGATTTCATGATCTTGAATCTAATTGATCCGGTTTAAATGACTCATTTCCTTGATAACAATATTATCAATTTTTTTTATCATCACTGGCCAATCAAATTAATCGAATAGATCGGATCTCGTTACCCAGGTTAATTTAATTTCTGGTCATGAAATCGGGCATGAATTGATCAAATTTATAAGTTTATTACGTCAGTGGCGTACATGGATGAATTCATTTGAAATTGATTATACTTACTTCACTTGTTAATGACGTGAAGATTTTGCGCGACTTGTGGTAGGATGAATGTATATTTTTTCCGAGTTTCAATGCACTGTCTTTTTTTTTAATCCATAGCAACGCTACTTATATTTGTGCCAATTCATGTCTACGTGATGCTCAAACAAGAGATGAGAATATGGGCATAATTTTTTCAGAGATTAAGTAACACTGCTTAAGTTCTCTTGTTTAGTCTTGATCAAATAATATCCGGATTTATCATTGGATCTATGAGTTGGAGCTTATAATAACGATAAAATTTTCAGCCTTCATATCTTATAAAGGGAATTGTAACAAAACATACTACTCTGTTCTGTATCGCAATTCAAATTCTATTGAATAAGAAATATTTTGACCTGAAGTTCAAAATTAAGACTAATAATTATATTGGAACCTAAGTAAAAACGCAATAATTGCAAAATGTATGGAAAATGAGGATAATGATTCAGAAAAATGTGAAAATTTCAACGGGAGTTTGTCCTTCATAATTCTCTGAGGAAGAACATTCACAATTTAACAGTTGCCTCTTCCATGAGAAAATACAAAACCAGCAAACTCTATGACTTCATATTTCACCTACTTTGTAGAATTTACCCCTATATATTTTGTAACTTATGTTTTCACTACTTAGTTGAGAAATATTCTGTAATGTAGACTCTTATAACGTTGACATATGTTACATATGTTTAGGTCATTTTTCATGATAATTATTTAATTATGCAGAGAACGATTTGAACGCATCAAGGATTAAGATCATCGTTAAATGTGTTCTAAATCCTAGGCTGCAAATATATTGGCGTTGACTCCAGGTCCACCAGACGTTACTTATTGTCTGTGAAACAAAATGTGTAGGATAGAGTAGTGTTAGTACGAACTTTGATCATATGCATACTTGCTAGCTCAGGCCGACGGCCAATTCACAGATACTAGGTGCTAGGAGTACGTCAAGAGATTACTCACTTTTTTTTAAAGTCTAAGTGCTGATTTTTGTGTATGTTCTAGAGTATATCATTAAAATTCAATAATCAGCACTGTCAGACATTTCACATCGACGATAATTCCTACTTGATGTTTTTCAGCTTGCAAAATCTTATTTATAGCCTGAGTCCGATTTTTTATATATGATACTCAGGGAATAATTTAGATACTTTTTGTGAACAGCCAGACCAATCGTAGAGGTCGAACATTCTCCAGACAAAATAAAAATGTCGCTCTGAGTAAGAGCACTTATGGTCAACATTTGTACTTTCAATAGTAAGCGAAATATCTATAACATTTCATTTTTGTCTGCAGGATGTTTGGCCCCTACTAAGATTACGTTATTGTTTACGACTTTTGAAGCGTCTAGCAGGAATTACCGCGGATGGAAAGTGTCTGGCAAAATTGATTATTAATTTTTAATTATATTTTTCGAAACATATGTACATAAAAATCAACACTCAGACATAAGGATAATTGAGTAGTGTTTCAACATGCCCCCAGCACCTGATATCTGTGAATTACTATTACCCGTCGGCCCAAGCTAGCAAGTATGCATATGATAAGTACATACTAGTGGTGTAAACCGGGTTCCCGGTTGTTTGAATATGTAACTAACCGGTTCTCGGGTTTTGATTTCAATTCCAGAATAGATTTTTGGTTTCGATTCCAGAATCGGTTTTCGATTCTGATTCCGATTCTCAGTTCACTTCGACTTGACTCCAGAACCAAATATATACATAATGTGCCTATTTACTATCCATAAAATAAATTTCATAATCGATGATAGAGTGTAGTGAAAATTTAGAGATATTATTACAATAATAATTGAGTGTACCGACAAAATCAGGCAGTCTAATATCCAAGACTACCCATGATGCCGCTCGCTATTTGTAGTTTTGGTTAGGATCAATTTTATGGCCGAATCAAGATTACATTGGCGCAGATGGCATACTATCATTTTCAGCCTCTTTCAATTCATTTTAATGTCATTGTTTTGTTCAACAAACTAGAAGAAAGATAAGACCTCTTGGAAAATTGGAATATTTGAGATTCGGGACAATTTGTAATCCTCTTTGATGTTCAGAGTTTCACATTCATTCATGTTTCAAAGTCTGCAGTGTCACCAATAAAATAAAAGTAAAAATGAGTAAACGTAGTGAAGTGTGGCAACTGTAATGTACAAAAAATAATTAAATAAAATTCTAAATGCTTTGTTTGTTCTGGAACCAGTTACCATCATAAAATAAAACGGTCAACTAAAAGCCCAGAAGGTATTTGTAACTTAAGCGTAGTGGAGAAATGATAGCTGGCAATAGAAGTTTTCGGTATTAAGATTCGAACCGGAATCGAGATTCGGACCAAAATCAAGATTCAAATCGAAATTGAGACTCGGACCTAAATCGAGATTCGAATCGGAATCTAATTTGGACTCGATAACCGGATACTCGGATATTCGGTAAGTTTTGGAACCGTGGAACCGGTTCTATTTTATTCCGGTTTTTGACAGCATTAAACATACTCACATATCAACACATTTTGTTCCTCAGAAAATAAGTAACATCTGGTGAACTATAAGAATGGCAGAGAACACGAATCTGTGAGATACATAGATGATTTATATGCCCTTTTTCCGTTAAGAATAGTCTTAGGCTCTCATTGAATCACGATTTAAGCTTTCTGATTGACTAAAATAGAAATCAAAGTAATATGAGCACAATAATTTTACTTTTACACTCACTACAAGAAAATTTGAAGCATGTTAGTCATCCACCAACACCGTTATTTTAATAGAATAAAATTTTAATTTCTAGATTCCAATACTGAACTGTACAACGGTTCTGATATAGCAGGAAATTTTTATTCATAGATGTCAGATATAAAAAGAACGGCACAATCATAATATTTCTTGATATACGTTTCCATTCTGGATTTTACAAAAGAATTGGTACTATCTTCTGAGTTCTAGAATCTATATCACCATCTAGAATCAAGAATTAGTTCTTATGCTTGATACATCCGTACACCCACAGAGTTATCCGTTTGATGTTCTTCTTGTTAAGAAATATGGATTGTTACGTTTTCATAGAATTAGTATCTTTTCAATTAGAGAAATAAGATCTGTAATTTTCATATATAATACCACAAGAGCTTCGAAATTATCGGATATTTTTCGATAGGTCCGTTGCAAACAAATGAAGGTGTCAAGTTTTCCAAGTTAAAAAATCACGAACGCGTAGTGCGAGTGATTTTTCTGGAAAACTTGACAAATTGATTTGTTTGCAGGGAACCTTGAGAGAAATATCAGATTAATTTCGGAGTTCGAGTGGTATTCAAAGATTATTTTTTCCATCCAAATTCATCAATAGATTCCAGAGACTCGACTCCGAATCTGCTCATTTTTACATTCAATCTGTCTGTTAGTTTGACAGATGCTGAATCAACGCAGCTGAATGTTCTTTGTTTTGTATATATAACTAACAGACAAAATTTTCAGAAATTTCCACTTGGAAACCGTATAGGTGTACCACGTGACGTCGAATGGTGCAATTCTATTGGTCGAAATTTGGATGGTAAAAATAATCATCTATGATCGTATATCGGCTCACATGTGCCAGAGTTATTGACCTCCCATCGGATAACAATCTCAATCAAATAATTTAATTAGTGACATCATTTCTTTTCGTTATAAATACAGAGCTAAATAAACGTAATTCAAAAAGTACTTACAATATACTTCTCACTGACAGAAACAACAGAAGATAGATGTATACTCACCTGTAACAAGAAAAATATTCAATTAAAACAAAAGCATGTAGCAGATATCCCTGTAAAGCAAACAAAAGCCGTCTACGTCTAAAGAGAAAAGAAAACAGACACGGGAAATAATCGCAAATCCCTCGATAAGTCGGAAATTTCATAAGAAAATCCAATATTTGTAATGTGCAAGACATGCGTTCAGACGGTGCGCATTTATCAAGATCGGAAGACGGAAGATCGAAGATACCGCACTCCGATAATATTACAAACATTTAGAGACAAATGAAAAATACTCGACATGGATGGATAAATAACACATTCTATTGATACGGAAATCAGATTCATACTGAGGTGTTTTATTTTGTTTGGTTTTGGTATTGTTCATTCACAAATTTATCCCTGGAATAACCTATTAATCTTTTGAATAGAAGTATATATTGAAGAATCACAGTTGAATTAAATCAGAAAATTAATGATAACAACATTTTTTGAACTTGAATAGAAACCTCTGAGCGTTTTCATAAATTAATTAATAAAACACTTAAGTATCCAAAATATGAACTTCTGCAGGCAATTTCGATCATAAATATTGATTGTGGATTATTATGAAAAACATGAAAATAAACAAAAATATGAAACTCTCACGTTAGAAACAAATGTTAAAATTAAAAACAATTTCCATCCGATGCTTTCAAAATGAATGGAAGTTTGAATAGCTTTTGATTCAACCTTTATTTGTATCGGAAATTTCACAGAGTGATTAGTCACAGTTCATTTTTATCAGATTGTTTGACTGTCAAGTACCTCAATTTTAATACTGCTGAAAATGAAGTTATTAGGTTTCAAACAAACATTCAAAATGTGAAGAGCAAGAGTTATGAGTTGTCGATCATCTCCCTCGTTTATCTGTTGTTTGGAAAGTTCTCTTGAATTTCAATGGAAGAATTCTCTTTGAATATATGAACCTCATAAATCTTTAATACTGATGACGTGAAAACTGGCTCTAAAATCTGAATTTGAATTCAGATGCTTTGAATTAATCACGGACTCATTGATGTAATCCTGCTATACATTTTATCCCTGCATGCAAATCATCGACACAATAAGACAGTAACTCTGTCCCATAAGTCCGATTATCTAAGGCTTGGACTGCACTGGAGAGTCTCAGTAAAGACCAAATTATCCCCCAGGAGGCATCCAATATTAGACACTTTATTACTCTATCAGCCAATGAATTATATTTTCCTGATTCCAATTGCTTTGTCTTTGTGATATTAAAAAATCCGAATTATCATCAAATTCATCACGAAAAATCTATTCTCAGAAGAATAAATCTTCTATTTATTATTTTTCTCATTCGTTTTCTGATTTATTTTTCCTATTCGATTATTCTTTTCTCATCAATGACAAAGCTCTGTACGATTTCTCATCAAATAATAAAATTAGATACGATGATCGGTCGTGAAGAAAAATCCTATTAGATGTCCTCATTCCTTTGCGTTTTGCCCCGAGAGGAAATTGCTCACCGTATCCGCTACAGGCGCATCCGAGTCCGTGACGTAACTTCCTCACCCCGACCGAGAGGAGGGGAAACGGATATATCAATTTTCAATTATAATTAAATTGGAGTTTCAACAGCAGTTTATCTTGGATTTTTTTAAGTGCGAGAAATTAACAATTGCTATAAAAGGATATTAGGTGCCGATAGTAGTTCGTGAAACTGCCAGAATCAGGACAACGAATTAGGAAATAGTCAATTGAAAAATGTTTCAAGTGCGAGTTTTACTAGCGCTCTCGATATTTTTTTTAGATTGAGTACTTGTGACAGAGAAAAAACAATTTTTTATACGCTACCAGCTGTGAGTTGTGAGCATAAAATATATGCATTCAAAGATTCTTGCTAGGTGTTATTGCATACTGAGCACTTGATTTGATCTAACATAGAACAAGTTTGCAAATTCGACTGAAAGTTTATTGACAGACGGTCGACTTAGTCCAAGAGTAAAGCAAGCAGGCCTAATTCATTGCGTAATTTGCAACAATTTTTCTTACAATGGGCTTCGAAAAAAAGTTGTTCAGAGGAGCTATTTTTGTTGTTGATCGTAATCCATTTTTCAATATGCATTAGTATCTAGCGTCGAATTACTGAACGCAAATATCTGAATCTAACAGCTGTTAGTAGCTTGCCTATAAATGGCAGCTTATAGAATCGTTATTTTTGTATTAAGTGTGCGAAGTGATTGTTTTTTTTTTTTTGTTGCGCGTGAGAATGTCAATTATAACCGAGACCGTAAGGTCAAGGTAACAAATTCATTCGAAAGCGCAACAAAAATAACAATCACTTCGCGTACGAAATACAAACTATATTTTTTCGCCAACTGTCAAAAAATAAAAGATCAACAATTATGATTGTTTTATACAGTAAAATGTGGGAAAAAAGTACAAAATAAAATTAATTTGCAGTCGCCTGGGTATTGTAACCAAAAGAATGCGCAATTGTTGTTTGATAAATAAAGATCTATCAACAATTAATTTTTATATTCGAGAATAAGTAGTTTTGTGTACAAATTCATATTTCTTTTTTGTTGAATACCTGTTTGTTTCTATTCTTGTAGTAATACTAAACTGAATTATATTAGATTAGGTGTGCGAAAATATATTTCATTTTTTTACTGGTAAAAAATCACGAGCTTTGCGTATCCATAACAATATAAAATACGAGCGCACAGTATTTAGTATATCAAATATCTATTAAAATTCATGCTAACATTGGATTGATGATCTCTGAAAAACTATAGCATCCCACGAATTTTTCAGTGATTCTCATAACTTCATTAGAAAATTATTCTATCTTGACCCGTACACATTCGAATATTAGAAATGATGAAAGAATCTGTATTCCTTCTTCCCGGAATCAATAATCTTAAGAAAATCGTATTATCCTTTTGTAGGATACACAAAACTTTCTACCACTGTTAGTTGATCGGATTATCTAATCAGCACATATCAGTGATAAAGTCTTAGACCGTAGACCTCATAATCATCAGTTGTTGCGAAAGACGAATATAGTTATTCAAGTATAAGGTCAGTAAGTGCAGTTTACCGCTCGCCAAGGCTCGGCCTCCAAACTATTATACTAAATCGGTACTGTACTCATCAACCGTGATGCTTACAAAATTTTTTGCACGATTGGAAGATCCAAAATATGGGTCCAAGCTTTCTTTTTAAAATTAAATTACTACTGATGATTGTTCATTCGCTGTCAGCTGTCAAGTTTGACATTTCACTATAAATATTCAATTACAAATAAAGATGAATGAATGAATATTTTTTTGTGAAAATTCACAATTTTTTTACTTACCGCCTTTGCCCATAGGCGGTAAGTCAGTATAACCATAGTAACCACAGTTTGCTGATAAAATCAACATACCATCTCATATAGAGGGCTGGTAAACAGATGAAAACGCCCAATCGTGCAAAAAGACTATTTAGTTTTTTCCTGATTCACTTCTCTATTCAGACAAATATTGTTAGAATTTTAATTCACAAATTCCTTCGTCTCCTGATGATGTTTAAGACATCAATGAGAGAAAGTAAAGGTACTAATACAGAGAACTGAGACACAAGATTGGAATAAATTTAGTAAGCAGCTGGAAGAGACCTATAAAGCAAACAAGAAACTTTTCTACAAAAGCGCAAAAAATCTAAGAAGAGAAAAACATGTTCTTCTAGAACAGAAGAACAGATTAAATAGAAGAATGGTAACATGATCAACAATGGTATCAATATAATGGAAAGATGTAGGGAATACTCCGAAGTACTATCAGAAGCACAAATACCTAATGAAGGAGATACAACATACGCGAATAAAAGTCTGATTCAAGACCCAGAAGGAATAACCACAGACGAGGTTGAAGATGCAATAAATAGAATAAAAATTGAAGAAGCATCAGGCTACAATGAAGGTCTACCTGAACAAATAAAATACACTGGAGATGCTTCATTCAGCAAAATTTGGAATCAGGGAAATATATCACCAGACTGGGAGAAAGCAATGATAATACTGTAACGTGCGAGAGTGGGGAAGCTCGTAAAGGTGACCTTGTATGGGTGGGGCCTTTCGTCCTCGTTACGTCCCGCCACATCGCTTCACATCACTCCTCTCGATGGAAGCCACCAGTAATATTTCAGAAGTAGAACATTCGAGAAATGAATATTTCTATATAAAGGCAAGCCAAAGATCTGAGATATAGTATTAGAGTAATAGCGACGCAAGAGCAGTGAATATCAAGAAGTGAAGTAATCAGTGTATATAAATAGTTGAATATAAATATCTGCGACTTTGTTTAAGCTAGTATTAAGTGATAAATGAATGAATTAGTGTTGTTAGTGCCATCAGAAGAATGAAACTTTTATTTCATTTCAAATTATCGAATAGTGACTTTTATTCAATCACAAACTATATTTCGTCGAGCAATAAACATCACAATACCAATATTCTAAAAAAAGCCAGCAGGATCTGCTCAAACCATAGAGATATATTCCTACAGTCAGTAATAGCAAAAATATACCAATCAATTGTAACAACTGAGCTTAAAATTAAAGTAGAGAATACATAGACTGGAAGAACCACAAAGCGGCTTCTGACAAGGATACTGTGCACAAGACCAGATATTTATCAAAAGACAACTAACAGAAAGAGCACCAGCATATTACGGAGAGATATTTCTATACTTTATCGATATAGAAAAAGCTTTGGATAAAGTTAATGAGAAGATATCATAGAATACATTAGGCAAATATAGAATAGGAGATAAACTGATTGGAGCAATACGAAATAATACAAATACAGCAAAAAACTTATAAGAACAGGGTATAATATGTCAGAAGAATCTACAACAAACCTGAATCCAAAACAGAGTCCACTTTTATCTATGATATATTTGAATAAAATGTTGGAGAAAACAGCAGAGGAAACTAGGAAGACAATTGTAGGCTATCTTAATCCTAGCAGAATAACTTTATCTGATTATATGGTTATAATGGAAGTTACCAGAGAAAAGTTGCAAAAGAATGCTACAATAAGGAAAGAAGAATCATTCAAAGCTGATGCAAAAATAAATATAAACAAAATAAAAACAATGGTGATAGGGAAAGGGCATGAAATTATATATAAATAAACTTAATTAAGATCGGTCAAGGAGAAAGCTCCAAATATTCGGGGAGCATCATAGGAGCGCAAGTAGGGTTTAAAGAGGAAATAACAGCAGGATACTGGCTACAGCTAGAACATACATACTATCAAATTAAAACAACCTTTCTGAAAAATAGCACCATCTCCACAAAATCAAAACTTATAATACAGAAAACCATACTATTACCGATTTGACTATAGGGTAGCGAAACCTGGGTGACTAGCCAAAGGGAAGCCAGTAAATTACAGGTCATGGAAATGAAATCAGAAGTAACTCAAGTGGACTGTACTAGAAATGGGGACATCAGAAATGAACTTGGAGTAGAACCCGTTAAACAACTAATAAAAGGAAAACAATTACAATTGTTTTGGCACTTAATCAGACTACCACAATGAAGAAAAGTCAAATCTGTATGAAAATCAGAGACCACAAGAAAAAGGAGCAGAGAAAGATCACAAGAAAAAAATTGAACGATATAATAGAAGAAATTTTATCAGTGATAGATCCTTGGACAGTAGCGTCTATAATTATGGGTTGTTGCGAGAGACGGAAAAACTGTTCCGCTTTTGATGGAATAATTCACTTGTTCACTAAGACATATGTTGTGAGAATTTCAATTAACAAACTCCTTCGACTCCTGATGATGTCCAAAATGTAGCCAGAACTATGGAAGTAGGAAAACAAGAAAGAAGGGTTACTTGCCGTATTCAGATTTGCCGCCCGATACAAGACGATAGAGTGAAAACTAACTCTTGCATTTTCAACTGATGTTATCAAGAACAGTAAAAAAAAAAACCTTTAATATTAAATTAGTTCTAAAACCAAGTACTGAGATAACCCATATTCGGGTTATATAATAGGATCTTCCTGAAAAAAATCGATATGATCTTTTTGTGTCTCAACGTTAAGTTTATAACTTGTAATTGACAATCCTGTGGATGAAACTTTTTTTTTCCATTGCGTTATCTCAACAAACCACATACAAAATTGTAGAATTTTCAAATTGTGTCACGTGATCGACGAAACGCTGGTATTGTCCAAGCGCCGTACGGCGATCAGCAATTAGTGCTTGACAGATAGGGACAGTGGATTAATTCGACTTACCCAAGATATCCACCTCCCGATAAATTTATTTGGTGAATAATAACTATGGTAACAATTGTGCAGACAATTGTTGCTATAGTTATTATTCACCAAATTAATTTATCGGGAGGTGGATATCTTGGGCCTTACAATAGAATCAGACACAAAATAAGTTCCGATGTGTTCATAAAGAGATAGTCAAATAATTTGCCAGAGATTCACGAGTTAATTGTTGCCGACTTTTTCTCGATAAGTGTATTTCTTAACGCAGCTGAAATGAGTGTTGTCAGAGCTCAGAGATAAGTCATTATCAAAGTTCTTTCTTTACAACGTCTACTTTCATGTGCGCCTGCCACTTCTTTCGAGTGATTTATATAGTTGAAAGTTCTTTGGAATCTCATAGTACTTTAAAAACGTGATAACCACATATGAGAGTCATTTTGTATTAGTCTGGAATCTGACTAGAACTCTTAATGCTATTTTAAGGTTATCGTATCAATTCCAATGAGAGCTAATTACGCATATTAATTTTTGTTGATAGAGAATTTAAAATTTATATTTACACTAGCAACCCGTGCCGGCTTCGCACGGGTGGACATTCAATAATATCCAACATTTTTATACGAATCTTTGAAGCATAGTTTTATAGTATAAGATAATTATTTATGCCCGTACTTATAGTCAAATCTCAATCTCGTTCTTCAGTCAAGTCGAGGCGAAGTCACCATAGATACTTACTTGAAAATCCATCCTATAGTCGATACTTCGTGAATTCCTGGCGAAGCTCGAGATTTCTTGTTTTTGACATATATTTGATTGATATGTTTGACGTTCATGACAGTATTTGCGAGATATTCCTAATTTGTCTACTAAATTCAATCTATTTTTGGACAATTTGATTGGAAAAATAGGTTTCAGTAAGTATGTATACCTCTATGGCATATATAATAACTGACACGAATACTTGAGCACGACTCAAGGTAGCCTTGTAGAAGACTCAAGTAAAGCCGGAGTCAAGCAAACGCGAAATATTACTCCGTAGCCAAGTAATGACTATTGGTAATATTCGCATACTTGAGCAATTCTCAAGTCTGAGATCGAGCGAAGTATCGACTATAAGTAGAGGCATAAGAATAATACCACATATCTTGCTTGAGTAACTCAATTAGAACATAACCTAAGCTGTCAAAATTTCTTGATAAATGCGTGGATTTATGTGTAGATAGCATCATCTGTATTTAATTTGATCATTTACGTAATAGTATAGTAAATCATAGCCCATGTTTATAGTGATGATAAGTGTGTGATTCTACAGGTGGAAAAATTCTTAAAATCGGTCCCCACGCAAGCGCCAGCAGCAACTATAGAAAGTTTCAATTTAAACGGTTGAACGATGCTCGATCGGACAAATACCGTTAGTGTTACTATGTCAGAACCTTCATTCAACAACCACTATATAAAATTATAACTCAATTGGATGAACGATGTGTGAACGGACAAATATGGCTCGTGTGCCACTTGAGGTATTCTGGTGGTACAATACTGAGAACTTTCTCGAAAGAGCCAACAACAACTGTAGTAAGTTTCATATCAATCGGATAAACGATGCGTGAACAAACTAATACGGCTCGTGCGCCACGTTTATAATACTACAATAAGAATCCTCGCGAATGTGTTGTGATAAATCTCGTAGGGTTCAGCCTGCGTTTGCAATGTAAGCGGAAGAAATGTAATTATTTACGACATCACATTGGAAACTTCAAAAATAACAGTATTTCTCCACTATTTGATGGATGTTATTATACATATAAACCTTTCTCTTTAATCACTCTATCTATTAAAAAAAACTGCATCAAAATCCGTTGCGTAGTTTTAAAGATTTAAGCGTACATAGGGATATAGGGACAGAGAAAGCGACTTTGTTTTATACTATGTAGTGATTGAGATGGTCTTTAGGTCCTCACAACAAGATAAGTGAGAAGTCGAACACGACACGCAGTATCATGCCTCGGATTTGTTGTAACCTCTTTTTTCCGTATCTCCTCTGTTGAGACATCTACAAACAACGTACTTGGTTCGCGATGACTGCTGCTATCACATCCAGGTACAATACAATACTATTTTGACTGTTTTTTTTTTTTAGAACTGAGATTTTCTTCCGCTGAGTTTATTGAAAGCGATATTACAGCTCAGCGTCAGAAGTGCGGAGTGACGTCACAACAACATGGCGGTTTTTCGTGGCCTTTCCAAACGTCTTTGACTTTAGATTCGTGTCTACTAATCACAGCGATTCCCCTTTACAAAAAAATTAGTGTCAATAGCTTTTTTAATGTGCTCAGAATTTATTTTCGACATTTTTGAAAATCGTGGAAGACCCTTTTATTCAGGCTCTGAATATTCATTCCGAATAATAAAATTGAAAATCAGTCCCTTATATATATTCCACTTGATAGACTCCATGAAAACAGAATCTTTGTTCGATACCATGTAATGAAATCGACACTTAGTTGTGAATGGCAGAACTGCTACTCACTCCATACCCAAAATAAAAGAACCGCTGGTTACACACACGGCGGATTTTTATCGCGCGGGAAATTTTCCGTCGCTGCTCACACAAATCTTTAACTTACATACAGGGCGGTTCTATTCCGCGCGGAAACATTTTCGTCGTTGAATGGTAAAAAATAAGCAAAAATCGACTAATTTGGATTATTCAATTAATCAAAAAAGAGATGAGAATAGAGTTTATCATTTTAAAATGTCGTCAATGACTTCCCATTTGACAAACTGCATGGACGGTTGAAAGATAACATTCAGCGCAAAAATAGCAAAATGAGGATTTTCACTTTCTTTCTTCCAACTGATAAAAGTCGCTTTGCAGTCCAGAACAAACTTATTAATAAAATAAGAATCTCACAATCAATGTCACTCTTCATAGTCATTGTTCCAGAGCTCTCTAGGTATCAAAGTTCAAATTACACTAAGCAAAGCGGTGGAAAACCCGCTATGTATGTAAGCCTGCGTTTATCCCATGGGCCACAACTTAAATGTTGCGGAAAGAGTTCCGTCAGCGCCAGTGGCTCTCGACGTTTTTTTTTTTTGCCTAATTAGAAAATTACTATAAATATGGTGATTCTTATCATGACACAAAAATAGCATACCAATGTATTAAACATTGATATCACAACACAATATAATAATAAAATATATTTTTATTATCTTCAAACACGAATAGAACAAGCTAAAATCATTTGGAAGCATAAAAGTCTGTTTATTCATATTACACGGTTTTGATAATGAATAAAATATATGACAGGATACAGGACTGATGCATGCAATTTCTGTTTTTGAATAATTAATGCGACGCTATGCATTAAAAACTTCATTTTAAATATTCCGAAAACTATGCACTAGGCCAATAATGCCACGAACGCAATATTGTTTTTGATATTCTCATTACACTAAAATGCAATTTAAAATATTCGTACGGATAAAAAGTTCTGTGCTTGTCCATAATATTATTTTTAAACATCACCTATTACTAAATAGTTGTCATGACGGATGAGTTAAGATCAACAGATGGTGCTTGTGTAAGCTGATAGGAATTAAGAACTACATCTTGAATCGTTATATACGTGCCTACTTTTGAATAGCACCACACTTCTGCAAACATTTCACTCTCTTTAGGATCTTTACAAGTTCATGAGGACATTCGTTTACCATTGTATATGTAAGTTCTATTGGTACCTATTCTGGAGGATTCGAAAGTTGAAATGATTCTCTTTTTAGATGTAGAAATTTCAGCTCCAGTTATTACAAGATAAGCATCTCAAATGTGTATCATACTGACATCATGTAACATATGTTTGCTTACTTTGGCCACTTTGAGCAAAAGTCTCGCTATAGTTTCTTTGACAATGTTCTATGTTATATCCTTTGTAGAAACCTGTAGCTATCATTTTAGAGTTGTGAACTTGAATAGGATAGAATGTAATCAGACACATCACTCACAGTGGCTTCCCTATAAACTGTTTCTAGTATCATAATGAATCTATTGTGAGCACAAGGTAGAAAAAAGCTGTTATTACTTCAAAGCTTCAACCATTCACACTTAACTAAACTTTTAAAGTAGTTGTAGGTGGTGCTGTACAACGACCTCTTTCGCTTTTTTAATCCAGCGCTTTACGCGGCAAACTTTTCTTGTTTTGTGTTTTATTTATATGTGTTATTACAGACACGCAAGTTGAATCAAAGTGAGCAATGCTTTTCGTTACGCTTTAAACAGACATGGAGATAGACTAGACAAAGAGGGATTAAGCATCGGGATATAAAAGTTTAATGAGCGAAACGTTGTCACTTTTAATTGAAAAAGAAAATCCACAGAGAGAACTATCAAGGAATATCAGTGAAATGGAGGAGTAGAAATATCCATTTACAGATGGTTAATTTTATACTTACATATTTTCCGAGGATAAATTTTGAATATAAGCACAGGATTAAGAAGATATTGACATAACTCTTGAGGTTAATTAGAGATGTGATTGGAACCTGGAAATTTGGTTATATCTACAGTAGAAGTTTGAAATAGTTAATTCAATTTTGACAAGCGGTAATTTAATTCGTTTCTATAGGGATTTCATGATGTGTGAGACGCTGAGTTCTTAATTGCGCGTTTTTATAGGAGACGTGCGGTAAAGTTTGTTTCTTGATAGATATCAATTTTGTGTTGATAAATGAATGCGTGAGGAACAAATTTTTGTGTCACAAATCAACTTTTCGCTGTGAACACACGAACAACTGTATATTTGATCATATTATCTATTGCACAAATTGTGCAGCACAATCATGAATCATTAAAAGTCTATAGCAGCTGAAAACGTTATTGAGTTTTTGCTGCAATATTTATCGATTATTCCAGTCCTTTTGTTTATTCAAAAGACTTGAAGTTATGTAAAAGACGTATTTTTGTCAAGACTGTTCTTCTTAAATACACAAAAATAAGTTCTTTGACCTTATTTATTGATTTTAAAATAATTTATTTCACTACAAGTATTGAGATGGTCCTCAATTTAGACGAGCAACAAATTTGTAATCCGAGTCAAAGGCAAAAGATTTTGAAATATTTTCTAAACATGTTGTAGACTATACTTTCTCTAACAATATTTTGAAACTTCAAACGTTGAAGCCAGAAATTGATATCCAAACAAACAGCTTCTGTTTCGTTGAAGATGATGAAGAAATTATTCCAAACAGCATACGGAATTATTCTAAACAATGTTTTGAAATGAGAATATTATTTGCAGATTGTGTACCAGTGTTTGGGAAGAATCAATTTATAACTGAATATCGGTGTATACACCTTCCTCAAACATTCTATCTGATATTCAGTCAGACCCAAGGAGACTACAACTATTCATTTGACGAGGGAATGACATTATGTTGCAAATTCATTATTAAGCTGATTGCTCGATTGAGAACCAAAAAAATACACCAAAAGTGGATTAGTTGTCATTTTATATTCAGATATGCCGTTTCTGACAAATATTCTGTCATATTGTTATAAGGTTCAAATTCGCATCAAACAAGTTATTTAATATACCCCGGACCAAAGGGACAACAACAGTACAGTTTTTGGTGAGATGTGTGGCTGAAATTATAACTAATAGTTTTTCTCCACTTCAATAAACCTGAATTGCCATGACTCTAATGTCATTTTTATCGAGGAGTAAGGTTCAAATACGCATGAAGCAAATCTTTGAATTCGCCTAGCAAATTACTATCTTCCAGAATCACTTAGCTTGAAATCAAGCAGTTTGCGTAGACCTACAGAACAGCAACTTTCATTTAGCACCAGTTTCAAATTTGTAAGGGCTGTAGTTGCTGGAAACTTAGCGTCATGCCACTCAGACAGACAGCTAGCCAGCCAGCCAGCCGACCAAAGTGAAGATATAGCATATTCCTTTTGATATGGTCAACCTATCCTCTTGGACTTCAAAATCAAAAAGCATAGCATAACGATACCTCACGGTTGGCGGGATCGTTGACTTTGGCGTCGATGTCGAAACTGCAGACAGAAGCATTTTCGATTATTTGCTCGGAGTGATCGGTTAGAACCAAGCTCTAACGTCACAGGTTGATCGGAGCAATCAGTTTTTCAACGCATATACGAACGCACCGGTTGGATCACTTTTCGACGTATAATTTTTTTGTTCAAATCAATTGTAGTAAAAACTTAAATCTATTTAATTGGTGCGTAGCATAAAATGTACATTGACTGCAAGAAATTAGTACTTGTTTGATTAATAATTTTGTACAAGAATCAAGCGAATTTGACTTGCCATTTCTTGAAATGGCCATAGAAATTAAAAAAAGAGTGAATCAAGCATTTACTCTTTTTTAATTTCTGCGGCCACGGAACGTATGATCCATAGAAACTGCATGCTTGCATAAACTTCTTCTGAGCACTTCATGTTTCTTTTGATACACAACATATGAAAATTTGGAAATTCGCGTGCAATCTTGACTAATGACTACAGATGAATGAACGCATGAAATTGGCTCAGGTCAACCCAAGCGAATAAACGAAAGCGCCTTTTATATTCGGGGGCGTCAATGAGGTCAGTGAAGCAGCTTCCAAAGACGGACGGCTGGGTAGCTTAGAGGAAAGGGTTAGGGTTGTCAAAAGAATGATAGTCAGAAGGTATGTATTACACAAGATTCATCTGTACACAAAAAAATGGAGCTGATGAGCGTACACAGATATACTGCAGGAATTTGCACAAAGGTAGATTGACTCAAGACTGGCGACGACGCGACGACTGCCCAAGACAATCAACGACGTTCACGGAATCGTGAGGCGATCTTCCAAATGGTGGATTAACTTCAAAAATGGTTCTATGCTTGCAAGTAGTGACTCTACTTTACAGTCTCAACGCAATGAAGACACCAATAATCTCTCCAGCGATGATTCTACGTCAAATTTGTTTAACGCTGCGAACCCAGCAATGACCTCTTTAGAGGTAATTCTACGTTGGAATTGTCTAATGCTGTGTAGTCAACAATGACCTCTTTAGCGGTGATTCTACGTTAGATCAATCTACGTTGCGAAATCAACAACGATTCTTCCAGCTATGTCTTTATGTTAAACTGAACTTGTCCAACGCTGTCAACAATGATTCTAAGTTAAATTTGTCTAACGTTGTGAAGCTAGCAATGGCCTCTTTGGAGGTGATTTTACGTTAAAATTGTTTAACACTTCGGAGCCAACAATGACTTCTTCAGCGGTGATTCTATGTTAAATCAATCTAACGCTGCAAAATCAACAAAAACTTTTTAAGCGATGACTCTACGTTAAAGTGAACTTGTCCAACGCTATGAAGCCAACAATGATCTCTTCAGCGGTGAATCTAAATCGAATCAATCTAGCGCTGCGAAATTAATAAAGACTTCGTCAGCGATGACGCTACATTAAATTGATCCAGCGGAGCGGACTAAGACCCTGGCCGGCCAAATATGACTTCAAGTTAAAATTTGCGGAAAAGATTCCAAGTTCAAAAACAGCAAATTTTGAAATATAGCAAAACAACGGCATAAAAAAACTGAGCTCCTTATACGGACTCACAAAAAAACAATCGGACTTACAACTTGTCTTAGATATTCGCAGTAAACGGGCTTAGCACAAAACTTCGAACGGACGTCGAACAGAAAACACACAGGAGAACCAACTTAGTCGGCTCCAAGGTCTTATTTATATTTAAAATTCAATGAAACCCTACTTGACTTGTGTCCTTCAAATTCATTTGGATTTAGCGCTGTGAAAATAATGTGAAGAAGAGACACTTCACAAAAAAAGATATCGTTTCAGAGAAACTCACTCCTTCACGATAAAATTGCAGCTGTGATAAGTATTTGCAACGGTAAAATTTCATTTTGAACATTTTGATAATATGACAACAAAGTTATTTGTTCAAATTTTTAGTTCAGTACATAGTCGGTAGAGTAGCGATTGTCAAAATGTCGAACGTCAATTATTCATTTATTGAGTCAAAGTAGTAGACAAAATATATAATAGTTACTTACATGATTAGTAATGTTAATTTAGTAATATTTGCCAAAACGAGCGTAACCTCGAAACAAAATACGGCAGCTGGAGGCTCCATAATCTTCAACTGTGCACAAAGCGTTGAAAAAAAAAAGTACAAGGGTTCGTCACAATAGGTTCTGGTAATTACAGCTTTATATTAGTAATTTTAGTAATTGTCATCAGACTCATGCTAAATAATATCACATTTTTATCTACCTATTATCACAAGAAGCATGACTCTAGCTCAATTTTTGATTACTATAAATTTATTGATTCATTTCCATTGCCCTTAATATTACGCTCGAATTTTTAAATTCGTACAGTTCACCAGAGTCTATTCCTACACAATAAATTTATAACGATTGTACAAACTATTCAATAAAACTGCCAGAAAATCAGCTTTCGTCAAAAGCTGTCTCTCTGTTCTCATTCTTGAGCTATTTCCTTTTTCTATTCATCTGTTTTCTCTTACAAGTTGCATCACTTTGGAAACATTGTGTCTGAGTGGAAATACCGGTTAGGGACATTTTTATTTGTGGTAGTCCTGCTTTCAACCTCAAGCATCCAGGTGCAATGCTGCCAACCGATGCATTTAGAAATACTCGACAAATGCATTTTTGCACAATGCTCGAGACGGAAGCTATTGGCATGAGGAAAATCACTCTCTGGTGAAGTGCAGAAGATCTTTGACTATTCACAATAGACATCGCTGATGCAGGTATTTCGAAGTCAATATTACCTAATACGATGGTTTAATAATGTTTCAGTGTATGCAAAATGTTATGCAAGAGTTGCAGAGGAGTTTTATTAAAATCCTCCTTGACCTCATTTTATTTTCTAGAGCTCGAGCTACTAGCTCTTTTAGCGATGGCACACAACTATTTTGACAATGATTCTAAACTATCTGTTATAGAATTGAAGTTGGTTTGCTCTCATTTTAAGTGAGTTTCAATCCAAATATTAATTTCTAACTTAGTATATTCACAACAGTTATAGAATCATTTCTTTCTGGACGAAACAAGATAGATACAGGCCTGTACTTCCAACGATTATGTGCGATTATATCATAGATAAAAGGGAATGTATGGATGAATATTCCCAATAATTAATTTAACACATGTTCAATTCTTCCACTGGATTCACCAAATCATCCTCCGACCTTTCATGTTCTCTTAGACTGAGCAGGAAGAAGGATCTTTTTCTTCGTTTAACACGATCACGTGTATAATGGATTTCTATTTTGTGTCTGCCTTTGCCGTGTGTAAGAAAATTGTTGTTCGTCTGTCTGTTAACCACTTCTTCCTGTTCTGTAGCTCTGAAGGGCGCAGGAGAGTGGAGGGGGTAAGCGTGCCAAGTCTAATGGAAAAAAAGAAAACTGATAACATTTATAAATGGGATACACGTTCTGCGTTTCGTTGCAAGACGTATACACTTATACACGAGGTATTCCTTTAGGTTATTCTGTTTGAAATCGAATAGTGTATAGCATACACTATGCTATTCATTCCTAAGCACTTGTTATTGTATTTTTCTAGGATGAGTAATGTATTGTTCCTGATGACAAGAGAAATGCTATTTTTGTTCTTAATCCTTAGAAGAAGACAGTGTGCTCTATGTAAACTACACAGAGAAAAATGAATTGCACCACTTAAGCGGTTGAATTTATAAGTGGTAAACTTGAGTGGTGGAAATCGAAGCTGTGAATCGATCGCAACCAATTCTGAAATTGAAAGTAGATCTTATGTACACGAAAGTTATTCAGCCATTGTATAGACTATCAGCTTAAAACCCTCCTTCCGTATTCAAATTTTGATCAGATGAATATAGTTCGATAATAATGAAAATGAGTTTCCCAGCCTCATGAGTTTAACGTTTGACGTCTTATTTATTTTGCGACTACAAGTGTTACCGGTTACTACTTCAGTGGTTGGATTCTATCATTTGAGTTGCAGAGCTTTACCAGTTATCAACACATCGACCTAACCATTTCAAGTTTTCAAGGATATCATTAGGATTACTACCAGTACCACTTAGAGTGCTACCCTTATCACTTAGTTTTCTCTTTGTACTAAGAGATCGTCCATATATTTCGTCACATTTATTTGATGATTTTTAGACTCCTCCTTGTTTTCTTGTCACACTTTGTCACATCTTAGACGTCAATTAACATACACACGTGAAGCAATTATTATATAGCATACGATCTGCAACAAAATCTTTAACATTCAATTATATCTCACAGAGTGCTATGACAGTTCAAATCTTGACCTTGATGCCTTATTGGATGCTTCATGTTTGACATACATTCGAATTTCTGAAGGCTTACAATTCATTTCGTTCGTATATTCTGGATCCATATTCACATTCACATCTTCAATATGTAATGGCAATACATCAAGTGAACTGTCTTTTCAAGGGCTGGTATTCATAGACGTCCGCTAACAAAACGTCGGTAAGCGAAGTATTTGTTTCTATGAATAACATATCTCTGTCAAATCATCATTCAGTGCCCATAGTCTATTATATTCTCAAGAAATAAGATTCTGAATATCGATCCAATGAACATGTCAAGATTATAGAGTTATCAGATTTAAGGGGTAATCAATCTAACTTAATTTGTTTGCAGACAAATTGAATCCCAAATATTTGCTTTTCATTATCAATGTAAATCCATACAAAGTTAATTCACTGGATAGTTAGGTACTATAGCAATCAAACGTTTAATTATCAGTCTGATCGAATCTATATTATGTATGAGGATATCATGTATGATTACAGCAGTAAATAGATGTATCTTCGTGTCTTATTGATTTCACATATCATCTAATGTCCTTTACTTTATTCATAAGCTCACTTTTATTCTTTAGGAAATGGTCATATTGCAAGGATTTGCACTGAGATTGCTTGGCTGAAGGCTGACGATGACGATGCGGCGATTGTCCAAGACAATCAACATTCGCAGAGTCGCGAAGCTACTTCCCGAACGGTGGATCAACTTTACAGCTTGTTCTATGCTGGTGGAACCAAATTTGATCCCCAGCAGCGATTCTATATTAAGTTGTTTCAATACTATGGAGTCACCAAGTGACCTCTCCAGCAGTGATGCTACGTCGAATATTTCAAACACTGTGAAGTCAGCAATGACTCCTCCAGCGGCGACTCTACATTAGACTATTCAAACACTGCGAAATCAACAAGGACTTTGCCAGCGGTGCTCCTACGTTAAATTTTTTAAACACTGTGAAGTCTACAAAGTCTTCGCCAGCGGTGATTCTACGTTAAATTATTCAAACACTGCGAAGTCAACAAAGATTTCGACAGCGGCGATGCTACGTAAATTAACCCAACGTTTGCGGAGCGGACGGCGGGAGTTAGACGAAATGACTCTCAGTTGTACTCTGCAGAAAATATTCCAAATTTAAAAATGGCAAGAATATTTCAAGTGCAAAAACAGCAAAACAATTGCAAAATGGGAAGAACAAAAGAAAACATCAAACTTACAATTAGCCTTGACAATCGTTATAACGGGCTTAGCACAAAACTTCGAACGGACGTCGAACGGTAAACACAGTATGAACTCTGGAAGATGGCTCAGAGAACTTACTTTCAAAAGAAGTGACTTAAATCGGACACAAGGCCTTATTTATACCTAAATTCAAATGAATCCTTACTTAGCCTGTCTTATGATTGATTTCTTATTAGTGCGGTCAGCAATGTAAAGAGGAGATACAGATAAAAAGAAGAAATAATTTTACAAATACAAATTTCTTTACAATAACAAATTTCATATTCTTTCCCTACTGAATACATCCTTATGAACATTTTCTTGAAATTCAAATTGTCCTACATTCTTTTTGTCTGTCGATAAAGTAGTTACGATTTAGTCCTCTGTCGGTCAACTGTCAAATGTCAAATATTTATCTGTATATAGTCAATGGGTACGAAGAACATCAAACAAAATATACAATATACAACATATTTACAGAACAACGGTTGATTACATTCAGTACGTATGCATCTATGTAATTCGCCAATCTCAAAACCTGTCAACCGTTTAAATTCTGTATTTAGAACTGATCCAAAATCTAATTGTGCATCTCGCATTATGATTGCAATCGTCTGTACGGAAACCGCACTTTAATTGGAACATTTATCGAATATTCAGCATAAATCCAAAATGGCTAGCAGTAGGAGGTTGAAATTCAATATTTGAGATTGCTGTAGCATTTTGATTATTATCTTTTTGCGTAAATTCAATATAATCAGCCGAAGAATATCAAAATTTTGTATGGAGCACTCCTATAACATGTACACCTCGCATTAGAATTACGATCGGCTCAACCGATAGTGCAGTTTACAGGACAGTTTTTAGAGTTTTTCGCGTAAATCCAGAACAATCAGCTGTAGAATCATGAAAACTAGTATTTAAAGCAATTAGAATGACAACTTTATATCTTTTCAGCATAACATTCCACCCCAGTGATGGGAAAGAATGCTTGATTGTACATCGGTGTACGTTGTACGCGCGGTATCTCATTTGAAGTTATAGCTACGCGAATAAGTCATACGATTTTTTATGTAGAAAATTCTGTATATTTTATTCTCTTACTCATGACCTCAAATACTCTGCGATCATTTGAAAGTGGAATATTCGCGAAAAACTGATCAAAAATTTAATATTTGACCTTTGGCCTTTAATATCTCTTGAAGCACCGTGATTTGACAATATGATATTCGCACACTCATTGTACATGCTGAAACAAAAATATTCTTGCCATAGAAAAACCATTACAAATTATTTGGTAGATAGAACCTGAATTAAGTGGACTAATCTTGAATGTAAGTAGTGAACCTGATTCAATACGAGTGACCGATCATAGTTGGCTGTGCCGAATTTGTTTTTTCTCGTGATTTGTTGTGTTCATCCATGCTATGGATATTTTTTCTAAGTATTGAATAACAATGATTCAATTGCAGGTAATGATGTTAGCATAACTTGCATATCGGTAATCTTATTCAATAACTCTTTCTTGCAGTCTCGTTTTATCGTTCAAAGTGAATAGTTGTGTTTTATCGCAGTGCTTGTGCCAAAAATTGTAGTGATATTTACGGTGAGTTAACCATGATTGACTATATAATGTTGAGTGTTGAGCGATTGAGTTAATGTGTTGTCTTCCTTTTATTCTTTGATATAGAGCGCTCATAGGACTTTCTACGGTCAGAGAATTATCAGCTGAGCTGCTCCCAGCGAAGCTCTGGTAATCAACGAGGGACCAGGGTGCCCTTCCGATATTTTTAGTGTCTCATCAGAAGGTGCTCAGCGAATGAGCGTTCCTAGAACTCACTACGGTAAGGCAACGATCAGTTAAGTTGCTCCCATCGATCACCGATAACCAGTTCAGGGCCAGCGGTGCCCTCCTGCCATCTTCAGTGTTTTACGAGGAGATGCCAAGCGTTCCGGTTGCATATCTTCGAGTGAGCAAGCGGAGACTGAGTCTCAACTTGGCTTCAACTCTCTCTCTCACTCTAAGGAAGATTGCAAGTCTCGCAGCTTCACATCCTCTGGATGTGGAGCGAAGTTGTTCCACAGATTCACGCTTAGTGTGGAGCAAAACTCACAGTTTCACGCAGATGTCTGAATCCATCTTGACTATTTCTGGCTTGATGTCGGTACGTATGTTTGTGCGTGCGTTCGTACGTGCTTGCGTAACTCGCAAATCTCAAAACTGATTGATCGAATGTTGTTGAAATTTTGTATTTAAGACTGGTATGGGATCTTGCTGTGCACCTCGCATTATGGTTTCAATCGTCTGTACCGGAAGTGCACTTTACTTAAAACTTTTTTCGAATTTTTCTTAGAATGTTGTATCAGATTGGTTATCTGCTATTTTTGTAAGAATCGGCCAGGCCAGAAGTGCACTTTACATCAAACTTTTTTCGAATTTCTTGCATAAATATAGAATGATTCGCCATAACATATTGAAATTTCGTGTAAAGAACTTTTATAACATTTTATTGTACATCTTGCACTATGATTGCGATCGGCCTAACCGGAAGTGCACTTTACTTGAAAATTTTTCATAATTTTCCGCAAAAACTCAGAATGATCAGCCATAGGATACTGGAATTTAGCATTTGAAATTGCTGTAGCATCTAAATGTTCATCTTATATTTTTGTAACAATCGGCTGAGCCGGAAGTGCATTTTATATGACAGACTTTTTGAATTTTATGCATCAATTTTAAACAATCAGTCGTTGAATACTTGAATTCTGTATTAGGCACTTTTATAATTTCTAGTTGTACACCTTGCATTATGATTGCTATCGGCTAAGCCGAAAGAGCACTTTATTCGAAACATTTTTCAAATTTTCCGTATAATTCCAAAACGATTGAACGTAGATTGTTAGAACTCAGTATTTAGGACGATTATACCGTCTTGATGCTCATATCCTATTTTTATTGAGATCCACTAGGCCGGAAGTGCACTATACTTGACAGTCATTTGGGATGTTTCGCATGAATTAGAAACGATCAGGTGTAGAATATCATAATTTGGTATTTCAGTCTGCTGTAGCATCCGAATGATTGTCTACTATTCTCATAACAATAGACTGAACCGGAAGTGCACTTCAGTAGGAATTTATTTGTCAATTTTACGCATAAATTTAGATCTGTTGGTAGTCGTAGAATTTTGGAAATCAATATTTAGGAATGTTGTAGTATAAGAATAATGACCTACTGTTTTCATAGCAACCGACTTGGCTGAAAGCGCATTTCATTTGACAGATTCGTAGAATCTATTGAGTAAATCCAAAACGATTAACTGTGGAACTATAAGATTTTGTGTTTGATTATATATATCCAATGATATATATGATCAAACACAAAATCACATCGTATCATATGTATATATATATATCCAATGATGTACATGTAAGTCACGTGATGTTCACGTCAGATTTTTTTCTGGAGGAAAATCCTTCAATGTATCATTTCAAAACAGAAATTCATTGAAAAATATTCATATTGTAGCGTTCATTTATTTTGGTGAAGTGTGAAAAGTTAGAAGACACGAATAACGATAAAAATCACTAACACTATGTCTCTAATAACTGAAATTGAGTTGAAATTTGCTATGCCGGATATAAAACTATCGCACTACACTATAACATTCATTCATTTACACGTCAATATTTACTCATTTGCATAATTTATTTTTACATGTCAAATCTACGAGTGATCAAGCAAGACTGCCGCCGTGACTCTTGGGATGCATTTTTATACCTTGTAGACTTTTTGTAATTTTCTGGTTAACGACTCCATAAGAGAGTACAACACAATATCCACTTTTAATTCTCAATGTAGAATTTTTTCACAATGAATTTGAGCGCCATCAAAGCCGATATGACCAGTTTATAAGCTTAAATTCGCCTCAATATCATTGATTTAGGAAGTTTACATTCATAAATATGAACAGGAATACAGGAAAAAAAATGAATACGAATACAAAGTAATGAGAAAAAACTATAAGAATGATGAATTATCTAAGTCTAGACATTTTCCGATACATACATTAATATGGGACATAGAAATTAGGGAGGGATGGTCACCTATAATGTAAATAAATCAGTTATTTCACTCATTGCACTTCACAGATCATTTTTATTCTGAACTCAATAGGTGACGATCGTGTAGTATTCAAGGTGTTATTAGTTTATTCTAAGTAACATCTTTTTGAAAGGACTGCATCACCAATCAGTTGGATTTTTGATAGGATATGATATTTAAAATGATTCACTGCAAATCAATTTTGCTAAATCCTTTCCAGGAGTACAAACATGATGTTACAAGGATGTATAGAACGAGGAATATTGCTCCTTGTATCTGGAAATCTTGTTTTTGCGCTTACTGTTCTTGTCTCGCCTTACCTCTTGTAATCAAGGCAATAACAAGAAGTTTCTGAAGCAGTACATGTTATAAATATTAACTTCCTACTTCAGTATATCAGCCTAAAGCAATCATGAAAAATCAGGCTTCCTGATGTAAAAGCGGCATAGAAATCAGACAAGTGCTGGTAATATTTCTCTCTTCAGTACTAAGTTGTTTCGCAGTTGACTAATAGCATAGTGAGAACAATCTGTGGTTGTACTATTTTTTCCCTTTCCATCCCTTAATACTGATAAAACAAAACACCAGCGGATTTACTTTAGCTATGTTTGAATTGGAAGTTTGTTTTGTAGGAGATTTATGCTTTATAATCTTGTCATAAATCTTCCAAGCGCGTCATAGCCTCTGGTGGTGACGTCGTCTCTATCCAACAAACGAAGAGGATGTGCTGTTATCTCATTCTCACCCACACACGTTGTTGCAATAATACCAGCAGGATGCAATAAGAACTGTGACGTAATGCCATCGTTGTTAAATAAGTTATTTGTGAATTAACCACACGAGGATTTACTACAAACTAATTGTGAATTGCGACTCCACCAAATTGGTTTGCCTGTTTTTATCTCAAACTTTCGGTGTAATTACAATGCAAATGCTATGACAGTTACTGTTGCAACATGGAGAATGTTCTTGGGACTCATTTCCAATTGTTATGAGGTATACTTTGAATTCTCAATAGGAAATGATGATAATGAGCTATTATTATATCTAGACATAAACTGAGTACTCTGAGTGTGCGCATTTTTGAGGTAACAGAAATATTGAATTTTGAAACACTTGCTGCACTGTAACTACATATGATATGTGTATCATAAATTTACAATTGAATATCTGATAGTTCTTCCTTCCTATCAATATATAGAGCAATGAAATGTGATGCATGGGAAGCAGGAGAGGTGTTGTGAAAATTGACACTGCATTGTATCAGTATGGCTCAAGATACAGTACCAAGTAGTTTTTTGTAGCCCTAAAATATCCCCATAATTGATCGGTATGATTTTTCATATATTAGTTGAGGCACAAGAGTTACAGGACCAAGTTATTTTGAACAAAATCCTCAAAAAAATAATACGTACATATGTGGAATGAACTCTAAAGATAATATAGTTGAGATATATTAATAATACAGGAGAATGTGAAGCAACGCATAATAGTCACTTGTCGAAGGGTTTCCGTCGATAAATGCAACTTATCTGAGTCAAATTCGCAACCAAACAGTTAATCCTGCAGAAATGTATTAATCTAGCAATTAATATACATGAAGCATTTCCTCCATGTGAATACATAGTGTCAGTAAATCTGTAGCTGTGTGTATGCTGTGGTGTTGGCATCTCATTTATGATACACGAGACTTTAATGGGCGCTCAAGCGGATGCAAAGATGGATTAGTTGGTCAGATACAGATAATTGTGTTGCCTTGCAAAGTTGCCACACTTTGGCAACAACCGCACATATTATATATTATGAATGTATATGGTAGGTGAGAGCCTTTTCAGAATACTGATATCTTTCAGCTTCAACTCAGATACAGAGCAAACTTCAACTTTTGTGCTAATGCAGGCACAAGTATATGTAAGACACGTTTTCCATCAAAAAAACCCTACGTTTGTTGAACTGATATGAAAATGTTATTTATTTAGCGACACGTCTCAACTTATAGAGTCCCTATATTCGAAATGGTCCACTTACAATGAATAACAACTAAGAATGAAGAAAACTGCACAAACGTATCAATTGATGAGTCTCAGCAGAAATTGAGTGGAATACATGCATTCATATACTTACAGAATTAAATTTAACTTCTAAATTATGCCACTTACTGAAACTGAAAATTCCGATTTCTGCAAATCAAATATGCTCCAGCTCTGTCTAAATTATACCTATAATAGAGGGTGAGTAGATAAACAATTAGCCTAAACCGCATTCAATTAACAAGAACGAATGCGGTTGTTATGGATAGTTCAACATTTAGATTCGGAAATTCACCTACTTCCTCATTTACTGACAGAGTGGTAGTGTTAAAATTTTTAGTCAATATCGATCAACCACTAGTTTAGCACTAAAACATGTGCCACAAGAATTATTTGTATATGTGATCGAAGGCATGCGTAGCTTTCATGACAATAATTCACATATGATCACAATAGCATTCCAATTCTGATTCACAAAAGATATTGTTTATGAAATTCATATACCATTCTGAAGATTTGTACATGGTGAACAAGCTAGCATCATTTTTAAATTTTGATCTAATTTGGAGATTAAAATTGATCCTATTGCGGAAAAGACCTATCAAGTTCGACTCTTGCTGAAGAAGTCAACAAAAATTCTTACTGCATCTTTATGATTCCTCTCCAGGGCCGGATTTAAGCATGGGCATTCAGGAGTAACTGCCCAGGGCGGCAAATTTTGGAGAAAAGATTTGAAATTTCTCGGAAACTCAAAATTTTGTTGCAAAGATATCATATTAATTGCCTCAAATAGAACTTCTGACAATTTAAATTCAGGCAATAAGTGCACACCACACATTTATAACCATTGGGCACCAGAGTTTGGAGGCGCCAAATTTTGAAGAATTACTGACAATTATAATTAATTATATGGCAAAATATAAACTGGACCTATTTCAATTTAACACAAATTAGAAGAAGTATTTAATTACCCTTCAACACTATTTGAACATGATTTATTTTAACTTTGATCCAAATTCTAAGAAGAAATATTCCGGTAGTAAGTAATTGCTATCCTTCTCAGAATTTTATTATCACTTCCAAGAACCTAACAGTTGGTTTATCTAAGGGAGCTCTTCAGTTAGGAAAAGGTAGATTAGAATGAGCCCAGGAGTTCCATCAGTGAACTGAAAAAGTCTTTCTTGTTAAATACAATCGCCTTGTTGTGTAATTTTATTCAGAACAGTATTAGAATGAACTATAATCGAAAAAAAATTGAGCGGTGCCGCATATAAGAAACGAGCGGCCAAAAAATCACAAAAAGAATAGGAAGTGCTGAATAAAATTCACAAACTTGACTCTCTTTTAAAAAAAGAAGAAATTGATCATGAATGCGCTGATGACACCAATGAGAATAATTCTGAAAAATAAGGTAGGTCCCTAAGCTTTAGTCCAATGTTTTGTGTGTGTAAAATTGCAGTATCAAGTAAATGTATTTTTGATTAGTTGGGTATTATTTTCACAATCTAGAAATGAGGCTCATCATTCAGAATACATACAGAGACAGGACACAACTATATTTCATATTTTTCTGACGATTATTTGTTTAATTAGAAGTAGATATTATATTAATTAATATTCTAAATATTATAATACTGCTTTCAATTTGTCTTCTCAACGGTAAGAAGGAGCACGGAATAATTTATAATATATTATTTAATAATATGAACAGAAAATGTTCTCAAGAGGGATCGTCATTGAGTCGCTGGTTAGCCTACTCCACTATTTGACGACGATGAACACGAGTTTTTGAAATCGATCCTAGTGGTCGCTATGAAGTCAAACCAGCTTCTCACAATCGATTTCGCACCGTTTTATCACTCATTGGGGCCTCGATAACATCATGGAGATCTTGCTGCTGTCTTCCCGTTTTATTACAAATTAGTGTTCTATTGAAACCTGCGGCTATTAAGACAAGTCGATCACGTTGTTGATGCATTTGTGAAGCCAAATCAGCACATTCTTTCGAGAGATGATTCCTCCGCATTTCTTAATTCAATAAAAATGGTACAGTTTGACTGAACCATCGCAAGTATTCTTGAAGACTTGAAAAATGATGATTTGTTATCATGAGAGACCTTCTTTTTGATATGCCTATTCATTTTCGAGTACTTGAGATGAGAACATCTAGATGACTGTACTACAAAACCAGCTTACTACGATTTGGCTTTTTAAAGTATAATTTATCTACAAAAACTATACTGTTTACACAGTGAGTATTCTAGTCTAGTTGTATCTACGGTTCTCATCAAAGTTTATGATGATAATCAAGCTAACCTCCATTCAGACATTTGTAGAATTTCTCCACATTTACCATCAGATTGATAAACACTACATGAAATTTTACTAATATTTACACGGTATTTGATAATCAAGAGTTTATTGTGCTATTTCTGTGATTTTTGCCGAAGAATCGACTAATATATCGGATGAGAATGATAGAGTATTTTCTTTTCAGATAGAACTGTTACTGAAAGTGATTTATGGTAGCACGCTAAATTTGTTTTCCAATTCTACTAAAAACAAATGTTGAAAACTCTTATACTGAGTTTCTATTATACAGAGTGATCAAAAATGATTGTCTGACAGGTGACAGGCAAAAGTTCGCATTATGATCAAAACTATCTTCATGGAATAAAGTTAGTATAAATTTATTTATTTTGAAAGCTACATTACCGACATTTCAAGAACACAATGGCGTATTTTTTGCATATTTTATGACGGATTCATCCATAATCTGATTCAATAAACAAAAAAGTAAGTAAATAGCTGTATTATTGACTGAGTATTGAGAATTTATTATTATTCTACCAAATTATTAGGTTAGAATAGCGTTTTCAGAGGAACTGTCATCTGTCACTTGAAGTTCGCTATCTCAAGCAGGCGGCAAAGAAAAAATCAGAACAAAGCGGCACGGACAATCATTTTTGATCACTCTGTATAAATACATGGATCCGAACAACGAATTCTGTTTTCGGAAGTTTTAAGACCGTATTTCGAAAAGAATTTTGAAGCAATAAAAATGCTTCAAATCACTTTGAAGAGTTTGTAGTATCAGCTATAGATTTTAATTATATCACTGCTGATTTAATTGATAAACTGTCAACATTTATCCATACAATCATAACCATAGTCATTGATCTCTAGTAAAATACGAAAGAAGCTTCAAAAATCAGGTATACCTCATCAGTCAACTATATAATTTATAATTTCATGCCAGTCTGCTGTTAATTCATCGCGCTGATTTCCACTTTTTAGATATATGCGTTTCTTCTCATAGTTTCATGCACTCACATTCTCAATTTTTGTTGCATGGATTGATTCATTTCAATTTTTGTTCTAGTAGCTTTCGAATCTGTAACTTGAGCCTTCTTATATACCCGCACATATTTTTTTCCATGTTCGTATCCACATGATCAGCTGTAAATACTATTGTTGCAAATTTGTTTCTATCCACAGAATCACTCTCTTTTAATTATCTCTCGCATAGATAACCACTCTAGTTCCAAATAAGTTTAAAGCCTCTGTATAGGGCCTGAGGGTTTCACAGAGGGAAGCGTAAATGGTAAATCTAACTACACATCTGTCGAGGATCAATTAAAGTTTGATTAATCGACATTGTAGTGAAGGGTGCGCGCGGATGAAGCGAGCGCACCTGCGGCTGTAAGTGGATTGTCGTGTCTAGTAATGAACCCTGATGGACATGGGTGAGTTTGTATCGCCTTTCGGCTGCCCTCTATCCTATGACAAGCCTGTACCGCAACACAATCGAGCTGCTCTACTTGTAACATGATCAAGATTTTTATTGGAAAACAACAATTGAGGTGTTATAATCAATTAGAGTTCCGTATGACCTCTTAGGAATTTGTTCCACAAAGCAGGAAACTATTTCATGTATGATAAATAAACTAATCTAGGAATTGAATCAAATCAGTAGATTTGATTTATGGCTATCTTTCTATTATTTCCTCTGTTCTTTTGAAATCTGCGAATAAAAATTTCCCTGCTGAAGTTAAAGGTATAGAATGCAAAATCTCACTTCAAGAGTGAACTCACAGAACATTATAACTTTTTCTGCAAAGTCCGTCAAAGTTAAGAAAAAATAAACAATTGAGTTTGTCGAAGTACAAGAAAACAAAGTCAAACTTAAAGATCAGGACAGAATCAACCAGTCAAGTTAAAGTAATAAAACTTGTGAGAATGCATTGGAAAATATTTGTGACGTCATTCAAACAAACAAGTGAACGTCGTGAATTTCCTTATGCATTCCGCACTAACACATTTTCAACACTGATCTAGTTAGAGATTATATTTGTATGTGCAAGTGTGGATGTATTCTTATTCAAACACTTGGTGATACTTTGGAAGTAGCAGAAATAAAATAAAAGTTGCATGCATTGAGCTGATCTCCGTGCTCTTAACTTCCAAAATATTCAAGTTTTGTCACAACAAGTTACTTAAAACTTAGAAAAGATACCGAAGAGAAGTTATAAATTCAATAAGTCCAACTGGGAGTGAAAATATGCTGATACTAGGAGCAAAAGAACAACCACTATTGATTACCAGTACCGTTGATATGACATGCATTAGAATATTTTCCCCAAGATGTGGTTTTTATATGACTTTGCTTAAGCTCCGAGTTCTAGTGTTGTGAAACATATACATGTCAAATTTCGAGAATATTGGATAATATATTTAGAGGTTGCACACATTGATCACTTTTATCCTAAACTAGTGAGATTTCTAATACTGTAGTGCTTTGTACTGTACGTATTTTTTTAATCTTTTGCAGATAATTGAACTTTAGAATGAGATCCAGAAGAGCAATTTTGTTGCTAGGAAATATGCCTAGCGGTGATTTTGAGGAGCTTAACTTCCTTCAAAGGAACAAGTACTTTTGGTTCTCATTCACCACCACAAGGATCTAAAAGAAGTACTTTTGGGCGCTGCTCAATCTACTTCTACTAAACTACTAGGAAAAAATAACCGTGCTGGCATACAGAAACTGTACAAGGAATATCAAAATATGGGTAAAAAGAAATCGAGAAACTCGGATAAAGTAAATGTGGAACGATAGGTTTGGGATGGTTCATCGAGCTTGGATCATCAAAAGAGATGAAATGGGAAAATAAATAGAGTCACTCTTTGAAAGTCCTTCTTATTTGGTTTTGCATTAGGATAGTAATCTGTTGCCCTCACTTGCCCATGAAAATGTCAAAGCTCAAAAAAATAGAGTTGCAGTTCTAGTTACCGGCAAAGATTTTGAGCGTTTGCTTGACATATCTGTTGCCCTGAAAAGCACTGGTGAGCAAATGGCTGCAGTAACTATTCAGGAAATAGGGCGATTTGGGCTACGTAAAAGATCATCAGTATGTCTTTTGATACTACAGCATCTAATACAAGAATGATTTAAGGGACATGTACCAGAATCGAGAAGAAACTCAGACGAACTTTGCTGTGGTTGGTTTGCCGTCATCACACTCATAAGCTAGCATTGAAAGCAGTGATTCAGGAATATTGTAATTTACTATAATGGCCCTGACATCCAGAATTTCCGAAATTTCCATAGTCTGTGGGCTTCAATTGGTAAGAAATCATGTAGGACAATGCTGGGGAGGAAATTCCCGTCCAAGAATTTCCAGAAGATCACCTAGTTCACTTTATCTGGAATGTCCTAAAAGACAGATGCGATCCAGGAGAAGACTACAACGAGTTATTGCAATTATCTCTCCTGTACCTAGAGGGCTGGTCTCAAAATGACTTTATTTTTGAGATTCCAGGGGATATGCATCAAGCAAGGTGGATGGCAAAGGCAATATATAGAATTTATTGCCTTCTTTACGAAACACTTTTTTTTTAACATATTTTGAGGATTGGAGTGTTTCGATACCTATGGCCATTAACACCTGGTACATTGTTAAATTACATATTGTGATTTAGTAAGTAGGTATTACAAGGTATTTGTGTAAACATTTGTATTTTGTTTATATCTATTTTTATATGTCTATATAGCGTAGATGCATTCTATTGTCTTCTGTACTGTTTCTAGATTGTATTTACTGCACTCGATTATCATGTGCTCAACTGATAGTTGCGTATTGCATATGTTACATAATGGTGGAATTTCTTTGTCAAGTATGTATTTGTGTGTGATTAGTTCATGACCTATTCCCAGCCTTGAGATGATCACTTGGTTTCTTCTTCCTTCTGATGTGACCCAGGGTGCGGTTTGTTGTTAGTAGTGATTTCTCATTTCTTTTCCTACTGTGTTTTTGTTGCCATTTTGATTCGTGCATGGAAGTCTTCTTCTGTAATGTTTCTACTATTGATTTTTTCTTCTTCTTGATTCAGCTTGTTGGTCTGCTTTTTCGTTTTCCTCCATTCCTATGTATGCTGGTATCAACATTATCACTATTTTATTGCCTTTTTCTTTCATACTTTTGTGTATGGCTTCTCGAATCATTATTATTGTTAGTTTTTTGCTATATAGTTTGATAATCTCTTGTACTGTACTTAGTGTTTATATTTGTGAGCATTACCGCTTGTAAAAGACTATAGCTTTCTGCGTAGTAGTTGCTGCACAAGTTTAGTAGGTGATATTTCCTTTCTTCGTCCTCTGTTATTATTGCTGCACCCGTTTTTTCATCTATTCTCGATCCGTCACTAAAGATAAAATGGTGGTCGTCGTATCTGTGTTTTTGTTTTTTATACATTTTTCGACAGAGTTCAGGGTAAGTTGACGATTTTTGGAATTCTGATAGCTTAGTGTTGACTTCAGGTTGATTTCGGGTCTAGAGTAAGATTTTGGGTAAGCTTTGGATTTCTATAGGCGAGATTTTTATGTCTGCGATATTTTATAGTTAATTTATAATTTTTTGTAGGGTAGTTTGATTTTGAATGTGTGATGTGCTGTTATGGCTAAAGAACATGTTTTTGTAGAGTAGATTTTCTGCTGAGGTAGTAATGTATTTGGGAATGGTTTGGTTGTGTGTGAGGGTAAGGATAATTTCGTTTGCTTCACAAATGATGCTTGTTATGAAAGCACCTAGGACTATTCTAAGTTCTGTGCTCTGGACTGTATTAAGTAATTTTGAACGTGTTTTGCTAGCTGTTAGATATCCGATCTTGGGTAGTATTGTTGCTTTGTTAAGTAAGGAGTCCTTGTGGTCTTCCGATTTTTTGGTTCCCACTATTTTTAAGATATTGAGACGTTAGATGCTTTCTCTTTTATTATAGCTATGTGATCTTTTCATGCTAGCTTCTTATCTAGCGAAACTTCCAGAGACTGAATATTGTTGACATTTTGAATACTTGTATTGTTAATTCTTAGTTCTGTTTCTGTTATATGTCCTCATTTGACCAGAGTGTACTGTTTTTGTTTTTGTTGGTGGTAAGGTGAACATTGTTCTTTGCAACCAGTTTTCAAGATTATTCATTGCTTTCTGCAGCTTTGAGCACTAAGCTATGAGGTTTGAGCTTCTTTGAAAGACTACAATGTCATCTGCGAAAGTTGCTACTCTGACTGTCCCTGGAATGAATTTTTTAATTCCGTTCATTGATATTAGGAATAGTGAGACATTTAGTATTTCGCCTTGAGGGACGCCGTTTTCTTGTGTCTTTTGTTCTGATATGCAGTTGTTTGTTTTTACTCTAAATGAACGATTGGAAAAAAAAATTATTATGTAATGAATCTTGTTGCCATTTATTTTGTGTTCGACTAGTGCATCTATAATATATCGTTTCCATACTGTATCATATTGAATATTCCTTAGCAAGAATTAAGAGGAATGAAACAGGTTACACATATTGTCAGCCTCATATATGTTCGCTTTTGGAACGAGACAATTGTAAATCTATGAGCTCCAAAAAAAAATTGATGTGCTACATTTTTTGAGCACCTATCCAGATGCAGACGTCAAAAAAGTGATCTTACAGCTGCTACGAAGCACTTTTGATATCTGTCAGAAACAAACGTAGGATTGAATTTTTTAGATAACCGTACCACTGAGATTTATAATGGAAAATTCAAAAACCAAACCTGCAAAGAAAAAGGAATTGAAACGGTTGAAGGGGGAACACCTAGTTTTAGGAGGTAAAGACTTAATCCATCTCGTTACTTATAAAACAAAGGCGTTCTTTGATTTGATTGGGACTCACGACATGACAAAATATTGCAGTGATTCTCTAAGGACCATGTAAGCGCTTTTAAAGTGGTCAATGATACTGCAGAAAGAGAAGTTGCTCTGATAAAAAACTTCAACGATTCGGACAGGGACGAACAACAAAAACAATTATTGTTAAGGTTAGTCGAGCATCACAGAAACATCGTCATCAAGCAAACAAAAGAAGAGATTGCATCACTCAAAGTTAATTAATATAATACAAGTTTCCCCTCCATACTACCTACCGTGAACCGGGGCTACTTTGTGACTGGAGGGGCAACTTTGTGACACCAGACCTCTAGAAGCAAAATCTTGATTTGATACAATACCATCAACCAAACCTAGTTTTTGGAAGTTACTACTTCTAGAAGAGTCTTTGGTGCAATCTATAAAGAGGATGCGGCATCTACATACGATTACAAATGGATGTGTGATTGCGGTTTTTCTTGCTTAGAAAAACAGGTGTTTGAAGTATGTCTGTATACTTTCTAGTATAAGACTATAATCAATTGGGTATCAAAAAATCAAATTGGTACAATTTGTTTCACATCTATTACAGATCATTTTGTACTATAGAGTTCAGTTTTGCTATTATTAGTTTTGATGTCGTTATCAATTAAATAAAAAATCAAAGTTTTGAGGGGCTACTTTGTGACACAAAAATCAAATCTTAAAACTCGTTTTATCAAGCATTCAAGTAAAACACGGAGTGAATCATCGTGAAATAAGCAAATAAAAGAGAGTTTTGTAATGTCTCAGATTTTTTTTTGGATAATTTCATCTAGCTTACCAATATAGTTCCAAAATTTTTTTAGTGTTTGTTGTATCTGAAAGACATGTTGATTTACCATTTCTATTTTGTAATACATATTTGCAGAAAATACATTTTCTATTATCAACTAGGTACCAGTTTTTATTTGCTTTATATTCATTACACGTGATTCGAATAATTTTACTCATACATATATTTTCTTCTATTGACGTTATTAGGAGGTTACTTTGTGTCAGCAGTCTACTAAGAGGCATTTTCATAGTAAAACATTCCTGTCGCAAAGTAACCCCACACTGCGGGGTGGCTTTGTGATAATTTATTTAATCAATATCTCTTATTGTATATATAATATTGCAATGCGTCACCAGGCAATTGAAAGAGGAAGGTTCAAACTTTATATTCATATGAAATTGAAAGTAATTAGTATCATGACAAATTCAATTTGAGCGAAAAATATGGATAATTGTCACAAAATAGCCCCGGTTTACGGTATTAATGTTAGTATCTGGTTTGAATATTGTTTCAAGTTTATGACTTCAAGTTACTTCAATGAAAGTGATTACCATCGAAAATTCGTATTTTCTGCCTACTTTTTCAAAGCTTATCAAATACTATCCAATCATCTTGAAATTTGGCATATAGATTCGAATTCGAGACCGTTTGCTCTTCAAGCATGTGTGAGAACCACTTTACTACACTAAGACATCAAGTAAGTCTACAAGCACTGTATAAGAATCCTAGTAGTTGTCAAATTTGCTGTTCACTCTAAAAACGACACAAGTTTGTATCTTCGAAAATAAAGAACAGTGGCTGACGTGCGAAGCTCTCAATTGAGAGATTAGAATGAAAATTTGAGTTGATCCGTATCGTGCCGAATGATGGATGTATCAAAGTAAATAAATGCGTACCTATGTAAACATAAAGTTGAAGATCACCAAGACAAAACCATTTCAAGAGGTCTTTTCAAAGCTAAGAGTTTCTAATTCACATCTCAAATACTCGAATAATTAGAAATTTGATCAAGATTCCTCCAATTTCCTTGAGTGGAAATTACAAATATCAATATATATTCAAATCTAACTCACTTTATTGCTACACCGATCATTCTCTATCTTTAATGATCTATACATACTTTCAGAATTATATCATAATAAATAGACTTTTTTGGTTTTAATTCTGTATATTTGATTTTATTTTTGACGTTTTGACTCTCTAACAGAAATTCTTCATCAGAAAAAATGATGGAGACTTTCGGTTAGAGAGTCGAAACGTCAAAAATAAAATTAAATATACAGAATTAAAACCAAAAAAGTCTATTTATTCTCTATCTTACTATTGTTCCAGAATCATTTACACATTATTTACACATCATAAGTACTTAATTGGAATATATGTGAATATAGCATTACAACACAGTCCAAAACATATGCTTTTCCAATTCGCTAATTTCGAGTCCTGCAGTTATACATTCGGATTAAATAAACAACTGCTGGTCAACAACTAACGACAAACATGAAAATTATCGTTTAATAATATCGTGCACTGATAAATTAATTGAAAATTCGTCCAAAACATATTTCAGCATTTGATTATGCAAATCCTAATTCTATTCCACATGGATTTCGATCACGCTCAAATAATCACCACCCCATTTATATTTTAATGAAATCGTTTACTAACCAATCATTCCAATGGTGCTGGTGCTGCCATCGCACTAAGCTCAATTGTTTCAAACAGACAGTATACACTCATCAACTAACATATTCCCAGGATAGAATAATTAGAATGATAAAACAATGTACAGAAAATATTTGTACTCCGAAAATTGAGTCGCTTGATGAATTTGTGTGTCCGAATGGTAATTTTATGAAGTGTTGCTGAAGTAAACAAATATGTGTAGTCTAAAACATGAACAATATTTATCTATTGAAACAAAATCAAAGAAAATTATCCTGACCAGTTGAATTTTTTCAAATGGAGACGAAAATATTATATAGAAGAAAATCAACACTTGAAAAAAAAGAGAAAAAAATTGATACTCATAATTATTCTATCAATGAGCTGTTTGAATATTGGAAGAGTATTGATCTCATCTAAACTACAGAAGATTTCAAACTCTTGATGTAGTCATTATCATAACTTATAGTTGAGATACTAGCCCAATCTTCTTTTAGTGTTAAATAATTTGTTCCTCTAGAATATTTTATGTATCCAGAGCAATTTAAGTTTAAAATAGAATTACCTGATTACAATTCCAGACAGGAGTTGCTTTTAATATGCAGGGATATAGAGATAGCATCAGCCAATATCCTATTTATACATCTACTAGAACGAGATAGCTGAAAAACAAATACTCTGTCTGTCTCGAATTTAATCAAAAACATATTACTCTGTAATTTAGATAATGGAATTGATGAAATATATGGAAATTTCGAAGCATTGGAATGCTACATTCATAGATGAATAATATATTGGCTAGTTGTTTAATACAAGTTTAACTAGAGTTCGGTTGAACTGCGTTTATTTACTACGGTAACAATTATTTCAGCAATTGTAGCCAAAGTGAAGTACCCCTGTTTGATGAACTGTAGTTGAATTGGGAATGGACAACCAGCCATAGAATAAATAAACTTACAGAGGATATTACTCACATATCAAACGTTTGAGCAAGGCAAAATAGATACGTATATACAATTGAATATGGAATTAAAAACAAAAATTTCCAAGGACACACAAAACTTGCAGTAAATTAAAAAAATATATATAATGTAACATCAGCCTTATCAATATGTGCATCTGCAGTTCCCTTCACAAGATATAAATAAAAACAGAGAATATACGATTTCAATGGTCATTTATTACTGAATCATTGAGAGCAAACAATATTTTTTTCTTCTGTGACATGACAGCCCTAGAAGGGCCAAGGCTTCAACTACTTGCGTACTTTTTTCATTACCGAATCATCCTGAAAAACTCGAAATCTCAATCTCTAATCACCAACGATTGAGCGGCATCAGCGAGATTTCTGATATGAACAGATTTACTTTAAGACATACAGGTGACAAGTTAATATTGTCCGTATATGCTTTAAGTGCTTGACTTTGTAGCAATCTTTCGGTAAATCATATATACCGGCCGGGAACCGAACCAGAAACCCCGGATCCATGCAGTTTTCGTTTTTTTTTTGTTGTACATGAAAACCCGGTTTTTCTGACTCTGCAAAACTAGCGATACTATGTAAATACCATCAGTCATTCCTTCAACAGAACTTAATAAAGATTCTAAACAAATTTTAGAGAAACTATCTTCATATTTTAATATTTATTTTTGCACATATATACCATAAAGAACATGAGAGGAAAATTTAAATAAATGTTATTTGAAACCTTATCACCATATATTTTTGAAATTCATTCATTATTTTATATAATAGTGCTAGGGTTTCCAACGCATACGAAGATAAATATAGAGAAGATATTCTAATTCTGCAGTGCATCAGACAGATTGTTCAATTGATAGCTAATTATATCGAAAAAATGTATAAAATTTGTCCAATGATTACTAGAATAGTTTCAAATATCAGTCGAAGTGGTAGAACACGTATCTAGTAGAAGATGAAATATCTCAAAAGAATATTATTGGAAATAAGTTTAGTCTGCATGTGAATTTATATATTTTATATTACTTCATTATACAGTCGGTCCAACGAACAGGTAACTGCGTTTACCTCCGTTGGATTTACTTCTCATATAAATTTCAACTGGTTCATTAAATGAATAAAATTGAATAAATACAAAAGTTTATACAAACACATATCCAGAAATGCATTGTTTCAGAGCTATAGCAGTTTTAATACTTTATTTCTGTTCTAATTACGCAATTCTTTCTTTTTGCATCACAATAAAATCATAGTGGCCGTTTACAATGGAGAACAATTAATTATAAATCATAAAGAATGCTCAAAATGTTCATTTTGAACTTCAATATAACATTCTGATCTTCGTCTTATGGATATATTCGAAATATCCGACTTCATTGCGAATTGTATTGTAATGTTTATTGCTTGAAGAATCAGTTCGTGATTAAATAAAAGTCACTATTTGATAATCTAAATTGAAATGAAAGTTTTATTCTCCTGATGTCACTAATAACACTATATTCATATATTTATCACTTAATTCTAACTTAAACAAGGTCACAGATATTTATATTTCACTATTTATATACACTGTTCACTTGACTGTTCGATTTCAATTCACCAGTACTACTCTTATTACTATTGTTCTCCACACGTCTTTTGCTTGGCCTTATAGAGGGAAATATTGATTTCTCGAATGTTTCTATTTCTCGACTTTTTCCATTTCTAGAATATCACTTGAGGCTTCTATTGGGAGGGGTGATGTGCTGCGATGTGGCGCGGCGTAAGCGAGGACAAGAAGCTCCTCCCCATACTACGTCGTCTTTACGAGCTTCCCCCACTCTCGCACGTCACAGTATTATGATTCTCTGATGTGAGTCATCGATGTTATTGGTTGTTGCTAAATAAACTAGATTCTTCAGATGATCCCAAGAATTAAATCCAGAGGATCTCAACCAAGTAACCTCGGAGGCCACCGTATTAGCAGCTCCTCTACCAATCCACCGAGCATCATGAAAACTATTCAAAAATTGCCTCACATTTCAAGTGAAATTCATGGTACATTTTCTTATAATTCCCGCAACACATTTCATCCAACCTTGCTGACAAGGAATGAGGCCCAATGATTTCATCACCAATAATGCCTGCCCATTTATTTAGACTGAAATGATTTTTATTCCTACTTAAAAAAAAACCCTCAAGGATTTTCCTTCGATCAGAGATGTGCCATGAAAATTTCTACTGAACCTGGCCTCGTCAGTGAGTAGCACCAATGATATAAACTAAAGGGTATTTCCACAATATTGTGCAAACCAATCACAGCATCCTACTCGAAGTTGTAAATCATTTAGTTATAGATTTAGAACTTGCTGCACATGCTCCAATAATGTTGCTCATGTGAGACATTTTGTACGTGTGAGTAATGAACACGTAATGCGTTATGCAAAAGCAATTTTTTCTGCACTTGTGAAGAAGAGATAAGAGAGAAGAAAGATACAGAGAGAAAGAGAAAAGGCTCAAGCAAGAGCAAGAAACAACATAAGATGAGATATAAAAAGCACTGAAGAAAAACGAAGTAAGTAAAACCCCAAGACATGATAGGATTACAGCAGAAATGCTTGACACAATAAAAGATACAGCGCTAGAAAGGTTGCAGAAGATATACATTAAAGTAGTAATCAATGGAAGGAAGGTATAGTATGTCCCATATATAAATAGAGAGGTGACATAGAGGATTGCCAAGATTTCCGTGTAATAACACTCCCAAGTACAGCAGCCTAAGTGTTTACAAGAATATTAGAGAAGGAACTGAGGATCCAAGTGGAAAAATCGCTAGAAGATAATCAATATGGCTTCAGACCTAACAGAGGAGTCAACGATGCAATAATTATAATGAGACAAGTGAGTGAGAAAACGATAAAATAAGGAATTAAGGTACATCTGTGCTTCATAGACCTAGAAATGGCCTTCGACAGAATAGATAGGAAAGATATATGGAAGAGACTAGGAGAAAGAGAAGTAGATACTAGCAGAATAAGAAGTAAATAAAGCTTATATAAAAAGATCAAAGACTACAGAAGAACGAAGAATGGAATATCAGACATGTTCGAAACTACAAGAGGTGTAAGGTAACGCTGCATATTAAGCCCGTTACTCTTCACACTAGTGATCGAAAAAGCAATAGACCAAGCTAAAAAGGAAGCAAAAGAGATGAAGAAGAAGACACAGTAAACAAGAATTTAGAAGTATTTAGAAGATAACCAGAAAAAATAAACATGGAGATAAACCGCAATAAAACCAAGTCGATGGTTATAAGCTGAATCAAGGAAAATCATACAATCAATATAAAATGAGAAGCTCTAGAACAAGTCAAGAACTTCAAGTATCTAGGAACAATACTGAACTGTAACAGAAAATCAGATTAGGAAATAAGGAAAGGAACAGGAGCCACAGGTAGACTATTCAATGCGTTGAGGAGCACCATTCTAAAAAATGAAGAAATACTAGAGAAAATCAAAACACAAGTATACAAGAAATTGGCTGTGTATATCCTAACATACGGATCAGAAACCTGGACAGCCACAGAAAAACAACGCAGTAAATTGAATAGCACAGAAATAAGACTTCTGAGAATGATAGAAGGGAAACAGTCTTGGACCGAATAAGAAACAGGGAGTAAGAGAGACATTGAATGTAAAACCAATAAAAAACATAAAAGTGGAGGTACAATTGAGATGGTGGGGACAGGTACAAAGAATTAGGGAAGTAGAAGGAAGAAGAGAAGTGTACGAAGCAAGAACAGCAAAATCAAAGCAAAATGAAAGAAAAATTAGAGGAGGTATGGAAGCGGATACCAAAAGAAGAAGAAGCAGAATGAACAAGAAAAATATCAATCACCTGCCTCACACCTTGAAAGGCAGATAGGCTTTGGAATGCAGTAAGTTAAAAGGATCCTAATATACGCTATTTATTCTTCAAGGCGGCGATCAATTGAAAGAAGGAATCTCCTATTTTAAAGGTCTCCGGACTATGGCCTCTAGGTTAACTCCAGTCTGCAAACGATTTCGTGTTAGACATACCTGGTATTAGGACTGCCTCAAATCTGTGACAAATATTTTTCAACATCCTGTATGGATATGCATGTTATAATACGTGAAAAGTACTCAACGCTGATTATTGACGGCGCTACCACAAATCACATTTTCCATGATGCATTTAGAGGATTAAAATATCTTGTTCCATACCAACAAAAAAAAAAATCCATCCTAATCTCTTATATTTATCATTTTTATGCCTATTTTCATGAAAAGCAGATTGATCTACTTCCAGAGAAGATGAAATTCACTATATCTGATGACAGTTGATTATTTGACAACAATAATTATATTATCATGAAGAAACTCAGATTGACTAGAATTTTCCGGACTTGTTCTCATTCTGGAAGTAAATTTACTCGGTCTTCCATGAAATCGACCATTATAATTACGAAACCTATCATTAGTCTATAGGTGATGATATATCCTGTGATGTGTCTAATTATGTATGTATATATTATTCATCTGTTTGTCAACCACAAGCTCAACGTAGTGACAATTCAATATTCACATTTCCATCAGCCTAGCGTTGCTGAAGTAAAATACCTTCAAATTGTTCGAGAGTAATAATTGAGTGAATGAAATAAACATTTACTCATTCCATTATTATTCAACAAGAGGTAATCTTGTTGAGAACATCTATACTGCGAGCTTTTGGTCTGTTGTACCTTGTGTATTTATTCCTCTAATGGATGTCCTGCCTATTAGATTGAACCCAAAATTCTCTCCTTTAACCTTCGCAAAGTATCAGGATGTAGTTTTTCCAATTCAAGGAAACTACGTCGATAAGCTGTAACTGATTCTAATTCAATGGGGGGTGAATCTGCTCCTACTTTAGCTAGACCATCAGCTACCTGATTTTTCTCTATTTCTCCAGTTTAGCCGCAACAACGTTGAACTTGTACGCAAGTGAATTATTATAGTGAAATAGCACCTTTCTTTTCGCCAGATGAGAACGTTCAACTTTGATCACATCATTCAATTTGTCCAATAATAAAGAGTAATAGGTCACATTGATAGTTCTTCTTTTTCTGAATAGTCTATGAGTAATACACCATAAGAATCCCAGGAAACCGTTGTCATGAATTTTCCGGCATCAGAGTGAACTGTCTTGAATCTTTTAGGCGCACTTTCTTCTGCTTTAGTCCATTATCTGGACTGCTGCTCTTTCTCTGGCATGTAGTGATAAAACGTCGAAGAGACTCAGTGAGATTGCGCATGAATAGGACAAGACACTCTTAAGGAAACACTCGAAACAATGTTTATTCAATTGACTGCTAAAGACGCGACACCCAGCCTACAGCAAGTAAAATTTGGTGAACGCCGTCTATCGAGATGTTTACAGCCTCAGCAGTTTCTCGAACTTTCAATCAAAAATCATCTAGAATGGAACTGTGGATTTTTGCGACAATCTTGTTAGTCATGACGCCAACGATTCTTTATAAACGTACGGCCACGTTGAAATTGAAACGACCACTTTTCAACCGTTCAAAATGAAGGAGCAGATTTCTCAATTGTAAAATCTATCTCATGTCGTATTTCTGTTGATCTAAAGCCTTCCAAAACAAAGTACTTGATCCCAGCACGAACTTCAATTTTATCCATTCCATAAGTCAGACAGAAGTAACATATCGTCACTGCTACAGCAAATTTACTAATAATACAAGTCTAAAACTTTGCTTAACGCCATCTGAATGTTTTTACTGAATCAATATAATAGCATCATGATCATACTAGCAATATTCATGCTTTCAGCCGAAAGCTGTAATAATTATAACTTGAAATAACATTTTGTTGTTGTTTGAAGCATTACGATCTGAAATAAGAGAATGCCATACGACGTCGCTAAAAATTTAATTGCTTCTAAGATCAAATACTTTTCCTCTCAATTCACAATTTGGTGTTAGACCCATATCTTTATATCACGCAATGTTCTCTGACGTACAATTTTAATTAGAAAGCCAAGTTTACACAGCGTGAATATTAACTTTTCAACTATAAATCTTGTTCAAATAAGGAATGAAATTAAGCCGTTTTACGACCTAAGAGTCAAGGGAACACACGTTGGCAAGTGAAACGTATCTCATACCATACATTATAAGTAACTATACATAGAATGGATGGAGAAATAGCACAGAGAATATTGTTCAAATACATAGTTAACAAGTTAGAAATATCTCTCATTCAAGCAGGTGAAATAACAGACAATGGTAATAGTGAGTACATTGCCACCAAATGTGTTGTACAATGAGATATTCAAACCAAAACGATTCATTGTATTAAGTTCCTAGGTTATAATTATTAGCGGCATTTATAACACAATTACGAAGAAATATAGATAGATTTCTAACATAACGTTCAACGTGATCTACTTCAAACTCTATATACGTAGTTCAGCCTCAAATAAATTATTTGATCTGGTCTGTGAACTCATATTACCTCATTTTATTGAGGTCTACTTTTTCGTAGCAATACTCTCCCTATGTGGCAATAATTGGTTTTTTACAATCCCAAACTCCAACAGTAAACACAGTCTTATTTGACACTCAATTCTTCAATTGATTGCTTTGTAACTCAACCTAAACTACAGAATCTTCTATCCTTCCTAATTTTCATGTATAAAGAGCTAAGGATCCGTGTATAGAATTGAATCTATTTGCATTGGCTTCAGGATCCAGTGATTAATAAATAAAGGTACTGCGTAACTTGCAGATTTGTTATTTATTAGGGGACGTTTCGATGACATTTACCTGGCACCATCTTCAGCAACTAATTGTTAGTCATTGACATTAAAATAATGATGAGAACAACAACATTTCATCATAAATATTGTATACAACACTATAATTGGATTTTTTTCTCTAGATATCATAATCTGTGATAATATGTTCACGTGGTTGTGCCACATCTTGTCGAAACAAAAATTAAAATTTTTACTAGGACTAAACACGTGTATACGATTGCTTTTCTGCCCAAGATGATGTTTTTGAGAACCGATTCTTGGATTTGAATTCTTGAGGGACACAAGTCTCTTCAATCTCAATTTTTAGTAAATATACAAATCACACAGTACCTTCATCAATTACTGGATCCTAAAGCCAAAACATCAAATCTCCCCCTGATTTTCTCAGATTATTTCTCTGTACTAGTAAATTTAATATCAACTTACGTAATTTTAGTCATGACTTCCAGCAATTTGGATTGATATTTAACAATTCAATTTTTGCTACTCTTATATTTTTATCTAGACCTGCACCTGATGCATATCAAATTCAAGAAGATCTCTGTTCAATATTATACGCCCTAATAAGTTCCTATTGTTTAAAACTGTGCTTCAAGGAATACAGAAGGTGATATTTGTCTTTTTTTTCTCTTGATTTTTCTTTGGAATAATCATTATTTCCTTGTGTCATTTCACTTAAATAGTATATCTCATTTCTGATATCGTCCTCCTTCTTATCAGTTGTTTTGAAGCTTCGTGACTTTGGTTTCTTATTAGTTATTGAGTGATTCCACATTCTGGTTTATTATTCAAGTTTAGACTCAGGTCGCGGTATCACTTTTTCTTCATTCTTTTTTAAAGTCATCGTTCACTCTGACTTTTGGTCTCCATCAGAAAGCCTTCACTTTCTTTTTGAATGAATGTGTGAGAGACTGAAATGAATGTTGATTTATTGAATTTTTGCTACCCTCATCTAGTTTAGGGGCTCATGCACTAGTGATTCCTTAGACTTGTTTAGACAAATTTGATTTTCTAGTTGTTTTTGAAGGTGAGGTGTGTTTTTGATCCAGCTTTTTAACCTTGATCTTCCAGAGATGGAAACTGATGATTGGCTCTTCTTTAGAATTTTAATTTATTTTGTTCTCCTTCTATTTATTTTCACTATCTTCTCTATTGATATGCTTCTTGTTACTCCTGACTTGGCGTGAATTCAGTTGAATATACTATTTTCCTATTTTTCTTCCCTCTGTTTATTCTTTAGCTCTGTTTTGAATAGGTCCAAATTTCTATCCAGGTTAAATTAATTTTTTGTACAGCACTATTTATTCAATTCGGGTTTTAGCTGGGCCAACGTCATTTTTTAAATTTTTGCTCTCTACACTTGAGCTTGTTTCTGGCTTTACCTCCTTAGTAGTTCTCCCAATTATCCTCCAAGTTATCCACGCAAAGGCTAAGGCTCAACTGGAACAGAGCTTTGATCACATATCTTCACAACAATACGGGAATTGATAACAGCATTCAGTAAGCAAGCATTCAGCCCTTAAGTTCATCAAGCGCGAAGACCGCCTGATTTACTTAGCGAAACGCACAAACCCAATATTCACAAGTTTCAGATTGAACTAATTCATGTCAAATTTTTTATGTGATTGTTGGTGCCATTTCTGCCTAGTTTTAGAGGAAAAATCTCTGCATGAGTATTTTTTGAGTAAAAACTTGGGAAACGAAAAATTCTCACATCTCGTTTATTGAGGAGCTTAAGTAAGTGTGATATCAAAACTCTCATCTCGATTATCAGTTACATGTTACTGGATACTCCTACATTGTTCAGTTACCTTTGTAAAATTCGTTATATATCTACAAAAGTTAAACACTGTTAGCGATCGTTTCTTTTAGTGTCTTGGCTCCCAATTTCTTATAGATCTCTCCCCCTTGTTTTCACAGAGCGAAATTCATGTCTTTTTGAATAGCTTCTGCCTTAGAAATATATAATAGGTCAATGGTGCTAAATGGAAGCGATATAAGGGATGATCATTCTGCTGAAAGCTTTGTTCGTAAATTTCTTGCAGATCTATCAACAACTTGTCAACAAACGCATTGTTTTGCAAATAAAGCATATTCTCAGGAGTTTTTCTAGACTTTCTTCTGGGATATAAACGCAAAAAATATTAAAGAATGGAGAATAAGAATATCAACTCCTGTTGTAAGCACCCTATGAGATGTATTCCATGTTTGTCTAGAAAAGTAGAAGCTACTGCTGATTTTTGTGCGTAAAACTTTATGGACAGAGCTGAGCTAACATGTTCTATTGTTTTTGAATTTAGATTCAATTCAGAAATTGGAGTGATCACAAATCAACTTGGATATTGTAACTACCAGTCAATTTAATTCTGCCTTCAGACATTGATAAATCCGTTCAGCTCTTTTCAAAATTATTTCATGTACAGTATCAACATTTTACAGCACTGTGTCCATCACTTTTGTCGGTTAATTCTCTTTTACTACCCAAAACCCAAATTTTCACAGTGATATAGCAGAACATTTCTCCTGCAATGTGTCAAAGATACCTCAAATCGAGAAAAAATGGGATGAATTGGGCTGATGAGGTATAATAATTATCAGCATGGAATATGTGGGACAGGAATTTCATTTTACTTTATTGCCAGCGTTTCTCCATCTTGTACAAATTGTTTTGATTGGATGATTCCATCCCATATCTGTTGTGAAATAGGCAGAAAGAATGACTGTTACAAGATTTATTTGTCAAATTGTCTTAATGCCTAAGTCGCGATTTGAAATAAGTGAGCTGGTGCATCATCTGCAAGTAGACAAAAAAATGTGTCTGATGAGCTTCTTGCGCCATTTTTGAAATGAACATCTATCATTTTCAAAGTGTGCGATTTTTGCAAATGATAGCACTAGTTTTTCTTGAGTTTCTGCATCTCAGTTATTCCGCGATGCTTTCATTTCTTGTCCATTGCTTCTAATAATTTCCGATCAGGTATTAAAGTGAGGCTCAATCAATATTCAAGGTCTTCTCTCTTCTCTGTTACGATACAAGTATATCTAGTGTTAGAAATGCTAAATCCGATAATGGACCTACATAATGTTACTGTATCTATCATCGTTATTCAGGCTGTGCTGAAATATGCGCGTTAGACCATTTAGCATGAATAATATGATTTGATTCATTGACCAAACATACATTGAATAATTGACGCTTCAAAAATAGTCCACAATACCTCATTTATTTACATTTGTTCAGCCAGTAGACACTTTTTTCCTATTGATTTCCACCTTCCGTTTTTCATCAAGTGACAAAGATTAATGAGAAAAAAAATTATTCAATACTTGTCATTTAGCCTGTAGGTGATAGAATGAATTCCCTGCTTTTTTTTTACACATGCTTCTTGCTCGTATTATCAAGGATATCTGGTATTTTTTCTTGCAGTGAATATTATCGGCTCAGCATCATATCATCTTCCGTATTGTTCGTATTTTTTGTTATTTTGCCTCAAAGGTGACTTTGTGTAGGTACCCAAAATGCTGAAATCATATATTCAACATGTTCGAGACCGGATCATTGTTTTCAATATAAAATTAGTTGTAATTTTTTTTCATAATAGAATAGTTTGTTTATTTTGACTGTCTAGATTATGACGTACCAATCTTTTAGATACAGCATTCATTGTGACATGGCCACATTCAACAAAAGACCTGGCAGCACTAAATATCGTCACTTTTGCCGGTGACCAGCCCAACGTTATTATGATATTCAGCACCTGTCATGAAACAAATTATATTCGTTTGTACAGACATTTATTTCTATTCGTGTCTCAGTATATCTCAATTCAATCCAGCTCCCAGCCACGATAATATATAAAATAAATAAATATTGATAATATCTCATACCCGATACGGGTGTGTCAGAGACTGTTGGTGCACTCATTAGATTGATTGATATTTCCTCAGTCGTCAAATTATGGGTACTCTTAGTTTTTGTGGACTGTACTTCACAAAGTATATTACAAGACAGTGGATTACTGATATTTGTCCGTCGGTAATATTCGATCCTAGGACCTCCGGATTACAAAGATCGCATATTTATACTGAATAGTTCCCATGTCTTATCAATCAATTTAAAGATATTTGTTTATCTCATTGAATCTAAGGGATTCACGCGTGTCCTGTATCTGAAATGTCAATGAATGAGAGCATTCTTACTATCCTCAATTTTTATTACACAAGTAATAGGTCTTGATTGCTAGAATATAACTTCGACACAACTTTGAATATTGAAGTTGAGGATGATATTTATTGTATTGTGGTGAGAACTGATTGATAATAATGAAAACCACTGAAACTCATTTGTGGGTATTATCCTATTCAAGACTCTATTCACTGCAAATTCTAGGAATTCTATAATGATTATGTTTGAACTCTCGAAACACAGTGTCTGAATGATGGTTCGGAAAATTCTAAATTTCACAAGAAATAATAGTTAGTCAACCAGCTACACACCTCCTATTTGAAATCCTCCACCTTGTACCATGATAGAATTGCTTACAGATTTAGCCAGAACTCAATATGCTCAATATGCTACAAGTATGAGGACGACGACCTTAATCATTTCCTGATTTGCTGCCCAGTTTACACGGCACCAAGAGAAGAGTTTATTGGAAGTTCATCCATAACCTGCCAACCGAATCAGTGAACAAAGCCCTCCTTGGAGATCCCGCCCCTAAACAAATATATGATATTCATAATTTTGTAGACACTTCACTGAAAATAAGAGCAGTTGCACTCAACATGTAATCTTTCACGCTATATAATTACTGTGATACAATCATTTATTCTCATCAATTTCAAAATATGCTATCAACCATTTGTATGAGAAACCTCAGGTCAATAAACGATTATTATTTTTATTATTATTATATGATGTCTAATGCAGATACAGATAATGAAAAAGAAATTCTTACAAATACAACATTCAATCACAATTCTTTTTTATGAAGCCAAGGATATCTTATATAACTGCTTTATAGACCGTCAGATAATCGTAGATTTGAGTGTCCCATTTTGTTTTCTCTGCCTTCAAGAGTTCTGCAAAGTATGCATATTTTGAGTATAATAATGCCAAATTTAAAGCCAGACCTTGTGACAAACATAATAAAAATTAATTTTAAATTTCTATGAAAAAACATGTTCTGATCCAATTTTCTCGCTTCTGACATGCTTACAAAATGATATTTAAAGAAAAAAGTGTCAGCGCAAAACGATAGGCGGAAGTGATCCACTTGGCCGAGGGTTTGGAATGAGGGTTCGATTGTGCAGAAAATTATATTAATTGTTCACGTTCTTCTCATTTCAAACCGTTTGGCCATATTAAAGTTGATATCATGATTATTCCGTAGAAACGGATGGCATAAGTTTTTCGAATGACCAAGTCAAGATATGCACAAAAACATTCAAATATTCGCAAGATGTATTCGTACATATCTTGACTTCGCTATTCGAAAAACTAAGGCAATTCGTTTCTACGAGATGCTCATATCAACTTTTATATGGCCAAACGGCAAAAACGAGAAGAACGTGGACAATTGGTATAGATTTTTTGCACAATCGAGCCCTCATTCCCGACCCCTGGCCAAAAGGATCACTTCTGCCTATCGTTTTCCGCCGACTCTTTTTTCCCTAAATTTCATTTCGTGAGCATGGCAGAAACGAGAAAATTGGATCAGAACATGTTTTTTCATAAAAATTCAAAATTAATTTTCAATATGTTGGCCACACGGTCCAGCTTTAATTTTGGCATCATTTTACTCCAAATATACATACTTATCAAAACTCTTGAAGGCAGAGAAAACAAAATGGGGCACCCAAATCTACGACTATCTGACGGTCTATTATATGTCTTAATGGTCTATTCAATCATTTGATGCCAATACTTCCGAAATAAGAATTTTAGAATCAATAATATACACAAAAAACTTGTAATACAGCTGATCCGTCTTATTTGCACTCGCAAAGATAAAAATGCAACAGAGACTTTGATTTGAGTAAGTGGGTATACATATGAACGTTGAGATAACAAAATGTGGCGATCTGCGAGATGCTTGTGGAATTCATTCTGAAGATCAAGATAGAACAGCCCTTTACCCAACTTAAGCTCCATTTTAGAACCAGCTTTTATGAAATAAGTTGACATCATCCGTGTCAAGACCAGTGCATTCACCAATCCGTTACTTCGTCGATAACTCTTGACTGTTACATTGTAAACTGTCCTTGAAGAATGATTGATCTGCAGGGTGAAGTTCTCTACCCTCACTATTGACACAAATGGTGCTAGGTGACACTCATAAGAGTGTATATAGAACAGGAAATGTACATGTATAGACGATAAGGCAAAATAAATATTGTCGGAAAGCAGAACATTGTGCGAAAGCATACAATAAAATGAAAAAACTTATTACCTTATTCGTAATATCTGTTTTGTTCACAATATCTGTCCATCAATCTAACCGTAGCTTTGATACCGATACCAAATTGAAATAATATGTATTATCCTCACAAAAGGTAAAAATCATAAGGATATTCATCTGATCTTGAAAATCTGACGTGAACTTCACGTGATTTACTTGTACATCATTTGGTATATACACAAATTCATTCAATAAGGTTCTCTGTCACTTCAGATTATAATTAATATAATATTAATAGTATTTTGATATGTGAAATGTCAAACAAAATCAAAAAATTGACAACAGATTATCATTGCTCACCTAATCATTTCAATAAACTGATTGTTTTATACGGAAAATTCTGAATGTCTGTTATACAATTGAACTGAATTTCCGGCTCAACCGATTGATACAAAAATAGTAGATAACTATTTTGATGCTACAACAAGTTCAAACACTAAATTTCAATATGCTATGGCTGATCATTCTGGATTTATGAAAAAAAATTAAATAAAAGTTCCAAGTAAAGTGCACTTTTGGCTTGGCTGATTAATACAAAAATAGCAAGTTCAAATACTGAATTTCAATATCCTACGGCTGATCATTCTGGATTTATTGGAAAAATTCGAAAAACGTTTCAAGTAAAGTGCACTCCCGGTACAGACGATTGAAACCATGATGCGTGGTGCACAGCTAGACCCTATACCAGTCTTAAATACAAAATTTCAATATTATACGTTCAACCAGTTTTGAGATTTGCGAGTTACGAACGCACGCATAAACGAATATACGTACCGACATCAAACCAAAAATAGTCAAAATGGATTTAGGGATGCCCAAAACGGATATTTTTATCAAAATCTCGATAGAGTTTTGTCGGTTTTCCAATACTTTCTTGTACTTAGTACATGTGAGTAAAAATATGTGGCAAAGCAGATATCTGACAAGAAACATAGGAAATTGATGAAAAATTCCCATTGAATTGAGTATTTTAATTACAAAAACTGATGGTTGATCGACCCTCAAAATATGAGCTGAGAAACATTATTAAATGAACCAGCACATTTTACACGAGTTTAATATCCTAATATCACTTTTTATCCAAGATTTCTCTTGAAACGACTCGAATCGTTTATTTTTTGATACTGACAAGATATTCGAATGCTATTGGTACCACATAGAAATTACGAGGTACCCATTACGAGTTTGTTATGGTACTTTGCTTGTGATTTCGTTTTCCACTTTACACACATACCTATATAATAGGGAATAGTATATTGTGCAACAAGTGCGATAAGTTGTCGATTGCCTATGAAAGCCAAGTTGGGCTTATTCGCTCAAGTGGGCAATTGACAACATCGCAAGAGTTGCAGATACTATTTATAGATGGTTTGTGTGATTGCGTGCGACAAGTTTACTTGTCGCACTCAAATTATACTTGGCACACTCGAAAGCCAAAGAGCCATTTACCGCCTGGAGAAACGTGCGCAAAATAGTACTTATCCTGCATGAGTAAAAAAAAGTTATGTACTTCATCGTGATATCTTGGCAGTTCGAGATTTTGATGGATCTTCACGTTTGAGACCGTAATGAGACCAAAAATCATAATTCTAAGAAATCTCAGTCTGTCGGATTGTACGAATTTCTTAATGAAATTTCATATTTCAGTTTTTCTTGAAAAAGCTAGGTTCAAGTCTGTATATGACCTCTTTAGAACTAATGGTACCAAGACTTTATTTTATAAATGGTAGTATTCATCATAAAATATGAAATAACTAAAATTGATCCTCGAATAAATTGGCACAACATTCATTTGTCATTATCAAAATTTGGATCATTATAGAATTCGTTGAGTTTTTCTAAGCAAATAAATAATAAGAATCATGATATGAAATTAAAACTATTGTCAGTCATATTTGGACATCACATGCGAACGTTCGTCAATTGTTTTTTGAATTAAGTAGTTTGCTCTATCCTGTTTGGTATCAAATAAAAGCTTTTTCGCAGACATTTCTAGTGAAAAAATCAAAGAGAATATCTAAACGATTTTCAATTGTTTCTTTCACAAACTAATTGAGTAATTTCTAGTTTGGTATCAATTCAAAGCTCTTGGGAGCATGAAACAAGTAGATATCAGGGCTTAATAGTTAGAGGAATCAATGTTACCATCTTTGAATTTCAGTTCCGGCAATCAAATGTCAAAACTGTACCAATGAATTGAAGATTCCGAAAATCTAGAGAACAACGCTTTATTTGCAAAGATACTACATATTTCATGTGAATACAATGACAGTTGCCACTTTGACAATGACAGCTATCAGTTAAACATTGACTGCTGTTACTTTGAAATCTACAATTAATTGATGCGACACTCCAAATTTTTGGAACAGCGATGAAACTGGAAAGAAATTTATGGTCGAGAAAATACTGTGTGGCCAGAGCAGATTTTTTACCACTATGAAACTAATGCTGTGTTTATTCATTCTAAAGGACTCATTCTTTGTTAGTTTTTCCGTGATTTTTGGAACAGATATATCGAAACCAAGTCTCAAGTGTGAGTTTGTGTTTCCTTGGTGCTGCAGCTATTTATTCCATATTTTTCCAGTGATTTCAGAAAGTACAACTATATGCGGGCACAGTCGTGGATCTCAGCTAGTATATTATGGAATACTTCATCTCTCATATTCTATTTCACATTCATAGACAGAAAGTCATTATATATTCCAGTTAATTGTGATTTATAATTATGAATTGGAGCATATATGTTTATACAAATTAATTTAAAGCTAATATTAGTGTTGATACTCTGAAAGCAATATTATTGTTTTACATGATGAGCTTGAGGTTCTCAAAAATGTTCTGCAGGCGCAGATATTATTCACATTGCTTCAAAGAAACTTGAGACAACGCAAGGTGAGCAGTTTCTTGCATACAGAAGTTGAAAAATAAGAATGACTAGAAGCTCTTATTCTTATTCATATCCAAATATATCACACATTCCAACCAACAATGATAAATAATAGACTTGAGCACTTATGTTTATATGAATATAAATTAATAAGAAGTTAATAATTGTTGTCAAATTCCTGGAGCAATATCATGAACAGCTAGATCAGTCAAAATTTCTCAATTTGAAGTCTTAAAGAATGTTCCCTTTTCTAATTTTTAGGCTGCAGCATCATTCTTCTTTCATCATTTTTAGGAAAACCGAAACCACGGCAAGTGACCATTGTTTTTGCATCTTAAGGATGTAGGAGCGAGGGCGTGGGAAAATTGAAAATTATTCACGTGATCTGTATTAACTTGGCAATGCAGCAAATAGCCACGTGCTCGTCACCTTGCTATAGCAGTACAAAGTTGCCGTATCAATTCATTGCGAATAAAAATTTATTGAATCAAGTAATTTTTAGTTTCATTTCAATTTTTCTTCTCAGAATGAACAGATACATACCGTTTTTAAAATATTGACGTGACACTGCACACGGAGAAAAATGGATTGCTAATTCTGTATTGTTGAAAAATATATATTTATAAGAACAATAAAGATAATTATTTTAGTAATACGGTATTTTTCTTTGATTGCTGAGATAACAATAAAAATATAGTTATTCATACAATAATCTAGTATTGTTGTTATATTCACCTAGATATTTATCATATTATCATTTTGAACGGAAAGCTTTGGTAGGAAGTATCATTTATTGTAATAAATATGCAGATATTTATGAAGCTATCATAACAGTTTGACTTCTTTGGAATAAGTATATGAGCTTGCAATAACAAATATCTTTATTGCCACGCAAGGGACTAGTTAGATCTTGCATTTTTACAATCACACCACGATTCAGTATTCCGTAGTGTTTGGTGTGAAGAACAAGAAATTTATAATAAGGTTAGTAAAATGGATTCCTTTGTGCAAGATAAATTAAAGGAATGGGGATTTGAATCCTACATTTCCTTGTTCGAAGGTAATTATTGTAGTCGTTGGTTCATTCATCAATTGAATGGAGTGAAATAGCGCAGGGAATAAGATAGAAAAACACACGCATTTATTGTTTTGAATTTATATTTTTATTCGAAATGAACTACTATTTATTCATTATTATACAAAAGGAGGTTGCGATTTAAAAAAAAGGTCAGTTCTTATTCTATGTTGCTCTGTTCTATTTTATTCTATTCAAATATAAATGATCGTGTTTTTTCACATGAATTTCTGTTTCTATTCCTAGTGCTATTCTACTTCGAATATTGATCATTCTTTTACATACAAGTTTTAATTTCAGAGGAAGAAATAAATGAAACATCGTTCGATTTACTAGATATAGAAACAATAAATAAAATTTTTGTAAAAAGTGGCCCACGACTTATATTCCACAGAAAATATAAAGATTATTTATTGGAGAAAAAAAATGTAGAGGTAATTCCACTTATAGCTTTTGATTAATCTATAAATGCAGTATAAAATGATTTTTATTTTTTAGCTAATTAATTTGCAAGTTTCAACAGCATCAACTGATACTTTGCCTTCGCCATGCTCATCCTATGATAGCACAATATTTCTACCTGATGATTTCAATTTAGATATTAGAGATTTGCCGATTTCGATAGTACCACCTTCAGAGGCTTCTGTTGTTCCATTTAGAAGGGAGAATGATGAAACTATTGAGAATTGTCCCAAAAAACGTAAGTTTTAAAATTTATTAAGATTAAGAACGCTGGATTTTTTTTTTCTTTTTAGATAAATTGAGCACTGAAGAAGGAAGCATATTTCCTGGGGTAATGGACATTATACCAAAGTAATTGGATTGTTTTTAATTATGTAATTTTCTTCCCAAAGGGTCTTGAAAATATATTGAAACAAACTATTGCTGGTCAAACAGCTTTACAAAATAGGAATCAATTGAGTAACGATAACAGACAAAAGATATGTAATATTGTGATCAACGAATTATTATCTTACACAACGAACGGAAGGTATTTCTATTCATTATTATATTTTTATTTCATTTGTGCATACGTATATTTTTCTTCTGAATAGAGTTCCCGCTGAATATTTCGAGGAAGCTTCTTTTGAAATTGAGAAATTATTTTGTAACGAGAAACGAGAAACATATTTTTTACCTTATACTCCGAAGTCGAATACATCACCCAGAATATTGGCGAAAGGCAAATTATGGTCCCGTTATATTAATGCAAAAAGATCTTATCATAACGCGAAGAAGAATTTAGAAAATAAGGAAAAGCCGGACCAAAGTATTTATTTAATGTCGATTATATTCTATACTAGAATTATCTTCTCCTATCTTTGTTTCAGTAATTGAAGAAGCTCAAAACAGAAATGAGAAAGAAGTAACTGAATTTGTACAGTTCTTACAAGTATGTACAGAACCTGAGCAACAAGTTGATGAATACTGGAGACTTACACATGAATTTAGAATAAATTCCTTGAAAACTACATCGACCGCGGAATATTTTAAACTATATCCTTCATTATGTACTACAAAAGGATACCGTTTGGTAAGCGATCCTTGTAATTATTATTATCGTTGATTTATTTACAAGAAATTCCACTTCCAATAATTTTGTCCTCGCGAATTTAAAAAGTTTCATTTTGAATTCTTTCGATTTGAAAAATAAATTATTCTAGATGAAATTCTTACTTAATTTGAATTAGGATGAAGGAATATCACATTGTTGATAATGTCCAAATTTATAAAGAAATTGATAAAATAACAATTTAAATGTGAATTTTCAAGCATTCTTATTTCTACAGCTTTTTGATATCTTTGAAATTATTCGCACTTCAGACAAAACTCAAAATATAAACACTATTTTAGCAAAATAGTGAAATTTCATGGAATAAAAATTTGGAAATTGAATATTGACTGCTTTTTGATATGAAGTACAACTCATTTCATCAATTTTCAGCTTTTACAAGACTTTAATATAATCTATCCAAATAAAGCAAACAATTTTTACGAAAAATGGCCAGAACTATCTGAACTAATTCTGAAAGTTGCACAAAAGAAGCACTGTCCAATTAAGCTTGTAGAAGGAGAAGGTAATTCTTTTCTAATTTTTTCCAAGATTTATAATTATCAAAGCTTATGTTACAGATAAGGAAATAGTCGCACTGAAAATTTTACCTTATTTATTTTCGCCAACAACGATTCACAACAAAAGATCATCAAAAGAAATTCCTGAAAGTAATAAAAAGTCGATTTATAGACCATCAAAGCTGGAAATGCAAGAAAGCTTTTTCTTGCATCTACATGTAGGTTATAATGTATTAATGAAGTTATTCAATTTCTAAATCTGGTATTTTATTCTGCTTCAGCATTTTTCTGACCTTGAAAAGAAATTAATCGATAGACGTGCCAAGTTACAGAAATATCAATTGTCATTGCAGCCTTTCGTCGTTGTTGGGAGACCTCTGCTCAAAACAACACGTTCTTTCGTCTATATAGATGCTGTAAAATTTGAAGTGGAATCTCCAGTGAAAGCATTAGACTTGTGTTTCAAATCGTTTCATTGTCTTAATCTTCATTACCCACAAGAGTCGAAATCAACGTGGATGTTCATCCAAAAAGAAGTTTATGGGATAGATACTCAGTGGGACTCAGGTATTCCTGCAATTTCCACTTTGATAGCAGATTTAAAATCTGTATAAAATTAATTTATGTTATGGATTCAGATATGTATCTATTGCCTTTCTTGTAGATATGCATTTTTTTATATATTTATCTAAATCAAAGAAGTCTTAGTTATTTTTTTGTTTTTCTGCTAAGCATTTATTGTAATGGAATATTTTTGCTTCAAGTGCTCGTTTAGTTTTTATTCCATTAGTAAACTCATATCACATGTGAAATATATACATAGTAGCATCACTTTATTCAACTGTGCTCAAGCTAACTGTCACAGGAATTTCATTGATATTAGCTCTTTTAGAAAACATCTAAAAAATCATACTTTGGTTTGTTCTAAGCCGTACGAAAATTCAAGTACTAATAGCTCGCAAAATAACAAAGTAACAAATATTTCTAATATTCTTGATGAAAGTACTCCTATGCAATTTGCTCACGAAGCTCAAATTGATGATGGTAGAGACAGTATACTAATTTTCAAAAAAAATGTAGAAAATCAAGCACATTCTTTTGTTTCTGAATTATATCAACGTAATTCTCTTAACAGAAAAGAAATTCAAATATTAATTGAAAATATGTTTAATTTTATTCGTGATCCTGTATCAAGAATACAAGCTGAATTAAATAAAACTTCTGATATCCACTCTAATGTCAGTAATATGATAGATTATTTTTTCAATATTCTTGATGACATAAAAACAGAACATTTACGGTTTAAATATCTAGAAAAATCTGGAACATTTGTGATGCCCGAATCTATCACTTTGGGTCAAGAACTTACTACTGATAAACATGGTACACCTTTTTTTCAAGACATGAAAGCTCAATTTATTCCTCTGAGAAATACATTAAGATCATTCTTTGAAATGCCGAATGTTTTAGAATTAACTCTTAATCATATGCATAACTTATATAAAAATAAACATTCTTTCATAAATATTATACAAGGACAACTTTGGCAAACAAAAGTTCAAGAGTTTGGAAACAATGATATAACAATTCCTCTATGCATATATTTTGATGACTTTGAGGTTGGTAATCCCCTTGGCTCACATGCAGGGATACACAAAATAGGAGCAATTTATGCCAGTATACCATATTTACCAGTGCAATATAACTCTTCGTTGGAAAATATATTCTTAGTACAATTATTTCATGCCTCAGATCGTTCAGAATTTGGCAATAAAGTAGTGTTTGCAAAACTTATTGAGGAACTAAATTATATTCAGAAAAATGGTGTAACACTTTATAAATTTTCAGAACAAAAGACAATTCACTTCATGTTACTTTTGGTTACTGGAGATAATTTGGGAATGCACAGTATACTAGGCTTCGTAGAAAGTTTTAAAGCAAATTATCCATGCCGATTTTGTAGATGTAACAAAGAAAGTCTATCTAATCAAACAATTCAAAATGATACATCGAGAAGAAATATTCAAAATTATGACATTGAAATTAAAGTGAGTAACGTAACATTAACAGGAATTAAAGAATATTGTGTGTTTAACGACGTTGATTTTTTTCACGTGACTAGAAATTTTGCTGTCGATGTAATGCACGATTTATATGAAGGTGTGTGCTGTTATGAAATTTCACTTTTATTCTATCAATTTATTGTAGTGGATAAATTATTTTCACTCGAAATCTTGAATAATAAAATAAAATATTTCAATTATTCTCATGTTAAAAATGTACCTCCATTATTTACTGAGGATAATATTAAAAATAAAAAAATGAACATGTCTGCAGCTGAAATGTCATGTCTCATGAGTTATCTTGGTCTTATTATTGGTGAACTAATTCCAACAGGTAATGTTCATTGGTATCTTTATATTTTATTGAATGAAATAATTTCGATTGTCACGAGCAGAGCAATACATTTCAAAATTCATGAATACTTGAAATATTTGATAGAAGAACATCATCTGTTATTCATTGAGTTATTCAAAATTCCTCTTAAACCTAAACATCACCATATGGTACATTATCCTGATATAATAAAAGAAATTGGTCCTCTTATTAATATTTCCAGTTTTCGTTTCGAATCCAAGCATAGACAGAGTAAAATGACGGCTAATTTAAGTTCTTCCAGAAAAAATATAACTCAAACAATTGCTATAAGACACCAGTTAACATACAGTTCTAGACTACAAAAAAATATCGGATTCAAAATAACGTATGAAACTGGCATAAAGAAATGGTTTGATATATCCACTCTTAAGAATATAATTCAAGTTCTCAGCTTAGATTTTTCTAAAGATTATTACAAACATAAATGGGTTAAAATAAACGGAATTACATATAAAAATAATTTCATCCTAAATACAAATGATGATGAATTACCTGTGTTTGGAAGAATAGAATATATAATTTCGACTAATGAAGATGAAATTTATTTTGTTTCTAAGATATATAAAACTATTTGGTTTGATAGACGTGTGCAAGCATATGGAGTTGAGCTATTTAGTCCAGTCAAAATAGACATTCACCCTTGCATAAATTCCCAAGAAGCTGAAAATTGGCATGAACGTTAGTGATACCATTACGATGAAGTTGTGGAAAGTCCCCATCGATCCCATGTGTGCAAAAAAATGTATACGAGGTCAAACTTCGTAGAAACGGGTTTTTCAAATTTTTTAGCGAAATTGTCAGTTTTATGATAGAAATAGCTCAGACAGAAATTATAGATTTTCCAATTCTCTACAAAAATTGTCCTTACACTTTTCTCGCCAAGATCCGCCATTTCTGAGAAAAGGCCATTCTAAAGTTATATTCTCTATAATATGCACACGCTTCCACGCCACCTATGAAGAAGTGTATCTGATGCGTATTTTTCATTGTGGTTTCTCCGATAGTCCTATTCCACGGTCTTTATATTGAAGTTTAATATAATATTAGGTCTTGTCATTCAACTGCTTCTTCTTTTTCTTCATCTTCCTGAGTTGACATGAACTGTTCAAACAGCGATACATCAGTTGCTCCGTCGTTGATGTAAGGATCATCTTCTGTTGGAGATTCAGCATTTGAACACGACTGGCCTTCACAGCTGGTGCATGCTGGTGATCAAAGTAAGCCTATCTTTTTGCTGCCGCATTTCGAATTACACCCCTTCTTGCATCTAGAAAAAATAATAATGATAAGCTATTCTGGTGCAGGGGGGAGTAGAGCGTCGATTGGTTCCAATACATCATTAATTAGCTTCCAACCCCATTATTCAGGGTCCAGTTCATTATCGAGCCACAATTGAACCTGGTAATATACTCGATAAAAATGTTGATGAGCAGAATCCAAGGTTGGAGGAAGAGAAGCTAATTGAACACCTTTTTTATTACAAGTATGTTTCGCAAAAGCTACGTAATGCAACTTATCTATGCAAGTAATTTAAAGTAAGTCACAGACGAACACTGCCACGTTGACAATTGAACAGAAGACAGATGTTGCTTAAGGCTACATGGCCACATAAAATGAGTGACTAGGTCTCTTTTCATTTCATATTTTTAGAATTATCATTCAATATTAATGTACGAGTACTAGTCACGCAGACTAATAGTTTTATTCATATTATACGTCCATAATGTACATAGGCAGCGTAGTCATGCATATTATTGAAAATATAATTTTAGAATGGCTTTTTCTCAGAAATGGCAAATCATGAGAAAAAAGTGTAGGGACCATTTCTGTAGAGAATTGGAAGATCTATAATTTTTGTCTGAGCTATTTCGATCATAAAACTGACAATTTCGTTAAACAATTTGAAAAACCTATTTCTACGAGCTTTGACCTCTCATAAAATGTCTTGCACACATGGGATCGATGGGGACTTTTCACAACTTCATCATAATGGTATCACTAACGTTCATGCCAATTTTCAGCTTCTTGGGAATTTATGCAAGGGCACCCGTATTTTTAGGACTAACTTGACTGGACTAATTGGATAGTTACAATTTGATACAGTTTGAAGAATTAGCAGATGTTTTCCCTAAACTTTCACATCGTATAAATTCTGGTGCTACTATGTATATAAATTAAAAACAAAAGATGATTTCATTTGTTACCTAAAATGTATAATATTTTTTAGTCTAATATAATGTGTATATTTTTGTATGTATATTTTTTGAAAATAAATTATTTGTGTATAATAGTTTTGAATTATTCTATATTTACAGCCATTTTTTAGATTGGTCAGTACTAGCAATATTTAATGCTATCAATAATAACACAGGTCAGCTACATTGAAAATGTAAGAATGCTAAAGCAAAAATAAATATATTTAATTTCAATAATACCACTGTATTGCTGTGAATATCGTAAATGATACTATTAGCTATTTTTATTGTTGGCGCTATAAAAACGAATATCTGCTATAAGTATGAGTGAGTGCTGTGGCTCATACGCGTTATTGTAAATTTTAACAAGAACATTGAGCTACAATAAAAAACTGATATTGCTGTGAATAACTTTTTAAATGAGCTTATATTGCTATTTAGCAATAATACAGATAATTACGATACATATTCTATATAACTGAAAATTGACAATACATATATTGTCACTGTAAATATGCTATGTGCTGTCGAAATACGTAAGATAAAATATCATTATTGTAAATGTATTTATAATTACCGTAACAATACATTTTTTTCCGTGCAATATTCATCTTTCTTACGCTGAGCTTTTTTTATTCTACGCAAACTTGATCATACTGATGTCTATTTATTTATGAGCTCAATCACCTATTTTTTCATAGGAGCAATGTATTTTGTGTCAATTTTCAACAACTTATTACTTTATAATATGAACGGTGACCTACCCTGAAATTTTAACGGTAAATTCTTTGGATAGAAAATTAATAATAAATAAATTTTGAGGCATGAAATCAAAAATTGTTGTCATGCTCATACATCCTTAATGTTCTGTGCGTGCTTCTTTTGAATATAGTAATTGTTTTCTGAGTTTTTGTGATGGATTTCTAGTCTATTCACTCATGAAAATCTGATGTAGACACCATATGACCTACTTGTTCACCTTTTGATTATCACAAATTTACATTAACCTGAGGCAAAATCAATTGCAATCGAAATTTAAGGTGATCATCTAGAACTCTGGATGTTAAAATTCATCCAAACGTTGTAGCAGTCTCAAATACCAAATTTTATCATTCTACGGCTAATAGTTTCAAATTTATGCAAAGAATTAGAAAAGTTTTACGGATAAAGTTTACTTCCGGTTCAGTAGATTCACTCTGGATTTATGCGAAAAATTTGAAAAAAGTTACAAGTAAAGTGCACTTCCGGTACAGGGATTGCAACCATAATGCAAGGTGCACAACATTCTACTTTAGATGGGCTTTGAAAATTTGCGAGCTTTGTACATACATACATACGAGCACACGTACCGATCTCAAGCCGAAAATAGTCAAAATGTATTTAGGGATGCTTAAAACGGATATTTTCATAAAAATCTTGAAATGTGAATTTTGTCGGTCTCACAATACTTGTATTATGTACAAGTGAGTGAAAAACACTTGTGATATATGCGCGTCATACATCGGTCTGGAACGGCAGTATGATAATTACAAATAGAATCACTTGGCAAATTAATCTACCAAATTACCGATGGAAAAGAGATATTTACTGTTGAATGAATTATGGGAGCCAGGTATACCTACGAAATTTCAGACTACAGAATGAGTCAATTATCACCTCAAAATTAATAAATATACAGAAAAATTTTGTAGGCTTCACTTATATTTACTTCTATATATCCTTTTTCATAGTATTCCTTTTGGGGTTCTGAGCGAATTTTTCACTGTCGTTCCAGTTTTTCTCAAGAATATTATCAATCCAGGATGAATGCGCTCAATTCGTCTTCTTATCCTGGTCTTGTTATTTATGACAACTGTTGGTTCAGGAAATTGTTTTCCTTTCTTTTATCGCTTGTCCCTACAACTTCCATGTAACTGGAGAAACTATGTAATGTCGGAAATAAATGCCTCGAAGACATGAGAAATATAGAACAACTTTTTTAGAAATATGAGTTTTGTTTAATTGAATTCTTCTTGCTAGGACAAAAAAAAAGTGAAGGAATCATGTGAATAAATGAATCAATATTTGATTTTATAGTGTAAGCTATACCTATTCGAGAAAAAAATTCACTGTAGACAATTTTTGTTGAAAAAATATTTCAAGGTGTCATTTTATCATATATTCATGTAGAATTATTGACATTTTGCTCTATGATGCTCGTTAAAATTACGAGGTCTTGAATGGAGGCATCCCATCAGGTGTATTGGCCTCTTATTTATTTCCATCGTTTTCACTGTCAGTCATGTCAATACATAACCAAAGATTCAATTCTCCTAGTTTTATATTGGTTCCCCGTTCACATGCTCTTTCAGTAACTAACATAAATGTTGATTGAAATTTATTCAATTTTTATTGATTATTTTTACCATCCAAATTTCGACCAATAGAATTGCACCATTCGACGTCACGTGGTACAACCTACACGGTTTTCAAGTGGAAATTTTTGGAAATTTTGTCTGTTGGTTATATATACAAAACAAAGAATATTCAGTCGCGTTGATTCAGCTTCTGTCAAATTGACAGACAGATTGAATGTGAAAATGAGCAGATTCAGAGTCGAGTCTCTGGAATATATTGATGAATTTGGATGGGAAAAAATAATCTTCCGAATACCATTCGTGATTAAATTTAACCTGGCAAAATTTTTAGATTGTTACGAGAGCTTGCTACCAATTTATTTCGTGATATTGATCAAAAATCACTCGCTTGACAGCTCGTGATTTTTTTGTCAATATCACTCAATAAATTGCTAAGCAACAAGCTCTTGTAACAATCTAAAAAATTTCCCGGTAAAATTTAACCACTTATGATATTATATATGACAATTTATCTCAGTTCACTGAAATCAAATTACCATCTAACTTGAGTAGAATAATATTTTTTTTTGCATGGCAATTATGTGAGCCCACGCAATGTGCGTTTAAAACAAACACAAAGCCCAGAAAACAAATAAACAGGCATCAACTGCACGCTCTACCCTTTCGGTATCCCAGCAGGAGTAATCCAATACATTGCTACCAACTTACAAGTTGCAAACGTGCAATATTTTCCTTCTCTTCTACAATTCCGCAGTGGCTACAATCGAAACGCTGCGGCCAAGCGGAAGTAATCAAGAAACCAGAGATTTATATCCGGGTTAAATTTGAATTTGTGGCCGCCGGGAATTGATCCCCGAACCGTGGTGAAAAACCAACTCGCCAACTAATTACAAACATATTCACCTACATCTGACCCTGAAGTTAATGCAAACTTCCATTTGACTTCACCATGTGTGAAATTGACTTTCTGAGCCTGCCATTTGATGCATTTTCAACAAGTTTTAAATAAAATTTCACCAAAATCAATCACGCTTTCTAACCGAAATTGGAATTGGAATTAATTAAGCTAACAGTGTTAGGTGGAAGAGATCTCCCAAAAGTTCTGCAATATTTGGGATCTTCTCAAATGTAAAATAGAAGTGACATTTGAACGATTCTATTTAGAAAAGCTCCATTGATCAAATCTCTCTCATCTTCAGGTTAGTTTTGGATCGAAAATTTAACATAAAAAAAGATTGAGGCCATATTAGCGCAAGAAATGCTCAGAAGACGTTTTTAAACTAGAGTCTCGAGGACAGAAAAATGAAGCTAATAATACAAACTACAGTAATGAATCTGCAAGTTTTCTGTCTAATCAAACAAATAAGTGAAGGACTAAACAAAGATCTATTATCAGTATCATCAAAATAAAATTACCTATTAACTTCCAGAATAAATTCTACAGTAAACATCATCATCCTGTATATTCAAATTACGGTTAAAAAAACCACAGTTTAGTTTATTTTTAGTCACGCCACAAACTTTTAATTTACCAATACAACGACTGTGATTCCAGGAAAAATACTTTCGTTTTACACGCCACAAATAAATTTCATCTTTTTCAGCCTTTAATAGCAAACGCTCACCTTGAAAGATATAAATTTTGGGGAATTATTTTGTCGTAATTTATAAACGAAAAGAACCGCTTTTTATGTGTTTCTTGGAAGCTCAGAAAGTTAATTGCTGGTATGTTAAGATAGGTACATAAAACAGTATTAATAATGGACAATGATAAAAGGGAGGTCTACTACAATCAAAATATGGAAAACTTAATGGAAATAAGAAAGTATATGATAAATGGAAAGTGTGTACAATACAACTAATCCTCAGTAACATTGATTGAGAAGAGAATTCATTATTAGCATGACGTCAATATATCTCTCAAATTGGAATGATTGCTAGTTCATACAATCAAATATTAACACTTTGTCAATTGATGTTTTCACGAATTGGAGAAGCTGTTGAAAATGTGACTATTATATTCTTGTTTGACAGCTACATAGATTGAGAATTTTTACTAGGAAATCATTATTTATGCGCTACTAATGGATTTCATGCTTCCTCGATTTTTGGTAATGTTGAGTGATCAAGAAGATATTTTTTCAAATCAACCAACATAACATTGACTCAAATTTTTCACATGTTGCTCTTGATTTATATCTGCATGAATGAATAAATGACATATGAAAATACTTTCTTCATGAATTGAATCTGAATTCACCCTTAAATTGTTAAAGAATAGGAAAAAAACTGAAGATATTTGGATGGAGTCACTATTATTGCCAATTTCAAGAAGTCGATGCTCTATCAGACTAAGAGCCAAACTTACGTTAAAATATCTGGAGAATATTTAAACATGTATACTCTTTCATTGTCAAATTCAAATCGCATTGACAAATTCACCCCATTACGTTTCCCAAGAGAGCAAATTATATATAACATTTGTTGATCTGCGAAGAGCATTCGACAGAGTACTACGAAAGTATATGTGGGAAATATTAGGAGAAAGACTAGATAGCGAAAAACTAATAGAAGCAATAAAAAGTGTGTACAGTAAGACATCAAATTACATAAGAACCTGCAATTAAACATCGGAAAATCTTCCACAACGCGAGGACTAAGGCAAGAAGATGCATCAAGCTCGTTGCTATTCATAATATTCCTGGATAGTATTATCAAGAGAATAGAGGATGTAACAAGAAAAGTGAATATTGGTTACAATCGGTTGGCAATAAAAACAATAGGTGAATGTGATTCCGCAGATGATCTAGCAATTATATTTAAGAACGAAAAAGAAATGTAACACAATAAATATATGGCACGATGAGCTAAAAAAGCATAATATGATCATAAATGTGGACAAAGCAAGAACAATGGTGATAGCAAAAGAAGATACGATAACTAACATGAAAATAAACGGAAAGGGAATAGAATAAAGGAAGCATAGTTCAAGAAATCAACAGAACGATATGAGCAGCCAATAGAAACTTACATGCAATAAACAAAACAATATTAAATGACAAACAAGTGCCGAAAAATACAAAAATGACATTCTATGAGACAATAGATCTTCGTCAATATATGGAAGTGAGACGAGGACAATAAATCAAAGAAATAAAAGTGAAATCCAAGCAGCGGAAATAAGATACTCAAGACGAGTAGAAGGAGATTTAAAAAAAAAAAAAAAAAACACTTGCTGTAAGTTTCACAAAAAATTATATATTTACTTTATCGATTTCGGCTTCTTAGGCCATCTTCAGAAGAATACACATGGATACAGAAAATTATTTTAAATACTAAAACAATAAGTGGACTTAGCCACGCCTATAAGAATTCAGACTAATTGGTAAAACCCTTTACAAGGAGTTGTAGGGCAAAAGTATTAAATAGGTCCACCTGGTCATTAAGAATGTATGAGTCATTCCTAGCGGCTTTTTGGATTTCATAGGCTTCCAGGAAATTCATCTTTGGACCTTTGTCAACTATATGCAGGATTTTCATGTTATTGATGTCACAGGTGTGATGTGTTTCATTCAATATATAGCTAAATTAGAGTCCGATTTCTTATTTAAAAAAGATCGCATATGCTCTGAAAATCTAACATTAAACGTTCTACCTGATTAACCAATATAGAAAGCTTCACAATCATTACATCCAATTTGGTAAATACCACATTTATCATACAAATTTCTTGAAGTTAATTTATCGGTCACGACCCTAAGATTGTGGATAGGTTAATTTTAAAGAAAAATAAGAAATTTATTTTAAATAAGATCTATACTAATGTAGTAGATAATGATTCTCATAAAAAATACCGTAGATTAAGCTATATTGGTAGTATTAGCTCCAACATCGGCTATGTTTTGAAAAAATGTGACATTGTACCAGCATTTTACAATAATTACACTTTGAAAAATATGTTAGTCAACAATAAATTAACTTCAAGAAATTTGTATGATAAATGTGGTACTTACCAAATTGGATGTAATGATTGTGAAGCTTTCTATATTGGCCAATCAGGTAGAACGTTTAATGTTAGATTTTCAGAGCATATGCGATCTTTTTTAAATAAGAAATCGGACTCTAATTTAGCTATATATTTGAATGAAACACATCACACCTGTGACATCAATAACATGAAAATCCTGCATATAGTTGACAAAGGTCCAAAGATGAATTTCCTGAAATCCAAAAAGCCGCTAGGAATGACTCATACATTCTTAATGACCAGGTGGACCTATTTAATACTTTTGCCCTACAACTCCTTGTAAAGGGTTTTACCGATTAGTCTGAATTCTTATAGGCGTGGCTAAGTCCACTTATTGTTTCAGTATTTAAGATAATTTTCTGTATCCATGTGTATATGGGCCACGGCCTGGCTCAGTGGTAACACTGCTGCCTGACACCTCTGAGGTCCCGGGTTCAATCCCCGGTGGCTCCATGTGTTTCGTGCCGTGTGTGGGGGTTTTCTCGGAGTTCTTTTGTTTCCTCCCCCTTAGGTACACCCAAACTCTCAACACACTTCTTCGGAAGTAACTTCCGGCGGACGTGAGTGTCAGTCTGTCGCGTAAGCGACAGCAGTAGCACCTCTGGATGAGTAGCTGTACTACAGTTGCACAGCAAGTGTCAGTCTCTCACGAAAGCCGAGCTACAAGGACATCGTCGCGCAGTCTTCGGACTGCAAAATGATCTACCTTGGACACATGACACAAACAAACAACTTAGCTTAGGCACACCTACACTCACACAACACTCTGAAGAGGGGCCTACGGGAGTCCCTATACCGGAGCATACATGCATACATACATACATACATCCATGTGTATTCTTCTGAAGATGGCCTAAGAAGCCGAAATCGATAAAATAAATATATTATTTTTTGTGAAACTTACACCAAGTGTTTTTTTTTTTTAATCTTTTCGTTAACATGTTTCATCAAGTGCCTACAGCTGAATCGTTAAATTTTACGAGTAGAAGGAGTGACAAGGCTAGATAGAATAAGGAATGGCCAAATAAGAAAAACTTGGAAATAGAAAGCATACATAATACTGTAGACAAAAAGCAAGTGGCACTCAATAAGAATGCCAGAAAAGCGACAACGAAACAAGAATGGAACACAAAGATCACAAAGAATGAAAATAGAGGAAGAACTAGAAAAACATGGGAGGAAAATGTAGAAGAGATTTTAGGGAGAAACAATATCAGCTGTCAAGATGCAAAAAGAAAAGCAGAAAACAGAACAGAATGAAGAGAACTGATGGAAAATCTAAACTAAAATTGATTTAATAACGACGCGACACCCGCAAGGGTATAAAGCATATTCAGAAAGAATTATAATATATACGTTTACAGAGTGGACACTCTAGGATTCAGCACTATTTATTAGTGCTACAGTCGGTTTTATAGGTCGATACCTTGAAATTTTGTAGTGAAACGGTAGGCAAAAATTCTTAACTAGCTCAAACATCTTGCCAAAATCAGCTTGAAAAAAATACTGTATCAACTATCACACGCTTATTCATTATCCATCAGCTAGCTTACGTATGTTTACATACGATTTTATCATGTTATTCTCCAAATGATTTTCTTCTACACAATCACTCAACTCATTATTCTCACTATTCCACACAAAAATTCGAAGTTATTACAGCAGCCTGTATTTAAATCCATCTTCAGAGAGTTATTGATGAATTTTTCCAATTCATATCAATTGTAAGTTTCACAAGAAACAAAACTAGTATGGTTTAAAGCAAGTCAAAATATTCTTTTAATGACCTATTCCATGAATTTTTTCAATGTTTGTTATGGTTTTGTCGATCTGAGGGGTAATCGTTTGTTGGTTACACAACTAACCCATGAATCAGATAACATCAAACAAAACAGCAGATAGTTGAAAATAAATAAATAATCTTATTCCTCGGTAAATTTCGACTTGAATTAATTACAATGAACTAAGCATCACACATTTTAGCTCTTCCACCATATGAACACATGGCAAGTTTTGCAACATAACAATGAATTTATTTTGGTACTCACCCATCCGTTAGATTATTTGTGAAAACAAAAATCTTGTATGCAACAAGTATGTTAACAAGCATTATAACTTTTCAATAACAGTTTTTTCGACAAGCTTCGTCTCGGAATACTTTCTCATGTCACATTTCTTCGCTACTTCTCAATATAGGCAGATTAAGTTCTAATAGTACCCCACGTCTGATTTCCATCAAATTATTGTTCATGTTTGAATCCTGAATAAGAAGAAACCTTCTAATTCTTCTCTTAAAAAAATTCTCATCTCTTTCTATCATTAAAAAACTTACTAATTCATTCCGAAGCTGTATTGTATCAAAGGAACAAAATAACTTGTTATCATAATTGCTAATTATGAGTTTCAAAGAGCAACATAACCATGACAACAAAACAGTATCTCATTTACAAACTTTAGACGAACAAATTTCCACATATAGTTGAACTTGTAGTTGATTTTGTCATCTTTACAAAGTTTGGAAACATTTCTGTCCTTATCCGTCCACAGCTTCTTCATACAGTACACATGCAAAAGTATATTGGAGATTTTTCGATTATGGTCATATTATATCTCTCAACATAATCCTTTGAAATAGCAATTATTTTATCCCAACTCTTTGATTGTCACCTGGAAGTAACTATCATTGATAAAAATAGCAGACCACAGACTTGGATATCCAATTTTCCGACCCAAAACACTAATGAATTATCAATACTTCAAGTTTAGGAGATGGTGATAATACCGATAGTTATATATGTTTTTATAATATCATCAAACTTCCAAAAATAGTCAGTGATAGTTTCATCCCCTCCTAGATAATAAAGCAAAAGGATATTCGTCCAACGCTATTCCAATTTTCTGATGCCTTACGGTCAGTAGGATTAGTCCAGAGTCGTAAAATAGGCATTCGTTTATGCAATCACATCCTCCTTTCAGTAAAATCGTTTCGCAAAACATTTTTTTCATTGGATAACAAATAATAGTCCAATGGGGCGAAATTTTGGAAACAATAAAGTGTGGAACGATTTGCAGCCCATATTTCATGAATTTTGCGACTCCAATTACATAGCTGGTGGATTTTCATGATGAAAAGACTTTTTTTTAGACCAATCGTCGACTTTCTTGCCCCTTCAAGCGATTCAACAACTATATGATATCCACTTGTAATAGTCAAAAAATATTGTTTCTTGCAAGTCTCAAAAGAGAGTCGTCACAACTTTTCCGTCCGGTAAAACAGTCTTGACCTTTTTTGGATGCAAACTATCCACTGACCACACATTGTTCGAACTGTTCTCGATCGTCTACTGGTATATTGATGTTCTATTCACATTCACTAAGCCTGAGGTACTGTGAATTCGGTTGGAAAAACTGTAGAGAATCCTTTGAGCACCTCACAAAATTTTGTTTCTCAACTTCTTTTAGCAGCCTCATGTCTCATCTTACAGACAGCTTTCTAATGTCAAATATTGGTCTAAAATATTGCACCTTCACCATTTTTTGCAACTCATCACCAGATCAAAGATTTTATTAATAGCTTCCGGAGTAGTTGCTCCATTGATGCCCGGTTTTATAAACAATAGATTCGTAAATTACTAGCAAAGTGAAATTTATTCTTGAAGCAAACTAGTCTGTTCTAGTGTAATCTGTTTTATAAAACAAGAATAAAATTACTAGGCAAGTAAATCTACAAGATAAACTACTCACTTGATTTTCGAGAGAGTAAATTTTCATTCTGTAGAATAATTTTGACATCATACCTACGTACTGTCAAACTAATAATATTTTGAAGTTGGTACACGCTGAATATATCTTTCAAGCCTTCAAGAGTAAGTTTTTGGAAATTTGCAAGTATTTTCAATTTTTTTTCAAATATTTATGTACAATATCATCAGGTAGTTTATCTTCATCTGAAAATGAGGAAATAGAAGACAATTCTTTCAGAAGATCCAGAATATTTAGGGAAAAAATAATCCTTTTGACATTTTCGATGAAAAAGATTTTAAAGATTGATTTCGTCTGTCAAAAGATTCGGTTTTGTACATTTTTAATATCATAAAAGACAACACACACAAAAAAATATGCCTATATCGCCCATGAACCAACTATTAATAACCCTTCGGTTTTATGCTTGTGGTTCATTTCAATTGAATGTTGGAGATCATTTTCATGTCTCCAAGCCGACAGTATGCATAATTACACGAAGAATAACTATCTTTCTGGCATCATTGAGAGAACAATTTGTCAAAATGCCAAATACAGTCAGATCAAGGAACCAAACATGTACGGATTTTTTTAAATAAGCGGATTCCCCAATGTTTGTGGAGCAATAGACTGTATACATATCCGTGTACAGTCTACAGGAGGACAAAATGCAGAAATTTATAGGAACAGAAAAAGGATATTTTTCTTTGAATTGCCGGATGATGTAACGCCAATCCAAGAATAATGGATGTAGCTGCTAAATGGCCTGGTTCCGCTCATGATACCAACATATTTAAAAACTCTTCAATACGAGCTAGGCTGGAGAACAATAAGTTTGGTAATTGTTATCTTTTAGGGGATAGTGGGTATCCCTGTAAAAGTTACTTACTGGTACCAATACAGAATCCAGCTACTATAGGTCAACAAAGATATAACAAGGCATAAATTCGAGCCCGAAATACAATTGAAAGAGCATTCGGCCTATTGAAAACACGGTTTCCATATTTATCTCTAGGACTAAGAATTAAAATTCTTCAAAGGGATATCTTTGTTTCAATTCCAACTATTTTTCACGTTTTTGAAGTTTCAAAATCTCTTTTTCCATTTTTCCTTTTTCTCGCCTTATTTTCGAAATATCTAGCTTTACTTTTTCACTTTCTAGTTTAACTGATTCCAAATTTTTTGCTCTCTTGTCAGACTTATAAAAATAGGGAAAATTTGGCTTCATAATACTTTTTTTCTTTTCCGTCGGGATTGCATAAAACAGTAACTCTGCTAGTTGCTATTTAACTCTGTAATTTGCTTTATTAAACAGAAGTTTTCATTTACTCACTGATTAAATTTATCTTGAAAGTAATAACTCGACATTCCATCTGCTGTTTATAAAACTGGGCATAAGGTGTCTAGAATAGCAAGCGTCATTTATGCTATTCCGGAAATTGTGTAACCACTTATAACTAACTTTAATGGCTGATTCACCATACTATTTATCGAGGCTCTCTTTAGTCCTGTGAGCTGAATTGTCTCTCATGAAGTAATATCTTATTGAGAAACAAAGTTATGTTCTGTATATTCTTTAAGAATCACTCGAAAGATTAACTAATCCGGCTAGAATTTGGTACATCACAGAATATCTCTCTTCTTCTACCTCCAATGTTTGATGTTATATCCTGCAGTTGCAAAGATTGAAAAACTAATTTGAAATTTAATCTATTTGTGGATGTTCGCGGTTAAAATTGATGAGGGATCATTCATGATTTAAATTAGCGGTATGCCTATGCATTTCATTCGCTTATTGATATATGTATATAATTAATATTTTAATTTGCAAGATAATATTCCGAACAGTATCCATTTCAAGTTAATTAAATAATAATCAGAATAGTCCAGGCTCTGTTTTGTACACAGGACATACTTCATTATAGGTTTTGTCAGAATTTCAATTAATTTTTTCATGGATGCTCAATCGAACTCATATACGCAGTGTGATTGGGAAGTTTGAAGATATGAATCGTCATTGCTCGATACGAGAAGATGAGCATGTAAAAAAATGATTGAATCAATCAAATATTTTCAATTAGTTCAATCAATACTAGACTTGTCGCGAATCTATCAATGATGATTCCTGAGTTTGGCAGACGTTCAATTTCAACAATAAAATTTTCCTAAATTCACTATCTAGTGTGATCTGATAATCGACTCACAATTGAGGAAATAGCTAAATTTGAGTTCTCATGCGATTCAGTTAATTCCAATTGAAGATTTGTACATGCGTCGAGTGTTTGAGAGATTTTTTCCAAGAGAAAGAAAGAGCACCGACTTCAATTGTCCTGGGATCTGCCTTAGCGGATCAAAATTGATCTACAATGAACATTACACCAGAATACGTATATCTGAGCGGGCTATAAGAGATTGATCATCTACAATGATAAACTCGGGAATGCAAGTCATCCCATACTGTTGAACAAGTAATATTCAGATATAGATCACGATTCTCGGGATATTCACAGATTGAAGTTTTTAGCGCATTTTTTAGCGCATTTTTCAGAAAAAAGCGCTATTATATTCACTTTGGCTGTCTGGCTGGCTGGCTGGCTGGTTGGCTGGCTGGCTGGCTGGCGTGACGCTGAGATCTCAGCAACTATACTATTTACAGAGTTAAAACTAGTACTAAATAAAAGCTGCTATTTCGTAGGTTTGCACAAATTGCTTTAATTCAAGCTCAGTGATTGTGGAAGATCAAATTATTCAATTACTAGTTTCAAGTGAAACAATGCCCATATATGACATTAGGGATATGGCAACTAAAATTTATTAGAGTAGATAAAAATTTAGTTACAACTTTCGCCGCGGGTGTCACTATTATTATGTACAGTTATCAAATCTGTCCGGGCTTCATTCGATGACTTGTTTGACGCGAATTTGAAGCTTATTAGAATGAATTATTATTATTGGATGAAAATTTGTTTACTTTTGGTATATTTCTTTTATATAGGTTTGATAAAGATCAAATTATCATTTTAAGGTACAGCACTCGACCTCCTGTCAATCAATAACTAAACAATGGAGATTAAAAGGTATTTCTGAGTTTGTACATGCATAAATTATGTATCTATCAAATAGTCAACTTGAAACTAGTACTAAATGGAAGCTGCTGTTCCGTAAGTTTGCCCAAGCTGCTTGATTTCAAACTCAGTAATTGTGAGAGATGGTAATTTAAGAAATCTCTAAAGTAACAAGCATTCATGAGCTGTCAAAAATGCGCTTTCATCATCTAGATGATTCTTCCATTTTTGTAAAAAAGCGCTATTATATTCACTTTGGCTGTCTGGCTGGCTGGCTGGCTGGCTGGCTGGCGTAACGCTGGGTTCTCAGCAACCATACTATTCACAGACTTGAAACTGGTACTAAATAAAAGCTGCTGTTTCGTAGATTTGCACAAATTGCTTCAATTCAAGCTCAGTGATTGTGGAAGATTAAATTATACAATTACTTGTTTCAAGAGAAACAATGCCCATAGATATATATGACATTAGGGATATGGCAACTGAAATTTATTAAAGTAGATAAAAATTTAGTTACAACTTTCGCCGCGGTTGTCACTATTATTATGTACAGTTATCAAATTTGTCCGGGATTCATTCAATGACTTGTTTGGCGCGAATTTGGAGCTTATTAGAATGAATTATTATTATTGGATGAAAATTTGTTTACTTTTGGTGTATTTTTCCTATATAGCTTTGATAAAGATCAAATTATCATTTTAAGGTACAGCACTTGACCTCCCGTCAGTCAATAACTGAACAATGAAGATTTGAAGGTATTTTTGAGCTTGTACATGCATAAATTATGTACCTATCAAATAGTCAACTTGAAACCAGAACTAAATGAAAGCTGCTGTTCCGTAAGTTTGCCCAAACTGCTTGATTTCAAGCTCAGTAATTGTTAGAGATGGTAATTTGCGAAATCTCTGAAGCATTCATGAGCTGTCAAAAATGCGCTTTCATCATCTAGATGATTCTTCAATTTTTTGAGTCTAGAATTATTCATTAATTGGAGTAACTGTCTCACAGATCAAAAAAATCAAATGGTATGAGACGTACAGATGGGATAAAACACTTGCAAATCATAAATACAGTATTATATTATGCTACGTGGACTGAACGACTGTCATTATTGTCCAGGATGAAGTTGACTACATTTGATGAAGACTAAGGCAGAGCCCAGAAGTAATTTCATGCAGCCAATCCCATGATGACGGTCGTTAAGTGTCAGAGATTCATATAATACTTTTTATATCACATGCACCTGAGTTCCTCATCATTGAACTTTTTGATGTATTTGGATATGCTAAAACTATCTCTATCGATTTTACAAACAAGTTTTACTTCCTCGATCTATATGTAATAGGTATTGTAATCGTGATTTTTTGACAGTTAGAGATTTTCTCTATACTGGTAGAAGTGTCAAAGAGGATATTCAAGCGATTGTCAATTGTTTCTCTTACAAATTATCCAGATGATGTCTAGTTTGGTATCAATTTGAAGCTTTCAGGGAGATAAATTTGATAGATATCAAAAATAAATAATCAGCGGAATCCACGTTATCTTTAAATCACAGTTTCAGCGATCTGATGCCGGAATTGTGCCAATGAATATAAAACGCCAAAAATCTAAAAGAGGATACAGCGCATCTTGCTTCAATTATCATGGCGTCTTTGGCTCGTTCAGAGAGTCCGGAACTTGAAAAAAGAATTCCAAGGTTACCTCTATATTGGTATTCTGGCAAGTGAATTTCGTGTTTATTGGGCGGGGTCTACCTCTAAAGAATTGCATTATTTTCGTTTCCTCATTGTTTATAGTAAGCTCGTTGTTGTTACAGTAGTTTTCCAGACATTTGAGCTTCCTGTGAATGTCAGGAATGGAGTCACATAGTATGATTAGGTCATCAGCATAGAGTAACATCATGATGTCAACTGAATTATTTATGTATAATCCTTCCAGTCCATGGTTTCTGAAGAAGCTCCCAATATCCGCTATAAATAAGGACAGCTGTTACTCTAAAATATGCAATTAATGGATGCGATTAGGGTTGCCACTTTTTTTTCTGGGCAAATAGAGTACATTGGTTATCAATGGTAGAAAAAAAAAAGTACATCGTGTCAAAATGAAGTACGATTTATTTTACTCTATCACTTTGCTTCAAAACTCATTTTTCATTACTTTTAGCAACTCTTACCAAATAATTATCACTGTCAAACAGCTGAATAGCTTATTTACAGTCCATATTTGAGCTACAGTAAATAAGTGATTCATTTTCTTATGCATTTTAAATGAACATAGAAATTTGGTGATCAACAGAGAACATATTGTATATTTGTCAATTATCAAATCTTTTCGCTAACAATCGATAACGTCATCGACTCCAGTAACTCTATCGACTTGTTCTACGCAAAAATTCTCACAATAAACCTCTTCCTGCATATTTTTTGTGGAATGAGTCCCAGAGAAATCAAATCATGCGAAGTAAAGTATTTCCGCGTACTTTATTGTTCTCATAAAGTATTGAGTACAATTCCCCAAAATAACGTACAATACTTTATAATAGAGTACGGGTGGCAACCCTAGATGCGATCCTCTATTTCTGAGGCAGCGATGAAATTGGCCATTAAAATGGTCAAGGAAGTACTGTGTGGCCACAGCAGATTTTTTGCAATTGCAATCACATTAACAGTAGAATAATACCACAAAATATTACTTACATGACTTAATTTATTGATTGATATTATGCATATTATGTACATTTTCTATCGGTACTATCTATTAAGCTCACAGCAAATGCAAATACTATAATGAACACATCCAATAATACCATTTTCTTCCAGATTTGAATTTGACATATAACAGTGTAATGAGAAAATACCAACTGAATCCATGAACCACAATCATCTTTTTCTTCCTTTCAGCAGAGAATTAATAATCATTAATTACCTATCAAAACGAAATTAATGATAATTGTTTGCTTGGTTTGAAATTGAGCATTTTCGAATCAAAATTTAGTCCAGCAACAGAATATCTTCAGTGCACATACAACAAAAAAATTGTACAATAAAACCTTTATATAACAGACCTCTATTTAACGGACATCGGATGGAACAGACAAAAAATCCGGTCCTAATGATGATAATATTTATTGTCCAACGAAGTTCATTTATATTAAACGCATTTTCATAATTGATTGTGGAAAAACAGCAGACTTCAAAAGTGAAAACAAAACTTGATTCTTTTTTCAAAGCAGGATTACCAAAGTCAAGCGTGTCGATATCAAACAGCCACGTCACCTCACGACGAGTACATGCAGACGATTAGATCGAATTTTGTTCCAAAACAAAACTCTCTGATTTATTTTAAATCTATTCTTATACAACGAACTTTCGGTTCCAACGGTCACTCTTGCTTCACAATTAGTCCAATTCATCGAGGTTTTACTGAGCATTATCTACATTCTGGATATCGACAGTACTTGCATTAGTGTTGTTAAAGAAACAAAAACAATAAATTGAGGATTAGATAGTCATATTATCATGGTGAATGGAAAGATGGAATGATGAGTCAGTCTTGAGTTATTCGATATTATCAATTGCGTTATGAATTAGTTTATTCGAATAACTAGCCCAGTTTTTTCTCGGTGGTTGGATAGTTTGTTGAAAGCAAAGTATTTTATATGATAGGAGCCCAAAACATTGAAAATTTTTGTACTTGAGAGATTTTCTCTGAACAGACTGAATAAAATTATTCTGATTTGTGTGAATTGGATTCTAGATAAAAGCGCAATATTCGAGCTTTGACCGAATGAATATTTGAGAAATCACAAGTATTTGCTCGACAAATCCCAGAAAGAAAATATTGAGGAAGTGCAAGTAAGTTGCGGGTCAAACATATCTCTTAAATCAACAGTCTTAGAACATTATTGGGTTGAATACTTATAAATAATGAGGCTGAAGGCTCCTAAAGGTTCCATTTGCCCTCTTTTCCCGGACTCTGACCTCTCTTTTAGAAGGTCTGGAGTCGTCCAGAAAGAGATTTTTGAATTAGAGATTCCAGCAATTTCTGAACATAATTATGTATCTAGAATGCAAATTGAACGTTCACATAGAAAATTCAATGAAATCAAAATTATTTCAAAAATATTCTGTAAGTTCATGTTGGGAAACTATAGATTCTTCGATTTACTCGAATGTGCGGGTTCCAACAGGAATAACATACATGTGATATGTAGCACAAATGCCAAGTTTACCAATTTATTTAGTGTAATCGATTCCATTGCATATTAAAAGGCTATCACGCACTTGTGCCGAGTGGAGTGCAACGAGGCGACAAATTTTGAATCAATGAGCACTTGAGCGAAAGAAGGCGCGCCGAACCGACAAAAATTTATTTTCGGTAGAAAACCGTAGCAATTATCGAAATTCTATACGAATGTGCAAGTAGATATACAGCTTGGACAGGGTTTATTATGTTCCGTATGTGCGCAGAGGAAGAGTCAGATGAAAAAACTGACAAACGTTAACTGCAGGTTTATCCAATCTGTACGAAGAGCAAGAAGATAGTGTCAATTATCATCAATATATCCAGAATAGTCAATGGAACTTCTTGGAGCTTCGCTCTGATTCAGGTAGATTCACCTCGTTATAAAATCACGAATTTTTAACGAGCGAAGCCTGGCGGAGATTAAAATATTATTTCAAAAAATCTCACAGGGACGCCGCACTCCATTTCGGTCTGCTTTTCCAAAGTACACGTACGAGTGATCACATTGAATAGAAATTATTTCAATAATTCATACATTCTCCAAAATTTTATTCAATAAAAACTACTTTCAATTTTAAATTCTGTATATTTATTGGCAACTTTGACGTTTTTGATCTTTTGACCAAGGATCTTCTTCAGAAAACAATGATACAAAATAAAACAAGGCGAGTAACTAGATACTAAAAATGTACAGAATACTAGATATGATAGCAAAAAAAATTAAATCCTCTGGCATTCACCTAAGGCTTGAGGAAAACCATGTGAAAACTCCAAACAGAGGAATATGTCCAACTTGGTACAGCTCTGCACACATCCCAAATTACAAAATACGCGACATTTCAACAAGATAGCGAAGCGCTACTCTTTGCTATTGGCTTGGCTTACAATTGCAGTGTCAAATAGTCATCAGTGTACTTTATAATCCAGAATATACACAGAACTACACCAACCAAAACATAGTCATTTTATATGTGTGTTATTGATCACAGAAAGCCAAACATTTGATAATTCAAAACTATCAGTATGGTTGAAGCTATTTGGATGTTTGAGTTTATCAATTGCTTCTCTGACCAATCGACTATGAATCGATGAGCATCTTACGACTATTCTTGTTTCTTCAAACTTGATGTCATGCAAAAACTCGATGGCATGATCAGCTACAGAAGATTTATTTGGACGGTTTAATTTTATGCATCTTTTATGTTCAGCAATGCGAGTGTTCACAGTTCGGCCCGTCTGTCCAACGTAGACTTTCCCATAGGTACAAGGGATCTTATATATGTCCGAAGATTGTACAGAGTTTACGTCCTTTGCAGGTCTCATGATACCTGCAGAGGACGTGATTGCTGAACATAGAAGATGCATAAGATTGAACCATCAAAATAAATCTTCTGTAGCTGATCATGCCATCGAGTTTTTGCATGACATCAAGTTTGAAGAAACAAGAATAGTCGTAAGATGCTCATCGATTCATAGTCGATTGGTCAGAGAAGCAATTGATATACCTAAACATCCAAATAACTTCAACCATACTGATGGTTTTGAACTATCGAATGTTTGGCTTTCTGTAATTAATAACACACATATATAATGACTTTGTTTTGGTTGGTGTAGTTCTGTGTAAATTTTGGATTATAAAGTACACTGATGACTATTCGACACTGCAGTTGTGAGCCAAATCAATAGCAAAGAGTAGCGCTACGCTGTCTTGTTGAAATGTCGTGTATTTTGTGACTTGGGATGTGTGCGGAGCTGTACCAAGTTGGACATATTCCTCTGTTCGGGGTTTTCACGTAGTTTTCCTCAAGCCTTGGGTGAATGCCAGAGGATTTTACTCTTCTTGTTTAGGTGTGATATCCACTTTATCACATCTAGTACTCTGTATATTTCTAGTATCTAGTTACTCACCTTGTTTCATTTTGTATCATTGTTTTCTGAAGAAAATCCTTGGTCAAAGGATCGGAACGCCAAAGTTTTCAATAATTATACAGAATTTAGAATTGAAAGACGTTTTGATCAAAAATTATTTTTTCCTGTCCTTCTTTAAGTGCGCGATAGCCTTAAAAATTCCAAAGCTCAATAAATCTGTGTGTAACGCAGTAGAATGTGATTTTTGTATTTACTCAAATTCTGTGCATAAATCGTAAACTGATTGGAAATGATTTGTCATCACTTCACAATCTGAGTATTTAGATGATCATAGTTGGGAAAAATGATATGTTCAAAAGTTCAGCAGATGATGAATAAGAAGTGAAATGAATAATGAGCTTTGTTACTTGTCCAATTGAGATACTTTCGCTTTTATAATAACCTTTCAGTGCGTGTACGACAATAAAAGAAAAATCTCAACAATCCATTGGAAACTCAATTACTAACATCACACAAATACATAAAATTTGAATGTCTGTCTGTGATTGCCTTCTTGAATTTTAAACAGTTTTTTTGCAGAAAATCAAAACTTTGGCACGCGTTTATTGCTCTTTGTCTGTCTTCCTGTTTATTGGTTTGGTTGTTCATGCTAATCTCCGAAGCGGTTGAGTCGATTAAGTTAAAATTTTCTACAATTGTTGCTGTTACGTCAAGATTTCTAATAGTACTATCAATGTACAGGTGGTAACACAGGAGTTGTAGTCGTAATAATCTGTCCGCGCATCATCCTTCTAATTGAGTTTAAACATATAACAGATGATGCTGGCACTAGCGTGAAGATTTCTGATGATATTATCAACGTATAATTTGTGGTGCACGAGTCGTACCAGTTATCTGTTCGTTCGCGCATCGTTCATTCGATCGAGTTGAATCTTCGAATAGTTGTTGATAACACTTACGTGAAAATTTCTGACAAAGTATTATCAAAGTACGAATTGCGTTGCAGTATGAATATTTCTTTGAGTTATCGAAATCAGAGTGCCTGTCTATGATTTCATATGACTATTTGCAGGATACCAAAACCTAAACATCCGTTTTCAAATGTTCCTCTGTTTGTTTGTTCGAGCTAATCTTCATAATGGCTCAATCGATTTTTACAGGACTATCATTGTCAAGTAGCGGACTTCCAGAGTGTAAAGTTAGTTACATTCTTATCAGAAATATTTATCTTTCTCGCGGGGAATCTTAAAACATTTTTACTAAGCGGAGTAACGTGCGAACTGAAATAATACACAAATGATTGAGTATTACGTCAAAATAAAATAAGATTGAGCACTAAATTAACCAAAAATTTAATAACCTCAGAGATGATGTGGTGCAAACGGAGATTTGGACAGTTTTTTGAGAATAGTAATCTTTAGGCCAAAGTGAAGAATTCACTGAATATGAACAGCGGAAAAGCAGCCATCAAGGAATCGCTTGTTGATTTCCTTTGAAGAAAGTGCAACTGAGTCCAAGTGAGTGGAAACGAAATTCGGATGTGGACCTGCTAAAATCTCATCTTCAAGGAAACTCATTCCTTGGCTCTAGGAAGTGAGTTATTGAGAATAAATTGAATTTCCAGTCATATTATCCAATGAATAATTATCGGTAAGAACAAATTTTCATAGATAATCTTTTTTGCGGGAGCTATAGAAAAATTCTCAGAAGAATTTTGACTGATCCACAATTTTGATTCTGATGGCTATTTTTATCTAGTTTTCCAAATCAAATCTTGAAATTATTCATAAAAATGAATAACCACCTTGATTTACATTTCACTTCGTTTCAATATCACTGTGATCTGAATGAATTTATCAATGCCCTCTTTATAATTGATAAAAATATTGGTCCATTATATACATGTATATCTGCAGAAGATTCAAGAAACATCAAGATATCTCTTTAAAATATGAGTTCACCCTAATATGAACTTCTAAAATCTAACAGTGATTTTTACTTTTCAAATTACAAAACGTGTCGGACATTTATTCTGCGGTTTGAGACAAGGAGAACGGCTTCCTTGGACGCTGAACGTTTGAGAGAGACAGCAAAGTATAAGTTGAGGGCAGAATAATGAGACAGCAGATCCTGCTGAAGATATAACTTTCTTATACAAGGGCTCGAAACTTCTACACAAATTTTTAAAATGAATGGAACGTAGAGGAAAAACAATAACAAGAGTAGATTACTTGCTGGGAAAAAGCCGCGTTATCTTGAAATCCTCTTTCTGGGAAGAAAAATAGTTGTACATTATTAAAATTGTTGCTTTCACAACTTAATTTCGAGGGAAGTCAAAAGATCAAAAGTATTTGAGTATTTTCAAAAAATGTTGAGAATAGGAACGTCTATATCAGACAGTTAACAAGTCGACGACGATTGAAAAATTTGTGCAATCAAAGGAAAGATACCATTTATATATAAAAAAGTCAATATCAGTTATTCACATCTCCAGAAGAGAGCTGAACGGAGTTCTGGCTATATAAGTTGATTATATTTATTAGAATAGTGTATGTAAAGTGATGAAAATTACCAAAACAGCCTGTCTAAGTATATAAGAAAAAAAATTAAATCTTTCTCAACAAAATGAAATAGTAATTATTTTCTTGCATAAGCCTTTAAGCCTTCAGAATGATTAAAACTCATTTTTCGTTCGTTATGATTTGTATGAAGCAGAATTAAAAATAAATTGTCGAGCGCAGTAATAGTATTAAACAAATTTTTGTTCAATGCTGAATTGTTTCATTACCGAGCGGTGCTCTTGTATTGTTGAGATTTTAAATAACAACCATGCTGTTTTTCCCGTACAGGATAGAAAAAAGTAATTCTCTCAATGTATTTTTCAAATTACGTTTAGCCTTAATTCTGCGCATAACGAATAGAAGGAAAGCTCGGAGATACACACTACGGGAGAGTATATGACACAGTGTATTATTGTTGAGCCCTTGGTTCGATTCAAAATGAATTTATCAAATAACAGTTTTGTTATTTTGCACCAGAGGAGCGCAACGATATGGAGCTTTGTTATGCTTTACATATTTATATCGAATTTTCGGAGAATATCAAGCCAAAGGTCTTCCGATATTGTTGACTCTGGTTGGAATGTTTGTTTTGAATCTAAAACGATTCCTTCGTATCAATTTTTGACCTGTTTACATATTATGTCACTTATGAATAAGGAAAATATACTACATAAAATCAGAATTTCTTCACCCGGCATAAATTAGATTTCCTGAAATATCCCCAATAAGATTTTATTGTAATAACCCACTGCTATAAGTTCATTAAGAGTTGATCTCACAGTTCTCGGTTCAAATTCATATGACTATTATGGTGAGATTAGTTCAAATAATCGTTATTCTGGATGAACCTTGGATATATAAGTAGAAATTATTAGTATTTTCTAGTGTATTGATACTAATAATATAATTGTAACCATAGAAAATAAACTTAGTATGAGAAAACTGCAGATAAACTTAGATTGTCTTTGGTCTAGTATCCTGCCTCTATATACATACATTTCTCCAACACTGTTTCGGAATTTGCATATTCCATAACTAAAAATTATGTTGGAACGGATGAAACTCCAATAATTTGTTTAGAATGATTCCGTATGCCGTTTAGAATAATTTTGACGAATCAGAAGCTGTTAGTTTGGTTACTACCATGGTTACTTCCTAACAATTCAAATATTCCTATCTGGTTCTAGGTTTAACATTTAATCATTTTTTCAATTTCGTGTGAGATATTGGTGATTTTCCCGAACTTTGTTGGAGAAAGTATAGCTTACAACATGTTTGGAATGGCGTATTCCACACTCGCGAACCGTAATCCTCGCCTTTGGCTCGGTTTACAAACTTTTCGCTCGTTTAGAATATAGGCCATTCCAATAGTTATTGTAGAATATACTATTCCGTCATGAATTGTACCTCAAATAAATTGAAAATTTTTGCAATACTCTATATTTTATACATGAGAGAACACCGTTTTGAGTTTTCAAAATAATATAGACTTAGTAACTAGGTAACTAATTATTGAGACTTGCAGGTAGCTGTGTCAAGTTACTCCTGGTTCAATGGTCAAAAGTTCACTCGTGAATTTTTCAACAATTTTATGTCTTAGTAGAATTGAATATTATCAAATCCACTAATTTATTCACGCATCATGATGCAACATTTATTCAACAAAAATCGCGCAATGGTGCAATATGATTTCGCACTGAAATCGTGCGGCTCTACTAAACTACTTAAGCTAGACTTCAACTAATTCTTCCACTACTGCATTGACGTTAATTCATTTAGTTATCATTCGATGTCCCAGAACATCCAACTAACAACAACGTCAACAGATGAGAAGTAGACCAATCAGATACACTTCGCCTTTACTACACAGTAATTACATTTTGCGACTTAACTATATAATAAAATAAGGAAAGAAGGTTTTTAGAAAAACCTAAGAATTATACATGGATATCATGGAGCACTGACTTCATAGCAAATAAAATTGATGAATTAGAACAGTTTATCTCTAGAACTCGTGCTGATTTGCGAGACTTTTCTGAGCAGCCTAAAACCTACTCCCAAATTCAGGAGCTACATCATGCACAGAAAAAGACTGCGATGGCAGAGGCGGTAGGACAGATCACGTCGTAATCGATCCTCCTTGCCTGCTCTGTAGGTCTTTGGGTTGAAGAATTATGTATAGCTTAAACGGCTAGTCGCTGATGTAGCTAAGAAAAATCTTCTCGCCTCAGACCTATTGGTTGTGGTAAACCAGGGCAAAAATCCACTAATCATAGCTGGCGATTCAAACGCTAATCACGCTACCTGGAATAGAAGAGTTGCCAACAAGTATGGTAGAACTTTGTACAACTTTGCAGTTGAGCAGCAGCTACAGGTTCTAGGGCCAGACGAACCAACTCAAACAGAAGTTTCGAGAATTATGCTCCTGATGTCCTCTATATAGCTATAACTAACATAACAGTACAAACAACAAATGAATTATCATTAGATCATAACACGATTGTTCCAAACGTTATGCCAGTAGACGACGAACCACAACACTCTAAGAGAGAAAGTACTGACTGGCAGTGCTTCTCAGAGCCCTTAGAGCAAAATTTCGGTGATGACAACTATGGTTATGCTGCGCTATCTCTAGAGATTCTTAAATTACAGACAGACAGACGATCAGCACGACGTATTTGGCACAGAGCTGCCGATCGTGAGGACAAACGCAAGTGCAATAGGCTCATAACCAAAGAACGTGATGTCATCCGTACAAGCAAAAATGAGAAGTGAAAGTCTGCTCTGCAAGCTGCAGAGGATGATGATACAAAACTGTGGAGAATCTCGAAAAGCTTGCACACATAACGAGCATCATGTAAAGCTATTCATGGCCTATGTAGACTAGCTCACTCTTTGGCAGACAAAGCTTAGGTGATTGCAGACAGCGTTGAGGGGCAGTGCTTTCCAAACTAAAATTCATTGAGAGCATGCATCGAAGAATTGATAACGGATTTATCAAATTCACTACTCCTCAAGAAATAGGTGCAATTTTTGGGAAACCAAAAATCAGAAAAGCTTCAGGTCCAGATGACATTCCAGATGCTGCCCTACGTGAATTGTCAAAAAATGCATTGAAACCACTTTCCGGCAGATTGGGAAGTAGCACTGCCTAAGCCTGAGTAAAAATTCAACTTTTTCCCAGAGCTTCAGGCCAATAAGTCTGATCAACATACTGGCTGAAGTTGCCAAGAAAGTTCTAACTAAACAATTAGAAGAGCTTAGAGAAACTTTGGAAGTGCTACCAAAGAAGCAATTAGGCTTCCGCTCCAAATACTCGACTGTGCATCAACTTGCTCGCGTTATACACTTTGCAGCTTAAAGCATGGAGACAAAACTTGCAACCGGTGCAGTGTTTCTTGATGTAGCTAAGACTTTCGATAGATTGTGGCATCAAGGCCTGCCAAGTATACTCATTGACCTGGGCTTCCCATTAAAACTGATCAAGATAATTGCCCTTTTCTTAAATGATAGAAAAATTTAGGTGCGCTATCAAGGTGCATTATCGCAAGAGAAGGGAATCGCGGCAGGAGTAGCACAGGGCTCACTATTACCACCTCTACGTTCCAACGTTTTGTCAGTGATATGCCGCAGCCAGAAGGCCAGATTGAACTGGCATAATATGCAGACGATACGGCAGTGTTATATCGTCATCGTAGCACTAAAATAATAACCAAAAGGCTCCTGATCGCCGCGCCGTGGATAACATCGAGGAATGTTGCATCGAGTGGCGTGTGCAGGAAAATCCTGACAAAAGCTTAACGATGCTCATTACTCGAAAACAGTTGCAGCCACATATTCGGTCGGCCAGTTCCATGGCGCGACAGAACAGTCTATCTCGGCGCAACGATTGACTGCAGATTGAATCTTCAAGAACATGTCAAACAAGCACTCAACAAAGAGAAGGCTTCTTTCAGTATGCTACCACTATTGAGCCTAAGCAATAAAATAAGAATCTACAAAGCTGTCATCAGACCACGAATGCTTAACGCCTCTGCTGCTTGGTGCAGTGTGCAATCCAAATGCAAATGCTGCAAATAATGCAGAACAAAATTCTACGCTTCATGCTATCTTGTGAACGACACCATACATAAGGACTTAAAAAATTCCGACCAGTGGAGAATTCATGCGCAACTATGCAACAAAGCTCTTTGCGAAGACTGAGAGTCATACCAATCCAGCCATCTAGTCAAAAGCTGATTCTGATGAGGAGGTGACAGAATATCGCAGATCAAAACATAATATTCGCGATATTTAGTGTAATAATGAATAATATACAACACTGACACCAGAGAGTGCTAGCAGCTCAAAAATAGATGAATGAATAAAATAGATCGGATTGATGGAATCGGAATAAGAGAGCCAAAGGATCAAGCTCCATTGAAATGACACAAATGCTTGGAGGCCCTTAGAGATTCAGATTTCACAATCATATATAATGCATGGACGTTCTGAGATGCCAAACAGATCTTAAATTGAATTGTCTACAAATTATCAAATCCCAACTACTTCACAGTTTCAATGATACATGACTTCAGGCATTTGTCGAAGTTAAAGGATTACATAGACAATAATGACTCACTGTAATGGCTTTAATTTCAACTTGGAAAAGATGAAAGCCTAATTATAAAATATTGTTCTAAAAGTCATGATCTTCATTGATAGAATGGTTTAAGAATCTACGACAAATATTTTGTAAGAATATTTACATTAGGAGCTAAATTCCAATTCAAGAACTACACTCCAATCTAATATAATAAGTCATTGAAATAAGCCGGAGGATATGTTATGATCACAATATGTTTTTCATGTATAATGGTACATTAAAGTTTCCAAATCTTCTTCAAATATAAATTATTGAAGTTTCTCTTGAAAATATGCCACGAATTGCTAAAACCGCTGTATTGTACATGCTAAAGGAGGCTAATCCAAAAATACTGCGCCTTCTTACATCTTTTGGTTGTCCAAGAAAGTATTAGAGCAAATTTCTCTCTGATATATTCAGATTTACTTCGTGTAAGTATCGCTTGGAATAAATGTCACATAACGTTTACGTAACGTAGACTTACTCCCGAAATCCACTTTGTGTGTTACAATCTTTCCCACTCCACTTAGTATAACAAAGACGAGACCAACACATTTTCAGTGTATCTGACAGAGATGGATAGTACTGCTCATCCGGAACTTTTGCGTATTTTATCGATTTGAATATGCATAAAGAAAGTTCTAAGCATAGTCTGTTCCACGAAGATAAGAACGAATAATCACTTGAAAAATTTATGCTAAGTGCACATCGCTTCAAAATGTGAATGATCGGAGAATAGATCCTGTTGCGCAAGCAGGTATTATTTACACCTAAAAGCGTCATCTACATATGGGTAAGAATATTCTCATATTTTCATATCCTGCACATGAAAGAAATAGTATTGTATTCTCTATCATATTGCTTTGAATAGAAGCAATATGACAGTGTAAACAAAACTTGTGCATACCCAAGTGAGTATTTCGTGAATGAGGTGTTTTATTACATTTGTATTTATATTATATTTGATACCTATTGTTTATTTTGAAATTGGAAATTGCTCACAATAAGAAATATCAAGAATTCAGATAGCTGGTGGATAAAACCAAGGAGCAAAAGTTTCCCCACAATTTCTGACTTCTGGAAACTATATATTGTGTTCTCTGCAAATTTTCAGTAGCTTAACCTCCTGGAAATATATGAAATCAATGAAGTACTCGAATATTCGATAACCGGGCAGTTTAACGGATTTGATCATTAATATCGATACCGTATAGTAGGGCAATTGACGGCTACATTTATAAGGTAGAATGAGAAATTAGAAAAGAGTATCTACATTCAAAGCTCAATAGTTTGGTTCTCCCAGTTGCTTGTGTCTTTTTTGTTTTGTATTTGAAGAGCACTGGTATTGCTAAGAATTGTCATTGGAATAAAGACAAGAATAAGATGGTGGTACGCAGAGTTCGCAATTTCAAAAAATAAAAGTATTTTTCAGTAGCAGTCTTCAAGATTCCAGCAGTATCAAGAGAACTCTTGGAGAATTAGTGAATAAGAAGATCAATCCTTGGCAATTACGGTATAACTGTAGCTCATTTATAGCAAGCCTGTAGTGATACTACACCGAATTGACATTGAAATAATTCCATCTCGTTATCCTTATCATCTTGATCCGGATGTTATTTTTATAGAAAGATAACTTGATTAAATCGCTATCAAGTCCCTATATGATAAATTCTAACTAGAAATATGTCCAACATTCACAATAAATTGATGATAATTATAAAGTCAATGCCATTGTCAATTTGTTGTGGTTCCACCGCTGATCTGATTTCGAGTATGAAGTTTTACTTACAACCAAATACCGAGTAATTCCGTTTCAAATAGAATTCTGGCTGGTTCTAGTTTCAATCGAATACCAATTATATCCAGTTGGTGAACGCAGAATCAAAAATCAAATATGCACGAGCACAATGAGCCAGACACCAAGACCGATTAGAGCTGTGTACTATTTCATGCAAAGGAGAGTTTCTTCCTTATCCATACCTAAAAAACTACTATCCAGTTGTTTAGAGAGCAAGATTCCAGATTATAATATCGCAGGTATTATAAGTGCATGGTCACTATTAGTACGCTTGATAGTAAGCGAAGTATCTATGAGCATCCAACTCTCTCTTGGTCTGGCTGTCCACAAAAAGTATTGAAATTGCTCCCTGAGTATCATATATAGAAATTTGGACTAAGACTATAAGTAAGATTACGTTATTTTTTTGCAAGCTTTGATCCGTTTAGCAGAAATTACTGCCGATGGAAAGTGTCTGGAAGTGTTGATTAACAATTTTTCCCAATATTTACAAAATAGTATATTGTACAACAAGTATAGAAAATTACCTATACACTATACTTTTTCTACGATCTCAATTTTTAATGAAATATGTAGGTAAATTATTCGTATAACTGAGATTTTGAATCTATTTTCACAAATATAAAATAATTCAGGCATTTTAATTGTTTGCTGTGCTTATTTATTGTGATATTAATTTCAGTTATGATTTGGATCATTGATATATTTTCTATCAGTTGATTGACATTTCATTGTTGTATAATCTAATTGTTGCAAACTACGGAGAGATTGTATCTGATTGGCTCACTCTCACCAAGCGACCTTCTGATTGGTTCATTAGTTAGAGTTTTCTGTGATCTGGGGTAGCGTGTTTTCTAAATCTTTGTCACTGAACCATTTTCCAACTGCAGTAATGATATTTGTGGATATCTAATTTTGGTTATGATACAATAATTACATACATAATTTCTCGATTTCAACAGAATGTGATGGAACGTGTTTTGTCTGCTTCAATTTGAAAGTTGTGATTCGTAGTGTTACCAACCTTTAGAATATATATTACAAGAATAAGAAAATAATTCCAACAGAACTTAGTGCAATTTTGTTATTTAAATGTGGTTTATAAAAGAGCAAACAGAGATTTATATCAGGTCCGTGATATTTATCAATAATCTTGCTAAATATATCATATATATCACCTAAAGAATATTCAAAATGAATTATTAATATATAAGTAGGTCAAACTGGTGTAAGAAATGATTTCTCATGACTTTTCGCACAGTTGTGTGAAATTGTAAGTTTTCTAGTTGTGTTTTGTACGAAAAATATGTTGTTTTCTATAGTGATCGTAGAAAAACATACATAAAAATCAGCACTCAGACTTTAAGAAAAGTGAAGAATGTTTCAACGTACCTCTAGCACCTCGTTTATATAAATTGGCCGTCGGCACGATCAAAGTACCGACTAACATTATTCTAATCCACACATTTTGTTTTGCAGAAAATAAGTAACGTCTAGCGGGTCTTGGATTTCGGACTATTATAGTTTAATCAATAGGATGACGTGTTGCTGCACCGATTGTTCTTAAAATAAAACGACATCACATATATTTATAAACGTTCTTGAAAGATTCCATCGAGATAATATTTTTTGCAAAGGGGTTCTAATAATAACAAGAAAAGCCTATTTCCTGATACTCCTGACAATTTCCAGTACATATAGAAGCGTTTGTCATCTTGAAGAATAAAAAATTTTCATTATGAGAAATGAGCCTCTTTATTCGTGAAATAATAACAATGATAATAATGATCATATTTGACGATATCTACTTCAACGGCTTGATTAGGACAAGGCTGCTCTTCCATTCAATCCATATTCACCTAATGTAACAATTATTTCGACATGAATGTAGACAATCATGAAAAATAAATATTAGAACATTTATTTTTAAATGATATAATATTGGATTGGTAGGCTCAATGATTGTTCTAATTGTGATATATTTTCAATTTATGCATAAAAGAACTTGATGAAATGTATTTTACTTGTGCTAAACTATTATACAGAGACAGTTTCATGTACAAAAAATATCCTCTACATATGATTTTTTGGAAATTTTCTACTCGATACCACACATTCCAATAATAAAAAAATCTTCACATGACTTACTTGTACATGATTGGATAAATATATTTTTTCCATATAATAAAATTTAAATCAAACACAACACTCCATCATTCCACGGCTAACAGTTTTGAATTTATCCAAAAAATTCTAAAAATCTGTCAAGTAAAGTGCGCTTTCGGTCCAGTCGGTTATCATGAAAACAGTAGGTCATAATTTTCATGCCATAAAATTAATCAACAAATTATACGGCTTAAAGTTCTAATTTTTTGCGAAAGATTAGTAAAACTTAAACTGAATTGCACTTCCTGTTGTCCGGTTGTCCGTTGTTATGAGAATCATAGGCAATCATTCAGTTGCTACAGCGGAGTGAAATACTGAATTTCAATACTCTACAGTCAATCGTTTCGAGTTTGTGTGAAAAATTCCAAAAGATTGTTGAGTAAAGAGCACTTCTGGCTCAGTCGATCTCAATGAAACTGGGATATGAGCATCTAGACGGTACCATCGTCTTAAGTACTGAATTCTAACATTCTACTCTAATTGTTTTGGATTTATGCGGATAATTAAATAGATGTTCGAGTAAAGCGCACTGTCGGTACAGACGATCGCCATCATAATGCAAAGTACACAGCTGTAGATGTTACAGAAGTGCTCAATACAAAATTTCAATATTTTACGACTGATTGTTTCTGAGCGGAAAATTCGAAAAGTCTGTTACATAGAGTGCACTTCCAGCTCAGCCGATTATCACGAAAATATAAGATAACTATTAAGATACTACAGCAATTTCAAATACTGAATTCCAGTATCCTACAGCCAATCATTATGGATTTATGCGGAAAACTCAAAAAATATTTCAAGTAAAGTGCATTTCTGTACAGACGAGTGCAACTACAATACGGATCAGTATTAAATATAAAATTTCAGAATTATACGTTAGGCCGCTCTTAAGATCTGCGAGTTACGAACGAACGCACCTAAATACCGACATCAAGCCGGAGATAGTCAAAATGAATCCAGGGATGCTTGAAACGGATATTTCCATCAAAATATCTAAATGTAAATTGTTTACCCACTTTTTCTTTGAACAAATAAATAGAAAGAATATTCGTGCCGCATACGGAGGTATGCGGCACGAATATTCTATTCAGGTAATAGAACAGAGTCAAATGCATAATTAAATTTCTGGTGAAATAAACTCGCAATTTAGAGCACCAATCACCACCTTCTGTTATTCGTATTTTATGATTCCAGTTATATATTATCATGTATCAAAATTTTTGGTCATACATTTTGAGGGTCGCAGAAAAAATAAATAAAAATTTCACGGTTTCAATGGTTTGAACAAGTTGGCACGTCCCAATATATAAAAATATTCAGTATAAAAGGAAATTTACTGTGAAAATATACTTTATAAGTATTTATAGACTGAATTATATGATTTTTTGTGGGTCAAGTGTGTTTTCATTATCAAATTGTGCTCTAGACTTTTTAACATTTGTAGTTAAAATATTTAAATCTCTAGAATCGAGCTGTACCCGTTTTTGCTGTTAATCAACAAAGAAGTACCGGAGGAAAGCAATAAGATCTTCTTGAATAAGGTCAGAGAAATCATAATTATCATTGTTATCTTCTAAAATATAATCAATCAGAAAATACCGGTATTATATTCAGTTTTATTCAAAATAATAGTTCTATTGATATCAATATTTGATGTTAGATGAAAGATAGCTATTGAGGTAATAACTGTTAAATATCATAGTTCTCGATTTATCTATTCGATTTTGTAGGTTGCTATATATATTATTGTATTGTATTCATCATAAAGTTTTGTATAGGAATAACATATTCCGTACTTGAATGTCAAAGAAAGATTAGGGATACGTGAACATATATTTGAAATTGTGATCAAAGTTAACAATGCCTATGCAACTGGATCTATATGCTTCTGGCAAATATATTTGGTCAAAAAAAGTTCTAGAGATATGTTCAACAAATCTTCATTCATTCAAGTTTTGTTGAGAATCTTGCCTAAAGGAAACATTTGAATTCCAGTTTTTCTCAAAAATAGAATGTTTATGGAATACAGATAAATACTTTTCTGCATGCATTCACATCTTTGTTCCTTGAATTTGGAGTGCCCATCATCCAAAAATATCTTACACAGAGATAGCTGCAAAAATCGATAATTAGTATTTCAAGGTACTCTATGTTGAGCAAAGATCAGAAAAGCTACCTGAATATTGGAAAAACAATTGATTTGTATGTATCTCATGATGGGCCAGCTACACCATCACCTTTTGAAGCAATAAACATGACTCCCCGAGAAAATCCAATGGATTTCTAGCTCCGCTTTATTTTCTCATCAATAACTTAGAATTTATAAAAGTTTTATGATCCTTCACTGGCATATGTAATAAAATTTAAAATGATTTCCGTGTCGTGCCTCTCAACGTGTAGGGAATTGTTTGGTTATAGTTGGCAGCATTGTGCAGTGATTTATGATTTGTTGTGCAGATCGGTACGCCTGAACACCAACTGCAGCTTAATATTTTCATTTCAGGTTGGATGCTTTTGAGAATATGAAGTTTTTTCGAATTCCACCGCGAGGCGTGTGCATAAAATATTTGAAAGAAACGTGCATAACATCTTAATTAGGTAATCAATCATTTGCCTTGCGCCCAACTGACATTGTTATGGGATTATGGCGGAACCGAATTCAGACCTGGAGTTTGCTTGTTCTTATTCTGTCAGGGAAAGACTATTTTTTATGTTCTGGGGATTTGTCATTTTAATCTCTATAACCATTCTGTAATATGTACTACAAACACAGAGTCTAAACATCTTCGTTTCAAGAGTTTTGTACAGAAAGTGCGCAGGTACGCAGGACAGAAAAGAAGTCTAGGTTTTTAATTGCTCACAAATTACACAAAGATCAATCTATCATTTCAGTAAATTGTTCAAAATGCGCTCTTGTCTAGTAGGGTATATCAAGTAACATAATTCTTCCATTCTACGAGAGTAAGTCATTCAGTCTGTAGATTGGAGGGTAGATTTAGTAGGAGGGTTGAAATATTTCAATCACACCTGTTGATTGACTATTTGAAACCCCACAGAATTTCTAAGATCTATCAGAGAAAAATCATCAAGTGATTCACCAAGACACTTGTCCAGGAAAAATCCTGATTGAAAATTTTCTATCATTGCTTATAATATTATCTACAAAATGTGATTGACCATGAGCTAACATGAATTCCAAATCATCACAGAGGCTCAAGGAAAATATGATAGATTTTCAGGACTCGGCATCAACACAAACTTTGAATCTAGTTTCGTCACTTTATAGGTTGTACTGCAGTTAGGGGTTACTCCATTATAGCCGGACTCTGATCGTAAGGGATTAAGAAAAAATCATGAATGATGTTAGACATATTAACGTTTTCCAAAGAAATTAAAACCACAAATACAATAGATGCGTTTGAATAATATATATCTTCCAGAATAGGGCTAGAATCGGGGAGAATCGAATGTTGAGATTCTATATGTTACCTGCCAAATAGACGTCTGGTACTCCATTTTTCTTATCAATCGACTATAGCCTACACGAAATGTTTGAAAGTTAGGAGCTTGTCTTGAAAGAACTATAAATAATTCCACTTCAGATGATTGCTGTACATCAGTTGACAATATGTTGACATTTATCAAGGTGGTAAATAGCCGAAAAGACAATAACATGTAGAGGTTATATTTTATTCGACTCCTCTAATTGATTGTCTCTATTGTGGCATTTTTTGGAAGCATATTTTTCTGGAGCAAGGTTCGTATACATTACATAGAACTATTGAAGAGGTACGAGAAATGAAGCTCCATTTGCACCGCACATACAAGTAATACTCATTATAGTACAAGATCCCAGACCCGCCAGATGTTATTTATTTTCTGAGAAACATAATGTGAGGATTAGAGTAGTGTTAGTCGCTAATTTAATCATACGCATACTTGCTAGTTTGTACCGACGGCCAATTTATAGATACGAGATGCTAGAGGTACGTTGAGACATAACTCAATTTTCTTGAAGTCTGATTGCTGATTTTTATGTATGTTCCAGAGATTATTGTTGGAAATTGATAGTCAACACTGTCAGACACTTCCCCTTTTCATATATGATACTCAGGGAGCAATTCCAATAATTCTGTAAACGGCCAGACTAAGAGAGAACTGGATGCCCATAGATACTTCGTTTTTATCAAACCTACAAATTATAACCTCGTGCTTCAACTGACAGCGATATTTCAATTCACCCCCAGAAATGATCTGGCTGTTAACAAAAAGTATTAAAATTGTTCCTTGAGTATCATATATAAAAACTAGCACTCAGACTATAAGCAGAATTAAGTTATTCTTTGCGAGCTCTTAAGTGTCCAGCAGGAATTACCACCGATAAAAAGTGTCTAGCATTATCGATTATCAATTTTTAACAATATTCTCTAAAACATACATAAAAATCAGCACTCAAAACTTCAATAAAAGTGAGTAATGTCTTAACGTACCTCTAGCACCTCGCGTATCTATAAATTGGCGGTCGGCGCAAACTAGCAAATATGTGTAAGATCAAAGTACATACTAACACTACTCTATCCCACACATTCTGTTTCTCAAAAACTAAGTAAGGTCTGGTGGGCCTGGGATCTTGCTCTATTATAGTCGTACAAAATAGGAGCTGTGTAAGAATTATACTTTTTATCAAATCCCAACCATTTAACAAAATATCTATGGTCCCCAGGGCCGGATTTAGGCAAAGGCATTTATAGGCAACTGTACAGGGCGGCAAATATTTTGGGGTGGCAAATTTGGAAGGAAAAATTTGGAGATTCTTAGGAATTAATTTTTTGTTTTGCAAAGATATCATTCCAATTTCAGAACAATGAAAATTGAATCAAGAAGTTGTCTAAAGTATAGAGTTTCTGAGAATTTGAACATAGGTAACCAGATCTGGTGAACACATGTAAAGGATGAAAACTTAGACTTGCATCTAATTTCTACGCAGATCTTTTTGTTTCGCCAATTTTTTTCAGGTGAGTCACTAGTCAATGATAGATATCGTGAGTTATGGAGGTTGTCAAAATATTACTTTGACTTACTGAAGTTCAACACCACGCCCGAATAATTCGTTGAAGTTTTAAGTGAACTGAACAGTCTTTCTCATTACATATAATCGTCTCCTCGTGTAATTTTTGGAAGAACAGTGTTTATTGATTAGAATCGCAGATTTTTATGACGTATTGAAATGAACTATGATCAGAAAAAATTGAGCGGCACTGCATATAAAAAGAGATCGGCCGAGAAATTACAAAAAGAACAGGAGGTGTTCAAAATAACTCGTAAACTTGATTACTTTTTTAAAGGAAAACAAATTGATAAAAACTGCGTTGAAAACACGAATGAAAATAATTTTGAAAAACAAATTGGGTACCAGAGCTTTTTCAATATGTAAAATTGCAATTTTCAATCAGGTCAAACTGTCGATGTACTCTTTACCTCTGATTTCAATGAAACTTGATGAAAAGATCTGTTTTAGCATCACAATTATGGAAAAAAATAATAACTATCAACGGTCAGACTCAGTTGACCTATTTATTCATTTATATCATTTAAAAATGTATACATTGCGCGGTGTATATGTGTGTGTAAGATGACAATACTAGCGACTTACTAGTGAAATGAAATTTTGACCGTAGCACTAGCACAGTTATCAACCGGCGGTGCATTGCACCCAACTCTCGGGCTTAAAATTCCACATCAAGCTCGACCCGAAACCCGTCCGTTAGTTGGGTGTGAAGTATCGCCGGCTGAAAACAACTGTCAAAATTTCATTTCACCAGGGAGTCGCTAATAACGCACACACACATGCACAATGATTACATGCAATATTAATATAAATTAATGAATACTATTTTTAAACTCAACCGACTCTGACCATCAATAGCTATTATGTTTCCTATATTTGTAATGCTAAAATAAATCTTTCCACCAATTTTTATCGAAATCGGAAGTGGAATAGTTCATCGCCAGTTTGACCTTCAATGTTTTTTTTTTAGTGGTTGGATTTTATTTTAACAATTTGAATATGAGGTTCAGATTATTTCGAATACAGAGCGTAATGATTACTTTAGAATACGTTAACGATTGCATTCAAAAATACTGTCAGAGTCAAATTTGTGTTAGAAACTAGCGCATTAAAAGTGTGTTTGTTCAATTTTCATTTATCCTAGATCAAGACTCTGAGATTCTTCAATTGGCTACTACAATTTGAAGATATGCTGCTGTACCTAAGGAAGACTTTTTCAAACCGAATCTAATTATAAACAACCCATTTTTATACATCTGTTCTAAAATGTACAGCAGAGTCAAATATTCGCATATACTCAAAATTCCAGGGGAAACTCCAATGTTCCGCAAATCTACAAACATTATGTACAACCTTGAATTCTCGCGTCTGATATATAATACGTTTATTGTGAATAGATTGACTGATTAACGAATTTACAATAAACATAGATTTGAACAAAAATAATCATGAATTTTGCAGTATAATTGAGTTAATACTGAGTGGATTATACTCGTGCTGATTATTAAATCTATTTTATTGTATGTCATCAAAAAGACCAGATATAAATTTTCCAATAATGATATCAATTAGTTTTTCTGCATGGCATATACTCGATGACATATTTTTCATCAATTCAGCGAGCAGTATTCTGCTTGTTATTATAATAAAAGTCATTATATGATATAATTATAGGATTAAGCTGAAATTGATTGAATGTATAATCTGTTCAATATAGATATGTATTAAATACAGTCTTCTTCCATGTGTGAATTTCTAATTTTGCTCTATATCTGAATTATTAACGTTATCTATATAAATCGCTGTGTTATGATGGAAATAAAATACAATCGATCGTTGCTAATCAACAAGCAGCAATCTGGAGAGACAACCAGAGTCATCCAAAGACGCAGAGGAATGTTCTGAGTGGGATTAGTAGAATCCGAAGAATTTATGGAACATCACTGCACGTATTTAAGAATCCGTTCATCTATGAATTAAGGTTAATGCAAAGCATGAGAGTCGGTGTTTTACACCTTGGCTTACCGTAGTTACAATTGTTATACATAATATCACAAGTAGATAAAGCTCACTTTGATAAAGGAATATTAGTGAAGTCATTTCTATTCTGAATTCATTACTAAATTGATTCGAAAGATTCAAATGTGACAAAGTAGACGACAGCCTTATATTCTTCTGATCCGCAAGTACTTTCTCTGGTTTAATTGTTAAACAGTCCAAAAATATTTGAACTCGAGCAGTTAACCAAGAGTTAGTGGAGTTCAATGCAATCCATTCTCAGAGATCGTAAATCATCATTGTTTCATTATTTTATCATGGCTCAATTAAATTGGATTAAAACTTGAATCACTATTTCAGCATTTCAAAATAGATTCTTCACGACCAAACTGAAATGGATTATCGGTATTCCAATCCATCTGAATTACGAGTTGTGTTAGTCCTAGGCTTAGTTTTGTATGAACAATTTAATGGGAGAGATATTATATTATATTGTAATTTCAGCAAGTATACATCCGTTATTTATTGCGATATGGAAGTGGTATTACATTTCCATTAATATTGCTATATTACTTGAATAATATTGTTGTAATTATAAGAATAGTGCAGTACTATTTGTAATTATTATTTTTACCACTATTACAGTAGTACACACAAAATTACTCTCGAAATAATTTGGAAGTAAGTATCATAAGTTCCACAATACCAACAATATTATTTTTAATAAGCTGAAACCTTAGGTAGGTATGTAACTATTCTATGCAATTATCAACAAACTCCGGCAATATACATATTTTTATATACAATTGGGAGAGTGATAGTCTCATGCCAGTTGGAGGCCAATATATTATCGGTTTCAAATCTTTCGATCTCATGGTTCTCTCAATACATTTTATTGGTAAGATATGATGTCAACAGTTGGATGAGCAAATTTGTTGTTAGTTTACATGAATTTTGTGTAAGTTATGGAGGTACGAGGTTTCAACAATTGATATTTTTTCCTAATTCGACAGTTCTGGCTATGCCTTAGCCATCCTCAAGGACGGAAACAATTATTCAGTTCAAAGTGAATTTATTTCAATATTTGTTGCATGATAAGCAAAACAAGTTTTCTTATTTTTGTCATATTCCACAACAAACTACTATGGAGGCTCGTTTTTTTCACGCGTTATTCTTTTCTGAATATCTGGAGATTTGCATTGAATCTATGATATCGCAATATACCGTTTTACACGCGCTTCATCGAGGCTATTTTGAAGCCCCATCATTTGTCGAAATTAGTACAGTAGTTTAGTCGCAATAAAAGAGCATCCATTTATACATGCAAACATACAGGAAAGTAATAATTAGGGGTAAACAAAGGGACTTGACATGTAGAACTATCTTTATGCAATTTCTTACTTTCCTGTTCATTTCACGGAGAAAACTATTGACAGTCAAGTTTTGCAGAATTTGAAAGTGCATTCAAAATTATTTCCACGTGTTGTATTACGCTTTTATGGAATTAAATTCAAACTGTATATTGGATTGTAACGATTCAATACATGATCTACATTATTTCAATCAGTTGGGGTTTCCTTATGACATCAGAATCATTTCCATCCATCAAATTGTGGATGTAATATCTAATAGAGTAAATTTTATCAACTCTAGAAATAAATTACTCTGTCCTTCAAGCAATTTTGTATGCGTCTTTCATTCTAGCTTGTCTCTTAACATTTTCTGCAGTAAAATGAACAGGAGAGCAGAATATTGCATGAAACTAGTTTCGGTTGCTGATCTGGTTTTTAGACTTAAGTATATAGTTTTTTTTTTCAATTTGCTGTAGTCTTGAGGTTGGTTGTAGTGAGAACTTCTCGCTAATTCAAATGACGGGTGGAGATAAATTGCTTAACTTGAACTTAGAGTCGCTGTGGAATCATATACGTGGCATTGCCTATCATCCATTCATTAAAGCATACATCATTTTCCAACTTTCAAACTTTCAACGTATTTTGTTCGTCTTTGCTGTGTTGGTTCTTAATGAATATCAAAATATTGGAATTAAAAATATCGAAGGAGGAAGTAATGGACAAAATGGAGCATCTGTTATCGAATTGTTTAGGATATTTGTAAAGTCTAAATATCAATTAGTACTGTTTTGTGCTCCGAATTTTTGTGGAGAATATTTTAAGCCATAAAAAAAAGATCTTGTATGCAAAAAGGGTGTAAAAAAACATTATGATATTTGGTTGACAATTTGCTCAATCACCAAATTACTTGCCTTAAATCATAATGCTTAACTCTACACTCTTGTCCCAAAAATTCTCATATTCAATTTTTTCTATCTATGCTCTATTTCCTCTCATACATCCTCTGAATTTCGCTGTCTTATTTTCCGTATCTTATCGAGAATTTTTAATAACTGCGAAGTTCCTACTCCGATTATTTTTGAACTTATATAATCAGCCATCTTTGATAATATTTCCAAGAATTTTCTCATCGGACAATCACGATAATGATATCTTGAAAAGTCTATAAGCAAATTGCTATGTTCATAATAATCAAGGCACCGAGTTTATCATATGTTTCCAAAGATAAATCAAGTAGGCAAAATACTGTTCACTTAAGAACTCATTCCGCAATTCTTCCTTCACATATTCTTTGATAAGAAAACAAAAAATAATATGACATGGCATTTCCAGTTTCTTTGAATTTATCTTATAAAAGTCAGTTTTTACAGCTTTTCAACCTATATAAAAGTCATATATCAATTAGATTAGGATCTCACATATCAGTGAATATAAGAAGAAAGGATTTTGACAAATCATTCTCTCCAGGAGTCAATAATCTATTTATGTGCAGTATCTATACAGAATGTTGACTTGAAGGACGCACCATAGCGTTTCCAATGCTAATTTTCAAATGTTCAATTATTGGCTTCCCTAATTATTTTACATTAAAAAAGTTGAATTATTTATTGTAGAGGAGAAATTTTTGCATTTTTTCACCAGGAACTAGTAAAAGTACAGAAATGTTTATTGAAAATTTTGTTAGAATTCAACAGTGCCATGAAATAACAAAGTAAATTTAATATTAATCAACTGTCCGAATTTTATAAGAGTTCTAGCAAATGCTGAAATGGGTCGATTTGGATATTTAATCTCAAATAAATCTGATATTTGTGGAGCACTATTTTGACCATAAAACCATTTCACCATATCTAATTTTATCTTCTAAATTACACATTTCAATTCAAGATATTTGATATGAAACGCTGATGACAGATAAAAACAATAACTTTGAGTGGGTACATTTGCTTTTTATCTCATGGTACTGTTGATTTTAAGAAAATTATCAATTGACATTTCTGTAATCTTACTGGTTCCTGATAGAATGAATTCAGTAATATTAGTGCCAAAAAATGCAGAAATTTTTTCTGTACAATAAACTGTTCAATTTTTTTGATGTAAAATAATCAGGGAAGCCAATAATTGAACATTTCAAGAATAGCATTGGAAACACTATGGTGCGTCCTTCGAGTCACCACCCCGTATAATATGCACAATGTCTCAAGAAAAGTACTTTTACTATTTTTACGTAGATGAATTCCTCCAACACTGTTCTAAAATTTGATACGCCGTTTAGAATCATTCAATCATAATTTTCGACGAATCCGAAGCTGTTGGTTACTCCCTAACAATTCAGGCTTTCAATTATGGCTTTGCATTTGACGTTTCATAATTTCTAAAGCTTATTCTAAAATATATTTGACGCTGTTTCCTTTTATAAAGGTTCTTTAATTTCATTGTGAGAGTTAATTTTTTTTATACTTCTTATTTTGTAGAAAAAATCAAACCCACTGATATGTATGTTTGATTTGGTCTATTTTTCTTTCTTTGTAATCACTCCAGTAGCCTGCATATAATCACTCAATGATCAAAAGATTAAGAACTTTCTGGTTTTTTATGGAAAACTTACTTTCCAGTTCCTGAGTTTGTACTCAATCAAATGAAGGATACACCAACGAACAGATACGACTCATGCATCACTTATTGTATGTTGATAGTACTCTAAGTACTAGCATTCAGATGACCGATGCGCGAACAAACGAATACGTTGATATTGAGGTTTGAATACGCATCACAAACAGAATAATTAATAGAGGGGCATAACTCCATTGTATCACGAGTAATGAACAAAATTATGGATTATAAATTGTCTTATTGTTAAATGAAAGAATCTGACGTGATGTGATCTTGTTTTTGATCATATATATTATTGGATATATATAATCAAACACAAAATCTCATCATTCCACAGTTAACCGTTTTGGATTTACCCAAGAGATTCTGAGAATCTGTCAAGTAAAATGCACTTTCAGCCAAGTCGGTTGCTATGGAAACAGTAGGCCATTATTCTTATACTACAACATTCCTTAATACTGATTTCAAAAATTTCACGACTACCAACAGATGTGAAATAAATTCCTACTGAAGAGCACTTCAAGTTCAGTCTATTGTTATGAAAATAGTAGGCAATCATTCACTGAGTACTGAAATACCAAATTTCAACACTCTACACCTGATCGTTTTGAATTCCAGAATACTGTCAAGTAAAGTGCACTTCCGACTCGGTGGGTCTCAATGAAAATAGGATATGACATCTAGACGGTATAATCGTCCTAAATACTGAATTCTCGCAATCTACGTGCAATCGTTTTAAATTTATGCAGAAAATTCAAATAATGTTTTGAATAAAGTGCTCTTCCGCTTTAGTCGATAGCAATCATAATGCAGGGTGTACAACTAGATATCATAAAAGAGCCTAATACAAAATTTGAATTTTTTACGACTGATTGTTTAGAATTCATGCGAAAAATTCAAAAAGTGCACTTCCGGTTTGGCCTGTTACAAGAATAAAAGATGACCATTGAGATGCTACCGCAATTTTGAATGCTGAATTCCAGTATCCTACGGCTGATCATTCTGGATTTATGCGGAAAATTAAAAAAAAATTTCAAGTAAAGTGCACTTCTGGCTTAGCTGATCGCAATCATAATGCAAGATGTACAATAAGATGTTATAGAAGTTCTTTATACGAAATTTCAATATGCTATGGCGGATCATTCTATATTTATGCAAAAAATTCAGAAGTAGTTTCAAGTAAAGTGCACTTCTGACCTAGCTGATTCTTATAAAAATAGCAGATAACCATTCTGATACAACATTAAGTTCAAATACTGAATTTCAACATCCTATGGTTGATCATTCTGGATCTATTGGAGAAATTCGAAAAAATTTTCAAGTAAAGTGCACTTCCGGTACAGACGATTGAAACAATAATGCGAGATGCACAACTAGACACTATACCAATCTCAAATACAAAATTTCAACATCATACGTTCAACCAGTTTTGAGATTTGCGAGTTACGCACGCACGCACGAACGCACGTACGAACATACGACATTCGGATGAACGATGCGCGAACAAACGCATACGTTGATATTGAGGTTTCAGTACGCATCACAAGCAGAATAATTAATAGAGGGGCATAGCTCCATTGTATCACGAGTCATGAACAAAATCACGGATTATGATTTGTTTCATTGTTAAATAAAAAAAGAACATGTTACTCAATAATTTCATCGCATGTCAAAAAATGAGATGAAATTGAGTTAATTCTGAAGTGTTTCTTTCATCATGATACTATATGCTAATAGTTTGCGTAATTTATAACTGTTTTCATATAATCTGAACTTGAAACTCTATGACAATGTTACCCGTATATTTTTAAATACAAGACGTACATACCTCACTTGTGTTTTCAAATCATTTCTGATCGAAAATCAACAAATATATTTGCTAGGATATTTCAAATATTGTAGTGGACTACCAATTCAATATCACATAGAACGAAGAAACTCCATAAACATTACGTCTGTATTAGTTTGTTGTTGGTGAAATATTTTATGAGCTTTAATACAAATATAAAATGGAAAATACCCCTCAGCTGTTTGTTGTTAATTCTGCTGAAACAACAGCGCGCGGTCAGTGTGCTGTTATATTGTATTCAATTATGAGCACTTTATTACAAAGTTTAATAATAATATGTGGTAATGGTTGAGTACGTACGAATGATTTTGTTGAGATTTTGAAATTTTGTATTCAAAATAATCAATCTCGCAACGCTTCTGGTTTGCATTTTGAAATTATGATTTAAAACATTATTGTGGAAAAGCTGTGTGCGGTGATGCACGATTAGGAAGAGGAAGTAGATGAACTTGTTGATATTATTAACATTGCTTTGATCATGAGTATATGAACACATACTCATAAAAACCTCCGTAACAAGATAGCTATCGAGTTCACGAATAGTCGATAAAAATAATAATTTTCCTACGGTTGTGCGTGAAGTACCTTACCAATTGAGTTGATGTTGGTGATATCGAACCAAAACTGTGCTCAATTGACTGTAGATCAGTTTGCTGCGCTCGTAGCTTAGGGAGATATCCTTAAATAGTATCGAATTGTACTGTACACGCCTGTAGGACTGGACTTGAGCCCGAGGCAACCAAGAATGATGCTCAAGACTCATGTTGTTCCGAAATCATTTTTTTTTTTTTAGTGCAATTGTGACCAGCAGCATCACAAGCAATTGAGCGCAAGCATGGCCTTGAAACCACACGACTGCGATGAAGTTCCTTTTCTGCTTGAACTTTTGATAAGTATTAATAGGTATATGTATGTTATTTGTAGTTGACTGCTCTTTCTCGCTCTGGCCAAAGCCTCAGCCACTAGTGTTTGTCCCTAAAACTAGATGATTAACATCTAGTATCATGAACATAATTCACTTATATGCACTTTAGACAAAACCCTTCTCTCTCCGAAGCTTCGCAGCTTCAGGACATCGCCCTCTGTTACCAATATGAGCCCGTATGAAAATCGTACACATCACTTAGTTAATACATAAAATATTATTCCTCATATAACGAACATGAAGTCAAAATGAAAATTCTTCTTTTCAAAGAATAAAATCTTATTCAACATCCAAAATTAATGTATTCTTGAATGTAACTCTCCTCAAAATTTTATTGCTGACCGCATTAAACATAGTCCGCCATTTATTGGGCACAATAAAATTTTCACATCTGTATTCGAAAGCCCTAGTATAAAATACCATCATGCTTACATAAATTTTATTGTGCAAGATAAAATGATTTTGCCTGGAGCATTAACTAGCATAATATCGTCACTAAAATGCGCTGTACACAATTTAAGTCTCATTATATCGTGGATTTAGTCATATAGCTGAAATTCTTATTGCTTTTTAAATTATGGGTATTTTTCCTTTGAAATGACCTTTCGTGTTGCCAGTAACTGTAGGATTTACTATTTATACCTTCTATGTTCGTTGTAGTTACGCATTTTAAAGAGAAGAAACATTTTAACCTATTTTTGCATCCCATTTTTAATCCAGTTATTGAAGGTTTTCTGCCGCAAGAACGGCCAAAGTTACTCTGGATAGCATTATTATTCCTCTCTACAACTGGCTGTCATAGAGAAATTCATATTTGCATGTCTACTATTCTTTCTTGAATGGGTTACATTCTTTTCTCAAAAATAAACAAGCGGTGTTATCACCGATGAGTTTGGGAAGATCATTAATGAACGGAAGTACAGTAAAGGACCAAATATGCTGCTTTACGAAACAACAAGCAGATTGTCGTTTTTTCGGAAATTTCAATGCATATACTTTGGGATTCATTATCTGAGTAGGCTATTATCCACAGAAGAGCATCGCCATGTATACCGAGTCTATCTTATTCCACAATATTATCAAAGATCTTCTTATGATCGAAGAACAAGCAACCACTAATTCTTTTGAAGAGTTACAACACACCCTAGATTAGCCAATGAATATGTCCGTGACGTAGAATTTGATAAATTCTAAAAAAAAATAAGCCTTGGTTTTGCACAAGATTATAAATCCAGGAGTCACTTCTACACCATCATCCTGAATAAGACGGCAATTGTAGACACGTGTTTCATCCTTATTGAGACTCTTCAGTACATTAGGTGCTATATGCAAATAATCGGACTTGTAAACCGCAGAGCAATAAAAATGAAGTTAATATATGGCATACAGGGATATGAATCTGTAGCAGTGCCATTCACCATAATGTAGACAAAATGGTAGGCTTGAAGCGATACAGAACACTATAAAGTGACTTTTACAAATGTTAGTGAAATAATTTTTCGTGAAACATTAATTTTTCTACAATTTTTATCGAACTTTGTTTCATGCTCATTTCCAAAAGTAATTTGACAGTGTCTTGTATCTCTTCAAACCTGCTATTTTGGCTGCATTGTGTTAGATGGCACTGCTGCACATTTATATCTCTGCATGCGGTCTATCAACACAATTGTCAAAGCCTCACAGATTATAAGTTCGAGTGGACCATACTGAAAAGTTTCAATATGCAACTCACAGTACTTATTTTTTCTACAATTCAACTTATTATTTTGTTGTGAAGATATTCAATAATAATGCGCAGATTATAGTACAGGGCAATTCGAGTTGATTGAACTTTGATAGACGAAACTTATTTTGGCTTAGTATTTTATTAGATCAGATAAATCTAATCAATTCAAAGAATACTATACTTCCAAATAATTTTGAGTAAGCAGACTACAGTGAGCCCGAGGATGGATGTCTACGCGTAAACTCATGAAGTCTACGTTGTCACGTAGACAATGTGTGGATAATTGAAGCAAGTAGACAATGTGAACATTACGTATACTTTTCAAATGTCAAGAGTAGTCAACCTAAATTTTTTTTTACATCCATTATAATATCTCTGACGGTCGTATTATTATTTACAATACATTGACAAGTTGTGATAATGCCTGGTCGCCGACAAAACGAAAATTTTGAGAAGTTTAATTATTAAAAAATGGGGTTAAAGGTACGACGCATAGTGTTCTGGATGTGATTATATAGCAATAATTGCTAGTTCATTTTTCTATTGTAAACTCAATAATTTTTATTGAAGAAAGACATTTATTTTGAGAGTTTATGACTTATTTCAAGCCAAAACAAATTCAATGAATATATTACTATGCAAATATTGAAATCAACATAGTCTACACTCTCTACATTACAATTCATAATTTGAGATGATGTAGACTATATTATTGTCTATGTGTCAACAATGATGACGTGGACTGTAAGCCCATCCCTGACAGTGATACAGATGGACATAGATTTGTATTCAAAATATATTCTATTTTCTTTCCTATAAACAAGAATAACTTCAGATGTTTGGGACTAAGTGAGAAATATTTCGCAAAATAAAAACTCCTTGATAAAATGTGTCAATGTTATTGTGATAAAGTCAGTGAACAACAGTAGCAACGAGTGAGAAATCTCATTGATACCCACGGGATGCTTACTGAATATATCATTGACTATGTTGAAGACATAAATCTCTGAAAAAGAAGTAAGAATAATTGTATGTGAGTTACACAAATCATTAAAGTACTTGATGAGAAAAAATGAAAAAGTATCTCACAGTAAAGTATTTACACAAACACTTGCAAAAAGACAACCTCCTGAAATCAATTTGGGTCTATACATAAGTCGCATAATGGTTCCGAATTATATTAGAAGCAAAATAACAATCATCATTTACTATATATATATTTTATTAGAACTACAGTTACTCATATTTTCCAAATTCCACAAGCGTCCAGACCAAATTATAGTAGCAAGAACAGAAAATAGAAAGAATATCGCACGAAGTCCTATGATTTGGATCTTTGTGAATTGAGCCCAAATTTTTTGAATCAACAGATGATGATGTGCTGATCAAAAGTTTCTAGAGTGATACAATTAGAAAATCTATGGTTATTGATTCGTTGCTATTCCGATTCTATTAATTATATAATCAAATTATGGAAATTAGGTCAGATCTCTTTTTTTTTTTTACTTGAGTAGAAAGAAAATATAAGATAAATTGAAGTTTATTCCAATGATTTAATACCAACATTCAAATACTAGTCAAAAATTATCATTTCTATATACTCTTTCATCTGAAAAAAAAAATAATATTGAATGTAAAGCACGCGTTTCTTCAGTGCTGTCCCATTAGGTATACATCGTACATCAGAAAACACTCCAAACATAATTCTTCCCTATATATTTGTAGCACATAAGTATCAAGACCAAAACAAAGGGCCTTGTGCCGCACGTCAAACAATACACAATCGGTGGATACTTCTTCATTGAAAATCACGATATATACTGTGTCACAATTAAAGCTGCTGTGAATATATTTTGGTAAGTAGGTATATCTGTCCCTGTATATTTGGGAGATAAGATTTATTATTTATTATATTGCAATTATAATTTTTATCTTATAGACTTACAAATTGGGAAAACAATGAGAACATTCTGCGAACTTTCTGCATCTACGGAAAACATTCCGCAATGTTTCCACACTTGCAGGGAGACCGAACCTGATCTGCGCCCGGTCCAAGTCCCACCGACTGATTCCTACCACACCTTTTCTCTCAATTAATTGTGTATGATTGAATAGATCTAAATAGTAGACTCTTCATTTCTCATTTGTATCATCATGAAGACTTCTATCAGCATATTAACTGATATTGATTTCCAAAATTTGGGTCCAATCTACCGGGGCCCAATAACATATAGTTTTGTGCAGGGTTCTTCACATCTTCTCTATTTTTAATGCACATATCAAAGGAGGTTCTTGAATAAGAACCTTGTATTTGATCACTATATTCTAATGAATGGAGTCATGATAACTGACTGCTATATTCATTCCAAAATAATCCTTTTTCATACATTATTAGAAGTTTGCTGATAACAAAAAAGTGGTTGAAAAAATATTATGAACATGTTTACAGGCATGAAAAAACAAGAAATTGTTGAACTTGAAATTCAAGTATGTGCAATTTGGTGAAACCATTGCTACTGTCATTGGGTGCCAAATCCAAATATTCAATATTATCACAAATTTATCGTGATCAGTAATTTATTTATAAGCAACAGTTCGATATATAATTTGCAAAAATTGTATCATATAATAGCACACTAAAATACCATGACAACTATTCCCACACTCGGCCTAATATCGGCCTATATAGTCATCGTTCGATTTCCCAGAATATTCCAGCCTAATAAGTAAATCAAAAGTGGCGCAGCATTAGAGCAGACCAACAAGATACATTCTTCTCTACCAGACAAAAATTACATTTTGCAACAATGCTCATCATTCATATGTCCAAAAACTGCCAGAAAATGCTAGAATACCTCAGAAAGCAACTTGAATAAATATGACTATAATTACAGAATTGATTGATAAACTCAGTGTAATCAAGTAAATAAATCTTCAATTTTTGTGACAAACCGATTTAAATCACAATCTGACACAAATGAATTTCAAATTATCAGTAGCACTTTTGTCTTTTAGAAAAAGTTATCAGAACAATGTAATCATTATCAAAAATGCATGTGATCAAAAACATTAACTCATTTCAATCATATAAAACCGTTTTGTATAAAAAAGTGTACGCATTACCATAATTCATCATTTTAATAAATTATACCCCAGAACAAATTTAAATAAGAGCCAGAAAATTTGAAATTGTTGCTCAGTGAAGCGGCAAAGAATATGCATAAGTTTGATCGAGTTGTCTTTGAGGCAAATAGAACAAATAGGGCATGCGGCTCACGGTAGAAAGGCGACCGATTTCTGATAGTCAAGTTCTTCTTTGCATAGATAGTTTCGGGAGCAGCGCTGTAATATTGGAGTTATATTTTATCATGGAATGAATATAGGGATGGAAATAACCATGGTGGTATTCTGCTACGGTAAGTGACAGGAATATTGCTGTTATATGGAAGTTTACGCATTGTTAGCGATAAATTTTTGCGACAAACTTCAAAAGCAAACTAACAAAGTTATCTCGGGAAACTGAAACAGTTGACCGATTCAGAATTCGTCAGGGTACTCGTGATAGCAGAGAGTTGGTGAATTGTGTTTTGTAGAGTAAATACAATTTTCCGTTGATAAAACCAAAATAATGGCTACACTCACGACTCATATTTTAAACTTTGTACAATTTCAGTCACCACAGCGATTCTATTCATTCGGTTCAGGGATTGACAAACTTCAGAATTGAGATCCTACAGTCCATTCACGTTCACAATGAAGCAGATCTCACCTTGAAAGCAAGCAAAATCCACACATATTGCATGAAGGATTCAAAAAACTATCCGATGAAATACCTGTTATATATTGTAACCTCATGTTACCGAAATAATTGAGCAAGAGACCAAAATTGTTGCCTAATAGATGAAATATCCAAAAGTTCCGATATTAACTATAGTTTGACAGTCTTGACTCTGATAGTTCTTCCAATTATCTTTTAATATCTTGGTCGATATTGCCATTTATCCACTACATAGACCCATTTAATAGGGGTATAGCATTTATTCTACTAATTAGAGCCCGTTCAAAGGCTAGCTGGTAAAACATACCTCAACTTAAATTCAGACCGACAAATAAACTAATGTTAAACATTTCCGTGATTCGTCTTTGAATGACCATTTGCAGCAGCCGTATTTCAGATGTCGGGTTTGAGTTAACAGGATCTATCACCGATTGTGTTACTGTATCAATTCTAACTTTGATCCGAATCAACAATGATGAATATAAATCAAATAATAGGAAATTACAACAATAAATATGATTCAATTTTCCAGACAAAGCTTCCAGGAGGAGTTCTCAAATCTTAGGCAGAACCAGTTATATAAAATAATAATGTGACGACAAAGAGATTGTTGTTCTACTCTCAGAGCTAATCATTGGTGCATCTACCTTTTTATCCACTACTTAGATTTTGATGATATCTAGTTTTCATTTTCATTGATAGATCGAATATTTGGCATGGATATCCGCTTCCGTACTAAACTGAGTATGTCAATTTGAACCATTTCTCAAATCATTATTTCATTATTCTGTATTCTATATACGAAAATTAAGAGGTGATTGATGAAATTATATTACAACGTAGCCCATAAGCTCGCTAAGAAATGCTTTTTTGAATTGTTAGACGATTACTATTAAAAGCTAACGGTACCATTTCAATCTACCAGAAACAATGATTTATTAATTATTCAGCATGAGAATTGAACGCACAAACAACCTTTTCATCTTAGACACTGGAACGTATATTTTCATAGGTAAAACAAGAAGAACTCACGGTGCCGAGTCCCACTTTATCACAAACCACGGCACCATGGCTTTAAAGAGGCTGGAAATATCGATGCGTTACATTTTCCTATTGGTCGAAAGAGTCCCATACAAAAATTGTAGCCAGATACCTGACAAATTCAAAGAGTCAACAGTGCCGACTCACATGCTGCCAGAAGTCCTGGGCACTGTGCATACATTTATGAATGAAATAATTTTTCTATCACTGCCGTGGCACAGGAAATACGGCATTCCAATCAAATTCGAATGGACGCAATTCGATTTCTCTGTCTTCGAAGCTTACAAAAACTTCGACACTAAGTCTGTGACAGGAGAAGAACGAAGGTTGATTACATTAGACGGAACGTCAACGTAACGTCAAGGCACGGAAACGTAGCGTCAAAATATTTTCCAATTGCTTTTAATGCTTTTGAATGATTACATTCATATTAGAGAATTTTTGCATGCCACCGCTAATGAAACGTCAACGCTTACGTCAAAAACGATTTTTTGTGGGCATCGTTACTGGAGTTGATGAATAAATGCATTGTTATGATATTAATGTTTGCTAACCCTTGAAGTTTCTTGTGAGTACACTGTGATCCAAGCTAGCACTATTGAGCGAGCATCTCCCAAAAATGTGTTTTCTACATTAGCGTTATCATATCAATAGCGGAGGCTTGCAAAAACCTCCCTATGAACAGCAACGTGACGGAGCTACAACGGTCCGATCATGTCCAACGTTTTGACGTTCTAGTCCACGACGCTGACGGTTCGATTCTGCAAGCCTGAACGTACAACTGGACCAGCAGCGGCAATTGTTGATATTTAAATTGATATTCGATATGCTGCAATATTTGTTAAAACTTATATCATCATCTTATAGTTCTCTGAAGTGTGTGTGGTACTCCAAGACTCTCTGTCTCATTCCCAACATTTTTCGTATCCAAATTATGCGCCTATTTTTGCTTCTTTCTACTTTTTCTTTATCCAGAAGAAGTGCAATCATAGGAACTTCTTCTGAATTAGACATTGGCATTTTGAAAAAAGATATAAAATAGACAATTTTCACAGTTCTGCTCGCCATCACATGTCACACTGGACGGTGACGTGACGGTCTATTGTAAATATCTGGTCAATTTGACGTGACGTTCTGGTGCCGTGGCGTTTAGTTTATTAATGTTGCCGAAACTTATCGTAACCTCATAAAACCTCCATATGCCATGGAAAAATAGGTCCTCGTGAACGCCGATTTGATCCACGGTGCCGAGACTTCTGGCAACATGAGAGTCGATACCGTTGATTCTTTGAATTTGTCAGGTATCTGGCTACAATTTTTATATAGAGTTTTTTGTGTAATAGAAAAATATACCTCATCGATATTTTCAACCCCACAGAAGCCGCGGTGCCGAGAGTTGTGGCAGAATAGAAGTCGGTATCGTGAGTTTTTCTTGTATTACTCATAAAAATACACGTTGCAGTATAATTTCCAAGTATGTGAGAATAAACGGTTGTTTGTGCGCTCAATTATCATAATAAATAATAAATATTAATTGCTTCCGTTGGAGGTAATTTTTTCATGACGAATCGTTTAGAATACGTGAAAATCGTCTAACAAATGCAGCTTATTCTTGTGCATTTAATGTACATTTGCAGGATGTTCATTCATAATGGTTTTAAACGAACTCCTAGAGATGTTATACAAGGCTGAAAAATAATGGAACTGATAGATACTCTATCATATCATTTAGTGATTTGGGTAAGATATCCCTTCCAGAAATATTAATGAATAAAACAAAAAATCCAAAAACAAGGCCCAACCCAGTAATTCCTACTGATTATGACATGAGCAGATCGGAATTTAGGGTCGTTTGGAGTTCTTACAAAATAAATAGATAATTTCGTTTAGTTTTGCTTGCGTTGAATCTACTCTGCGCTCACTTTATGGATCTCGCCAGTTATAGCTCCCAGCCGGCCAGACACCTCAATTCGCTACGAATAAACAGAAATTCAAACGAATCCACGGAACACCTTGCAACAATCAGAGCTTCAGGTTAATCTTCACATTTTATCTCGTCATTCAATTCCCTGACTAAAACACGAGATCGCTCGAAATTCAAAAACCACTTCTCAGACCACCGTTTGATTAAATCCTCATATTTTCTGTTGAAGGACGGTTTTCATTATGACTCCACGTTATTCAATTTACGTACTCTTGAGGTTCAAACCGGAGAAGGGATTGCACTCTGAATTTTTCTGGAAGTATTCGACTTTTGTTATCGATTGATAATTGTTCAATCGTAAGATCTATCAGAAAAGTCAAAGTCAAAAAAATGGACCGGGAATAGTCTTTTTTTGACATTAGGGACAGAATCCTGAATTAATGAAATCTGGTACTGTAATGACCACCATATTTCCAATCGATTCATCTACAATTTGGCCGTAATCTGATCCGCGAATATAAGGTGCGGCCCGTTCCACGACTATTATATTCACATGAAAAAGTTAGTTCACTAATACACTTTATTACCTGTACAATGTAAATCACAAAAACTAGATGGGCATTGGTTGAGATAATCGAATAGTGGAGCCTTTTCTTGAAGATGAAAACAAAGTCTACAATTTGAAATTATCAAGAGAAGAAGGTACTTCTTGAAACTGATATTTTAATATTGGTGAGCTTATTTGATTTTAACAAATTGATTGGTATATCTCCTTTCTTATAGTTTATTTGAATGAATTATCTTAACATTCGCTGAAAAAACTTTATATAACATACATAATTCCATATGTACAAAGAATGCTTTGATACATTGCAATATATCACTCAAGTTATCAAAACTATGATTATGATAATGACATATATTTCATGTATCTTCATGAGAAAAATGCCCGGTCTATCTGTATCTGTTTTCATTGTTCAAATTATCCTTAAATATCCTCAGAATCATAATTTTGTACGAAATCAGATTTATTGCCTCAATTTATTATTATGAACCAGCAAAAATGAACATTCACACGTAAATAACGTTTTTTTTGTATACTTGATGGAAATATTAGGTTTAATATGTAGAAATTAGTGAAGAAGAATGCAAGCTCTCTAATTAGCAGCGCTTTTCTAATTAGCAACAAAAAATAGCAAACATGAAGCGCACTACGACACGCGCCCAAATGACAGATTTGACCTAATTAAGAGAGAATTAGAGGTTAAACACATGAGAAAACAGAAATTCTGTCGATTCTGTCGGAAACAAATGTAAAATCGCTTCTTTAGCTGCATCCAGAATTTCACGAGAATCTTCAGCTTCCGACGCTTCTGAAAAATTAGTTTTTAATATTGTTCTACAGCAGTTGTCAAATCCATTTCTACGTTTTTGCAAGAATACAACCTTGATTATTATTACCGTAGAAAATTATTTCTATTCTTGGCTTCTTCCACTCAAGTTACTTCATCAAGTATACAAAAAAATTACGTGTTCAACACTTAAGAAAGGAGACATTATTTTGCTCGTGTAAATTGAAATATTTACACCCGCTAGTGAATTCTTACTCTTCTCTACTTGTTAAACTATATACCATCCCACATTTACAGCGTAAAAATGCTTACATTATGTAAAATATGTGAATAATGTGAAATATCACCAAATATTGCGCAGAGCTGTCTTGAATGAACAATCATATCCAAATTATACGATGAAAATTCATAGATCCAAATTTGAAAGAGAGAGAAATTAATATAAGCACAAAAAAGTTCAGGTTCAAAGGAATGTGATTGGAAATAGAGATATTCCGTGATTTGGAAATATTCGTTATCATGTTATGGTGGCTTAAATGTTTGTCAAAGTACATGAATGTTCTGAAAATAAGAGAAACATATTCCAACATTTTTATTCAATTTATAAATGTTTGGAACAGCTCCATACATACTATCATCTTATTCCTTGATTTAACTCGTCCCGAATGTTGATGAAAGATCAATCCATAATAATCCAAATTCTTGTCCAGGATAATCAACTGGAACTGATTTTTGTATATTTCAAATAATACACTATTATCTAAGATCATATGATAAGTGACAGTATATTGCATGATTTTCAATGAGAAAAATAGGCCCTCATGGAGAACCTTCACAAAATGAACAATTTCAGTGGGAGAGTTGATCAGTTCTTATTACCAGTATTTTGAACATTTAGGCCTCTAGAGAATATTTTGAAACTCAGCTACAACACTACAGTTCATTTTAGTTGAGAACGATCCAATGCTTTTAATGGCTTAACGATTTGAGCCTTCTCATTGGCCAAAATACGATACAATTTAACATTAGAACAACAACCGGTCTTGGCTATAGGTCAGTTATCAGTCATTCATCAATTATTATCAAAACGCTGAATCTATTCGTCCGTTATTATTATTCGAAATATACCCTCAAAGGTACCATTATATCTTTCCAAAATTCTTTAGAACCATGTTTTGTTTGAATGAAATAATTGAAGAGTCTTTTAACATCATGAAATGTAATTGATTGATTAGAGATATTCAAAATTACTTTCAAGTCAGAAATCATGAGAAAAATGTCAAATGTCTTGAAATTATATTTGCTCAAGTTACGTTATTATATCAAAATTCACATTTATCACACATCCATAATCCTTTTGTGAATCGCTTGAGTTCTAAACATTCCAAATGATACCATGCATAGCAATAATCACCACCTATGCTTTTTTTCAATTTTGAGTGTTAATCAATTTCTGCAATAAAAACATTATCATTTTGAAAGTTTCTTTTGAAAGTACACTTTGACAACAGTTTTCCACGCTTCTGTAGTAAAATATAGCTGTTGACATGTAATGAAGTTTTTTATTGGACTGAATTAATGAATTACATGATTATTTTAATATTAACAGGAGTATGACAGATCGACGTTTGAAAAATAGAAAATCAGGTGAATAAGTTTATTCTATCAATTTACCTTTGCATGTATTTGAATAAATTTTAAAAAAAATCTGACGTGGACATCACGTGACTTACTTGTACATCATGGGATACATATAATCTAACAGAAAATCTCATCGTTCTACGGCTAATTGTTTTTGATTTATCCGAAAAATCCCAAAAATCTGTCAAGTAAAATGCGCTTTCAGCCTAGTCGGTTGCTATGGTAACAGTAGGTCATCATTCTCATGCTACAACATTCCTAAATACTGATTTTCAAGATTCTACGACTCACAGTTCTGAATTTATACGCAAAATTGAAAAATAAATTCCAACTGAAGTGCACTTCCGGTTATTATTAATATTATGAAAATAGTAGGCAATCATTTAGATGCTACAGCAGACTGAAATACCAAATTTCAATATTCTACAGATGATCGATCTGAATTTATGAGAAAAATTCCAAAAGATTGTCAAGTATAGTGCACTGCCGGCTCAGATCTCAATGAAAATAGAATATGTGCATCTAGGAGACGGTACTATCGTCTTGAATACTGAATTCGTTCAATCGTTTTGGATGCATGCGAAAAATTCAAGAAATGTTTTGGGTGAACATCACTTTCGGTTCAGTCGATCGCAATAATAATGCAAGATGTACAACTAGATGTTATAGAAGTGCATAATACAAAATTTCAATATTTTATGACCGATTGTTTTGAATTCATGAAGAAAATTCGAAAAGTCTGTCATATAAAGTGCACTTCCGGCTGAGCCAATTAATACGAAAATGAAAGATGACCATTCGGATGCTACAGCAATTTCAAATGCTTGATTCCAACATCCTACGAATGATCATTCTGGATTTAACAGAAAAATCCAAAAAAAGTTTTAAGTGGAGTATACTTCCCGCTTGGCCGATTCATACAAGAATAGCAGTTAAATATTCTGATATCAAGTCAAGTTTAAATTCTAAATTTCATCATTTTACGGCCAATCATTCTGGATTCATGCGAAAAATTCAAAAAAAATTTCAAGTAAATTGCAGTTCCGGTACAAGCGATTGCAACCATAATGCGAGATGCAAATCAACACCTTATACTAGTCTTAAATATGAAATTTCAGCATAATTCGTTTGACAGTTTTTGAGATTAGCGAGTTACGAACGTACGAACGTACCGACATTAAGCCGAAAATAGTCAAAATGAATTCAGGGGTGTCCAAAACGGATATATCCATCAAAATCTCGATAGGTGAATTTTGTCGGTTTCACAATACTTATTTGTTACTTTGTACAAGTAAGTAAAAATCAATTAATTTCTATCAAATATAACAGGGACGACTCTAGAGGATTAATTTTATCACTATAAACTAATCCCACTAACATTTGATTGAATGACGGATGAAATATACGCTATTGTTTTGCACGCAAAAAAATGACCGAACAAATAAAAATATATTATACTTGAAATCTAATATCGTTTACTTGGCTACCAATAGTAGCTGTTGAAATAACATTCACAAGAGAAATGATATTCATATATTATTAGCTGAAAATTAGGACGATCGAAGATAAAACATTGTAAGACACACGTATAAAAAGCCGCTGATGCATTGGAGAATGACTTCTTACACTCTTACACTAATATTTTGAATACCTATTAAGATTGTGAAGATCACAGAGAAACTGCTCCAGTTTTCGTGTCTACATTTTGTAAGTCAAATTGTTTAGCAATTATTAATTGTAAAGAAACAGCTCTCACGTCTAATAAATATAGTTTAATATGCGATGTATTTCACTTGCCCATCTCTGTGCACTAGAAATTATAAGCTCTAGTGGAACAGGAAAATATATAATTATATTGTTTTTGAGAGTGGTATTGGATCATTCATATAATTCAGAGTCTAAATCAATTAATAAGGCTGAAGGAATCGACTCTCTAGGATTTTGAATGAAAAGCTTCATGAAAAACAGTAGAAATTTTTATGACCACACATTTTGCTGAAGCCTAGGATTCTAGAAATCTCATGCCTTCATTCATAAATTCAAAATTGAATCAAATAAATAGGTAAATGATCAGAGCAATCAAGCGAAAACAATTTAAATGTAAAAATCTGTGCTGGTATTTTTGCAGTGAATGCGCACTCATAGTACTTCCTATTTAGAAGTTACACTCGCTATTCGTGTAGCTGAGCATCTTGCAAAATTTTAATAGTAATAAATTATTCTGGAAAAGTCTTTCATCTGTTTTCTTCATATGTAATGACACAAGTGATATTTGGGACTACTTTAGTTACATTTGTAACTAAAAGAGTAATCATCAACGTTAGTGGCGGACTAATCATCCTTAATCAGAATATTTGAGTCAGTAGCTCCTACAATATCCACGTAATCTTTCAATATTTAGTTGTTTGTGTCTCCCTATATTTGGAAGCTAGATTTTACCATCACAGTCTTCAAAATCTCATATGACAGAGAATAGAATTCAGTTATTAGAAATGGATGATGATAATCATGAGGAGAGAAGATTTGAGTATATAAATCATATTAAATTTTCTACAATTTTTTTTATTGGAATAGATTTTCATCTTTTGTCACATTTCTATATAATTGGTAATATCAATCATTGCCTCTATATAACTCACAAACAAATAATTTTCATCATCAAAATAAGCCCTTTATATTTTTGATATGCATAATATTCGTTCAAGTTTATTCAAATTTTATCGGTGCTGACCCGAATAAGAAACGCTCTCCATAACTTTATTGCTGAAAAAAGATTTGGGCTGAAATTAATTATCATCCTTTGATATAAATGAATGTGCGACAACTACTTCCTCCTACTTTGTATGAAAAAATACATTCAAATGTATTACCATCTTTGGCGGCAAAAACAATCCCCTCCATTAATAAAATCACTCCGACCACCACAAGCGTGATGACACTCTCCATTGTTGTCGGTTAGGTTCTGTCACCCATCACACACGACCACCACACACAAACGAACACATGCACAAGAACACGGTCTCGAACTCAGGACTCGTAGATCGCGGGTAGCGATGTAAACTACACGGAGGCTCCACAGACACTGGTGGCGCGCCAGTCGGGGGTGAGTTTCGTGCGCATGTACGGATAAGGGTTGATGGAGTGGAGGTAAAGTAGTGGGGAAAGCAGGACCCGGGAGTTCTCTGCAGAAGGACTCCTGCAAAGGTGGAAAATTCAAAGAATAGAATAGAGTTGTGTTGAAGGACCTGGGTGCGAGAATATGTTAGCGTTATAAAGAAAACGAAAGTTGGGATTGATTCAAAACTGTTGTTTGTACATCAAAGAAATCATTAACAAATAAGATAACCTTATTTACATGACCTTATCAGGCACTATCTTCATGAGTAGAAGTTCTCTCGTAACAATATATAACACCAGATCACAGGCTGAACATAGAGTCAAAAATATCGCATTCTCAATCATAAAGCTCTATTTATCATTTGTTTCAAGGCCTTACAAACCACAACTTAATTTTATGTCATCTATAGAGCTGGTAATAGTCTGCTATAGCTAAGCTGTTGCTTTCAAGGGTTTGTGTCTTGCAAAGTCGGTGATAAGAAATTACAGTCTATGTAGTAAATGAAGGATTAGTTACTTATATTAATCTCATCGATATCGACATGAATCAGTTACTGCTCGCCATAACACTAACAGCCTCTAAATTCCTGATTCACACAAAATCTAATATATCTCAAATGATGGTACTCGAGCATTTCAAATATTGAGTGATTTGCGAGTATCAAATGATGTTCAGCAATTATCTAGAGTGAAATTGCTTATAGTTTTTTGGAGACGAGCATGTAACTCTAGCACGATTTTGAGGGCTGTGATCGGAGATTATATGGTGAAGAATTTTGATCAGCAAGAGTTTTGTGCCTAGTGGCATCTAATCTGAACAGTCCATATGAAAACCAACATTATCAAATTGAGATTTTGACAGCAGTGCTTCACGACTAATCACACTGATATTGTTCATTTTCCAAAGAAGTCTTCAGTCTATGAACGTTCTTGTAACCAGATCCTGGTTTACTAGACGTCTATTTCAGAAACGAGACTTTCAAAAATCCAATATTTTATTATTCTAGTTATATGACAAACGACATTATCTTGATGGGAGATATATTTGATATAATTGAATTAGTGACTTCATAACGTCTCTTTTAGGATGTAAATGTATCCATCAGCGCTCATGTTGTTGTCTAAGAAGTGTAATTTGCCGCTTTTTGAAGTTGCCCGGGAATAACGTTCTTCTAAAGGCAGTTAGTATGATGAATTTCTGCTCCATCATTTCATAATGATGTAATTAGAGCTGATGTTTTCAATAATGGCAGCTAAAATCAAGGAATTGAGAAGGTATTTATCACAATAACGCCTTCGCAATAATTTTGTTCTCGATAACCAAGTTGGTTTTAGGATCCATATCGATGAAAGAAGCGAGAAGTTTGCAGATGAATACATTGGTCAAAAATTCAAAACATTTTATGTGAAGTGATCGCAACTAAAAGGTGATTCATTAAGAGGTACTTTTTTCATAGCGCGTGAATCACGACAACTTGTCATTTCATTTTTATTCAGTATTGTTTGACATTTCATCGTGGAGAGACTTAGTCTATTACAATCCCTACAAATCATACAGCTGTATAACAAAAGTCAGTGTTCTATGAAAAATGTATTTCGTCTTCTTGGAGCTTCTCATGGTCCACATACTCGGCCCACCAAACGCCAAATTTGATACATCATAAAGAAATCTGAAGTCTCTTAATAGGATAATACGCGACCCAAATGACCACATCCAGCACGTGGTTAACAAACTATAGCGACTGTAGCTGAAAATAGCCGGCCAGAACGTAACTGTCGATGACGCCTGTATCGCGCCACGAAAACGAACTATTTGCTGCCTGAAATTAAAGCCTGTGATCTCAAGGACATTTGGTATCAAAAATATGGCGTTACTTGCTACACAACTCGTGAAACCATGGCTTTATCGCGAGAACAATTCGAAGAACAGTTCATTTCAGTCTTTGGACCGGTGGTTGGCTGATCGTGTGAAACCATATCTCCATACTTTTCTTTTGAGACTATAGCCATTGTTCATGAAATACTCTCGAAACTCAGCATGCGTGGACTCCACTATATTGTTTCGGACAGTTTCGTATAGTAAACGTGAAGCAATATTGTTAAATTACATTCCAATATTGAATACAAGTAGTCTATCAATATAAAGGGATAATTGGTATTACAGAAGGTTATAGCTGACCTGAGTTAATTATAGGAGATCGGCAAGGCAGTAAAGGAGCTACAGAACGGTGTTGTTTTAGAATATGTCAAAGTGACAGTCGTTCAAAATCGTTACGAGAAGATTATTATTTACTTATTTTATTGAATGAAGAAAGCACAAATTCCTTGTGAAGTGCACATAAAAAATTGTTCTGAGTGAGCAAAATGTGATATGTGGATGAGCTCTGGATCACGTAACAAAGGACACATTTATTTGTTCTCTTCATTTCATAGTGGTACTGGGCCCATATAAGCTAAGCTCAACTAAATATCAATAAAAAAAATCGAAAAATAAGATATTTTGTATCATACGAAGATTGTACATTTTACTTTTTGCGGCAACACAATCGTTGGACATTTGCTATAGGCTATGTGCAAGGGGGCGGAGTTTGAACAAATATCGATGCGAGCGCTCATGGTGAGCACCATTGTAACCATTGAACTCCATTTCTCAGAATACGTCAATGAGCTGTCATTGAGCATAGTAGTTTAAAAGTGAAAATAATTGCATATAAAACATGGGAAAACGTTTGTTCTGTTCCAGGCTGTTGTGTTAAGGATGATTCAAGTGAAATATAGTTTCATAGATTTCATGTACCCAGTTATAACATAAAGAAACGAGTGAAGTGAATCAAAGCGGTAAATAGAGTATTGTCTGTCTTTCATTATTAATCTATATAACAAATATGTTTGTAATTCAATTCTGATATTAGAAATATTCATTATCGATTTGGGATTCATGAATTTACCCCTATCTCTAATTTGGAAGATGTTTCAGTGATAGAAGTTTGTCAGATGCACTTCGCAATAATTTTGTTGCTAATATTGTCAGCAACATATTCTTCAACATGTTTAATATGGCAAAACTAATTTCACGCTTTTCTTCAATGCTTCCTCGGTAAAAGGGATACACTGTTTGATAAATACAAACCCGATATGCAAGATCACGGCGTCATAATTTGAGGTTATCCTGTCAATTTGGATGGATTAAGACGTTTTCTTTATAATAGGTACGTTATAATTGAAGAAAAAAATACTCGAAATAAATAATTTCAACGTACCTTTTATGCTATGCAAGTTATATTATACGCACACAGCAGAATGAAATAATATTAGTACATTTAAAAAATTATAGGTATGAGACAATGATAAAATGGAGTTCAATCGTTCTCCATTGCCCGCTAGAGGCGCTAGTAGACTTCATGCACGTAGCCTATGGGCTATGTGCAAGGGAGCGGAGTTTGAACAAATATCGATGCGAGCGCTTATGGTGAGCACAATCATAAACATCGAACTCCATTTCTCAGAATACGTCATTGAGCTGTCATTGAGCATTGTAGTCTAAAAGTAAAAATAATTGCATATAAAACATGGAAAAACGTTTGTTCTGTTTCAGGCTGTTGTGTTAAGGATGATTCAAATGAAATTCATAGATTTCATGGACGCAGTTATAACATAAAAAAACGAGTGAAGTGGATCTAAGCGGTAAATAGAGTATTATCTGTCTTTCATTATTATTCTATATAACAAAGATGTTTGTAATTCAATTGCGAAATTAGAAAGATTCATCTTCGATTCAGGATTCATGAATTTACCTCTATCTCCAATTTGTGAGGTGTTCCGGTGATAGAAGCTTGTCGGATGCACTTCGCAATAATTTTGTTGTTAATATTGTCAGCAACATATTCTTCAACATGTTTAATATGGCAAAACTAATTCTACGTTTTTCTTCAATGCTTCCTTGGTAAAAGGGATACAGTATTCGATTCATACAAACCTGATCCGCAAGATCATCTGCGTCATAATTTGAGGTTATCCTGTCGATTTGGACGAGTTAGGATGTTTTCTCTAATAGGTACGTTATAACTGAAGAAAAAAATACTGAAAATAGATAATTTCAACGTACTTTTCATGCTATGCAAGTTATATTATACGCACACAGCTGAATTAAATAATATAAGTACATTTAAAAAATTATAGGTATGAAACAATGATAAAATTCAATTGTTCTCCATTGCATGCTAGAAGTGCTAGTAGACTTCATGCACGTAGCCTATAAATACTATCACAGAGCTGTCATATACTCTAATTTGTAGTAATTGATGACAAAATTAATAATGAAATAATTTCAAGGATATACATAATACAAGAATGAAGAATACAGAAAGTTATACAACCTTTTTATTGATTCTTCTTTGTCCGTTTGTGGCACTTCAGCCACCATTTCAATTGAAGTCAAAAATGTTTCTCTAATTTACCATACAACAATGTTGCCTCATCAATCATCTATTCATTCAATATGATACTAAAAAACGTCTTTGATCCTATTATTGCTGCTTATTGAGACGAAACTCTCCAAAACAATATAGTAAAGTCAACGCATGCTAAGTTTCAAAAATATTTCATGAACAATGCTATTCGAAGTTCAAAGTGTACATAGATAACCCTGCTACGATCGAGGTATTGGTAGTCTGCATTACTTGCGTTATTCGTCAAATATCACCTTGAATACTCGGGCACGTTATCGAAAATTGGAACTTTAGAATGAACCATGTTACCTGTAGTTAAAGCCAAGATTTCAAAGAAATAATCTCCGGAAAACGAAGGTAGAGATTGACTCTTTGATGATAAAGAGAACTTGATGAAATAGATTCTTTCAGAAATTCTCCTATTTTGAAAAAAGTACCTTCAAATGAATCACCCATTGGAACAATAAGCTCTGATGTGGAAAGCCGGTTCACTAATATATCCATCAGTGAATCCATGGAACTTATAGTGGCAAAATCTAAGGCAGATATCAGAATGAGCAACAGAACAGATCTAACTATTGATGCAATGATGGACCTCCTGGAATGTTGTTTAAAGACAACATACTTTCAAGCACATGACCTGTTCTATCAACAGACCCATGTTATCACCATTATTACTAGTTAGTTGTTAATATCTTCATGAAATTTTCTGAAAAAGCCATCATTAACAGAGCTGAGACTCCAACAAAATTGAAGCTTCGTAACGTGGACGATACAATCATCATTTGAAACAATTGTATACCATTCTTTGATGTTCTTGTAATAGGAGCGAATAACCCTATACAGACAACTGTATGTCGCCAATTGACTCACACAGGGAGATAACTCAACTACAATCCCAATCACGTGCTAAACACAAAAATCGGCATAGTCAATACATTATCTACAAGAGACAAATCACATTGCTGCACGGATGAAGGGTGCAATAAGGAGATAGAGGATATCAAGAGCACACTTGAACATAATAGATATGCTACAAGAATAATTTTGGAAGCATCAATCAACCAATTATGATAAGTAGAAAAAATAAATAATGATCAAGCTAAACATTTCGTACAAATACAGGTTACCTAACTAAGTGAGAAGGATGATCAACAAATTCAAGATTGTAACAAAATTTCAATCCACCGCTTCAATCAGGAACATCCTAGCAACAGCAATAAACAAACCGGAACTGTCACCAAAAACGGAGACAGGAATTTTCCAAATAGACTGCGAGTGCAGCAGAGTCTACATAGGTAGAACAGAACGCCCCTTGGAAACAAGGCAGATCATGCCTCGCAACATCATCACCGCATACAATGAGAAAGTACCAGGATACTGACGAGAGATGATCACTGGTACAAAAAGAAATCCAAAAAAGTCGCTATCATTCACAAAGAATGGTCAGCAGTATTCAGACAGCCAAGTGTCAAGGTAGTATGATACATCAGCAAAATCGTCGTCAGCTCTTAGACTAATAGGACAGTGCTTTGACGGCCAATTTAGTGACAATTATGATAACATTTATCATTGAATGCTAGTGTGGCCACTCAATTTGACGCATAACTTACAGCGTTATATTTGACGCGATATCTATTGCAATAATAGGCATTAAACGTTAACGTTAATGTGGCCCCAGCATAAAAATAACTGTTTCGCTGAAAAAATCCAAAAACTCATTTTTGGTAACTTCGATCTCACATAAAAAAATTCTTACCTACGGGATCGATGTGGAATTTGCACAACATTATTATAATGGTATTCCTAACGTTCATGTCAATTTTCAGCTTCTTGGGAATTTATGCAAGTGTGAATGTCCATTGGATATGTGGCATATCATAAAGCTCCACAAAACGTTCCAGAGTTACGAGCTCGTTCCCAAGAATTAGAAGAAATTTCACTTCAAAAGCTTGGTATACATCAGTTGACTCCACGTTGGGCAGTATATAGTCGAAAAATCACTATGGATATTGTAGAGGTAATCTTGTTCTCAATTCTTGTATTATAATTGTAATTTAATATACGGAAGGTTGACAAGCGTTATCCAGGTGGGTAGAAAATTGTGCGAATTTCAATACATTCTCTAAAAACTGACTGAAAATCTTTCAAAAAATATACACTGCTGGGACAGGTTTCATAAATAACCTACTGATTGTTCTGAAAATAGTGATATATTGAAATATCGTTTTGACAAAATGTGTCAAGACTTTTTGTCTACGAATCAACTGGATCAAACTCCCTCTTACATAATGGAATAATGTTCCTTTTCATATTTGTATCTTTTTTAGTGCTTTAAATAGTACAGAGATTGAATTGTACAAAGTATAGTAGAAAATATCAAAAAACAAATAGCTTCATATATTTTTGAAGCTAAAGCTCAATTGAACAACATTACCAGAGTTTGAATAAAGGCAAATCAATAGAAGCTGTGAAGCTCATTGATATTGAAAAAAGAAAACTAGTTAGTGAATACGCATTCACGCTTTATTAAGTGAACATTTTATATTGTTTTCCTCTCCAATTAAACAGTGAAACGTTGAATAATTCATAATTTAAAGTTTGTTAATTGTATCATTGAATTTGATGTTTCATTGACTAGTACTTAGTTGAAGTCACTAAGTAGTATTCACTTCACTTATATCGACCACTAATTACGTACAGATACTTGATTATAGATACGAAAAACTAATATAAGGAACGATAACCTAGTACATGAATTATGTACACTCACTTTATACATACAGATAATTGATTTGGAAAATATAGGACAGTATTTTTTCCTATAGTTTTTCTGTGGGACAGTATTATTATGTACGGTTACTTTATTATCAAAACTGAGCTCTCATAGCTCGTACGCTAACTAATTCAGAATACGGAGCACTAAATTATGGACGGTCACTTTATAATGGATGATAAATTTGGAATTTTATGCGAATCAGCTGTCAGTGCGAGCACACTTTCAAGTTCGACCAAAGTGAGCCCTGACAAATCACAACAAGACCGAGATGTTACACAGATCTTTGTTCACCCTACCCCGGTATAAATATTTACGACTGAAAAATAAGTGATGAAAAGTCACTTGAAAAGAGAGAATAGATGTTCTGTATTCTTCTGAGTTTTAGAAAATGTTCTTCGAGATGAACTGCGCGGAATGACCTTGTTGAGTACAGTATCAATGGTAATTTATTTAGGTACGATCCATGCGTTATGTTATGTGACACAGGGCTGTGGTATGCCTCCGCGGTTATTTAATTTGTATATGGTTGTGCCACTGTGGAAAGCTTTGAATTTTTAAATGGTATACATAATTGATAGGAGTGTAATACCTGCATTGGTGTACGCAAATAGTGCTGTTGTGCCTGTTGGAACTGAAGAACAATTGAATGGAATGATTGATAGAATGTATGACTTAGGTAGGAAATCGATATCATTCTAAATGTTGATTGATATGGGTCTGTTGTGTACGAAAGGAGTGGAAAAGTGTCAAATTTCGATGTCTCAGTGAATGAATGTATTTTTATATCTGGAAAGTGTAATGTCGAATGATGGGAGAATGATTTGAGATCGTCACACAGATTGAGATTTTAAGTCTATCAGGGTAATTTGGTAACGAAACGAGTACGCATATACTTCAGGCCTTGGCTCTTCTAGGGCTATCGTGCCACAGAAGATGAATTCCTTGAGATCACAATGATGAGACAAATTACTGTCCACACCTTGCATAGCTCAAAACATACTCGAGTTTTAAAGTCTGAAGTGTCATAGGTTTGCTGCAAGTTAAGATGTAAACTTATATTCCATCACAAGTAATGGCAGAAAATTATTCTGCTGGAATAGGTCGGCTTTGTTTGAATCTCAAATTATCTTCCTAACTCATAGAAAATCGGATGTATGGCTCTATTGTTTCATAAGATAAGATTCAAACTATTGATGATGTTGCATGTGTACTCCAATCAACATGTATGAAATAAAGTATTCTTACTTCTAACAGTGATAAATCTATCATTCTTTATACGTTCTATCAGTTACGAGATCAGCAGAGAAGTAACAAAATTGGAAAATGATATAATGAAAATTGAATACTCATGAACAATTACATTAAAATTGATTTGTTTCTCAACCATTTTCTCAGCACTATGAAAGATTTCAGGGCATTAAAAAAAAATCCAAAAGAGTAGAAGAATTGCAAAAGAGTCTGGACTCCCGGGACTCCATGAACAAGATTTATCGTTGTTATTTGCTATTGAAGATAGCGCTTTGAATAATGGTCGCGGTGTGAGCGCTCGGCCAAAACGCCACATATTCATAAAAAAATAATTTCCATCACTCACATAAATATCAGTATTGAGGAATGAAAAAATCTGACAGAATCAAGATGAATAATAAATAGCAAAGCACATTGCAAAGGAATTCTCCAATAAATTGTTGATTTTGCGAGGAATACATATATTCTCATTTATAGAAAAGAGACTGAATGCGTCACAATATCCGTAACGGAACACATGGATAATTATTTCCGGAATATCAAAAAGCAGACCATTTTTGGTATATTTGGCAGTCTCAAACAATATTAGGTTGAATTTTATGTCAATTGATGAAAAGTGCTTGTCACATGTGAAAATATGAATGCTGCCACACCTCATCTTCATCGAACCCCGAAAATAATCAACACTGCAGAAATTCTTGTCAAGGTTTGAGGTGGCAGAATAGTTATATTTGTATCAAGTGTGCGAAGTGATTTTTTTTTTTTTTGCGCGTGAGAATGTCAATTTTAACCGAGACCGTAAGGTCGAGGTAACGAATTCATTCGGAAGCGCAACAAAATACAATCACTTCGCACACAAAATACAATCAATATTTTCTCGCCAAATGTCAAAACATAATATATCAACAATAATTATTGATTTATTCAGTAAAATGTAGGAAAAAAGTACAAACTATAATTAATTTGCAGTCACCTGGGTATTGTAACCAAAAGTATGCGCAATTGTTGTTTGATAAATAAAGAACTGTCAACAATTAATTTTCTTATTAGAGAATAAGTAGTTTTGTGTACAAATTCATATTTCTTTTTTGTCAAATACCTGTTTGTTTCTATCCTTGTAGCATAACTAAACTGATTTATATTAGATTAGGTGTGCAAAAAAATATGTTTCATTTTTTTACTAGTAAGAAAATCACGAGCTTTGCGTATCCATAATAATACAAAAATATCATGTTTTTTTGACAGTTGGCGAAAATATAATATTATTCAGGTGCCTGATACCCTTTACCATTTGGCGGAAATCTTAAACTGGACTACTAGTCATTCTGGAAGTGAGCTTTATTTTATCAGGTAGGGCAAATCTTTCTTGCCATCTCACTATTAGAAAAAGAATGTTATGAAGCTTCCTACAATTTCGTATAGGCTCATGAAATAAATTTCTGAAAGAATGATAAATTATATACAAAGCACTCTTCTGCTAACATATTGAGCCATCAAAATATTGAATCTACGTTCAAACACCGTAGTGAACGGATGGTAACAAGGTGCTCCTAAGTAGTGGTATAACGAATAAGTGTACAGTGATAGTGCTCATGACAAAAACCTATCCATTTATTCACACAATTACATTACATCTCAATTAAATCTTCTTGAACTCTTATGATAAAAACTAAGAGTGAGGAAGTTGTTGTTACTGAATCCATCAGTCTGGCAACAAGTTAACACCAATAAACGATCCAAAAGGACTTTAGAAGAAATAAATATCAGAAAAATCGGAACCAAAATAAATACAACAATTTCAACTAGAAATAGATTTGATACTCCAGGATTGAATAAACCAGATGACTAAGATCTACAACAAACTGCTCCGGCTAAGGAAAAAAAACCACCACCAATAATTATACCTGGTATCACAGACAAAAATCCATTTATGCAAGCTGTCAAGGCCTCAATATTTGACAGATATTCTCTCAAAATTATAATTTACAATCAAGTAAAAGTACAAGTAGATGATGAAGACATCTACAGAAAAATCGTTAAAACGCTGCAAGAACAAGAAATAATGTATCATACATACCAAGTTGAGCAGCAACGAGGCTATCGTATAGTAATTCGAAATTCACACCATACCACGAATATAAACGACCTTGAAACCGAAATTGAAAGGAAGGGTCACAAAGTCAATAGTATCCACAACATAAAACAAAGATTTACAAAAATACCGCTGCCATTGCTCTTTGTCGAATTAGCTCTAAATATAAACAACAAAGATATATATCAAGTAGATACTTTACTATACACTAAAGTGAAAATAGAACCTTGTTACGTGCCAATTTGGCTTTTGGTCACTTTTTTTGCTGGGTTAGATTCTAAAATATAGTTTGGGTTAATTTGAGGTTTAATTTTATTCACTTCATTACTTACTTGGTTAAAGATATTTTCAGTTTCAAATCTAATAGTTTCATTCATATTTCAATCTTTAGTTCCGTTTCCTTTCTCTTCTTTAAGCTCAGTTTTTTTCTTGGTTATATTAAACGCGTGTTTTTGTTTACATGTATTAATTAATTTTAGTTCATGATTTTTGTTTTAAATTATCGCTGTTGTAATGCGCGCGCTGCAGGCAGTGACGTTACGTTTTATTTTTTTGAATCTTAGTACTGAGGCGCCCGCTAGGTTTTTTTTTAATGAAAAACGGTTTATCTTCAATTAAGTCAAACCGACCGGATTTGACTTAATTGAAGATAGTCAGCCTTAAGTCCTGGTGTAGGACAGACGTACATTTATTTATTTTCGTTTTTTTTTCCACTACAATTTTGTGGGCTTATCCAAAGTTTTTTTTGCGTGTGCAAGCCCAAGTTGGGGATTCGTTTGGGATAAGCTGTGCTCCGGCCGAATATTTGGGGCAGTTTGGCCATTTGTTTTGTTCGGCGGAGCAGCCCATGTGTTGGGGATTATTTAAAATTGTGAGTGGTCGTTTTTCTATTTTCTATCGCTACCACCTGCGATTTAACGTCGTCCGGACCAAGGCACAACGCTGTGGAAGTACCTGACTCCCACCCTGGATTTCCTGACCACCTGGAATCCAGCAAAATTGGACCTGAAGGCCGAGATCCAGACGCCAGGCAGACGAGTCAATTGGATCTCCAGTGAAGTCACCAGCTAAGTGGTCCAGTTTAATTCAACTTGTTATGCAGACCTTTTTTGTTGGTGCTAATTAAGTAATTAGGCACCCCGTGGCTTTACCACAATTTTGTCCTTATTTTCTGTTTTATCTAGAGTTAGCTTACGTAGCGTCCAGTATATTTGTTTTGGTAAAGTTTGTATTTTGTTTGAAAGCTAACCTCACAACAACCCAGTCCGGCCCTGGGATTATTTTGATTATTGTTTTGTTTTTTGGTACTGAGCTAGTCAGTTTTGAAGGGTAGAGTCGCTACCCTAATTTTGAATGTAATAAATTGGCGCCCAACGTGGGGCCGATTTGTTTTTGAATTCTGCGTGTAATTACCTCCAAACCCTACACGAGAGCCTCTCCAATGTGCTAGGTGTCAGCAGTACGGACATACCAAATCATATTGCGCAAGACAACCACGCTACGTGAAATGTGAAAAAGATCATATCACAGAAGACTGCTAGAAGTTTGTCAAGTATATGAAGAGATCCAGAAGAGAAAATATTTACTCTTAGAGAAAGACAGGCAACAGTTACGATGCAGTCGCGGATACACACACACCCAGAAATAGCAACCCCAAAAATCACATACGCTCAAGCTCAATGAACAACGGTATAGAGTAACTACTGATAAATATGATAAATCAAATGGATACTATGTAAAATTCAATCAGTGCCCTTGTCTCCAAACTGAACTAATAGCCCGAAACCTCAAGATAGCGATCTGGAATGCCAACGGCTTGGGTCTGCATAGCCAAGAGTTGGAATAATTTATTAATATTATCATGCTTATATCAGAAACCCATTTCACAAAAAAAAATCATATATTAAGGTCTCATACTATTCAATCTACACTCGAGATACCCTTACGGAACGACTCATGGAGCAACTGCGATCCTAATAAAAGAATCTATAAGACATTACGAACTACCAGAATACCAAATGGACCACCTTCAAGGAGTAAATGTAATGGTGGAAGATTAGACTGGACCCCTTACTATCTCAGCAATCTATTGCCCACCAAGGCCCAACTTCAAAAAAGAAGATTTTCTAGAATTCTTTACTACACTTGGCAATAGATTCATTGCCGGGAAGACTGTAATGCAAAGCATACAGAATGAGGATCGCGGCTGATCACAACAGGCGGGCGCGATCTGCTAAAAGCAATGAACACCAACAATCTCTCGTATGCTTCTATCGGGGAATCAATGGAGTGACGTCATACAGACCTATAAGCCTCCTGCCAAACGTTGTCTGAAGTCTTACAGATAATAATACTTACTTCGTCCTATACTTACCGTCAAAAACCTTATCCCCAAACCACATTTCAATTTGGATTCAGGCAGAAGCACACAGCTATACAACAGGTGCATAAAGTCACAAGTGTAACTAATGATACTCTAAAAAGGAAGCAAGTTTTTGACAATATGGCACTCAGGACTGTTATATAAACTCAAAATGAAGCTGCCAATTAATTATATCTACTTCTAGAGTCCTATCTAGCCGAGAAAAATTTCCAAGTAAAATACAAAAATGAGCAAACATCATTATTTACATACGACCTACCAACGACTCTTCACACGGAAACAGTAACATTTGCAATATCAGCGACTGATGAAGCTCATGAAATAGCACCACTTAAACTACAAGAAAACCTCACAAGCATGCGGGACTGGATCGAAAGATGGGGGGTAAAAGTAAAAGAAAATAAATCTGTACATGTTATATTTACAACAAAAAGATTAACGTGTCCACAAATACATCCCAGCAACAATGCGATATCGCTAACCGAAGCACTAAGTATCTCGAAATACACTTGAAATGGACTGGATCAAACATCTGAAAACCGAAAAACTACAACTAAACATCAATCGAAACAGTTATACTGGCTCATATGACGTAATTCAATCTTATCACTAAATAAAAAACTACTATTACATAGAATGCTACTAAAACCCATCTGGACATATGGGATACAACTATTAGACTGGGAGCTAGTGACAGGTGGGGCCCTCCGATTTTATACCGCTTGCCTTTTTGAGGGTAGATAATTTACTTCTTGATTAGAATGATAAAAATGTGATTGAGCGATGCATGCTTTCCGGTCATAGTTCAAATTCCAATTTAAGATCTGAAAAAAAATGTTTTTTTCCGTGACATCATGCTGCATGCCTTCGTAACGTGAAATAATTGAGATTGATCCAAAGCCAAATACTGAAAGGCAAGCAATTTGCAACACCCCAAGAGGCTCAAAGGGTTGCGTGAGGTTGTGAAAAGAAAAATGAGGAATGTTGTGTTTCCAAATTGCATGCCAATGAAAAGAATTGAAGTTTTAATCATAAAACCCTCGTGAAAAAATTGGCAAGCATTCCTCGTTGGCGCAAGGGTTTGAAATTTGGGGATAATCTTGCATAAATTTTGAACCAATTAGCCGCGATTTGAAATTGCATGCCATTTTTACTATAGGTTATTTGTTCAATGAATTGTTAATGAGGAAATTGGCATGCACCCCAGGATGTCCCAAAATGGAGGCATGCATTGAGGAAGTTGGAAAAAAATTCGAAAAATTTCCGTCATTTTATTTTGCATGCCATTGTGTATTTCATTCAAAATTATTTCTTTCAGACGACACAAAAAAATAGCAAGCATGTTGCTCAGGCTCATCATTGATAAATTTTAAAAAAAAGTTGGGCAAAAGTGCCAGTAAATTAATTGAGAAAATTAACTGGTGTTATTTCGCGAATTCATTTATTCAAATCTTTTGACCAATTCTAGACATCAATCGCTTAGATGAGTCTCTTTCAAAATATTGCAGAGTGCTACAGTTTAATTCATTCATAATGTTTCATAGCAACAATTCCAAAAATATCCAATTGAAATCATAGAACATACAATTTTTCCATGGATATCAGTATTTGCTCTATTAACTGATTATAAAATTGAATTGCAACCAATAAGGCACTAAAATAATAGTATACAAAAAAGTCCCCATAAGGACGAGACACGTATGTACAGTTGACATCCCAACTCCTGAATTTGTGATTAAGTGAAACATTCAGGTTTTGAATCTTTCGATTAATAAAATTATAATTACACACATTAACAACGAAAAAAATGATAATCATGTTCTTACTTTTCTCCTAGAATGTGGATAAGTTATGTGGATGGAATATTGTGACAGAAAATATTTTTGAAAGTTAAAATGCCTTCATCTGGTGCTTAAGAGTAGGTATATCTTCATTATCATGCAAAGATATTTTGATCATTATAAAAAAATAAGAAAGCTTATTATCAGAAAAAAAATTCATCATTATAGAGAAATCATATTGAAATAGCTAATGGGAAGTTTAATAATGTAAATAAATAGGAATGGAAAGAAATCTGAAATTGGCAATAATTGCTAAAATTATCATTTATTTATCACAATTATTGCCAATTTCAGGTTCCTCTCCAGTTGCTTCACCACCTATTTGAGAATGAATGTCTCTGTCATTATCGTCCGATTCATCGTTATCGTCCATATTGTCGGCCCTTCTTACAATATCATCCTCTTCGATACTATTCATTTCCATATTATTCTTCACTTATTAATGCCAACCGGAAAACTAACTAGTATAAAAGTATTGTTTATGAACCTAATTGTATTACTTTGAATATATAATCCGCGTTATAATGGAACATTTACCTGCCATGTCATTTGATTCTAGGGCATATTTTCTTGATTTCTTAACCCTGGACATGCACACTTCATTTGTTGTTGCATAAGTGTCACACTGGGGTCACAGAAACCCCAAACGAAAACATAGTATTTCTGAAAATTAGATGTTGTTTTGACTAATTTTCATAATACGTAATTTATTCGGGATAGTCATGGAAGGAGTGAGAGAATATTGAGTTCTTCAAGAGCTCAATTTATTGAGAAAAAAGACAATGCATAAAAAAGTACAAATTTTTCGAATTTTTCTTATTCAATGCATAAAATACTAGATCTTTCATGAATTCACGTTCAAGTTTATCATTAATCAATGCAGAAAGATCTGTGAATTCTGGAAGAGTCAATTCCTGCTAAAATGTCAAAATGGCGAATGATAGTGAGCTTTCAGCAATGCTAATAAATCTAGCGCAAAATCCCAAACGAAAACGTAGTTTCTCTGAGAAATGGATATTGTTTTGGTTAATTTTCATGATATGTACTCTATTCAGGATGATATTGAATGAAGTAAGGAAGCATTGAATTCTCCAAATGAATTTGAAACAGCATTAATTGATGTAATACAAAATGGCAGGCAGAATAAAGTCAGAGAAATTTAGCGAGTTTTTCACGCAACTTTCATTATTATTCAAAATATGAAGGGCTTAAGCAACATGCATGTCATTTTAAATTTATAATTATTTCACTATAAAATGAAGTTTTTGCTCCATTTGAGGTAATTTGAAATCACGGCTAATTGACTCAAAATTTATGCATGATTACCCCCAAATTTCAAACCCTTACGCCAACGAGGAATGCTTGCCAATTTTTTTACAAAGGATTTATTACTAAAACTTTAATTCTTTTCATTGACACGCAATTTGGAATCACAGCATTTCTCATATTTTTTTACAACCTCACGCAACCCTTTGAGCCTCTTGTGGTGTTGCGAATTGCTTGCCTTTCAGTATTTGGCTTTGGATCAATCTTAATTATTTCACGTTATAAAGGCATGCAATATGATGTCACGGAAAAACCATTTTTTTTAGATCTTCAATTGGAATTTGAACTATGACCGGAAAGCGTGCATCGCTCGAAAACATTTCTATCATTCTTATCAAGGGGTAAATTATCAACCCTCAAAAATGCAAGCGGTATGAAGTCGGAGAGCCCCACCAGTCACTAGCTCCTAGTCTATATGGGCCACTGTAATTCGAACCTAAATATAATTCGACGATTTCAGTCAAAAGTATTAAGAATTAGAACAAACTCGCCTTGGTACATACAGAACGAAGCACTACATAACGATCTAAATATACGTACTGTAAGAGAAGAAGCAAAATATGTCTCCGAAAAATATATACAGAAACTTGAAAATCATCCAAATCACACCGTTATGGATCTACTAGACAACGGCCAAGAAATAAGAAGAATAAACAGACATAAGACCCTGGACATTCCTGATAGACTCCAATAAAACAGATGTAAATCAGTAATAATGGGAGAGTTACCGCTGAATAATAATCCCTTATGTCAATTTTTTTAATACACCATTTACTTATTGTCTTTGTAAGGCCCGGTTTCACCAAAGTCAGTTAAATTTATCTAGGGGTTATTTTGACTAAGTAACTATAGTTACAATTGCATCAACAATAATTTCCGTATAAAATAACCTCTGGATAAATTTAACTGGCTTTGGTGAAACTGGCCCTTAGACAGATTGTAAATTAATCAACAATAAAAAATAGAAAAATATTGAGAATCTACAATATTCACAGTGAATCTTGTTCGTAGTGTTCAAGTAGTAGAGACTCTCCTCACTTTCCAAATTGCCTCCATTTAATACTAAACTGTTTATAACAATCATTATACTTCTCATACTATTCTCCAATATTGATACTTTTCCACTGACTCCAATTGAAATCAAGTCAAATCGAACTTAAAGCTATACGCAATCGTTATTGGAATGACATTTAACGAATAAATAATATTATAAATACATTAAGACGTATCTGTGGATTTAGTCATTGACATAGGCCAACTGAGTGCGGGCCGAAGCTTCTCCTTCAATGTTGTACATCTTCAAGAGTTCTTTGTAAGATAGGAGTACATCAATCATGCATTTTTATGGTGAGCAACGTAATAACGATCTCTATTTAACTACCAATAAACAATTACTATGATTTAGCTCGATTTGCATTAGTTAGTAACTGATTAATCGTAAGCTCATCTTAATACTTGACTTGGTTTTGCATCGCAATGTACAAATACATCCGTACATTTCGTACACAGACATGAAGTGTCCGTGTTGTTTCACGGTGGGATGAACCGGCAATAAAATTTTATCACTTGAAGTGCAGCTACTTATTCGGATTAGTCCGTGTGTTAAATGGCCGGAGCGTGAGTTCCGGGGCACCCACACATACACGAACCCTGAACATTGTAAGTTTAATTCGCTAGACGCAACACGGAACTCGTTTGGTTATTACAGCGCCATCTACGAACGCCAAATACTTCATTAAGAACGGGAAACCGTTGCTAATTTTACAGTTATGTCGTCACGGAAATCACACATTCATTCACAATAACCAAGAAAAGGAGACTACCATCAATGAGACAGATAAAGTGATTTTTTGACTATAAGCAAGACGAAATTTGTTAACTATTTTCACTTGATAATTAATCACTTCTGTAAGCTCTGAATTTGCCTGATTCCAGACATATTCCCTGACTTAGAGCCGCTCTGAAAGTATATTTGATGTCTAACAGCAGGAGTAGAAAAATGAGAGAAATACAGAATAGAAATAGTATTAGCACTGAAAAATATTTGAAAAATTAGTGACCTGTACTGATATTTCGTCATCTGATTTAGGTATTGAAGACAGGCATAGAAACAATTCAAGATTTCTCTAACAAGATAGTCTACTCGCATGATTGTGGAGCTCTCTGGTTGTGGTTTTTTTCCACTCATATTAATTAACTCGTAGTTTGGGACATTAGGTGTTAGCTATCGCTACGATGATAGCGATAGGCGCAGTGGCGACAACAAAATTTCACAAATTAGATGCATAGGCAACCGTGAGATTTGTCTGGAGACCCTGCATTGAAAATAGTTTCTTGTTAATTGAAAGACGAAAATAACTTTGAATGATCAAAGCCGTGGGGTTCGGATGAATCTGTGTTTTACTCTGATCGAGTTAGTGTTTCGAGGATGGTTTCGAATAAAGTACATCGATCGAGTAGCCCACCTTGGGGATTCTTCTTCGTCTTCTTCTGTGGCACGACAGCCCTAGGAGTACCAAGGCCTCAAGTACATGCGTACTCGTTTCGTTACCGAGTTATTCTGTTAGATTCGCAACCTCAGTCTGTGCAACGATCTAAAATCATCAATAATTGAACAGCATCAGAGAGATTTATTTCACTACCAGGACTATCTTCAAGACATACAGGAAGTAATCTGATGGTGACCAAGTATGAATTCAGTGCTTGATCTTGTAGCACTCTTCAGGAAATCGAACCAGAAACCTCTGGATTCGTACGACATCGACGTGCAGTGAAATACACGCTAACGCACTGAGCCTTTCTGCGACTTTATGTCCTGAAAGATTGCCCGAACATTTGAGGCGAGACATTTAATCTCGCTTAGAGCACACAGTGAGTGCCGAATTTTCAGTTTCTACGACCATTTCCAGGATTTTCAACCTTGATGCTCTTCCACGACCAATTTTTGGCCTGACACCTCCTCTAGATCAGCCGACATCATCACCACAGTTTGGAGGCTCAGTGACTCAGCTAGGTGAACTGTTGTATTCTATATGTTTCAACTACATTTTGTGGAGTTTCTAAAGTCAATTAGAAACAGAGTCACTTATATTTGGTACTTAAGATCAATTATTACTTGATTTTGTCAAACGTAGGTTGGAGGTAGCAATTATTGGCACGTTAAAGTTTTGTAGGCACTCCATATACCGTATCTTTTGTGAGGCTACATCGATCTAGTTCAACCTTCTCGACGACGTTAGACCTTGTTGGTATTCATGACTTATTGTTGGTTTAGTCTTTCTCTGAATACGTACTGCAGTACAAGGCGCGTGGTATGATTTCCTTTTTTTTGTACAAATAACTGAGGCCTCACATTACTTTCCAGCCAGTAATATCCAGGAGTAAAGTCAATTAGTTGTTCACTTTCAGTTATATTCAAATTTAATTGTTCATGGTCAATTTGATGATAATTTTGCAATTCATTGAAGTCACTTAGCTGAATTCAACAATTTGTTGGAAAATGTGAAGTCTCACTATTTTTGTTCCAGTTCTTAGCTACGACGGCCCCATCTAAGTGCATATTTTATGATAAGTGTTGTGTTGATCACTTGATGGGTGCATAAGGTCATCGTGCGGTCTCATTATCTCTTATTCCATCATCAAACCCAATATGTTCCTTTCCAAGCACATTCGTGGCTGTGTGTCCTGTGGATGAAGTTACAACCGCATGGCGCCCTGGCTAATGTTCAAATTTGATTTACAAGCCTCAATAACACTCACGACTACCGCAAACTTTTTTGTTTTCTTTAATAGGGTAGAATCGCTATCCCAAGTTTATACATGGCAAAATTGGCTCCAAACGTGGGGCCAATTTTGCACGTGATACCACACTGGATCAAAGAAAACAGACAAATCTCCATTAAATGATAAGTACAAAGTTACTATTCGAATACGGTATCGAACGGTTCATTCATTCCAAAATCGAAATTGGATCAGATAAAAAACGACTTTGACATAGTAATGACATTTTAAACTTATTTTTGCGAGCAGATGAATTAAGAGTATGCGGAAAAGGAGGCTTTATTGGAACACATCGAGTAATAGCTATTGTTATATAGGTGACAACTGAGAGTTTCATAACAAACTATCTCAAACGTTGGGAAAGGGCACTTCGTCACAACACTAACCACTTTTGAAAGTTTTCATCGATTTAGAACAGGCCATCAATACCCTACCACTTACTTTAAGATTCAAATTGCTTTTGTAAAATGCAAAGTGCAAAAAGTAAATTGAGAATCATGTAGATGATGAAAGTGCATTTTTGACATGAATGCTTGTTACTTCAGAGATTTCGCAAATTACTATCTCCCACAATTACTGAGCTTGAAATCAAGCAGTTGGGGCAAACTTACGAAACAGCAGTTTCTATTTAGTACTAGTTTCAAGTTGACTATTTGAGATACATAGTTTATGCATGTACAAACTCAAAAAGGCCTTCCAATCTTCATTATTTAGTTGATGACTGACGGGAGGTCATGTGCTGTACCTTAAAAAAATAATTAGATCTTTATCACAGCTATATTAAAAAAAAATTCACTTTAGGACAAGTACACTGCAATTGTTCATTTGATGAGAGAAATGACATCATGCTGCGAGCTCATTTGGGAATGAGAAATTGTTATTGAAGTAGTATATGGAGCGTTTTAGGTCTTATCGTGAATTTGCTATGAACTTACACGATAGCCTCATCTGAAAATAGTATGTATCAAAGCTGACACAGACTCTTCTATCTACTCTATCGACTTCCATTTATAACGACCACAAATAGGTGATTCGAGATTTCAACGAGTTACTTTCTAAGATAGATAGATAAATAGTTTATTTGTCCCAAGATCAGAACATAAATTCTGACGAGTAGCACAATCAATTATCACTAACGTAATCAATGACATAATCCCAGTTCATAGCCAAGCTTTGAATTATTAAAATCTAATACATATTGAGAGAGCTATATCAACTTCAATCAAGAATAAACTTTTCTTTATATATATTCTACAATTGCTACATTCAAACTTCTTAGCCTCATTGAGAATGGATGAGTGTAATTCAATAGGTCACTTACTTGTATTGGTATCTTTTGGTGAGCCAAATATTGCAAACTATGGCTTATGCTGAATCTTAGAATTATTAAGCTGACTGCTCGATTTACAGACAAGAAAATACATCAAAAGTGAACAAATTTTCATCCAATAATAATAATTCATTCTAATAAGCTTCAAATTTGCGTCAAACAAGTCATTGAATGAATCTCGGACAGATTTGACAACTGTACATAATAATAGTGACACCCACGGCTAAAGTTGTAACTAAATTTTTATCTATTTTAATAAATTTTAGTTGCCATATCCCTAATGTCATATATATCCATGCGCATTGTCTCACTTGAAACAAGTAATTGAATAATTGATACTTCCACAATCACTGAGCTTGAATTAAAGCAATTTGTGCAAACCTACGAAACAGTAGCTTTTATTTAGTACCAGTTTCAAGTCTGTAAATAGTATAGTTGCTGAGAACTCAGCGTCACGACAGCCAGCCAGCCAGCCAGCCAGCCAAAGTGAATATAATAGCGCTTTTTTCGGGAAAATGCGCTAAAAATACGTGCCGTAAGTAAAATCGGGTAGGTCAGACCTTTGAAAAATCTCTCCACGATAAGGCCAAGCGGATCTTGAAATGGAACCCCAAGATAGCAGACTTAAGAGACGTCCTGTCCTAACCTGGCGAAATGCTCCATTAGAAGAGATGAACTCATATTATTCCTATTTATATCAAGTGAAAGAATACGTTCTAGATATAAATTTAATATTTCCACAAGGATAGCATCTAAGATGACAATTTTCTCATTTTAAATCTTATTATGATCATGTTACGATATTTCATCTAGAACAAAGATATGATTCTGATTTGATTTCTCATACTCAAAGCCAAGTATATCTTCCAGCACAGACCACAGTTCGCAACTAACACATTTATCTATTTTTAAAAGTATTTAAGATACTGAGAACTGCAAATGTCCTTTCTGAATCCAAGAAAGAAAACCTGTCTGTACGTCGCGCTTTTAAACTTTTAAGCAAAATTGGATTTCTATCTTCGTTCGTTTGACTTCATCTAATTGGGTCATGTGCTGAAGGGAGAAATAACGTTTCTGTCTAGCGACTCAGCCATCAACCTAACATAGCTATTAACACTCAATAAAAGAAGTGATTGGACTGTTATGGTAATAGCATTGGAAGCAGATATAATTCTATTATATAGGATATATCGATTTTGTAGTGAGACAACACTGTGAAAAGTTCATATTGAAATAAAATCGCTCATAATATCTACCCGTTTGCACAGATACCGTGATGTGAATATTTTTATTTAATTCAACAAGGACAGACCTTCAGCATGCAAATTCAACCTCCTATCAGAATCAGCATAGATGTTAATCAGAATAAAAATGGTCAAGATGCTGAGTACAGTGATTCTACTTTGAGTGATCAAAATTTGATTGACATGTGTAGCTTATTTCTAAATCTTGACATGACATTTGTACCATTTTCTATTTCCAAGGTGGCAGTAGGAAATTAAAAAAGGTAATGTTTCTCCACTATTTGGTAGCAAAAACTTAATGTACTGCTGATTGACACTAAATTTAAGTATTGGAATATCCTACCTTGAAAGTGAAGACCCAGGCTAGCTATTAATAAGGGCACCAGAAATATTTTACTTGAAAAACAGGTAATGGACGCCACTCTCAGGAAATGATCAAAAGAGAAAAAAAGTACTATTCTGGGAGACAATAGCGACAGCAAAAAAGAAATAAAGAATAGACGTCGAAATCAATTATAAGCAAAATCATTATTAATTCAAAGTAAATAACTCCAAAAATTATGATTGGAAAAATTTGGTAACTTATGAAAATGGTTGAAGCTATAATACAAAAAAATCTTACTGCAACAGCCAAAAGGGAAATTACGTTACAAAAACTAGCTAAATATCCTATTTAGTGTTGCCACGAGACTCGAGACCAGTCTCGGTCTCGTCTCGTCTCGCCTCAAAAAGTCGAGACGAGACCATAGAATGAGTCTCGAGCCAAAAGTCGAGACCGAGACGAGACCAGAGTTGAGTCTCGGCGAGAGTCTCGCGAGACTCTCGACGAGACTTTTGTCATAATCACTTGAAATTGATTTTTATTTCTTCCAAAAGCAATTTTATAGAGCAAGTAGATGAATACCACCAAACTGCAGTAATAATAGTTGAATTAAGATGGTAACTGATAGATAAGTCTCCGATTGAGACAATCATTTTTTCTACCGATCTTTTAGAATATTCACTTTATATTTAGCCTATATAACAATATTTTTTGTCGATTGTTTTTTTAAAGTAAGTCATTTGGTTCTATCATGTTTGGTATCAAATTATCTAAAGCTCCTGCAAAAATAATTGTAGTAGGAGTGTGAAATAGCATATTTAAGCGATTGTCAATTGTTTTTTTTTTTGACAGGTTATTTTAATGATGTCTAGTTTGGTATCAATCTTAAGCTCTCAGGGAGATAGGCTTAGTAGGAATATAAAATAAATAATAAGTGGAATCCACGTTATGATATTATACTTCCGGTGATCAAATGTCAAAACTGTATGTTCCAATGAATTAGAGACTCCGAAGATCTAGAAAAGAACTCATTTTCAAGAATACTTGTTTCATGTAGAGTCTTGAATATAACCGCCATCCGTCGTTTCAACAATGACAGCCGTCACTTTGAAAATGAGAGCTGTCACTTTGACAATGACAGCTGTCACTTTGATAATGACAGCTATCATTTTGAAATATACAATTCATTGAAGCGACACTTTAAATCTATGAAACAGCGATGAAATCGGTCATAAAACTTTTGGTTAGGGAAATACTGTGTGGCCGCAGCAGCTTTTACATGGTAATATTGTGCAATAGGACGAGCCCCAACTAGCACAACACATTTAAATTCACAAAAAAAGTATGGACATAATGGAAAAGAAATTATCATACTATAACTGATTTTCACTGGAAATACGTTACATAAATCGACTCCTATAAGTTTCCTGGTGATATTTCTGTATTCCATCCAATTTCATTTCAAATTATATCAGATTAAGCTGGATTGGGCCATAGGAAGAAAAAATCAATACTGTTCTTTCATAAATTTCAGTAATTTGAGTCATATAGTTCGTTATTCATAGTCAATAACATAACCTCATTTGAAATTTTGCTTTTTCTTCATCCACTTCTGAATTTTGTGGTTCACACATCGCAAATGATGCGTCTTAGATTTATATAATCAATTCATATGGACGCTTTCGTAATCTGAATTGAGTTTATATGAATTCATCTTGAGAATAGTAGAAGACATATCGTGTGGCGTCAAACACATGTGCGAACTAGTATTATTAAATTCTGAAAATATTCTCTGTAACTGAGTAATCTTGACTTGAAATATGTAGTCTCAACATCGTCATAATGCTTAAGTTTACACATTATCTCTTTATTATCTCGAATCTTCGTGACTCTAGAGGTCCTATTCTAATCCATAGACAGCTTGTAGACATTGCAGTCTCTATGTCAATATTACGACGTCATAGTTACATTTATTGGGACTTGAATATTGTATGCTGGTGCAAATAATATGATCCACAATTTTATGCTGGCAGTTAGTTAAGAACGATGTTTGGAATCTGATTCAAATAAAGTTTAATCATTCTGATCTATTATCAAATATAATAATATAATTTTATTCTATCATTACTATTTTATGACTCACAAATGTCAAATCTGACATCAAAATAAGGAAACTGATTTTATCCTGTCTCTTACTTCTGGAAGACTGTCTTCAACACTGACGACATTAAATCACTTTTCTAATTGTCCGATAGGTGGTACATGTGTCGAAAGTCTATAAAATGGCGTCAAAAGACAATCTTCACAGATTAAAGTTTAACCTTAGAGCAGCTTTGTGGACCAAACACACAAATACATATTTTTGGTAGAATTCATAGCAAATAGTAATCAGGTAGAACGAATTGATTCCCACATGTAAGAATATGTAATTTTGGGGAATCATGGCGAGACTCTCGTCGAGACTCGAGACCGAGACGAGACTGACCTACTCGAGACCAAGGCGAGACCGAGACGAGACTCAGCTAGGCGAGACCACCACGAGACCGAGACGAGACTCACTGAAGTCTCGTCTCGTCTCGTCTCGTGGCAACACTAATCCTATTCAGGCGGAACTCAAGACTAGTATCGGCAAAGAAGGTAGATGACGAATTGGTAGCCACAAAAACAACGTCAGACAAGAACGTTCCCTGAATTAAGTAAAGATAATCTTGCGTCTTATAGAACTTTGATAAATACCCAACGGTCCTTGAAGGTGTTAAGGTTGGCCGTGCGCCTGGTAGTCAACTTCGAGAGGTATTAATGTTCTTCTTAATTCCGTAGACGTGTTAATATTTTTCTTAACGTAAAGTTGGCCAGAAACTAGACTCAAGTGGCCACGGGCTCCTAAGATCCCTAGCAGTTTACACTGAAGACAAATTACCCAATTCAATTGAAACAGGAGGTTACTATGAAAAAATTGGAGAGCTCTCTTAAAACGTGAAGCGTTAAACCTGAATAGATAAATTTAGATTCAAATTGAAAAACGAATAAACTCTGAATTTTGTGGAAATTTCATAAAATAATCAATAAAGTTATTTATTTGCTCAATTTTAAATCGTGCACTGAAAATTTTACAAAGTAAAAAAAAAGCCACGCTGAGCATTAAAAAGGAGAAAAGCAAAGAAAATACAAAGTCTAGCAAGACAAGAAAAAAGGATTATTAGCGACGAGTCGATAAATTTACGAACGTGGTTCGTTACTATAACAATAGGATCAATCTTCACAAACTCGTAGGATTTTTCAGCTTATAAACGGAGACTAAAGCCCACAACAGAATATTTTGAGCTTTAGGAACCAAGAACTACACAAACAACGTAAGAAACTAAACTACGAGTTGTTGAATGACAAATCCGCAACGCGTTGGATTCAAAATATAGTTAAATTATATATTATCAACCACTTTCACTAATCATTCATACATCAAACATACTTAGGTGAGGAAGGGTAAAGGGAGAAGCGAAGATAGCCACAAATCTCGTAGGTTTTTTACTTCGAATGAAAATATAAAATTTAGAGAGAAAATAAAATCTGAACAAAAATATTAATTTAGTATAAAAGTTTCAAGGTTCTAAACAGGTTTTGAGCACAATAAACTAACAAAGAATTGAGAATGAGAGAGATAAATTTGGAAATCAAAACGTTAACCACGCGACCCGCCTTCAAACGAAATCACTAGCAAAAATAATACTAAATTTGGAATAACGTAAACAAAAATAATAAACGAAATACTTACAAAATCATAACACTGATTTTAGAAAAATAAAATAACTCCAAAATTTAGAAAGTCTAGAAAAGTTACAAGACTGCTCAAAACAAACCCGTCTGCAACAACAGCCAGGCACGAAAGAGGGCGATCAAGACGCGCATGCTTCTCAAATTAGCGCCCTTCAAACAAGAGTCTAGCACGTACTAATTTACAAAATTAGTGCAAATTTGTTATATAGATGGCGACATAGGTATAGAATAAGAAAAAAATTGTACAAAAAAGACGTAAGACGAAATTTTTGTAACACAGTTATTTAATAAAATATCAAAACTGCAGGTCAAAGTACTTTTTAATAATATGCTCGCAATTTGCGTGAAGTACAATGACTACTTATCAAGTTGGAATGAAGCTCTTCTTAGTAAGATGAACCTGATTTCTCTATCAAAATAGAGTTAGAATAACATTATGTAATGAAAAGTTATTCGCGGTAAGATCATTCTGATCAGGCCCGATTTAAGCTCTTCTTGGAATACTATATTGAAAAACTACTTGTTTTTCATCTGGTCATCTTGTTCAAAATCAACAAAGGCTATTTTCAGAATTACCTGATAGAAAAGGTACTTGATTGTAATTGGTTATTCTGCTTAGGAATAATCGAGATATTTCTCAAGATAACCTTATGAAACTTGATATTAATCTGATTGATCATCCTGCTCAAGCTTCAATTGAGCTTCTCCTTGGAATGAGATTTTGGAATGGTTATTTGTTTTTTGATCTGGTCATCCTCATCAGGAGTAACTAAGGCTTCCTCAAGATGAACTCTGATTTCCCGAATCAAACCAAACTAAGACCATTCTCAGGATAATCTTATCAAAAAGTTATCTATTTTTCATTTTTTTTTTAAATCATGTTCAGTACAATGGAGGTTAGTCTTAAGTATATCTCATGGAAACGTTATTTGTTCTTTCATCTGGTTACCCTATTCAGCCCAAACTGGGGCTCTCATCAGGATGTACTTTCAAGGAAGCTGATTATTCATTATCTGGTTATTCTATTTAGTCCCAAGTTAGGAGGTCTGTGAATTTATTGCCATCCACAGAAAAAAAAGAACGAGTTTTCTTCGGAACAAGTTTTTCCAAGTGCTTATTCAGAAAAATTCAAGAACCATTGAGAAGTGCTGATCAGATCTATGTAAGGTAATTCTGATTAGAGCCTACATATGGTTTTTCATGTTACATCCTCATTCGACATGCCTGGTCTTTTTTTTTTCTATGAGGGAGTTACCTGGACCCTGTCAAATATTCTAATCAGGCATTCTATTGCTGGTATTTACAATCATTCACCAGCAAAGCGCCTGTTAGCGAATCGCTCGTTTTTTTGAGCACCGAATGACGATTGATCGAATACATATGATGTATGCAGAAACGGACACTAGGCTCAAGTAGTGTTTTACAAGAATCAAGATATAATCTTAGTCTTGATCCTGTCTCGCTTTCAACCAGATATCTTCTTTTAATGAAACACTAAGCTTAAGAATGTTTCGCCGAAAAACGACTCACCATCAATGGGTATGCTTTTTTAATTTACCGAATGCCTGATTTAAGATACAACATTTGTTTAGGAAGAGCAGCAATAATGACAATAATAAAAATATCTAGCGATAGCTTGCATTTTTTCAGACATTGCGGAATTTTATTACAGTTTTGCTCCTCGGTATCTCTTAATTATGTTAGTTGAATTTCGTGCTTGTTAAAGGCGATTCATTTAGATGTACTATTTCCGTGATGGATTTTTTGACCAATGATGCATAGAACTTGGCTACTTTTCATTGTATTTTTGTTTTGTATTCTTTAACATTTCATCGTGCGAAGACTCAGCCTTGTACAATTCCTACAAATCATTCAACTGTATTACGAAAATCAGTGTACTATGAGAAATGTGTTCCGTGTACTTAGTTACTTATGGTCTACATACTCGGCCTATCAAACGCCCAATTTGCTATACAATTGAAAAGTCAGAAGTCCAATTTCCATTACTGGATAGAACGCGACCCAATAGACCATATCCAGCACGTGGTGAGCAAAATATACCGGTGGTAGCTGAGAATAGCCAGACAGAACATAACGCCCGTATCCCGCCATTATAACAGACTATTTCCTCCCAAAATTGAAACCCGTGATCTCGAGGACGTTTGGTACCAACAAGACGGGGCTACTTGTCATACAGTCTGTGAAACAATGGCTTTATTGCGAGAACAACTTGATAAACAGTAAATTTCACTACTCAAACCGGTAGATTGGCAGCCTAGATCGTATGATATCACATCTCCATATTTTTCCTTTGAAACTATCTAAAGTTCAAAGTGTACAAGTACATAGATGAGCCTGCTCACGGCGAACTCTATTTACCAGGCGGGAGTGTGATGGAGGGGAGCGTGACGTCAGTAGGCTTTGTGAGCGAGCCAGCGATAGTAGTAGACTTGATGACTCCGTGATACAAAGTAGATTTTCTTCTAATATTTCGAATACCTACCTAAATATATACATATAATTCAATTTAAACATACCTCGCAAATGTTGTGTCTCAGCTTGTAAAAGCAATTATGATAGTACAGAAGAAAATGTAACTACATTTGAATTTCTGAAGATTGCATTGCAACTAGTTATACAAATACATACAATTATCCAGGAGAAATTAGGACTTTTTATTACGATAAACCGCATTTGAAACCTAATCCGTTTCAAACAATCTTTCCTGGACTTCCTCATTATTTAAATATAGAATCAAATACTAAAAAAAATCTTAGACGAACGAAATTTTGAAATCAGAAAAAACGAACAAGAAAAAATTAATAAGAGTAGAGATACAACTAATGGAAAATATAGTTCAAAATTTTGACTTACTGCTTAAAAAAGCACCTGAATTTGTCGAAACTATAAATGGCGATATTTTTGTAAAAGTAAATGATGACGATATTATTATTTACAAAATGGATTCCAAAGCAGTAAGTCGTTCCTTTTATATTGAAATAGATAGAAATTTGAGCCCAAAGCATTTCTTTAAAAATAAACTGGCAAGTTTGAGTGAATTACAGTATAATAACACTCCATTATCTACAAATGAACTTGATACATTATCCAAATTGAGAGATATTTCAGGATGTATGTTACATGAAATTGATTTTGTCAATACTTATTCTATTATTTAGAATTTAAATAATGATGTCTAAGAACGAAGGCGGTGAAGAGAGAATTGGGCAATTATTGTACTCAAGTGAACAAATAAGTCTCCTTTTCTCAAATCAAGAGCGCTACACTTCAAGAATTATTATTTGGCCTTACATGATTGATATGCAATCACATCCTGAATATTTGCAACAAATTACAACTTCTTATCATATATCTTCAAGCTCTTAAATAGGAAATGATCATTTCTTGAGAGTAATTGCAAATAAACTTACAAAAGAAGAGGACAAGTGGGTGATTTTGCAACTTGATAAAATATATGTTAATGAAAGCATTGATAGCGAACTGTTATTTTGAGTTACATTTATCGCATTACAGCGTTTTACTCTAAAACTATATTCAGAGACAAGAGAATTACCGTTATTATTGTTGTTAGTAAGTCAATAATCATTCTGCATAAACATTATAGTTCTAAAATACAAATTTAATACTATTACATCGCATGAAACTGTGTAAAAACCAGCCTACTGACGTCATGCAAATGCTGTGATAGTGGGGGTCACACTCCCGCCTGGTATAGAGTCTGCCGTGGCCTGCTACGCTTGAGGAATTGGAAGCCAGCATCACTTGCGTGATTCGCCAAATCTCACTCGAAATGTTCGAACACGTGTCGAGAAGTATGGAAATGCAGAATGGACCATGTTAGCCGTAGTTAAGGCCAAGATTTGAAAAAAAATAATTTCAAAAAAATAAATGTGCAAATCGACTCCTCAATAAAATTGATTTGCAAATAATATTCCCAATTTGAAAGAAGTACTTCCAAATAAATCACCCAATTTACATGTAGCTTCAGGATACGTCATACATTTTTAATGAGACTAGCATCAGGACGATTGGTGGCCATTCTAGTACTGCAAACCCAACATCCTCAAGATACCGTCATGTGCACCTTCATTATTATTATTAAAGTAAAATATGCTCTTCTAGGATGCTGCCTGTATATTAGTTCATATTTATTCTTGAATTAAGCCTGTGATTTTCCTAACTAATACTACTCCAAAGTATAACGGAACCAACTCCCAAACTAACTTTTGCACTCTATCAAACGATCCTCAGATCTTCTTTGTGCTCGATCACGTCCATTTGGCTTCCATTACTGTTTTCTTGTTTCTTCTATAAGAACTTTTTCTTATTGATAGTCATTGCACTTTGTGGAAAATTGTAATTGTTCATAGGAGAAGCCTAATAACTCTGGAAAAACCAAACATTCTTGAAGAGAAAGCTTGCCTTATGTCGACTACATTGGGTACGATCATATATTGAAACTTCGCTTGTGTTTTTATATGTAATTACGGTATTCTTGTAGTCTGTCTAAAGACAGGTTGGGCACAAGCAACCCTGTAATTACTAGTCTACTTATGAAACAAACGCGACCGGTGTAAACTATTTCTGAACGAGAAGGAGAACCATACAATACTTTCGGCAGAGCTGAAGATGGGCTATTCCAGAAACTATTCTGGGTTCAACCCAAAAAATTCAATCTTCCATTTGAATCTTTCTGTTGAGCAATGAAGTACCAAATATTTCCGTTTTTTGAAAATCTTTTTTCTCTCAGAACTTGGGTTGTGCTTGGTCATCCCAATAGATCAAAAGAATGATGTAAATAGTTTCTTCAAGGATCTTCAGCATAATGATAATAATATGACTATAATTGAAGCTACATTTTTTTTATCTCTAATTCATAGGTAAGTACCTCAGAATCATTCTATGAAAAAATGAATCTGACATGGACAGCACGTGACTCACTCGTACATTATTGGATATATATTATCAAACACAACATCTCATCATTCCACGGTTAGTCGATTGCTTTAGAAACAGTAGGTCATCATTCTTATGCTACAACATTCCTAAATATTGATTTCCAGGATTCTACGGCTAACAGTTCTGAATTATTGCGCAAAATTTCAAGGTCGTCAAATATAGTGTACTTTCGACTCAGTCGATCTCAATGAAAACAGGATATAAGCATCTAGACAGTACTATCATCTTGAATACTGTATTCTAATATTCTATCGTTTTGAATTTATGCGGAAAATTGGAAAAATGTTTCGAGTAAACTGCACTCTCGGCTTAGCCGATCACAATCATAATGCAAGGTGTACAACTAGATGCTATGAAAGTGCTTAATACAAGATCTCTATATTCTCGACTGATTATTTTAAATTTATGAGAAAAATTCTGAAAGTCTGTAATATGAAGTGCACTTCCGGCCTAGTCGATTGGGACGAAAATAGGAGGTAATCATTTGGATGCTACAGCAATTTCAAATACTGAATTTCAGTATCCTAAGGCTAATCATTCTATATTTATGCGGAGAATTCAAAAAAAGTATCAGGTGAAATGCACTTCCAGTACAGACGATTGCAACCTTAATGCTCGCACATCAAGATCCTAGATACTATTCAAGTCTTTTATACAAAATTTCAGTATTATACGTTCGACGAGCTCTGAGATCTGCGAGTTACGCACATACACACATACATACGTACATACATACCGACATCAAGCCAAAAATAGATAAAATGGATTCAGGGATGCTCAAAACGGATATATCCATCAAAATCTCCATATGTGGATTTTGTCGGTTTTACTATATTTTCTTGTACTTTCAGACCGTCAGATAGTCGTAGATTTTAGTGCCTCACTTTGTTTTTCATGCCTTCAAGAGGTTTGATAAGTATGTATATTTGGAGTGCAATAATGCTGAAATTAAAGATGGACCGTGTGACCAACATAATGAAAATCTATTTTAAATTTGTATGAAAAAGCATGTTCTGATCCAATTTTGTCGCTTTTATCATGCTCACGAAATGAAATTTAGGGAAAAATATTTTGACATGCAAAATGTCAAAACAAAATTGAAAAATTGACAACAGATTATCATTGCCGACTTTATCATTTCAATAAAACTGATTGTTTCATACGGCAAATTCTGAATATCAGTCTTAAATACAAAATTTTAACATTATACGTTTGATCAGTTTTGAAATTTGCGAGCTAACAACGCACGAACAAACGCACGAACGAACGAACGCACATACATACCGATATCAAGCCGAAAATAGTCAAAATGGATTCAGGGATGATCAAAACAGATATTTTCATCTGAATCTCGATAAGTGAATTTTGTTGGTTTCACAATACTTCCTTGTACTTGGTACAAATAAGTAAGAAGAAACAGAAGGAAAACAGTTGACCACTCAGAAGTTGATCACATTGAACATTTAACTTCAGAATCTTCAACTTTCTTAGATGAGTTCAAGTCACCCGCTTAAATGATCTCAAATAAAGAATGGGTTGGTCAACCTTCGGATTATTTTATTCAATTAGACTTCTGTAATGAGAAGAAGACAACAAAAAAAATTATTCACAATCTTGCTGCCCCCAGCATGCCTTATAATAACGTGTAATTGTAATGTAAGTATCAGAAATATTTTATTTTTGATTAATCACTTTCAACGTTCAATTCTGATGCTGGGGTCACATATCACACTAACGTCTAATGCCGTTAGTTGAGGCGTTAAGTGACAATCAATAAATTGTCATTGTTAAATAACGCCTTAATTAATGGCAAAATTTGTTTGCAAAAAACAACTTGAAGAACTGTTGCATTTATGCATGTTGTTAAATATCACTTTTCTTTATATTCTCCCTATCTGATCAAGGCAATTCAATAACATAAAACAGTCGTTAAATAGAAACAAAAGTTGAACGACAGCAAGGCTCCATACTAGATCCTTTTAGGTAACCTTCAAATCATTCATTGTCTTGGAATGGAACTCCTTTGTGTTATTTGTGTACTTTCATTCCGAACTTCAGCTACGGGTAGGATGAAATTTTTTTATTCTTTCAGACGGTCTCGATTCCGCAATTCTTCTCAGCATATTCAGAGTTAACCATTTGTTAACCAAGAAAATGAATCTGAATTTTCCAGTCTAACTTTGATTTTGCATGGATACATTCGAATGCATTCTTTGCTTATCCAAAAACAAAGCTTCTTCCTGTGGCTCACGATCGAACTCACAGAATATATAAAATTATTCCGTCACTTTTCCGATATTCAATCTTTACAATGCTATGTTAATCAGCCAAAAAAACAGAGAGTGATCTTCTGGAATCTACTTCGTAGAATCTTAGACATGCAATATTTTACTTATTCATTCCTACATAATATTGATGATAGCATAATTATTGGAATAAATATAATTTCACTGCTACAGGTTAACACAGTCAAATTTTAAGTTCACTTTTGAAAGTAATGAATTGGTTTGTTGCATAAGAGAGAATTCCTCAATTAGAAGAACAAACGAGCTTGTATAAATAATATCGAGAACACGAATCAAGCAAAATAGATGTATCTGGATAGAAATGTCAAAGGAAGTATGATTGTTTACGTCAACCTCATTTTAAAGGGAGGATGAGATTTTCATACATATATGTATTTATGTACTCATTAATTCCAGAGTCAAAATAGATGCAGGATGTTTAACCAAATCCATCATCCTATAGAGTATGTATGGATAAAATTTTCAGATGAAATTGATGAATTCTAAAATCACAATTAGCAGTGAAGTGAGTAGGATCTATAAATAGCAATATTGGATGATGGAAAAGTTTCTATGGAGAATATTGTTCCAATTGGTTTCAGATAAGAATTGTGGAATTTAATCCAATATTCATAATTCTACTGAGAAATTTTATACTGCCGAGAACTATTTGAAAACGCACTGCCTGGTCAACGTCATAGTGACATTTTTCCGTTTCTCATTTAATTGCCATTGTTTGATCAGTTCGTGCGCGAACTTCTGAATTCATCGAACGTGAAGTAGTTTAGTAATTGTGCCCCACACCACCGCTCATGTCTCCCACTATCTCCAGCCAACCCTCTTTTAGATCTACCCCACTGTATTGCACCGTCATCAATGTCCTGATGAGGTATTAATAATGAATTGTCTACCGCTTGAAAACTTTTTCATCTCTCTGAGATTTTGAATTTGCTATTCATACAAGGCTACTGTACTTGAATATCATATTTTTTGCGAGAGGTGCTTCTTTTAGGTTTATAATTGAAATTCTTTGCCAATATAATTAATTTTTGCTAATTTTCCTTGATTTTTTTTTCTATATAATCCATCATGAGGTAATATTGGAGATTCAATACCCAACATATTTCCATAATAATACTTATTTACAATTTTTATCAGAAGAATGGCGTCTGATATTATATTAATGTCCGACTGGTTTATTATTGCTGTCATAATAACATTTTAGGGTAATTACGTAACAAATAATACCCGAGGGCATTAGTGGGCATTATTTTGAAAAATAACAAACAAGTTTCCTAGTTACAGCAAGTAACTAGAGTAATTTCTCTGACAGAAATCACAATGACAGGACATACATTGCTAAAAATTTTGATTGAAATACAACAAAAGTCGGACATTAAATATTGAAGGCACCATGGGAGTTGAACAGACAATAATGCCTACGGTCAACGTACACACCTCGGGCCAGAGATCCTCGGAAAGTACACTGTTGACCTCAGGCAATATTGTCTTTTTAACACCCTCGATACCTTAATTACAATAACAGCATCCATGCTTCTGGGACGAGAACATTTTGAACTACCCGGTACATACTGGATTAATAGCAATTTATGCAACAAGTATGTGAATTTGAGCATGATAACATGAGGTCATGTATTTCTTGACAAGGCTTGCAAAATACGAAAATCGTTGTACAAAAGTAATTATGCTTGTTTACACACCAGTTGCATATACGAGATTTCTTCTACAGATTTCAACTTCCTTATTTTGATAATTATGAAGCACACATCGAAGAAGAATAAGCTGACATTCAGATGTCACAGATTATCTAACAAATGAACAGATTACAAATGTTGTGAAAAGTGCTGGCAACATGAATTCACATTAGGAATTAATTGAGCCCAAATTGTCATTGTTTATATCACGCATAATTTTCAATACATTTATACTTCTACTTTGAAGAAATAAATGTAGATACATGATTTGAGTTTTCGGTTTGAAAAGTTGCATTTTGCTCCGATAATCAAGTTAAAAGTTCTTCGATTTGAATTAAAAGTTTTTGTAGATAGATTACCCTTCTTTTTTCTGCTCAATTTGATCCAATTTTAATTTTGTTGCATATTCATCAGCTATTAATGTTGAGCGGAAGAAATATATCAATTCATCTGAAACAAGAGCAAGGAAGCAATAAGAATAACTTTTTAGCTGCTTCATTAAAAAAGATTCTGTAAAAAAATCGGTTTTCGAACATTCCAATAACGAAGCATGATATATAACTGTAATAGTTCTATACTTTTTGTCGTCGAAAATTGTCTCTTGCAGATATAAAGAGACAGTCCATGATATTTTAACTACGTAATTAATGTTAAATAAAAAATTAATTAATTTCATTCTGACGTTTTGTAACAATATCTATACTGTTTCTGATCATAAAATTGAGTAGTTGAGCATCGGTTAGGATTCATTTTGTTATTCAACATTAATTACGCGGTTGAAATACTCTTTTATTAGCTTCATTAAGAATTTCATGTCCCAGTGGTACTAGAAATGTACTCTTCTTGAAGCACCCCCATAATTTTGAGAATTTAGAGAAAAATATTTTTTTGAACACCCTGTATATCCTCTCCGAGAATTTTTAAACTACAATTATACCGCTCTGATCTAAGATGTTGGATGTTAAGGGACTGTTATTTCACTCATTACATATCTAGCTATATTTTTATTACAAAAATAGGGAAGCTCTATTATTCCTTGATACTGTCAAAGTACAGAAAATTATTATGGAAGCTGGAAGGCAATTGGTGTGATTCATTTCTACTCGATTCCTCATTTCGGTTAATTCTGGCTACTACCAAAGCAAAGCTTCAAAATAACGAGTTTTGAAAAGGTCATGAAAGACTGCCATACTGCTGTGACGTCACTACGCACGTTGGAGCTCAGCTGTAGCATCGTTTTCAATAATCAACAAGAGGGAACCTGGGTTCCAAAGAAAAAAAGACGGAAAATTTTATTGTATTGTACCTAGACGGGATAGCACAGTCAAGGCGAATCAAATGAGTTGTTTATAGATGTTCCAAAAAGGAAGATACGAAAAAAGAGGCTGCAACAAATCCAAATTGATTTCAATGAGAGTACATATTTTCAATACATCATTGACAAAAATCGATATACACAATAGGCTGTCATTGGGACCAATAAGATGAATAATTTTGAGATTTCAAGTCTAAACAAAATACTTTTCATGTAGTTGCCATGTTTTACTGTGAAATTCCAAGAAAACGTTAAACTATATGAAACTCTCAAAACAAGTAACAGGAAACGAACTCAACATCCATGAAGATACATTGTTATTCATTATTTTGCATGCATTTGAAATATGAGGCTAGTTTCTTGTAACATGACACAAATGTGAATTTACACAATCAAAGTGATATTTTCTTAATTTCACCGAATGAACATCGAATTATTAGCAATATCTTTGACGTGACAGGGTCAAATGCCATAAAAACAAAGAATTTATAGGCTAACACTGGATATTCACTAAGACGTTTCAGTTGTTCAATATAACGTGTTAAAATCAATAAATTACTAGAACAATATTTTACTAACCTGCACATAAAAATCTGACGTGGTCATCACGTGACTTGCTTGCACATATATATATATATGTATATAATCAAACACAAAATCTCATCATTTCACGGCTATTTGTTTTTGATCTATCCAAAAAATCTGTCAAGTAAAATGCGTTTTTAGCTAAGTCGGTTATAACCTCCGTTCAATCCCTACCCGGGTTGAAACCTCAGCTAGCTCGTAGGAGACGGCGTGCGGTCTACGTCGAATCTGGAGGATTTTAATAATGTTTCTGTTGGGCGCCAGGCGACCTGGTAGCGTCCTTGGTTCAACCGATGGTTGATCGCCGAACCTAAACGGGAGGGGGAGGAAAAAGGCAAGCGCGCGAAAAAAACTAGTCACTAGCTTTGCAGACAATCGACTTTTATTGGCAATACGAAACTCCAGAAACAAGTATGCCAATCAAACTGACTATGATGATAACTGATGTTTATTACAGTCGCGGCGAATGGCAGGCGCAGTACTACGAGAATCGCGTACACAATAGCGGATAGAGCTCGTGCAAAAATCGAGGCGAATGACAGTCGTGCTCAACACACTCTACGGGACAGTTGGGGGTACCCTCACGGATCGTAGTGCGCACACAAAGGAATGAGTGATTGACTCGCTCTAGGAGCTACGGCGCCGCGCGGTTAACGCTTAGTGCGTTTGCCACACGTTAATGGCAACAACTCACCAAAACAGTAGAAAATTAAATAAAAGTAAATATCGGTTTGATTGGGTTTACAAGAATAAATGTTATAATAATTAACCAATAAAATCGTAACACAAATAAATCTTAGCTTTTGCGCCGACTCGATGTCCACTCGGAGATCGTGGAGGTAGATGTTCAAGATGGCGCAGATGCTCTGCCGCAAGACGGATGACGATGACGTCACAGGCGATGACGAACGGAAAGTCCCGAAGATACCAGCGGTGAATCCGAAACGACGCAAGTCGAATACGCAAAATGGAATACGGGAAACACACAAAAAAGGAGACACAAAAGAGAAGCCTGAAAGAATAAGCCGAATTAAAGTCTGAAATGCGATACTGCGATGAACTAATTGATTTGAGCAATGTATTTTTAATTAAGTTTTAGTTTGATTTGAGCAATTAATTTTTAATTAAGTTTTAGTTTAGCAAATAAGAAAATGTAACTAATATGAATAAATGACTCTAGGAAATTGCAATAGCTTCTACCTTCTGATGTTGATCGGCTTGTAGGTTTTGATTTTTGAAGATCAAGTTCGAAACAAAATCCGGAATAATTTCCGCTGAACCGTGGTTCGGAACGCTGCGAATTCAAATCCACCAAGGGTGTTTTAAATTTCGGCCCGATAATAAACTTTGGCACAAAATTCACAAAATAATAATTCGCTAGCACTTTTCGATAAGACTTCCAAAATCGGAATGAATGGCCTTTAAAGTAACCTTCTCAAAGTTAAGTACAGTTTTTCCTGTTAAGTATGGAAATTACTAATCGTTAGTTTAATAATAAAAATATCGGCATTTCAAACTCCAATCGGGAATTCCATCAGCTGGAAATACAGATCTGAAAAGAAAGTTGCATAAGAACGCGAAAAAAAGATTAGTTACAACTATTGCCGCCAGACAACAGCACCATACAGCAGAAAACGAAAGTCAACAGTTGACAGGATTATAATTGATAAACAATGAAAGTAGGTTAGTAGTATAACGAGGGTAAGAAACAAATAACATTTATAGTTAACAATTAAACATTTTAGGTCTGACGAAACAAAAGATGAGAGGTAGAGGAAATGAAATGTTACACGGTTGCTATGGAAACAGTAGGCCATTATTCTTATACTACAACATTCCTAAATACTGATTCCTAAAATTCTACGACTACCAACAGATCTGATTTTATGCGCAAAATTGAAAAGTAAATTCCTACTGAAGTGCACTTTCGGTTCAGCCTATTGTTATGAAAATAGTAGGTAATCATTCAAATGCTACAGCAGACTGAAATATCAAATTTCAATATTCTACAGATGATCGTTCTGAATTTATCCGAAAAATTCCAAAAGATTGTCAAGTATAGTGAACTGTCGGCTCAGTCGATCTCAAGGAAAATAGGATATGAGTATCTAGAAGACGGTACTATCGTCTTGAATACTGAATTCTAATATTCTATGTTCAATCGTTTTGGATTTATGCGGAAGATTCAAGAAAGGTTCCGAATAAACTGCACTTCCGGTTCAGTCGATCGCAATTATGATGCAAGATGTACAACTAGATGATATAGAAGTGCTCAATACAAAATTCAAATATTCTACGACCGATTGTTTTAAATTTATGAAGAAAATTCGAAAAGTCTGTCATATAAAGTGCACTTCCGGCTCAGTCGATTGCTACGAAAATAGGAGATGACCATTTGGATGCTACAGCAATTTCAAATACTGATTTTCAACAACCTACGGTTGATCAGTCTGGATTCATCAGAAAAATTCAAAAAAAGTTTCAAGTAAAGTGCACTTTCGGTACAGACGATTGAAACCATTATGCGAGGTTCATAGCTAGACCCTATACCAGTCTTAAATACAAAATTTCAACATTATATGTTCAACCAGTTTTGAGATTTCCGAATTACGCACGCACGCACGCACGAACATACGTACCGACATCAAGCCAAAAATAGTCAAAATGGATTCAGGGATGTTCAAAACAGATATTTCTATCAAAATTTCGATAGATGAATTTTCTCGGTTTCACAATACTTTCTTGTACTAAGTACAAGTAAGTAAAAATAGACATTATACTGTCGAAAGAAAGATTTATAATAGAGACTTACCTCTGAACTTTTAAAACATACTTTTCAACTGCGCTAAAAAATAATTTTCGAGAAAAAGTCGGCAACCATTATTTTGTGAACCTCTGGCAATTATCTGAATGTACCTTCACGAACTTATCAGTACTCATTTTGCGCCTGATTCTATTCTAAGTCGAATAAGTCCATTGTTTCTATCCCTGTTGTATTACTTTCTGTTCGTCAACATGCGTGATGACGTCACAGCGGCGCTTGGCCAATAACAGCGTTTTGTCCGTCACGTGACAGAATTTAAACCAATTTTATCAGCAAAATATTTCATCAGGTCTAATAAAATAGTTTTGAGCATAAAAGTATTCAAAATAAGAGATTGTGAGTCTCTTTAAATGTAGGTACCTACTGGGCAAGTGTGAATATATTTTTTTTCTGCTCATAAAAACGTGCCGAACAAATATAAACATTATCTATATTTGCATCTAGGCGGTAAGTAGGCTAGATCCGACTCTGCATCCGAGTAGATGATACTACCATAATAGTGCAGGCTCCAATGACAAAAAAGCTACTCCATCGAACACCTCAAAATTATAAATTGAAAATGGCCAAAAAACATGTAAGAAACATGTTACGCCCGTCAGACTAGTAAAAATTTGGTAACTATTATTTTTTATGAATTTTTGAAATCAGCTAAAAAAAAGTTATTTTTTCCGAAACACCTGTTTGTAATTTATACAATTTGTAGTGAGTAATGAACTATTTTTGAAAAAAATTGTGCTACTGACAGTTTTTGTTAATTAACTTCTGACAGTCCTCTTGTTATAGATAATTTTTTTTACAAAAATGCACTTGATAACACCTCTCTGGTTTTTTCTATCAAAATAAAGTTCAAGATCTCTTCTATCTATCACATCTTATGTGACTGACAATTTTCGTTTGTTAATTTTTGACAGACCGTTTGTTAAAATCAATTGTTTTTATGAAAGTGTACTTAATAACACCTCCTCGATTTTTTATTTACATGAAGTTCAAGATTGTTCCTATCTATTAAACCTTGTCTGCCTGTCAATTTTTGTTAATTAATACCTCTAATATTGACCAGGATCCACACTGTAGACACATTGACTCTATGGCAGCTTCCACCGCTATTAGTAGTTTATCATTCACTTTACGATTGGTACCAATACCAGCAGGGATGGACAAATATTTTTTTCTTCAGTCACTATAGAATGATACCCATTCCACACGCTATAACGTGCGGAATAGGGATTATTCCGCACGCTTAGAAGTTCCTAGGAGAACCACTTGGCGTCGCGAAAAAACTGTTCTATTACTCTCATAATTTCATTTCTCTCCGATTTTCTTGTCATTCCTATCCAAAAAAATATCAATATGAGTAATTTCATCAAAGTTGGATGAATTGGGATGAGATCAATGAAGCAAATTCTCTCTCAAAAAACTGCATATTTTGGTTATAAATATTCCCGCGGACACCTTTGACTGTAGAAAAAATAACATCCGTCACTCGTGCGAATCGATCATTCCGCACTTGTATCGGAATCTACTATTAAGCACGGACCAAAATTCTAATTCCAGCAAATCCTTCGGACCTTCAGGGACACCGCGTACATATACCATTATTAAAATTAAGTGTAACATGTTTTTATAATCATATATGTATTGTAATGTAAATGGAATCAGAAAAAAATTAAAATGATGTTTTGACGCGGCCGTTGGGACAGCTTATTTTCATGAAACAGGTTCGATGCTTAAAAATCAAGTCTGACATAGTAAGAACCAATATTTTGTTGAAAAACGTATTCGAGTATATGAAAGGAACGTACATTATTGTTTTAGAATTGCAGAAACAAAAGTTTTCAGTTAGCAGCGTTTATAATTCATTTTTTTTTATTGAAAAATGTGGTCGCTGCACTTAAAATATTAAGTCTGACATAGTAGATAACATCATTTCGCTGACAGATCAATCTGTATGCATGAAATAAATGTCAAACTTTCTTCCAGAAAAAAATTAAGGTGATGTTTTGACAAGGCCTTTGAAAAAGTTTATGTTTTTGCTGTTACGGTGCTTAAAAATTGGATCTGACATAGTAAAAAACATTTTTTTAATGACAGGCAATTTTTTATATGCAGAGGATATCTCAAATTTCAGTTTTTTTTTTTAACAAGGTGTTTCGAAATGCCAATGATTGATGTGTTGATGCTGCGCATTCAAAATTAAGTCTGACAAACTAATCAACAAAAATTGTCAGTCAGACCAGTTATAATAGATAGAAAGGATCTTGAACTTTATTTTGAAAAAAAAACCAAAAAGATGTTATGGAGTGCATTTTTGTAAAAAAAAAATTATTCATAACAAGAGGTCTGTCAGAAGTTAATTACCAAAAATTGTTAGTCAGACAATTTTTTTCTATGAATAGTTCATTACTTAATACAAATTTTATGAATTTCAAACAGGTGTTTCGAAAAAAAACGCATTTTTTTTAGCTGATTCCAAAAATTAATAAAAAATAATAGCTAGCAAATTTTTACTAGTATGGCGGGCCTAACATGTTTCTCACATGTTTCTCGGCCATTCTCAATTTATAATTTTGAGCTGTTCGATGGAGTAGCTTTTTTGTCATGGGAGCCTGCACCATAAGTCTTTTCTCTAGATGCCATTTTCAAATTTATTGAGTCATTGGTCCATATTCACAAGTCAATTCAAGCTTGGCGGTATTTTCCTGAGCTATATAGCAGAGATGTTCTGAAAGTAGCTCTGTTTACAACCGTTGATTGATTGAGTGATGTATTTTTCTTGAATCAACATGCTCAATTTACATCTACCTACATATCAAAATGCTGTTAGTCATTTGAGAAATGGTATTAGTCGAAAGCGGCAGGAACAATTCAACATCTTAACTGTGGTTCTTCGATGAACAAGTCCTATTAATTGATTGACTGAACTGTTCTGTTGAATCTGAATAAGAACGGGACATGTGTTGATAAATTGTTGCCCGATTCATGGATAGTGTTAGAATCAACTCCTAAATTGGAATTTTTGAGAGAATTTTAGGTACATTGAATATTTAAATCTTTATTCATCCTGTATCATGGACCTATCGTAAAGTCATTTCATCGTTACTTGTATACTTATTGATGTTACTGTAGCCAACAGAAAAATCACGTATTCATCTGAGCAGAAAATCATATTTACTGCATTGATCCAATTCCTAGCCTCGGCTTTGTCTTAAATATAAAATATCAAGCTTGACAGTGAATCTTTCACATTTTTGCTCATTGGAACTTAATAGCTATACGAATTTGAAATTGTCAGTTATGGAGAAATTATTCTATGATTCTCGTTGTGATAAAACACCTATGTGTAATATTTTGAACCAAAGTCTTATCAAAAATATATTGTTTTATAGAGATTTTATATTTAATCATTTGACCAATCTCAGCAATAATTTGATTCAAATATCTTGACAAATTTCCAGCCTCAAATTCAGATAAACTTTCCATCACTATATATTCACAAATTACTCACCAACTGCGATATGAAAATCTTTTCGCAAGCTATTTGTATATATTTCACCGCAGACCAATTTTAGTTATAAATTTGTGTCTGGGTTTAAGATGAGAGAAATCCCCAGCCCCCTGGCGCTACAATAGCAACCTGAATTACCGGCAGAGCTCTTCATCTCGAGTTCAGCAGCATATAACAGCGATCAATAGCGATATTATACAGGCAAAGGACGAACGTATCAGCACACGCAGCTTCCAAGCAGATGGAGGATTCCAATCTAACAAAAATATGTAATACTTTACTTGGAGGAGCTATTCCCTCCTTCCCTAATCTTAAGGGAGATGAGGCGCCGAAATATTCAAGGAAGATGAAAAAGAGCAGCGAATATACAGGTGGACAAAAAGTTCAAAATTGTATCAGTTTGGATTTACCTCTATGAAGATAGCAGCACTTGTTGGTTTCCTTCTGAATTAAAAAACAGGTCAATATCCTAATATATTATATAAAACAATCTCAACGGCAAATAAGATTCACAATTGTAATGTTTTAGAAACAACCAGATGAAATTTTGTGATTTTGAATTTTTTATCATGATCATCTGAAATGAATTGTGTCTATGTCGGCCTAAAGTTCTTCTTCAATCTTACCTGAATCGCAGTCTCAATTGACACTTCGGCCACGAGAAACAGATTCGACCCAAAATGATTTCCTTCACGGCCTTGATACACAAATCACTATTCTACATATTACGGATGACCACTTCAAGGCTACGGCCCACGCTTGGACCATATGAATATATTATGACTGATTAGATTGTTTATCTATACCTTTCCAATGAATGAGATCAATGGAAACTGAATTACAAATATTCTTTCACGAAAAACGATGTTACTCATGTGAGTACATCACTATAATCACAGAAAAGTAAGAGGGATAACAATGTTCTATCTGCGAAAAAAATATACTACCAATCCCTTTTTCAAAGTACACCACAATGACAAATAGTTCTTCCTGATGTTTGAATAGGTAATGGATGAAATAGTCTATATGATTCGTATATAATTCTATGAAATCTGCCTCTTTTGGCAACGTTCTATAAGAACCTACATATACTACTAAACGATTTTATGTTGATATTATAAGAATATAATATGAAACTCAATTGCATATGTAATCCATCTCTTTGAGCTTTTAGTACAACTAAAATAAAATAACTTTTCCATAGCGTTTGAATACTGCTAGATAAATATTCCTTGAACTCTATATAAGTAAATTTGAAGTTTTATCTCTTCTGTTGAAATTATGCATCTTAAACTATATATTCTAGACATAGTACCAGTACGTTATCTAACTTTTTTCAAGAGAACTATTCAGAAAAGACCCTTTCGTTATATATACAATGATATTTTGTCGAATACTCATTAAACTACATCTTCTACAACTCCTTCAAACTCTAAGCTCTGATGCAAGCAGATATGTGCATTTATACCTTGAAAATTATATTTCAAAATCACAGTATAAAAAATCCGTAGAAACGTGAATAATATGGAATATTCTGCCACCAGGTGGAAATTCATAGTTGCTGCTTCCAAACGTCAAAAGAAAAAATAAGAAAATGCAAACATGAATATAATTATGAGATGCACAAAGCTTGACAAAGGATGAAGATATGACAGAAATTTTTATGCCGGGGCAAAACTAGTCACAGGAATGTGAATGCCTTTCTTTAATTAATTCATTGCAAAAAATTCTACCAATAGACAAGAGAAGAAATCAGTTTTGAAGTTATGGATGGAACAAGATATCTTTGATGTTATGATATAAGCTATTCATCATTGTCACTGAGAAAATCATTTATATTATTTATCAATTTGATATTGAGACAGAGAAAAAGACATTGAAGTTGATAAGAAAGCCAATTTTGTGATTGAATTTCTAAGTTTTGCAATACAAAAGTAATTTGAAAATTGTATCGAAAATCAAATAAAAGTTATCTGAATATCACCAACCAGTATCAATATTTATCATAAACCTAATCTGAATAACCCTTTGATAAATTTATCTATTAATATGCAAAGTATTATTCTGGCAACAAAGATGAAATAAGATAGCATCAAAACGTAGATTGACCTTCAAAATGCTTTGATAAATTCCGACTACACAAATTATTTCAACAATTAATTATTGAAGAACTTTCTGAAAGTGAATTCAAGTAATAAAAGCAATGAATATGGTAACATACCTGAATAGAAGATACAAAATTGAATTTTCAAACTGCACAAATTTATTCATGATGATTGAAGACAACTGATGATTAATGTCGAGAACTTGATGTTAATTTTGGACGTTTACAGGGATTTCTTTCACTTCTAGTCACTGTAAGTGAAAATTGCAACTGATATATTCTTATGATATATAATTTATACCTTCTCATTTTTACTTACTTGTACTAAGTACAAGGAAGTATTAGAAAACCGACCAAATTCATCTATCGATATTTTGATGGAAATATCCGTTTTGAGCATCCCTGAATCTATTTTGACTATTTCAGAAATGATAAAGTAGGCAATGATAATCTGTTGTCAATTTTCAAATTTTGTTTGACATTTTACACGTCAAAATATTTTTCCCCAAATTTCATTTCATAAGCATGACAAAAGCGACAAAATTGGATCAGAACATGCTTTTTCATACAAATTCAAAATTAATTTCTATTATGTTGGTCACACGGTTCAACTTCAATTTCAGCATTATTGAACTCTAGATAAAGAAACTCATCAAACCTCTTGAAGGCATGAAAAACTGAAAGAGGCACTGAAATCTACGACTATCTGACGGTCTAAAAGTACAAGGAAATATTGTGAGGCCGACAAAATTCACATATCGAGATTTTTATGGATATATCCGTTTTGAGGATCCCTGAATCCATTTTGACTATTTTTGGCTTGATGTCGGTACGTATGTACGTATGTATGTATGTATGAGCGTAACTCGCAAATCTCAGAGTTTGTTTAAACGTATGATGCTGAAATTTTGTATAAAAGACTGGTATAGGATCAAGAATCTTGATGTGCACCTCGCATTATGATTGCAATCGTCTGTACTGGAAGTGCACTTTACCTGATACCTTTTTTGAATTTTCTGCATAAATCTAGAATGATGAGCCGTAGTATACTGGAATTCAGTATTTGAGATTGCTGTAGCATCCAAATGATCATCTCCTATTTTTGTCCCAATCGATTAAGCTGGAAATGCACTTCATATTACAGATTTTTCGAATTTTTCTCATACGTTTAAAATAATCAGTCGCAGAATATTGAGATTCCGTATTAAGCACTTTTATAGCATCTTGTTGTACACCTTGCATTATGATCATGATCGGCTATGCCGGAAGTGTAGTTTACTCGAAACATTTTTAATTTACCGCCAAAATCCAAAACGATTGAACTGTAAGGATTTCCCACTTACAATAAATCTATATTTTGGTAGCTGGATTCTTTGCTGAACTGTGAGGATATTATATTTTGTACTTATCTGCTCTGATGTAATACTTCTAAAAGGGAAGAATGACTGGCAACAGGAACTTGGAACAATTTAAACATTTAAAAATAATAAAATATATTGAGAAATAAGAAAAAATATAAAGATGGAGTTAACAAACTCCGACTAATCACTGGCTTCCAGAACTACTTTTATGACTATCTTACTAACTTCTGACTTCTAAACTCACGCACTAACTAACTTATCACTACCTACATTATCACTAAATAACTAACCAACTACTTCTTGACTACATCTTCTCTTCACTAACTATTGTGACTTGACTAACTTATAACTAACTATCGTAACTCCCTATTGACTTCTAAATATAAAATCCAAAATGCTAATATATCAATATTCGATACTGACGTCAATCGTATTTACAAATAGTTCATTTACCTCTACCTTGCTTGCAAGAAAAGCACATTCCTCAATTTCGTCAGAGTTCAGCAAACTGTAAATTTACTGACTCTCACAGAACGTAAAATATTAGAATACAGTATTCAAGATGATAGTACTGTCTAGATGCTCATATCCAATTTTCATTGAGATCTACTGAGTAGAAAGTGCACTATACTTGACGATCTTGAAATTTTGCGCACAAATTCAGAACTGTTAGCCGTAGAATCCTGGAATCCAGTATTTAGGAATGTTGTAGCATAAGAATGACGACCAACTGTTTCCATAGCAACCGACTAGCCGTAGAATGATGAGATGTTGTGTTTGCTTATATATATCCAATGATGTACAAGTAATTTGCGTGATGTCCACTTCAGATTTTTTTTTGTAATCAGTTTTATAGCTACTCCGCAAGATGGGACTCAATCATCTCATTGATTACAGCTTACTTTATACGTTGTGGGTGGCTCTATTGTGATGAGCCCGACTGTTCTTACATTTGGCAAAATTCTTGATTTGGGGGCGTTTCTTAGCAAAGGCTAATAAATCACGTCAATTCCATGAAGTCTTAGAAAAATATTACCGTCATATTGATCTTTACACTAATCGAATGATTTTTTGATTATAAAATGAAAAAAAATACTGTCCGACATGAATATTAGAGCTAGCGGTGTGTTCGACAAGTCGCAATTGTCATAAGTACGTTGGTATGAGAACTTATTATCGCTTGTTTGAGATTTCAAGGACGTGTTAAATTATTTTTCCCTAAAATTTGGTCATTTTGTTTGACAAATTTTGCGGGGCAGTTTCTCAATCCGACACTTAAAACTTGTCGAGATCATACCGGCTCCTTTATGAATGATCGCTTGTCGGGCCACAGTAGTCATATTTTCTATCCAAAATATATTTTGTCCGACAGAAATATTGGTTCTCATCGTCAGGCCGACAGATATATAATTCAGTTTTTTACGTATTCAATATCAAAAGATAAACAAATACACATTGTTTATAAGCTAGTGATAAATAATTCACCAACTAAATAATTTTTATGAAATGCAAAGTAGAAAATGGAGAGCTAATATATTGATTTTCATTCTTCATCAGAAGATTCTGAAGGCTCGCTTCAAGCTTCATTTCCATTGTTGCTTTCATCATTACCTATCACAGGTTTATGTCGATAATACAACTACAAGAATTTGATTACTCACAGCAATACCGCTATTTTTTTAAACAAAAATGAAAAATATGCATTATGAGCAATTTTATGATGAATGATATTCTCATATTCCCGATCAGTGTATTGTACCAAATGTCATTTTAGTTCCTCTCCAAGTACTGTGGCGCTGGTGATATCTCTAAAGGTGACAATGGCGGATGGCAAAAAATATTGTAACGACTTTAGGTCTATAGATTAGTCATTTCAGCTTTACTGGTGCTTAGAATTATTATGGAGATATTTTACATCAAGAAATAGAAGCGAATATATTTATTTTCCAGAAAATTGCTGGTACCTTCTACCGTTTTCTAGAAAAGCCTGGACGTTTGCGGGAGCAATGGAGTGGGGAGAGACCGACGGTATAAATCAACATTGACATAAATAATTGAAGTTAAGTTATAGTGTAGTGTATAATAATCTTTAGTTTGGATTAGAATTAGTTATCAAAAATAATATATATATATATATATATATATATATATATATATATATATATATATATATATATATATATATATATATATATATATATATATATATATATATATATATATATATAAATTGTTGTTTATCGACTGTAAATATTATATGTTATGATGTTTATTGGGTAGTCAGTCTTTAATTATTCAAAAATTCTCATTTATTTCAATGACCCAAGCTTTCACCAATAATTTTTGGCTTCTTCAGGGGACTAAAGTAATGTAAACAATAAGACAGTTAAATCAAATTGACAAGTAAAAACGGATAAACTTCAACTTACAGAAAAATAGAGAATTAATAATCACAAACATTGAGAAAAACTAACAACTGGACAAGAGTAAACCAACCATAAAAAACCATCAAAAACTCTTGAAAAATCAATAAATAAAGAAGGATGGAGGAATAAAATAACTGACGATGATAAAAATATAAAAATATATATTCTTCGCAAAACATGTGTAGAATTTGATAGATAAATAAATGAATAATCAACAAATGAATAAATTCTTTGAAATTGAAAAATTAAATAAACAAGGAGTGTCATGAATATGAACACTTGATTATATTCGAATAATATGAACTTAAATTTTGGGTATCTGTTTTTTTATTAAGAGTGTTGCTATGGAAATTTACATGATACATTTCAAGAAACAGACGTTTGACATAATTATCACTCCTGTCAAGAATTTCAACATTATCAAAATCTGGATGATGCTTGGATTTGTTAGTATGAATTGATAATGCACAACAGTTGACTTTTCTAGGATTACTACAATCACTCCTATGGGCTATAATTCTTGACTTCAAAAGCCTACATGTCTGTCCAATATAAATTGAAGTGCAGTCCTTACAACTGATTTTATAAATAACATTACTTTGATTATCAATAGATGCGGAATCTTTAAGTTTAGTGTAAAGACTTCTGATAGTGAGGTAATTCTTAAATGTTATAATGGAATAATCATTCTTTAGAATTTTTCTAATTTTGTCAGATAAAAAAGGGATATATATTAAAGATTTATAAATGACAGCATCAGAGGAAGATCGATTGCTCAAATTAGAAGGAAGAGAAATTGATAAATTGCAATCATTAACATTAGAATTGATATTGTTCAAAAAATCATTATTATTATTTCTAAAAATGTATTTATTGATAAAATGTAAGGGATAACCATTATCTAAGAAAATATATTTCAATTTTTGTAGATTTTCATGGAGATACTTATCATCAGAAATATATGAAACTCTGTTTTTCATATTAACTAAAGTATTAATTTTCTGTTTTAAATTATGTTGAGACAAAAAATGTATGTATCTCTTAGAAGATATAGGTTTCTGATACCAACTTAATTCTATTTTGTTATGAATATTCCTGATTAAAAGTACGTCCAGAAAAGCAATTTTTCTCTCAGATTCTTTTTCAATAGTGAATTTTATAGAAGAATTGTAGGAGTTAAATGTCGAAAGTAATTCAGAGATATCATCTTCCTTCACAGATAGAATAATGTCATCCACAAACTTTTTGATGAATGGAATATTAAAAGATAGTTTAGGGATACAAGAATCAAGAAGATCATCCATAACAAACTGTGACAGGATAGGACTTATAATACTACCCATAGGACAGCCATTAGTTTGCTTATAGAATTTATTCCTGAATTGACAATAATTTGAACCAAAAATAAAGGACAGTATTTCAGAGAATTGATCCAAAGTCAGTCTACAATGTAATGAAATGATATTCCAATTCTTAAAGATGACAGAAGAAGCTAAATCTTCAGAAATGTTACTAAATAAAGAGACCACATCCAAGCTAATCAAAATATGGTCATCAGGGAGTTCAAAACCTCTAATAAATTCGGAAAAATGGAATGAATCTTTAACATAATAAGGATTATCAGCATTATAAGATTTAGAAAGTATATTAGTTAAAAAAGAACATAGTTTTGTATTAGGAGAATTAATAGAGGATATGACTGGACGTAAAGATAAAGAAGGCTTATGAATTTTGGGAGCACCATAAAATTTTGGGGACACTGCATTATAAAAAAATAATTCTTTAGCTTCTTTATCAGTAACAAGTTTTTTTGATTTCAGGTTTGTAACTAATTTATTAGATTTATGTTGTAAAGAAAATGTCGGATCACGTGGAAGTAAAGTGTAGGAGGAAGTATCATTTAGAATTTCTTCAGACTTTGCTTCATATTCACATCTGTCCATGATAACTGTAACTCCACCCTTGTCAGATTGAGTAACAATTATGTCATTATTGTTTTTCAAAAATTTTTTTGTACGAATATATAAATTTTGAATCAAAGAGATTCTATTTTGATTATTATTCAAAGAATTTATATAATTTGTGATTATATTAGTAACAGATGCCCTAGCAGAGTTCTTAGAAATATCATCAAAAGTATTAATTATATTTTCAACATCAGCAATCAAATATCTTATTTTTACTTGACTAGAAATAGGTTCAACGCAAAATTTAGATCCAAGACTAAGAAATTTCATAGCAAATAGAGGTAATTGATGACTACTTATATTTTTTATCCATGCATTACTTGTTTTTATGGAATTAAGTTTTTTATTCTCCAAATTATTATATTTACCTATCATTCCAGTTTTTGATGACTTATAGAATTTATTATATCCTGAAACCATTCTTTTCTCATAATTATTAAAAATATAATTTGGAACTTTCATAAATAACTCTTGTCTAGTTTTACAAATTGAATTATTCAAAATTTGGATTTTTGATATTGTGATTGATATTTCAATATTCAACAATTTATGATTCACACTTTGTTGTAAATCAATTAGAGATCTTGTAATTTTTGAACTAGTTGATTCCAAAATGAGATTATGAACAAGCGTATCTCTGTTTTTATAAAGGTGTTCTGGGAGTATATTAGATTTTCTACAGCGTAGTAAAAACACTCTTCTATTAACCATGGATGCTAATTTTCTGTTTTCAGATATCCACTTTTTCATCAATAAAACTGTCTCACGTCCATAGTTTTTCGTGATGTTCTCAAAGAAACCCATAATATAAGAAAATTGTTGTTTATCGACTGTAAATATTATATGTTATGATGTTTATTGGGTAGTCAGTCTTTAATTATTCAAAAATTCTCATTTATTTCAATGACCCAAGCTTTCACCAATAATTTTTGGCTTCTTCAGGGGACTAAAGTAATGTAAACAATAAGACAGTTAAATCAAATTGACAAGTAAAAACGGATAAACTTCAACTTACAGAAAAATAGAGAATTAATAATCACAAACATTGAGAAAAACTAACAACTGGACAAGAGTAAACCAACCATAAAAAACCATCAAAAACTCTTGAAAAATCAATAAATAAAGAAGGATGGAGGAATAAAATAACTGACGATGATAAAAATATAAAAATATATATTCTACACATGTTTTGCGAAGAATATATATTTTTATATTTTTATCATCGTCAGTTATTTTATTCCTCCATCCTTCTTTATTTATTGATTTTTCAAGAGTTTTTGATGGTTTTTTATGGTTGGTTTACTCTTGTCCAGTTGTTAGTTTTTCTCAATGTTTGTGATTATTAATTCTCTATTTTTCTGTAAGTTGAAGTTTATCCGTTTTTACTTGTCAATTTGATTTAACTGTCTTATTGTTTACATTACTTTAGTCCCCTGAAGAAGCCAAAAATTATTGGTGAAAGCTTGGGTCATTGAAATAAATGAGAATTTTTGAATAATTAAAGACTGACTACCCAATAAACATCATAACATATATATATATATATATATATATATATATATATATATATATATATATATATATATATATATATATATATATATATATATATATATATATATATATATATATATATATATATATATATATATATATATATACACAAGTCTTAATTCATTCACCATTTTTCTCATCACAAGTTTGCTACTCGAAATTTACTTTTGAAACTGTATATTTTTATCTCTATTATTGTATGATACAACAGTTGTTCCTGTTTTTCCAAATTTAAAGAAATTTGAAATTGTTATAATAATACTATCGTTACATCTGATATGTGTTTTACCGACTACAACATATTGATGTTGAAATGTATTTGAGTGAAAAAATTCCTCTAAAGATCGACGAATGCTAATCTACAATAATTTACTCTTATGAAATGTAACTCAAATTATCTAGCAAATTTTGCAAACAATGATTTTATACCATCAGATAATAAATTATTCATACTGACTTGATATGCATTTTATATATATATATATATGCCTATGAACGGAAGATCATTCATAATCTAGTGTTGCACACGAGGCGAGACAAGGCGAGATATAGTATAAATCATTCTCGTCTCAAATTTTTATTCTGAATATCGATCTCGTTCTCGTGCTCGCGTTGGCATTTCGTGATATCGCTTCGCTTCTCGCGCGAAATTCTCGCGAGATCTCGCACAGAATTGAACTTGGGCAGAATTAAAATACTTTAATTCACCCAATTGCTCCACTGCAAATTGCTGCGTGTTGTTACTTCAGTACGTCTACTCATGTTTCTACAAGATTTCTTCAGTAAAACCATGATATATAATACTCGAGTATAAGAATAGAATAAATAAGTTCTTGGAATGAAAAGCTTGGAGGGGAGAATATAGTAGATTGAAATTTCAATTCTGGATTCAATGTGAAGAACGATGCAAAAAATAAACATTTTTTCCAATACCTCCTTCTATTCCGCCATCTAAGACACAAATAGTTGATGTTGAGAAGGAAGAAGATCAGAAAGTATACCAAAAGACGGGTAAATTATCAATGTTTTTCAAATATTTCGGTAAAACGAAGGAATAGAGCCAAGTCTTTTATGTGAAAAAGTAAGCACAAATACTATTATTTAAATGACGGGAGGCAATACATTAGCGATCAAAAGACACCTAGAAAGCATACACAAAAAATTATTCAACATGATTCATCCTCAAAAGGAAGAAATAAGAATTGAATCAAGAATAGAGAGATGAGTCTAATCCTAACAATAGTTTATTGTGTTGCTAGGGACGAAACAAAACGATTTCAGCTGAGGGTGAGTGTTGCTATCCCGAGCGAGGCGAGGGTTGGCGTCAACCTCGGCTGAAATCGTGTTTTGTCCCGTGCCACACACTGTAATTTTCATAATACCTGCATTGAAACTTTCCATATCACAAATTTGTCATAATAAAGTAAATATTTTTCTTTTGATTTTACAGGTAGCAAGTCGAGAATAGCTTCTTGTGCTTCATCAATAAGATGTTGTGGTGTACTTGAAATTGTCGTATTATTACTATTTTTCTTGAAACTAATCGTCTTTTTAATTAATTTACAGTCACGAATACAACAACTGTCAAATTAACTGAGGTTATACGATTTTCATTTAGAGATTGACAATGAACAAATGCGACTCTGCCAGGGATAAAACGATGTAAGAAACAAATTCAGCGGGCAGAAACAAGCTTGTTTCTCCCTTAGAGAAGAAACACGATTGTTTCTGCCCGGCTACACTCGCATTTGTCTGAAATTGTCTTGTTTCGAGTGACAAAACAGGCGTTGAAACGCGTTTTTTCAATGCAGGTATTATGAAAAAATTATTCTGCTATATCTTCCTTTCTACTATAATAATCAGTTCTATTTTTGTTACTAATAATAATCATGTACCCATCAATTTATGTGAGATAATTTATAGATAAATGATGAGATTAATATTTTCAGTTATGAGAGATAGAAATTTCTCAGTCTTTTATCAAAGTTCCACAAAAATTTCGAATGAAATAAAATCAAAAATATTTTTTTCCTACTATTCCAATAAGAATCATCTAGTATTCAAAATTTCCAATGATTTGCTGGCATAAGTACAAAAACTGCGAGCGGGACGCGAGATCTCAAGAGAATTGTTGAATCTCCAGTCTTTTTTTGTAGATTTCGTCTCACTATTTTTACCCTCGTTATCGTCTCGCAAAATCAAGGCGAGGCAAGACAAGCTGCGAGAATTTCTTGCCTCTCAGTGCATCACTAATTTATACCACATATTTCTGCTTCTTGTGAAGTATTGACACTCACATTGTTGGACATGTTACAGTAATGTTCTAGACACTATTTTGATGAAAAATAAGAACATAGTGATAAGCGGTTATTGATAAAGGAGCTGTTATAATCCTGACAAGTTTTCAGTGTCAGATTGAGAAACTGCCCCGCAAAATTGATCGGACAAAATTGACCAAATTTTAGAGAAAAAAAATAATGTAACATGTCCTCAAAATCTCAAACAAGCGGTGATAAGTTTTCATACGAATGTACTTATGACAAGTGTGGCTTGTCGGACTTATCGCCAGTCCCAATATTTATGTGAGACAAAATTCTTTTGATTTTAAAATTAAAAATCTTTTGATTAGTGTAGAGAACAATATGACGGCAATTCACCCAAGGCTTCATGTTTAATCAGTCCTCGCTGAAAAAAGCCTCCAAATCAAGAATTTTGCCAAATGTAAAAGCTGTCGGACTCATTAAAATGAAGCCACTCACAAAGTTTCAAGTGAGCGGTAATCAACGAAAAATTATAGCCCTGTCTCACTAACTAAGTTGTATTGAATCCAGCATTGGAATAAATAATTGTATAATATATATTCGAAAAAGTTATTCTCTCATATTCCGAGAAGATATTTCATATTCGAAACGTTAAAAAAAATACCTCAAACATGTTCAATTTGACCGATAGAGCGACGCCACCAACACCACGCAATAGGCGTGTGGTACCTATAATATCAAATTTACTAATCATGTTTCTGTTCAAGTTCACAGCTTCTATGGCTGTATTCTCTGATCTATAATATAATATGAATCAATACATCACATTCTATATGTTCAACAACAAATTTAATCAAATAAAGAGCTGATACTATCTGGAACCTTTTGACGTTTATATCAAAGGACTAGATGATAAAACCCGGTAATGCTAATGTGACCCGATTGAAGGTCGAGGCACAATTTGAGTACATTTACATGTCGGGTTATCAACTAAACAGGTAGTCCTTTGTTCATTATTGATGATACTGCTAACAGGGTCTACCAACTTTGTTATCCTATTAGACAGAGATATTTATCTATAATTTATGCTCATATGTACAGGGAATTTTACTGAATCCTACATCGTAACTACAATAGAACACTTAGTAACACGGGATACCTGAATTATGAGTTTTATAAAGGAATGAAAAATGCTCAATCTCACCAAAGCTCATTAACTTCGGTGGATTGAATAGCTCGCAATATTTACGTTACATCCAATATTTGAGTTTTGATAATATAATGTTAAGTTAAGCTACACTTATGAATTAAGGATGCGGTGCAATTGGCCATAACAGTGCCGAGAAGAAAAAACCTGATTCAAAATGTGGAATATCTGGCGAAGAAACGAAAACATCAACAAATAGAGCTGTATAAACATTTAGATGAAAATCAAAATTCAAGAATGCAAAATAATACGCAATTCCAGTGCGTAGAATATACAAACTCTCTTGAAATCTCTTGTATTCTTTTCTTCCACACGAGTTCATATCGTATGATCGAGCGAAAATGTTTAAAACACATAACGCAGCAACAAGAAAGACAAAGGAAGTAATACAAGCAAGATAAGGACAGATAAACTGAGACAAGCAAAGATACAGAAGCTTCCGAAATGCGGGGCAGAGCGCTAGAAGCTTTTTGTGAGATGCAACACTCTTGGAACTATACTTTGTATTTTGTAATCATATGTGCTCAGGATCTTCCAACGATATCTAGAAAGCGTTAAAAAGAGAATTTTGGAGTTTATATGAGGTTTGTTTTGCTGAAAAGGCGAGAATTTCAGCATTCATTTCGAATGAATACAGACAAGAATCTGTGAGTTGTCTCAACAAGAACTCAATAAAATAACCTCCAGTTGAATGCACAATTCCCCACGTTTTTCATCATACATTGTACACACATTGTTCTGAATGATTGGATTGAATAGTTATAAATAATGAGAGTACTGTGCCAGCCTCATAATAACTTCTATCGTCAAAATTAGAGGCTAACGCGCTAGTTGATAATAGAATACATACCGCCGTGCAGGGTATGAATTGCCGTGCAGGATATGTAATGTAACAGCTACAAAAACTAGTTCTTAGAATAATTATCCCGTGGATAGCTTGCACTTATATCTGCCAAAATGAAATTCGGCACGTGGTAAGTTCAGCTTACTTCTCAGGAATAGATCTTAGATGGCACCAATTGCAAGGCTCGGCTGTGGTGGATTGAATTCATTCATTCATTCATTTATAAAATGAAAAAAAAAATCAGATATAATTTTTCAAAAGAGATTCGGGAGCAAGCCATTTTTGGAAGCCCGGAAGACAAAGCAATCGTTGAAAATGAAATATTTATCATATGATTTGAGCTTGTATCTTCACAAAGTCGTCAACCACAAAAAATGAAATTTTTGTGAGAAATTGTTTGACAGATCAAATCAATAAGCAGATCATGATGGAAATCGATGAAACTTCACTCTGATAGTTGACTAGTCGACTGAAAAATTTTTTTTAGAATCGGTCAAGAATTTGTACTATAAGCCTGTCCTCATTCGAACAAAACAGAAGAGAGAGACGCATGATATTTTTCGAAAGCAAATTTAGGTCATAATAAATACTTGAAAGAATCCAAAACTCATTTTATCAATTTACTATAATTTTAATTGCTCTCATTGGCAAACTGATGCACCAGGCCATAATAGTGTGACGTGCGAGAGTGGGGGAAGCTCGTAAAGACGACGTAGTATGGGGAGGAGCTTCTTGTCGTCGCTTACGCCGCGCCGCGTCGCAGCACATCACCCCTCCCAATAGAAGCCTCTAGTGATATTCTAGAAATGGAAAAAGTCGAGAAATAGAAACATTCGAGAAATCAATATTTCTCTATATAAGGCCAAGCAAAAGACGTGAGGAGAGAACAGTAGTAAGAGTAGTACTGGCGAAATAAGTATCGAACAGTAAAGTGCACAGTGTATATAAATAGTGAAATATGAATATCTGTGACCTTGTTTGAATTAGAATTAAGTGACAAATAAATGAATATAGTGTTATTAGTAACATAAGGAGAATAAAGCTTCTATTTCATTTAGAATAATAAATAGTGACTTTTATTTAATTACAAACTGATTCTTCAAGCAATAAACATAACAATAGCATACACTAAATAGTAAGGAATGTACCGTGGAAGTCGGTTTTGTGAGAAAACAGAAGACACTGCTGACGACGCCACCGCTTGACACATTCTCTTAAATTCATTTTAGAATTGGAATATCTTCTCTTATATCACTTAAATTTGAAGAATGCAATCGGTTAACAATTCTGATATGAAGTAAAATTGATACAATTAGAATAATTCATGCATTGGGATGCTTTTCTCAGATGAGCTTGATTCATATTCCAAATCTTAATATGAGAGACGATAAGATCAGCATCAAAATTATGTAGATAAATATAATCTGATTTCTTCAAAAATATATTAATTATTTGTACATAGAATATTTCAAGAGCTCGCTTAGGAATGCTACCTTGAATCGCTAGACGAATCTTACGTAATCTAGACGATTCGTCGTTGAAACATTACCTCAAAAAGTCAACGGTGCTGTTTTCAAATCTACCAGAACCAATATACAGAGCCGGAACTAGGGCGTAGCGAAGGTGGCCCCCTGCCACGGGCGCAGAGTCCTAGGGGGCGAAAAATTCTATGAGCCGCATCAAACAAATCATTCAAATTCAAATTTAAGAAATGTTTCATGACGATAATTGAGTCAGAAAGCTCATACCGTTATACTACCTGCTACTCATCTCATCTTGGTCCAGTATAAAATTTTACTTGGGTTTATATTGGTTACTGGATATGTATACTGCTCTAACAGCAAATAGTCGAGCTTCTGCATTTCGTGCATTGTGTTAGGAACTCCGAGCCAGCCGCTACGCTTGATTTGTTCAAGAAGAATATATTTTTAACTTCTAACTTCTCATCTATTGTTCAGAATCAATTAATTCTGGTTTTAGACCCCGCTAAACCCAAAAATATAGTTTAGAAAAAATGTCGGTTCGTCTGTATAGAAGCACGATAACTTGAGAATGCACACGAGTTTTCGAATGAAATTTCATATCCAAGTTGTTCAACAAAAAGCTAGGTTCAAGTTCGTAGACATGCTTTTTTCAACCAGTGGTACCAAAACTTTATTGACGGAACTTTTAGTTTTTTTTTGCGTTTATTTTAGGAATGGTAGTATTTATCACAGAATATAAAATGACTAGAATTGCTCCTCGGATAATTTGGTACAGCATTTATCCTGAACATTTTTCGAAATTATCAGCGGTTCATTTGTCCTTATTAAAATTTGAGTTTTTATGGAATTCGTGATGTTTTTCTGAAGCGAAGAAATAATGAGAATCATTATGTGCAATTAGAATTATATTCATATTCGGAAATCACATGCAAACATTTGTCAATTGTTCTTTTAAATCAGGTAATTTAGCTCTATCGTGTTAAGTATCAATTTAAAGCCCTTGCGGAGATATGTAATTTCAGTGGAAGTGTCGAAGAGGATATTTAAACAATCATCAATTGTTTCTTCTACAAATTATTCAAATGATATTTAGTTTGGTATTAATTTGAAGCTCTCTGGAAGATAAAATTAGTAGATATCAAGAATGAATATTAATTAGTGGAATCCACGTTACCATCTTTCAATTACACTTTCGGCGATCGAATGTCTAAACTGTATGTTCCAATGAACTGAAGACTCCGAGAATCTAGAAAAGGACTATTTATTTTCAAGAATACTTATTTTATGTGGGACTGAAATATAACTGCCATCTGTCACTTTAACATTGACAGTAATCCCTTTGACAATGACAGCTGTCACTTTGACAATGACAGATGTCACTTTGACAATGGCAGCTGCCACTTTGAAATATGCAATTAATTGATGCGATACTCTGAATTTCTGAAACAGTGATGAAACGACACCGATTTACACATTGAATGCAGTAGCTCAAAAAAAAAATAAAAATATATTTCAATAGACAGAAAATCGAAGAATTTGAATCTAACTGTACTATTTCTGAGAACAGACAATGCTTTTCGATAAGATTTGGGGAAGGGACTCTTACTCACTGGAATAATTTTGTTCTCGGAGCTAGGATAATAGAATAAATGTTTAACTGTTATACGTTCAGGTTAAGGCGGGTCTCTGCGTAAAAGCTACATATAAAAGGAAAAGTTTTGTAATCACTATTTTCTGAAAAATCAAAATTTTAAGGAATCTTCACGTTTTAACCCCACTGAACCTAAAAAACAAAATTAAAAAAAAGGTAGTTCTCAAAAATAGGATTTAAAACAGTAGAAGCTTAGAACAATCGTGAAAATTGAGCCGGATATTTTATTTATAAATTCAAATCCTACTGATAATTGGATTACAGGGCAATTAGAACTTAGATAAGACGTCTTTCTCAGAAAAGTAGGTATAACTGATATGAAGAAAAAATTATAATTCCCTTCATAGTTTGTTCTTTTATAAACGTGTGAATATCTCTGCTATTTGTTGAAGCAAAAGTGAATTTAGAATTTCTGTAAATGCTGAAGATAACCAAAACGAAATCGTCTCTAAAAACCTGCTATGGCCACACAGTACTTCTCCGATCATGAATTTCATGGCCAGTTTCATCGCTGTTTCATATGTATTTCAAAATGACGACAGATGGCTTTTATATTTTAGTCTTTACATAAAATAAGTATATTTGAAATTAAAGAATCCTTTTCTAGATTTTCGGGGTCTTTAATTCGTTAGGGCTCACAGTTTTGACATTTTATTAGTGAAAGTGTAATTTAAAGATGGATGTGATTGTTGGTTTGCTGCGTGAGAGAGAGTTCATGAGTGGGGAGAATAAATGAGCTTGTATTTGGCGAACAATGATTGCTAGTTAAATGTTAAATGGGGTTTATGCCAACCACATTTGACTAAAAAAAGATCATTAATCAACTGAAATTCAGCTTTTCTATAATAGATTTGAATATGAATTTGCAATTGTTGTCTGTAAGTTATATAAATGATGTCAATATTGGTATTAATTTGAAGCTCTCGCAGAGATAAGCTCAGTTGAAATAAATAAAAAGAATAGTCAGTGGAATCCATGTTAACATCTTTAAATTACACTTTTGGCGGTCAAATGTTGAAACTGTATATTCCAATGAATTGAAGACCCAGAAAATCTAGAAAAGGATTCTTTATTTTTGAAGATACCTATTTTATGTAGACTAAAATATAACCACCGTCTGACACTTTGCCAATGACAGCTGTCACTTTGAAATATGCAATTAATTATTGATGCGACACTGATTCATGAAACATCGATGAAACTGGCAATGAGATTTACGGTCGAGAAAACACTGTGATGGCCATAGCAGAGTAGAGTAAGTCCATCTCATCAGTGCAAAGTTGGAGGAATGCTAATTCATTCAGGTTTGCAGAAAAATTAGATATACTTGGCAAAACAAATAATTTTTCCGATTTAATTATCATTCTAATAAAAATGACGAGCTCATGCAATAATTTGCAAAATAATCATAAAATATACACTTATAATAATTTGTCCAAATATTCAATATATGCACTGAAACAATTGAAAGAAATGTATTCTTAGGATGGGAAATAAATATGTACGAAGTATGAAAGAAATATACCAAAAAACAAAAACATGCATTCCGCATAAAATCCAGTTTCTGATGATTGTTGATTTTAAGCCCGTATTACACGGAGCAGAATTTAATATTGAAATATACTCATAAATCTGTATGAAATATTATGTATCATATCATACAAGAAAAGTTCACAGAAAATTATGTACAGAATTTGATACAGAAATAGTTAGAGCATGCTCTATTTTCTTACAGAATTTTATATCAAAACTGCGCACGAGAGCTGCGCAGTGATTTTCATGTGACATTTCAGATGAGTTTGAGTTGAGATTGAGGTTATATATTGTAACTTGATAGAGTTTGTTTCTTTTTAGAAATATCTTGGTCCCACGAACAAGTCACAGAGCTTATAAACTCTTATAAAGATTACCCTTCTTTGCATGTAGTGAAAAGCAAAGAGTACAAGAACAAACATGCTAGATTATCTGCATTGACAGAAATTGAGAATAAATTCAAGCAAAAGTTCTTGATTCAACATATTTAAAACACCGCGACCTGCATTTCTCCGTTGTCCATAGTTGTTTATTTCTAGTTTTTTTCTTACTCTCCAATTTTTCAAAATTATAATTAATGTCGCAGCAGACAATAATAGACTTTCTTCGAAATTCTCCTCCATTTTCATGAAAGTAGTAGTAAGGACGCATGCGCTACAGATGAATTATATTCATAAATCTGTCTGTGTGTCATACACAAAAATTATCACATAAAATTCTGTATTGAATTTTATGTATAAATTTCCATACATAAAATTATATATACATTTTTATATTAAATTCCACACCGTGTAATATGGGCTTTAGATACAAAAATATTCAAACAAAGAACTGACGTGCGTTCACCCTGGTTGATGAGGTACTGAAGATCCTCCCTCCTTATCAGTCAGTACTCATTTTCAACCACACCCACAATGCTGCTTTCTGTTACCGTCCCCTTTACATCTTCAAGACCTTAGATGGTCAGTGATTGCAAGAGACCCCCCCTAAGTACTCAGGGTTTCTCATAATTTCTTTGACCAGGAGCTGTTCGAGAAAAATATCCCGAGCACCAAGATTTTCAGATATTTTTGATGATACAATCAATATAAGGTTGGAAGTTTTGCAATCATTCTCAAGCAAATTTGGCTTCAAAAATGTTTGGTCCATTGATGGCAATATATATTATAAGACCGATGGAGTGATTAAAAAGGCCAACTTGTTCGATACAATTGAATCGTAAATGTATAGTGAGTATTATATATAGATTTAATAATTTTTGTAGCTTCTTAAACGCCAACCAATTCAACAGAACTTTAAACTGTGATGCTCGTATTCTTGATGTAGTCTAACAAAAATTGTGAAGTCACACAAGAATCGTGTCCCTTAGTTTTTGAAGATAAATATCACCCAACTCTCAGAGTCTCCTTGCAAACTAAATATGAACAAAACAATTGCACTATAAACGTTGATCCTATCTATAATTTTCAACAATCAAACTTTAAACTAATGTATAATTTACTGAAAAACACTGATTGGGAAGCTCTATCTGAATTTGATAACGTCAATGCAGCGTTCGATGAATTTTATAGAATATTAAATAGCATATTTTCACAATGTGTTCCGCTAAAACGTCACAGACAGTCCAAGTATCCTGCTTGGTTTACGAAACAGATAATATGCGACTTAAAATTAAAAGAAAAATATAGAAAAGCTTTCAGACGGACAAATGATGATAGTTATTATCAATTATTCAAAACTCTTCGTTCTAAAATTAAACAGGATACAAAAAAAGAATATAGTAGGTATATGAAATCAGTGGAGAATAATATTATCAAAGAGCCTAACAATTTTTGGTCATTCATAAATGCAAAAAAAATACTACCCGCATTCCCGGTCAGATGTTTTGTGACGACAAACACTATAATGACACATCTAGTATAGTTCAAGGTTTTGCTGATTATTTCTCGAGTGCTTATCGAAATACCGGCAACACTGATTATTCACGTATTTCAAGCGAACTCTTAACATCGAACTTTTTCTCTATTTTGAATATTACTGAAGATAACATTATTAGTGCGATTGATAGCTTAAAAGCTTGTTGTTCATCTGGACTGGACAATCTTCCAGCTTATATCTTGAGAGGCTGCCGTGATATATTTGTAAGACCTTTTCATATACTATTCAATATGAGTGTTAGAACAAACACTTTTCCTTCTGTGCTGAAACGTTCTCGTAACTGTCCAATTTTCAAATCAGGTGATCCTTATGATATTAGAAACTATAGGCCTATCTCCATACTATCCAGTGTTGCAAAATGTGTAGAAAAATTTTTATACCGAAATAAATGAGAATTTTCGAATAATTAAAGACTGACTACCCAATAAACTTCATAACATATAATATTTACAGTCGATAAACATTTTTTTTTTTTTTTTTTTTTTTTTTTTTTTTTTTTTTTTTTTTTTTTTTTTTAAATGTGTATATATATATATATATATATATATCATCATGTATGTAATTACTCCCATTCAACATGGATTTATGCAGGGTAGGTCTACTTCCACGAATCTAACTAACTTCACTCAATTTATAGCCACAAATTCTAATGATAACAAACAAATTGATGTCATCTACACAGATTTCGCTAAGGCTTTTGACTCGGTAAATCACAATTTGATGCTTTTAAAGTTACAATACCAGTTTAATTTTTCACCAAATATGATTAGTTTTCTAGAATCTTATATGTCGGATCGTCAGCAGTCAGTACACTATAACAATTATCAGTCAATTAATTTTTCTCCTTGCTCTGGTGTACCTCAGGGCTCTAATTTAGGCCCCTTATTATTTATTTTGTTTATTAACGACATCACACATTGTTTGAAGTCCTGTCAAGCACTTTCATATGCTGACGACTTGAAAATATCCAAAGTCATTAATAGTGATACTGATATCTTGAATCTACAACTTGATATAGATAATTTACTAGATTGGTCTTCTCTCAATTACCCTTCAATATCACAAAATGTAAAGTAATGACATATTCAATGAAGCAATATTCAAATAACTATAATTATCGGATGGGTGACAAAATTCTAATGAGATTTTCAACCATCAAAGACTTGGGTGTTATTTTTGATCCAAAATTACATTTTAATCCACATGTCAATTATATTGTTAGCGAATCTTATAAAAGTCTTGGTTTTATTATACATAATTCGCAAATATTCAACAACTTATTAACTCTCAAGTCTTTGTACTATGCATTCGTTCTTTCAAAACTAGAATATTGCGTCGTTGTATGGAATCCTATCTATGAAAAATACGCTATGGAAATTGAATGGTTACAAAGAAAATTAATTCGATATTGTTCCCGCAGGTTTTCAAGTGATTTTGATATATATACTTATAGTTATACTAACACTCTCAATGAATTTAATATCACTACACTTGAAAATAGGCGTACTATACAGTCATGTATATATTTGTTCAAAATTATTCATCACCTCATTGATGACTGTTCTAGCTTAAGTTATATATCTATAAGTGTACCCCGACATACTTGTAGGAGTAAATTTGTAACTTTTCATTTAACGATGGTGAGAACAAATTATGAAACCAGGGCACCTAATAGAAGATTATGTTCAATTTACAATGAAATTGCCTCTCGTTTTGAAATAGACATATTCAACCATAACTTTGTTAGTTTTAAGAATGTATTATCATAATTGTTTTAAGCAACAAATTATGATTTTTTTTGTTGATATTTATACCTAATTACGCTACTTGTGTCCTTAACTGTAGATATTATTTGTGTTTTTGTTTTCCAACCCTCAGTAATTGGGATCATTTGATCCTGTTGAGTGGTTTATCAATAAATAAATGAATAAATGAATAAATAAATGAATAAATAAATAAATAAATAAATAAATAAATAAATAAATAGATAAAGAAGTATTGATCAGATATTTAGAAATAAAATCTTGACAATATCGACGGTAATTTCTGGTACATGTTCATTGCTTCGGCTATAGTCCAAATAGCTTATAATTATGATAGGAACATGTTATCATTGAATTATTATGAGTCAATAATTATTCAACACACTGCCGCAATTTGATATATTTTGATAAGTACGTAAAAACAATGTTGAGAATGATGAAAATATCTTTCTCAATATTCATTTGGATATAATAATTCAGCATTATAAGAATAGAATGAAGTTTCAAAATGGTGAATGAAGTAAAAAAAACTGTTACTATTTGATTCACAATTTCCATTCTAGCGTGAAATAATGTGTAGATGTCCTGTTTATTCTTCATATATTCATATAAACTTTTTCCTCTATTCTTATTTAAAATACGCTATGCCAAAGGTCAACTTAACAAAAAGACATATTCAGAAATAAACTATACCCATAAATCCGGGAACTCTAATATATGAAAATCATTTGCAGATTTTTTTTATCTCGTCATATCGTTGAAAATATCATTGGGATTCTAGGCTTCAAATGGAAATTAGTCATTTGTAATAATCAAAATTCTCTCTATTGGAAAAAAAAAATGGATATTTACACTGGAACAATAGAACGAGAAGGCTGAAACAAGATGAATTCATAATTGCAAAGTGATAATGTGTCCATCTTCACAATGTTACTAGACAGAATGTTTTGGGGTACTGGACATTCAATAATCATGTTTCAGTACCTTATCAATTCATTGATATTGTACGTCCTGGAAAGTACAGAAATTCGTTTATTTGACAGAAATCCAAATATAAGACTGCATTTACTCTGAATAAGTTTTTCCATTATCCAGGCACCTCCACCAAAACTCATTTTTCATGAAATCATGACAAATATTCCATGAGTAACTGGATGAAATTTCAAAGGAATCTTCGTCGATTGCAAACGAAGCACAGTGACGAGGTTAGCAGAATGTAGTGACTGTCTCAGAACACAAAAGATAAAAAAAATGGTGCACGGAAAATTTGTCGTCTGTGTCCATTGAAGTGATAAATTATGAAAACCGATTTCAGTCCTTTGTGCCTTTATATTACACATTGCAGAAACGAAATTTATCGAGTGCCATATTCTCATTCATAGCCATATCATTTGAAATGCTAATCGCGAAAAATCAATTCGTGCGCATACATTAATAATGCATTTTTTTGTGTTATTGTCTGAATTTTCTTTAATATGTTTGTTTCATTTGTTTATCACTCGAGTACTGCAATGCGGCTATATTTTTTTTCATACTTGCACAGGTAATGTTAATTAATGAGAGATTTTCTATGACTGATTGCTTTTTAATAGTTCTTGAGAACAATAAAATTTATTTGTATGTTGAATTTACTTCCGTATCATTTGCGATATTACTGCACCTGTAATATTTAAGATTTGAGTAGCGCAATTCTTACTTGGGTATACTAGCGATACACATCTGTTATTCGCATATTGGAGGAGACTATGATTAATTATTATGCAGCACATATATGCGTACAAAGTTTTCTCGAATGAGGTTGGTGCATATAATCAACATTAGTCGAACACCTGTACTCGAACAGATTTTCGAATCACCTACATGTCTGATTCTATTCATACAAGCTCTATATGTTGTCTGCTTGTAAACTACATTCCACATATTCGACCATGAAAGTAAAATTTACAATAGTACATTTTTACAACAACAGGTGCTTGTGAAGCACTATATTCAATTACAAGTACAATTTGCATTTGTATGCGTCCCCAAAGCAGTAAACATATTGTGATCGGATAATCGGATAAAAAGAAGCTCATCTAAAGTAAATTCTTGAATTGTTGTCCTAGCTGATAGATGCACAATAAACAAGTATGTTGGGTTATTTTTGAAGCGAATACTTTGTATGTAGATTACGATGCGTTAAACGCAGAATGCGAAGCGTTAAACGGTATTATGGAAAAAGAACATGAGGAATTTGGATGCATAATTTTGTTGCGATTATTGTTCACTTCATTCACCAGAAAAAATCCCACATTATATTAAATAAATTTGTTTCAATATTCTAATTGTTGTTGAGTTCTCGTTTGTCATTTCTTGTCTTGGTTCAGTCCAGGTTTTACTTCAGTGATAGCTACTTGTGATTCCAGTGCACGTAGACTGCACGCTCTTTTGTTTCACCATTTGTTTTTCTCGCGTCAATGACGATGTTCACTTGGTTAGATTATCTTTTGTTCTTGTTTTCCTGCTTATTCTATGTACGAGAATTTTAACAATCTTAAGACTCTTTCTTGTTAAATGCTAAAATAGTATAAGCTCAACAAAGCTTACCAAGTGTCTGAGAAGATTGTGAAGGTAATATATTTTCTAGTTTGTAAACAAGGATAGAAAATAAATTATTAGAGAAGGATGATAACCTGAGTTTTAAATTGAAAACAAGCATTAATCCGTTTAATCTCTTCTCCAAACATAATTCAATTTAAATATAAAAAGTTTAGAATGAAACAAAAACACTAGACTGTTAGTACTTGAGATAGTTAGCTATGTATAATTTTAAAATGAATTTTTTGAAAGGGATGGATCTGATTTCAGCCGTTGATGTAGTATACGAAATTTGAATTGTGGGCGGTTACATGAAATGCCATTTTTGGAGCAATAGCAAATAATTTGACTACGAGGACACGGTTTATCTTTGTAAACCTGGCAGTAGAAGCCTATAACTTTTTATCTAATTCTTGAGTTCAATGAACATTGCTTGGAGATTCTGCATTTAATAGATATCATATCAGAAGAAAAATTTTGAAAAGTCTTCAAAACACTTATTTACGGCTGGAATGATTTTTTTCAAAGACTCCAAGCCTTATTCAATAAATAATTTCTTTGAGTTCTGAATAGATGGAAGCAACCAAATGTTAAGCCATCGACTTCTATCCTTTGCTTTCATTGTGACTAAGTTTTAGGAAATGTGTGATGGATCCACGTCCAATCTATATTGGCAAATTGACAAACAAATCAATTGGATCCTGTACAAAATAGTTGAAAAATTTTATTTCTGATTTGCTTTTGGTAAATTTTTAACAAATACGGTTAAATTAAATATACTTATTAATTTTATAAAATCAAAACCTGATAATTCTCACAAAAATACAAATTCAGGATTTCAAACCATCATCCTGAATAGGGCAGCAGCCGTAGACACGTGCTTCGTCCTTATTAGGACTCTTCAGTACGGTATAGCAAGCCGCAGATAGTCGGACTTGTAGCCGCGAGACTATTGAAAAGTAAGTTGGTACATGGCATGCAGAGAAATGAATCTGCAGCAGTGCCATCTACCATAATACAGCCGAAAAAGGCGAGGTTTGAAGAGTCCTAATAAGGACGAAACACATGTCTACGGTTTTTGCTCTATTCAGGATGATGGTGGGAAAATCGATTCCTGAATTTGTATTTTTGTGAAACTTAACAGGTTTCAAATAAATATGTTTTATTGGGTATATAAGTTCTGTGTGAATTAATTAGAAACACAACAAAAGAGCTTATTTCCCAAGATTCTGTCATTTCCAAGTTTTATGGTCCTCCGAAAATTCATAAAAAGGATATTCCTCTAAGACCTATTGTCAATTCAATAGGCTCAACAACATATGGATTAGCCCAATATTGGGAAGGTTTGTTGAAGCCGATGATTGGTCATACTTCATCATATGTCAAGGATTCCTGACATTTTGTAGATTTGATTAGTGATATGACATTGACAGATAATGATTTACTTGTCAGTTTTGACGTTTCTTCTTTATTCACGAAAGTACCTATCATCGATATTCTGAAATTATTGGAAGATCATTTTTCATCTGATATTGTAAAGCTTTCTAAACATTGTTTGACTTCTTGTTTCTTCCTCTTTAATGGTAATTTCTACAAGCAAATTGATGGTGTCGCCATGGGCTCTGCTATTTCTCCTTCTATCGCTAATTTTTACGTGGAGAATTTTGAACAAAAAGCTTTAGCCACTGCCATGAAGAAACCTACTGTCTGGCTACGTTACGTTAATGATGTCTTTGCTGTCTGGCCTCATAGTAGAGATGAATAGAATGTTTTTTTGAATCATCTAAACATGCAACATAGGAGCATTAAATTCAGTATTGAGGTTGCTGAAAATAACTATCCTCCTTTTCTGGACGTTTACCTGGAGAAACAAGATAATGGTAAACTTATCCACTCTGTATATAGGAAGCCGACCCATACAAATTAATATTTATATGAGTCATTAAATCACCATCCTGAAATTTTAAATTGAAATTAAATTGAAATTTTATACTATTAAAACTTTATATCAGAGAGCCTCTTCATTATGTCATCCAAGTGAACTATCTGATGGAATCAAGTTTTTGGACGATGTTTTCTTGAAGAATGGTTATAGTAGAACACAGATTAAGGCCCAGGAATTCAGAGTTTGGATTACGAAAACTGTGGAATAATTTTCGTAGCAACGATTGTAAAATCAATTGTTACCATAGTAATTAAGCTTCGTTTGAGTAATCTATGGATTAAACTGAGCCTGAAAGTCCAAGGTTTATCTTGAACGTAGCCTAATTTCCATAGTCACGATTGTTGGAACAATTGTTACTAAGGTAATTAAGCTTTGCTTAAGATAAACCAAAGACTGAAATACTGACCCTAAGGCCCAGTATTTCAGTCCATGGTTTACCTTAAACGTAGCTTAATTTCCATAGTAATGATTGTTAGAACAATTGTTACCAAGGTATTTAAGCTTCGCTTGAGTTAAACCAAGGACTGAAATACCGGCCCTAAGAAAGCACTTAGACAGAAGAATCCTACGCCACCTGTTCAAGATCCAAATAATAAGAAAATATTTGTCACGTTGCCTCACGTGTAGCTAATAAAACGGAAAAAATTGGAAGGCTTTTACATAAATATGACATTAAAACTTCATACACTTCCAGTTTAAAAATTCGAAATCTTATTGGTAATGTTAAAGACAGATTTCCTCTACAGTATCCAAGTATATACAAAATTCCTTGTCAATGTGGCCAAGTATATATTGGACAAACCAAGAGGACTGTAGAAACAAGATTGAAAAAGCATTCTCGTCATATAAGATTGAACCATCCAGAAAAATCGGCTGTGGCTGAGCACGCTATTCAAGAATTACATAGCATTGACTTCAAGAATACGAAGCTTCTGGCTAAAGAGAACAATTGGTTCAAGAGGCTCATAAGAGAAGCAATTGAAATAAAAAAATCACCGGATAATATGAATTTGAAGACCGGTTATGAACTTAATCGATCATGGCTACCAATCGTTTGTTCATAATTTCAAGCTATTTGTATCTACAAATCTACTTGCAAGAGTAACTTCATCACCACCTCTTGAAGATCTGTGGATGGTTCAGTTATGCGCCAAAGCAAAAAGAGTAGAGCCAGATTGACCTAGAATCACAAGGAGTTGACAATTTCCCTATTTAGACCTTCAATATTTTCTCCTGAAGACCTGTGGATATTGAATCATCAACCACATGCAGAGCTCTACGAACCTAGGAGTTAATATATTTTGAACTAATCTAGTTACTATTTGTACTTTTATTTTTGTTGTCTTGACAATTTTGTTCATTTATTTTCATATTTGCTGTCGAAACATTGTGTTTCTAATTAATTTATACAGAACTTATATACCCAATAAAACATATTTATTTAAAAAATGAGTTCTGGAAAGTTTTTCCCTTCATTATCAGGTTTTGATTT